>CM070658.1:20852410-22308660 GCA_036346575.1 Dendrocalamus sinicus
AGTCAAGCTTCTTAATTTTATCGTTTTTTGATTTTTGGTTTTTTAGGATTTTTTTTGTTTTTATCTTTTTTCTTATCCTTTACATTGTTCGTGATGATATAACTTTTTTATTTTTAAATTTAGTTAGTTGAAAAGTTAATAGCAACTACAGTGTATTTTCAGCCGCTATAGTGTATAAAAAGCTAGAAGCGTAGACTTATAAGTCCAAATGAGCATTACCTAAGTCGAGAAGTTGGAAGCCACCCAAACACCTTGTTTTCCACAATGGTTTTTTTAGAAGCAGAAGCCGAGAAGCTGGCCGGACCTTAGCTTTCTTGGCTTTTGTGGTTTTGGTCTTTGACACCAAAGTTCGGAGAAGAGTAAATCGCATTACTAGTATAACACCTTTGAAGTAGGTGCAACTAGGTCATAAAATTTGAGAGTTACGTAAATAGGCCATAAACCTTGCCTAAGTGGTGCGTGATGGGTTAAAATTACACATAGTGGCACATCCACCCACATGTGGCGCTTAGTAGGATGCCATGTAATCCACTTCACATTCTTCCTTTTGGCTCCCCCCCAACTATTCTCCCTATCCCTTCCTTCTCTCTATCTCTATGACCAACCGATGCAACACATAACCATACTCCAAGCTGCATAGAACAAATTATCTTCTCGGTAGCATGCACCTTGTGGGGGCTCTGGCCAAGCACGACACGTGGTAGATGCACGATGGCTAACGAGGCAGGTGGACGCCTCACCCCATGCATGGTTTGGCCAATGCTGCTCACAAAGAGGCCATGGTAGTAGTGCATCTGCACTTTCATCAATAGATCATGCCGTCGCCTCGTTCCACGGTCTTTTTATCGCTACCATAAGTTCCCCAAATTCGTATAACATGCTACTCCTTCATCCAAACTACCATGTCTGTTAGTTCCGCCTCCACTAGCACAACTAAAACCCCAACATCTCACCTCCCTAAATTTGCAAGCATTCCTGCTCATGATCACCGCCCCTGCATGACATGGCTCACGCTGTCACCATTCTTTGTCACACCTATATTCCCAGCCTCTTGGCCATCTTTGCAGTGTGGTGACTAGACGCCATCTTTGCAGTGTGGTGACTAGACTTTGTCCCCGTTCTTTTTAGCTTTTTAGCCAGTTTATTATTTCTGCTTCTTTGATTAATCACTATTAGCCTAATAAGTCATAACCAAAAATTATAAGCCACAGCCCAAAAAAACGAGCCCTTGGCTCGGGGATCTATGCATGGCTGCATGGAGCTAGGAGAGTGATTGAGGACCTTGAGGTGTTCGATTGAAATGGCAAAGATGAGTTGGAGTGAGAAAGTCAGGAGGTGTAGAGTTGCCATTGGGTTGGGTGGCATCTGAGTCAATACATGCGTGCGTGGATATGCCACCATATACGATTTTTGGCCCACCATACACCACTTAACAAGTTTTGTGATTTATTTGAGCAACTCTAAGTTCTGTGACGTGATTTCACCCATCTCGCAATTTGTTGTACGTGTGCACAACTTACTCTTCAGAGAAATTACTTGCCCTTAACAGCATATAAAAACTAAAGTTTATCCCCCACCGTCCTCATTTCTCTCCTCTCTCGTTCCCACCTCCCCTCGCCCATGAAGCTAGGGTTTACCACCACCAACCCCATCTCCAAGTCACGCCGATGGCGGACGATTGCTGGAATAGGCCTGCAACGCCTCCTCCATCTCTAAATCTTGCTACTAGCAAATGATAGCCGGAATCGGCTGTGTCGCCTCCCTCCTTCACCATCTCCCTCATCTCCCTAAGGCTCAAGCCAACGCCTCCTCCATCTCTAAATCTTGCTACTAGCAAATGATAGCCGGAATCGGCTGTGTCGCCTCCCTCCTTCACCATCCCCCTCATCTCCCTAAGGCTCAAGCCAACGCCTCCTCCTCACCTCCATCTGCATCGCTTCCACTGATGCGGTGATTGTGTCCCCACCTCCTTCCCATGCGCCGCAGCGGGCGACGCTATCCCTACCTCCATCCGCGCCTCCTCCACTGACGTCGTCCGCCTTGGCTTGCGCCACCGAATCCTTTCACCCGTGCCATCCAAATCTGAGGTATGAAGTAAACTTATCACTTCTCTGCTATAGATCTGAATGTGGAGTTTTTTTTTGCTATCTAGAATTGATGTTTTATACAACCTTTTGATCTGTGGATGGATTGCACTACATGTGATTAGTAGATAGTAACATTTCAGAGATGTGTAGACGTTCAGGCTATAATTGTTTATATGTATGGATGAATGATTGTTCAGTTGTATAGATACATAGATGCACAACTGACTGGATTGTGTATAGTTCAGTTTTTTCAGAGATGTATAGATGTTCAAAATTTTGTAGATTCAGATGTATGGATGTACATTTTCATAAATGTTCAGAGATATTACATACTCCTCTCTGCAAAATGTTGCAAAGGCTGCTCGTTGAGTTGTTACTGCATTTGAGATGGTTCACACTGCTATCTGACTGCTGCATTGCACATTGATCAATTGCTTTTATGAGGAAACAATCGATGAGTCGACCTCCCTTTTCTATCTTGAAAATCATGGTGTAATCGGGCATAAAAAAAGCTTGTAAAAAGCTTCTACTATTTCAATTGCTTACCTTTTGGTCATAAAAGATGAATAGTACTGAATTTTGCTATCTGAGTTCGGTGTTGAGATTGAGGCTTCAGCGTTCAGATTGTGACTCAATAAACCATTGTTCATTTAGTTAATCATATAGTTATGTTGATTATTTGAAATATATGTTGTATAGCAATTCCTTGGTAAGATCCTTATGAACAATTTCTGTTGACTTTTAGTTGTACGAGGATGCTTCTAAGGTCAAGGAAATTGTTTTGGTTTTATCATTAGTGATCTTCGAACCTGACGTGGCATGGATTTCAGAGGAGCTGCATTGATCCATTTGTAACGTACTGACATTAAACATAGTTCAGAACATAGTAGGCACTTATGTGAAATTTCAAAGCTAGGATTCTATACGTAACTTTTTGTATTTCATAGTACAGTTAATGCTTAGAATTACATTTATACATCTCCACCACTCTATAATACACCAAAATTTTCTTTACTAAATCCACCCCAACCACCCCTACAGTCATGCCTAATCTAAGTCCACCCAGATTTGTATACCAAAGTAATCCAACTTCATACAAATGAATGGCTTGGATCTCTCATCAAATCTTCTTCTCTTACTCATTGAAGATCCTAAGGCCAAAATCATCCGGATCATGCACATCATTTGGGCCCAACTCACAAAAAAACTGCCGAGTGGCTTCTCCACTTCCACCGAATCCCCATCTCCCGATCGCATCTCCCACGTTCTCGCCACGCCGCCTCGCCTCCCCCTCCCCACTCGCGCGCGCGCCGCCTCCCCTCTCCCGCGTTCTCCCCGTCTCCCGTTCTCCGCGTCTCCCTCCTCCTCCTCCCCGCGCGCGCCTCCTCCTCCTCCCCCCCACACACCGCCTCCTCCTCCTCCTCCAACCTCCTGGTAGCGGCTCTCAGTGGGGTGGCGAACACGCGCGCGCGAGGCACCCAAAGCACCCTCGCTTCCTTCTTCCCGCAGTAACCACCAAATTCCCATTACCACCACCCACTATTCCCTAAACCCTAGCACTCGTGCGCACGCCATCGGATCGACCACGCCTTGCGAGTTGAGACCGCGACTCATGCGGGGCGCACCGCAATCGCGGCTGTGGGACCTCGCCGACGCAGCCCCGCCCACGTCTTGCGTCCGGACCGACCGCCGCCACCGGCACCTCCATCGCTCCGCTTGTCGACGGCTGCACCACCCCTAGTGGACGGCTCCATCCTCCAAGGATGCTCTCAAGGTGCGGTAGTTTTTGTAGGAGTTAAGTATTTGATTGCAGTGGAGGGATTTGGTCATGGCGAATGTTGATGTGTCGATTTGTGCAATTTAGGATAAATCGCGCGCTGATCTATAAAAGATTGCTAACAAGGTGGACGCCCAGAATAACTGGATTGGGTTCAACAAGGAGAACAAAGGCGTCACTTTTAGAAAGGTTAGTGAGTGAGCTCAAATGCTCAATGTAAAAACAAAATTTGCTGCTAACAAAGCATGAGATTCTGATACCAAGATAAATAAGATGTTCTGATTTCTTAAAGGCTACTGGTACAAAATATACTTAGCAATAGTAGTGATACACATGTAGTCCATCTCTAGCAATTTTTGGTATGCACCAAAGACTGTAATGAATTTCTCCATGTCCATTGTCCCCAAAAAAATGATGTGTTTTTTCCTTATGCAGTTGATTTTGAGTCTTTCATGGCTGCCATTTTGTACTATTCATTTTCTCTTACTCCAATTACTTAAGTTTGTTATTTCTTGATAGTGCTTAATTAATTACTTGTTTCCTGCAACCAAGCTGCATGTTAACGTTATGTTTTATGGTCAATTCGGTAAATATAAGAGGCGCTTAAGCATAGTATACATTTGTTTGTCTTTTAAAATAAACTTATTTTTGTTTTGAGCCATGGGAGGATACATGCTATTCTTTCGGATGGAATCGTTGTCACGAAGTTGAGGTATGACATTCATATCCTCACCTCTTCGAAATTTTCAGGATTTTCCTTTTCAAAATGCATAAGTTCTTGTCAGCTGTAAACTGTTGGGCTATTAAAACAGAGCAGTTGGGACATATTTGGCGACTAATGGAAGGCATGAGTGACACATGGAACTAATTAATGATCCATTCTAATGTTTCACTACCACAAACCCAGTAATGCATCTCTTTCTCCCGTGGTCGCTTGAATACTCAAATTTGTGCATCGGTTCATGCTTTTGTGTTCGTGTGCATGAGGTACTTAAAAGTTCATAAATCAATATTTTGTTTCTTGAATGATCTAATGAAAGGCACGAGGCACAAATAGTAATGTTACTTTAGTATTATGTTTCTTGATGACATGCAGGTATTATTATGTGCAGAGCTTATTATCATCACAATGTTGCAGTAATTGTTTTAACCTTGTCAGAGCGAATCATACGCTACAGAACTTGCCTTTGGAGTTACTTCGACCTAAGCTACAAAATAACCATTCCATACTGTAGTTCCAAGTTAACAAAGCATGAGATTCTGATACCAAGATAAATAAGATGTTCTTAGGGACCTATGCAGAATATAGTTACATTTTGGTTATGAGTTGGGGTTTTTTTTATATTTTTGAAAGATAGTAATATGTAAAAACAAAATTTGTTTGCTAAATACAATTAGTTACAGAGAAAAATGTTTTCCCCCTTTGTGCTTGAGGTCTGTCATCACCTTGTTATTTTGCTGTGCGATTCTTGATTCGGATGTTGCCTAGCTACTACCAACATGTTAGTCAATATGGGGACTCTCTAATCACAAGGTTCTATATGTGATATTTTTTTGTTGTCACCGTTTTGGAATAGGACACTCAAGGAGTTGCCATGGAGCTCATGTTTCATATTAAGTATCTAACACTTTGGTATGGCATAATTGGGTGCAGTTTTATTATTAGTTTCAGGCTCTTATATGTCAGCATGGGGCTTAGACATTTTCTGGTTCCACCAGTGCTCGTTAGGTGTTCGACCTTTTTGCCCCCACAGGTTTCTTTGAAGTTAGAACTGGTTAATCTTACTTGCTGCATTATGCAAATGCTCTGCCATGCGCTATGGCCGAAACAGCTATTATATCATGAGAAAATATGTAGAGCAAATCATGAGAAAATGTGCGAGGGCGATGTTGTCCATGGAGGTGTTCGATAACAAGGTGGTGCCACCCACGCTGAACAGCATTGCGCCCATCTTGCGTGTCGCCTACCTCTGTACGTTCCACAGTGGAAGCATTTTTTATGTTTTTTGGGGGGATTTTTTTTGTGCGTTTTGGGCACAACTTGGCACACTTGGTGTTTGGAACAAAATAAGCATGTCGCAATGGTTCTTTTTGGCATTTGATAAAAAATCGCACAGCTTGTGTAGTGTGTAATTGGGAGGTTCTATGCTCACAAGTTTCAAAAAGTTTGTGCTAAAATTTCTTTGATTTGGTGTTGTTTTTTCCTTTTTCGGGAAGCTAATTTTTAGTAGTTTCACTCTTGTATGCAATGTTCGTGTCAGATTACTCTTGTGTTTTAGAGCGCAGATTAGATTTAGTTGATGGTGTTTCCGAATATTTTCCCTCATTTTGTTTGAATTTTGAGTTTGAAATGTGCTTGTTTTGTTTGAATAATTTTGGAATAGGATAGATTAATTTGCTCGATCAGTTTGCTTGGAAGAGATATCATGTACTCGAGTGGGTACTTCAGTTTCTAGCTTTTTTCTGGGTTCATTTTGATCTGTTTCGGTGCGAATGTAGATCGGTTCTACGCGTTTGAGAAGGCACACCAGCACATCCATGCGTAGTTAAAAAACTGTGGAGATTGAACTTTATTAATGTAAAAACTTGTGTTTTGTGCATGAAGAAATTCAATGTATCTTTCCTCATATAGCACTACAATTTATTAAACTTTGAAATCTCTTCTCCTCGTTTGTTTAGGGCTTTAAGAAGAGTATATCGTTACTTGTCCATGTTGTAAATTTAATTGACTGGGACATACATTCCTCATTCTGTTTTGGCGATGTTTCCTTACATTTGGGAATAATGATAAAGAGATATGTGCTCTGTATGATGTACATATTGGAAACCTTTTTACGTCATATGTTTAAGCATGTTTGACATTATGTTAATTGTAGTTGATTTTTAATGGCATATGGGTGAATTTGTGCGTGCAGATCCCATCGGAAATGGTTGGTTGCATTGACACTATCATATGCACGGCCAACAAAGATGAAGGACCAGATGACGAATGATGATGAAGCACAAGTGGATGGTCCATCTCAAGATGGAGCACCAGGTGATAACTAACTTTGCAAGATCAACCAACGCGCGTAGGCTTGTGCACACTCGTAGATCATTGAGGTGTAGTGCAGCTTTGAAGCGGCTGCAAAGTATAATTGTTTTTGTTTTCGTGTGCTTGGTGTTGCTCTACTCACTAGGTGGAAGGAAGTGTATATAACTTATTGATTGTAGATGATGTGGTCTGTTTTGGTTAGTGGTTACTTGGAAAGTACTACATATTATCTGATTTTTTTTACATACAGCTTTATTTTCCGTTGCAACGCACAGGCACTGGACTAGTGAGCGTGAAAAAAATCAAATTAACTCGTAATGTCCCTTAATTGGCATGAAACAAGCCATTATTTGAGTTTTGAGGCATTTAAGACATTTTCTAACTCAAAACAGCAAGCCAGCCTAACTAAAAGCTAGACTGCTAAACACAAAGTTTCTCTAAATCAACAGCTGAGCAAAAAAACAAATTTTTTTTAAAATCCAACCAGAAACTGCTTATCAGAAAAACTTAAAACCATGCCAAACGGGACCATAAATACATTAATACACCCAAGAAGCTCTGGCCTGGTGCTTGTTCGTAACTGCTTCAGTGTTAGTCATTAGCATAAATCGGGATTATTCCGTAGAGGAAAACCATAGTAGTACCTCGGGATTAGCACCGCTTTTAACCCATTCCGATCTTAGGAACAGTCATGCCACCTGTGCAAGCGATATCGTCCTCTTCTGTTTTTAGCAACGTTAAGTTGCACGTACCGCGTGTGTCCGGTCGCCTGTGTACGAAGAAAAGAGGGGGGGAAGAGACAGAACCAAAGACGAAAAAGAGGCAGGAGACAGCGACGCATCAATCGTGGGTCGGTTTCTCGTGATTCGCGCCAAGACCAGTGGTACAATAATGGGAAGCAGCCGTCGCTTTGCTTCTTCACCTGCTGTCTTCCTGCCGCGGTTGCGGTGCATGCAACGGGCGTTTTTCTGATTCCTGTCCCGGCCGCTCCTCAGTCGTCGCAGTGAGTCACCGCCCCCACCAACTTCCTCGACCGTTAAAGCCACGGTACCAAACATTTCTTCTGGAGCAATTTTTTTTCCTTTTAAGGATGCGCGATCGTGGTGCTCGCTGCTCACTCAGTGTGCAAGAGAGAGAAGCGTGGAGGAACGTTAGCAATTAGCATGGCAGCATTCGAACAGTCCCGGTAGGCTTTTATCTCTGTTTTTTTTTCACCGTAGGAGATGGTTTTATCTGTACGCCATCGAAGTAGATGACCATGGCAGCATTGGAATAGCTTCGGTGGGCTTTATCTCTGTTTTTTTGTATCATAGGTGATGGTTTTTATTTGTACGCTATCGAAGCAGATGACATATAGTTTTGAACTCTAAAAGCTATTTAGAGAAGTAGAAACTGTTTGAAAAAAACAAGTACGGTATCAAAACCAAGTGCCAACTAGCAGTAACAAATGTAGGAGTGCCAGGTTGCTCCGCTCATTTCGGCTTCAATTTCTAGATTTTGACTTCTAGTTCACTATTTTTAATTTCATCTTTTTTAGGTTTTTAGCTTTTTTACTTTCTTTTTTTGTGTTCATTTGCATTGTCTGCAATAGGATAATCTATTTTTTCTATTTTAAATTTAATTACACCAAAAATCTATCAGTTACTACAGTGCAAAATAAGTTAGATACAGTAAAAAAAGCTAAAAGCCACAAAAAAAAAAGCCTAACTGAGCACAGTCTAGCTGGTGTAATTGTGCCCCAAAAAGGATTCGGTACAAACTGCGTTACCTCCTCAAATTTCTCTGTCCCAAGTCTTCAAAAAAAAAAATCCAATGTGATGAACGATCAAAGGTTACCTCATCCCTTTTTCAAGACATGTAAATATTGTTGTAATCGTACGTGCGGAAAATTATATTCTTTATGTAAAAAGATTTGTGAATTTTCAATGGTCCAAGCGGATCCAAGGCACACAGACGCGAGGAGTGAAAATATCAGAAAACTCAACGGGCAACGGCTCCTTCAACCGGTCAAGTCAATGATAGCTCGCCTCCCTATTAAAACCAGCTTTCCCTCCTTTCTATGCCCTCCTCGCTCCGACACACGCAGCTCTCCCCCAGCTCTCCATTCTCCAGTACTCCACACGACGCGCACGGCGCACCACCAAATCCATCAATCCAAGAACCGAAAACATCACATCTTTACGCGACCATTTCCCCCATGAGCGCCGAGATCGAATCCCCGGCTCCGGCCGCTGCCGGCGGCGGGAGGGCGGAGATCGACACGTCGGCGCCGTTCGAGTCGGTGCGCGAGGCCGTCGACCGGTTCGGCGGCAGCGCCGCCTGGAGCTCCCACCTCATCAAGCGCATGTTCGCGCCCCCAAAGGTGACAACACCTTCCTTCCATTTCTTTTTCTTCCGTCCTAGCTACTAGCTAAGCTAAAACTCCCTATGGTGAACGGTGATGGTCACGATAATTAATCTGGTCTCCGTGCTCCTCCTGCGCATCACCCTTGTTTAGTCGATGTTGGTTGCTGGCCATTTAGCACGCCATTAGGAGTAGTACTGTACTACTATTGTACTACTCATCAGATTTTGGGATGCGACTGATGGCGGAGACTGTGCGTACGGTTTTAAGATTGGAAAGTTGTTCGGAGAAACGGTTTCTTGAGAAGCTGTCTCGTTTATTTCGATTTGAAAAAGACACACAAAAAAAGGCAAAAAGAACAGGCAAGCTCATTTGTGGATGCTGGATTGCTGGTGGTTGGCCATTTAGCACGGCATTAATGAGCGCAGGATTAGTAACGCGTCTGCTCTCAAGCGATTACGGCGTGAATCCGTTGCTGTTGCTATCCATTTCTTGCCCGAGCAACACATGGAAAAGGGTGTTGTAATTTCTGGGTGGTGAGTGGTGACGAACATGTATTAGTGGCTATGTTAGTGCTCCCTATCTGACTATCTGTGATTCAGTTAGGCTGCTGCTACTCTGCACTGCACCTGTATATTGTAGTAGTTCGTGTTTTGCTTTAGGTTCCTAATAACTAGATTGTTGGGGAATTTGCCTATGGTTTAGACAAACAATGAACTTGAACTTTGAGATCATGCACGCGAACACGAGTAAACACAGGTAATTCTTTAGCGACGCGATACACCTGCGTCATTTTCGTCTTTCTTATATAGAGAAACAACATACAAGACTCCGTATCCAACGCGGCATCCCACGCTAAGAGTCATACATGGACACACCCTGACTTTCTTTTATGACTACTCTGAATCCTATGCGGACTCTGAATCCTGGTCTTTTACGACTACGACTGCTACAATACTTTTACAACTACGACTGCTACAGTACCTTTCTCCGATTGTTACTTACGACTACTACAGTATTCGAACATATACACTGGTCGTAAATACTTCCATGGTCATAGGACTGTCGTGGTTGTAGACATACTCCTTTAACTTATACACCCACTTCAATCTAGTCAGTCTATGGCTGTCTGGCAATGGAACAAGTTGCCATGTTTCATTCTCTTGGATAGAGGACACGCTCCTGTCATGGTTCACCTTTTCTCCTCCATATCTCTTCTCCACTCTGGCTTCACCTTGGCTTCTTCAAAGTTCGTAAGCTCCTCCTGTCCACTCTGACTTTTGATGTCACGCTCCTGTCATGGTCCTTTAGTTGAGCTCTCGTCGACCTCCATCCTTAGCAGAGCTCTAGGTGAGACCAGCGCTCCCAGTGTTGCTACAGGAATGTGTGGTGTAGATGAGTCGGGCGGCCTAGACCCCGTGCTCATACCGATCGTGATCGTGCCTGGAATTGCTGCTTCATGGCCGTGTATTGGAAGCCATCACGTGGTCGTCAGGACCTACGACCGTGTCATGGTCGAGCCCTCCGACTACGCCCTCCGCGGTCGGCATGTCGGTTGCCCTCCGTGCTCGCCCTTCGTGTAGGAATACCTCCTCTTCGGGCGTCGGGACTGTATGGATGAGGTCACATGCTTCGACCATCAACAGTTGTGGATCTTCATCCTTTTGCTTCGTACAAGATTGGTCCTTTCTCTTCGGTTTGGATTTGGACATTCCTTCGCAAAGTACCCATATTCGTTGCAGATGAAGCACTTGACCTTGGTCTTGTCGGCATTACGCAGCATTCGTTCATCGATGATGCGATCATCATCACCTCGCCCTCCGCCCTTGTTCGTAGCCGCATCCTCGACCTTAGTGCCAAGTGCCCTCGTGCGCCCTCGTGCTTCTTTGTCTTTGATCTTCTCTCCTCCCACTCGTTCTGGGTAAAGAGAAGTTTATCACTCCCGTCCTTCGAGTGTCGCCAACCGTTGAGTCCTTCCACGTAGGTTCTGAGGCAATCGATCGCCTTCGAGAGTGACATTGCTACGACATCGCCGAATTGTTCGATCGTTCCGATAATCTGGAGGAAACGATCTGGAACCGAATTGAACAATTTTTCCATGACGTCGCTTTCTTCTAACTTCGTACCGAGTGAACGGATCTCACCCATTTGCTCCGAGTGAACCGAGTTTCATAGAGTACTCGGTGATCGTCTCTGAGTCCCCATTTCCATTTGCAACTTGCTTAGTTGCCATTTCAACATTTTAAGCGTGTGCCTTATTGACGCGATCTTCACCTACACGCATCTCCCTGAGTGCGTTCCAAGCTTCTTTTGCCGTCTTCTTTTCAGCGATTGACATCATCACGTCGTCTGGCACCGCTTGCGAGATGGCCACCATCGCGCCTTGATCCTTGTCGTTGTCATCGTCTCCATCTTTGTCCATCGACCATACCCCTAGCGAACACAATATTAACTTCATCTTGATGGCCTATATGCTGTAATCTGTTTCACTCAACATCGGGTATTGAATCGGGATCAAGGTGCTTCTTGTCGTCGGCATGACGAACAGCCTGGCTTCGATGGATTGAGCTCGTTGCCCGAGGTCTTGACGAGTGCTCCTGACTTCGATGAATCACCAGTGTTGCCGGCCATCGCTTTGTCCCTTTAAACTCTGATACCAATTGTTAGGGAATTTGCCTAGGGTCTAGACGAGCGATGAACTTGAACTTGAGATCATGCACGCGAACACAAGTAAACATAGATAGTTCTTTGGTGACATGATATGCCTGCATCCTTTTCGTCTTTCTTATATAGAGAAATAATATACAAGACTCCGTATCCAACGCGGCATCCCACGCTGAGAGTCCTACACGGACACACCCTGACTTTCTTTTACGACTATTCTAAATCCTATGCAGACTCTGAATCCTGACCTTTTACAACTACGACCGCTACAATACCCTTATCTGATTGTTACTTACGACTGCTACAATACTCGAACATATCCTATGATTAACTCTATCATAGATAGTTTGTTTCATGTACCATACGATTGTTTTTGGATACGGCTGTTTATTTTTGACAGAGTAATTGAGTATGAACTGGCGAGTCTTAATTTTGAATCTTTCTAGTAAGGTAGTACCAGTTCAAACATGAAGCAGTCTCAATTGCTTTGGCAAAACACAAATGGCAAGTATGTTGCATCATCTAGAAGGAGTATACCTTGAAGCACATCATAGGATAAAGTAAAAGTTCACAACAGACCAGGTGCTTTGGGATAGCTAGATTTTTCTTCCAAATAATTCACATATTAACTCTTAACAAACCTATGAGGCCATAAGCCCATGAAGTGTGAAAATTCCTTCGATCTTTGCTTTTACTTTTGCCCTGCAGACACTTCATGTACCCTCAACTCCGTTAGCAAAATATTTCCTTGTAAAATATTTGTGACTAATGTCATCTTGATGATCTTGATGCAGCTTGGATAACAAACTCTTCTTAAGCTTCTCATTTTGTCATGTCAGAGTCTGCATGCATTGTTAGATCTGATTTTTGTTACCTTCATTCAATTTACGTCCTTGTTTTTCTAGTTTTTTTTTTCTCTTGGTGTCTCTTGTATGCCTCTTATCAAATCTTCAGTGTCTTCCTTTCCACTGATGCTATATATTTAATAGCAGAAACACGAGCAATGTGAAGAGATTGAAGAAGTTATCAATGTAAAGGAGCAGGCTGCACAACTAGAGAATGAGCTTATCATCAAAGAAAGAGAAACACTTGATGTGTTAAAGGAACTGGAGTCAAGCAAGAAAATCATAGCAGACTTAAAACTGAAAATACAGAAAGAAGAAACTGAAGCATCTCCCACAGCTGCGAAGTCTGACAAAACTGAAGTTCCTGTGGCAGAATCTAAAGAGCAGCAACCTGAAAATATTGACACGGATGTGGATATGGAAGGCCTAGACGAACATACACAACAGCCTTCAGGTTCAGTCTTGATGGAACTTGACGAGGCAAAAGCAAACCTAAACAGAACTACAAGTGATCTGGCTGCAATACGAGCCGCAGTTGAGTTACTGTGTAATAGCATAGCGAAAGAGAAGATTTTGATCGAGAGAGGCCGAGAAAAGCTTTCTTCCAATACTGCCTTGATTTCTTCCTTGGAGGATGAGCTCGATCAGACAACACAAAAGTTGCAAACTCTGAAAGATCTGCAGAGGAGACGTGAAGACCCCTCCGACATTTTTATTGAGATCAAGAAAATGACATCTGAGATAGGGCAGCTCAGGAGCATGGCAAATGCTTCAAAATCTGAAGCTATGATGTTGACTGCAGAAATTGAGCAGGCGAAGGCTAATATTGGCACAGCTGAGGTCAGATGTATTGCAGCCAAGAAGATGGAAGAAGCAGCGAGAGCAGCGGAAGCTCTTGCACTTGCTGAGATCAAAGCTCTACTAAGCAGTGAAAGTTCTTCTGAAGGCAGCACTGTTTCCGATGGAGTGACTCTTTCAGCGGAAGAGTATTTCATGCTGTATTCCAAAGCTCAAGAAGCTGATGAAAACTCAAGGAAGAAAGTAGAAGACGCTATGCTGCAGGTAGCTAACAGTTCAGAGTCTGACACAGTTAAAAAGCTAGAGGATGCTAAACTAGAGGTTGAGGAATGCAAGAAGACACTGCAAGAAGCCCTAAAGAGGGTAGAAGCCGCAAACCGTGGTAAACTTGCAGTGGAAGAGATTCTTCGTAGGTGGAGATCTGAGAATGGACACAAAAGGCGCTCCATTGGTGGCTCTCCAAAGTTCAAAAATGCAGCTCACCGTCGTAGAGATTCACACAGCATGGATATCATGTCTGACGTTTCAAATAGGTCCTTCAAGCCAACACTGTCAATTGGTCAGATACTAAGTATGAAGCTAATGGGGCCTGACGGGTATGACAAAAGCATCTGGGACGACAAAACAAGCGAGACGCCAAGCGTCTCACTTGGCCAGATTCTGAACAGAAAGAGTGGAATGTTGTGCACCGAAGATATGGCTGCCCGCAAAAGAATTTCAGGAAAGAGGAAGAAATTCGCACTGACGGGACTTGCGGCTCTCTTGGCAAAGCAATCCAAGAGCAAGAAGCAGCGGGAATCCTTTTGAGCCGATACAAATTGGCCTGGGAGAATCGTAAATGTAGTGTTGTACTATGTAGCTGCAGTTCAACCTGATGAGTAGCTAGCTAATTACATAACCCCTTTCATCTGAGGTTGTATAATATCCGCTTTTTAGGCCGTCTAGTTGGCTTGATGTAATCTGCACTGCAGCTGACAACGGATGACATTCAAGACACGTCCTTTATTTAAAGTGAGAGAAAATCTCACAATAATCTTTAAACAAATTCTAAAAATTCTCACATTAATCAAGAGAAAAAAAAGATCTATATCATTTATTTTAATAGAGTCAGATTATAACAGTTTAGATTAATTATATATAGGTATTAAAGTTGTATAATAAATATAATTATATTTTAATTATATATAGTAGAGTATATAATATCTAGTCATGTAACTACGTACGTAAAATTAGAGTGGAGTTAAACATTACTCAGAGCTGTTTCCTACCCGGGAAAAAAATCCTATAGACCCGGTCTATTACTCAGAGCTAATTTGAGATCTATTTTCTCCATACATCGACACGTGGTGAAATAAATCTATTTTCAGCCCTATCCTATTTTCTTAGGTTGTGTTTGGTTTAGAGACAAGGTGGGATGGGATGGTCCTGTCCATGGTTTTGGGATGGGATGATCTCATTTTTTGTTTGGTTAGAGGATAGAGTCATTCCTGTTTTTTGTTTGGTTGGAAGGATAAAGTGGGATGGAATGGTCTCATCCTTTGTTTGGATGGAAGGATGAAGGTGGGACATGTGTGGCCTTTGAGTTTTTTTTAAAAAAAATTGAAGGCTATTGTTGATATGTTTGTACACATAAACCTTTAAGTTTTTTTTAAAAAAAATTTAAACAAAATAGTACTTAAAAAACAAAGAGGTGGGATGACTCTATCCCACGTGGGATGACTCTGTCCCATGAAAAAAAGAGGATTGCCTGGTCCCGGATCTACAAGGAATATTCCTAGTGGGATGTCCTTGACTCTGCTTGTCTCAGAAGCAAACACCACCCCGAGGTGGGATATCCTACCTGGGACGTCCCTGTCCCTCGAACCAAACACTGCCTTAGAGCAACTCCAGCATGGCCCCTACTTGAGTCCTCATCCTACTTTTGAGGACCGAGGGGCAAAAAACTTACTCCAGTAGGGCCCCTACTTGAGCCCTCAAAAGTAGGGGGCCCTTAAATCTCCCCCTCGAGCCCTCATTCCTGAGGGTCTGGAGGGAGCCCCTACTTTTGAGGGCTCAAGTAGGAGCCCTGCTGGAGTGAGTTTTTTTGCCCCTCGGTCCTAAAAGTAGGGCTCCTCCTCACCCCCAGAGTGGGTCCTATGTGTCATCCCCTCTAAGAATGAATTTGAGGGTCCTGTTTTGAGGGCTCCTGCTAGAGTGCAGCCCAAAAAACAGAGCCCTCAAATAAAAAGTAAAGGCTCTATTTTGAGCGCTACTGCTGGAGTTGCTCTTACCTCCCTTTCCCCTTCACCGTTCCCTCCGGGCTCGCCAGACACAGCCGGCGGCCATCGGACCTTACACCGCCATCAAGTCGGTTCTGGTTGCCGCGGCGGGCCTTGAGCGATAGACAGGCCAAAGGGAATTGCATCACAGGTTTGGATTCGAGAGGGAACCTCAGATTTGCCTAGCCAAGAAACCACCATTGACCTTAATTCTATTCAGGCCAGCAAAAGGCAACAATATCTCGTGCAGAGCTAAATGATTAAGACTCCAAGCTGCCCCTGCCACCAATGAAATCACTGTCGTGTCGTCATACTTCTCAAGATCCAAGAATGGATGAGGAAATCTTCGCAAATTGCAAGGATGAGGAAATCTTCGCAAATTGCAAGCACCGAAGCATCTAATGCACACCAAAAAAAACTGATGAATCGATCTCAAGATCCCAATTAATTCCAAGCAACTACTCCCGCAACACCGGAGCTTGATTGTTGACGTCATCTTTGGCCAAATCACAGCTAATGATTCTGGTGGTAATAATAGTAGATGGAGAAGGGGATGTGTGCGGGAAACAACTGCGTTGACTTCTTGTTGCGCGGCTCATGGAGGAGATAACCAGAGTTGCGGAATGTTGACCGGTGGCGAGAGATCGTATAGGGAGTGTTCGCCGGGTGCTCGCCTGGTCGGCGGCGGGCACAGCGGTCGGTGAGCCCAGAGGGGCTTGGGAGACGAGAGAGAGGATAGTGACGGGTGGATGCTGTTTTATTTGTTTTTGCCACGTGTTGACCCATGGGGAGGGTCTCCAACTAGGACTGCCATCGGGTATGCATTACCCTTATCCAAACATATACACACTATTAGTTAGGGTATAAATAAAAATAAAATACATACTTAGATTTAGATATAGAGAACGTAATACCACTTACCTATCTTTGCACATACCTATTCAAACCTAAGGTTGAGAGTGTGCACTTAGGGCTTGAACTACCTATGACTTAGTTATAGATTACTATAAAAGTATGCGGGGCTTATATGTGCATTTAGCCCTACCAATTTACGTAGAATAGATTTGCTACACGCAGAATTATCTCTAATAAATTTTAATTGATTTCGAAAAACTTTTGTAGTATGAATATGAGGTTAAAATTTTAAATACCGAAGTAAAAAATTTCTTCATAAGTCTCTTTGATTTAACCCTCTTTTTCCTTCTTTACCCACTGGGTTAGCCAAATCCATTGGGTATAGGTTTTTTATTTAGATATGAATAATATCACTTCAAATAAATATAGATAAAATTAGATATAGATTTACATTACACATACCCTACTCAGTGGTCCAACTTGATAGAGAAATAGACTATATATATAATTGGGTTTAATGCTTCCCTTTTTGGACTGTGCCAATTTTACGGAGCAACCGAGCAGTTTCTTTATTGTAATTCTATGCATGTGAATATGTTATTATTGTGCTAAAATAAAAGAGCCTTAATCCCATGGTTTTTACATTTTAGAAAGTGTTTTGAGTTTAGATTATTCTGCCTTGGGCCTAAAATTTTATATTTTAGTCAACACAAGGTATATTGTTGTAAGGATGGCGACATGCGGTTAGCGCCGACGTGAGGAGCTAGCTCCGACGCCAACACCGGCACAACCATCAACCTCGACGCCCGCACCGGCATGTCCGTCGACCTTGGAGCCCATGCCGACACGTTCGTTGACCACGATGCCTACACCGGTGCGTCCATCGACCTTGACACCTGTGTCGGTACACTGAGCGCCATACCCATCGCCAACCACCATGTTTACTGCACTAACGTGCTTAGCGATTCCAGTGCTCAAGCCATAATTGCCAACAACCTCGCCTCACAGGCCTCTGTGCTAGCAGATCCTACTGCTCTGGCGGTATAAGGCACTTTGGTGGCAGCCCTTGGAATGCTGCAGCGCGAGCTAGCAGATCTCTAAAGCGCAATGTAAGAGATGCAAGAGGCTTGGAACCAAGAAGCACCCATGGCGATGGTCGAGGAGGTCACCGTCAAAAGGGCAGACATCTGTGAGGTCCCTACCACCACTCGCAGTGTACCCCAGCGCGTGGACCCAGAGCCTCCTCTGTCCGTCAGCCTGCGGTAGTCCGTATGGTTGGAAGATGTCAAAATGCCCACCATCGAACTGTACAATAGTTATACGGACCCCGGAAGTTCATATGCGTCTACTAGATGGCTATCAAAACGACCGGAGGCGACGACTCAACAAGGGCGAAGGGATTACTGCTCGCCCTTCAAAGGATAGTATCCTAGTTCTTTACCATCGTGCCAAACTTCGTATACGCATGGGAGCAAATCCAAGACCGCATGTACAACAACTTTCAGGGAGACTACGTTGAGTGGGTAGATGCGGACCAGCTCTTCGCCATCAGGCAAAAACCTTCGGAGAAGTTCCGGGAGTACTTCCAACGCTTTGCCAAGGTTTGTTGCAAAGTCAAGGATGTAAACAAGACCACAATCATCAATGTAGCAGTGCGAGGTCTTCGCCCGGGGCTATTGGCCGAATACAATGCGTGTAAACCTATAAAGTCCATCGATAAACTCTTATAGAAATATGAAAGAGGTAAATAGGTATCTAACACTATTCATATCCGACTCGATTTCAAGGAAAAATATTGAATATAATGCGGGATGAGTGATATATATATATATATATATATATATATATATATATATATATATATATATATATATATATATATATATATATATATATATATATATATATATATATATATATATATATATGAAAAATACTTTTACTCCCTGTGTAATTACACCCACCTCTAATATACCACCTAAATAAATTTGAAATACTCCTTTATCATTTTAGGTATACTCATATACTAATTATAAGATATTCTAATGTGAACCACACGAAAAAATTGCAAGAGAGTCCATAGTTTTTAGCGTATTTTGTAAATACCTTTATATACGTACATAAAAAGGAGTATGTTGAAAAAAATGTACATACCACCTCTGAAAAATTGTTCATACCACCTATATAGTCTTAAATATTCGTATACTACATGTACATACTCCTCGTTACGCGAGATACTCCCTACGTTGTGAGATACGACATAGGGTGTAATTACACCTACATATATATATGGACGCTGAAATGGGACACCTAGGTGCCCAGACACCTAGGCTCCCTGCCGTTAGATTGCTTTTAGATACGTGCTAGAGCAATGGTATGTATGGTATGTAATATATTAGGCATGCTAAATCAATCATGGAAGGAAAGTCTTAATCATGGATGGAAAGTCTCAATCACATTAGCACGCATCTAAAAGCAATCCAAAAGTAGGGAGACTAGGTGTCCAGACACCTAGGTGCCCTCGTTATTTATACTATATATATATATATATATATATATATATATATATATATATATATATATATATATATATATATATATCCGTTTGTCAAGTGCTATGAGAAAATTTGTTCTGACTTCACTTAGTAACAAGATAACATATTGACAAATTTTCACATCTAAACAGACAGAGAATACTGGGGTTCTTCCTTCAACATCCCGATGATTAGTCTCTCCGTGTTCATTCTGATTGTACCCTACTATCCAGTATCCTATGTAAAGAAACAGATATTTTCTGTCCGACCAACCATTCGAAAGTTTATGGAACGAATACAGAATATAGAAATAGGTATCTGATATTATCTATATCCATCCCTGAAAAAATACAGAATAAGTAATATCCATCCGTATCCGTTCCGATCACATCTCTAGATATGAATGCTAGCGTCCTTCTTAGATGCGTAATTAACGGATGATTTTGCCTACCTTCCTAATTCTATATATTTATTTTCGTACTAAAAAATTCGGGTAATCTTATAGAAAACCTCGAATCCAAAGTTGTCAGCTACATCTTCGTAAGGAGTATGTCGTGAAATCGTTAATAGTTTACTTGTTATAATATATAGATTTGCGTATATTCGCTTTCGCAAGGCGTCGATATGTCCGAGTGGTTAAGGAGACAGACTTGAAATCTGTTGGGCTTCGCCCGCGCAGGTTCGAACCCTGCTGTCGACGATGCTTTTCTCCTTGTATTTTTGCTCTTTTTTCTTTTCTTTTTCGTGCATATGCTCGTTTAGTTCGACTATCTGTTTGCTATGACTCGACTGTATTTTCTCCCTTCTACTTAGCGTATTCATTTTTTTTATCTGTTCACCGATCAACCTGCGTTTCGCACAAACTGCCATACTGCAGTATCGAGCACGAGAATACGGGTCTATTTAGTTAGTAGCCAAGTTTTGCCGTTATTTGTTACACTCTAAGTTAGCTAAATTTGATTGGGTTAGACGTACGTTTAGTTCGTAGCAAGATTTGTGGCAAGATTTTTTTCTACTAACTAGGTTCCACACATCAGTTACTAAAAAAGTATACCAAGACTTTCTTTTACTAGCTAAAGTGTGACCTCAAATTTGATAACCTTATCTTAGATGAGTTTAGCAAAAAGAATATCACAAAACTTGGCAACCTTAGTATAGGAGCTTAACAGGCGCTACATTTTTTTTAGAAGAGGGAATACATGTCATAGACCTTATGGTCAAGATTTTACAGCCGTTTCAAAAGTGTCGTGACTTTTGTGTGAAATAACACTGTAACGAATGTTAGCTTTTTATATTTAATTAAACAAGAATGAATAAAAATATGAAGTTGTTTGGAACGGCAGGACAAGAAAGCCAGCTATGCTGGCCCATCCCTATGCACGACATCATATGGTTAATGATTTTCAGGCTGCAGAGAGGGTCATGCTCATGGCCATGACCCATGATTCATGCATGGCCCAGCAAAAGGGCCTGCATGCAACTCCTTAATGCGCGCTCTCGTTGCGAGGGCTACATAGCGACCGAAATTAAGAAAGAACACGCACCGAAAAGACTAGTCTGAATGAAGTACAATTACAGCACACATGCGTAATGAACAAAACACACGCATATGTGGATCAACAACAACTCTGGTTATTTCTAAAGTACCGTGCCTGGCTAAAATAGCATTCGGCTATTAGCTTTTTCTAATATTTAATTAAAATATAGAAAATTAAAATAAAATAATATTATTATATCTCTACAGATAATATAAATAAAAGTAAAAAGGAAACAAAAAAATATTAAAGAAAGCTACATTAAAAGATTAATACGTTTCAAATAGCTTTTGATTTTTAAAGCCAGAAACCATCATGATTTGAAACAGAGCGTAATCTATTTTGCGACAACCAGAGAAGCCATAGTCCATAGACAACTATCGCACCGGCAAAGCAAAAAGGTTTATTGTATCAGGACGCAGGTGGGCGAGCACTAGATATTTTCGTTTTGGCAATCACGCAGGAAGGAAGGCTTCTGGGAGCAGGCAGGCGTCGGTTGCAGCAGCTAACCTGGGCCAGGGCAGCTCTCATCATGCCCCCTGGCTTTTACTGCAACTTGCTTCGTTGCCTCTGCCTCTTTTCAGAAGTTTGATATTTCGGCTGCTTTACATAATCTAGATGTTTCTGGAGTGTTCCACGCCTCCCCAAAATCGGCGGAGCTGAATCCTGAAGGTGAAACTAACCTGTCGTACCATCGGACCGCTGGCAATCGTCCACTTGTTTGCCATCCGATCCTTTTTCTGAACCATTGATTCTCGATGGAACCGTCGACCTCGTATAATTATATTGGTTTTATTTTTCTTACTTCTAGACCCAGAAATCAAAATCAGTATAAATGTATTAGTTTCTATAAATTATTTTTATTAGTCGCTATTATTTATCAGTAGTTACTTTACACTTTTTTATTATAACGTGCTCTATATTTTATTATATTACAATTTCATTAGTTATATGGTGGTCGAAATGTTATAGCACCTTTCGTTGCACTGTCATTTATTTTTTTTCTTACATAATACACTTAGCTACTATTATTCATCAGTCACAGCCAAAAGTCGATTCTATCAGCCACACTCAAAAGCTATCAGCAAAACCAATATTACCGGCCATAATGCCAAGAGAAAAATTACTTCCATGCCATGGAATATTTCACTTTTCTCTAGTCTACCGATGAAAATTTGAGTGTTCCTTCCGTTCCAGTGGTGCCACTAGCGAACTTCCTGCCACTTCCGTCAGCTCCGTTGGTGCGACTCGCTATTAGAGACTTGAATATTGTCAGCTTTTTCAGGAAATAGCCAAACCGCCCTGCACCCTGTGTTAGGTAGCAGCTCCCGCACGTCATCTTCTTCCTTTGTCTGTCCTTCCGCACCATCGTCTTATTAGAAATAATCTTATCAAAAACAAACTAGCTAACCATGTGATAGGAGATACTTATTCACTTAGGCGTGTTACCGTGTACAAGTGTATATGAATCTGCATGTTGCTAATTTGTGTGTTGTGTTTGTTAGCTAATTAGGATCAAGTCAAAAGTGTGGACCGGATCATGTGGATCATAGCAGGTATGTAGGAGGGTTAGCGGTGTTGTGCATGCAGTTAGTAGTGGCTTGCATGGCGTGAGTTGAGGGTAGCTTGTTGCCTCGCGTGTATATAAATATGTACTTAGTCATTGTATTCGTTGAGTGGAGTAACTAATAGAACAAACATTTGTGCTCAGTTGTTCAACCGTGTTTGTCCTCTCCACCGTGTAAGTGTGTTCAAAGCCATGAGCGAGTGTTCTCCTGGGCAAAGCCAACACGCCTCTCTCTTCTGCTCAAGCGGACGCCACCACCGGCCGCCGCCTACTCTCTCTCTCTCTCTCTCTCTCTCTCTCTCTCTCCTGCCCATCCGCCGTTCTTCCCCATCTCCCTGCTCCACCGCCATTGCTGGTGCAAGAAAGGAAGCAAAGGCCACAGGGAGATGGCGGGTCGCTACGACGACAACCCCTTCGATCAGGAGGACGCGAACACTTTCCCGACACGCACCCGATAAATCAATCCCCCATGCCATCTCTCTGAATCTGCGATCCCACCATTGCCCGGATGCAGTAGATCTTGCCATCGCCGACTCTAGTAGGGGAAGTCTTTGTGTGTTGATCATGCAATGGTATCAAAACCCTCCTGTATCACATATGCTTTTATGGTTGGTTGTTCACCGCTGTGTGGTTGATCTAGAACCCCAGAAGCGTGCCTCCTGCGTCCAATTCATGGCTTTCACCGCTTCCCCCAACACAGTGAGGAAGATGAAGAGGGAGGGTTGAGGAAGTACAAGGGCAAAAGTGTCTTTTGCGTCCAAGTTCACAGCAATCTCACGGTGAACACGACAGGAGTGGCATGCAAGGGCAGGAAAAAGGTTCTCCAGTGGCATGAAAGGAAAACTCAAATTCTCGGTGATAGATTAGAGAAAAATGAAACATTTAATAGCATGAAAGGAATTTTCTCTAATATCAATGGTCACAATTCACAAACCATGCTTTAGCTGTGGGTCTGGCCTTGCATCGATTTGGTTCAGCGAAAGGCAGCATCAGTGGGTTAGGTTGGAACAGATGGGCTGGCCACAACAACAGAAAAAACAAGGAATGAATCATAGAAAATATAGGTTATGTTCCATTCATGTAGAAGATACTGATAGCTTGCCAGAATATACAGGCAAGGTCTTGTGTTCATTAGTAATGAAACGCTTATCTTGGGAAGACATCTGCAGCATTTACTAGCTTTTCTCTTGAGTTTAAACTCAAGCAGAACAAAGAATACATCATTGATGATATACCATTCTACTGTTTTTTCCAGTTCAAATCTGAACTCATAATAGCTTTTCAGTTCAAATCTAAACACATAAATAGCATGTCATTGTGATCAGAAATTTCCATGAATATATTATTTTGCAAGCGAACACACGTGTTCTTCCAACATAAGTACTAGAGAATAATAAATGCAAATGAAATACAAAGGGAAAAAAAAAGAACTCCACATGACTGATACTTCTTACTTTATAACATGTGTCAAAGTGACAGCAAGTTTCTTTTCAATTGAATGTCAATAGAAAGGTAACATTCCATAATGAAAGCATGACAATGAAAAATCAAACTACCAACAAGAATTAGAGAAGTACACTATTGAATCCAACAAGTAGACATTGTGCATTGTCACAATTTCTACGCTTATTTCACTTGTCACAATATTTAAGATTGTTCGTTCTGCTGCTGGGGCTGTTCACCTTGCCAAGCCCAAACAATGTCTTTCAATGCTGGCCTCATATCTTGCTTCATAACCTTCTGATACTCAAGGGTATCACCATTGGCCTTCTTGATCTCCACCATATGAAAGTTTGGTGTAATCTGAAATATCTCAGCATTGATGGACATTACACCTTTCCTTCCTGGTTTTGAACCCTCCATCTTCAACAATCCACCATCTTTCTTCATAAACTTTAGTCGCAAGTTCTTTGCAATGTCCTCAAGCTTAGTGATGATTGCCGTAGCTGTGTTGGTAGATGTGAATTTTGACTCCTCTTTGTTAGTGTTCTCTTCAAACATACCAGAGAGATCGAATCCAGATGAAAGAGAAATGATGTCGAAAGCATTCAAGTTAGTGAGTTTTTCTGCTTCTTGTTTGCCCTCGGTTGTATTACTATTGAAGGGATCAAAAGCCGAATCCATGTCACCAGGAACAATATCCTCTGTTGGTGTTTTATAATTAAGTAGCTTTGAATCAAGGCCTGTCCTAAACCAAGGATTTTCCATGACTTCCGAGATAGAAATCCGTGTACTAGGGTTTGGATCAAGAATACGTCGCAAAAGCTTCTGGACATCTGAAGAAAACCAGCTTGGCCATTTAAGTTCTGCTTTGCAAATCTTCTTATACATGTCCATCAAATTCTTATCCTGGAAAGGGAGATAACCAGCCAACAATACATAGAGGATCACACCGCAAGCCCAGATGTCAGCTTTTGCACCATCGTATCCTTTTCTATTAATCACTTCTGGAGCAACATATGCAGGAGTACCACAAGTTGTGTGGAGCAACCCATCTTGTTTCTTGCATTCTGCAAGTGCACTCAAACCGAAGTCTGAGATCTTTAAATTGCGATTCTCACCGAGAAGAAGATTTTCAGGCTTCAGATCACGGTGATAGACCCCCCTGCTATGACAGAAGTCAACAGCACTAATTAGCTGTTGAAAGTACTTCCGAGCAACTTCTTCTTTCAGCCTTCCACGTTGAACCTTGTTGAACAGCTCGCCCCCTTTCACATACTCTAGCACAAAATATATCTTGGTTTTTGTAGCCATCACCTCGTATAATTGGACAATGTTTGGATGTCTCACCAACTTCATCACCGAAATCTCTCGTCTTATTTGATCCATAAGCCCACACTTCAAGATCTTCTCTTTGTCAATCACCTTGATGGCAACGCTCTGCGAAGTCTTAACATTACGACCATGGTAAACTTTAGCAAAGCTCCCTTGACCAAGTAGCCTTCCTATCTCATATCTCTGCATCAGAATATTCCCTTTCTGCTCTACCATCTTGCCAAATGCGTATGTACACAGAAAGCAGTTATCTGTAACTTGAGGTGGTGACGAGGGGCACTCAATGATGTGGAGGGAGCCTACAGATGACCGATGAACTCAACCGTCTCCACCAAGATGGTAATCTAAGATGATGGTTGAGCTGCCACATCTAGCCCCATCGCGCGTATGCACATGGAGCAATTGTTGTGCACACACTTCAACGTCATCAAGAGCAAGCAAAGTGCAAATATGTTCGGCTACCCAGCCAATTCCCACACAAGGTGGCTCTCTAGCATACAAGCACATCTTCCAGCATTCCTTAATGTTTTTCCTTCTTACTGAAAGCCCAATACTGACAAGCGAAAAGACATGAATGATTAGGTGCAGAACTACAGAATAGTGAAGAAATACTAACTGAACTAAAATTCTTTGAACAAAGAGAAAATTTCCACGCATGTGATTTTTTTACAACAACCTAAAGAGCAAATTTGTTGCCTTTTAACGCAAAAAAGAAGACATAAATATAGGTAATTGCACAGATAGGATGCCTTATGAATTATGATTCTTTTGGTTCGAACTACCAAAACTTGTGTTTGTCCGGCAAACACCATATCCCAGATTCTAGAGACTACGTCCTGATTACAGAAAGCCAGTTGGTCAAGGATTCCCAGTCGGAAGTCTACAACATACCCCAATAAAAAAAGGATCCTGGTTCCAGGTTTGTTCATCACGGAACCAACTAGGACAATTGCGAGGAAATAATAGAGAGAAAATATCCTAGAAACACCCCAAACACTCACAGGCAGAAAGCTCAAGAATTACAGGAGCAATCAACTAAAAAAAATGTTCAAATCTTTTGCAGAACAGCAGGCAAACTAAGACCTAATGACCATCCCGTGGCATCCATCCATACCTATAAAGATCAAATCTAAATCTAAAGACTACTGCAGAGTACATCCGTGGCCGCATCACCTATTATAGTTGTGAAGAACCAAGGGCAAGAATCTTAGTTTAACTAGCTCACTGAACCGCGTACGACGGCAAATTCCAGCAAGATTCGCATAGACGTGCCACCGAAACAAAGATTCAAACCCTTGTTCGCATGAAGCGAAATGACACCTACCTCCTGTAACCCCCAAAGGTGAATCTTTGAGGTACACATACCAGTCTAGAACAGATCAAAATCATAAAACGGGGAAAAAATTTCAGTACCTGATCCCGGCGATCCGGGATGTGGAAGAATCGGAACTGCGGCGATGGAATAGTCCCCAAATCGAGGACCCCAGAAAAATTCCAAGAAGAATGTTAGGGAGTGTGAGCGGAAAGGAAAATGTAGATGCGATTTTGGGGGTGCGGGGGACAAAACGATCTGCGCTAGAGGAGGCCAAATTTATAGACGCGCTCCGACGGGATCTTTCTCCGTTCGGAACAACCTTGGCAAGCACCCAAACGGGCGTGCTGAATGAGTACTACTCTGCCCCCCCCCCCCACTGACCAAGGGTCCCACCATTTTAGAGGGGACCCACCACCAAGTTGGTTGTGTTTAAAATCGGTAGTGGAGTCTTGTCAGGGGCTAACTCAAAACGGGCTTTAGTTTGTAGATTATTTTGATTTTTAATTTATTTAAATCAGAAATTAGTTGGAATATGTTGGTTTCTAATTTTGGTTTATTTTAGTTTTTGGGATTTTTCGTTTTTTTGCTTTTTTTTCTTTTTATTTCTTTTGTATTGTCCGTGACGATATAATAGTTTTTTATTTATTTCTAAAAAACTAACATTCATTACAGTATAATTTCAGTCATAAACTAAAAGATATAGCCAAAAACTCAAACACTAAACCAATTAAAACACCACCCAAATGAACTGAAAGCGAGGCCTTGACATGGTGCTAACACGCAAGCACGAACTTATTGTGTATGAACTAAGGGCCTGCTAGGAATATATATAGTTCAAAGCTACCATGATACAGATTACTAGCTAGCTAGATACCTCACACAAGTATAAAAAAAATAAGAGAAATAAGAAGTAGCTCTGACATACCTCACATAAGCATAGAAAAATAAGAGAAATAAGAAGTAGCTCTGACAACAGCCAATACAATGTGATCTTTAGTGATTAAAAACAACTGATAGAATACAGCAACACAAGACCTCATAGACATATGCGCTTACACACAAAGATTAGGAATATACATAGCTGTGCTTATTTAGACTGAATAAGTTTGATTTATGACTAAATTTTTACTATAGTTGACTTATTTTATACTGTAGTTGATGGTGGCTTATTTAGCATAATTAAATTTTAAAAAAAATAAAAATAGAAAAATCATGTTAGCCATCACGTATAATGCAAACAAATATGGGAAAAAAGAACCGGCAAAAAAGCTCAAAAAAGTCATAAGTTCAGAAAAAAGACGAAATTTATGAATAGTGAAAAATAAATCAAAACCCAGAAGCTCAAACCGAAATGAGCGGGGTGATAGTTCAAAGCTACTATGATACAGATTACTAGCTAGCTAGATACCTCACATAAGCATAGAAAAATAATCTGAGAATTTTTTATCAAGTCTGAAATTCAAAGAATAAAAACTAACGATATTTTCACAAGTTTTAAGTTTAAACTGCCAAGAATATCCACAAGTTAAGCCAATCCATTGTGCACAAGGCAACCCCACAATAATCAAGTAGGTAAAGTGAAGGACTGAAGGCAATTAACAACATACAAATTCCAAGTATCAAATTCAAAACTACGCCTACCACCCGCAGTCAGTCGAAAAGAACTACAACTAAGGTTGTAAAAAAACTCAAAACTCACGAGCTACTTAAGTTCGGCTCGTTCTAGGTTCGATTCGAGCTCGGCTCGAACTTTAAACGAGCCAAACTCGAGCTTGATCTCGAGCTCACTAGCTTCACCGAACCGAGCTCAAACAGTTCACGAGCCTCGATTCGAGCTTAAATAGTGATACATATTAACTCTTATTGAGCTTACTCAAGCCGAACTCGAGCTTGAGCTTTTCTTATTATTGAAATTAGTGTATGTTTGAATTATTTTGACTGTTATCGACTTTACTAGAACCGAGCTCGAACTCAAAATTTTTTTATTATTGAAAAATAGTGCATAATAAATTATTTTAATTGTTATCGAGCTTCAACGAGCCGAGCTCAAGCCCAGGTTTAGGCTTGGACCCTAACTCGAGCTTGGCTCGTTTACAGCCCTAACTGATCGTGCAAAACTGCACACCCGCAAGTGAACGGGCTGCCGCTAAGATAGCAGCGAATGTCGTGTCCTCCACAGGGACTAGAGTACCGGTGACAGGACACTAAACTAAAGCTAAATCGCACGAACTGGGAGATGAAGACTAACTGCAGAACCTATGACAAACTAAAGCTAGGGAACAGATCTGCAGAAGAAAGAAGGAAAGAGAAAGGAAGAGCTAAGGGGCTGAGAAAAAAAGACTATCTGACAGGAGAAACCAGAGAACTAATTCTAATAGGAGAGAGAGAGAGAGACTAAAGAGACTAATTTAAAAAAACAGAAAGAGCTAAGAGAAAAGGGTGAGAAACAGGGAGAAAGAGAGCAGAGGAGAGAAAAGGCTAGGAGTTAGCTAGGCTAGCAGATGAGGAGAAGAAAGAAAGCAAAGATAAGAAGAAAGTGCAGGAGACTAGAAGACTAGAGTGAAGGATTGACTGCTAGAGAAAGAAGTGAGGTAAGAAAGAACTAGAGAAGAGATAAGAGCAAAGAAAGATCTACAGAAGAGCAAGCAGACTAAGAATTAGACAGGATGAGAGGGAATGGGAAAGAGGGGAACAGAGCACTAATCCTCTGGAAGAGAGACAGAAGGGGTGAGAGACAGATAAAGCTAGAAAGATAAAGAGGAATATCTAAGTGAAAGAGAGGGAAAGTAAAGAAAGACTGGAGAAGATGAGAATACTAAGAACTCCAATAAGAGAGAAATGAAAAGAGCGAATGGGAGGACTCGAACCGCAGAGAGACAGAAGGTTGAGGAATAAGTGCTTTGCTAGAAGGAGAAGAGATATCTACCGAGAAGGAGTGAATCGGAGAGAAGAAGCAATCATTGGAAGAGAAAAGGAGAAAGAGTAGTATGCTCTGCTATAACCAATACTTCACAAAGAAACAAAAGAAATATCACAAAAAAAGCAACAATCCTAACCATGCATTTAATAAGCAAACTAAGCTACTACTAAGAACAAGCAAATTAATCTAGCACTGAAACATGAAAGAAGAAATAACAAATCTAACTATTACTATTTTTTATCTTTTCTGCTAATAGATCATACCAGATCAGCATGCACTAGATCAATCCTAACAGAGAAATTGAATCTTAAACCAATAGAAAATAATCATATCTCAAGAAGGCATGAATCCTACTAGCAAAATCATCAACTGGACTAAAGCTTAACAGAAAATCAAGTAAAAGCATGAATCTAGCTGGACAGAAGCATCTACATAAACATCTCAGGAGCACAAGAACGAGTAAAAGCATTCATAGTACCCAGATCCGAAATATATAGTACGTGCACATTAACAGATCCAACATACCAGCATCTCAGCATAGCAATAACAAGTCAAACACTTCTAGTAACCAAATCTGTTCAGAAAACTTATGCATAGCATAGATCTAACATCCATACATCCAAGCAAGCCATCAAAATACAAAAGATTCAGATCGGGAAACGAAACAACCAGTAGACTAGCAGATCTTAGCCGAAGTGGAATGTTTGTAGAGGATGCAGGCAGGGGGAAGCAGAGGTGGTGCAGAAACCGAAGAGGTGGCCGTGTAGAGGGTTGCGGTGCTGATCCAGCCGAAGTTGTAGCAGGGGAAGCAGATCCGGCCTTGTAGACAAAGTAGATCAGGCCCGCAGATGTTGAAGTAGCAGATCCGCCCGAAGAGACCGCAGGAAGAGCAGATCCAGCCGTAGAGGTTGTAGATCCAAGAGCTTCACTCGGAGAAGTTGAAGATCGGGCGTGTAAGCGGATCCGCCAAGAGGTGACTTTCGGTGCAAATCGGCGGCAGCAAGGGATTTAGTGCGAAAGAGTGCTAGGGCGGCTGCATGGTTTGGGGGTGTTGGAGCTCGGTTCTAGTAGAAGAAAGGCCGGTGGATGGCTAGGGTTCTTGAAGAATGGAAGGGGGATGGGTGGCGGCTGCTCGGTGAGGAGAGGTGCGGCGCGGTGGTGTTGGTGGAGGCGCTCGGGAGATGGAGTAGGGCGGCCGGTTGTGGGAGATGGGGAGAGCTCGGGTTCTGGTGGCGGCTTCAGGGGAGGTGTGGCGCGGTGGAGATGGAGGGCTTTGGGAGTGTGTTTGCGAAGGAGGATGGGTGGCGGCTCTGGTTCTGGTGGAGTGGAGTTGGATTCGTCCCCCCTGCGGTGGATGCTGCTTATATACTTGCGGCGGCCGGTTAGGGTTAGCTGCTGAGGTGCGGGTGTTAGGGTTTCTTTGTTTGTTGCGTTTTGCATTTAGGTCCTTCCTTCGCTATATTGCAACTCTAGCTCATCCCATGCTGATATCTCATGAAGTTTTTGCGCCTATTTCGCGCGATCTGCAAGGAAAGTGCGAACACTGTAAACTGTAGCAAAATGAGGGCAAGTTTATGTGTAATTGATGAAATTAAGGCCAATTCAAGCTGCTAGCAACAGGATAATGTCATAAAATATACTGCAAATATGATGCACATCATATACCCCCAAGCTTAAACATTTGATTGTCCTCAAGCAAATGATATGACAATATCGAACCCAGGGAAGCCAGAAAAGCATGAAAGGATATAAATGACTGCTTAAATCTAGTCGATTGGCACTTAATCATTCAAAGTGAGACTGTCTGACTTGATTTTTTTACAAGCTATTCGGATCTAGAACCAATATTCCAGCAAAGATATCAAAGTGATACAAGAGTTTTTGACCAGATCAAGTTACCCAAAAGCGCCAAATTGCACTAATTTGTTTGCATGGATCCCACCAGAATTGAAAAGTAATCAAAATTAGATATCACAGTCAAGAATAAGCATATCCTAAAGTTATACTTAGGCATTTACCATTCTAGATGAAGAGACTAATGTTTGCATGAAGTTTATGAAAAAGCCTACACTTGAGCCATGCTACTTTACTTTTGCTGATTTTTAACAGGTTTCAAACACACCATGGGCACAAGTGCCACTTATTCCACTTTTGGGCATGCTTGCCACTTATTCAGACTTTCAAACTTCACTTGGGCAGATCTGCCACTTATTCAACACCTTTTTTCTGAACCAATGTGACAGAGTCACTTATTCAACTCACACTTTGCAACCCCAAAACAGAAATAAAGATCTTTTCTTTCTTTTCTTTTTTTAGCATCATTAACCGGTTTTCATTATCCATAAGATCTAGATAATTCAACCATGTTATTGGCTCAAGATAAGACTACCACTTTCACAAACTTTTCATTCAAGCAAAAGCATCAACGTCTAAAATAAAATACTATGCCCAAGCATGAATCCTAGGATATGATCATTCTAGAAGTGATAACTAGAATCAATTCAATTCTCAAATGGTAAAGATACATGTGTAACTTGCAATGCATCAAAAACTTCAGGATCACAAGATTTCTAAGCCCACAAAGAAGGTTTCTATGTATACCAGAAAAGGCCATCTAAATGAGAGGGCAGAATTTATATAAATCCCAGATTACTTAAGCAATTTTCAGTGATGATAACTCTGGATTATACCATGACAGTCATACATTACAGCCAAGATGTTCATGCAGCAAAATGTAATTGAGCATATTAATGATCAGGACATTCACATATAATAATCAGAAATCCATCATGAGAATGATACTAGCCATAAATCATCAACTACACATCCATCCATATCAGAGCCCATGAATATGACAAGAATATGCAAACCATCCATATAATAACAGATCCTCCCCCAAGCTTGAGTCAAACATACACTCTGAAATAACAATTTAGTATTGGAAACAGCTTACCGGGTGCAAAAGGTTAACCAAACAGCATCACATCACCCCTGGTTCCTGCCATGCTTCTGGGTGATGGATCAGCATGTACCTGCAATGGAAAAATAAAAAGGGAAAGGATAAACCGACAAAAGATAAGGTAAAAGAGGAAAACTGCAGTAAAACAGAAAGAATAAACAGCTCAGGTTGCCTCACGAGAAGCACTTGTTTTAGGTCTTTAGCTTGACCAACAAATGATAATCAAGTAGGCTCAAAAGAAATTGGAGGATCAAGGTCGATCGACTTGATCTCCAAGAATGTCCTCATTAAGTTCAGGAAAGGGTTCCCCAACAAAGTAATGTTTCAATCTTTGCCCATTAACCTTGAAAATGCCCCAGATTGACTCTCAACCTCAAAAGCTCCACTTCCTAGCTCTTTCTTGACTACACAAGGCCCAAACCATCTAGATTTGAACTTTCCAGGAATAAATGGAACCTAGAGTCAAAAACTAAGACCAGTTGTCAGTGGAAATCACGCCTCAAAATGTGACGGTCATGAATCTTTTTAGCTCTTTCTTTGTAAATCCTTGAGCTTTCATAAGCATCAAGCCTCAATTCATCAATTTCACACAACTGTAACTTCCTATGTTTCCCAGCTAGACCCATGTCCATGTTGAGCTTTCTAATTGCCCAATGTGCTCTATGCTCAAGTTCAACAGGAAGATGACAAGCTTTTCCGTAAACCAACCTAAAGGGGGACATGCCAATAGGTGTTTTGTATGCTGTCCTATAACCCCACAATGCATCATAAAGCTTAAGAGACCAATCATCCGGATTTGGACACAACTTTTCAAGGATTTGCTTTATCTCTCTATTGGAAACTTCAACTTGCCCATTAGCTTGAGGATGATAAGGGGGGGTGACTCTATGATTATGGACTCCATATTTGGCTAGAAGAGCTTCAAACTGCTTGTGATTAAAGTGAGACCCACCATCACTTATCACAACTCTAGGAATTCCAAACCTAGGAAAGATGATTTGCCTAAACAACCTACAAATAGATTTTGAATCAGCATGGACAGTGGGTATAGCCTCAACCCATTTGGACACATAATCCACTGCCACAAGAATGTGCTTGTACCCTTGAGAAGAAGGCAAAGGTCCTATGTAATCTATTCCCCAAACATCAAAGAGTTCTACCTCAAGAATACCATCTTTGAGGCATTTCATGTCGTCTTGACATGTTCCCGCATCTTGACAGGATCACAAGACTGAATGTATGCATGAATATCCTTGAACATGGTAGGCCAATAAAATCCAGCTTGAAGAACCTTTGCTTGGGTCTTAGCAGTACCCGCATGTCCACCAAAAGGAGCAGAATGACAGTGAAACATCACATTTTGAACCTCCTCATGAGGAAGACAACGTCGAACAACCCCATCTGCACAATGCCTATACAGATATGGGTCATCCCAAAAGAATTTTTGTGCCTCATGAGTAAACTTCCTACGCTGCTGGTAGGAGAGTCCAGGGAGTAAAGCATTGCAGACCAAATAGTTTACTATATCTGCATACCAAGGGGTTTGAGACTGAACAAGTGACACTTCTAAAAGTTGGTCTCCTGGAAGAGAATCTTCAATAGGAAGAGTAGAAACTAAATCTGAATGAGGCAATCTAGATAAATGATCTGCCACTAAGTTCTCAGCCCCTTTTTTTATCTCTAATCTCAACATCAAACTCTTGCAACAACAGAATCCAGCGAATGAGGCGAGGTTTAGCATCCTTTTTACTCAAAAGATACCTAATGGCTGCATGATCTGTGTACACTATGCATTTTGAGCCAACTAGGTAGGATCTAAACTTGTCAAAGGCAAATAATACACTAGCGTTCTTTTCGGTGGTTGTGTAATTAATTTGAGTGTCATCTAAAGTCCTGCTAGCATAGTAAATGACATGCAAGGCTTTTTCATGCCGCTACCCCAAAACAGCCCCACAAAGAAAATCACTAGCATCACACATAAGCTCAAAAGGAAGATCCCAATCGGAGATTGCACAATGGGTGCAGAAATAAGAGCACCTTGATCTTACTAAATGCATCCATGCAAGCCTCATCAAACACAAAAGGGACATCGCAGCCCAAAAGATGAGTGAGAGGGCGAGCAATCTTAGAAAAATCTTTAATGAATCTGCGGTAAAAACCAGCATGCCCCAAAAAACTGCGAACACCTTTCACATTAACAGGAGGGGGTAAGCGCTCAATCACCTCAACTTTAGCTCTATCCACCTCAATCCCTCTAGAAGACACTAAATGACCAAGGACTATCACCTCTCTAACTAGAAAATGACATTTCTCCCAATTGAGGACCAAATTGGCCTCAAGACAGCGCTGTAAGACAATTTCAAGGTTGGCCAAACAGCTCTCAAAGGTCTGTCCATAAACAGTGAAATCATCCATGAAAACTTCCATGATTTTCTCAATAAGATCAGTGAAAATGGACATGACACAGTACTGGAAGGTCCCCGGGCATTGCAGAGTCCAAATGGCGACCTACGGTATGCAAAGGTACCATAAGGGCAAGTGAAAGTGGTCTTTTCCGATCGATGGATGTATACGAATCTGTAAGAATCCTGAATATCCATCAAGATAACAGAAATAAGAATGACGGGCAAGTCTCTCTAACATTTGGTCAATGAAAGGCAAAGGAAAATGGTCCTTGCGAGTGGCCTTGTTAAGCTTCCTATAGTCAGTGCACATGCGCCAGCCTGTGGTTGTTCTAGTGGGAATTAGATCACCTTTTTCATTGGCAACCACTGTTGTGCCCCCTTTCTTGGGCACAACATGAATGGGACTGACCCACTGACTATCTGAAATAGGATAGATGATGTTAGCACCTAGAAGCTTGAGGATTTCTTTCTTGACAACCTCCTGCAGATGAGGATTAAGCCTACGCTGGTGCTCACGTGTTGGCTTAGCATCATCCTCAAGGTGAATGCGGTGCATGCAGGTGGCTAGATCAATGCCCTTCATATCATCTATAGAGTATCCAATGACAGCTCTATATTTACGAAGGATCTCAAGAAGTTGATCAGCCTCTAAAGGTGTCAAATGGGCACTAACAATAACAGACAGTGTCTGATCTGGTCCCGAAATTCATATCTAAGATGATTAGGAAGTGGTTTCAGCTCTACCTTTGGGGTGTGGGCTGCCTAAGGTCCAGGATTTGAGAAGGCTCTACAGAGCATCAATGAGTGCCACATGATGAGAATCTGCAGCAGTGCACTCATCCTCAATTGATGTCACTTCCTCAACATTTTCATATGTCTCAACAACACATTTGTCAACCAAATCAAGTGAGAAACACTGATCCGGGCAAGGAGGAAGATGAGTGGGGTGCCTCATATCAAATGCTAGCTTCTCTTGACCAAATTGGAGAGTAAGCTTAGCATCTTTGACATCAATGACAGCACTGCAGAGCAAGGAATGGTCTCCCAAGGATGACAGTTCACTTCTATCCTCCATCTCTAGGACAACAAAGTCTGAGGAAGGCAAAGGTACCAACTACCACAGAACGTCCACTAAAATACCAGGTGGGTGACGATGTGTGCGATCACCAACCGCAATTTCATGGTCATTGGCTACAAATCGCCCAAAGGGAGCGCGTCACAAACGATAATGGGAGAACACTAACACTTGAGCCTAAGTCACAAAGAGCTCTAAAGTTCTTGGAGCCTAAATTGCAAGGTATGCAAAAGCTACGGGGTCATCTAACTTAGGAGGTAGCTTATTCGTATGATAGCGCTACACTCCTTAGTTAGAGTGACCACCTCAAGCTCATCCATACTCCGCTTCTTGGTAAGCGACTCCTTGAAGAATTTGGCATACATAGGCACATGTAGGACAGCCTCTAGAATAGGAATGGTGATCTGAACATCCTTCATCCTCTCTAGGAATTTAGCAAACTGCTTGTCCTCATTTGACTTTTCTAACCACTCAGGGAATGGCAATTTGGGTTTTGTGGAAGGGACAACTGCTGTAGTGGATGATGAGGGGATATCATGTGTTTTGGCTGGTGTTATGGAGTGGGTTGTTGCGATTCTCTGCTTTGTGAGTCGATTTGCTTGCTGGACAGACCTAAAGACAGGCGCATACAAGGGTGGTGTTGGAAGAAGAGGTTCAGATGTGGTTTTACCACTCCTAGTAGTGATTGCTCCACAATGGCCACGAGGATTGGCCTCAGTGTGCAGAAGTCTCCAGTGTCTTTGGATGAAGCTCATGATGCTTGCAAACTCTCCACACGACTAGCCAAATCAGTCAATTGAGTCTTTGCATCATTGTATTGAGCTTCCATCTTAGCTACATGTGATGCAAGGAGCTGTTCAATTCTGGTCAACCGATCCGATTGAGAAGTAGTAGGTGGAGGGTTTGGAACATGCATCATAGGTTGCTGAAATGAGGCATGTGAAGGGGCTTCTTCTGCTGTCTAAAGCCTTGTCTTGATGTTCCCACAGGAAAGATGACACACTAGGGTTGGTGTTCTTGTAAGACAAGTTTGGATGACGCCACCACAGGTTGTAGGTTTGAGAATACTGCCCATGTGATTGAGCATAGTTCACTTGGATGATTCAGTGTGGAAGTTAAGGGCACTCACCGGAGTATGCCCTTGAGATCCACAAATCGACATCCGGTGGCTATATGGGCTGAAGATGAGGGCATGAGCTGCGCCATTTGACGTGTGAGAACTTGAATCGAGTGATAAGGCATCATTAGAGCTCACCTCATAGATACCGGGACGTGGAGGAGCGAAGCTCTCTCACTGGACCATTGAAAGTGGTGGGAGGACATACTCTCAATCAAGTGAAAGCTTCATCAAGAGTTTTGTTCATTATCCCTCCTCCTGCGCAGAATCTACAAAGGCTCTTGTGTGGTGTGTAAGTCCTTTGTAAAAAATGCAACACCACCATCTTTCAAGGCCATGGTGAGGACACATCCTAAGCGGGGTTTGATACCTCTGCCAAGCATCATACAAACTCTCACCCTTAGATTGTGAAAACCTAGTAATCTGATCACGCACTGCGCCTTGGAGGAGGAAAATACCTCTCAAAAAGGCTTGCGTGGGTGTTCCCATGTGTCCTTAAGATGCAAGGGCGAGATAATGCAACCAAGTCTTAGCACCATCTCTAAGAGAGAAAGGGAACAATGAGAGCCTAATGGCATCGATTGTGACTCCATTGCACTTCAAAGTGTTGCAATATTCTAAGAAGGTGCAAATGTGTTCATTGGGATCCTCGGTGGGAGAACCTCCAAATCAGTCTGCTGGACCATGGTAATAAGTGCGAGTTTTAGCTCAAAGTTGTTTGCTGAATGGCGGTTGGACAATTCCGGGGCTATACCTTGGTCTCTAGGAATCCAAAGGTCACGAAGAAGAGGTGGGGTTCGATCTCCCATTTCTTCTTGATGGGGAAGTTGACTTTCTCTCTTCAGCTTATGAAAAGTGCGCTCAATCTCAGGATCAAAAGGAGCCAACGAATGGTCTCCACTCCTGCGCATAAGCTGAGAAGTCGGGCCGAAAGAAACTAAAGAAATGACTCAGTCTATAGTCTAGCACGATCACCAATATCCAGTTCCCCGGCAACGGCGCCAATTTCTTGATCGTGCAAAACTGCACACCCGCAAGTGAACGGGCTGCCGCTAAGATAGCAGCGAATGTCGTGTCCTCCACAAGGACTAGAGTACCGGTGACAGGACACTAAACTAAAGCTAAATCGCACGAACTGGGAGATGAAGACTAACTGCAGAACCTATGACAAACTAAAGCTAGGGAACAGATCTGCAGAAGAAAGAAGGAAAGAGAAAGGAAGAGCTAAGGGGCTGAGAAAAAAAGACTATCTGACAAGAGAAACCAGAGAACTAATTCTAATAGGAGAGAGAGAGAGACTAAAGAGACTAATTTAAAAAAACAGAAAGAGCTAAGAGAAAAGGGTGAGAAACAGGGAGAAAGAGAGCAGAGGAGAGAAAAGGCTAGGAGTTAGCTAGGCTAGCAGATGAGGAGAAGAAAGAAAGCAAAGATAAGAAGAAAGTGCAGGAGACTAGAAGACTAGAGTGAAGGATTGACTGCTAGAGAAAGAAGTGAGGTAAGAAAGAACTAGAGAAGAGATAAGAGCAAAGAAAGATCTACAGAAGAGCAAGCAGACTAAGAATTAGACAGGATGAGAGGGAATGGGAAAGAGGGGAACAGAGCACTAATCCTACCGGAAGAGAGACAGAAGGGGTGAGAGACAGATAAAGCTAGAAAGATAAAGAGGAATATCTAAGTGAAAGAGAGGGAAAGTAAAGAAAGACTGGAGAAGATGAGAATACTAAGAACTCCAATAAGAGAGAAATGAAAAGAGCGAATGGGAGGACTCGAACCGCAGAGAGACAGAAGGTTGAGGAATAAGTGCTTTGCTAGAAGGAGAAGAGATATCTACCGAGAAGGAGTGAATCGGAGAGAAGAAGCAATCGCTGGGAAGAGAAAAGGAGAAAGAGTAGTATGCTACTGCTATAACCAATACTTCACAGCAAACAAAAGAAATATCACAAAAAAAGCAACAATCCTAACCATGCATTTAATAAGCAAACTAAGCTACTACTAAGAACAAGCAAATTAATCTAGCACTGAAACATGAAAGAAGAAATAACAAATCTAACTATTACTATTTTTTTATCTTTTCTGCTAACAGATCATACCAGATCAGCATGCACTAGATCAATCCTAACAGAGAAATTGAATCTTAAACCAATAGAAAATAATCATATCTCAGCAAGGCATGAATCCTACTAGCAAAATCATCAACTGGACTAAAGCTTAACAGAAAATCAAGTAAAAGCATGAATCTAGCTGGACAGAAGCATCTACATAAACATCTCAGGAGCACAAGAACGAGTAAAAGCATTCATAGTACCCAGATCCGAAATATATAGTACGTGCACATTAACAGATCCAACATACCAGCATCTCAGCATAGCAATAACAAGTCAAACACTTCTAGTAACCAAATCTGTTCAGAAAACTTATGCATAGCATAGATCTAACATCCATACATCCAAGCAAGCCATCAAAATACAAAAGATTCAGATCGGGAAACGAAACAACCAGTAGACTAGCAGATCTTAGCCGAAGTGGAATGTTTGTAGAGGATGCAGGCAGGGGGAAGCAGAGGTGGTGCAGAAACCGAAGAGGTGGCCGTGTAGAGGGTTGCGGTGCTGATCCAGCCGAAGTTGTAGCAGGGGAAGCAGATCCGGCCTTGTAGACAAAGTAGATCAGGCCCGCAGATGTTGAAGTAGCAGATCCGCCCGAAGAGACCGCAGGAAGAGCAGATCCAGCCGTAGAGGTTGTAGATCCAAGAGCTTCACTCGGAGAAGTTGAAGATCCGGGCGTGTAAAGCGGATCCGCCAAGAGGTGACTTTCGGGTGCAAATCTGGCCGGCAGCAAGGGGATTTAGTGCGGAAGAGTGCTAGGGCGGCTGCATGGTTTGGGGGTGTTGGAGCTCGGTTCTAGTAGAAGAAAGGCCGGTGGATGGCTAGGGTTCTTGAAGAATGGAAGGGGGATGGGTGGCGGCTGCTCGGTGAGGAGAGGTGCGGCGCGGTGGTGTTGGTGGAGGCGCTCGGGAGATGGAGTAGGGCGGCCGGTTGTGGGAGATGGGGAGAGCTCGGGTTCTGGTGGCGGCTTCAGGGGAGGTGCGGCGCGGTGGAGATGGAGGGCTTTGGGAGTGTGTTTGCGAAGGAGGATGGGTGGCGGCTCTGGTTCTGGTGGAGTGGAGTTGGATTCGTCCCCCCTGCGGTGGATGCTGCTTATATACTTGCGGCGGCCGGTTAGGGTTAGCTGCTGAGGTGCGGGTGTTAGGGTTTGCTGTTTGTTGCGTTTTGCATTTAGGTCCTTCCCCTTCTGCTATATTGCAACTCTAGCTCATCCCATGCTGATATCTGTGAAGTTTTTGCGCCTATTTCGCGCCGATCTGCAAGGAAAGTGCGAACACTGTAAACTGTAGCAAAATGAGGGCAAGTTTATGTGTAATTGATGAAATTAAGGCCAATTCAAGCTGCTAGCAACAGGATAATGTCATAAAATATACTGCAAATATGATGCACATCACTAACTACAGCACAAACTAAATTTCAGTTAGAACATGATCATTTTACTCACAAAGCTCATGCATTCATTCTTTGCATGTCTTGTACTACAAAGGGAGTGGTCTGAATAGGCAAAAAATGCAAAATAGAATGCCAAAATAAATAGGACTTACATTGAGTCAATTTCCAAGCTTGTTTACTTCCTTCTTCAACCACAAACAACGCAATCTTGGCTCATAACATAGAAATATCACCCGGTTTGTTGCATCCTTGAAAACATCGGAGGCAAAGATCTTGATTTCATCTGATACATCATTCATGGCATGCAATACTTCAAAACATCTTGATATTGAGTATTTATTTCCTTGCTTTGAGGCTCGCTCTTTCATGCTAGCTTGTTCTTTTATGAAATCAAAATAAGCCACGATGGTTTCTTCAATGTGTGGTGCTGATGTTGTACCCTTTTATTTCTTGGGTCTTCCTCTTTGTGATCCAGCAGTCCCAGTTCTTAAATTTGTATGGTCATCACTTCTTTGTGCTTGTTGATCTGCGTCATAATCTTCATCATGCAATGACTCGTCATGTTGATCTTGTACAAGCTTATTCTCCAACCCCTTGCAATGTCATCCTTTCTTTGACGCGAGTACATAGAGTTGTCTTCTTCATTTTGTATGTCGATCTCCAAACCTTGCCTTTCAAATTCATCCATTCTTTAAGGGAGAATTCATGTTGTTATGTCTTTGACTTTCATCTCGTGGGTGTTTTCTAGTGGTGCTAAGTTTCTTGTTCTTGCATCCAACATCAAAGCTTGTATTTGCAACATGAGGAGGTTGACTAGAAGTGAAGCAATATTTTCCTTTTGCAAATTGTCCTGTTAAGACATCAAGTGAGTTTTAAACATAGATAACATCTCCCTTGAGATAGTTTTGATAAAGGTATAACTTACCTTCATATAAGAGATCTAATTATTCAAATAATGGAAAGCTCTTATTTTCATACCTCCTTAACTTAGCGTCCTCCTAAAAAATTTAGATGTGGTGTTAATGATGGATGCAATTTCAATTAAAATTTCTCAATTAAAAGAAAGTTGGAAGCTTACTTGAATTATCTCATCCCATATTTCAGATGTGATGTTAATAATGGATGCATTTTGATTCCAAGAGACACCACTATGCTTGCGAATAGCTCTAATTGCTCTGTAGTCTTTCCTCAATTGAGCCTCTTTATCTTGAATTTGAGCTTTAGAAAATCTTACTTCTGAAAAGAGTTGGTTTGATTCCTTCACAATTTTGTTCCAACCTTCTGAATGCCATCCATTTTGACCATGATAGTGAGAAAGGTTGTACTCAAGGAGTACATCAACCAATCCCTTCTCATACTTTAACGTCCACCTTGCTCTATGTGCCATGAAGCGTAGAACAAACCACAAGAACACAACGACAATGGAACATATAAGTAATTCAACCCATATATAATATTCTTACTATTAACATGAAAGTAAGACATGACAAGTTGGCATCTCATGAACATATAAGTAATTCAAGGCAAAATAAGACATGACATGTTGTCATCTCTAATTTGCACTTGAATGATATCAATAAGAACTTTGTAACATATAAGTAGTTCAATAATTCACACTTGTAGGTCTATTTTTTGATAGCAATGAGTTAAAAACAAAATAAAGAAAAAAACAATAGACGTTTGACATAATTACTAATGAGCTCCCCGTTGTACTCTTCTTCTCCTACTTCTTTCGTAATCTACCAACATCTTCTTTGCAATGTCATCTCTCAAAGCATTACCAATGTTCCTTTGATTGTTCGATGGTACAACATCATCTCTATATAGGTCATCTCCACTGGGTACATCCACAAATTTATCTGGAGAAATTTCGATTGTTTGGTTACTTAACCACTCTTCATCACCTTTATGACTTTGGATTATGTTATGCAACACAGTTGCTACTGCTGAAATTTTCACTTGAGTTATGAGGTAAAATGTTGCAACTTTTAATATAGGAAATCTCATCTTTAGGATGCCAATAGCATGCTCTACATGGTTGCGTAGGTAGGCATGACAAAGACTGAACAACTCCTTATAGTCCCTCAGTCGGCAATTACGTTGCCCTTGATCTTTGATATGGTATCAAACTCCTCGATAAGGAGCAAGAAAATATGGTGTATTTGCGCAGCCCCCCATCAACTAGATAGTACTTGCCTCTACGTACTTGAAATCCAGATTTAATGGTAGAATGTAATACACCAGCATCTGACGCAGACCCCTCCCAACCAATAGAAACATAGACAAAATTCAAATCAAAGTCACAAGCAAGCATCACATTTTGAGAAAGAGATACTTTTCTATTTCGATAAGGTGCAGCTTCACTATCAGTAATTGTGATAGGGATATAAGTTCCATCTATTGCCCCTAGATAGTTCTTCAAGAAACAAAATCTTGTTACTAATTGAGATATAAAAGAAGAGGGTAGAAACAAAATTATAAAGCCATGGACTACATGTACCTCAAAGTAAGGCCAAAATTTTGGATTTGATAATATTTTCCAGTGAGTCTTAGTTGATGGAGGCTTGACAAATTCATAGGTCAAAGAGGTGATCGCCTCAAAACATGCCACAAGATGAGACATTGGCTCAATAAATGATATATCTTCTAGTGACTAAGCATTTCTAACTTGCCACAGACAAGGTTCCACAAAGCAAATAGTGATTGGCCAACATGGTGAGGATAAAAAACCAGTTGGTTAACATGAATGTAAAAGCAATTCTGGTTGTTTGCATTGTGAAATCAACAACAAAGATAGTATTACTTCACACAAATCTAATTTCAGAGCTAAGTTCAGAGTAAACAGAATCTAACAACATGAGCTAAGTGTCATACCACAACTAATTTCAGAACAACACATCTTGTTTCTTACTCAATTTACCATGTCAAATCAGTAGCTGTTCAAACAAAATAGGCATACAAACGTAATCTCAAGTGCCCAGATATGAAATTATGTACCAAAATAACCTCAAGTGCTCACAAATCAGAGCTAAGTTTCCTACCAAGACTAACACATCATCCCAACAAATCAAGGCATCATATTTAAACCAAGGTAAGGCAAGAACAAGAAAAATTTAATGACATCATGTTGATCTGGACCCAAGATCTAGGAGTTTCTAGAAGCTTCTAGGTGTACCTAGATGATCTGGCTGGAGGTAGTAGAGGTGAGGCAGCTGTGGGTGCAGGATTTGCGCCATTGTCGCCGATGGGCTTTGCTGTTGTAGCTGATTATGTGAGCTCACCGACACCCCCCACCGATGAGCCTACACTCGCATCTTCTAAGGTGTCGTCGAAGAGAGGACAGGGATGAGTTTGCCGCTGCCATTGATGATGCCGTCGCCCCTCGCGTCTTCTAGGGCTCCTCGCGTCTAGGACGCGACTCCACCCGCGACTCAGCAGCGGCGATGCCACTCGCGCCTTCTAGAGTTCCTCGCATCTATGACCCAATATTTGTCGAAAAAAGTGGCGTTGCAAGGAGATACAAAGTAACCAGTTGGAAAAGCCCAAACAAGGGTAATATCATTGGGTTACCGGCCTATCTAAGCAGATTTTCGAGCCTAACCTGAAAAACAATTCCAAGCCGATATTTTACACTGATTTTAAGCAAAAACCCCTCTTCCAAGCAGCCCTAACCGGTAAAATTGAACAATGAGAAACGGCTCTCCGTTTCCTTGAAATGACAAACAGAGACAGTACAAGTGAAGGAAGCCGTATCAAAGCGTATACCAAGGTAGCAACACATGGGCATCTAGTTAAGTAGGTAACCTTCTCCGTCCACTTCGTCAGTGAATTTTTCATTGCTTGTGCTTGGTTGGCCGCTGACCCAAGCGCGCGGCTAGTTCGTCAACAATGTGCTACTACTATGAGATGAATGAGCCAAGGGTCTGGAACCGAAAGCTTTTAGCATCACACTGCCATGGTTTATAATTTTTAATTATAATTTAATAAATAGTAATTATCAAGAGAAGTCAAAAACTAAATACTACTGAAAAATAAAAAAACAAGACCTCTCTTCTTTTAATGACGCCGCATTGTCACTCTTTTAAATATAAAGAGCAAGAATTTGCGCCGGTCATAATTGATGGATCGTTAAGAGTATGGTTTGCATGTGTGGACTGATCAGTCAAGATGGGAAGAACTTGTGCTGGGAAAAAGATTTTTGGTATTTGCGTGTGTAGGTTGGGTGTGGAGACTGTCATGAGGATCAGAACTAGAATAGGAGAATCTGAGGTCCAGACGGTCGAGGATGTCATGAGGTGGTTGGACTCATGCTGGAGCACATAGAGATCAAAGGTGGATGATGCGTCGAGAAGCTACGGGAGGTGTGGTCCTAGAGGCTTCAACACATGAGAATGATACATGGAGAAGCTACGAGAGGTATGGTTCTGGAGGCTTCATCACGTGGTGAGTTGAGAGAAGTTATGGAAGGAGTCTGTAACTTGGAAGATTTAGAGATATTGTAAAACTCACGTTTGGAAGGGTTTCAGGTCTCTTGATTTGAGAAATCGAAAAAGATTTGTGTCTGGATTGATGAGGACATGGTTTAGGGCCCTAGCATATAAAAGGAGAAGACGTTAGGAGTTAACCTACAACTTTCACAGGGCTTTGGAGAGAGCTTTTGTACTAGGGTTTAAGGGGTACCATGAGGGCACATTGTAGCCACAAAATATGATCCAGAAATAAAAGATCAGATCTATTCCAGAGAAGTTAGTTGGCACCGGCGGCGTTGTTTTTTGGGCGTCGATTTTGACTCGTTCTCATTATGAGCAGAGGTACGATCACGACCATTCAATCATTGACAACAACAACGGTGTCGAAGCATTCGAGTGGAGAAAGATTATGACTACATGCATAGAAAGTCAAACTCCGAGCGGTTGGAACCTTCATTGAGCACGTGCAGATCAGTTGAGCGAGTGGTCGAGCAAGCAAACGGTCGAAATCTTCATAAGCACTAAAAGATTCGAAAAAAGGGTGCAATCAGTCACCCCCTTTGATTACCATCGACGATCGTATAGATCGCAATCCGACTACGATACTACCTAATTCTGATCCATATTATGGTCCGTATCATTTACCTCTGGTAGAATTGTAGGATCGTATGATACTACGATACGTGTCACGATACTGACTATCTTTATCGTAGATACTCCTTTTTCATTTTTTTTGTGGTGAGAGTAGATTCAAGAGTTGATTGACCCAGCATTCGCTAATGCAGGGGTCTTGATCAACCCATCAGTTCCTACCATCCCATTTCTACGTGGACTACTACTATCATGGAGCGACACCGAATCAATCGATACGAGGGAATCTTCGTCAATTCATCATCGATTAGTTCCCCCGTTCTGTCCGTCTGATTCTCGATTTTTCCAGTGACAACTTGATTAGGGGGCGCCCGTCATGCATGGTTGTCGATGGAGCAATTTGCGACAGTGATGCATGCCTATGCGGCGACATCGGTCGTATAACGACTTCTTAATTTGACAACCATTCTGTATTCCAGACGTACTCGTGGCGAGTAGGCATTATTAAACTGTAAATTAAGTGCGCACGCTTCATAATGACACATTCCAATAATCAGCATTCCCAGGTTTGATACTGATCGATATACTCCATATAGATCATGCATGATCGATGATGAGTACAGAGCGGCACTGAGTACAGATCATCAACAATGTAGATATTGTTTCGTGAAGTGTTTACAGCGATATATTTCCCTGAGTAGAAAACTCAGTAATCCAGAAAAAAAAGAGTAGAAGCTAATCTTTATCGGTACAAAAGAAAAGGCAGCACGACGTGAAGAGATATGGTTTTGCGTACCGAATGGATAAAGATGAGATGCAAGAAACTGATCATCTGACTAGCTCCTTCCATCGACAAGAAGATAGATATGCACCGAGAAAGTGGTAATAATAAATGGAGTGACGCCCCTGAGAGACCAAAACCTAGGACCGCTTATTTCGGTTTGAGTTTTTAGTTTTTGGTTTATTTTTCACTATGCAACAATTTCATCTTTTTCTGGTTTTTTGGCCTTTTGTCGGTTTTTCTCTGTATTCGTTTGTACTGCCGTAACGTACTAACATATTTTTTTCTATTTTTAAAATTATTTAAATTTAATTATGCTAAATAAGCCACCGTCAGCTCCAGTATTTTTTCAATCAGCTACAGTGTTTTTCAGTCATAAACCACTTAAAATAAGTCTTTTTTGAGCCAGAGCAGATCCAGAAGCTGTACAGAAAGAAATGAAAAGAAGTGGAGCAAAAAAAAGGAAAGGAGGCAGACAGGCGGCGACATGGACCGTCCCGTCATTCCGACGTCCGGATCGCGCGCGGTGGCCGAGAGATTTTTTCTGTTTTCGCTCGAAAGCGATGCCAAAACCACCTACGTCTCGTTCGCCGGCGCGCGCACGACGTTGCCATCGAAGAGCAGACCCCACGAAAGACGGCACATATGGCACGTCGCCGTCGGACGTGTTGGCGTTTCTCCCCGGACGTACGCCGGCAAAAAAAAAATCTGGAATGTTTGGCGATATTTCGAGCCGCGATTGGGTCGGGCGATCGGGCGGTCGCCGTCGCGGTGGGACGTCGTGCCGGAAGGGGGCTCTTCTGATGCCCGAGGAGCCGCCCGCTGAGAGCGTGACGGGACTGACGGTGCTCGGGGTGTGTGTCCTGCAGAAGACAGAGAAATGGGTCGAGATCACCGTCCTGCAGAGGTGTGCTGTGTCGGGCTAGAAATGGGTCAGCCTGCACTGTGCGCAGCTCCCAATCTACGGGAGATCGATCGCTGTTTGAAGTGTTGATACCAACGTGCAAGTGTGGATGTGTCTATACGGATTTGTACTGGCCTCTTTCGGGAAAAAGGGGAGAGAATTTAGGCCACGATCAACTCGGCTTCAGCTTCTGGCTTATTTTTCATTATTTATAAGTTTCATCTTTTTCTGAACTTTTAACTTTTTGTTGAGCTTTTTTGCCGGTTTTTTTTCCGTATTTGTTTGTATTATACGTAATAGGCTAACATATTTTTTTTATATTTTTAAATTTAATTATGCTAAATAAGCCTCTGTCAGCTACAGTGCTTTTTTCAGCCAACTACAGTGTTTTTATCCATAAGCCATGAGCTTTTCAGCCGAACCGATCACCACCTTATACTAGCACTATTGTCGAAAAGACATAAAGTTCACAAGAAACTTCTTAAATTCCTCCGAAGTTCATACGGAATGTCTTGTACACTGAGCATTTTAGTTATTCCTTAGTACAGTGATTGGTAGAATGGAGGCCAACTGTTCATGAAAGACGGTTGAACAGTAGCCTTCTGATTGGCCGTTGGCTACACGAATAAGCAGTGGACTAGCCACGGCACATAATCTCGGGCCCACTGTTCAAAATATCTGCGAGCCATGAGCGCCCAGGTGGCAACAAAGAGAGTGACATCGCTGATCGTTCGTTAAGGGCTTGTTTGGAATTAGAGATCTTTGGACTAATTTTGTCGGATAGGAACTGTAAGATGTTTTCTATAAGGATGTATGAATTGCATGAATAGTTTTGGCGAGGATATCATAATTTGTTAATACGCTATAATTATTTATCCTGTAACCCAACCAATTGGGTCCATATCCATCATATTATAACTATATTCTTTTAACCGGTTGGGTCCATATCCATCATATTATGACTATATTCTTTTATTTTATAGGCACAAGACTAAATAAGCCATATAAGTTGGACATGTAAGTCTACTATAGATCCAACGAGCCTACTATGAACATGCACATGCATAACTACTTCATATGTATCTCTGACAAATAACCGTGGATCGCATCTACATGTCTCACAACAACTACCTGGATTCCATTTGTTCTACGTCGCCAAGAGATGAGTTGCTGATAAGAACCGCTACCATGTGTGCCGCCCTTTGAAACAAGAAGACGCTTCATCCAACATCACCAGCTACCACCTCTTTAATAGTATATAAGGATCGGTTGGAAATTAGGATAGGACAGAGACAATTGTAATCACATCACGTTCATTGTTCCCTGTGACCAAGGAGCACTCCTATAATCTATTCTTAGGCCCCGTTTGGCAGAACTCTAGCTCTAGAAAATCCTAGATCTAGAGTTGCAGGCATGTTAAGTGCATTTACATGACTCATTTCATTTATATTATATATTAAATAAAAATATTTAAATCACTTTAATTTAGTCAACAAACTACAGATCCAACATAGATCTCGGAGCTAGAGCTGTGGCAAACGCGGCCTTAGTAATAAAGACATCTCTTTTTAATTGCTTGTCCGCGAGTTCTAGTGTTTCTCTCATTATTCCACAAAATTGTTGTCTATATCATCAACAATTGTGTGCTAGGTAGGGGGAGCGCCAAGTTCTCAATCATGGAGAATCATGCACCGATGGCGGACCTTTGGGGTGAGGAGAACCCTTCGACCTTAGGGATTACACATACATCGACATGGGCTCCTACATTGCCATGCTCAAACCATACGATTCCTTCCCAGCGCCCATTGAACACTCCGATAGCGGCTCGCCCGTCGTTGAGGGCAAGGGCATCGATGCTGTGGAAGAGGACTTGCCATCTGATGCAATGAAGTAGGCTGGGGAGAACTTAGAATCCCCCAGCATTGAGCGCCCAAATGGCGCAAAGGAACAACAACCATTAGAGGGCTCCAAGCAACATGGGAGCACAGTTCTAGCCCTCGAGAGTGGGAGTTACACCGCCAGCCCATGCGCATTATACTGATGTTCCGACGCATACTAGCATTGGATCCTCACATGGTGACGGCGATCATGAAGCCACCCTCACCAAGCCAACCTAGGAAGTTTTACTTACTCTTCAATCCTCTCTCTGACGGATCAGCATTCACCCACTGCAACAGCAACCAGAGACCCTGATTACAGGATGTTCTCCTTCACGGTGGGAACTCATTTATGCGGTGGACCTATGTCCGTTAGCCTTGATCCAAGCTTGGACAATGGTTCCTCGTGGGATGATGATGAGGTCAACACAATCGAAGATCTCAATGCATGCTGCTTCCAATCTATCTTCTTCAAGCAGACGTCGATCACCCCCTCCACCAGCTCCTGCGGGCATTGCAGAAGTCACTACTAGCAATGGAGGCAACGACTCTTCAGCGTCCCGAAGGTACTCAAGTGCTCACAATTCAGAGGAAGTAAGTGTGGGTGACTAGGGAGGAGATAAAGAAAGGGGTGATGACAATCAGATAAATCCTAGAATGAGGTTGCCAGTTGTGCTCTAACCCCAGAGTTGTTATCTAGACCGAGAATACAACATCAGCGTCAACTATCGAATCAAGTCCATTACTAGTTAGTAACTACTCAAAACCTTCAGTTCATTAATGATATCATTGAGAATTCTGATCTAGAGTTAACCCGGGTTATGATGCCTTTGTAGTGCAAATTGCATAAGTTCTTAGCCCTACCATCGAGCGGTCTGAAAAGTTTCGGGTCGATCAAGATGGCGGTCATACCATAACATATTCTCAACAAGATCTTCAGCAACCTCTACATGGGAGGGGCAATAAAAAATCCTTCTGGCCAATGAACCGATCGAGGGTCTAATCGATAACCACAGGTTCAAGACAACAGGACCCAACATCCTCCTACTCAAAACCGATCGCCAAGGCATGGTCGTCAACGGGATTGTGTTTCTCCTAAAGATCTTCGGGACCGATTTGATGAAGAAGCTGAACAAGATTACAAAATAAGTGTTCATGAGCGATTGAGACCAAACAATCCCACTTCAGAATACCACCACAACCGGTCAACGATTACAATCATGCATACCAATGCATTTGATGTTATTGAATTGTTTCTATTTTGCTTTGGGTTGCTATTCTCCTTTTTCTTTGAGATAAAACCAATTCCTCTTTTATTGTTGACTTCCTTTGATTACTCAAAAGTTTGTTAAGATGAGCCTTTCCTTTATAGCACTTCGCCAAGCGGGTACTACCACCCTGGTAGTACCATCGACATCTGGCCAGTACTACAGACATCAATCTAAATTTTAGGAAATTGCAACATTATGTAAAACCTTATATTCAACTCAACTCAGCTACTAATTGTTCATCACAAATTGACCTAGACCTATCTACATGGTCTCTCATGGGGGTATATACGGTGCACATGCTTCTTATAGAACATTGATTAGAGAAGGTTTTCGAGAAGACTATTACTCACTATTACCCAATCGGACTGGTTCAAAACTACTTGAAACAGACCAAAACTACTCGGGGCAGATGATAACCACTTGTACATGACTGAAACCACTCGTAGCAGACCAAAACTACTCGGAGCAACTAAAACCACTCGGAGCTGACTGAAACCACATGGAGCAGACCAAAACCTTTGACAGCGATCGACCAAAACTTTCACAAACATAAATTCCAAAATAAACCAAATGTCAATTATTCATCATCACTTTAATCACGACCATCCACATGGTTTAACAGAAGTCCTTATGAAAACCATCTGTTCCAGTCATAGTTTTTGGGAGAGCAACCTACCTCTTCACTCTTGAAACATTACAGATACATTCACAAGGGACAATTAAGAATCATAGCATTAGCATCTTAAAACAAAAACTAGCAGGCTCTTGGCTTTCCTCTGTTTTCTTCGATATTTCTCTCTTCATATGTATTCTTTTGCCAGAGAAATAGAACGAGTTGGCTTGCCTAGCAGATTATAAAATGACCATGTCATTTTCCTCAACTAAGAATAACCCACTGAGCTAGCCACGCATTAGACATTGAGAATCAATTTGGGACCTAACCATGTTCACAAAAGTGCTATTTCTTTTTAAATGTCACCTGTCTGAACCACCCTGCAAATTGCAATCGAGCTGATAAATATCTTCTTTACTTTATGTCGTATGCATCGATATCGCATCACTCGGCCAAATGCAGACAGACATCAAGCTTTCAGCCCGGCATAAACAAGTCGTTCCTCGGTTCAAAAGCTAAAAAAAGCAGAACAAACTAAGACTAAATATAAAATTGATTCGTTATCAGCAACAAGAACGACTAAGGCAAGGATAAGCATGGCAAGGAACCAAACATGGCCTGATGTTTGCACTACAATTTCATTACTATGTTCTACAGAATTAAGAATGTTTTTAGTAGCACCTCATTGTAGACTTCCAACTTGACCAAGCCCAAGCAGGATACTTATCAAGAAAGACACCGTGCCAAACTGGTCTATGCTGAAGGGCTAAATTTGCAATGGAAGTAATGATGTAGCTATGGAAAAATAATATACACCTAATTAGTTAACCTTCTCAGTGCTTTCACCTGAAGCAAGCAATGAGACTTAAACAAGCAAAGAATCAATTAACAAAGGCAACCTTTCTAAAATGGAGTGACTCCAAAGTTGCTCAATAATAACTAAAATATGAAGGCCAAAAGAGGGGTTAGTCCTACCAGAACTGCCATCTCTCATGTTCTTTCCATTACATGCTGGTACATGCAGATTGATGATAGTATACAACTCAATATGGCTCGTACTATCAACTCCATAATTCGCATTGTTTATTCTTCATTTGCCCTTCAGAATACAGGCCCTTGACCCTTGTGCTCCCAGCTGCCAACTGGAGAAGGCTTCTAGTGTTCTGACCTACATGTTTCCTCACCTGCAAGTTGCAATGCAAAGACAAGAAAGAATTGAGTTGTCGGTTTGTACCATACTTTGTTGATTCTGCTCAGAATATGCTCATTTGGTGAGCTTTGATTGATCTGTCTAGTTCAACATAATAATGCATTTTCATATTAGTGGCAAATTTTCTAGGTGAAGTGTATAAGCTATGAAGCTTGACGAACACTTGTGTTTCTCAAAATTGTAGCAGCAAATTAGTTCGACGCCCTGGGTAGAATGCAGCTCAAGTGCTCTTGACTCATATACTATGACCGGTTCTGCTCTTTCCTGAAGACAATATGATGGTCACAGAAGGGACACAAAGATAAAAGAGAGTTAAACACTGCATCTCCTGCAGTCTACTTTGCTGAATCTTTAAGCAGCATAGATGGGTTTAATCCACTGACATGTTCAATGGTTTCGAACCTAGATTTTGCCATTCCAGAATCCTTTGTAATTTCCGCCGCACTATTCTCTTGATCAATAGATAGTGCTCACAAATACATTATAGTAATAAACTTATGGATGGGCTGGTCAGGCCGAATTCATTAGAAAGCAGCAGCGGAAACAAAAACGTCACACATGTGAGACCCTCAGGATATGCCCATAGATAGTCAACTAGGGTTTGCGACCTAATTCTTGGCCTCATTGTCTTTCTGTTATGTTGACTCCTTTAGATGACCATAGGGCTTGACTTTATACTTCTTACTGATTGAATAATTCTCATTGAGTAATGATGAGTACAAAGGTACTCAGCAAGCTACCACACATAATGCAATTATAATATATGCAAAGTTGTCAAGGGATACTTGAGATTCTTTTATTTGCGAAAACACCAATATTTTGAGATACAATTATAGGAAATTCCTGAGACCTAGCATTTTTACTCAACCATATTTTTAAAATTGTAGTGGTGGTGGTGGTGGTGGTGGTGGTGGTGGTGGTGGTGGTAGTAGTAGTAGTAGTAGTAGTAGTAGTAGTAGTAGTAGTAGTAGTAGTAGTAGTAGTAGTAGTAGTAGTAGTAGTAGTAGTAGTAGTAGTGTAGGCTCCATCCACCTGTTATGGAGCATGGTTCCACCCACCATATACTAGTTTTGTTACCAAGGTTATATCCACCTATTAATATTACTCGGTTACATCCATCTAGAGCAATTCAAATTTAGGATTGCATCCACCCGACGAGTTTTCGTCCCACCAATAAAGTTTTAGAAATATACATTAACTTGAGTAAATTCCATGGCGCCCATGACCGTGGACATGGCTATTCGAATAGTTTTCACTTTGTAGAGGTCGTATATTTTACCTACAAGAGATAATCAACTTGTTATGTTTCACACATTTCCTTGGACATGTGAATCAAGAAGATCATTGTAAGGTCTTTACAATGCATCACGCAGTATAATTACACCCGCTGAGGTTTCGTTTGAGTGAGGTTATATCCACCACACCCAGACCCCCCCCCTCTTGTGCCACACGGCAGGTTACACCAGCGACATGACCCATGTCCACAACAGCTTCAAACTAGCGACACAACTCATGGATCACTCCAATAGTGCAACCCATACTAGTTGATACAAACTAGTTAGTTAGGTCGTATCCATTATAGACTCATGATTGCACTGATTTACATTGGGAGGTCGTCACAAGATTTAGTCCTTAGTGTTATCTGGACAGTGCTACCACAACCAAACATTCTCATGCTACATCCACACCAACATTTCTTACCATCCGCCCAGATATGTAAGACAAATTTTAGGGTTTTCAAAAGCGTAAAATACTTTAGAACAATGTATCAATCATTTCCCTTCGGTGACTACCCAAATCAAATTTCATGTTTAAAATTGATGACAGAGCAATTTAATACCTGTAGGTATCTAAGCAAGACTAAGCATGGTACTTAGGTGCAACTTATAACTAGTATGTTTACCATTAACTCTAGGATGACAAGGGTTTATATTCAAAGTCAAGGAGTAGAGTATAATTAGACAATTATCTATAGGAATTTAACTATGAACAAGTGTAAATATAATTTGCATAACAAGGTAAAGCATGCAATTTGATATTTTCAAATATAATAATTTGCATTAAAAAAGTAGGTGCGACATGATCAAAGTAATGATTTGCCTTGCTTAATTTATTGTGGCCTTGATCTTACTTATAGCCTTCTCAGTTAGTTGTCATGAATTATTGGTCCTCGTCTTTATCCGAATCTTAATCATGTTCGAGTTGTTGCTTCTTTAGGACTTCAACTTCTAATTACACAATAAACAATAAAAAACCAAATAAATCCAAGGATCAATTAAAAGTCCAAATAAATCTGAAATAAACTTGATTGAGTTTTCTTATGACTGAGTTGGTGATATGAGATAAGATTTAGCGAGTGCGGGGAGCTTGATAGAGTCAAACGGACTTTGAGCGAAAGGAGAAAACAGCGGAGAAGCTCTGCTGAGAAGGATATAGAAGAAGCATCAATGTCAAAGAAACATTCATAGGAATATTCCGCTTTGGGTTCAAAGATGGCTAGACGTAGTCAATTGCAAGATAATAAGGCTTGATCTTTACTTTGGAGACTTCTTTTACTATTTTATATTTATTAAGAAAGTTTCAAGAGTTAGGTTAGACTTATAGTAGATATAAGAGTCTAAAAGAACACTAGTCATTATTTGATGAGTGTTAACAATTAGATATTAGGGTGCGAGTTCAACATGCGAAGAGTATAACTTTAATTTGCCAAATTAATCTTAGAGGTTATATTTTACTAGGATTCTCTTTTAAGGTTGTGCCTCAAAGTGTTGGCACATTGATTATTTTTAATTACTATTTGTGATATTAAATCCCAAGATAACGATAGGACAATTACTATTTAAGCAAGATTGTGTTTTTATCAAGATTTATAACTTAAATTTGTATTCCAATTTAGATGGTGAAGGCATGTTGGATAATTAATTTTTATTTAACTTAATTTGTCATTTGCACGAGGTGATATATATCATTAATGTTTTTTATTAGAATTCAGATGGAGATAAATATTAATGACACAATAATTATTTTTGAGAATATCTTAATGACATACAAGGTATTTTTTAAATCTCAATATTTGTAGATAAATATTAGACTTAAAATTTAAATGATTTACCTGTGTATTCTGCACAAGTTCAAGATCACGCTAGTGTACATAGTTGAAACATAAATGAAATATTAACCATATCACGATTTACTAAGAAAAAACTCAAATATTATTAATTATTAGAGTTACGATCTTATGACCAATCTTATATATAATAGCTTAAATAGCTAAAGAAACTTGTAGCTGAAAATAAAAATAAGCGTAGTAGCAACTCGACATGCCCACAGGCAATCAACTGGGAGCGAAATCCTAATCTGCGAAGTCCTCGAAGTACCCTCCTTCACACACCTTTGGTTGATATGGTTCTTCTTCTTCAACTGAGTAAATATAGATATAGTCGTGAGTACTGGAGTACTTAATAAGACATTTGTAACAAAGAATGCAATATAATACGCAAGGCTTATGAATGGATAGCTAAGTGGTTATTTTACAGAAATGCAATAAATAGAATAAAAGAATGCACTTTGAAAATGATTAATAAGTAAATAATCAAAGGAATTGAGAGTAACCACAAGTGAACTGACAATTCACTCCAATGAACCATCTGTGAACTAACCGTTCACGTAATAAACCACCAGTGAACTAACCGTTCACTTTCCAACTTAATCTAACCAAGTTTTTATGAAAACTCTACCCCTCGTGTGAAATCACTGAGCATTGTCCATGACCACGGTCACGGCTATTCGAATAGTTTTACACTCTGTAGAGGTTGCACAACTTTACCCACAAGACATGATAATCTCATATTGCCATGTAATTAACACACTTCCTTTGGTATGTGACAGAGAAATCATAGCAAGGTCTTTACAATGTTCAATCTCAACTCAGTTCTGTCCACTCCCTTAATGTGGATCTATGGCTACAACCAAATCACATTCATCTCAATGACAGAACCAAAATTGAAACATCACAAATTATTCAGCTAGATCCATCCCATACTGGATATGTGGTTGTTAATTCTGAGGGATATGTGGATATGTGGTTGTTAATCACTTGCACTTCAGGGATGTTTCACAAATTATTCAGCTAGGTCCATCCCATACTGGATACTGAGCTCAGATCAATGGCGCACAAAGTTAAGCTCTTAGACATTACCCAAGTGAAACATCCACATCCCTGAAGTGCTAACCACACTTTCCCTTTACTGCATAATCACTCGCCCAAGTGAAAAACCATTTTGTATAACCACCATCAATGACACTACCTATGCCAAGGTACACAATTTTATAACTATGACTGACCACCATAATTTAATATTCCATTTAGTCAAAATTAATTAATTGATCACATGTGATGATAACCCAACGTACTACAAACACGGCTAAGCATACTAAACGTACAACCCATGTGACAACTAATATTGTATCACTAGATAAATACCCATCCTATGGTGATAATGGAATCATGGTATTCAAATTATCAAGGAGAAATTAATCAAATAGGTCATTAACTACCAATACAAAGGTTTTATAATAAAATAGCGATGCATGATAATTTAAAATAAAATAATACATAATAGATTTGAAAACTATGTTCAACATGATCAAAGGACAGGGCTTATCTTGGCCTTGCTCATTTACCAATTCTTGATCATCTGTTCCTACTTCTGCTCCTTTGAAGTCATTTTCTAACAGGAGAGAAAGCGAACGAGACACAAATAAAATCAAATAAAATTCACATGAACACCAAAAACTTCAAAACTAGAGCCAAAAGATAAAGCTCAATTTGAGATCAATTTAGGAAAAAAGAATCATGTCAATCAGAGCCAGGATGGAGAAGAACGGGCTCTTAGGAAATTGTAGGACCGAAAAGGCAACAGAGGGGGGGGGTGAATGGTGCCTTAAAATCTCTCCAAGTATTCAAACAATCTTCTTCTCCAATAGCTACAAAGCTATGAAGAGGAAGATCGAATGTTCACTGGAGAACAAAAGATCGATCGACACCGAACTAGAATCGCCACGGCGAGGACAAAACAAGGCAGTCGAAAGGATCTATCGTGATCACTCTGACAAAGAGATAGACCATCTGTTTTAGAGAGATCGAACGCCAACTCGTGGTCGATCGAGTCACTCGGTAAGACAGACGATCCACTGAAAACCCGAGATCTGACCGACAAAAGAGACGCATAAGAATGACCAAAAGCAGAGAGGCGCGCGACCAACTAGACAAGCCAGAGCTCATGACCACTTGCTTTGATTTCCAAATATCTTGCAATTCACAAAGCAATCGGGTATGAGACTTTAGACAACGTTTGCTCACGTCCTTTGACAGAGAAAAACCAAGGCAGTGAAAAACTTCTTTGCTGAGATCTGGACAAACGGCGTGGTCGAAACCGAAACAGAGAATTCGGTCGACTCATGCACAAAAGTCTCAACGTGGTCGTAGCGAATGCAGAGCATGTACTCGGCGCACGACCGCGAGACGCAAACACTTCTCCGATTCGACTCTTGCTCTCGGGAATGAACTGGCCAAATAGCCTTGAGACAGATTCCCTGTTCTGAGCAAATCAAAACTAGGCCTACTCAAACCAAGAACACAACTCAAAGCAAGAAGTACCAGAGTTGATGAATAGAACCGCTCGTGGGACTAGAATAGCCAAGATGGCTTGGAGTAAAACCCACATGTCACTGCGATTTCAGAAAGCCAAGAACACAGATATACGAAGGAACAAAGAGAGCGCAAACAAATCATTCAAACACAAGACAGAGAACACAACTCAGAGTTTCCATTCCAACCATCAAGGAGTACAAGGAATCCCGATACGCCCGAAGAGCATAGAGAGGAGCTCACACCTCTTCTCTTTCTCTCTTTCTCAATTATTCATACATGGATTCTCCACTCATCCTCTCTCTCACACAATCCCAAGAACACACTCACAGACTCCCATGGGAGGGAGAGGCGGTGCCTCCAAGGCCCAGTAGCCAACCCACTCAAACTCGTGCCTCCCTCTCCCTTTTATAGCCTCACACCGAGACTAACCTAATGGATCCATCCATTAGTCCACACTGGGCTAACCCAGTAAACACCCTCCTAACACCGGGTTTTACACCTCGCTTTACCCACTAGCGAAAACAAGCTTCCAGTGCTTTACCGTTAAACCCAACGGTTCCACTGCTTTGCCGTTAGCGCCAACAACTCCTGTGCATTGGCGAGAGACACGACTTCCTTTGCAGCTTTCCGCATTCCCAAAATGCCACTCCGCTGCCTTCCCGAAGCTTCCTCCCGCCTTGCCGTCCAAGCTTGCAACCACCTCGCAAGACTAGGTCTTCTTCGGCTTCCCTTGGTCGTTCGGACCCGACACCGCCCGCGTCTCGTCCCGACCATCCCACCTCGCGGACTGTCACCAAGATCCTCTGCGGCTCCAGCTCGGTTCCTCATCTCCTTGGCTTGCAACCACCTTGAGCCCCAAGTCTTCTTCGGCTTCACCCGACCGTTGCTCGGACCTCAACATCTCCCATGTCTAGTCCCGACCACTCCAAGCCTCACCAAGACTTGTCTCCAAGGTCCTCTGGCAGCTCGGCCGGTTCCTCATCTCCTCGGCTTGCAACCACCTCACCGCCTCGATCATCTTGGCGCCTCCAACCGTCCGGACCTCAACACCTCCCGTGCCTAGTCCCGGTCCTCCCACGCCTCACCATGAAATAGCTCCAAGTCCTGCAGCCACACGCACAAGCAAACCGTCACATAGCACCGCACTGCACAACGAGACAAACCATCGGTACAACCAACAAGTGTCACAAAGACACAACCTGATCGTAAACCCCTACGACCACTCGAATGCACAACTCAAGAAATGGTGAAGCCACGGAACACTTCCTGCTTCCTTCGACCACACAACATGTCGTTACGACCGTCTCACGACTCACTACGACCATGCGGACACATGCCACAACCATTGCTAGCCGCTACGATATTATCGCATAAGGACCATACCCCATACGACCACTCTGTTGCGCGAGCGAGAAAACCCTCCACTCACAAGAGCCTTCCCGCGACCTACGACCGCACACAACAACGCTACAACTTTATCGCTCAAAGTCTACGACCTCATCCCAAGTCGTTCGTCATCGACCGATCGAAATGATGAACCAATAAATGCACGAGGTCTCGACTTCACCACAAAGCCATACGACCGATTCCCACTCACATGGTCGATCCTAGAGGTCATACGACCAATTCCCATGTGTCTACGATCACGTTCAAACATCTCGGGCACAACTGACCGCCTACGACCCCAGAAGACTGCATCTGACGTGCTACGAGTGATTCCGACCGTTACCGAGCACTTCCGACCGTGTCCCGCTGCATTTGGACCGCGTCCGATCGCTCCTCACGCCCGTCCAACTGCATCACAACGTGGTCGTAGGGCGCCGACTACTCAACGTGGTCGAACGCCCGAGCGCCAACTTTCGACCACAGCAATCGTAGATTCGACTTACGACCTCAGACCACGGCCAATGTGGTCGTAGCTGCTTCCGATGGCCTTCGACCATAGCCAGAGTGGTCGTAAACGCCACAACGTAGTCATACAGCCTTCCGACCACGACCAAACCAAACGTAACCTCTTCTGATGTTCTCCGTTCACACCCAAGGTGGTCGTAAAGCTATCTGGCGACCTCCGACCATGGCCAATGTGGTCATAGAGGCTTTCGATCAGGGCCAAAGTGGTCGTAAACGAGGTTTTCGCCTCCGATCGCATTGTCGGTGTGGTCGTAAACGGCATGGTGACTTCCGACCACGGCCAAAACGGTCGTACTCTCTTCTGGTGCCCTTCGACCATGACCAAAAAGCGCTGCGGTGGTCGAACACTTCCAGCCGCTCAAGACAACAAACAATGTGGTCGTAAGGCTATTGCCAAGCAAGTCGTAAGGGCTTAGGAACCAACAGAGAGACCCATTCTCCTCTCAAACTTCAAAAACCAAACTCAATCTCACTCAATTAAGAGTCAATTACTCATCACAACCATGAGGCGACCTCCACATGGTCTCTCAGAAATCTAACCTAAAGAAAATACTGTAAATTACGAAATCCTACTATGTTATGAATTCGGTGCACAAAATGACTAGTCTATGGTGAACTCGGCTCATGGAATAGTGTATTGGCACTGGCTTGAATGGCATGGCGGCTAGGGCTGACGTGGAGGCTGATGTGGCTTAGTGAGGTGGATGACTGACATGGTTCGGCTCACGGTTCACGGAATAGTGGATCTGACAGTGGGACCCACACGTCAGTGGCTCAGTACATGGTGGATTCGGTTCATGAAGAGGCAAACCATCAGTCAAGCGCTCGAACTAGGATGGTGAACGCGTGAACCGAGGTGACGCAAGGTGCGGCGAGCAACGCTCGGCCAGAACGAGGCAAGGCGGTGTGGCTTATCGGCAAGAACTCATCGGCCCTATGGGAAGAGGTAGCGGAGACGGTCCGTGCGACAGCGACCAATGGCGCATAGCGGGGACGGTCGTAGGGACGAAGGCGACAGCTGCCAGAGCGAAGGACGACAATAGCTCGGTAAAGTAAGGTGGCGCGCTACACGGACAATGAGGTGCATGGCGAGCTCGGCTGCAGGGTGTGGAAAACGAGAAGCAGACGACGACGGTGGAGTTCGAGGCAGACACAGCAGCGCGCTCCCGTGAAGGAGAAGAACAGTGCATGCCCCGGCCGATGCGTGACGCGTGGCAAGCTCGAGATCAAACAACTGGCACTTAATTGGCTGGAGAGAGAAATTGGTTTCGGCTCGTTTACCCATTTAGGATTTTTGAGGATTTTCCAATTTCAGAAATTGGAAAGAAAACAATTCAGCTCTAGAAAATAGCAAATAAACCCGAAAATATCTCAGAAAAATCCTTGAGACTCAAGGAACTCACATAAAATACTTCTAACAAATGTTAATGTTTAATTTAACCATGTTAAATCCTTTTAATTAATAAAAAATTCATTTTAAGCTTTACTTAATTTCATAAAAATCCAAATGGTTATCTTTATTTTAAAAGCTTCAAAAAGGCTCTGAAACTTAGGATGTTACATTACCTTAATTATTTAAGCATTATTTAAAAGGGGCCTCACGATTTTTTGGAGATGTATAGATAATATTTATTATGGCTTAATTTTGTACTAATATTCTTATATGATACTTAATGCCCTAATTTTTTATGGCATGCGATTCATTCGAGATTAAAGCTTTACTATTTTTATCTTGCATGGATTTCTATTCTAATTTCATGATTCAACCTTATTCTTATTTTTATTTATAAAATCACATTTTATCAAATTCTCTATTTGAGTAATTCTTAAACAATGAATTCAAAGGTTGAACACATTGACTAACAAAATTTCTTGAGTAGCTTTTGGGTTACATGAGGCCCACCTATCATGCATATAGAGGAAACAGAGAGCAATCAAAAGAAACGGAGGAGGGAGTAGATCCAAAGCCAGGGAGAGGCAATGCCAAGGCAAGGTGAATTTTGGACGTTTTTGACACTGTTGCTACCCAAAAATACCAAAAATGGCGTTGAAGAGAACAAAATTCCAATTCTAGCACCCTGTTGACCGCACCACTTAACGGGAGTGTGACACGTGTCAATGGTGCGGTCGGGGACCGCACCACACCGGAGTGGTGCGCTCCCGACCGCACCACATGGTCACATCAGAGTGAGTGGTGCGGTCGGGGACCGCACCACTCAGGTGTGGTGCGCTCCCCGGCCGCACCATTGGACACGTGTCGCGACGCGGTTAAATGGTGCGGTCAGGTGGGGGTTAGAGTTGGAATTTCGTTTCCAAAGAGGCTATTTTCGGAATTTCAAGTAGCAACAATGCCAAAAGCGTCCAAAATTCAGGCAAGGTGAGCTCACCGGCGATAGGTGGCTGCCAAAGCAGCGACGACAACCAACAAAATGGAACATTGGGGGCTAGGGCAAGCCATAGGTGGCGGCGCCATGTCCCGGAGTGAAGCAGAGAGGGGTCGACGATGAGGCAGGACGGCTAGGCACGAGGAAGGAGCAAGACGGCGACGACCGGAGAGAAGACAAGACAAAAGGAAAAGAGGGAAGCATGAGCATGAGTATGGTGCATGGAGCTCACCTGGGTGGTCGAAGGAGCTGGGGAGTGGTTGGGTCGAGCCGGCGGTGTGGGCCAAGGGCGGCGCGTGAGGCCATCAGTGGTGGCTCGCTGGAGGGGAAGGGAGCCAAAGGTGGCGTCGTGGATGGCTTTGGGTGGGTGCAGAGGTGCTCCACCCTAGAGGAATCAGGTCGGGGACGACCATGGGAACAATGGTGGCGGCGATGGTTAGTTCTAGCCAAAATTTAGGGAAGAACGAGGCGTGGCTAGGTCCAGCGAGGTAGCCACCCGATTGACCGAGGGGATTAGCAATAGAGGTGGTAGAACGCAAAGTGACATGAATGCTTTGGGGAGAGGGTTGCCGGAGAGGCCGGAACAATGGGGAGGATACGGCGGTCGGCGCATGACACAGTGTTCATGAGAGCTCGAGGAGGAGAGAAGAAATGGGGAAGAAGGCAAGGTATTGCCCCAGGCTTTTATAGCCGGAGGGTGCTATGGCGGAGCTGTTGCTCAATAGTTGAAGGTGGCAAGGTGTTGTGCAGGCAACGGCATGCGCATGGTGGGCGCGGGGGAGTGGGTGTAGGATGGCACGCGAGTGGCGCAACAGTCATGCGTGTGGGTGTGGCGTGGAGTGGCCAGCTCACAGCGCGCGCAAGTCGGGCTAACTCGGTCACGAGCAACACAAGGAGAAGGAAGGAGAGAGGAAGAAGAGAGAAAGAGAGGGGTTGGGGCGTTGGGCCATAGCTAACAGGGAGAAAGACAAAGAAAGAGAAGGGAAGTGAGGAAAGAAAAGAAAAGGCTAGCAAAATTTAGAATTCAGATTTTATCAACATTTTCAAAATTGAGATTTGAACTTGTTTTTAAATTTGAATTCAAATTATTTGCTTAGAGAAATAGATGCAGATTTTAATATTTTTTCGCTTTTGCTTTTAGTCTATTTTGGCTTCCGGTTTTGTTTTCCAAATCCCATTTTCGGTTTGAAATTAAATTCCAAATGTTTTGCTCAATCGATTTCCAATTGTTTTGGTTCTTGATCCAAGATTTTCATTTTCATTATTTGAATTGTTTAACAAAACCAAATCAAGAATCTCAATGAATGTCGAACATTTTAAGTAAGATTTTAGATTCATCTCATTTTCGACAATTCCCCAAATTTGGGATGTTACAAGTGGCTGCAATGATTTGGTTAAGATATTTTAGTGAAGGCTTCTAACAAGACTAACCTCTTGCCTTTTGTTGTTTGCAACCAACTGTAAAATATGAAACAGATGTTTCACTTGCATCTAAGCACTACCAGAGTATCAGAAAAGCTCAAAAGAAGTTGATCAGCAATCACCTACTTTTGGTTGATCGATAACCTATTGAAATAATTTTTTGACAGAAATAACAATTGCTGGTCCACTACCATCATTTTTCTTTTAAAAAGGCATAATGATAACAGTATTTTTTACTTGAAAAATACTAATTTGCATGGCATTTGCCGCATATAGCACGTGCCAGTGCCCAGATTATTTATGGTACAAACAAACCATTAGACTGAGCATGACCCGATGAATAAAACCATTTGGTCTAAAAAGAAAAGTTGAATAAAATCATTCAACTAGTCAACAAGAGATGATTCACAACGAGCTACAGATATCTGATAAACTTTCCAAGATTTATAAGCAGAATCAAATACATGCCTCTAGGGTAATACCTGAATATCCATAGCCCCTTTTAGTTAGATCAATGGAACAAACTAGGAATTCCTTAGCATCCGTTTGAATTCCTTAGCATCCAACCACGAAACCAACCCAATAGTGCATGACAAAGTATTGCCGAATTTTAAGCTTCACAAGGTAAACAATAAGCAATGTATCTAGGGAGCTCAGACCAAAGTTAGCCTGAAGAACGATATCCGAAAAATAGAGTGAGCTTACAACTTACATTTTTCAGGTACAGTATTTCTTTCTTGCAAATATAAATCGATAATCACGAATGGGCAGATAAGATTATAGTATACTTGGTATAAACAAGTAGGCACTTTTTTACACCTCAACTGAAATAAGCTTACAAGATTATAATGAAATGGAAATTGAAACGCAGAACATAGAATTAATCACAAAAACATGTGTTCTTCAAGTACTCTATGCTACACATGGCTTGCTGCATCTATCCTCAAGCGGTGGAATCTACAACTTCTTCCGATTGGGAGAAAGCAATACATTCAACAACCAAGGATTTTCAGTATCTGATTCCTTTTGCAACCTCAAAGAAATGGGCAACATTTTCCTCGGGAGTCCCCACCTTAATGCCATGACCAAGGTTCAATATATGTCGGTCATTACCAGCCTTCTGCACAGTGTCATAAATCCGCTTGCTTATGAATTCTTTCGACCCAAAAAGAACACCAGGATCCACATTCCCTTGAACCGCTATGTTAGATCCCAATCTTTTCCTGCCCTCAGCCATATCAACCGTCCAGTCCAAGCTAACGACATCAACACCTGTCAACGGAAGCCTCTCCAGCAATCCACCAGATCCACTTGCATACAGTATCAGAGGCAAGTCTGGATGTGTTTCCCTAACAGAATCCACGATTTGCTTCAGATAAGGCAAGCTAAACTCCTCAAAATCAACTGGGCTGAGTTCTGTAGCCCATGAGTCAAAAATTTGCACAGCTTGTGCCCCATTGTCCGCTTGGTATTTGATGTAGTTAGTCATGGATGTCGTAAATTTCTTGAGCAAATTATGTAGAACCTACAAGAATGCAGAGCAACAATCGAGGTCAAAATTCATTTTAACAAGACCCCACAAGATCAGAGAAGGAAAGGAAACATAATCCCAATATGCATCTCCAATTTCACTCACTGAACAATTAATCAAGCCAATGAACAATGACAATGGACTTCACATATGCTTTATGCTAATCAAATCTAATACTGTCATTTGCAGTATTTTGTCAGATATCGGTCAGCTACATTATTTTGGAATACCATGCGAACAGCCTAGCAATACCACCAACTCCATGTCCTCTAAAAAAGCACTGTAAGCAAATTGCATAACATTCAGTATTCTATATGCCAGCAGCCCAGCACAATTTTGAAAGAAGCAATAAGAAATTGTCTTCAATGGATGAGAATTTGTCTGCAAAATCTTTGATTAGCAATAGGATGTTTTCAATACCGCTGGTTCTGAGAAGGCCATTTTCTTAATCTTTGAAAAGTTCTTCGATGAACCTCCTTCCACACAATAAGATGCCAAGGTAAAGGGAGCTCCAACAAAACCTAGTACAGCAGCTTCATTCTTAACCTGGGAAAAAAACAGTGAGGTCACTCCCTTGAGATGGCTAAATGTGCAAAACAACAGCATAAAAGGAATGCTCATACATTCTTACATTTTGTTGGAAAACAAATAAACAATACCATGCAATGACCAATTCCAAATAAGCAAAGTGGGACATTCTGTTAGTCTACCCTTGCAAAAAGTGTTATTAATTAATCAATACATCCAAAAGTACTATAATGAAAGTTCTTTCAAAAAAACCATTGCAATGACAAGCACATGTCAAGTCAGATTACATGCACCCATCACTGGATCTGCTACTGTGCAACCACAGTACCCTTCTCCAGTGAGGATTTGGACTTGCTAGAACTAGAGAGAGCCCGTAGTATGAGTGTCACATGCCAGAATTACTATTCATACGCACTTGTTATTTGTGTGAACAGTATCCATGCTACTGTAGCAATCGCACATGGTAGGCTTTGATTAGTTAGGATAGAGATAAGAATAATTGGTCTCCTTATCATATGTGTCTACTACTTTATAGATATATTTTATTTATTAGAAATAGGTTTTCTCAAAGATAGAGATTATTTTTGAGATGTCAAGTCAAGTTACCACTATAAAATGGCTAGCATATATCTAATCAATGAACCGATGAAGATGAATTAATCTAATCACTTCCTCAAGTTCTATCATCCAAGTCTATAGTCAAATCTCTCATCCCACCAAGCCGACGTCGCCCGGCCTTACTCCTGACGGTGTTTACCCGGATGAACTAAGATTCATCACATTTAGTATTAGAGCAGTCTATCACTTTCCACGACTTTTGCTACTACCATGGCTCCTATTGCCAAGTCATTGGTCATGATAAAGATTAATGCCAACAAGATAGCCGATATCAACAAGAAGATGGCGGCCATCTTCCTCAACATCCATGCCACCTTGGAGAAGATTGCGAATCAGAAGAAGGCGCAACAAGAGGTGGCTGCGGCCCTATTCCTATCAGCCACCCAGGCACCGCCGAAACATGTTGTGGCAGCTGCGGTTCTGCCGACGCCTGCCGCAACTCTGCCATGTCCTAGCGCGGTAGCCATGTTGCTGCCGAAGCCTGCCACGGTAACCATGTCACTGCCGTGACCTGCTGCGGTACAACCGATGCCTGCCGCGACCCGGCCATATCCTATCGCGATGTTGCCGAAGGCCACCTGGCCCTGCCGAAGTCTGTCGCAGCAACCGCATCATGGAAACCTACCACAACGCTATCGTAGTTGTAGGAGTGGAAAAATAGCTCATGGCTCACGGCTCACGGCTCACCTCCAGCTCGTAACAAGCCGAGCAAGCTCGGCTCGAGTTCCTCAAATTTCAAGCCAAGCTGAGCCCCCTTCGCAGCTCGCAAAAAAATCGAGCTAAGCTTGAGCCACTCGCGAGCCTATTTGGCTCGTGGTGGCCCAGCTCCCCAGGCCTCTAGCCCAATAAGGCCCAGCGCCCCTAACCCTAAGTCTCCTGAGTCTCAATCCTCAATTCCCCATCCTCTCCCGCCCCTCCCGCCCCGTCCACCACGCTACTCCCGCCCGGTCCACCGCTCCTGCGGTACTGAGCTCTAAGCCGAGCAGGAGGAGGGTTGTGCCCACCAAGAAAAAGGGTGTTGCGGATGGCGGGGCCAGACGGAAGCGGTTCTGCGGCGTGCGGCGCCGGCCATGGGGAGAGTGGACGGCAGAGATCCACGACCCCAACCTGGGGAGGCGCCTCTGGCTCGGAACGTTCGACACCGCCGAGAAGGCCGCCTCCGTCTACAACTCCACCTCCGTGGGCCCGGCGTTGTCACCAACTTGCCCTCCTCCCCCTCGTCTCTGTCCTACTCGGTCGTGTCCATGCCATCGCCGGAGAGCTCCACGGCCTCTCCTCCGTGGACTGATTTCCCAGCAAGCTCCATGACATTTCCGGCGGTGGCTTCACCAACGAGCTCCGCGGCCTCTCCGTCGCACACTTCCTCAGTGTTTGACGTAGGGGAGAAGGTGATTGCGGCGCCATTCAGGATGGGGTTCGAGGAGGACGAGGCATTGATCTCCATGGAGTTGTACCTACTGGCAACTAGGAGCTAGTGGTGGGGCTCGACGGTGGAGTTCGGGGAGCTGGGCAATCTGGACGACCACTTCGCACCAAAGCGCGTCGCGGTTTGAGTGTCCGACCAACTCATTGTGCCCACCAAAGTGAAACAAAACTCAACCGCATTATTAATTTTTGGGAGAGCTTTTCATTTTGTTTATTGTCGGGAGTCTACAAATTTTCAGAGGATATTTTTGTCGAATGCCGGATTCTATTTCAATGTTGTTACTGTTGTGTGTTTCAAACTTTCAATCCTGTGCTATTGTTGTGTGTTCTAATACCTGTGTTGACATAGCCTATTAATCAACAGCCCGGCTCACAAGTCGTAACGAGGCAACCCGAGCCTGCTCCCTGGCTCGGTGGCTAAACGAGCCGAGCTGAGCCGAGCCGCTCCTTCGGCCGAGCTTGACTGAGTACGTAGATGCCATCAATGTTGTTGCACCGGTACGTGGAGGCCACGGTCTTCAAGGTCACCGATAAACGTTGCAGTCTCTCATCAATTTAAGATCTCCTAGGGTTGCAACCATAGCCGCCGCCACAGCTCGAGGACAAGCTATCGCTGAAGGAGGGGGAAGTTGTCACGTGCAAGAATTACTGTTCATGCGCATGAACAGTATCCATGGTATTGTAGCAACCACGTATGCCAAGATTTGATTAATTAGGATAGAGATAAGAATAATTGGTCTTCTTATTAGATGCGTTTACTACTTTATAAATATATTCCATTTAGAGATAGGTTTTCTTAGAGATAGCGATTATTTTTTGGAAGTCAAATCAAGTTATCACTATAAAAGGACTAGCATGTATCTATTATCAATGAAGTAATGAAGATGAATCAATCTAATTTCTTCCCTAAGTTCCATCATCCCAGTCTATAGTCAAATCTCTCATCCCATCAAGCCGACATCGCCTGGCCTTCCTCCCGGTGGTGTCTACCCGGATTAACTAAGGTTCATCACACTAGAATAAAAGTATAATGGATACATTAAGAATCGGAGAACTGTGAAAACATCAACCCTATCTAAAAGTCAGTCATGGATTGATGCTAACCGCATAAAAGTATAATGGATGCATTAAGAATTGGAGAACTGTACGAACATCGAATTCATATAAAGCCATGAAGCCCATGCAAATATATTCACATGAGCTTCTCAGCTTCTGGGACCTCGTGATTTACTTGATCTACGATATTGTCATGACTCTGACAAGCTCCATGTTATGTCACATTCAGAAATAAATAAAAATAGTCAGCAACTTAACATAATTGATCAATTAGACTGTGACACTTGGAAGAAGAAAGTTATGGGCTGACTACAAAAATGTCAATGAATGATTACCTACTTCCATCCTAGAAAGCGTTCAAAATGACCAACTATTTCCAATTTCCAAGCTTGGATGCTAAAAAGCATACTAACCTCTTCTCGCAACAAATTTAAAGCCTGCCCTACATAAGGGACCCACTCCTCTGGAATAAATTCCCTGACTTCATCCACAGCAGCTGCTGTTCTCAAGGGATCATATATCACTGGACCTTTTCCTTTCACAATGTCAAAAGGTATGTTCATCCCAGGAAGTGGAGTAAGGATATCAGAGAACAAGATAACCTATCAAAAGCAAATAAAAAAAGCATATCAATAAATAGCATCAATAACAAACATCAGATATTAGTATATTACAGGTGCGCAACATCTCAAGCCCACGTAAGCATTTGACATTATTGCAAAAGAGAAATTCCAAACAACATACAGAAAGGGACAAAGTCCACAGCTTACTCCATCAGGCCTGAAAACCTTCCATGGTTGCAGAGAGATCTCAACAACAAGGTCAACATTTTCTGATCTTTCACGGAACGAAGGATGTCGTTCACAGAGCAATTGATAACTCTGTAGAAAAATTCACAAAGCCAAAAAGGTTTGTAAGGAAGAAGGGTCCTCAGTGCTTGGATATTCCAAAAGGAAAATAAATCATTCCTTAAAAGAGAAGAAGCGTATGTGATGACTCAAAGAACCATAGCTCACTATTGAGTGTTATTTACCATGGAAGAAATATTTCATGTTTACTTTGAACAAATCAAGTGAAAAAATTTCTAAAGAAGGATCAACTAGAACAAAATGTATTTCGGTATGTACTAATGCATGCCTCATTTTTATAGAATGGAACATTATCTGAGAACTTACCCTCATTTTTTACGAACAAAGCAGTATATACAAATTGTCCTAAGATGCTTCCAAAAATAGGATATAGTACAATAGACTGTTGAGTGATCAATAATTCTGCAGTATGTTTTGGTAGTAAAGTTTTAATAGTTACATTAACTAGTCCTTATTGACACATCCCTATTCAGCCTAGTAGTCTAGAACCCTGCTAATATTTAGTACTCTAATTTGCTACCATGGATTATCTTGGTCCAATTATGTTGTTTCGTCCATCTCAAATATTTAGTGAAACGATAACAATTGCAAGTACTTTAGATTCTCTTTCTCTAACTGCAATGTGAATGCTAATTATCCAATGGTTGCGAAAAGAATAAGGGGATGTAAAGCATGTGATAAAAATAAAAGTGAACCTGCCTTCATGTACCTCCCGGCCTGCCTCATGAGCCAGACCGGCGGCCTCTCCACCTTCCTCCCCTTGATTGCGCTCACCAGCAGCGGCTCCTCCGCCGTCCCGACAGCCGCTTCCTCCGCCACAGCCTCTGAATCACCACCAAAAGCAAAATACTCTCAACACTACTCAATCTTCAATAAAAAAAACCGTCCAATTGGTAAGACAGAAGAGGAGGCAGGCGCTCACCTCCGACGGCGCTGCAGCGGACGGCGGGGAGCCGCGGGCGGGCAGGGCCAGCGCGGGCGGACCGGCGGAGGAGGGACGTGGACGGCAGAGAGAGCGGCGGGCACGCGGTCGCCATTGGGGGTGAGGGATAGGATTCGAGCCGCCGCGCACGCGAATGGGGAAGGTGGGGGAGGCGAGGACTTGGCTGGCGCAGGCTCGGGGAGAATGCAAGGGGATGGTATTGAGATGAGACGGACGGAGATATGGGGATGAGATAGTGTGTAGCCGGATAATAACGTGGGCCACCGTCGAGAAGGCGAGCGTTTGTTTTGGGGGACGGATTATGTGGACCTGGAGTCGGTGCCGTTCTGCCCGCAATGTGGTCCAATTTGCCCCCTTTCTTTCCCATGGGTCGGGCTGGCAAAAAAGCTCGGGCTCGTGAGCCAGTTCGGGCTCGGCTCGGACTCGTGAAGGCTTGACTCAGCTCGTGGATGAAACGAGCCGAGCCGAGCCAGCAAAAAAACTCGGGGTCTAAACGAGCCGAGCCCGAGCCAGCTCGGTTGGCTCGGCCCAAGCCCAACTGCCGTCTGCCAAGGCCCAAGTGCCTCCTCATCTTCTACGCCTAATGCCTCTACGGTTCTCTCGCCTCTCGGCCTCCCAGACGGCGGACCCCGCTCGCTCGGCTCTCTCCCACTCACGCGGCCGACGCGCCTCCGCCGCGCGCCTCTCTTGGTTCCTCGCGCTCGCGTCGGCCTACTCGGGCTCCGGCTCGCGTCCTCGCCAACACCTCCTCCTCCGCTGCTCCCGCGGTCCGTCGCCTTTCCCGACCTCGGCGTGCCGCTCTCGTGGCCGACCTCGCGAGGCCGCCTACGAGGTCCTCGTCGCGCCCTCCGCGCCACCGGCGGAGGCCCTCACCTACATCCCGTGTGTCGACGGTGGGCCACGCGTCCTCCGGTTCGACCGCCTCTTCGCGTCCTCCGCCAACACCTCCTCCCGTCGGCGCCGCTCGGCGCTCGCTCCACCTCCGCCGCCGCCAAGATGAAGAAGCGCTCGGGCTCGAGTCCTCGGCCTCGTCCAGGAGGCGGCCGGGAGAGGCGGCGGCGAACCGGCGAGTCGCTGGGCTCGCTCGTTCCGCAGCGTCCACATCGGCACCGCCTCCTCGCCTCCCATCCGCCGCCGCCTCTCCCGATTCTCACTCTTAACCGGATCGATTTCACGATGCGATTGCGTGGTTGTCATGTCGCGATGATCTTGGTGGCGTGCGGATGCGTGTGTGAGTGTGTCGGTAATATTGGCTCGCGAGCCCTCACGAACTGGCTCGAGCCGCACCACGAGCCGAGCCGAGCCCACAAAAAAGCTTGATATCCTAACCAAGCCGAGCCGAACCGAGCCTCCATTCTACCAAGCTTTCACGAGCCGAGCCGAGCCCTCGTTGCCACCCCTACCCATGGGTTCTCCTAACAGAGCGGCGTGCACACGCTGATATGTAAAAACGGGCCAGCGACGGTGTGCCATGGGCACGAGCGGACGTCAAGCGAGGGAGAAGTCATCAAGCGCAAGGGATCCAAACACGCACCCTCTAGGCCGGAATCGCCTGGTGGGCCGCCCTCTCAGCCTCCTCCCGGCCCCTCGACACATCACGTGTTCACGGAGACTCAAATGGCGCACGGACCGTCCAAGTCGAGCGATTCAGCTTTCATCCTGCCTCCACCGTATGCCACAAGGCCCGCAATAGAGGTGGCCGGATGATCCGAACTAACCATATCAGGGTGAAGCATGATATTGTTGATCTAGCCTAGACATAGCACAACCAAGGACTAAACGGACCATGGCGGTCGCTGCCTTCTCCCTTCCTGGCCTAGCCGCCACCTGTTAGAATGATCTCAGGGCATTTGGCCCAACGGCCAAATGCCCTCTCCCTTGACCGCGCACGATCGGGCGCCCGGTAATAGGTGGTGGGCCTGTCGCGGCGCCATATAAAACAGGTGGGGCGGGCGGCACGCACGACGAGGTTCACCGTGCGCCACAAACCCCACCGACATAACCCTAGATCCGATCTAAGAGGGGGCGCTCGGCGGCGGAAGCACCACCGCGAGATCGCGGCCGCTAGGGAGATCACCGCCGCCCGGGACACGTCGCTGCCGAGGAGCTCCGCACCTCTTCCCCCGGCCGTCGCCGTGCGCGCGCGAACCTCGCCGGCGTACAGGCGATGGCCGGCTCTTCATCCTCTGCACCGACGGTTGGTACCCCTCTCTCCCTCTCAGTGTATCACTCAAGAACCCGAACATAATAGAAACCCCGCTAGATCTAACCTAGGAGATCCTAAACGCTTCTAACAATGGTATCAGAGCCACCTAGAGGTAGATCTAGTGCGGAAAAGAAAAGAAAAAGAGTCCCCAATCCGAGAAATCGGCAAAAGAAAGGAAAGAAAAGGGGGGGACTCACGCGCGCCGCCGGTGCCGGCCGCCGCCGCCGAAGTCGACGTCGGCCGCCGGGGCGCCGCTCCTCCGATGGCGCCGCGCCGCTGCTGCGCCCAGCGCTCGGGCGCCGCGCCATCGCGCCTCGCGGTGAGGGCGGCTGCTCTGCCGTCGTCGCCTTGCGCGCGAGGCCGCCGTTGTGTCGCGCGACATCCGCCGCGGCGCGCTTGGGCTACCTCGCCACCGCGCCCCTCGGGGCCGTCGCTGCTGAGGGCCCATGCGCCGCCGCTCCCTCCCCTCAGATCCGACTTTTTCGGGTCTCAAATGAATCTAGGGTTACGTTTTTGGGGGTGGGGGCGGGGTTGTTCGGCCGGTTTCTTTCTCCTGGCCGTGCGATCAACTGAACGGCCGAGATCGGGCGAAGCAAATGGGCCGCTAGAGCGGCAGATGGCCTGCGGGGGTTTTTCGGCCCGCGTGGGAGAAAGAGGCGCGCGCGAGAGAGAGAGCGGGCCGCGCCGTGCTGCAGCAGCGCATCTGTGTGGCCTTTTAGGCCGGCACGCCGTGGGCCGTGGCGGCGCTGAATGGGCCAAAATGGCTAAATGAACAGTAAAATCCCAAAAAAGAGACTTATTGATTTTCAGAAGCCTTTATGAGTGAATTTGATTGAAATTTGATCCAAAATCTCTGTAAATTTTTGCACCAACGTGTTAATTTTTTAGAGATTAAATGTGTACAGTATAATACTTCTATATAATGAATTATTTTAGAATGATTACAGTTTCCGCTGCAAAAGTTAATGTTGATTGATTTTTCATCATTAAATTCGAACCAACGGGAGAATTTAATTTTGGAAAAATAGATATAAATCCCAGATAATTATGATATTGTTATTTTCTGACCTACGTTGATAATAACAATATTATAATTTTTAATTGATGATTTTATGCATTATTTCTATTTCTGCCCAACGGTGATGTAGATTTAATGTATAGATAAAAATGATTTAATTGTATGTCGTATTTTTTACCAACGTTGGAAATAAGGCATATAATTTTCCTGTTATGTTCTCACTTTATTTGAAATATTTTTCAGGCGGATACAACTTAATGAGTTGTATCAGAGAGATCCCCACTCTTAAAGGAGATAATTATGGAGAGTGGAAGAAAAAGATAGACTTAGCGTTTATCTTGGTGAGGTGGACTGGGTCCTCACTACAAGACGTCCCACCGAGCCTATAGCACCAAGTGAGGATCGAAATGAGGATGATACTGCTTGGCAGAAAAGACAAAGGGATCATGCTCCCTTACAGATGTCTTATGATCTTGATCATAAGAAATGGACCACAGCCAACAAGAAATGTATGGCTGTGATAAAGAACACAATTGAGCCTGCAATTGTGGGCTCAGTGCAGAGTGTGACAACATCACAGAGTACCTTGAGAGAATAAAGAGTCGGTTCTTGGCTCTTCAAAGACTTATGCTACACACTGATTAAGCGACTTGTGACAGAGAGGTACTCGGTGGTGGTGGTGGCATAAGAGAGCACATACGAGGATGAGCAACTTGGCATCAAGCTTAAACCAATGGATTTGGCTCTCAAGGATGAGTTCCTTATTCATTTGGTTTTGCTTCCTTGCCTAAAGAGTTTGACACTTTTGTTGTCAACTATAACATGCACCAGAGGAATGGGACTTGGAAAAGTGCATAGCTATGTGTGTGCAAGAGGAGGAAAGAATTAAATCCTCACATGGTGGATCCATCAACTATATGAAGGATAACAAGAAAAAGAACTTCAACAAGACCTTCTTCTCAAAGAACAAGGAAAAGCCTCATCCATCGGCCTCAACAGAATAAATTTGTTGTAGACAAAGATCGGTGTCTTCACTGCAAGAAGACGGGACACTACAAGAAGAATTGTCTGATTACTTAAAGATGATAATGGTAAAGAAAGGTGAGAACATTATTACCTTTATAAATGAATGCTGTATGTGCAATATTGAAATCCACTTGGTGGATTGACTCAGAACAACTGTTCATGTTGCTAATTCTTTCTGAGGATTCCGTTCGACGAGGACTACGCAAAGAAACGATAGATGCATTAAAGTTGCAAATGGAGTCCAAGTGAAGTTGAAGCCGTTGGCGATCTTTCATTAGAGTTAGCTAATGGCTCCAATCTTTACTTAGATATGTCCTTTTGTTCCTCTTTACAGAGGAATTTGATTAGTGTTTCAAATTTGGACAAAGATGGTTATGATTGTAATTTTGGAAATGGCAAGTGTGAAATAATGTTTAATAAAGAATGTGTTGGTCTTGCCATCTTACGAATGAGCTTTATTTGTTATCATTATGTGATGATGTGAATGTCGTATGCGATAATGGGAGCGTCGCGTGCGAAAGTGATTGAATCCTCGTCTACGAATGTAAACAGAAAACGAAAGAGAACTCTAGATGAGTCGTCGAAATTATGGCACTGTCGTTTAGGCCATATTTCGAGGGGGAGAATAGAAAGATTAGTTAAGAATGATATTCTTCCTCCATTAGAGTTCTCGGACTTAGAACAATGCAGAGAATGCATTAAAGGAAAATATGTAAAGAAAATTAAAAAAGACGCTAAAAGAAGCACAGGAGTTCTACAAATTATTCACACAGATATTTGTGGTCCTTTTCCTGTGAAAAGTGTGGATGGATATGACTCGTTCATAACATTCACGGATGATTACTCCCGTTATGGATATATTTATCCAATCAAAGAAAGAAATGAAGCCTTGGATAAATTCAAGATACTTAAGGCTGAAATTGAAAACCAACACGATTTAAAGATTAAGATAGTCCGATCGATCGTGGGGAGTACTACGATCGACATACCCCATATGGACAAGTTCTGGACCTTTGCAAGGTTTTTACAGAAAATGGAATAGTGGCCCAAAGATATTCTACAGGCGAACCTCAGCAAAATGGAGTAGCTGAAAGGGGCAACCGTACCCTGATGGATATGGTGCGAAGCATGATGAGCTACTCCACACTACCATTGAGTTTATGGATGGAGGCATTGAAAACCGCCATTCATATTCTCAACAGAGTGCCTAGTAAGTCGGTGCCCAAAACACCGTACGAGATGTGGACAGGAAGAGTTCCCTCACTAAACCACTTACGTGTGTGGGGAGTCTGCTGAGGCTAAAGTATTTAACCCAAACCTTGGGAAGCTTGATCCTAAAGCGATGAAGTTGCCATTTCATTGGCTACCTGAAAGTTAAAAGGTTTCGTTTCTCTTGTCGAGATAGATACACAAAGTTTGTAGAAACGACACACGCTGTCTTCTTAGAGGATGAAATGATGAGAGGAAGTATGGTAGCTCGTAAGATTGACCTTGAAGAGAAGCGGGTGTATGCGCCCACTCAGATGATTCAAGAGCCATTCTTCACACTACTGCTGTCGCTGCACCGCGGTGCAAGACAACGTGGTGCCGGCTTTGTTATTGTTCCTCTGTGGCAACAATGAATGATAATGAGGAACCTGTTCTTGAGATCCTATAGAACCTATTGCCACAGATGAGGGGAGCAACAAAGACCTCAAGCAGAAGATGTACCAAATGAGGAGGCCCAGGAGGTCTCAAAGAGTAAGAAGATCGGCTATCTCGATGATTATCAGATTTATCATGCAGAGGAATTTCAAATGGAGGATGATCACACCTCATTTGAAGAAGCCATGAGCGAAAATTCTTCAAAATGGCTTGAGGCCATGGAAGAGGAAATGAGGTCCATGAAGGCTAATAAAGTGCAGGACTTGAAAATTATTCCTAAAGGAGCCAAAGCAGTGAGGGTGTAAATGGGTCTACAAGACAAAGCTTGACTCCCAAGGGAATGTAGAAAGATACAAAGCGCGACTTGTGGCAAAAGGCTTTACGCAAAGAGAAGGGATTGATTACAATGAGACCTTTTCTCCAGTCTCATGTAAAGATTCCTTCAGAATCATAATGGCATTAGTAGCACATTATGATTTAGAGTTACATCAGATGGATGTAAAGACGGCATTTCTTAATGAGGATTTGGAGGAAAATGTTTACATGGCACAACCGAAAGGTTTTGTCGTGGACGGAAATAAAAGAATGGGATGCCGCCTAAAGAAATCGATTTATGGGTTAAAGCAAGCTTCAAGACAGTGGTACTTGAAGTTTGTGATATAATAAGAAAATTTGGGTTTAAAGAGAATGTAGAGGACAAGCGTGTTTATACAAAGTTTAAAGATGGGAAGTTTATCTTCCTAATCACGTATGTGGATGATATTCTCTTGGCTAGTAGTGATGTCGATCACTCTTGGAGACAAAGAAGTTTTGTCCTCAAACTTTGATATGAAGGATCTTGGTGAAGCTTCGTTCGTTCTAGGGATCAAAATTCAGGGATAGAAACAAGGGGATATTGGGATTTGTCACAAAAGGCATACATAGAGAAAGTCTTAAAGAAATTTGGTATGCATAAAGTAGTCCTTCACCTGCACCTATAGTCAAGGCGACAGATATGGGGATTTTCAATGCCCGGGAACGATCTGAGCTCGATCAAATGAAATCGGTTCCATATGCTTGGTGTCGGAAGCTTGCGGTATGCTCAAGTGTGTACGCGCATACGACTTAGCGTTTGTTACGGGTTACTTGGCGATTCGAGCAATCTCGGAATAGAACATTGAAAATTGATAAAGAAAGTCTTGCGTTATTTGCAAGGAACGAAATGCCTCATGATGACATCTGAAGATCGATTCACTCCATATAGTGGGGTATACTGACTACGATTATGCGGAGATGATAGAAAGTCAACATCCGGATATGTGTTCACTCTCATTGGAGGAGCTATATCGTGGAAAAGCTCAAAGCAAACCATCACTACATCGTCCACAATGTATCCGAGTTTGTAGCATGTTATGAGGCTACGGGCGGATGAACCGCTAAAGAAGTTCATACCGGTTTAAAAGTGGTTGACGACATCAATAGACCACTTAAGTTGTACTGCGATAATGAACCCGCAGTAATGTATGCCCACAACAATAAGTCAAGTGGTGCTGCCAAACACATTGACATAAACCCAACGGCCAAATGCCCCTCTCCCTTGATCGCGCCGATCGGGGCGCCACCAATAGGTGGTGGGCCTGTCGCGCGCCATATAAAGCAGTGGGGCGGGGCGCGCACGCACGACGAGGTTCACCGTGCCGCCACAAACCCCACCGACATAACCCTAGATCCGATCTAAGAGGGGGCGCTCCAGCGACGGGAAGCACCACCGCCAGATCGCCGCCGCCAGGGAGATCGCCGCCGCCCGGGACACGTCGCCGCCGAGGAGCTCCGCACCTCTTCCCCGACCGTCGCTGCCCGTGCGCAGACCTCACCGAGCGTACCAGCGATGGCTGACTCTTCATCCTCTACACCGGACGGTTGATACCCCTCTCTCCCTCTCAGTGTATCACTCAAGAACCCGAACGTAATAGAAACCCCGCTAGATCTAACCTAGGAGATCCTAAACGCTTCTAACACCACCTTCTCCCTCCTCTCTCTCCCTTCGGTGAGCCCCCCTCCTCGTCGCCTTCTCCTCTCGCGGCTCACACTCCTGGCCTCCCTCTCGCCAGCAGCGGCGGCGCGGGGCCAGGGAACATGCGGCAAAGGCCCAACGTCGATGACACGAGTGCTAGGGAACATGTGAAGGAGGCGACAATGGATCTACGTGCTAAACGGGCCATCCTTAGATCGTCGTGCTATACATGTCCACACCGACACAGCATAACTTGTCACCTCATTGAACCGTACTTGGGTATGAGGCTAAGCCCATACCACCGTGTGGTGTCTCCTCCCGCCTAGGTACCACCAAGTGAGCCTCCGCCTCCTAGTCTGAAAAGCCGCTGGGGCGAGCGGATTGGTGCCGGGGCCCCTATGCGGAACGCTCCGTCGATCATGTCCAAGTAGAAGCCCGTGACATGACTGGTGAGTCGCATCCTCTTTGCCATGCCCCCGAGCAGCCAAGGGAGCCTCCGTACGGCTATGACGTTAGCCTCTCTGAAGATGGACCACAATGGTTCAACGAATTTTCTCTTGGGCAGCACACGGTTTGCTGGTCTCCTGAGTAGGGGTGCAATCGGTTCGGATAGTTCCCGACCGACCGCCCGACCGAGTCAGTTCGGATGGTATTTCGGAAAAATAGTCGGTAACCGGATGATTTTGCCGGATATGGTATCGGAATCGGATAGTCATTGTCGGAATCGGATTCGGATTCGGGAGAGTAGTTTCCGTCGGATAGGAGAATATCCGGATATCTAATCGGTAATATCCGATGCTAGTTATTCGGTAATATCCGAATCGGATAATTATTTAAAATTTTATTTTAGGTTTTGATTTTCAGAAAATCTCGAAATTAAAATAAAAGCTAAAAATAGTAGGAAAATCCAAATAAATCCCAAAAAATCCCATAAATTCAGAAAAATGTAAGGAATCTAAATAAAATAAGTTCAACTTAGTTTTAGGCACAATTACTCAACTAAATTAATAACTTACTCTCTAGGCTTTAATTAAAGGATTTGAGAAAAGGAAATTAGTTTCTAGAGAAAATCCAATCAAACCAATTAAATAAATAAGTAAGAAAGAAAACCAAAATTTTGGGATGCCACAGTAATACTCCTCGTGAAGTGGTTCTAGATAACTATTACATTCATTATTGTTGGTATGTATACAAGTTGCTCATTGTATTTAACTTTCAAGTACATGATATTTCTATATTATATTTAATTATTTATCCTAATATGCATGATCTATATTTAATTATTTAGGATCTTTGTTTTTCCGTGTTATCAGATGAAATATAGTTACCGTGTCGAATCCGCTCAGTATTAGTTCGTATTCGTGACCGATACTATCGCGTTAGTATTCGTATCCGGCACTATCCGTGTCCGACTCCGATTCCGAGAAAAAATATGGTATAGGATACAGGATGAGCAATTACCGACCGTATCCGCTCCGATTGCATCCCTACTCCTGAGTGGCTGAGTGGGCAGAGAGGCACCTAGTGTTAACTAGCCCCAGATTTTGTGCCATGTTGGTGGTGGCAGGCAGATAGCTAGTGGCAAACGCTTGTACGAGCAGAACATCTAATGATTGGAACTATCATTTCAGCATAACTGATAGATCGAATCCTGGTTATATGCCTAGGTCCAATTAGGTTTTACTTCTCGAACCATATGTCTAAATGGACTAAGCATCTAAGCACACGGGTTACTGTATGTAAGCCCTAAAACAAATAATATTATAAGTGGTATTGACTTTTCTCCCAAAAAAACTAGTACAATGGGTAGGTCTCCCTCACACTCATAAGTTATGTGAGGGAGACCCACCCATTGTACTAGTTGCAAGGAAAAACCCAATATGTTTGTACCATAGCCATTGCAATCAAATACTTCTCGTCATTGTTCCAGTGCAAGCGACAACCATACATTAATTTCTTTTGTGAAAGACTTGAGGCAAATCAATATGTGTTACCAAAACATAAACGGCATAACACTAACATCATTAAGAAACCAACCCTAGTATCATATTCTGCTTTACAAGCAACAAAGAACACACCGAAGCAAAAGGCTTCGGATGGGCTAAACACTCCCCCAACCTAGTATCATATTCTGCAAGGACTGATCAGATGTGAATGTGCCGGACGAGCCAGGCCGGCTTTCGTATGTAGCCCACAGATACGAGCTCAGAAGCCGCAGAAATCGTCGTCCTTGGGCTGGCCGGGCTGGCCGATCTGCATGCAGCCCTCGGTGCAGGCGGCGGCGCAGTCCAACTTGCTGGGGCCCGTGCCGAGCGGCATGCACCGGTTCTTCATGCAGTCGCAGAAGCACCCGAGCTCCGCCCCGTTCTTCTCCGCGGCCGCGGTCGCGCCGACCACCGCGGCGGTGACCACCACCAGCAGCCACACCGTCGCCGCGGTTCTCTTGGGCGTGCTGCCCATGGCCATTCTCTTCGTGCTACGAATTTATTCTCGTTCTGAACGACAGAATTTGAAGGAAATCGTCGGTGGTGACTGTTTTGGGCCAACGGAGGGGAGGTCGTATATCGGAGCAGCTGGGCCTATTCTTGGGCATGGAAAGCTTTGGTCAGGAGTGAAACTAGGCGTCCTCTCTCTTGAAAAAAAAGAACAAACAGAGCGCATAAAGGTATGAATGGTGAAGGATCTAGGTCCGATCGATTCGCTCAATCTGTTGCCGCGAGTAGTTGACGTGGTCAGGTATTTGACATGCGTGCGTTGGTAAATCTGCACCTCTGAGAGATGTCTTTCGGTGCTTTGCGATGGCTTTCTGATGGCGCTGTGCCGCTGTCTACTCGAGATGTCTGCAGAAACCATGCGCAGCAATAACAAGAGTAAGATAACCGTTGCCGCCGGAAATTCCGAACACGGCGACAATAGGGCTCTGATGAACTATAAGTGAATTATTTATTTTTTTCTTATCAGTTTAAATTTTTAGGTGAACTGATTAATGCACGTAATTCAATAAGTGTTAGAGCTAAGAGATCTTGGGTTCAAGACTCGACCGACGTAATTAAAAAAATAATTACCGTCCACTTCTATTTTACGTCTTAGACCTAAGTGAGCCTATGCAACTCAATCCTCCCTATGGAGGGTGCAAAGGTTAAGTACACGGTATGCCAAAATGTGTCAGCCGATTTGACAAATCGGCAAGGAAATACGAAACCAACGGAGATCGCCTAGCTCCGAAGACGAAAGTCGATTTCTGATTGAAATATTGCGAGGCAATATTGAACATATGCAAATATTATGTAGGTGTAAATTGATGTAGATTAACATGTCCATGTAAAACAATATTGTTGATCAGCAACGAATAACAAATGTAAGATTCTACTGGCTAAAAACTACAGGAAAAGTAGAGGTATGTGGAACATAAAGTTGTATTGGTTGTGAACGGATCGTACAGATAACCTCCAGATCTTATTTATAGACTAGAAGTTGGTAGTAAATCTCTTCGTGGGCACCAAGAAAGAACAACCTGGTTACATAACCAGTTTTGTCCTTTTGCGTGTAGTCCATTGTGGAAGCTTCATCTGTTCGTTGCACGTTGGTCATGTTTTTTTAGTTTATATCTCATAGCTTTCTTAAATAAACAAATATAATATCTTTTTTACTATCTTTTTAAAACGATTTATCGGCATTCAGCTCATACGTATAAACACTCATGATAAGATCAAAAGCCATCCGCCATTGAAAAAAACACACCCATTATCTTCGTTTCCTTTTCACATCTGCCCTATTATTTTCGTTGCATGTTGGAATCAGCTTTTGCTTTCTATGCATGCATGCATTATCGGACCTAGGCCCATTAAAGGCCTGTTTGGTAGAGCTTCAGATTCTCATTTTTCAGCTTCTGCTCCAGATTCTGTAAGAATCCACTTCTCTGATAATCTGGAGCTACCTCTGAAAAGCGTTTGGCTAGTGGGTTGACTCCAGATTCACAAAAGAGCAGATTTAAGGTAAATAGACCATGTTACCCCTAGTTGTAACCCTTTTATTTATCTATTGTTGAATTAGCAAAAAAACGCACAGATCTCTTTTCTTGATTTGAGATGCCATGTATCCGAAGGCTAGAACAAAATTGTATCGGAACAAGAAATAGCAACTCAGTCTCACACACAAGCATCACAATATCAAGGAGTTAAGAGATGCGGAGATGATAATTATCATTCAACTGGACCATCATCATCACGACCAATAGTGTCAGGGGTGTGGGCCTTGGGCTCAAGGCTCAGTCGGGTTATTATTAGGAATTAGAGATTGGTTTCTATTTGAGTTAGAGATTGGTTTCCTTGTATTAGAGATATAGTTAGAGATATGATATTAGTTAATATATCTGTTAGAGTTATGATTGAGATTAGATTCCATCTGTTAGGGGGAGCCGTCTATATAAGAGGCTACCGCATGCCATTGTAATCAAGCGAATAATATCAATAGTCTTCCCGTCTAGTCTCTCTCCTCTCGTTCTCTGCCGACGCCATCCGCCATCTTCTTGGTGGTGTTTATCCGGTTCATGACAACTTGGTATCGAAGCGATCGATCCTTCCCGACGACTTCGCTACCATGGTTCCTGTTGTTGATTCGTTGGCGCAATAAGAGCTACCGCTAATGAGATAGCTAACTGCTGGAGCGACGCGATCGCGCTCTGCAAGGAGATCCGCGAGCAGTTGAAGGAAATCAAGGAATCGAATGAGAATGCGATGAAGAAGCTACAAGAGATCATGAAGGCACGTCATCATACAACATCAGATCTACAACAACAAAATCAAGATCCACGACCATCGCGGATCCGCCGACCACATCGCCTCAGCGTCTTCTCTGACGTCGCCGGCCATCGCCCCAGATCCAGCACCCTCGCTGCCCAGGCCGGTGCTTCTTTCACCGGCGGCTCCATCGAGCTACACAACCGCCGTCGCCGTTCGGTCTGCTGCCGCGCCCACGGCGTTTGCCGCGGTTCTGCGATGGCCGCAATCCCGCCGCCTCACGCCTGCCGTTGTGCGAATCCGCCCGATTCGCACAGGCCACCGCCGTCGTTTCCATCGCCAAGACCGACGCCACGCACTCGGCGGCGCCGCCATCGTTGCGAATCCGTCGCCCCTCGCGAGCCGCCGCCGCCGCGCTCTCGCGGCGCGCCATCACCGCGTCGGCTCGCGCCGCCTGGCCTCCGCTCGCTCCGCCACCGCCGCTCGTCGCCGTTCCATGGCCGCCTTCGGCGGCCGCCGCGCGCTCCACCACCGTGGCGCCTCGGGCTCGGTTCTTGGCGCTCACGATTCGGCGGCCACCACCGCCGGCCACGCCGCCGTCTTGGCGTTCGCCGCCACCGGCCGCCGTCTGCGTCGAGAACCTCCGCCGTGTCGCAACCGCCGCCGCCGGATCGCCTCCTCCCGAACGCCGTTCTGCTCCTCGCCGACGCCGCCGTCCGAACGCCGCCGTCGTCGCCGGGAGCCGCCACCCTAGCCGCTCTGCGATCGCGCCTGCAGAAGTTTCCACCGAGCGTCGTGTCGGTCGGGTTTAAAACCGACCGATAGATTAGTTCAGGGCAAAAAACAAAAAATCAAAAAAATCAAAAAAAAAAGAAAAAGAAAAAAAGAAAAAAAGAAGTGATTTTGCAGGGCATCATATTCCAAAGACGCTACACGGTCGTCTCATCATTCTGACACCCGCCATCGTTCGTCTTCTACATCGCGTCGAAGGTCTTCCATTGGCGTTGTCTAGCGGCTCGAGGACGAGTGCATGTCCGAGAGGTGTAGTGTCAGGGGTGTGGGCCTTGGGCTCAAGGCCCAGTCGGGTTATTATTAGGAATTAGAGATTGGTTTCTATTTGAGTTAGAGATTGGTTTCCTTGTATTAGAGATATAGTTAGAGATATGATATTAGTTAATATATCATTAGAGTTATGATTGGGATTAGATTCCATCTGTTAGGGGGAGCCGTCTATATAAGAGGGCTACCGCATGCCATTGTAATCAAGCAGAATAATATCAATAGTCTTCCCCGTCTAGTCTCTCTCCCTCTCGTTCTACGCCGACGCCATCCGGCCATCTTCTTGGTGGTGTTTATCCCGGTTCATGACAAATAGTCAATTAAGTACAGGGCTAAATCATTTGAAAATGGTGGACACTAGGGCTAAATCCCCAGAGCAACGACGGATCTTGAGTTCTCTTTTTCTATGTAGAGGTGGTTGAGTACCACGTTTTGGGGCGGAGGAAGGCTGCTTGAGTTATCATGGCTTGGTGGGAAGCTCAATAATGTATGCTGTAGTCTGTAGATGGGGAGGAACCAATGGGGGCTCTCGAGCTTCATCTTCATTTCCAGGAACAGGGTTATTGTAGCTTGAATCTGGTGATGCTGGGACTTCAAACCCAACAACATTGACACCTTCCTGCATCGTTATTATCCATCATAACTACGGAAATAATCCAGACAACGCTTTAGGAAGGAACACTACAAGCATATTTCAATATATCTTACATGGTCATCCCTGCTTTGTCGGTCCATGTTGCAGCAAAGACTCTGTTGCCTATCCTGGTAAATGAGTACAAGTAAAATGTTCATGTGAGTAAAGAATATGAATAATGTGTGTGCACTAGGAATTAGAAAGTAAAATTCAAGAGCTAACATAGATTGCAGAAAAAAATTATAAACTGTGTACAAGAATCGTTGAATGAAATTTGCATATTGTGTATTCGTATGATAGTATCATTCACTCCATGCAAAAGATAATTTGGAAGTTTGGGTGAACTCTTCCACAAAACAGACTGGATGAACCAAACAGATCTGAGACACAACCAAAACTAGCTGTGAGCTTTGTAGCCAAGATAAAAGTATTAATCAATAGCAACAACTTCAATATTAAAATCCAGAGTTAATGAAATGTGCTGCAAAAGTTTTAGAACATTTGATGTTTAAGACCAGACAGACATAAGTAAAATTGAACAGTATTTCTCCAGTGACAAATTTTGAGCATCAGCTGCTCCTACAGAAAGGACACGATCATCATAGCTAAAATATTTGATATTTCAATTACACACATGAATTCAAAAGGTATTTTCCCAGCGAGCAGTTTTGGCAATGAACTGCTTCTACAGAGAAGCATGCATGAGCTTGTGCTAAAAGATTTCAATTAAACACATGAATTCAAATAGTATTTCCCCAAAGACCAATGATTGACTTCCTGAACTGCTCGTATACAAAAGTGGCTAATTATACTAGCTAAAAGATTTCAATTAACTGAAGCAAACTCTTAACTTCAAATATAATTTAGAAAAAAAGAAAACAAGATGTTACACATAAACAAATTACATCAACAGTTCAACACTTAGCAGTATTTGAAAGAACCATCAAATTATTTGGAGTATCCCAATGGTAGTGACACCTAAAATTTTAATGGATCAACAGAAGACATAGTTTATTTTGAGCCGAATATATTGGTCTAATTTCAATTCCGAACATAGCTTAGTTTGAGGTGAATTCAAGAATGCTTTTTGCTGAGTTGGGGGACAAATGTGGAAGCCGGAAAATAGGTAAAATCTAGCTCCTCCATGACTCCACACTCCACAGCCATATGCGGTATGCCCCAATTCCCGAAAGCACAATTCTAGGTAGAAGCAAGTGGTAACAAAGGAAGTCACCTCGCCGTCGCACTCACCTCGCTTACGAACCAGCGCAGCAGCTCGCACTCGGCGATGCCTTCCCCTGTCTGCGCCAAGGGCACCTCCACCAGCTCAGCCGCCTGCCCTGCCGGCGCCGCGGAGGCCTCGCTGGCGAACCACCTGCTCCCGCCCACTACACGCCGCTACTGCACGGGTCCAGAGTGAAGCCAAGAAATCAAAACCACCAGCGCAGAGGAGTTGGGGCAACGGGAAGGAAAGGGGCCCGCACACTTACGTCGTCGAGGAGTCGCGCGGGCGACGGCGACGAGCAGGACACGGCAGCAAATCGGAGCGGGGGAAGAGGGAGGAGAGGGCGGCGGCGGGGCGAGAGAGGAGCGAGAGGAGGGGAGGCGGCGTCTGCGAGGGCAGACCAGATGGGCCCGGCCGCGCGTGAGGGGTAGGTCAATGGCATTTGCGGGTAATTCTTATCAAATTCCATGGATAGATTTGTTTTACGTTGGATGGCTCCCCACAAGAATCCACTCAAATGGTGCTTCTCTTCACTAGTTCATTTTAGGGACTGCTTCTTGTTTTACCCATAGTAAGTAATCTCCTGATCTTCAACGTCCACAATTTTGCTTCTATCCCTTGCATGCACATGTGTGTACGTAGGGTTGGACTCATCAAGGACGTCGGCTTCATCAATCCTTGCTTCATATCATGCATGTAAATATGTGTATAGGACAGTCCTCCACGCGCTCGGCTTAGTCACAAGAATCCTTACACGGTCTTCGTCGTCTTCGGAATGTGAATCACACCTTGCAACTAACTTGCGTGTCCATCGTCTCCGTTTTTTTTTATTTGTCTTATCTTAGGGTCCCACTTGTTACCCTAAAAATGCTAAATTTGGAAGGCAGCACATGTCCCTCTTTTTTGAGGAATAATTAGCAAAACCATTTCTCAAAAAACATATCCAGATACCGGCAAACAAGGGCGGAGCCACACTATAAGTAAGATAGACTTCAACTTAGGGTGTGAAAAAATATCTAGTGTATAGCTCAGGTGAATTTAGTCTAGTTTGAGTAATATTTTTATGATCCAACCCAAATAACCTACATCATTCCATCACTGAGTCCGAGATGTAATTAAATTCTGGTTCCGCCATCATCGGTAACCATCTAATTCCTCGGCGAGCAATCAATCGTGCACGGGCGTTATTGCACTTGGCTAGTGCCAACATAAACCCACATAACACTTACCAATTAAATCGGCATCGAGGAATACGGTGAGAACCATGCAGTAGTGCTGATTTATGTTGATTGTATGGCAAAAATATTAATTTGGCCTGCCATTTTTGCCTTTCTGCCCCTTATTTAGCCAAATATTACAGAATCTATTCACTTCTTGCATCAAACTTGATGTCTCTAAATAATTCGGCCATGTATAAAAATCAAGAGATAATATTAGGCCCGAAAAATTTAGTTGGGATACCTTCGCATAGAAGTGAAGCTGATCCCTTCTCATGAATATTCCTGCTTCGCATGAAATAGCTGATATGGAAAAGAACACAACGTAGTGCTGATTAAGCTACCAGATGAACAGATACCAACACGAATAAGCAGGTGATCGACGAGGTAGCCATGCGTGTACACAGCAGCTGCAGAAGTCGATGAAGTTGCTTCTCCGAAGATCATATCCAGAAAGAAGTCGTCGTTGCAAAATGAGTATGCAGCCGATAAAACTACCCTGGCATTTTATTCGGCCAAGAACAGAATCAAACTCTCCATTATGCACCACATGCATGCATTCTTATGTGTACATGCAAAGCACATCACTCGTAGGTGCACTTAGGCAAAGAAAGCAATGCCTTGGATTTTGCTTAATCCAAAATCGGCTTTTATGCTTGTAAAATGAGCATGTTATGTGTATAAGCACATGATGAAAGTAGCTTCTGAGTCGTGCCTTTCTAGTAGTGATTGACTGTATTTTATTTTCCAAGTGCCTATATAAATTCCGATAAACACTACCGGCTAGCATATTGGAAAACTACAATATGTGCCGATATAATCCAAAACCACATTGTAGTTTCCTTTCGTCTCAACAATAGAAAACTTAGTCCGCAAAGTTTTGCTACCGATAGTTAAATTGACGACCAAGAATTAAACCCTTTGCGCCAGTTTTTCGCCCCGGCAAAATTTTGAAGGACCAGACCTATTTTCACTAAATCTTGATCGATCTTTCCAACATCATTGAAGATATGATATGGCATTACATTCACCTCAGCTCTGCTATCCACGAGTGTTTTAGACACTGCTTACCATCAATGGCGGATCCAGAATCAAATTTTAGAAGGGCTAGGGAGATATGACCAACCAAAGATAAACACACAAAACATAAATCGAATTATCTTTTGCAATCTAAAATCATATATAATTAGAACAGTGACATAGTAAAAATGCAAAATACAATGAAGATTGTACCTCGGTAATAAGTAGTATGCCTCTTAAAACCTATAAATATATGTAAGTAGCTATCTGCACAACAGAATTAGCAAAAATTAATGATAAAATCATAATTGATATTATCAATAATTATAAAGATTGAAAAAGGTATACAACATACCACTAGTTAGGATTGAGTAGTAGTAGAAGAAGAAGTACGAGGCAATAACATTATACGAGATTTCATTTTTGAAAGTGTTTTCTAATTGTATCATCATCAAGACTTCTAAAAATCTCTCTCTCAGTATAGCATATCATCAAATCACTAAGCCACTCATCCGGTACTCTATTTTGTAAATCTGTCTTGATAATATTTATTGTTGAAAAGAGTCTGTTCCACCTGAGCCTTCTTTACTTGACTCTCATTAGTACGAGGAGTACTACTTGTATTGCTTGAAAAATATTTATGCAATGTTTGTTTTTTCATTTCTTGCAACTCTACAAACTGATAAATGACAATATATGAAACTACATTACCAAATAAATTTAGCAATCACCATTGCGCAAATTAAAAACTATATTTGTGTTTTAAATTTATGGCTTCATAGTTGGCAGTCCACACTTGACACTCCGGTGACCTAGTCCACACTTCACAGTCACCAACTGCACAGAGTTGAGACAATGAGACTTGAGAGATATTATTGCATCCCTTTGGGCTCCCCACTCCTGAGTGAATGCATTGCAAGCAAATGGTCTCCTTAATCCTTATGACCAACAACTACAGAGACATAGAGTCAGAGTCTCAAAGATGAAGAGACCAAGCGAATCACTGAATACAACTATACAAGTAAAGGGGGCACTGGCTGAAGTGAAATCTGAAGATGAGATGAGATCTCATATCTATCATCTACCGGTAGTCTCCGACAAGCGACCGGCGGCTCGGGCCATCAGGTGCTCGGTGGGCAGCGGCTCTCCAATGGCCCAGCCTCCAGCCTCATCACTCCAGGCTTCGATAGTAGGCAGGCAGCTAGTACCTACTGCCTAGCAAGCTTCTTGGCACCTTCTACTTCTTCTAATCTTTTCCCAATCTCCCTTACTTCACTTCTTGAATCCTGTTGGGCGCCAACGCCGATAGCCTGCAATGGACTTCCTTGAGTATCCTCACTAGTCACCACCTGAGTTCTGAGCGGCTCCTCACTACAGGTGACGCCGACAAGGCCCCCCACCGCCGTATGACTGCACAGCCGCATCAGGCGCCCCTACCGGCTACCGCCCAATCTAGGCTTCTAGCATGGCTGCGCATGGCAACACTCTCCAACAGTCCAACGCGATTAGCTGGCAATGCTGCCACCCGATGCAGAGATGGGGAATTTGGTTGGGGATCGATTCGATTGGGGAATAGGATTGGTTCTTGGTTGGTTATTGTTGCTTGACTTGCTTCCAGCCAAATTGGTTCAATTATGGGCTTTGGTATTTGGTGGGCTTTGCTGGGGTATGTTGCATGGTTAGCCAAGCATGAATAATGAACTCAAAACTTCTTTTACATGCTGCCAGCAACCCATGTCTTGTTCACACTTTCTTCTATGTTTCTCCCAACCGTCGATGGGTGACTGCCTGACTGAAAGAGGAAACGTGGCAATGGCATGACGGTGGCAGCCCCGCCGAACCTAAGGGGACTAAGGGTACCCACTCTCTGATCGAAGGTAGGGGCGTCAGCCCCCTTGACCCCCATTTGGTCCGCCACTGCTTACCATGAGACCTAATTCAGGAAATCATGGTATCATCGGCTGAGATGTCGAAGTAGGATGCCCGAAGAACCACGTGGGACAAAATTATTAGCACCTGCTGTGGCATCGCCAGCTGAAGATACAGATGTACCCGATAAATGCGAAGATTGGTGAGCCTATTACCATGTAATTGATATCTCGATATTTCACACTGTATATTCAATTTGAAATATCGGTAACTTTACCTATGTATGGTAGCAGGACGAGCATTACTACTTCTTCTAATAGATCGATGGATTGAGAAAGTACAACGAGGCATTTATGAGGCAGACATACATGTTGAGCTATGCAGTTGCACCTGAGGCACTTATCTGGTGAAGATCTCCCTCAACTGGGAGTGGAGAAGACAAGGGAAATGCATCGATCGTCCATAGTACCCACGTTGCACCTAACCAAACTCTGCATGCCATATAATTCGCATCTTCATTATCAAAGTATTATGTCAGGCTTGAAATTTTATCTTTCGTGTCCTATTCTCCCTCAAAACGAAGCTTACAAAATATCAATCCAATTGATCGCATAATAAAAAAAACCTAGCTAATTCAGTGGCTCTAATTTTCTCTATCTTCTAAAGAATTATGCTTCCAACATGTGTCTTTGATAGTCCAAAAAGGAATAAAATACCCTAACAAGAGATGCACTCCACCACACCCTATGTGCCATCTAACTCCAAACTTCATTCACTAATTATCACCAAGTATTGCTCAGGCTAATGTTGCATATGACACTATACATATCATAGATAAACACTACGCACTGCCACTTCAACTACTACCTGCAAATAATCACTATGCCCCTCTATGGGAAATGACCCTTGCCTCAGCGGCGTATTATCTGGCGTTGATGTTGTACATGTCAACGTTGTACTAATTGGCACTGGGGTGTACTGATATGACATCTACTAGGGCCTACACGCTGACATGGCGTCAGATGGTAGCAGTGGCGGACGCAGGAATTTTGGAATGGGTGTTCGAAGTTGTAAAAATATTTTGCAGTACAAAATATAAAGATCTACAGTAGTAATAGTTAACATACAATTGTTCATACTAGGGATAATATGTCAAATAATATAGAAAAATTACAAAAAAAATTACAAAAGTTCACAAATTAACTCGGCGAGGCTTCATGCCTTGGAAGCGTGATCATCAATTGGACATTTGGACGGCGAACAATATGTGATCATTGATGACTAATATGATGCACATACCCACATTCACAGAATCACATACAAGTATACAACTATACAAGCATTGCTCATTCTCATTTTCATTTTTCAACACATAACCATTATTGAGACATCTAAAGACTAAAGTCAATATTTCTGATTCTGAAATTCAACAATAATTCAACATTTCATCTAAAAATGTAATCTTGATACAATGAGACAATGAGACATCACCATTCACCAATCACCAGTCTAAACTGCCATTTTCTCAACCGATTCAGTCAATCAGTCATCATCATGCTCATTGCTCAACAATTCAACATTTCAATTTTCAACAATTCAACTCAACAATCAACACCAATACTGCAATACATCATGCTCATTTGCTCAAGCTCAAGTACACACTGCTCACTGGCCGACTGGGCAACTGGCGGAGGCGGCGAGGCGCGGTCGCACGGAGAGGAGGCCGGTCGGCTGGAGCGGCGGAGCGGAGACGCTGGAGAGCCGGGTGATGGCGCGGTGCGGTGTCGTGGTCGGGCCCGCCGTCGAGGTGCCGCGAGCGGAGGCGGATGGCGAATCTGAATCAGCGCCCGTGAGCGAGAGCTGAGCGACCGGCGAGACCGGAGGGCGGAGCGCGAAGCGGCGGCGCGGAGGCGGACGGCGAATATGGAATCGGCGCTGGCGGAGCGAGAGCTGAGCGCCGAGCACCGAGCGACCGGCGGAGACCGGAGGCGGAGCGGCGAAGCGGCGGCGGCGGAGGCCGGACGGCGAATCTGAATCCGCGCCCGGCGAGAGAGCTGGAGCAGCAGAGCGCCGGAGCGGAGGGGTGGAGCCCGGAGCGGAGCAACGGAGACTGGAGGGGCGGAGCGGGCGAGCGGCGGCGCGGAGGGCTGGAGCCGATTAGGGTTCGGGAAATGGGGTCGGGGACCGGGGGTTCGGGGGCCGGGGGATTGGGGGAAATGCCGAATGGGGGCCGGGGGTCGGGGGAGAAGGCCGCAGGTGCGCGGATTCGCTCGGGCTGGGAGCCTGGGCTGGCTTTCCCTCAGATGCGCGCGCGGAACGGATTCCCTCGGGCGGTCGCTGGTCGGGCTGCTAGGCAGCAAATAGATAAACATGCCCAGACGCCCAGTTATATATATATATATATACATGTAATATACCCATATATATACATGTAATATACCCTACATATACTAGATTTTTTATCAAAAATTTTGGGTGTTCAACTGAACACCATTAACCCACTGTAGATCCACCCTTGGATGGTAGCGCCAACTAGTATGGTGTTGATATGTACAACCTCAACACAATTTGTGTTGACGCTGAAAAATAGCTATTTCTAGAATTAGCTTCCTGCAGGGTTTTTTTTTTTAAAAATAGAATAGAAAAAAGGTCAAAATAAGAACGAAAAAATAAGGTGGGGCGTAAAGCCAGGCCAGGCCTAATCTGCACATGGAAAAAATAAGGTGGGGCGTAAAGCCAGGCCTAATCTGCACATGGTCTCACAGGCATCGATCTGTCTGCCTGTCTCGGCCGGTCCCGTTCCCATCCCAACCTAAGCGAACGTGCATGACAAAGCAAACTCGCTTTTCTTCTCCCCCTCATTTCAACAGGCGTACGTCCAGCATGCGTCCGAGCCTACGCCGGCGTGCGCCGTGTCGCGTAGTAGCATGTATGCACGCGGGCGCACTTGTGGTATGCACACGCACAACGACGGATGGTTGATGGCGGCGTTCTTCACCGGGCGGCCGACCGTGAGACAACGGATTTGAATGCCGAAAGGACCCCCACGGCCACGCGAGATCCCACGCAGATCTTCGGCCACTGTCGCGCCGCCTCTCGCGAATCTGCTGTGTGTTGACGATCGAGCGCCGAGATGCGCGTCCTTCCCTGGCCTCATGTGTCGATGCCATGCCAGCTTGATTTCACGGATTGTGATGGAGCATGTGAGCTGCTCTAGATAAAGATTATAATGAATTATTGTAATGTTTATAGAGTGATTAATTAGTTTTACAAATATTGTTCTCTGTCAGGATTGGTTAGGCAGAAATTGAGGTTTTGGGGTTTGAGTCATGGATTTGTGTAGATTGACCTGAGCCATTGGATTAAGATTGCATGATGCATACCTTGGCTAATCTCTACCACTATAAAACCACCAGTTGTAAACTTTTCTATAGCTACCCCAACAAATGTCCCCCGCAGTCAAGACCTCTCCTAGATGCACCAAACCAACTGTTCCCAGAACCAGCGAACCTTTGAAACGAAAGGACGATATCCACTGTAGCCTCTCCTTTCTCTTACTCACTCAAATCCAATGGCCTAGATTGTTTGGATCATACCTCGTCACGCACCCCGCGCGAGGCGCGACTCCCCCCGACGCCCTCACCCCGCGCGAGGCGCAACTCCCCCTGACGCCCCGTTCTCCCACCGCCATCTCCCACGCCCCCATCTCCTCCTCTCCTCTGCCCCATCTCCCACGCCCCCATCTCCTCCTCTCCTCTGCCGCACGCAGGAGCCCCAGGGCACGGCGGCGTCCTCCCCACCCGCGCGCGACTCCCCTGACGCCCCATCTCCCACCAGGGCGGCGGCGATCCTCCCCACCCCGCGCACGACTCCCCCTCTCCCCCGGCGGCGGCGCGGCGGCGCAGCGGCGATCCTCCCCACCCCGCACACGACTACCCCGACGCCCCATCTCCCACCGGGCGCGGCGGCGCCGATCCTCCCACCCCGCGCGACTCCCTCCTCCCAGCGGCGCGGCGCGCCACCGCGGCGGCGGCGGCGATCCTCCCCACCCGCGCGACTCCTCTCCCGACGGCGGCGCGGCGCCCACCCATGCGGCGGCGGCGGCGATCCTCCCCACCCCGCGCGCGACTCCCCCTCTCCCCCGGCGGTGGCGCGGTGCTCACCCCGCGCGGCGGCACGGCGGCGATCCTCCTCCCCCACAGAGGAACCCCAGGGCAGGGCGCGGCGATCCTCGATCATCAGGGCAGGCCACCAGGGCGCGGACTCGGCTACCAGGGCGCCGGCCGCCGGCCACCAGGCCAGGTCGTCAATCCTCCAGGTCAGTAATGGAGACTACATGAGACCAACGCTGAATTTCCTTGTTTTCCAAAACATCTCAAAGAAAATGTTTACTAAATTTGAACATCCAGTTAATAGTCACAAACATCCTAACAGTTACACAATAAACACTTATTTCTTTCTGTTTAACTAACAAATTTGCTCAACGTGCTAACTGTTAGGAAATTCTAGAACAGAAAAAAGTACTGAGTTGGACTTTTGGTGAGATCTCCAGGGAACAAATCAAGATTTAGTTTATGAAGTGATTTTAATTCTGTTACTCTGTGATTGGGGACCCTGTGCTGGCCAGATCACGAGTTGTGAAAATTTGGCCATTTGCTATGTAGGCTTGGAAACAATCAGAGGCGGCGGCAAGATGTACAGCTGCTAGCACACCAGACAAAAGCATGTTCCTTCTTAGCTAAAGTTCTCATTTTTAATACATTTTTATCTCAGAAAAGTGATTTTCTTGCAATGGCATAAATGCGCATAAAAATAAATTCATATAGTATCGCTCTAATTTGCAGGAAGTGAAGCCGGCACCGACCAGGTAGTGAGATGACTGTACATGTATATTGGACTCCGGGCAATTAGTTTAGTAGTCGCTCTAATTTCGTTGCAACTCATTCGCCGTTTCTGTGATCGAGTACACTTTGGTCGGGTGAAGTTTGTAGGGCAAGTTTGTAGCAATTTCCATCCTTTGGTGTATGCTGTTTCATCTAGCTGTTGAATTGCAAATTGGTTGTTCTTTAATTTTCTATGCATTCCAATACTAGCATTGGGTACATTCCATGTTCTTTTGGGTTTTGTTGATTTTGTTGCTATTGCTAACAACTTGAGCTTTTGAATCAATTTTGTTGCTATTACTAACAGCTTGAGCTTTTGAATCAACTTTTTTTTGTTGTAGTGTGAAAATTTCTGAGTATAACAAAATTGTTTTGATATTTGGAGTATCCATTTTTTTTATTGAATTTCTGCATCTTAGACTTGCTAGCCCTGATACTTGAGTATAGACATCAGGATAAGTCAATGATTATGAACATAATACTTTCTAGGCTATTTAACATAACCTGTTAAAGGTTGAAAATCAACTTAGATGCTGATCATGTCAATCATCCTGGTTTGCACATTCACTAGAAACAATTAGGTTATCTTTTGGGTGCAATATGACATTTTTTATAGATATGTGTCGACCTATCCTGCATTTATGGAGCATTGAATTTGTACCTCTATCATGTTATCACTTATTCCCGTGCCCCAAGGCTTTTTATCTTATACATTCCTGCTATTTTCTTTGCTTTGTTACAATCATCTCATGTAAATGATGAGAGAGTTTTCATTTTTTTTTGTTGCTGAGAGGTGGCAAATGGAGTTTCATTGTATTGTTTTCAAAGGAAGTTTGTTGTTGACTGGACATGGTGATTTTTTTTACAAGGACACATTTCTTTAGAGGACTAAGCTTACCATTTTACTGTTGCACAACTCATTGATTTATAGAATTCTTTAGTCCTCCTATAAGTATATTTCTCTGTCCTATGTATGAATACACAAATACTCTTTTATATTGCAATATTCATTAGTGTTTATTGCATAAGTACATAAACAGTTACAAGCTCACCGCTTGGATACCAAAAGTTCATTAATAGTGATGCTATTGCAGGTTTGGCTTCATTGGTTTTGTTGAATCTAAATAGGTGTTGCATATATGATGAAGGCTGTGAGAACTTGGAAGGTAAATATTATGCTGATTGCTGACTTTTTTGTGAACCCAATTCTCTGTTATTTGCAGAGATAATTTGTTTGTGATGACATACAAATAGGAAAGTGTTTCCTTGTTTTTCTGATCTTTGTAGATGGCCAGCTCAGTAGTTAAATTGATAGATTCTCGGTGTATCATTAGTTCACCTACTATTTGTCAAGCATACATGTTTGTACCATTCTTTGTGTGAGTGACTCGCATGCGATCTGTTTCTTTGTCTGCTGGTTACATATTTTGTTTACCTCACCGGCTGGTGCTACTTTGCAGGTCTTGTCAAATTGAAGGTTCTTAACTTAGGGTTCAACCACATTACAGATGCCTGCTTGGTTCATCTAAAAGGTAAAAACTCTTCATTATTTATCTTTACATTAGATTATTGTATAATAATGTTCAAACATTCTAGAATCGAATTCCTCAAAACACTTCAATCTAAGCAACAATTGTGTTGCATATTTTATGGTAAAGCATTATTGTGCAAAAAATTATAAAACTTGATCAGTATCATTCATGAAAAATAACTGGTATTTTCAGAATAAATCAGTATTTCCTTGTTTCTTTCATGCACAAATATACATTCCTGCTATTTTCTTTCCCTTTTATATTTTTTTCCTGTTCTCTAGGATAAGTATGTATCTCATGTTTACTATGCTTGGATGCCTACTATCGAGTTGTGAGTTAGAGAGCTCTTAAACAAAAAGTACAATCCCATGCACTTCAGTAAATAAGTAAATCCCAGAGTAATATACATAGACCATGCACTTCGGTAAATAAGTAAATCCCAGAGTAGCTATCCACAGATGGATTATAAGAAGTTACTATACGGTAATATGTTGTGCTTCTAACAGATCAACGGTAAAAGAGTGCAAGAATCATAAATTCATGCTTTGCATGAAAGTATGCCGTAATCAGTTCATCACTAGGGACACGACAAAATGGATAATACAATGGATAATTCAAAAGAAACTGCAGAACAGTGTATACCTTCCCAAGCTTTTCAGGACTCAACTCTTGGACTCAACTCAAGTGTTTAAATCATATCACTCTCATCATGGTAAACAACTAAAACAAGTAGTACTACCACTACATCCTACCAATAATTTTTCAGATATAATTCACAGAACCTAATGGATAGCAGTATAATCGAGTTGCCTATACTGCAGTTTAGGTGATCTAACATGGGGGAGAGGCGAGAAACCCGCGCTGCATTTACCGACATATCAAACATCATCGGGGCGGGTATGTTCATTGCCATCGTACCTGGTCAATTTCTTGAATTGTTTTGCGAGATTGTGACACGCATTGTATATCACATCAATAGAAACATCACCTGCAGATGAGGAGTTGCTAAAGAGGGAAGAGAGGAATAGAAAACAACGTGAATACCGGGCACGGAAAAGGGCCGAAGAAAGCATTGAACAAAGAGAAGAACGGAATAGAAAGCAACGTGAATACCGTGCAAGGAAAATAGAACTGACAACATCAACGACGCCTCGTCATGGTATTCCTTATCTGTTCATGTATACTATTCTTTGTTTACGCATCAAAAGGAGTAACTCTCTTATATTAGTCATGTTACTGATGTTGGCTATGATGGCATGTTGGTTACTTGACGTGAATTTTTACATGATATATGATCTGGATGCAATCTGTACTTCGTGGTAAGTTTGTTTGTTGGAATTTGGTTTTCAGTTTAGTAGTCTTGGTGCTTTTGTATGAAAACATCAAGTACATTAGTTTACATAAAAGATAATGATCATATTGTGATGAAATGGTTCCACCCCCGACTTCGATTGATTATAAATGTTGTAGGAGGACAATCACCACAAGAGAGTGTTGTTTCTGCCATTTCTCAAGCATCAAGACATCATGACGAAGAAAATTATGATCCAAATGAGTCCAGTGACTGGCTACATAGGAATGATGAGTACGCCAGGAGGCAACGACCACCATTGATGCCTTTGCAGACCGAGAGTTCAAACGGCATCGTAATTAATACAGGTCCAATACATCTTACTAAAACATTGTGTACATTTCTAGGGGTAGAGATTGAATCTAATTTATAGAACGTGCATAATTATTAATATCTCTTGTGTAAATTGGTGACCAGGTGCCTCTTCAAGCACTGCCAAGCTGCTTAAAAGCCAAAACTGGTACCTGAATATGGATGCGCCAACCAAGGAAAAATTGCTACAACAGAGACGGGACTATAAGAAGGCGAAAGCAACAGAAAACGAGCAGCGAGCGTGCCCTACTCTTACCCAAGAAGAAAATGTTCATCCTATGCTTGGGCCACCTGTACAGCCGAGATATGTAGAGCCCAATGACGTCGAGTTTGATAGTGCTTTATTCGAGCCTACAAACCATGATTCGATGATGAAGGTGGGTTTTACACATCTGCTCACCATGTGTAGTTTTTTCTTTGTCGGAATTATGTTAAAAGCATCTTGTTATTTTCAAACGTCATGCAACAGTCATCTACATGACATAGGAGAAGAAGGATGGGACATAGTAGAGGCTCTCACAGATTTTGAGACCATGCAGTTTCTTGGTGAAGGTAACTCTTCCTTAATTTGTAACCATGTGAAGTGATTACCATATTGACATATTTCTTTATATAAATAGAATATGCATTCCATCGTATCGTGTCAATGATGATTGCACCGCCATGGTGCCACTGATGATCCTTATGATTTCGTCTACCATAACTTGCGAAAAGGCACCATGTTTTGAAAAAGTTCCATCGCGATATTGTGGATCCATGAGATTTGAAGGCGAGCAACCCGGCTTCATTGTCGAAAGGAAAGATAAGATTGCATATTCATGATGTACTGCTGAGTTGAAGAGGTTGTTTACAAGTCAATTGCATAATGATGCAAAATATTTTAGAAAACACATACGGTACTTCAACTCTCACTTCTCCTTCACAAGTCTCGAGTTACATCGATCAAGATACAGACCATGCAAATGCATCGCATATATACATTCCGTGTACAGGGTGCAATGTATCATCGTCTGACCATTTGGTGCCGAATCAAAAGGTCCACGTCACTTGCAACTCTACTTTTATGATACAGAAGAAGATGATACATTGTCGCATAGAGTGAAAAGGTCTCCGATCTTGATATAAACCTCATAAGAAATGTGCTCGAGATACTACAAGCGAGATAACCCTTGTGTATGCACCTTTAATAGAGTTGGCTCTATTCCAAATCTTGATGACTATGTAATTGAGCTCAACACTAATGTGACACTGACCAAATAAGGTACAACCTCTTCTCAATTCTCAACATTTTACATTTTTTTATTTATACTATAGTGCCCAACAATTTTTAAGTTTTTTTATAACCAAATAAGATACATTCTTATGTTTTTTAATTCTGCATAACATTTTAAGGTATAATGCCCCTCTTGCCTCACAAGTTCTTTGCCATCCGACGAATGGAAATGATCCCCAAAGATGTTTTGATAGGAGTGTTATTGTATACCCAGAGGAGAGAAGATGCGCTATATCAAAGCATATCATGGTTGTTATGACCCATTAGCATATCCTTTATTTTATCCTAGAGGAGAAACTGGATGGAATCAGTTCATGCCGTACAATGAAAGTCCCACAAATTCGCCGTCTCCTACCAATGTTGAGCATTCAGTACAAGAACCTACGGGTATGCCAACACGAACTCAATTTATTAGGGGTGTCCTGGATGTAGAACAATCCTATTATGAATATATACTAATGTATTTCCATTTTGATGCAGAGGATGGTGAAACAGACAACAACATACAGCAAGGTGATTACATAAGTAGAGTTGTAGAAACAAGTCAATCTACAAGGTTTGTGACAGCAAGAGAATACTATTGCTTTATGATGCAAGTTAGAAAGGGTCTTTTTAACATCTTGTTATTTGGAGGGAGGCTTTTCCAACAATGGGCCATGGACATGTATATAAAGATCGAGTCCATGAGGCTTGACTGGTATTCTAACCCTGAGAATCAGAAACTCATAAGGGCTGAACTGTACCAAGTGAGTACAATAAAATCTCCTATATATTTCAATGAGTAGAATAAAATCTCTTATATATTTCAATGCACATGGATAATAGCTATTTGACTGATTAAGCAAATATCTTCTTATCTGTGCCATAGGGGTTGACCGATGTAATTTCTCTTGGAGAGACTAGAGCTTGAGGTTGGAAAGAGAATTGTTCGCCCGTTCTTTTCCGGGTGGTGATCGCGATATGCAGCAAAGATTTCTTAATGCAATGGCTATTGTCCAGCGATTCGGTAAGCCAGATTACTTCATTACAATGACTTGCAACCCGTATTGGGAGGAGGTCACAAGCAATCTTGAACCTGGACAAAAACCCCATGATCGACCGGATCGGGTATCAAGAGTATACCGAGCCAAATTACGCTCCATCATATGTGCATGTGACTGAGTTTCAGAAGAGGGGCTTGCCACATGAGCACATCCTATTGATTATGAAAAAGGATGTAAGTTAACAAGCCCAGATGCATATGACAAATACATCTCTGCAGAGATTCCCGACAAGGACAAGTACCCTGTGTTGCATAACCTGGTCATTAAACATATGCTCCATGGACCATGTGGTGTCTTGAATAGGAAGTGTCCGTGTATGATCGCTGGAGAGTGTCGCTTTCGCTATCCTCGGCAATTTTGCCCTGCAACAAAACAAGGCAAAGATTCATATCCTTTGTATAGGAGAAGAGATGATGGCCAGCGTGTCAAAATAAGAGGTGCCGAGTTGGACAACAGATGGGTTGTCCCATACAATCTGGCTCGCTTATGAGATATAACTGTCACATCAACGTTGAAGCATGTTCAAGCATCAAAGCATGTAAGTATTTGTTTAAATATGTATACAAAGGCCACGATTGTGCATCATTCTCTGTCGACCACGCTAATGGTGAAGCTGGAGTAATCAATGAGATTCGTCAATATAGGGATGCTAGATACATCTCACCGCCTAAGCTGTGCATAGGATTTTCGGTTTCCACCTTTTCGGGTCTACCCATCTGCTTTGCAGCTCCAATGTCATCCGCCTAACATGCGATCTGTTATTATTGAGGAGAATAAAAATTTAGAAGAAATAGTGAACAATCCTGCTTCTTCTATGACTACACCGATGAATTTTTCAAGATTAACCGTGTGGACAGTTTTGCAAGAAAATTATTGTGCAGAGAGATGCCGAATACTACGGTGGATCGGTGGCAAAAGGTATGGCAAAGAAGAAAGCAAAGAGGACAGATTGGGCGGATAGTGTATGCAAACCCTGCTGAAGGAGAGAGATATTTTTTGAGAGTGCTTTTAAATCATGTTAGAGTTCCAACCTCATTTGAGGATTTGCAAACCGTGGCAGGCATCATATGCCCTACTTGTAGAGAATCATGCGAGAAGAGAGGACTCATAGAGATAGATGCGACACTTGATGACTGCTTGCGTGAGTCTTCCACTTTTCAGATGCCACATGCTCTCAGAAGGTTATTTGCTACTATTCTGGTTTTTTGTGAGGCCACCAAAATTCGTGCACTTTGGGAGAAGCATAAAGAATCAATGTCTGAAGATTACAGCAGAGACCAATGTAACTCAAAAACAGTAGAACAAATGGTACTTAGAGATATTAGGGATTTGCTCCTCTCCATGGGAAAAGATATGAAAAACTACGATCTTCCGGAGCTGAATGATACAGGTAATAATTTGTCACAACATTGTCTAATGATCTTGACCAACAAAAGCATACTGATATCTAATTTTTTGCGTCAAACAGGTGAATTTTCCAATGACATAATGAGGGAGGTCAGAGAAGAACTTTCGGTGGGGGTCGACCAGGAACATCTGGATATAAAAAGGAGTCTTAACAAGGAGCAACGTGCTGGATTTGATGAGATTATGGATCATGTATTGAATAAAAAAAGCCAAGTGTTCTTTGTTGATGGTCCAGGAGGAACAGGAAAGACATTCCTATACAAGGCACTACTTGCTAGAGTGCGTTCTGATGGATTGATAGCCATTGCAACCGCAACCTCTGGTATAGCAATACGATCTTGCTCGGAGGACGCACGGCACACTCAAGATTCAAAATCCCAATAAAGCTTGCGAGCAATAGCATGTGCAACTTCACAAAGCAAGGTGGGACTGCAGAGTTACTCCGTAGGGCATCTTTGCTAATCTGGGATGAGGTTGCTATGACAAATCGTCAAGCGGTTGAGTGTCTTGATAGGTCGCTGCAAGATATTATAAATTGTGATTTGCCATTTGGGGGAAAGGTCATGGTATTTGGTGGAGATTTTAGACAAGTTCTTCCAATGGTAACACGTGGGACTAGAGCACAGATAATGAGATGCTACATTGCGTAGATCTTATTTGTGGGATAGTATAAGAAAGATACGATTGACACGTAACATGAGGGCTCAATCTGACCCATGGTTCTCAGATTACCTCCTTAGGATTGGGAATGGAATTGAAGAGACAATTGGCGATGATTATGTTCACTTGCCAGAAGATATTGTGATTGGTTATACAGATACAGAGGATTGTGTAAACAAGCTAATCCAAGATGTGTTCCCATCACTTGAGGACAATGCAAGATCAACATCTTATATGAGCACACGTGCCATTCTTTCTACCAAAAATAAACATGTGGATCAGCTAAATGCAAAGATGATTGATGATTTCAGTGAGGAAAAAGTTTACCATAGCTTTGACTCTGTCGATGATGAATCAAGAAACAACTACCCTATTGACTTCCTAAACTCCATCACACCAAATGGTCTCCCACCGCATGTGCTCAAAGTAAAAATCAACTGCCCTGTTATCCTTCTCTGCAATCTTGATCCAAACAATGGAATGTGCAATGGAACAAGGTTAATGGTTAGAGCCTTCCAGGACAACGCAATTGATGCTGAAATTGTTGGTGGGCGCATGCGAGCGTAAGGGTGTTCCTACCTAGGATTCCAATGTCTCCGTCCGATGATATTTCACTGCCTTTCAAGATGAGAAGGAAACAATTCCCGATTCGCCTAAGTTTTGTAATGACCATAAACAAAGTGCAGGGGCAAACCATCCCAAATGTTGGCATCTACCTTCCAGAACCTGTGTTCTCACATGGACAGCTTTATGTGGCTTTGTCAAGGGGAGTTTCAAGGGAAACAACCAGAATTTGGTCAAAACCAAACAAGGAACTGGATTCTACAGGGAAGAGCACCAAAAATATTGTATATAAAGATGTGTTGAACTGGTGATGAGTGGTAAGTAATATTTTCCAAACATGAAGTCACCCAAATAGTTCTCTTGTTCCTTCTTGAATTTTTAAGATAATGTCTTGAACTAGATTCGATGCATGCACGGCTTATCCGCACTTTTGACTCGGCGGCGTCGCTCGCTTATCCGCCGCTACCACCTCGGCGTCAACGTCGTGCTCGGTATGGTCCTCCCACCTACCTCCTTCCATTTGCCTCTGCCCATGCCGTCTCTCTCATCCCTCTCCCCCACGCCAACTTCTTCTTCATTAGTGTTGGATTGGGCCTCACTCCTTTCCGTTTCGCAGGTGATGAGGTGAGCCCTTTGCTTCATTAGTGATGAACTGGTAATAACTTATAATATGTTTCATCTTTATTATCAAATATCATTTGATTTATCTATAACAATTAAACACGTGCTCTTCTCCAGCAACCTGTCAGGCTTCCTTGTATACAGTTTCATGTGGTCGTGGAATGGCGTAAGATTACCAGTTATCAACACTGTGAGCATATAATATTCTCTATGTATATTTTGTAGACTACATAGCAAATTAATAAGTTAACTTATTATCTGCCATACACAGCGATCACATTCACTGAGGATGAATTTCTTGGTGGACATTTTGAAGAGCAATGAAAATGAATGTAAAGACATTATCCCTGGAGAACTCCAAGACCTACTTAAGCAAATTATAAATTAGATGGTTCAGGCGAGACATGACTTATTATTGCCTTGTTATGCATTATAATTGGCCTAGGCTTGTAATTTCATGACCTGAACTTGCTGGTGATATACATGAGTGTTTTCCAGATTATATACATGGTGATATACAATTGCGTGAAACTTAAACTATGAAAAAAATATCGTCATTTGGTTGTTTTCATGTGCATCCCTAAAATGCCGCCGTGGCGTTAGCACGGGCACTATACTAGTGTAGATCAAGTTGTAAAGAACTTATGCTTAGAAACGAATTCTTTGTATTTGGATATGCAGGATCGTTTGGAGTCAACTGTGGTTAACGGCGGTGATCGGGGTTAGGCTCATGGAGTTAAGGCCTAGAACGATTAAGAATGCTGGGTGAGACGGTGAGCTCAAGCATGGCACGAGAAAGGCGGGAATGTTGAAGGCGGGTTCGAACAGCAGGATGACGCCAGATAGCTTGCACGGGCCAAGTGAGCCGTGGTTCGGTGGAACCGGGACAGGAGAGACTTGACGACACGTGACAAGCTAATAGTGTACCTACACGTGGCAAGCACGGCGATTGCTTACAAAGAAAGGTGATGACCGGGTCAACAGGGGTATTTTGGTACTTTGACCAAAATACTGGAAACCATCTTGGATCAAAACTGCGACACATAGGCAATGCGTTGGAGAGTAGGTTAGGTCAAGATGGAGCTAGTTTGATCAAGGAGGATTAAGGCTAAGCATTTAGACGATGCACACTTATGCACTTTGAAAAGCATACATAAGTGAATTTGAGTGAGTAAAACCTGTGAGTGTGAAGTTAACGGGTTTCCCCCATTGTAATAGTAGATATGATCCATTTGAGGAGTAGGTGGCTGGTTGCTCACCTATAAAAAGGGCGGGGATGGAGACACGTAAGGTTAACCATCCTATCCCTCTCATTTGCTTTCATGTTTAGGGTTAGGATTTTGAAAGTGGAGCACATGGTGTGCTCTTTGTCCTTCAAGGTGAAGTGACTGTAAACTCAACCCTCTCAAATGAGCAATACATCAATCTTTGTATACTTTCACCTATCCATCTTGATTTGCTCTTGGTTTGGCTTTAAAGTTTGATTTCTTGATCCAAGAGTTTTTGAGTCAATTTCTTTGATGTTTTAACTTACTGTGATATGTGAAAATATATCTAAACTCATCTTAGTCATCATCCACCCACGAGCTTTTTCACCGATTTTGATTTTGACTCAGTTTTAATGTAACCTTCCAACAAACTGAAAAATGGCTTATCTTCGGCCATGATTTTAATGATCGTTTGTTAGAATAGGTTCACAATACCCAAGAAATGATCTCTACAAAATTTCACATCATTTGAGTCTATGGATCAAAAGATCGATCGGTTTTCGTTTTTGTTTCTTAACTAAAACAGTTGGTGCTGCCGCTGTTCGCTATCTGGAACGATGATCGGCTTTATGACCACGTTGGTTTCAACCACGGTCAAATTCTAGGCTGCATCATGTTGTTGTCGACCGTGTTCAATCTTTCGATTGCTTCGCGTTTTTCTGACGACATGGGATCTTCGACTGCAACTGAAACAATCGGCGTTGCTCTGTGTCTAGAACATCAACCAGTTTTATGACCACGTTAGTTATGACCACGCTGATCATTTTGGTTGCGACTTGTTCTGATCGCGTTGGTTGTTCGACCACTCATTGACTTATGACCACATTGATCACTTTGGATGCTGACTGGTTATGACCACGTTGGTTGTTCGACCACTGGTTGGCGTCCGACTACGTTGTTTACGACCATGTTAGCGTCGACTGCATCCATTTTCGGTCTTGTTGGTTTTGGTCTCGGTGGTTATCGACTACGGTGATTCTCGTTCGGTAGTCGATTTCCGACCACGTTGAACTTCCAACTACATTGATTTCCAATGTACTGTCGGTTCTCATCACGGTGATGTCCGTTCGGTAGACGCTTTTCAATCACGTTGTACTTCTGTCTGGTAGTTGAGTTTACGACCACGTCGTCAGCTTTCGACCACGTTGTTAGCTTTCGATCGCGTTGTCAGTTTTCGACTACGGTATTTTTTCCTACTGCGTTTGCCCTATTTCTTCAGTTTTCAAGTGGGATTTTAACCCTAATATTTATAGTTCTGTAGCTATCAGAGAAAAATATTAAGTGAATATTTAGGAAAAATCTGAAAAGCACTATTCACCTCCTTTATTGCCTACGTATTGAATTCCCTGCATATACACGGTCGACACAAACAGATGGCACCTTCGAGGTCGTGTGGTAATTAACTGAGTCTGGATCAGCTGAGACTAGCATGGCGTCGAGACAAAAGGCGAAAGCAAAGTTCGGGCTGATCTCTGTGCGTTATTTTCTTTGGTGGGGTTGTGAAGGAGGGCAATGCTCCACGTCGTTTCAGAATATGTACAGCGTGATACACTCTGGAACTCTTAGGAGTACTGTTGGGTAGTACTTGTGATGTACGCATCTGGAAGACGCGCGCGCGTCCTATTATCTGGGTGCACACGTACGCGCACAATTTTAGCATGTGCTAAAATATGAGTTGTATGATTACTTACTCCCGGATGCAAGATCCCCTCGACAAAATCTTCGGTATGCGCTAATTTAGATTTGTTTTCTCGTCCGGGTATGCTGCGTAAATTCTTTTGAGCTGAGACTTATGATTTATGGCTGTGGTTTTTGAATTCTGGTTTATTTATGAGAGGTGGTACGAAAAGAGAAATAGTTGTATATGATTTTGGCCAGTACAGCTGAACTTGGTACAGTTTATACTACAATTTACCTGTAGACCCTGTCTTAAAAAAATGCACCGTTTAACAGGGCGTTACTGTTCATCCGTACATAAGCCGTAAGCGCTAACGAACCCAGCCGTTATCTCCTGACTTATGCATGCTCTACGTACGTAAAATAATAAGGAATAAGTTCTTATAACATATTAAACTTTGCTTCAAAGTCCATCCAGAATCTTGAATTATAAAAACAAGACATTTAGCTTCCAAACTTTGTAATTCAGTTCAAATAACATCCTAACCTGGTTTTACATGGTGGTATTGCCCCACGTGGCATGATAAGTGGGCGGTTTTGCTACGTAAGATGACATGCTGATCAAGTTGGGACAGTGATATGTGAGACCTACAAAGGTTTCCCCCTCACCGAGCTCTTAGCCGTGCTTCCATAGCCACCACCCCTTGAATCCCTCCCTCTTTGTTTTGATTAGGGAGAGAAGACCTTGTGGGTGTAATTATCTCCCTGTCTGTTTTGATTAGGGAGAGAAGACCTTATGACTCGACCTATCATTTACCTAAAGTTGACCAGTATGTCATCATACGTGGTAAAATCGTTCACTCATCGCGTTACACAGGCAATACCATCATCCAAAACTATATCAGGTTGTTATTTAAACTGGATTGCAAAGTTCAAAGGGTCAAATACCCAGTTTTATAGTTTAAAATACTAGACAAACTTTCGAACAAAGTTCGAAGTGTCCAGCTTGATAGATGGTCAAATGTGATACATAGGAGTAAAGTGGCCTTTTCCTATTTTTAATGTTTATGCATTGGTACTTCTCCGGTCATAAAAAAAGTGACGTCATGGTATATATACATAATCAAACTTTATAATTTTTACCTATAGATATCTTTTCGTTATAAATATTTAGATTAGATGTTTGAAAATGATACATGAAGATTTGTTTCAAAAGTGTTTTCATAGTATTATATTTTATAAATATATAATAATAGAAATTAGTAGTCAAAATTATGTTTCAGAGATAGTACCGATGTTTAAAATATCACTCTTTTGTAACTAGCCAGAGTATTTAGCTAGTAGAAATGTACTGCAATACAAACATCTTGAGCTAGCTTTACCTATACGTAGGGTGCATATACCTACGTGCGGTATGTAGATCGATCCGGGGTTTTTTTTGTTCATTCAATCCTAGAAAGCTAATATCGCCACCCAGTTAACACACCCATTGAAAAACCGTGATTGAATCTCACACCGATCGGATGGTTAAAATGGTAAAGTTCTAAGTTCATACATATATTAGGGATGTCTATTGAACATTCGATTATTTTTTAACTTAAAATTAGTAGAATTTTTTTTGCTATGTATATATTTTTTATCTAGATTTACCATATTTTTCTATCTATATATACAACATTTTAACATGTCTGCAACATTTCTCGATGGGAAAATATTGTAGTCATCGAAAAAATATTACAGACATGTTAAAATGTTGTATTTATAGACAAAAAAGGTCTTATCTTCCAAGGATCAGAGCAAATCAGGAGGGAAGAAAATCCCCCATCTACCATTGGATCAAGGTTGTTTTCAATCAACCTTGATCTAATGGTTGATAGAAAATGCCTCACATGAAGTCTTTCCCGTAGAATTTCTTTCCAATCAGCAGCCCCTCACACAAAAATTATTCACCGTACACCAAAACTTCGACCTCTACAACCCTGTTGATCTTGACTTTTTGGCATATATGATACTGCTTGCATCCATAATTACGAAAATGACAATATACGTATCGTATTTGCAAAAATCGCTTCTTTGTCGCTCAGTGTTTGGTCCGCCACACCGCAAAGCTGATGCGTGGGCCTATCGTTGGCGACAAGCAACCTACCGCCCTGCCACCAGACGGCAGGCAGCCTACCACCCTATTACCAGACGGCATCAGCCTGCCGCCCCATGGGCAGACAGTAGGTAATTAAGCCAACCTAATTACCTACTTTAATTTTTTTGCATATTATTTGTTAGAATTTTTAAATATAACAAATGAGCTCAAAAAATTACAAAATTTTATTTACAACCTCTTGACACAATTTACTTGATTGTGTAATTTTTTTACTAAATTTATCTACTCTGAATGTTGCTTAAAAATTTATAAGATTACCATTTAATGTTTGAATTTTGAAATATAGCAAATGAGCTTAAGAAATTACAAAATTTTATGTGCAGCCTCTTATGACAATGTACTTGACTATGTAATTTTTTTAATAATTTTATTCACTGTGAATATTGCTCAAAAAATCATAAAATTACTTGGTGATTAGTAGGTGCGGTAGAGGTGGGTCATTTCATTTTCTTTGCTTTATTTAATGCACATTTTGGTTTTCTTTGCTTTGTTTAATTTGCATGCCAACAAACATAGTGGGCCGTAGATATTTGGCTCATATAGAAATTGAGCACTTGTGTAGAAACACAGACCACCGAAAGTGTCATTTGCGTCGCGTCTGTCTCCCACGCGTAGTTCACTCCCGCCATTATTGGCGCATTGTTAGCGTGTGTTTTGCTATCGCTCTCGCTATAAATATCATGCTGTGCGTACTCACATTCTTGCAGTCTCTTCACTGACACTTCTCGCCTCGCAGTCTCTTCGCTCATACTCCTCGCTTGCGCTATTCATCTGCTTTCTTCACAGCTGATTAAATATTATTTAGTGTTATTATTAGCATTTATATTAACATGTAATTTTGTCATACGAATTATCTTTGTTAAATATGTACGTAATTAGTTGCAGTTATTTAGGTGTAATTAATTTAGGCATAATTAATTAATTTTATGTTAGCAAGTATATGTTGTTTAATTATATATTTTTTATATGCTTTTATGTTGACTACATTAGACATTAAAATCGTAACTACTAAGTGTAAAAATTAATTAAACTGTGATGCCAGAGGAAAGATTATATTAGAAACATAAAACAATAGCAAACTTCCTGTTGCATCATGCATGTTGCATACTATTATACTGAGTAGTGCCACTCCTAGCTCGTATAGTATAAAAAAGCTGGGTTTATCATCATATTACCTTTGGACTGTTCTTTATGCACACAAGTATCACCTATGCTTGTGCCACTCTTTTATGATAGCATATGACGCTATTTAGTCCATAAAGCCAGTGAAGGGTATGACGTGACAGAAGCCTATATATGTATATACCAAATCTTAAGCCACAGTATTGCTCATTAACTTAAGCATTTAATTTGCTTGCTTTTGTTCAAAAGACAACTAAGATAGAGAAAAGTAAAAGGCCAAATATATCTAAAACAAAACTATACTAACAAACAATTATGACAAGTAGCATCAAGGCCCAGATGTTTTTCTTGACCAGATTATGAGCATGTGTTCATATGCACCATTTATTGGGACCAGTACACATTTGCAGTGTTAATTTTAGTCCTAAGTGTACACTATTTTATACTATTTATTCCATTGTAAATTTTAATTTGTAGTATTTTACTGTCATTATCAATCTTCGCACTAATATTTGGACCAGTTGGAAGGTATGGCTTTATCAGAGCTTCTCAAACAGTTCTACGATGAGAACCACCAGTGCCACTCATGGATGACGAGTGACGCGGCTGGCCTCCGCCCTTGAAGCTTCGGGGTGGGAGAGATTAGTGGGAGTTAGACGAGCACTACGTCCCAATCCTACGGGCCATGGGCTTATTGCCCTTTGCGAGGCTGGTCTCCGATGGACGCCAGTTCATCACCGACAGCAGGCTACTCGTGGCACTACTGGATAGGTGGAGGTCCAAGATGCACACATTCCACTTTCGATGGGGTGAGATGACTGTCACTCTGTAGGACGTCTCGTTTTTGACTGGTTTCGCTCTCCGGGGTGACGCACTTGTTCCAACCCCTGCACCGGCAAACTAGAAGGAGAAGCTTGCGGACCGGTTCGCCCTGACTATCTTGGAGGGTGCTTGTGGCGTCCCTCGCACTTGTTCCGACCCCTGCACTGCTCGAGATCGCCAGGATGCACCTCATCGTGTACCTTATTTAGCTCTTTGGTTGGAACATGTTTCCAACTACACACAACAATATTTGCAATGCCGAGTTCATCCACCTCATCGAGTCTTTGGTTGATGCGGAGTTTCGGGTGATGCCTTAGTATAGCTGGGAATTCGCCGTCCTGTGCGCCACATATCGGGGGTTGTGTGATGCTTGCTAGTGCGCCACTGCTGATACCCTCAACCTGGCCATCTGCTATGTGCTCCTGTAGTTGTGGAGTTGGGAGCACTTTCCTATCGGTGCGTCCGGCCATCGTGACACCAGTGCACCCGTTTTACAAGTTCGCTGACCTGGTAGACAGGCCCACTATGGGTTTCTAGTGGACTGGTTCCCATCTGCGTTGGGCCAAGGGCAAACCGTCGAGGTGCTACTTGTTGTGGCACAATGAGTTCAATCGTTGCACAACAGCAACATCATCTGGGGTCCATGGACTGTAGATTTCGTGCATTATGTATCGCCGTATAGGTTGTCCTTGCAATGCCTGTAGGACGTGGAGCTATGAACGACGACATGCCATCTGGTGTTCTCATATATGGTGAAGGCTTACGCGCTGTAGTGCGTAAGGTGACAATTCGGTTTGCACCAAGTCGTGCCCCCTCTGCACGGCAAGTTCCTACTATGAGTCGCACACTGGTGAGTCAAACTCCATGCGAGTAATGTTTACACTTTGTATGTCTTGCTCTGTAACATCGATGATTCTGGAAATACAGATAATCGAGGGCAGGTTGGCATGGTAGCCACTGCAGCAAGATTGGATGATGGAATGGACAGACAGGGTGCACCTGGATGTTGTCATGGAGCAACGTCCGTATGACGAGTACCTAGAGTGGTACGTACCTCGGTCACGCAGCAAACTCACCGTTCCTCCACCAGATCACCCCGAGCAGTTCACACACGAGAATAGCCTACAACGCTCGATTAATCCACACAACACTTCACGGCGGGCATGACAATGTATGATAGTTGCAATTTCTTATCGTTTCATTTACGAAATTCATACTGGTTGTTACTAACATGTTTCATATGTCACTTTAGTTGAAGCGGGTGCAGCGCATCGTAAGAACGTCCAAGACCGCCATCAGCAACCTGGAGACACCACCGGTCCTGCAGAATACTTTGAAGTACATCATAAAGTAGGCCAAAAAATAGTGCACAACTTGAGATACGGCCATTCGACGGATCACGCCATGCACATCGGGCACTCAATGGGGGCACCATGCTCACCCGCCAGGTCATCGCGACCTAGCGAGTCTGGCTGGCCATCACAATCTACTGAGTTTGCCCGGTGTCATAGTACTAGTCACCGATCATTTGTGGGCTATATCGACGAGGAAGTAACTTATGTACAAATCTACGTTTTTATTTTCCTCTTAGGCCTTACATTCCGCTAACATCATGGCGCTCTCCCTCTATAGGTCCGTCATTGAGATACATCACTTTTGACATTCACACCACCTACACAGACTACCACTCCCCATTGTTCATCTTCGCTGCACATCCAAGTGGTACGAGATTCGCATTCTACATCTATAATATTTATTGTGACTAATATCGTTTCATCTTGCAGCCTCTAATTCAATGTGGGGGTGATGTTGAGTTCACCAATGACAATACGGGTCTCCCGGATGCTTCTAAGGAGCGGTACAGTGCCAGGGTTTGCAATGTATGCAGGGCAGGGCTCATTGTTCACACCATACATAGGGTTTGGAGACTTCAGTGGGTAGAGCACCTCCGGCTTCGCTACCATGTCGTACAGTCAAGGTGAGAGTTCCTCTGCACCACGAGAGGGATTTCTAGAGTCCTTTGTTCATGACATTATTATTGGCGGCACGCAGTTCGGCATGTCTCAGCTGGAGGACATCGACGCTTACTGAACCCAACCTGTTGTATCTCAGTCTACTGACCCACTGCTGGCCACTGAACAAACGGAACGATCTCTATACCTCCTCCGAACCGAGATGCAAGCTCTGGACCGGCTAACGTACCCCATGGGATATGCACGCTCAATGAAAGGCAAGGCCATGCACAGGGAGGCAGACGCGCGCGAGGAGATAGTAGTGGCTCAGATGGTGAGCCATATTGCATACTGTTCGATACATCTTTTTTTTACTATTACATGTATTTCTATAAATATTCATCATGTATAAAATTCTCAAAAAATGGACAAGTAATATGACGGTGTCAGGATGCTGCACATAATATTTTGTAATCTTTGCAGCTCGTTTGCTACATGTAACGTCTCCTACAAAAATCGTAATTGTGCAAAATTTTGAGCAACGTTCAAAGATAAAAATTGCCAAAAAAAAATTACACAGTCAAGTATGTTATGTCAAGAAACTGAATATAAAATTTTTGTAATTTGAAGCTTATTTGCTATATTTAAAAATTAAAATAAACAGTATGCAAAAAATTAAGACAGGTACTTTAGCCAACTTAAATACCTGTCGTTTGCTCATGGGGCGGCATGTTGCCTGCCGTCTGGTGGCGGGGTGGTAGGCTCATGTGTCGGCTTCTACGGCATCGTCGTCCGGCCAGGCGGCAAAAAACACTATTTTTAGGCTGTGATCGTTTTGGCTTCAGCTTTTAGCTTCTGATTTATTTTTCACTATTCATAAATTTTGTCTTTTTCTGAACTTTTGTCTTTTTGTTGAGCTTTTTTGCCGGTTCTTTTTTTCCCGTATTTGTTTGTATTATACGTAATGGGATAATTTATTTTTTATATTTTTTAATTTTTTAAATTTAATTATGCTAAATAAGCCTCATTCATTCTAACGTTTTTCACAAATTATACTGATGCTTTTCTGTCATAAGCCACAAAAAAACCCAAATAATCACCACCTTATCAATACGTCACATATACTACTATTTTCGTAATTAGGGATTTATAAAGTATCAAATAAGCCAAAAAAAGTCGTGGATCTCCTGTACACGTACAGGCAATGTATACAGGGGGTGCGCGTCAAAAGGACTATCAGTACCAGTTCACGCCAACGAACAATTCGCCTCTTGCTGTGACACCTCAGAATTAAGCTAGACTTTGTTGCAACATTCGCAATATATAACTCCCATCATATACCAGGAGGTCCAGGAGCTAGCCGGCCACTGCAAACTTTTTCCAAGGTGATCGACAGCTGCACCACACACGCGCACACACTGTCTCTGGCGCAGACAGAGTGTGTCTGTGTCCAGCCCACGCGATGCCAGGCTCCTCCTGGTTCCACAAGCTCAGGAGGAGGAGGAAGAGCAAGCGATCAGCCGACGCCGGCGCAGCCCCCACCTCGGCGGCATGCGCGGACGGACCGAGAAGCCAGTGCCAACCACTCACGGCGCCGTCGCAGCCACCGGCGGCGTGCGCCGGCTACTCCCCTAACAGAGCATCCTACTACTTCGCCAGCGCGGACCGCGCGCGCCCGGACGGGGGGCTCCGGTGCATCGCCCGGCGCGGCGACGACGACGACACGGCCTTGGACGTCAGCGTCGACGTGGTCCACCGCCGCGCCGACAGGCTCGACGGGATCGACGCACCGCCGGCGACGCCCGAGCTCAAGCTGCGGCCCATCGTCACGAGGCCCGCCGCCAAGAGCGAGCCGTATTCGGACAACGCCGGTAGCAGCAGCGCCACCACCTCGGCTGCCACGACGCCGTCGACCAGGGCGCGGGGGTTCCACGTGAAGCTGGCTGGCAGGAGGCGGCGGCGCGGCCCCGACAACAGCAATTCCCGGAAGGAGAAGGCCGCGGCGACGTCGTTGCACGGAGGAACGACGAGGACGCGGCGGTGGCTGTACGAGAGCCTGGTAGTGGTGAAGGCATCGTCGGACCCGGAGCGGGAGCTGGCGGAGAGCATGGCGGAGATGGTGGTCGCCAACAGCATCCGGTCGTCGGAGGACCTCGAGGAACTTCTGGCCTGCTACCTCGCGCTCAACGCCACCGAGCACCACCGCGCTGTCGTCTCCGCGTTCCGCCGCGTCTGGCTCCACCTCGCCAGGCAAAGAGTACTGCACGACTAGCACCTCCTACCTGACCACGTACCACTAATCCATAAACGCCAGTGAATTCACTACAAATCGCAATGCAAGATCGTGTGGCATGCATGGATATACATGCATAGTGTGCCTGGATCATGGTGTGTTCATAATGATATGGTCATCGACGCATCGTCGACACAGTGTTAGTTGTTCTTGTACATTCTTGAGAAATTGTGTTGTTAGAGCTTGGGTTGTGTCAAGTTGACAGATTTGTTTCTTGCGTTTCTCTCTTGTGTGTTTTTTGGGGGTTAGTGTGTTGTGAGGTTGAAGAAATGGGGGGGCACACAAGCGATGTGGTCATCCCACTTTAGCTTCAAAAGACAACTAGATGCCGCCTTTACAGCTCGATCGGTGCACCAGGGAAAGCAATGGGGATTCCGCTGCTCACCTCGTCGCCTGTGGAATTATCTCTATATATATGATTTTGTGTCATCACGGAATCCCGATTATACCCACGGCTTACACCCGCAACGATGATACAAAGGGCGTTTGCATAGGATATGTTGTCATTCCTGGCCGTATCATTTGCACCGGTAAGTTACCTATTTTCCTTCCAAGATTAGGAAATGGAACATTGGCCGTGCTCTAACTGGTTTTTTTTCTATGTAGCTGCTAAAAATACACTGTAACGGCTAATTATTTTTTCTGAGTAATTAATATTAGTGGTAGGGAAACATCTTAAGAAACCAGAAGTCACTTAGAATACGTCGGCTTCTTAATTTTATTTTTTTTAGCCTTTTGGTTTTTTTCTTATTTCTTTGTATTATCCTAAAAGATATAATGGTGTTTTTATTTTTTTTGAAAAACTAATCGTTGCTATAATGCATTTATAACAAAAAAAATCAATAGGCTAAGCCAGAAGCCGGATTTTTAAATCGGCTTGAGTGGCCCCATCAGCATTGTGGTGCTAGCTTATCGATAAAACAAGAAGTCATGGTCACCTTAGGTCACATGTAAACCAATCCAAACATACCTTACACATCACCGTCACTCGTTTCCTCAAGAGTGAAAAGTGAAAATGGATCGACTCATTGGCATCGTCTTCAGTCTCCACTCTCCACTACTTAGTCCTAGCTGACAACCACCACTGTTCTTCGCCCGTGCCACACCCATTCTGCACGCATGCATCTGCACCTGCTCGGTGCTCGCCTGCTGCCACTCGTCTATCAGAAAACGAGCACTTTCCAAACCGATGAAACCAATGCATGCACACAGTTTATACAGTAACTGATTTTTTAAACGAAATGTTTTTTAAAATAGATTTATAAGTTGATTATAGTAAATATTATCCTGGCTTTATTTATATTTACTAAAATCATATACAAATATCCTTTTTTCGTACTCTTCATACTCCCTAATATAAATATACAGAATTTAAAATTTTAAACTAAAAATCATATGAGCCTAAAGAAACCTCCCCCAAAGTCTTCTCGTCCTGTGGCTGCTGCCATTTAAGCTGTCAGCTTCCCTAGGGTGGAGTACAAGCTTAGCTGCGACTACGTGCATCTGTGGTCTGCCATATGAGAAAAGGCAGAAATGATAGGATCCCACCCCCTCCAGCGTGGCAACTATGGGTAACAGAAACCCTTTTGACAGAAGAACATATAAAAAAGCCTTTGGAAAAAGCTCCACCGTAGTGCCTCGTACGGTTCTGCTCATTTCAGTTTCAGCTTCTTACTTCTGACGTATTTTTTACTATTTATAAATTTTATCTTTTTTTAAACTTTTGTCTTTTTTTAGCTTTTTTGCCGGTTCTTTTTTCCCGTATTCGTTCGCGTTGTCCATAATAAGCCAACATATTTTTCTATTTTTAATTTTTTTTAAATTTAATTACGTTATATAAGTCATCTTCATCTATAGTAAATTTCAACTAATATAGTGTAATTTTAATTATAAGTCACAGTTTTTTAGCCAACCGAGCGGGTCTTAAGTGAAGTGGCTTTTGATGGGGACCCGGTGGATTGTGTATGTCCTTGTTGTCAGTAATAGTTTCAGGAAAACAGTGAGGGCTCATCATTTGCCTCACTGTGCGCTGCGACCATACTGCTTGATGCTTGATACCGACTTGAAGTACATACCGGCCAGTGACAAGATTTGATGCGACTAGAAGAGATTTCTACTTCATGTATGAAGGGGGAAAACACTTCCTGATAAACTCGGCTTCGGTTTCTGACTTTTGGCCTATTTTTTTATTACTTATAAGTTTCATCTTTTTCTGAATTTTTGGCTTTTTATTAAGCTTTTTTACCGGTTCTTTTTTCCCGTATTTGTTTGTATTATACGTAATGGGCTAACATATTTTTTTATATTTTAAAAGTTTTTTAAATTTAATTATGCTAAATAAGCGTTTGTCAGCCACAGTGTTTTTTTTCAACCAGCTACAGTATTTTCAGCCAGAAGCCATGAGCTTTTCAGCCGAACCAATCACCACCTCATTCTCTCTTGCGAAGAATAGGTGTCACACTGTTTTGTCTCTCTTTTGAACGTTCAAGCACTCACGGAGGGGCAGCTGCATGAAGCAGGGGAAAAACAAAGTACAATAGGTTCTCATCTTTATCTACGAGGAGGTTCTTTATGGCTAGGCTAGAACTTATCTAGATTTTCTTACAATGAAAACAGAGCCAACATAGAAGCTGGCTTCACTGGAAAGCTGGTGGAAAGTGGCCTCAGCTTACGAAGGGAGCTCAAAATTCCCTAAGAAGTCCAAGAAGCTGCACTCTATTTAGGGGAGCTTAAGCTGCAAGTGGCTTTGGGCTCAAGCAAAACCTTGCAAACATGGCTTCACGAAGGACAAAAGAACCGAGATGTTTAGCATGGGTGAAGCTGCAATGGAGACATCGAGTACACACATGGTAAGAAAAAGAACAGCCACAAGGTACAAAGATATCGCCATCTAATTGCACGGAGTTGGATTGGTAAAGACGGTGCAGTCCTGGCGCCCTGCCTTTCGGCAGCTGCCAGCAGGACCGAAGAGGAAGTCGAAAAGGAAAGGCGCTCCTGCGGAAGGATGAAGTCCTTTCCGGATGACAAAAGCATAATGTGGCAGTTCTTGTCGGAAGAAGAAATCAAAAAGCGATGTGTTTTGATGCCAGGTGATGCAAAGGAGGCAGCTCGCTAGCATGATGATTTTAAGAGGTCGGGAATTCAGAATAGCTTTTGATGATTTTACAATTTCTCTTCTTCTGCACAGGAAGCATTCATTCCTCGGAGAGGACAAAGTAGAATGTGCACCGAAGGAAAGAACAGGAAGGGAAGAAGAAAACAAGAAGGGCATAAGATAAACCTAAATGTGTTTCGCTAATTTTTCTCCTTTCTAAGTTTAATTAAACAGAACAGAACTACAACGGTATAATTAGTTCTTTCTTACATGGCAGAATATACGCTATTAGTCTATTACGATTTACGATCTTCATATTTGTGCTCTCAAGAAAATTCTGCACAAGCTCAACTGGTTAGCTCTTCTTTCCCTCCCTAACTCTATGACGATCAGCTGTACCATCCGTATGTACTGTAAATCTCAGAGGGTCCCAGCATGGAGAGGTGGGAAGTGATCTTCATCTCCCAACTTGTGAAGTCCTGGTGACCTGAAATAGTTTGAAACTTCATTCATTGTGGGGAATGCTTAGTCTACACACTAAGGCGATATTATATATACCATAAGGCACAAGAACTGAAGACTCATGGACTGATAATATCATAATAACGGTACTAAAGATGCAGTAGCATGCAAAGTTGACTATTGCGCAAACCAAAATTCCCCTCTAATTTTTCTGTGACGTCTCTTTCAGACTTTTTGCGTCTTAAGGTATACTTTTTTTTAAGGTTGCGTCTAAGATATACTTGGAGGCTGCAGCCAGATTACACTCCGACATTACCTGGTTTGGGTTGCACCAGCCCGATAGCTCTGTAACACCGATGCAGGGGAGTCTGCACACGCCTTGCTAGTAGTGTGTGTGTTAGGAGCCTTGTTTGGCTTCGATGAGAAAAATGTCAATGAGAAAGGCCCCAAAGATCCAAACTCAATAGTCGCCTCTGGTGGTGTCTCCAAGGATCCAGATTGAGAATATCCTTTCATGACAGGGAAGGAGAGCTGACATGTATTAGGTGCTGAAAGCGGTTCCTTTGGCGATAATAGCCTAGGTTCACTTCCATTTTCAACCAGATCATTATTTGACTGAACCTCCCCTTTTGAACCGTTCAGAATGCTCTGAGCTTGGCTACTTGGTACATGCTCTGCATCTCTTACAAAAGATAGGTGCTCCTTATGATTACCATAATTTTGTTTTGCAGCTGAATTCTTGTTTGAGCGAAGCCTGCCTCGTAGGCTGCTTTGAAGCTTCAACGGATAAGGAATTGGTACATGCTCTGTTGGGTAGTAAACTATTTCATGGCCTTTTCGAGTGTCATAACTTTGCTTTCTGGCCAAGTTGTTTATGTAAGTGCCTTCATTTGGAGTATCCTGGACCTCCAATGGTTGATGCTTTGGCATCTGCTTCATTGCAATAGGAGGTAGCAAAAATTCCATGTGAGTATCATAATTACGCTTCTGGAACAAGTTCTTGTTTGAGCAAGCATCCCCATAGTTCCTTGGTATCTGCCTTGCTTCATTGTCAGGCTTGACACATTCCTTTTGAGTATCACAACTCTGCTTTTCAATCAACTTCCTATCTGAGCGAATACATCCATATACACTGTCCTGAACTTTCAATGACGGATTTGTCGTTATTTCCTTGGCTCCACTGTCTAGTGCTACTTGCTGCTTGTAAGTGACAAAACTTCCTTTTGGAACTGAGGCCTGGTTGTTTTTAATCTTTACTGGTTGGTCGATCAGTGTCTTCCCTTTCTCTTCTAAAGATGCCATGTGCTGTAATACAAAGAAGGAACCTGTAAGTATCATAGCTCCGGCATACAAAGAAGGAAACGCTGTAACCTTTAACCATAACAGACAGATACTTTTAAATAAGAAATGTAGCAATACATGTTTTCTAAAGTGAACAAAGGTTTAACTGAACTTGTGACTGTCAGCCTACTCAAACAACAAACTGTAGAAGTCATAATGAAGATAGCCAAATCGAACCTAGACATTTTATTTAAATATTTTTCTTCACCCTAAGAGGACTATGATCAAGTTTACCAACCAAACAAAAAGTAAAATTAAGTGACAAACAGGTAACACCCGGTGCATAGAAACATAAAAGGATTTTGACTCACTTTACTGAACACAGCAACACCCACAGATCAAAACATCAGGTATAAAAAAAGAGAAGGGAGAGTTCCTGCCTTTTCGGGAATATATGGGCCTCTTCCATGCATATTGGGGATATCCTCCAAGCTATGACACCATGAAACAGAACTCTCTGAATCAGCATAAGAAGAAGATGGCGACAGTCCATTGGATGGAACATCTGTTCCAGAGGCATTCTGTTGAGAAGCCATATCCCAGTGGTCCTCATCCTGTGATTGCTGTGAAACATCTTCGGTGCTATGAGAAGAAACCGGAGATGATTTCCTTCCATCGGTTTCAGCAGATGAAGGCGACAATAGCCTTGGCAAGGTCACATCAGTATTTAACAAGATGCTGAGAGTTGGAATTTTAAACGAGTCCTTGTCAACCTTGTCATCAGATGATGCTTCTTGAACAGACCGCAAAAACCCATCAAACAGGTACTCTAGGTGGTACTGAACTTGACGGAGGCATCTCAATTGTGAAGCCAGATCCCCAGATAAATCCGGCAAGCTCAATGATGAGAAGGGAGGAAGATGATGCTTTTCTAAATGGGTTACAGTTACACTAAAATTTTTCTTGTTTGTGGGACCATGTTTGGCAAGTTCCAAAGTATTGGCATGAGTAGAGGAATTCAATGTATGTGATGAATTGTTCACGTGAACTCGTTGCCGCATCAATGATCTATCATCCACATGGAAGGCTTCAGCTGTACAGCGAGATACCTGTGCCTGCATTTCATGGTCCATGTAGTACTGTTCACCGACACAATTTCCATTTTCTTGATAAAACGATGAGTATTGCTTTGGTGCATGATGGACAAAACAGGGTGATTTTGTACTTAAATCAGTACTTGATGCCACCTTGTGATCTCCTGGAAAACAACCACCTGCATGTGCAGGCCCATTTGTTTTGATATTTGCGTACTTACAAGCCTGGCTCTTTGAAAGATGACGAGGACTTCTGTTCTCATCTTCCTTCTTGTAAGAAATCTTCATGTTTGATATCTCCTCCAAGAGTGCCTTGTCAGGACCAGGGAAGGGCTGACAATAAAATGCACTAGCATAACCACCATTGCCAATGTCTGGCCTTACTCCTCTTCCATTCCTCTTCAAAGTGTTTTTGAAAAAGCCGTAGATTTCATCAGGAATAAGTTCTGGTGATAACATGAGGATTTGACCAAGCTTTCGAGCACCATATGAGAAAGCCGTCCGAATACGATTAAAGCTAGCTGCACAAAATTAAAATGTTAAATAAAACTCAGCAGAAGAAGCATCATGCAAAGCAAAGCCCTACATATGTTCAACTACAAGAGCACACTGTTTATGGCTTTATGCACATACACAGCAGCACAGCACATGTTATGAATTCTGACGCTCAGGCAAGCGTACCTGTTTGTAGAAGTTTTAGAGGATAATTTAGAAAAAGAAAATCAATAGACATATCTTGGTTAGTTCATAGTTCAGACCTCTGTTGACACTTCTGCCAAGATTGTTGTGCTCCTTCAGTGGATCAATTATGTTTAGATGTTTCACACGAAATTTGGTATAGAATGCATTGGAATCTCTTGGAGGTACAAATGCTTTATCCACCGAGCTCCTGAGGAACTCTTTGTCAAACAGAAGGTCATCATCATGTGTATTTGTAGCTTCAACTGCAAGATATATAAGTTTTAGGATTAAAACAGAGAATAGGCATCAGGTGAATACTCTGCCAAGGAAAAGATTACAAGGTAGCGCACCAATTAGGTTTGGCAAAGATGACAAAGCAACAGGGCCATTTAAACTTATGCAATAGTTGTCCCAGTCAAACTTGCTAAAATATTCCAGAAACCTATACAAAACCTATTAATAAGAAAACACAGGGAGATGACAAGTGTATGAGCTTTCATATTGGCTAAAGACGTTTTTGCATGTCTGAATATTCATGCCTTCCAAAACTTACCTCCAGAGGGCCATGGAGAGATTTGTGGAATAGATTGAATATGTAAAGGACAAGTATTTCCAGAGCGTAAGTAGATATTAGTCCATGATGAGCTCCTAGTAGGCGACTTTCATAATAACACCATGCCTTGATTAATATAATGCTCCTTTTAAATAGATGGTTTTTTCCAACCCTACGGTCAACCTGAAGAAGGAACAATTGTTTACTTTCCCATGACTTGGCATAGTAACCAAATAAAAGGACACCTAGACAAGCACAGGAAACCAATGTTGAGTATTCTACACATTCAACAGCTGTCTACTTAACCAGAAAAACTTTGAAGTTTAAAGTGGAACAGAAAGTGTAAAATTGCACCATTTATTCCAAAAAGGAAATAAATTTGCACTGCAATACCAGCTCGAGGAAGCAGAGTGCGCAGATTCCACCAGTTTGGTTGAATGATATATCAACGATAATATTTTCAATAGTGCATTTAATGAGCCTGACCTGGATGGATAAACATTTGCAGAAATTTAGAGGCAATTGCTATGTGTGAAACAATAACAGTATACAAGGAGTAAGAGGCACATAAAATTGAGTTTCAACTTTCACGCATATTAAGCATTTATTAAAAGAGCAGTAACGAAATTACCTGGTAAGAGATCAGATCACTATAGATATTGCAGGGAATAAAAATGCTAAAAAAAGTTAAAAGGCCAATGACATAGTTTGCCCAAATTATTAATCCAAATGAATGACTAAGAATGTATAGGAAGTGAAAACAGTAGAATGCACCTCAGCATTGATGTGTTGCGAGTCTTTTACTTCAAATTCGGCATCACTATTCTGCTCCTCTGACTGAAGGATGCAGTAAACATCATCAATCAAAGTACTATGATAAGATATATTTCCAAGTACAGTTAGATCAATGTCTCCATCAGGAAGGTAAGTCTTCAATGGAACCGATCCAAATGCAAAGACCTAAGTATTCAAATAAAGAATAAATACTGTCACAAAAAAAGCTGACATGTCACAAGATTCAACAAACAACAATGTTAGATGAAATAGAAAGGTATTGTATCATTCATACAAGTAGTACTGTAACAACCATAAATGTTGGCAGAAAGATGGATCGAATCAACAAAAATGCATGGTATGCTGCCATTGGTTTTCTAAGAGAAAAGTCTAAAGCTGAAATATCTCTTGGATCTTCATCAAGTTCTTCCATGAATAAATATAATCAGTTTTGCATGTGCCAAAATAACCAAACACATCTATGCCAGCAAATTCTAGTAGAACTACATTTGTAGTCTGTACCATATGACATCAAAGAGTTGCTCTCATGATTTACATAGTCATATTTTCAAGTAGGTAAGCAACCAATCAACCAGTATAGGTAACAAACAAAAAGTCACATGCCATCTCCTTACCTTTCCATACAACAAAAACACAAAAACCAACAAGTTGAGTAAAAGAAAAAAAAAGTCTCTTCAGTTTGATTCTGTGTTGCGCATTTTTGGCATAGAATAAAAAACAACGGACCACTCTAGCAATGTTTCATCTCACATACGCATGCGATTATAACTCAGAAAAATCACTATATTCAGTACACCAATTATTTCCAAGGAAGAAGCCTACAGTTATTAATTAACAAATGTTAGCAAACACTACAACAAGATTCCTACTGCAAAACTAATGCCTGTAGGCTATAGCCAACCACACGTTTCCAAGCAATTCCAGGCTTCCAGCTATACAAAGACATCTCGTACACATTAAAAGGGATCGGCAGAATAGCAGCAAACAAGGACCACTTCTCCAGATCTACCATGTGTGGGTACGGAGTGAAGAGCTTCCACGTAAATAAATGAGCCCATGTACAAACTTCAAAGTACGACTCGAACAGTGGACCGCTGAATTCCCATCGGTAAATAACGATGAATTTGAGTTCCTAAATAATGCGCTCTAGGGACATTGCAGTAGAATTGAATGGAGGAAGTTGGCAGGCAGCTGTCGGTGCATGGCTAAATCTCACTCGTGCTCTGTCACAATCCGCATAACTCTAATGCAGACACAGCGTGCCCAGAAGATTCCACTACAGCATTTGTCAGATGCAATACTATTCGGTAAAATCCACGTGGATGAATCACTTTGGATAGATTGCACTTTGGGTAGATTGCACAGCGTGAAGATTATCCAAGTGACCGTCAGTCAAGCATGTGATCACGGGCAGGAACAGGCCCAAAACAAAAAGAAAAAGATCACTTTTTTTCTTTGGATAAAGGCACAAGTTATTCTTTTTTTCATGAAAGTAACTTCTTTAGATAGTCAAAGTTGGATTTCACAAAGCAAACCGTGCCTTTTCGTCGGAAGTAAATGCTCGCAAATGCACAGCAGATTACTGTGCCAACAGAAAAGATACGTTTGAACGCTTCAAGAAACGGTCTAATCACCAGCTTAGAAGCTTTTCCCGTACGCTAATAAGCGATCGAAACCCATAGATCCGAGCTCACAGAAAGCCCCCAAGAATTCCTAATTTCAAAACGATGGAACACAAGAATAATTAATCTCCCGTAAAGGCCAGCACGGAATAAAACGAGGGACAGAATCGCGACGACGCGCCGCGAGCAATTAGTTTAGGAATTAGTCCCGATCCGTACGAACCGAACCGATTAATCAAAGGATAATGCTCTCCTGGACACGATGCCCGTGAAATCCCAGAGAAAGCGACGGAAGCAGAGTAAACAAACCCAAACTGAACAAAAAACGAATAATAAAAAAATCAAGCAAGCACGAGAATCCCAAGAAGTCTCAGGCACAACAGGCTTAAACCAATCAAACATCCACCCGCAGGACCAAACCTCGAAACCGAAGCGAACACAGGAAGGCGCTCCCCTCCGGCGCGCGGCGCGCGAGCGTTCCGCGCACGGACAGGGCGAGACGCCCCCACGCACTCACCTCGCATCCGAGCGCCGCGCCGACGAGCCTCCGCGCGTAGTCGATGACCCCCGCGCGGCGCCGCTCCGAGTCCTCCGTGGGCTGCGCGCGCCGCACCACCTCGGCCGCCGCCACCTCCGCGCGGGCCACCGTCCCCACCGGGATCCCCGAGGCCCCCGGCGCCGCCCGCGCCATGGCCGCCGCCAGCGTGGTCATCCCTCCGAGGGCTAGCTAGCGGCGGTGGGCACGGCCATGTGGAATCGCTGAGCGGAAATGGGAGCGGAGTGGGGGTCAATTGGGGTTTTTGGCCTTTTGCCGAGGCCTTACGGGTGCGAGTGCGGTTGCGGGTTCCCGAGGCGAGGGAAGGGGAGGGGAGGGAGGACAGCAGAGACGGGGGGCGGAACCCTGCGGCCGCGCGTGTGAACGAAACCCACTCGGCGAGGAGGAGAGAGAGAGTGCGCGCGGGCGCGGCGTGTGCGCGTTTGTGGTGGCGATGGATCGGGCGGGCCAGGTGGTGGTCAGTGGCTGCCCGCTCCGCGGTTGCTTCTTGCCCTGGGTTTAACGACAGTTGTCAATCACTTCCAAGTTACAGTTGTCGTTGCCACCCGTATCATGATGTCGTTCTAGATAATCTATATTAAATGCCTTTTTTTTCTTGTGCCCTTTTGCTTCACGAATGTGTTTTATAAATTATCTTTCAAATCCGTTTCTCCCAATGATTTTTCGAGTCAAAAATTATATTTATGATATGTACAGATGTCTTTATTATTCACTCATTTCAAATAGTATAGATAAAGCTTATCAGTCACAGTCAAAAGTTATTAGTTGCAGCTAAAAAATATGATAAAGGTGTCATTTGGTTGGGCTGAAATAATCTGGTTTATGACTGAAATTATACTGTAATTAATGGTGGCTTATTTGACGTAACTAAATTTAAAAAATTAAAAAACAAATTAGTTTATCACGGACAACGCAAACGAATACAATAAAAAAAAGAATAGGCCAAAAAAAAAGCTCAAAAAGTTAGAAAAAGACAAGATTTATTAATAGTAAAAAATAAGTCAGAAGCTTGAACCAAAATGGATGGAATAAAAGTTAGTCACAATTAAAAGTCATTTGTTGCAGCTAAAAAGCATGACAAAGTTATCTTTTTGTTTATGCGCGTTGCCGTAAGCCAACACAACGACGGCCGCAAACTGGGTGGAGTTTTTGGCTACACGATGGGTTGGTCCGTTACTCCAAGAACGCGGTGCAGTGTTGCGTGCCAGTGGAGGCGAGGAGCGGATCACCAGTGCGACGGCGACACAGCCTCACATGGCGCGGGTCGTTCTCCGACGACGGCGAGCGATCAAGTGCAAGATCCACCAACGGAGGAGTGTCAGATCACTTGCGGAGCAGTATAGATCCATCGCGGTTGCGGTACGAATGCAGCACGGACGACCAGGTCGCGGCCGGCCACACAGCAGAAGAAAGCCCCAAAGGCCGCAGGAATCGAAACCGTTCCCAGATCCGAAGAAGCAACAGCAGCTAGCCAAAAAAGCGAAGTAGGGCGATCCTCTCTTGCGCACGACGATGCCTTGCCGCCTCCCCGGCCGGCCTTGCACGTCACACGATGCTGCAAAAAGGTGAGCCGCTTTCCATTCAGGCGCTAACCGTCGAACAACTAGTCCTTATCGGCTTATCCATACCCAAAAACGAACTAGGGAAGAAGGAGCAGGCAGAGAGACTTGTGCAAGATGTGAATCGGATGGTTGGAACCACTCGACCGTCCTCCTGTAACGTAGCTCTTGCTACACTTCCTCATAATAATTTCACGAGAAACCGTTGAAAATTTTCGAATTCTAAACGAGAAGTTAGGGTGAGATGGTAGATTCTTTTGAACTGTAGCTTATGATTTTTAGTTTATACCTTTTAAATTTTAGTTGTTTGTAAAAGAGAGTATAAAGAGAAAGACAGTCATAAGTAATTTTAGTTGATATAGTTAAAGTTGATATATTATTTACTATAATTAATTTGTAGACCAACAAATAGGCTGGCAAAAACAACCGAGCCATGACGAGCTCCCGTGGATATTTTAAACATTTCTCTTGTCATTTTAGTAGAGGATCGGGCCTGACTTTGACGCAGCCCTAAGCAGTGTCGGCCCAACATCTGCTCAAGTCTACCTCTTATATGTCACAGATGGAAATTCGGGACGCTAGCCGTTACAGCCCAAGTAAATAGCGAGTTGGGCCGGCAGAGCCATCCATCATTCCGAATCCCAATTTCCAAACCAAGCTGCGAAGCCGCTGCCCCTGCGGCAGATCAGGTGAGCTCCGCATCCTCTGTTTCCCGTTGAAACCACACGCCAGACGACTCGGGGAAAATTGCTATTTTGCCCTATAGTTATCAATGACTTGTAAATTTGCCTCTAACTTAGATTGCTTTGCTATTTTACCCCATACTTGGAGTGCCCCCTAATTATTTTGCCCCACTACCAACTTGGCTGCTATTTTAATTTCGTTTTTCATTTTTTAGCATGTGAAATGACAAATCTACCCATGGCTCATTTTCCTCACAGACCGCACCCCGTCCCCCATTTCACTCGGCTGTCTCTCTTCCCCGGTCTCCTTTCACACCGACGCCGCGCCGCCGCTCCTCCGCCTCCGGTTCCGGCGCTCCCCTCGGCTCGGCTCTCCTCGCGCGCCTCCACTCGCGCGCCTCTGTCGCGCCTTACCCACTCGCCGCCGATTCCGCCGGTGCCGCACCGTTCGTCTCCTCGGTTCGGATCCCCGACGCGCCGTCCCCAAGCGCCGCCGGCGGCCCAACCGCCCACGCCTTGCCGCTCTGTGCCTCTCGGCGGACCACGGCCAGATCCGGTGCTCCTCCTCCCCCGCGCCAACGGAGCCAGCCAGATCCGGTCGTCCTCCTCCCCCGCACCAACGGAGCCAGCCAGATCCGGTCCTCCTCCTCCCCGCGCACACAAGAGGTAAAGGATTGCCACTGGTCTTGTATCTATGTGGAGCAATGCTCTGAATTGTGAGGTTGCCATGCTCTGATTTTTTTCAATGCAGGGATGGGCTTTGTGATCATTTTAATACAGGTTGCCATATAAGTTCTATAGTTTATGAAATTGATTATTCATTATTAAAGGTTGTAATTGGCTTTGTGATCATTTTAATTATTGTTTGTGGTATTCTGAGCCCTATATGCTCTCTTGTGCAGGGATGGGCTGAGGATTTATTCACAGCTAGGAAAAGTGCTATCAATTTACTTGGTGTTATAGCCCTCTCAAAGGTATGTGAGTATGCTAAGAGTATGTGAGTATGCAACCATTTCAATCATAAGTCATTTAGTTTCAGTTTCTAATGTAGCCATGTCTAATGTGAATTCTGGGAATGTCCTAATACTCTTGTGATATTTCGTAGGGAGATACTAAGTGCCCCTGTGCGTCGAATTGATGAAATCCTGGCGATGCCATACTCAGCTGAGTGTTTTGAAGGAAAATCTGGCATCACACCTTCTACAATGAGCTGCGTGTTGCCCCAGAAGAGCATCCAATTTTGCTGACAGAAGCTCCTCTAAACCCAAAGGCAAACAGAGAGAAGATGACCCATTGACCTTCCTCCCAGTGATGATGATTCTTGGTTGTATAATGGGGATGATGAGTTGAGTGCAAAATGTCTCCGGCAGTTCTAGCTCCCAGCCAAATGAGTTTAATCTTGGAGAGATTACAAAGTCCATGCAAGAATTTGTATAGTCTTGTATCGGTCAACCTTTTCTTATTGATAGCATGCAGCCAATTTTCCCCATTTGAATTGATAGCCCGTGCGGTCTGGAAGTTGAGGAAAATGAGCCCGGGGTAGATTTGTCATTTCACATGCTAAAAAATGAAAAACGAAATTAAAATAGCAGCCAAGTGGGTAGTGGGGCAAAATAATAAGGGGGCACTCCAAGTATAGGGTAAAACAGCAAAGCAATTTAAGTTGAGGATAAATTTACAAGTCATTGATAACTATGGGGGCAAAATAGCAATTTTCCCGATGACTCGCGGGGTTCGGAAATCTCAGGTCATCGTCTCACCTCGATCCGTTCCGGCGGCTGATTTGGGCAGATCCGGCGGCGCCTGCTCCGTTAATTTTTTTAGTGCTTCTATAGTTGATAGTTCTATCATGCTACGGACGACTACTGCACTTGGAAGCAGCGCACGGCGTCCGTGCCTGCCGCCACGCCGACCCCGCCCATCGGCCCTCCTCCCCCACGGCGGCTTCCACCTCGCCGCTCTTCCTCCTCTTCCCTGCCCCGCCCCCTCCTCCACCGCCAACGCGGCCCACCACCCTCACGCTCTCAGGCGCCTCCCACCACCTCTCGCCGCCCCGTCGTTGCTCCGCCCACCGCCCTCCAGCAAACTCTCGCCGCCGTTCGACCGCCGTCCCGATCCGCAGAAGGACATGTCGCCCGCTAATTTCGTACGGCGCAGTCAAATTAGCAAACTCTTCCTTTATGCTCCTTTTTTTCGCGTTTTGCTAAGATTTGAGCTGCTTTTTTCGGTTTGTGTTCTTATTAACTGTACGGTCTGGTTGGATTTAGGATTTTGGGAGGCTACTGGGAGATGGGGACAGAAGAATACCATGTGATCGAGCTCGTCGGGGAGGGCTCCTCCGGGAAGGTGTACAAGGGGAGGCGCAAGAACACTCGCCAGGTTCGTAACTTCCCATCAGGCAGCTCCGGGAGCCTACTGGATTTGGGTCATATGGTGAAAGTGTGAAAGGGATTGGTGATTCTTGTGCTATTTTATATTTATATTTGATTCAGACGCTTGCCATGAAGTTTATTCTTAATCATGGGAAGACCGATAAGGACACACACAACCTAAGGACGCACACAATTCTATTAGTCCATTTACTTAATATTTTGCCACAGATTAAGAAAGTCTGTAGCAAATAGCAATTCATCTGTACTTGCAACTGGACGCGGGATAGGGCACTGGTGATCTGAAGATGTCAAAGGAAGTCTCGCACTTGTTTCGGATTTTATCAGGGGGTTGATGACGTGTGGTGTGAGAGAAATGAGCTTCCCTGTGGTTTTACTGGATCCAAAGTTGCAAGCCCATGCAAACTCCCGATTTTATTCATTCGCAGGATTACAATCATGCTGAGTGAGGGCAAAGCATAAAAAAAAAGCCGGCACGTGATTCAACCAGGTACAATCCGGAAAGGAAGGAGATGCTTGCTTACCTAGGATATGAGCTAGTAAATTTGCATCGCGCCTTACAAGCACTGAAAGACCCCGAAATTTCAAACAAAATTTTAAGAATTTTCTCTGAATTTTTGGTGAATTTCTGAGCCTTTTCCCAATTTGGAAATATCCCCTCGAGTCCGCTTTCCTTTTTCGGCCTTACGCCTTCTCCGTTTCGCTAGCGCCTCCACCCGTTTTCGCCTCCTCCCTCTGCCTGCGTCCACGCCCGAGGACCATCGCGCCCACTGTTTTGTCTCCGCCCTCACCACGCTGGCGCCTGCCAGTCGAAAACCAGCGGCGCCGCTTTGACACGCGTCGCCCTATCTCTACCCTTGGCCCTACCTGGCAGTCGTCATCGTTTCTCCCTCCTCCGCGCGAGACGCCGGCGCCTGTCTCGGTAGCTCACCTGCCCCGCATGGCCGTTGCGCGCTTTAACTCACCTCCGTGCCACGTCTTAGCCCTGTCGCTCGGATGCGACCCTCCTCGTCACCTCCGCAAACCGACCGTGCCGCGCCCATCCCCCTCTCCTCTTTTCTTTCTCCACCCACCGAGGCTTAAAATCGCCACCCCTCGGCTCCTCGCTCTCCCGTGCCTCCTGAACCTCTCCCACCCCGCCACTAACCTCCTGTGACTCTCAATCATCTCCGTGAACGGCCGATTGAAGCTCTGCCGCCTCTCAGCTTCGGCGCCACCTTCCCCTGAGCCGACAACCCCCGTAAGCCAATCTGCTTCCTCCCTCCTCTACATTTCGATTCCTTCCGTCCTGAGCATCTCTTCTGTGCCCTGATTGTTTTCACGAACTTCCCTGGGCAGGTGTGAGACCGTGGAGCTCTGGCGTCGAGGTTCACCGTTGACCGAAGAGCTCTTCCGTGGCCAGCATCCCCAGAAGCTCCCCAGCTAAAGCTGTCGCCGCCATTGTGAGCCCCAAGCCCCCGTAGACCGTGAAAACACCTCCCATTTAGCCAGAGGGCCACCGGTGAGCCGTTGCGCCGCCGTGAGGCCAAACTTTCCCCTTCTGTCTCCGACCTTCACCGTTGATCACTTTGCCTCCCAGGACCCCAAAATGGACTCCCCTTGCTGAGAGCTACCCGGTGGTGCCCTCCATTGCTGCCGGGGACCTCACCGTTGTCGGGAAGCGGAGGCCCTCGCGCCGCGGTCTTTCTTTGGCACGAGCGGCGAGAGGTTGAAGACGACCCCCTCCCAGTGACGTGGCCACATCCCCACCGTCCTCCCCCTCCGTTGCCATTTAAAGTCGGCCGTCGGATGGCGACATCTCTCATCCGTCCGATTTCATTAAACTCACCCCTCCGCATCCGCCCGATCTAACCCCCTTCGTAGCCGTTCGATCCGTCTCACCGCAGTGCATCCGGGGCGCCCATCCCCGCCGCATCTCTGCCGCTTGCGCGGCCACGCAGTGACCATCCGACGCATGAATGCGCGCTACCGGCCTTCGCCACGCAGCGCACGCTTCGGTCAAGAGCCGATCAGGCGCTTCGGACCACGTTGTAGCAATCGGGCCGGCCCAGCACTATTCACCGATTTTCCAGGATTTTCCTTTTTCCAAAAATCCAAAAAATTAAATAAAATCCCAGAAAATCATATAAAATCCCAAAATTCTCAAATCACACCATCTTGTTCATTTTGATGCCCTAAACCTATTTTGACCTCAAATCCACCAAATTCATTTCTGAAAATTCAAAAATCCCTCATTTGAATATTTATGCAATTTACTCATTTTTCATAGATTATTTTTCCTCGCTTGATTAGGCTTAAGCTGGACTTATGTTATTTTTGTGTGTTTGCGCTAGCATCGGAGTTTTCGGAGGCTTCAGGGCAAGGCCAAGATCAAGGGAGTGCTGTGTACGAGGTTGCCGAGGTCGTCGAGTTCCAAACCAAGTTGCAAGACCTTGATCATGTTGAACCCCATGCCATTTGAATTATGTATTTATGGTATTTGCATTAGCATTATTTGTGAATTGCTGATGCTTAAAATGAAATGTTTAGAATAGCCTGATATTTAGATATTTCCTACCACCGATAATTGCCATGTTAATTTGCTGCCATGCCTTTGATAGCCCTAGAAATAATTACATAATGATAGAAATAATTGTAGGATATTTACATTTCAAGCAAAATTTACACTACTAAGGTTGTGGCCGCGGGCCGGTAGATTTAAAAAGGTTGGGGTTTGGGGTAAAGGTGCTGTGGGACACCGCGAGACGGTCTTCGCCCATCGCTTTACCCTAGGGTGGAGGCCTTGTGAAAATGTAAGGACTAGACCCTTGCGCCGAGCAAGTGACATATTAGCCGCTCAACCACCGGTGTTGACTTGTCAACCTTGATTTAGTAGTTGCTCAACTCAAAGTGAAACCCTACATTGGGAGTTGGTATGAATCGGTAGATCTGGACTGGACAACGATAGGTCTCCATAGTTCGGGCTTGGCGTTCCGTGCGGGCCAACGGATACCCGAAGCTATGCAGCTCCTAACCTATCGGGTAGAGCGTATACCAAGGATTGAGCAGTGAAACGACCCGGTTCCTTAACTCAGTCATGAGGGTTAAGAATACTTGTGGGTAAAGTTGGACAACTCTGCAGAGTGAAATAAATGGTATTCGAATATGCCGTGCTCCCGGTTAATGGAGTTGTGTCTATGGATGATTCCAACAGCAAGGCATAAGTAGGTTTCACAGATTTTTGATGTGTTTAGTTGGATAAACAACTTTAACTGGAAAACCCCCATATTCTTAAGGAGTAGTCCTTGGTTTTGGAATTTCAAAGATGTTTACAAATAAAATTGCATCCACATACATTAATAAAACAAGTATACCCCATCCTTTGGTGATCCGTACAATTAGCTAAAATAGGGTTTCCCTTGTGACTTGTCGAGTATTTGTGTGCTCACGCTTGCAAAACATCTTGAGTTTCGAATCTTTGGTGAAGATTAGCCAGTCGAGGATGCTCCGGAAGAGTAGTTCTTCGATGAGGATATGTAGCTCTAGGTCTCGATCGCGTTCAAGTTTCCTGGTGGCTTTTGTGTAATGTATTATATTTTGGGCTTGCACGCCCGTTGCAGAAAAACCTACTTGTTAAACCTTATGATGTAATATAAAATTGGCTCTTTTACTGTAAGCATGTTTGTAATGATATTCTCTTGCTCGACACTTCGTAACTGGTTATGCTTGGGTAGTTATGGAATGCCGGATCCTGACGCCCCGGAAACGGGGCGTTACAAGCACAATGTTAAAAGAGGGAAAATTCCTGCCAAGCTCTTGGATTTCCAGCAGAATCGGGTGAATCGCTGCTCGATGAGTATCCCTTGTATTTCAAAGAGTAACCAGATTTTGAGAATCCGTCTCAACAACGACAGGTTGTATCTCCCATCCAGCTATCATCTGAATCCCATCTCTGCAAGCAATGGCTTCCGCAGTAAGAGCACAAGGAAAAGATGGGTACCACTTGGTCCTCCCAACCACGAAGTTACCAGCGTCATCTATTGTTATTATTAGGTTTATATTTCATTAGTTATAAGTCTACTTTACCCCCTTAAATATAGTGTTAATTTAAGTTTCAATCTTCAACTATAAAACCAGGTATCTAACATCTCTTAAATATCAAAACTATTTATTTTACCCCAGGACCAGAACCATGGTGATAACGCTGCAGCGGCACTCAGTAATCTTATGAGGAACTCTATTATGCTCTGCGAAGACATTGTCTCCCAAGGCGCAATTCCGGTTTGCCTACTCCTTGCCAACTACTAATGCTTCATTTTCTGTCGTAAGTGTTTATTCTGGACTCAATGAAGGTACGAACAGGACATAAGTGTTGATGTGTAATTCACTGTTTATCGCAATGTCAGTTAGTGGGGTACTAGTTTGTTCTTTGCTTTCATGCCAACCGGTGTTACACCTTCGCCCAAGTTGAGGCGTCTGCTGTGGTCCATATGCAATGCTGTGGGTGGCTCTTTTTTTTTTTTTTTTATCTTTCAGCTTATTTAAACAAGAAGTTATTTAGAATATACCGGCTTTTACTTGACTTTTTCACTTTTCTTTTTTCCCTGTATTTATTTGTATTGTTCATGATAATATAACGGTTTTTATTTTTTTCATGAATTTTTTCTCAGAAAAAACTAACAGTCGCTATAGTACAATTTTAGACAGAATCCGAACCCGCCAGCCGAAGCCGAATGGATGCCGCCTAGTCTCGCATTGAGTGCTTGGAGTACAGTTCAGTAGCATATAATGCTTTATAGTTTTCATGTAGCATCCAGGTCAACCGTTATGGGTGAAGCGAGGGCAAAAGTTCAAGCGAGTTAATAGGTTTTAGTGAATTCGCATGTGAATTACTTTCTAATAACAGACATCATTAAACTAAAATAATCTACTAGTAATTGCTAAATTATTTTGATAACTGTTAATATTGAAATCAAATAATGATAATTAAGCAGTCTTATGACCAATTAAAAGGAAGAGATGATTTACGGTTTAGCAAAAATAAGGTAAATTTCGTCTGTCAAATAGCATGCCACATCACGGCATAATCACGCATTACAAATCACGTGATTTTCCACCTAAAAATATATGAACACGTGAAAATACACAAAACTCGTGTGAATATAGGGCCTGTTTGGGAGAGCTTCACCACTGAAAACGTGGATCTGAAGCAGCAGCTCCACCGTGGAGCAGCTCCACTGTGGATCTAGAATCCCACCATGGAGTGTTTGGCTTGTACAGCAGCTCCAAATCCACGAAATTGAGGTTTTGATAGGAATAGCCACTTTTGGTGGGATGGGGTGTGACCAGTGGCATTGGTGGGTAATTACCACCCAACTCCACGGTGGAGCACCCCTTGAGGAGCTCTATGAAATCCATGGATCTGGCCCTCAGATCCAGGATTTTGGTGGATCCAGATTTCGCGGAACTGAAATGTTTAGGTAAAATTTCGTAAAATAAAGCTGTTTTTCGTAGATTTAAAGCTGGTGAAACTCTCCCAGCAGGCCATAGTACGCTCTCTTACGAAGCTAAACAGTTGAAGCCGCTAGCTAGAGAAACATCTTTGGCCCCGTAGCATGTCCCTTTCTAGCGATCGTACAGACGGGCCAATTAACCATCACTAAACCAACTTGATTAACGAAATAAAAGAAATGGATTGTTAAAAAATTAAGGAAGACAGCGCCCTCGTGCTGATCTTTTGGTCCTACTGTAGCCCCGTGGACGAAACCGCCTCCCCCTCTTCTCCAGTTCTCGTCGTCGCCCTAGTTTTCTTCCCTCAAGCGCCTCGCCTCCTCTCCGATCCCGCCGCGAAACAAGGTATCGCCATGGACGCCGGCGCCGGAGCCGGCGGGATGGAGGCCGCGAACGGCGGGATCGAGGGTTCCGCCGACCCCTGCAGCTCAGCCGTCGGCGGCTACCGGCTCTCCGTCCAACAGATCGTCGGCGGCGGGAAAGGTACAATACTCTTCTACCCCAACCTCCCAACTCCAGTTTGTGCTAAATTTGGTGTGACTTGCTGTTAGTTGTTACGGCAGTGTGATACTGTGATTATATACGCGAATTGGATGATGGGGCGGATACGTGAGGTCGTCACGTGGTTGTGATGTTTCACTCGACAAGTCAAGACGCGGCGATCGTATTTGCAGTAGTAGTGGCAGGGTTGAGTAAAGGTGGTTGCTTGATCTTTTGGCTTTCGATTTGTAGGGTAGCAGAAATACGCGTGCACGAATGCGTGTATTATGCCGGGATGTGAATGGGCGCATAGACTTGTGCCACGGAGTTTTGGATTTTTGGTTGGAATTCTACTTGATGTTTATCAACTCAATCAGCCTTGAAATACCTGTGATTATAACTCAACCAAACTTGAAATGAAGGCCGCCTGTAAATATAGAATCAATAATTTAGATGTTGTTAAGTTTTCCTTTTTAAATTTATTGCCGCACGGTCTTAGTACCAATCTACTCAAATAAGAGACCAACCATTTAGGAATTAGGAGTACTAACCAAAGCGTTGGGTCCTGTATCCTGTCATACTGCATACTAAATCATTGCTACACTTTAGATGACTATTTCTTGTGTTTATCATATGATACATTTAGTTGATCAGCTTAACTTCGAGTGATATGGTATTTAATTATCTTTCTTCTGCACTGATAATGATAAATTGATAATATACACGTTATAAGCTTGATTTCTGTTTGAAGTTTACTAATGCTTTGGTTCTTCCTTTTTTTTTGTCTCAAAGTTCAATTGGCTTTCTGTTTGTCTTGTCCATGCTTCCTTCTGTTTGTCTTGTTCATGCTTCACAATGTTGTTCCTATCTTTCAGCCGCCGATATCATCTTATGGAAGCGTAGACGTGTTACAGTTGGTGTTATATTTGGTGCTACCATGGCATGGTTGTTGTTTGAGAAGTCTGAACTGTCATTCTTGACGATCTGCTGTGATGTACTGCTCATTTTGATAGTTGTACAATTCATACGGGTTAAAATATCTGGGTTGCTAAATAAGTAAGCAACCTACATCCTTGCCTTCATGTTATTTCAAATTTGGATAGAAGTGTATCTGTGTTTTTCTTATCTGTTAATTATTCATAGGCAGCCTAGGCCACTACCTGAGTTAGTTTTATCAGAGGAGATGGTTAGCAATGCTGCGGCTTCATTCCGTGTTAAAATCAACAACATACTGTTGATTGCGCATGACATTACTCTTGGCAAGGATTTCCGGCTCTTTTTCCAGGTTAGCTACCATGCCAGTGTTTGTCTTTGTTGATTACATGAGATTACTACGGTTGCTGATTAGGAAAATTCTTCACAGGTTGTGTCTGTCCTTTGGCTGCTATCTGTTATTGGCAATTTCTGCTCTTGTATAACACTTGCTTATATAGGTATCTTCTGTACACATACCGTATCATGTTTGGCTATGGTTCGTCCTTCGTGTGAAATTCAATGCTAATTTACAATGCGTGGATGACAGGAACCATTGCTTTGGTCACAATACCTGCATTATACAATAGAAACCAGGAGCACGTTGACAAGTATGCTGGGATGGTCCACCGGAATATCTCAAGGCATTACAAGATAGTTGACGAAAATGTGATAAGCAGACTACCGAGAAGCTTTATCAGAGATAAAGATGACTGATTTGTCTTTCGACTGTAACGCTGGTCTTGTTCTTCCCCGTTTACATGTATAGTTATATACCACGTGCTGAGTATGTTTTTTGTACTTGTATTTCGACATCTTAGGTTTTGGAAATAGGAATTTAGGGCAGTGATAAGTGAAAACCGAAGTATGTTGTAGAAACCATTGCAATCTACTCTTGATCAATAAGGCTAGACACCCAAAAAGGAATTTGCACAAGATTGCACACTGTATAGTCTGATGTACATGCGCTACCCTAGTTGGGCTTTGCTACAAACTGGGCTCCAAGTTGTTAAAAGGTGACCATCAGTCATGGAGAAGAGAATTGAGGTGTTTGTACACCGTTTTGACTTGTTTCCTAGCGACTATACCTGTATAAATTTGTATAGTATCAACTGGCAGCACGTACTGTGAAGGGTTTCGATATACAACAACAAGGAACGAACATGTTGTAGCTGTTAGCATTATCGGGAATCTTGACTGAACCATGGAACTCCCGTAGTCTTCGATCGCACAAACACGTCATAACAAGGCCTTACCTGTTCAATGCGTTGCCCAGTTAAATGCTAACTGATAAGTGGTAAGTGACAGCTGTGGGTTTTGAATTAGCCTAAATTTGAAGTCGAAGTTCCTACGGAACATAGCATCAAGATTCAGTTCTTCCTCCAAAAGTAGCATGTTACTTGTATCACAAAACTTCTCGGCAGCACTAAGCCTTAATTCGTATGAAAATATAGCACACGGCACGGTTAAAAATGTCGTTCAGGACACTCATCCAGTATATTCATCCAACTCTCTTTCATACAAACACATGTTAAAATATCAGCCAACCGACTCTAGTACAGTAGTACTATAACATGTTGGCTGACAAGAGCAAACTACCCTGGCGTCAGGTAACTGCATCGACATTCATTTCTCGAAGTGCGACAGCATCTCCTGGGCAGTCTCATGCCAGATAGTGTAGAGCTCATCTGAAAATAGAACAAAATGCACCTGCAAATAAAATTCATACCAATTACTAAGTGGTTTACATGTTTAATCAAGATAGAAGACAACACTACATAAAAAACGGAAAAATGGAAAGTATTTTAATATTTCTGAACTGGTCTTCCCAGTGAAACCCAAATAAGGGATATCATCTCTATGTTGACAAGTATCATTACAATCATCTTCTTATTTTTGAGAGGTCTAAAGTCTGACTAGTTGTGGTAAAGGATATCCGGTTTACTTATTGGATGCATTGTTCCTATTTTTAGTGTGGAAATTAGAAATGACATTTGGCTACAAATACCTCAGCAGCACAGCATAGTACTGAAACGATTAGAAGCAGAGCTACTACGAACCTCTTTAATATCCCCCAAAAATTGTTGTGCAGTTGAAACAGCTATTTTCGATGCTTCCTTGTAAGGATAACTGCATAGGATTAAGTCATGTTAAACTTGACAAATTAGATAGTGTAAGGGGGAAAACACAGGAAAAGTAGATAAATGAACGAAAACTGGCACTAAGTACATACCGATAAACGCCACAAGATAAAGCAGGGAATGCAATGTACTGAATGCCATTCTCTTTAGCAAGCCTCAAGGTATTTCTGCAATTAGCACATGCAGTTCAGGACAGTTTTTCCCTGATTCAGTAGCTAGCACGACCTTTTCTAATAATACATAAAATTTAAAAGGACTTACTCGTAGGCATTCTTTAAGGATACCTCAGGCTGCTTGTCCATATCATATTTGGGCCCAACAGTGTGTATCACACGTGATACAGGAAGCTTGAAAGCTCTGTTCACATTCAACATTCAGGCAAAGGGATATGAAGTGTTTAGAAGAGAGCATTCCAATGCTATCAAAATGAACCAGAGAAGGTACTAACGGAGTAATTCTAGCTTCTCCGGTAGGGCAACGAACTCCAGGTTTGACCTCTGGAACTTTACGGCATGCTTCCACGAGTTCCGGTCCAGCAGCTCGATGTATAGCTGAGATAGCGGTTTCAAATCTGTATGAGATAAAGATAAATTATAACGATTCTCAAAAGCATGCCATTACCTCCATCAACACCTCCACCTCCTAGCATTCGTTCATTAGCAGCATTAACCTGCCAAAATAAATGCCGGTTATACCTTCACTGCCACGCACAGAGATTATTACCTTCTTCGTTGTTAGATACAGAGACTATTGCTTTAAGAAAGTTAAGAAATATTTTTTCAATAAAGACGAGAAATATGCTTGCTGCTCCGGTTCCCCATTTGAGACCGAGAGCAGGCAAGCAGGCCATGTGCCATGCCCTCCCGTACCGAGATCATATCTGCCGAGACGTGTGATCTGGTAGGCTACAACGCCACCCATCTCACCAATCCAATACATACTTACAGTCTTAGATTCGGACGGCGCCCTAACCGGAAGCGAAAACAGCGCGAGGAGGAGGGGGAAAGGAGTAGACAGCGCGGGACGGGATCATGGGATGGGTGCGGAACGTACGATGGCGTCGGTGGCGCCGTCGACGGACCAGCGGGTGATGTCGCCCTTGTGCAGCTTCAGCGCGCCGGCCCCCGCCGACAGCCGGAACGCGTCGCCGCCCCCGAACCCCGAAGCCGCGACGGCGAGAGCCCTCGTCGTGCGGGTGCAGGGCCGCAGCCTCCGCTGCCACTTGGGGAGCGGGAGCGGCGACGGCGTCAGGAAGAATCTCGTCGCCGCACGCGACATTTGGCCGGCTGGAAGTGGCACGCGGCCGCGTTGTCTCCGGAAGTCCGGAGTTAGAGTTACACAACTAACGAAGGCTCGGATTGGTGGGTTGGGCCTATCGTTTGGCCCTCTTGAAACTCGGCCCGTTTTGCAATACCCTGTTGTTGAGAAATTTCGGTAGCACACCATGATAATCCCATCACATGGCACACACTTTTATGTAGATAATGCCATTAGGCCTGACAAAACAAACGGACAATTTCATTCATACACACAAGTATCCCTGCCTCTCTAGCAAAAGAGGGTGGCTCACTCTACCACTCTCTAATATTATTAATGCCCGTGCTTTGCTACGGATAAACAATGAATGGCAAAATTATGCATTGCATCATTTGTCCGGATCGCCGACCACCCCTCTAAAGCAGGGTTAACCTGAAAAGGATGGATTTTCCTTCCACTTATACTTCAATCGTACCAGTCATGTGTCCGTGCGTTGTGATAGAGCTAAAACTTTTTCTCAATGTGATGAAATCACATTAATATTTTCAAAAAAAGATCACATTAATAGTAAATATCAATTCACAACCGTCTTAGCTTGGCTCCATCCTGTGTCTCAGTGTGATGCAGAGCATAAATATGGTGCAAATCACAATAATAGTAGATAATAGAGCAAGATAGTTGCTCATGACATATGGTTAAGAAAAATATAGGGAGTTTAATCCCAGGTGGGGTTTAACCCAGAACCTCATGTTTCTAAACAGATGCCATTGACTTAAAGCAAGAAACAAATGGGGCGGATTAATTTCTTGCCACGAGCAGACTTGTTCTTGACAAAGTACAATGCTCATATGACTCTGGGGCTCAAAAATTACATAAAAAAGTATAGATAAAAACATCAAATTGTTAGTTGATCAAGTGATGAAATCAGAAGATACAGCTCCGAGATTTGCCCATTGAAACCCCAAGCCTCACCATCTGTATCAGAAGGTTTATAGCGTGAGACAAAGCTAGGCAAAAGAACGAACCATCCACCTGTATCTGTATTACCAACCTTCAGAAGGTTTATTCTCAGCTGAACTTTTCTTGTTTAATCAGTCTTCCCCTACGATTTCATTACAAGCTGCGCCTAGAGTCTTGCACCGTTAGTTTGGCCGGTTCTTTTTGTCCTAGCACACCATTTTTCAGTTAATCTATACAGTAAGCTTGCCAGTTTGAAAGATGTCACTGCTGCACTAAGCTAAAAGGAGATCAATTCCCGTGAACAACACTTGGTGTCAACGAAGTGTAGAATGGTCGACGTAGGTCCAAATGACAGCAGCAAGTTGAGCTTGGACGTGAACGCGAAGACTGATGCTCTGCAGCACACTCACAACTACATACCGAAATGGTCCCATTCGTGGGCGCGCGTTGGCGTGCCGGCGGCTGGAGCCGCCGCTGACCTCGCTCTGCGCCGTGGGACTGCAAGGCCGACGTCGACAACCTCCACTCTGTCCTCGCCAACACCGATGGCCACACACTCATGGGATCCCTGTTAACCTCTCCTCTGCGCGCTCATATCCTCCATACTGCAGGTCACCTCGCTAGAGTCGTTCCATGCTGCGCGTGCTCGTTGGGAACCTCTCTTCGGTGCTCGCCTCCTCCCCCAGCTGTGTCCATGCACTCGCCGCTCGAGCTAACGCCCACCTCCAAGTCAGAACCACAGCCTATACCTTGCCCTGCGCGTTGTCGATGCTCTTGACCATGACCTCACCTCCAACACTGAGCCTCTGCACCTCCCCACCATCCGCCGCATGCTGCTTAGCCTCGTCGCCGCGGTGCGCATCCACGCCGAGCGCGAGATCTCCAGGGAGACACCACCTCATCGCTCTCTACTATCTAGAGAGAATAGCAACATATGATACAAGCTACATGCTGAAGAACAGGGGAAAAAAAGTCTGGTACCAACACACCTTTGTATTTCTTCTTGCCTGTTCTTTTGGGACCTCATCATGTCAGTAATCCCTTCTTGAAATTATGACAATTAAAAGATAAGCATTATCAGAAACAACTAGATAGATAAGCAATATCCGGAAAAAACTAGATTGATAAGAAATATCTGGAAAAAACTGGATTGATAAGCATTATTAGAAACAACTGGACACTAATTAAATCTAATAAAGTGAATAAAACTAAAACATATGACGTATTTTTGCTTCTTCATCTTCTAATTGCATCTATTTTTTTGTGAACAAGGCTTCATCCATGCCTTCAATATCTTTCATATGTTTATCTTTTTGAGATCGAAGCCTTTCAATGTCACCACTCACCAACATCTAAATCTGCATGAATAAGCTGACAAGCATCAGACATGACAAGTGAATCATATAATCAACAAATTTATTAAAGCTGAGATTATAACACATACCACACATGAAAAGACGGGAAGGATTGACTGCATTTATAAATGCTGACAAATGACAACCGTATCTCGATCTGGACCACCGGTAATGGTTATCTGGAGTCAAAAGTTAGTGATACCTAACTTTTGTACATCATCTGCTCTGTGATGTGTTTTGTCCGTACCTATATATAACATAGACATAAAGAAGGAGAAAGGAAAGAGAGAACACAACTCTGAATGGAAGATTTAAGTAATAACCAGTGCAACTTGGTACAGATTTATGAACTGAACGTAAGCAGTGTTATACCGAATGATCCAAATTAGCCTAACTAATTAAAATATCTTTTATAGAAAGAGGAGCTTCAAATACTTGATCAAGTCGCGAGTAGATCCCGAGTTGCCGCATCTGTTAAAAGGGAAATAAACAAAACATTCAATATTACTCCCGCTGTTGTTTTTTATAAGTTGCATTTTGACCTGGCACAAACATTAAGAAATAGGTTGATAAAGTCACCAAAGAGAATGACTATAGTGCCCTTACATTAAGTGCGTAGGAAAATGATGGTTTGTGTGCGGCGAGACGAGACTCGTGACACACGCGGCCCATCCCCTACCCTTCAGACCTGGCATCGATGAAGTCGGCGGCGGGCTGAAGACTTGCGCGCGCTCTCTGTCCTCCACCCTTTGGACTTTTCGCCAATAATGTCAGTGTTGGGATGAATCTCTGATGTGCGTGGTTCATCCCCAACAGTTCGGACTTGACGTCGACGAAGTCAGTGGTGAGACGAAGACCTAACGTGCATGGCCCATCCCCCACCCTTCGGACTCGGGGTCGACGAAGGCGACGACGAGACGAGGCCCGTCCCCCGCTCTTCGGACTTGGGGTCGATGAACGCGGCGGCGGGTCAAAGCTGCGGCATGCACGGCCCGTCTCGCACCCTTCGGACTTGTCGTCAACGAGGTCGACGGTGAGATGAAAACCTGACGCGTGTGGTCCATCCCCACACCCTTTGGACTTGGCGTCAACGAAGTTGGCGGTGAGACCAATCTCCTGTGCGCGTGGCCTGTCCCCCACCCTCCGGACTTAGGGTCGATGAGGCGGCGGCGGGTCGAAGCTGCAGCGCGCAGTCCATACCCCACGAAACTTGGCGTCGACGAAGTCGGCGGTGAGATGAATCTCTGGCACACGCGGTCCGTCCCCCACCCTTCGAACTTGGGGTCGACGAAGGTGGCAACGAGACGAATCCTTGTGCACATCGCCCGTCCCCTACCCTTCGAACTTGGCGTTGACGAAGTCGGCGGCGGGTCGAAGCCTTACGCGTGCGGGAAACATCTACGACCCCGAGGTGGTCGGACGAAGCGTCTACGATTACGAGGTGGTCAGACGTAGTCTCAACAGCGAGGCGATCGGATGAAGCGTCTGTGACCACGAGGTGGTTGGACAAAGTCTCGATCACGAGATGGTTGGACGAAGCATCTACAACCACACGGTCGGACGAAATGTCTACGACCACGCGGTCGGACGAAGCATCTACGAGCACACGGTCGGACGAAGCATCTACGACCACGCGGTCGGACGAAGTCTTGATCGCGAGGCGGTAGAACAAAGTGTCTATGACCACGAGGTAGTCAGACGAAGCGTGTACGACCACGAGGTGGTCAGACGAGGTCTCGACCGCGGCGGTCAGACGAAGTGTCTATGACCACGAGGTGGTCGGATGAGGTCTCGACTGCGAGGCGGCCGAACGAAGTGTCTACGACAGCTAGGTGGTCAGACGAAGTCTCGACCGTGAGGCGGTCTGACAAAGCGTATACGACCACAAGGTGTCGTATGAGGTCTCGACCGTGAGACGGTCGGACGAAGCGTCTACGACTGCTAGGTGGTCGGACGAAGTCCTGACCACGAGGGCGTCGGATGAAGTAGCACGGCAAACTCCCTGGTGAGTCGCGTGAAATGTGCGACTCACTAGGGTTATGGTCTGTGGCAGGGACTCCCTGGTGAGATGGGCGAAGCAGGCATGATCGCGCAAGCTATCCCGCGCTACCATCTATACTCTGTAGAGTTTGTGCGGAGGCCGTGGACTCCGCGCGGCCGTTTATACTCCGTAGAGTTGCCCGAGATGGCTGAGCTCCCTACGTTTTATAATCCACAGAGTATGCTAGGGCGTGAGGCCACCGTGTGAATTTTTTATACTACGTAGAGTTGCCTGGGACGGCTAAGTTTCTGGTGCTTTATACTTCGTAGAGTACGCTGGGCGCCAGGTCAATATGCAATATTTTATACTCTGTAGTCTTGCTCGAGACGGCTAAGTTTCTGGCGCTTTATACTCCGCAAAGTATGCCGAGGCGCGAGGCTCCCGTGTGATTTTTTTACTACTCCGTAGAGTTGCCCGGGACGGCTAAGTTCCTGACGGTTTATACTCCGCAGAGTACGCCGAGGTGCGAGACCACTGTGCGATTTTTTATACTCCATAGTGTTGCCCAGGACAGCTAAGTTCCTGGCGCTTAATACTCCATAGAGTATGCTGGGGTGGGAGGCCGCCATGCGATTTTCACAAAATTATGGCCCGAGGAGGTCGGGCGAATTTGTGACCATAAGGTGGTCGGACGAAGCCACGACCATGACATGGGTGGACGATGTCATAACCGTGAGGCTGTCGGACGAGATCACAACCACGCAGCGGTTGGACGAAGTCACGACCGCGACGTGGGCGGACGATGTCTGGACCACGAGGTCGGACGAATGTCTAGACAAATGTGCACGACCACGAGTCTCTCACCTAGAGGCATGGAGGCTACACGAAGTCTGGCAGGGCGACATCCGCGCGGAGCTTGGTGGAGACCGTGCTAAGTCCTGCAAAGACCGAGCGAAGTTCGTCGGAGACAACATCCGTGCGGAGCTCGACGTAGACCGTGCAAAGTCCTGTGAAGACCGGGCGAAGTCCATCGGAGACGACATTCGCGCGGAGCTCAGCGGAGACTGTGCAAAGTCATGGGTGGAGACCACGCGAAGTCTTGCGGAGGTCGTGCGAAGTCCGTCGGAGACTACATCTGCGCGGAGCTCGGCGGAGACCGCGCGAAGTCCGTCGGAGACGACGTCCGCATGGAGCTTGGCGTAGACCCTGCGAAGTCATGGGCAGAGACCACGCAAAGTCATGCAGAGGTCGTGCGAAGTCCGTCGAAGATGACATCCACGCGGAGCTCGATGGAGACCATGCGAAGTCCTCGGTGGAGACCGCGCAAAGTTCGTCAGAGACGACATTCGCGCGGAGCTTGGCAGAGACCGTGCGAAGTTATGGGCTGAGACAACACAAAGTCTGTCGGAGACGACATCCGCACGGAGCTCGGCGGAGGCTGTGCAAAGTCATGGGCGGAGACCGCGCGAAGTCCGGCAGAGACGACATCCGCTCGGAGCTCGGCGGGGACAGTGCGAAATCCTCGGCAGAGACCGCACGAAGTCCGTCAGAGACGACATCCACACAGAGCTCGGCGGAGACTGTGCGAAACCATGGGCAGAGACCGCGCGAAGTCATAGGCAGAGACAACGCGAAGTCCTGCGGAGGTCGTGCGAAGTCCATCGGAGACGACATCCGCGCGGAGCTCGGCTGAGACAGTGCGAAGTCCTTGACGAAGACCGCGCAATGCTTGTCGGAGACGCATCCGCACGGAGCTCGACGGAGACCATGCGAAGTCTGTTGAAGACCGGGTGGAGTCCGACGAAGGTCGAGCGTAGTCCGGCGGAGGTAGGCGTGACGAGGACACGACCACGAGGAGTTGATCGAGGGCCGACGAAGCCACGACCACAAGTTGGTCGGATGAGCGTCGGTGAGGGTTCGACCCCGATGGGTCGGACAACATCGCCGAAGGTGCGATAGGTGTTGACGAAGTTGGCAGTAGGGTGAAGGCTTCGAAGCGCATGCGCTTCGTCCCCACACTTCGGACTAGCGTCGACAAAGTCTCGACCACAAAGAGGTAGCTATCGGCGAAGAATTGGCCACGACGCGGTCGCAGATGAAGCCTTAAGCATCTACAACCATGAAATAGTCGGACGAACATCTACGACCACAAGGAGGGTCGGACGAGTCACGCGAAATCGCGATCACGATGTGGTCATCCAATAGTCGAAGCCTATGTATATTGTGCACGGAGGCCAACTCCCTGGTGCCGATGAGAAGCGCCACCCCACCTATGCTGGTACAATGGGGCAGCCGCTGATAGCATCCAGCACAGTAGACTGCCAGCGGCAGTATCACTTTTTAAAAAAAAACTAGTAGAAGCTGGATGATCTAGGGCGCTCGCGACACGAGCACTCCGATAGTAACGCTCTCTAGCGCCTTCCCTTACGCAGCTTCTTATGTAAGTCCTCACAGACGGCATCAACTGTTGTAGCCTTGCTACAACAGAGAGTACAGAGTACCTCTTTCTTCGTATGAGGTAGAGCTAGAAAGAGCTAGAGAGAGCTAGAGACGCTGATGATGCCACAACATTCCCTACTTGAACTCTGTTTCCTTAAAGTGACACACCATTTCACCCACTCACTATACATTGATCAAACTATGCATGACAGCACAAAATGTACAAAACTCAGAAAAATCGAGAGAATACATGTATCTTCCGAAAGGTTGAATCCATGATGAACAAGTCCACACGACTAAAAAGAACACAGTATTCTCGGAGAAAGCCACTCCCAATGCCCTGATATTAATCCCAAACAACACAGCACACAGGAAATGAACCCGGAACTAACAGGTGTGAAGAGTCCGGGGATCATGTCTACAAAAGGGTATAGATCAGCCACTGCGATTACAACCAATTTCAACTAAATCAAACGAATTGAATAAAAATAAGCTTACAGATCGAACAGGAGGCAGCGCAAGGATGTCAGGCTATGAACAAATGAATCTTATGAAACTGAGGGCTCGATAGGTAGGCCTGGTTAAAGGGTACTGCTGCTTTCGCTGGCAGAGATCGAGCTGCTCTCTGACTTCACAACTAGAGGCCCTTTGCCATTGTCCAAACCCTGGAGCCGCCTAAGAGGGTCTTGCTGCATGATATCTGGCATGATATCTGGGAGTGTGCTTGGGTGGCATAACATCTGGTGATTTGGCACATTAGGATGAGGTGGGTGGAATGGGGGTGGCAACTGGGCGCCACCCTGGTGCTGGGCTGTGTTTTGCTGGGAAAGCGGGAAGAAGGAAGAGTTGTATGGGACATGTTGCAATCCCATGTTATATGTCTCACTGGAATTTGTCATCTCACCAGTAGCAATCTTAAGCCTTTCCACTTCCTGCTTCAATGCATCATTCAGAGCTGCATGACATATCAGGTTTTTGTTAGAACGTACGACATAGGTCTTCTCACAATGCATACTCCAGTTATCACTTTGTTCTAAGTTGGTCCAATATAACCACTCACTCTGTTCCATATTACAAGTCATTCCAGCTCTTGGCACAAGATTTAAAATGTGTGATAATTTGACCAAATCAGATGTAACCCTATTCAAGGTGTCTTGGCACAAGAGAAAAAGGTAAATTACAGGCATGATATTGCAAATAAGTGAAGGGTACCAGATGAAAAGATTGTGGCAATTTTGTCTTGAACAGGAAGAATGATAATAGTAATGGAAAAAAGTAGAAGCCTAGACTGAGTTATAATATGAAACAGAGTGAGCAGACCAGAAAAAGATAAAATGGCTTTTGACGATATCACTTCCAAAATATTATGTTACTGAAAAATATTATTGAAAACTACAAGCTGCCGAATCATTATAATTATCTAATTAAGGGGAAAATGCTCACCATCACGCAGTTGAGCCTGTTGCTCCATGGCCTGCAACCTTATCTTGAGCTCTGCATTTTCTGCAGAAAGCCCAGTTGTGTCTCTCTGCAGAGAACAAAGGCAGTGTTTAAAGGACATTCAGTAATTTAACCCAGCAGCATAGCAATCCTAAAAACATGATGCTCCTTCAATAGTCAGCAGTGTAAAAATATAGCTCACATTGGACAGTCAAAGTCAACAATTAACATGATTTTTTATTCTCACATGCAGAGCATAGGGATTCAGCTCTCCAAAGTCAAAACTGTTCACATAACTGTATATTATAATCCAATGGATGTTTAGATTGATCACAGCATGTGAAACAGTGCATCAGTCCTAGTCCATACAACCATACAAGTTGTCCAAAGGTACACATAGGAAATTACCAAGCTAGATGCGATCTGCAAAGAAGTTGTAATTACAGGATACAACTAGCTTTCTTAAAAGGGTTGCAAAGGAAAACTGCTATTTTGCTACTAGAGGATTACCGCTACTAGAAACTACATGAACTTAAATTGGATCTGATATCCATGAGATAACGGATAGATGGAAGGTACCTGAAATAATGTGAGTTGTGCTGAGAGAGTGGTGGCTTCAGTCTGAAGAGTTTGAACCTTCCGCTCAAGTTCTGTTATATAACGAGCCTTTCTTTCTTTTGATCGAGCCGCAGATTGTCTGTTCGTTAGAATTCTGCATGACAACAAACTCTGAAGTGTTAACACAAGCTTACAAAATGCCTTGGATATAAAATATTTTAGGGACATAGCAACTTCATTAATCGTGTCATTTATATTACTATCGGGTCAAGCAAAAGCACGAACTTCACGAACTGCAATGTAATAAATATTCATATCATATATTCCTTTTATATTACTATCGTGTCAAACTAAAGAGCAACTGATGCTGGAGAAGCATATCATTGAGGAAAATATCATTGGAGAGCAAATGCAGATAGCAAGTCATCTAATTGGCGCAAGTAAAATGATCTTACAAATTTATATGGGTGAAAGATTCAAAAACCTAGTTCTGCACACAATTTTAAGAGGAAAAATAATAAAAAAAGCAGCTTAATTTTGATGCATCAGGCATTAACAGTAGGCAAAATATCAGGTGAAAATGCCAACTTGGTGAAAATTCATGTGTTCAACAACCCTAGAAGTTTCTAAAAACTCTCAAAAATTACCAAATGTAGAGCAGGGTAGGTTCTCTGTCTCTGAAAAAATTAAGATCAAACTCAATCGCATTTTGGAGATACAAAAAAGACAAATACTTAACCAAAACAGTGAAAAATACTATTTCAGCAAGTATTTGGCTTTCCTATCTTGCAAATTTGATTTAGTTTGATCTTGAAATTTTGCAGAGATATATAGAACATAACCTCCCCTACATTTCATATTTTTTGAGAATTTTTGAAAACCTCTAACATTATGAACCTAAGTTCATAAGGGGGTAAACAACGTCGGGAGGATGGCCGGGCGGCGTCAGCGTAGAGGGAGAGAGGAGACTATAGATGAGAATGACTTTGTTATTTCTTTGCTTGATTCCAATAGCATGCAGCCCCTTTATATAGATAGGCTCCCTAACAGATAGTATCTAATCTCAATCATATCTCTAACAAATAGAAACTAATATCATATCTCTAATAGATAGAAACTAATCTCTAACTTAAATAGAAAATAATCTATACTTCCTAATAATGACCGGTTGGGTTGGGCCCATGGGAGTTCCTATGCCCATGACATCTAAGTTTGATTTTACACGTAATTTCACCGGTTCGCATTTTCACCGGATACGCCGTCTTTAACAGTAAATGAGATAGTATCAATATCAAAGTTTAGAGGACGACTCTTTGGTTAAAAATGTACAATCAGAAGTGTATTGCGCTGTGGAGCATGTTGCAGTTACACCACACTGAAGATTAAAACATCTAACTTTGGAGTTTGGAGACAGACCTACATTGCAGGAGGCATCAAAAGATCTCCACATACTGAAGAAATGAACTAGGGCATTGCATCTTTAGAAGGATTGTGTGATTTTTAGAAATGAAAATTCCAACTTTTTTACAGCTACCAAATAGCTTTTCAATAATGTGGTCTGATATTTTCTCTATTTTGATTATCTACCAATGACCTGAAGGAATGCTTCCAGCAGAGACTCGTAGGTGCGAAAGGCAAAAAGATGTTATTTTCTCTGATTTGATTGGATAGCTATCCTTGGTTGTTGCCTCCTACTGCCTTTCACTATCAATCCAGACAATTAGTTCTAATAATTTGGCATGACTCACTAGTCCAATGTGCTTCTTCTTCTTCTTTTTTGGCTAAAGGACTAACATTTGTCCATTACCTTTCTTTAGTGTTGGAACCAAGCGCACAAACAAACCAATCCTCAAAACCAACTAATCAACTTACATCTCAGCAGTAAGTCGTCGAATTACAACCAGCCAACTAGGACATAAAACACTGCAAGTAAGAAATTAAGCAAATTACAGGCTTACAGCTACCCTTTTGGCCCATCTCCTTTTACTAGCAATCTTTCTTACCCCCCCCCCCCCCCCCCCAAAAAAAGCTTTTACTTACAAAAGCTTGCGCCACCTCACAGAAACAAAACTTATCCATAATCCCACCAACCGCGCGCTAGAGAAGAACCACCACCACCTTAGCTCCCATCCTGCCAACCACCCACCCAACGCCATCTATCCACAGTATGTGAGCGCCAAAGAAGAAACAAACAAGGCGAAAATGCGCAACTACTCTCTAACCTCGAGGCATTTCTATCAAAAAACGCACGCATGCATAATTGTCCTAGACTAGATGCCTTACCTGATTCCCCGTCACCTGGGAGAAACGAAAGAACTGATCTATAGTGATATCCCTACCAACCAGACACTAGCGCAAGGGCGCAACCGGTCGGCAAATAAGTCCAAACCTCGCAATGGCAAGCACACTGACCGAGCAGATGGATACAAAGGGGGAGAGAGATGGGGAATGGGCGGCACCTTTTGGCGCGCTTGGGGTCGATGGCGGCGAGCTCGGCGAGCTGCTCGGGGGTCATGGCCTTCTTGGCCTCCACGGCCAACGCGGCGGCGTCCTTCCGCGCGGCGCTGCCGCCGGGGGAGAAGAGCCCGGAGCCGTCGATGGAGCTGCTGTGGCGGTGCTTGGGCCGCGGCAGCGAGGATGTCTCGGCGGCGCGGTCGCGGTCGGAGCCGGTGGCGGCGGGGCCGGAGGAGATCTTCTCGATGTCCATGAAGGTGGAGAAGAGGTCGTCCTCGGAGCCGATCTCGTCGAAGCCCGCGGAGCCGTCGTCGCCGCCGCTGCCGAGGTCGAGGTCGTCCGGGAGGCGGAAGGGGACCTCAGATCTGGCGCGGCGGTGGTGCGCCCCGCGCATCGCCGGCGCCAGGGCGGGCGGCGGCGGATCGGTGGATTTCGGCTGCTGCATTGCGCGGCTCCGCTCCCCGCCTCCGCGTGCGCGCGCGTGCTCGGGCTGGGGATGGGAGGAGCGATGGGGGATAGGCAGGCTGCTACCTGCTGCTGCGGCTCCGCCTGTGCTTATTGTAGCTTTCGGGTTTGGTTTGGTTAGGTTTTTCAGAGGCGGGGGTGGGGTGGGATCTGGGACTCGAGGCGGAGGGAAGGATGAAGCATGTGAGCGCCCGGATTGAATTCGGATACGTAGCGAAGATGTCCATACGTGTCCAAATGGGCGGCACGGTTCGGGCGTGACACCACGGTACGGCACGTTTAGGCCGTCAGCTGAAATGGATTATGTTGTGCTGATCTATAGGCTAATACATCGGTCCAGGCATAGTCTAGAGATTTGTGCCATGTCAAGCTGATATAAGGCACGATTAGTCCGTTGGGCCACGGAAGTATGGCACGTCTGTGTAGCTCATTCAGCTTGAAAAAATTTCAAAAAACTGAATAGTTAAAAAATATGTAAAACTCAAAAAGTCATAATAAATTATAAAAATTGTACGAAAATATATCTTAAATTATAAAAAAATATAGAAAAAGACATAATAAATTGTAGAAATGTAATGATGAGCTTTTATTAATGTTAAAATGGTTGCCTCGTTGAAAACTTTGCTAAGTAAAAAACTCAATTCGAGAAAATCTTGATCATGTCATCTCGCGCTACACACCCCTAGGTGTGAATTCCCGTTGCCAATGCGAGATTCCCTCCGCCGAAGCTTGTCATGACTTGCCTTCCCCAAATCTAGCTAGAATCACCACCGCAGTCACCATTCCTTCATCAGTAGGTCTCTAGCCAATTCCTCCTAGACAAAGCATCCTTGCACCCCCTCTTAACTTTCTGCACCATCAATTTGATCCCTCCTCCACCTCAAGTCGCCACTACCATGGGCCATGCAGCGCCCCCCAGGATCCCATCGCCAAACATATTTGTTGCGCCCTCGCCGCCACCACCCGATTCATTGAGTTCGCCTCACTTTTCTCCTTCTCTCCCTCTGGCCACCTGTCGTCCCTTTCCTCTTTGTGCCCAACTGCCCCACGCCACCATTAGCTCACTGTGGCACATGTCCAACGATGCTGTCATCTACCCTTGCTCCCATTCCCTCCCAATGACCCATTTTGGCCATCATTACCACCTCTCCGGCTGCCGCTCACCGCTAGCAAGCTTGCCCTGGCCGAGCGTCGCTGCCTTGTCTACCCTTCCTCTGTTTCGGCTCAATTGTTCTATTTTCTCTCTATGCTTCTCTCTGAGTATATATCTCACAATTGGGCTCGAGCACTATTCCCTGGCCCACTTGTCATAGTATATTTCTATTTTTTCCAATTAGAAAATAATTAAGGGAAATTAAAATGATTAACATAAATTCAAATAAAAAAGATAATGAAAATCTATTTAGTTATAAATAAAATAAGAATAATACTAAATGATGGAATTGGAATAAAGTTTATGTAAATTAAATATATTTTAAAATTTTATCTTGATTAGTTGCATATCGATAAGTCTTAGCAAACTAATTTAAAATCATTAGTGAGCCATTAATATTTATTTCAAAACTTAAATACTAATTAAAGTTATTATTAAAATATAAATTTGTATAAATGTCCAAAAGTCATGATGCCCCCTTTTCGAATAGTACTTAAGTAATTCATGTAATTAATTTGAATAATAGGTCACTAATATTTTGTAAATATGAGGATTTAAATTAAAGATTACCTTGAGATATAATTAGATGCTATTCAAAGATATTTAGTGTTTAATTCAGAGAACCCACTTTAATTAAGATATCCCATGGAAAAAAGTCAAATAGAATCGGATGTCAGTTGCACCGTTAGCAATATTATTGTACACACTCATAAGTCGGTTGAAGGCCCTATTGAAAGATAATCCTTGTCATTAGCATGCCGCTAGCACTTAAATTTTGATTATAAATTTAATTAAAATAATATTGAAATATAATGGTATACAACGAGCTCGACCCCACTAAATAGATTTTAGTTAAATATTAAATTGTGCTAAATAATAACTAAGAATAATTATAATATCAACGGCATTTAATTCAAGGCGCCACTTTAGAAAGGAAGTCATGTTAAAATACAACTCCAAGTAAAATGTAAATAATTATTTCAATAACATGTGCACCGTTGGTCATTAATTATGATTGTGCTAAACCACAATGGATAAACTACCTAGTAGCATGGTCAATTAACTATACTTTAATTAAAATAATACACCGCCATATCAGTAGACTGTAGTCTAAAGTCTAGTAATACCGAGACTAAGTTAAGAGTTGCATTTTCATCCAAGTGAATGTAAATCCTAGGATTAATTATCAGCTGTGGTTTGTTAATAAATAATGGCATGGCTAGAGTTAGCCATTAAATAGCAATTAATTAAATAAATAATCTCACACTTTAGTTAATTATTAAATTAATCATTCAAATAATTAGCAATTGAACATCAAATAATAATATATTAAGAACTTCCTAAAAATGTAGAATATAATACTAAAATAGTTAATTAAAATTATACCTATCACATGTAGACTCTCATATTTGTCTATAGAGCTCACCTAACTCATGGAACTTAATAAATATAAACTAATAAAAGTCATTAAGTTAAGGTTTGGGCAGTATCCACTAGTCAACCATGTCCAACTATCTTTGAACCCAGAGTAGAATATTTCCTAGAACATTCCTTCATCCTCACTGGACATTCTTTGATATCCTTCTCGGCAAATTTTCCCCTCTATCATCTCTCCCTTCGCTGAGACTTTGTTTGACTCCGTCTATACCCCGCACTCTCTAGAATCATATCTTGTGTCGCCAACTTAATCATAATAAAGTTTAATTGAGTTTATTCAGATTTATTTTGATTCTTGGAATTATTTGAATTTATTTAGATTTGGTTGTTTATCGCACAACTAGAATTTGGAGCCTCGAATGAGCAACAGATCAAGTGAGATCAATATTGAGATAAAAAATCAAGAGTTCAAGATTATTGACTAAGAAGGCTTTGAGTAAGATGAAGATCACAGTAAATTGAACAAGGTAAGTCATCACTTTGATCTTGAAAATATCAAATTGCATGCTTTATTTTATTATGCAAATTATATTCGTATTAGCTCATAGTTAATTTTCTATAGATAATTGCTTAATTATACCCCACTCCTTGATCTTGGACATAAAACCTTGTCACTCTAAGAATAATGGTAAACATACTAGTGATAAGTCTATATCTAAATGCCATGTGTAGTCTTGCTTAGATACCTAGGGGCATTAATTTGCCCTGACATTATTTCAAATATGAAAACTTGATTTGGGCAGTCACTGGTGGGAAGTGGCTGGTATGTTAAACTCGATTATTTTATGATTCCAAAAACTCTAAAACTTGCTTAAATATCTAGGTGAATGGTAAGAGATATTGGTGTGGATGTAGCATGAGAATATGTTGTTTGTGGCATAACCGCCTAGGTAACTTTAAGAGCTGAATCTTGTACGACCTCCCAAGGTAAAATAGTGCAACCACAAGTCTATAATGGGTACAACCTGCTAACTAATTTGCATCGGCCTAGTGTGGGTCATGCCATTCAGTGGAATATGGGTTGAGTGCTGGATTTAAGCCTCCGTGTGGGGCAAGTGGGGGCTTCTGGAGCAGGTGGATGTAACCCCACAGTGGTGGAAATCTTAGCGGGTATGGTCTCACTGGGGAGATGCATTGTAAAGACCTTGTGGTGATCTTCTTGATCCACATGTCTAAGAAAATATTTGGAATATAATAAGTTGATTGTCTCTTGTGGATAAAATACATGACCTCTGCAGACTAAAAATTGTTCGAACAGCCATGCTCACAGTCACGGACAGGTATGGGAACCTATTGGAATTAGTGTCTATTTATAAAACTTTGTGGATGGGATGAAAACCACAAGTGAATATAACCTTGAATTGATTTTCCTGGGTGGATGCAACCTAGTGATAATAAGGGGTGTATGTAACCCTAATAACAAAATTAGCATATGGTGTAGGTAACCATGCTCTGTAACATGTGGACGTAACCTGCAATACTATTACTGTATTCTTTCACATACTTTAGAAAACATGATTTAGTTAAAAATACTAGGTCTTAGAAATTTCCTATATATGTATCTCAAAATGGTGGCGCTTTTACAAATAAAAGAACCTTAAGCCTCTTTTTGTTCAACCATTCATCTATTATTATCACATTTTGTGTGGTGGTTTGCTGAGTTACTTCATACTTATTGTTACTCAAACTACTATTATTCAGTAAGTAAGAATGAGAAAGAAAAGCCCCGTTGTCATCTAAGGGCGTTAACAAGATTGGAAGACGATGAGACCAAGAACTAGATCATGAGCCCTAGTTGGTTGCCTGCGGGCACATCCTGGGGGTTCCACATGTGGAAAGTTCTAGTTTTTGCTACTACTATTTAAAGATTTTGGCTTATCGACCTATGTGTAAGTCCATTATTATATTAGCTATGCTTTCACAAAATATGCTTTGGGACTCTAAACCAATTTTGTGGAATATGCGTTGCACATTTAGGGAAGGAATTTCCTTTCACGAAATACATTAGCAAAGGAGGAGTCTGTCGCACCAGGACAAACACATTACCACAAGCAAAGCTAATACCGACTGCGCACTTGCACTTTGCGTTGTTACGTAGTCGCACCGACATATCTTGAGCCTTACAAAAGTAAACAAAAGAAGTAGATAACTACAGGATATGTAGAGACCTTAGGTTGCGATCTGAAGAACAGCTGCAGGTTAGCACGGAAAGGAAAGTCGAGAAGCACGGCGCACACCGTTCCGTCCGCGGTGGCTTGCACGGAGCACAGTTGGAAAGCGGTGGCCGCGGCCACCTCGCGCCATGTCCAACCGAACTGCCTCCTCGGTCATGCGCGCGCTACGTGGAGCGCACGAGTCGCGCCATGCACGGCGACACGTGCAGCGCCCTCCTCCTCCACCCGTCACCGCTTTATACCCCCCTCTACCGTCTCACACCCTGTCGAAAGAGCACGTACACAGCAAGTCTGCAAGAACAAGAGAGCAAGCAGGCGAGGTAGCTGGACGAAACTGGTTAGCTAGGAGATGGGTCGTGGGGTGGCTGTGATGGCGCCGCTGCTCCTGCTGCTTCTCCTTCTCTCGCGGTGCTCGGCGACGATGGGGGCGTCGCGTTACGGGGAGAAGGGGTGGGGGGAGGGGGAGGGGGAGTGGCAGCCGGAGGAGGAGGGCAAGGGCGGCGGCCCAGGGAGGGGGCTGTTCGTTCTGGACAGGCTGGAGAAGGTGGTGGAGACCGAGGGCGGGCGTGTGCACGTCGTGCGCGGGCAGCCGTGGCCGCCGGCGTCCATCGTGCCGGACCCGTGGCACGGCGGGTGCGGCGCGTGCCGGCGGGAGGGGCTCATGCACATCGGGTTCATCACCATGGAGCCCAAGACGCTGTTCGTGCCGCACTACATCGACTCCAACCTCATCCTCTTCGTGCAGCGAGGTATATATAATATACGTGCGGAACACATGGATATGCATGCGTGTCTCTGTTTGAGCATTAGTTTGGCATGTTAATTCTTGCAACGTCAATTTGAGAACTGAAGAATCGTCGTGCATGCACTTGGTTGGATCGTCGATGATATATGTTATGGGCAGGGGAGGTGAAGGTTGGCTGGATCCACAAGGACGAGCTCGTGGAGAGGAAGCTCAAGATGGGCGACGTCCTCCACATCGACGCCGGCTCGACCTTCTACATGGTCAACACCGGCAAAGGCCAGAGGCTGCAGATAATTTGCAGCATCGACGCCTCAGAGAGCATCGGCTTCAGCCCTTTTCAGGTCATATTGCTAATTGTTCTGCGTTAATGTATTATTCTTGCACGTACAAAGATTCAAATTACGCACTTGCATCGATCGATCTCCTGCTGATGAACGACGAATACAACGCTGCAGTCCTTCTTTCTTGGTGGCGCAGGGCACCCGACGTCGGTGCTCGCCGGCTTCGACCCGAAGACGCTTGCTACTGCCTTCAACGTGAGCTAATCCATTTGAACAATTTACATTGAGCAACATACATGGCAATCTCCAATTCCTGCATGCCTAATTATTTCTGATGTTTTGTGTTAATTAGGCTACTTACGACGAGTTGGCAAGAATTTTACTGGTACAAACCCGTGGCCCTATCGTGTACTACACCAAGGAGCCCGGGAGCAGCGGCAAAGAGCATGGACATGGGGACAAGCGAGAGCACGGACAGGGAGGTAAATGTGATGTGGGAGACAAGGGAGCGCGGAGAAGGGAGAGCGAGCCATGGAGACCAGGGGGGAGATGTGAGGAAGAGGAATGCGGTAAGGAGCAGTCGACATGGTCGTGGAGGAAGCTGATGGGCAGGCTCGTCGGAGGGGCCTCCCATGTCGCGCAGCTGAACAAGAAGGACGAGACGGTGCGCGCGCCGGAGCCGTACAACCTCTACGACCACGAGCCCGGCTTCCGTAACACCTACGGCTGGAGCCTCGCCGTCGACAAGCACGCCTACGAGCCCCTCGACCATTCCGACATCGGCGTCTATCTCGTCAACCTCACCGCCGTACGAACCGCGGACACTTCTTGCATCCTTGCTCTTCGCAGCAGTTCACACCAGTAGAGATTCGATTGCGGCGAGGCTGATCGATGCTGTGTGTCGCATGCAGGGATCGATGTTGGCGCCGCACGTGAACCCGAGGGCGACGGAGTACGGCGTGGTGCTCGGCGGGGAAGGCATCATTCAGGTGGTCTTCCCGAACGGGTCGTTGGCGATGAGCGCGTCGGTGCGTGCCGGCGACGTGTTCTGGATCCCGCGCTACTTCCCGTTCTGCCAGGTGGCTTCGCGGGGCGGGCCGTTCGAGTTCTTCGGGTTCACCACGTCGGCGCGGCGGAACCGGCCGCAGTTCCTGATCGGCGCCACCTCTATCCTCCGCACGGTGCTCGGGCCGGAGCTCGCGGCTGGGTTCGGCGTCCCCGAGAAGGAGATCAGAGAGCTCGTGATGGCGCAGAAGCAGGCGGTGATACTGCCGTCGTTGCCTGAGAAGAAGAAGGCGAGGAAGGAGGAGGAGAAGAAGGGGAAGGAGCAGAGGGAGCCGTTGGTTATTAAGCAGGTGGCGCAGGAGTAAGCTCGCGCAGGTAGCTGCTTAATGCTTACTGAGCAGGTGTTCCATCTGTGCCTAAGTTTGCAGTTGCGTTTATTTTGTGGTCGAAACTTTTGTATCTAAGTAACCATGTGTGTGCTTCCGCTGTGTCCATGTTGTGTCCTTCGTGTCTCTTCATGGAGTTTCGGCGTCGTCAAAAAATAAAGATGCTCGTGAAATTGTCTGTGGAGATGCATGGCAAAAGCTGTGCAGCCAGTAGTCTTTTCTGGTTTTCGATCATAGTAGAGAAATTGAGCTTCCGATGCATCCAAGAAGTAGAAGCCCTCAAGAATCAGAATCCACTCACGTTTTCTATCCATCTACTTACAAGTTGCAAACAATCTACAACAACCCGCCACCGAATTACTGAATGATACTGATGCTCCCGGCCGATTAAGCCGATAGATTCGAAATTGATCACTTTTCGAAGACTTGAAGTGTCTTCCTCTCGAGAGAGTACCAAAATCGATCGTATGCAGATGCCAGCATCACTTGTTCCTCGGAGAATCACGACGCGTTTACCGTTTGCACGCCAAGTCAGGCCACTCTCTTCGGCAACGGAAGCCGAATGGAAGCCTTGCTACCGAGTTCCAACACCGGAAAAGCCTCGAAAAAGTGATATGGTGCTTCCTGTTAGAGATATATGTATAGTTGTTATTCCCTATTGTTATGAGGGGTTCTTTACATATTTACCACCTGTACCTTGTGTATATATACTGGCCCATTGGCCTCATATGAATACAAGCGCTATTCATAACATGGTATCAGAACCAAAACTAGGTTTTGGCTTACCTAGGTTCCGCGCCGTCGCCGGCCTCCCGCGCGTCGCCGGCCTCCTCGCCGCCGCCGCCCTCCGCGCGCTGTTCTTGCTGCCCCGCCGACTCCACTGCCGCCGCGCCGCCGGGACGCCTCGCCTTCGCCCGCCCGCTCGGTCTCGCCGACTCCCGCCGCCGCCGCCTTCATCCGCGCTGCGTGAGGTTGCTCGCTCGAGATCTTCGCCGGCCGCTCCTCCGCCGCCGCGCCGCCGCCGGTGCCGCCTCGCTGTCGCCGACCTCGGCGTCTCGCGCCGCCGCCCACCCGCCGCCTCCATCTTCCGCCTCCGCTGGCGCCGCCGCCGGCCGCTTCCGCGTGTGCCGCCGCTGCCCGCCGCCCGCTTTTCCGCCGCGCGCGCCGCTGCCGCGCTGGCGCCGCCGCTCGCTGCTCTAACCTAATGGGCCTCGCCCGTGTGATTTAACCGAAGCGGCAAGAAGAAAAAAAAAAAAAAGGAAAAAAGGAAAAACGTCGTTTAACCGCCGCGCGCCCGGCGCCACTGTTAGACTTCGTTGCCTTGGTCGCCGCGCCGCCCAGCCCGCCTACCAATGGGCACCGCTTCTCCTCGCTTGCCGGTGATCTTTGATGGTGTTAACTACACCGACTTCGTGTCTCACATGCGCATTCACATGCGTGGTCTTCGTCTCTGGGGCGTCCTCTCTGGCGATGTCACCTGCCCGCCTTGCCCTATTCCTCCGACGGAGCCTCCGCCTGTTGCATTGCCTCCGATAGCCGATAAGGCTGCTGCTGATGATGAAGCTGCTGATGAAGCTGCCTCTGCCTACCAGGAGGCTCTGGATTCCTACAAGGATCGTCTGACCGTCTACACTCAGTGGTACGATGACGACGCCGCCGCTTCTTTGTCTTCATCGCGATGTCCACCTCGCTTCGAGGTTGTGGGACTCCTTTGGCTTTCCGGATGTGGACTCATCTTCGCCGGCCGCTCGAGCCCTCGGTGATGCCTCGCACTGTCCCGTGGTCCGCCAGAGCACTCTCTTCACAGGTGATGCTACCGTTGACGCCTTTACGCCGAGTTCTCGCTGCTTTGGCGTCGCTTGACTCTCTCCGCGATCGCCGGCCGCCGTACTGTCCCGTCTTGCCGCCGAGGTACGTCTTGATCTGCAGCTTTCAGCGGGTTTACGAGTTCCTTACTCGCCGCCCCGAAGTTGGAGTAAAGGCGTGCCCAGCCTCCTGCACGCCACTCGTGTCACTCTCCGGAGGCTCTTACCGAGATACGCGCAGAGGAGACTCGTTTGAGTGGTGCTTTGTCCGATGCCACTCCCTCTGTGCTCGCCGCCGTCCGCGCTGCACCGCTTCCTCCGGCGGCTACCACAGTGGTGGTGGCCGCCTCCGTCTGGAGGTGGCCGCCTCACTGCTCCTATCGCGACAAGGATGGCCACACCGAGTCCCGTGCTACAAGAAGAAGCGAGATCTTTCACGCCGTTCTTCATCGGCACTAGTGCTTCTACGACGACGCTCGCCTCGACTTCTTCAAGAGCTTCTCTCACCGAGCGGTGAGATAGCCGACTTCGACGCCTACTTGCCGCTCAGTTCTCCTCGGCAGTGTTCTGCGAGTTCGCTCATCGACTCTTCAGCACGAGAGACCACCTCCTACACATCAGTACCTCCCGTGGATTCTTGATTCGGAGCATCTTTTCATATGACTCTGATTCTTCCACTGTCTTCTATTACACCTCTTGATTCTCCGTCGGTGTTCTTACTGCGATGGTACATCTCTTTTGTCTCTCGTCGAGGATCTCTTAGCAACTCATCTTTTCATGTTCCTTCATTGCTCATGTTCCTCGCCTTACCTTGCGACTTCTTTCTGCGGGCGACATCGACCTTGGTTATCGAGTTATTCTCGACTCGACTCTTGTTGTGTTCGGGATCGCCACACGGAGCTCGTTGGTTCTCGCCTCGGCGCGTGACTCACAGCGTCTCTCGGGAGCTTGACTGCTTCATCTTCCTTCCGCGCCACCACCGCCGCCGCCTCTCGCTTACGCCACTTCGTCTACCGGCTCTTTCCAGCGAAGGGCATCACCGTCTTGGCCATCTCAGTGGATCTCGCCTGCCGCCCTTAGTTCGTCGTGGTCTTCGGGTCCGTCTCGGAGACGTGTCTTTAGATTGTCGGGCGTAAGTTAGGTAAACAGATTCAGCTTCCTTATCCTCATAGTGAGACCGTGTCTCAAAGATCCTTTGATCTTGTTCATTCGGATGTTTGGGTCCTGTTCCTTCGCTTTGAAAGGGGTCATCGTTATTATATTATTTTTATAGATGATTTCTCTCGCCATACTTGGATATATTTCATGTCTTCACGTAGTGAGGTTCTGTCTATCTATAAACAATTTGCCACTATGATTCACACACAGTTCTCCACTCCTATTCGTGTCTTTCGTGGCTGATTCTGCCGGCGAGTACCTCTCTCGTTACTGCGCGCAGCCTTCCTTGCCGAGCGGGCACTCTCGCCGCTTCTCTTATCCCGGTGCTCATGCTCGAATGGTGTCGCTGAGCGCAAGCATCGTCACCTCCTTGAGACGGCTCGTGCTCTGATGATTGCCGCCTCTATTCCACCTCATTTTTGGGCCGAGGTCGTTTCCATCGCCACCTATCTCGTCAACATCCACCCTCTTCCGCCCTTCGTGGAGCGATCCTCGTTGAGCGTCTCGTGGTCTTCTTCCGACTACTCTACCCTTCATATGTTTGGCTGCGCTTTGCTACGCTCTCCTTGCCCTCGAGAACGCACCAAACCGACCGCCGATCTGTTGAGTGTGTCTTTCGGGATACAGATGCGAGCACAAGGGCTATCGGTCTTGGGATCCAGCTTGGTCGTCGGATGCGGGTTTCTCGGGATGTGACTTTTGACGAGTCTCGCCCATTCTACCCACGCCCCGCCTCTCCTTCGGCTTCCTCTGTGGAGTCTCTGTCTTTCTTGACCTTTCCGATACTCCTATATCTGCTTTGCCTCGCCCACCGTCCCACCGAGTCTCCACATATTCCCCGTGGCCTCTCCGCCGTTGTCGCCGCTGTGTCGTCTCCTCGACTCCTCGTGCTCCTCCCACTATCGTCTACACTCGCCGACCTCGTATTGAGGATCTTCCGGATGAGTCATCTTCTTCGATGTTCCATCTTCTTCGATGCTCCATCTTCCCCGATGGGTCATCTTCTCCTCGCTACGCTCCGCGATCGCCGATCGATTCGGCCTCCCGCCTGCTTTGCCTTTGCCGGGCGCAGCTACTCGTGAGCCTGTCTCCTACCGGGATGTCATTACTCACCCCGAGTGGCAGCTTGCCATGGCCGAGAGATTGCTGCCCTTGAGCGCATCGGTACTTGGGATCTTGTTTCTTTTCCATCCCATTCTCATCCCATCACATGTAAGTGGGTCTATAAGATTAAGACTCGCTCGATGGCTCTCTTGAGCGCTATAAGGCGCGTCTTGTTGCTCGTGGTTTCAGCAGAGCATGGTGTTGACTACGACGAGACTTTTGCTCCGTGGCTCACATGACCACCGCTCGCACTCTTCTTTCGGTGGCGTCTGCTCGCCACCGGTCTGCTTTCACTTGATGTCAAGAATGCCTTTCTTAATGGCGAGTTGCGTGAGGAGGTCTACATGCATCCGCCACCGGGTATTCTGTTCTCGAGGGCATGGTCCGCCGCCTTCGCCGCTCTCTCTATGGCCTTAAGCAAGCCCCGTGCTTGGTTTGAGCGCTTCTCCTCCGTGGTTACCGGTGCTGGATTTTCAGCTAGTGATCATGATCTGCGCTCTTTGTCCACACTTCGCCTCGTGGTTGGACTCTTCTTCTCCGTATGTTGATGATATGATCATTACAGAGATGATTCAGTACATTGCCTTTGTTAAGGCTCGTCTTAGTGAGCGATTCCTTATGTCGGATCTTGGTCCTCTTCGTTATTTCCTTGGGATTGAGGTTACTTCCACTCCGGATGGTTTCTTTATGTCCCAAGAGAAATATATTCAGATCTTCTTGATCGCGCCTCTCTCATCGATCAGTCTTCGTTGAGACTCCCATGGAGCTCAATGTTCACCTCCGACTCTCGATGGCGAGCTTCTTTACGATCCGACTCGCTATCGTCATCTTGTTGGGAGTCTTGTCTACCTTGTCATTACTCGTCCGGATATCACTTATCCAGTTCATATTCGAGTCGGTTTGTTTCAGCTCCCACTCGAGTTCACTACAACCACCTTCTTCGAGTTCTGCGATACCTTCGTGGGACTATCTCTCGCCGTCTCTTCTTTCCACGCCCAGCTCGTTATGCCTTCAGCCTATTCGGATGCTACTTGGGCCAGCGATCCTCCGATCGCGGTCTATCTCTCGCATCGTGTTTTTCTTGGTGGTTCTCTCATTGCCGGAAGACGAAGAAACAGATCGCAGTGTCCCGCTCGAGTGCGGAGGTCGAGTTGCGAGCTATGGCTCTCTTGACAGCAGAGATTACTTGGCTACGGTGGTTACTTGAGGATTTTGGTGTTTCGTCACTACACCGACCCTCTCTTGTCGACAAGACATGTGCTATCGGTATTGCTCGTGATCCCGTGAAGCATGAGCTCACCAAGCATATTGGTGTTGATGCTTCTTTCATGAGGACTTGTGTGCATGATCGGTGATTACTCTTGCATGTGCCTTCTGAGCTTCAGATAGCGGATTTCTTCACGAAGGCCCGACTCGAGCACAAAGACGACTTCAACTCTCCAAACTCAGTTCTGTTGATCCACCATGAGTTTGAGGGGGGTGTTAGAGATATATGTATAGTTGTTATTCCCCATTGTTATGAGGGGTTCTTTGCATATTTACCACCTGTACCTTGTGTATATATACTGGCCCATTGGCCTCATATGAATACAAGCGCTATTCATAACACTTCCAAGAGACCACGACGTCTCCTCCTCCTGCAGCAGCACCTCCTTGACATGGTGCTTCCAAGAGACCACGACGCCGCGCTTGACCGCGGCGGCGTACACGGCCATCGCGTCGGGCCACCTCCCCTGCCGGGCGAGCTCGCCGAGCAACGCGTCGAACGAGTTCCGGCCAGGCACGAAGTCCCTCGCGATCACCAGCGCCAGCACCCGCAGCGCGTCGCGCGCCCTGCCTCGCTCGCACAGCGCGCTCACCACGTCCGTGTACGCGCGCTTCCGCACCGCGTACCCCTTGCGCACCATCTCGGCCAGGATCGCCACGGCCGCGTCCGCCTCGCCGCCGCGCGCCAGCGCCAGCGCCATCAGGCAGTACGTGTACGACACCGGCTCGTGCCCGGACGCCACCACCTCGCCGAATACCTCATTGGCGTCCCTGAGGGCCGAGATGTCCGCCGCGCACTACCGGCACAGGCCACGGGCGAGCGTGTCCAGTACGCGGCCGTCCGCCTCGAGCCCGGCGCGCTCCATGCGCTTGTACGTCTACCACGCCGCGGAGGTTTCGCCGGCGCGCAGCAGCACGATGCTGAAGCTGATCTTGTCCGGTGGGCACGCGTCGTTGCCGCACATCTCCATGAGCAGGCTGTACGCCTTCAGCGGATTCCCCTCCTTGCAGTGGCCGTTGAGCAGCGCGTTGTAGGTGAGTATCGTCGGCGAGAGGCCCATCCCGACGGCGTCTTGGAAGATGGCGGTGGCCTCCTCCGTCCGGCTGACCTTGCAAAACCCGTCGAGGACAATGGTGAAGGTGTAGATGTCCGGCGTTTGCTCGGGCGCGTCCTTGAGCATGTTAAGGAGGTCCAGCACCTCCTCGAGGCGGCCGACATAGCAGAGCCCGCCGACGAGGCTGTTGTAGGTGCGGATGGCCGGCTCGCACCTGACGGCGCGCATGGCATCGAACACCAACATGGCCGTGGTGAATGCACATTATACTAACACATGCTTACAACATTAAACCAAACTTTATTATAGGGATACGACATAACAACTAGATTTTAACACAGCGGAGTGTCCAACCTAAAATTATATTAGGTTTTGTTAAATATCATCCGGATGTTTTCTTCCTAACTATCATCCAGATTTAGGACTGTTGGATTAGAGATCTAATGGCCATGAATTCTCCCCCCTCCTCCTTGAAAAAGTCTCCTCCTTAAAAAACAATAGACTTCATAATTTCTAATCTAAGGGTCATAATTTTGAATAATAGATAGGAAGAAAATATCCGAGTGATGTTTAGACACTACCAATTATATTACAACACAAAGAAAAACCATACAAATATACCTGAGCGAGAAAGATCTAAGCGAGAAAGACTTAAAACAACTAATCATCTATACCATAGGATTATTCAAATTATTCCTTGACCAGTTCTTCGTTACCATCCTACTCATGGTTCTTTTCTTTTTTTTTTTTTGACAAGAAACCCGATAAGAAGCCCATAGGGTATAATTAAATTATAAGAAATAAGATGTTTATGTACAAGAAGAAAAAAGAAAAAAAGAGATTGTACGACCCACAAGGGGCAATTAACTAATGCAATCTAGCTAGGTAAAGATGAGAGATTTAAATTGTTCTTTCACTCCAAACACATATAGAGTGAGATCTTGTTTGAAGAGAACCCATGGTTCTTCTATTAATATTTAGCAAGTAATAAGTACAACGGTGCTTAACAAGTCACAAGATATATTGTCTTCATAATTACATTTGTGGATGTAAGTTTATTTGTATACAATTTTCTAAAGAAATTCTAAACTTCTTAAGGGAAAGGGGCTTAGCAACTTGTTTACTAAATTGAAACATTATTAAAGCTAAGAGCGCATTCATATTGGCTTTTGGCTTTGTCTTATAAATAGAAACAACTTGTAGAGAAACTTATAGAGAGAGACACTCGCGAGCAATTTTGGCTAATATAAATGAAGTCACTACAGTGTATACTACAATCAACTAATAGACTTGTAGCACCCAAAAATAGGAAGGTTACCAATATCCCAAAAACCCAGTAAGTCCTCTTAATTAGCAATTAAGCCAATTAATTGTCATTCTTATCTGGGTTTAGGAGGGGATAAATAAAGGACAAACCATCCCCTTGCGTAGGCCCTAACTCCATCTATAGAGGTTTGTCCTCCCTCTCTCCAATCCTTCTCTTTCTCTCTTTCTTCTTGTGAGAACAACGGTATGTGGGGATGGCCCAGCCGGGGCAGGCGGCGCCGGCGCTAGCGGCAGGCGGTGGCACACGGCGTGAGCGCGGCATGGCAGTGCACGGTGCGACAATGCGATGTCAAGAGGCGATAGGCCATGGCGGGGAGGCCGGAGTTGGCATGGCCAGCTTCGGCGACATGCAGGCCATGAGGCACTACTGTGGCAGTGTACAGGTCGTGAGGCACGGAGGCGGCGTCCTATGGTGGCACGTTGGAGGCAGTGATCGATGGTGGCGCGATGCAGGCGGTGGCCAGTGGCGGCATAGCGCAGCACAGTCGGTGAAGCCAGAGCAAGCGGCGCAACACGGTGGTGGCGATGGCTTGCGCGACGCAGGTGGCAGCCAGCAATGGCCGGCGATTGCGGTGGCAGCGGTCGAAGTGGCTGGTGGCCAACTTCCATGGCCATGTGGTTCGGGTGGCCGGGTGGCTGGGAGGCCGAGCCGAATAGCATTTCACGTGAAGTTTTCTTAGGTCGTGCAGCGGGCCATGGTCCATTCGGCTGAACGGCAAATCGCATGGCTGAACGACAATACGCATGCAAAATCTTACCAACACGATCTTTCCAGCCAAACAACCTTCTGCTGTCATTTTTTTGCAATCTTATCATAACCCTCATCTAATTCACCTCCGTTCCATCATGCAGGTTCACATGTAGCTGTTGAGGGGGCGTTCGAGCAGTTGTGCATTCTAGATCATTCGTGTAGCGAGTCCGCCGAGCGTGCTCAAAGCAAGTACATCGCGGCCATAACCTCTCCGTTCCACATTCCACATCTTCCATGATCATTTGTTACCGTTGCCATTGAGTACAATTATCATATCACTCATCCTTATCTGATTATTATTATTATATCACTACTATCAACATGAATCGCCTATGATATTACCTCTTCACAAACGATTTTTAGCACTGACAACAATATAGACGGTATCTAAATCACAACTGTTTGTGATTATATTTAATACTAACGGTTTTGCTCAACCGTCTGTAATGAGACTCTAGTATTAATTTTTTTTTGTAGTAGTGCGATGTAGTCGGAGGTGGGGAGCGCCCCGTTGTCGCGCTGCAAGAGGTCTAGCACCTTCACCCGCTCCTCCACGGAGAGACCCATGATTCGCTTCGTGCAGTCCCACGCCCGGAGACGCGATCTCCTCCTCCCTCCGCCGCCGTCATCATCACCCAATCCTTGAGAGCCCGCACCAAGAACCTGTGGCGACGCGGGTTGTTTGTTCCCGAAGAGAAATTCTATTGGCCCCCGTTACACCGAGCCATTTGTGTCATGAGCGAATTGGGAGTTGACATGTGGCAGCAGTAATAAAAAAATATTATTATTTACTATTTTGCTCTGTAGCAGTCAATAAAAAATATTATTGTACTGTTTTGTTACAGGAAAAACAGTAAAAAATAATATTTTTTACTGACTTGCTACAGTGTAAAACAGTAAAAATAATATTTTTTTATTTCTTACTGCCATGTGTCAACTCCCGGTTCGCTCGTGACACAAATGGCTCGGTGTAACGGGGCACAATAGAATTTCTCCCAGTGGAGGCTGCCGTTGCCGTTGGACTGGAGCACGTGGAGGAGAGGTGGATGGGGTTCGCAGGCGAGAGGATCAGAGGCTCTCGTGCAGCGAAAGCGCCACGCACAGACAGACAGAGACCCGTCCAGCCGTCCTCCGGTCTCCGGTGAGACCGTGCAAGATTTTGCACGCGGCGCTAGTCATCTATGGGCTGCCAATCTGCCGCACGACAGCAGAAGAGCCCCATGATGACGATCCAAGGCCATATGGTTTTTTAAAGGGAACTTGGGCCATACGTTGGATATTCTGGCGGCTATCTTAAAGGTGGAACGTGGTTTTGGGACCTGCATACAAGCCTTGTCCACAGTCAAATTGTAATCTGCCCCTGTTTGGCGTGTGTGTATATATATCCAAGTGTTTCATGCAACACGGTGCTGAGATACCTAAATCAATATGCATTCATGTGTTTTGAAATTCATGATGTTTGCTATGGGTATATTCATATCCATAAAAAAGTATATTTGAAATATCAAACTTCGAAAAAAAAATTTAAATTCAACTTCAGTTTAAACTAGTTTTATGATATATATATATATACTCACTATAGTCACGTTAAATTCAAAAGTAGTTTGAATTGAGTTCAAAACTCACTTACCATAAATATATTAATAGTATAAAATATTTTCATACTCATGCTACACTGCTAACTCTATTCGCATTCGACTAAATTGAATACATATTCGATTCAAATTCGTATTTGTTATGACATTCGATTCATATTAGTATTTGAGACTATTCGATTCGTATTCGATCCGTTTCCATACCTAATCAGAACAACTTTTTTGAAGCGACTTATCAACTTATTGTATTCAGTTTATTCACACAAGCGCTCATGCTAGAGCAAAAATTCATCAGTCGCAGTCATAAGCTGCTGCCGAAAAGAATGCACCGAAGCTACTCTTGTCGAAGCTATTTTTTTATAAAAGAAAATGTCATACAGATGGACTGGCCGCTCACCTCTATGTACAGTAATAAAGCTGGCACACGATGATGCACAAGCATACATAATTTCCCTGTCAATGTAATATGTTAGAGAAAAGCAGTTCGAGATATCCATTACCGTCTTACAAATTTTGGGTGCAACGAAATACTCACTCCATTCTCCTTTACTTGCCGCTTTGGGTACCAAGATTAAGACAATCTCTAATATACATATCTGGCATTTAGCTTTCCTAATTATATGTTAGGGAATAATATTAAAAACGGAAAAGCATATTTCCGCTCATGCGTCCAATTGTGTGGTTGAATGCATGGCGTTCAGAGTTGTTGGATTCATAGTTAGCCTCATCACGTGTTACTGCAGGGAACGATAAGACAAGAAAAAGTACCAGTCATGGGCCTTCTCATCTCCCCTTCCCCTTCACTTTGCCTTTCCCCTCTTTACACAACATGCTTCTCCATTCCTCTTCACTTTGCCTTTCCCCTCTTTACACAACATGCTTCTCCATTCCTCTTCACTTTGCCTTTTCTCCTCTCTACATAGCATACTTCCCTATTCCTCTTCATTTTGCCTTTCCCCTCTCTACACAGTCTACTTCCCCATTCAAATCTTCTCTATATCTCCAATCATCTCTGTCTCTCCAAGCACTTCTTCTTTTCTCATTTTATCATATTATTGTATCACATTCACACCTGATTTGATTTAAAATTTTATACTGAGTTTGCTTTACAAATTATCCTTAGGTTGCTTGCACGTATATCACGAACCTAAATGGATCAGAGTACATAATTTTTTCGAAGTGGTTGCATGAGCCCTAGCAGTTTTGTTTGTCTATCCATGAACCTAAATGGATATCGTGCAGCTTAGAATGTGCAGAAGTAACGGGTTAGCGTGGTTGAGCTTTTTCAACTTTTTTTTTTGTCTAATCCAATGAACCTAGAACTTTTTTGAAGCATAATTTTTGTTTGGTTATATCTTGTATAGGAGCAATAATTGACAAGATAGCTGGTAGAGCCAACTCAATACAAAATATAGAAATTACTTCAAAAATATGCCAAGTCTGAATTTGTATATTGTTCTTTTCGTTGTCCAGAATTCCAAATTAAAAATTAGGGGTGTGGGATGGGGGTTGGAACAACCATTTTTTTTATATCAGATTTGATTGCGAAATCGGTAGTGTTCCTTTCTATTCAAATGAGCAACAACGTCTTCCTCCGTTCCTCGTAGCTTTGCATTCTTGAGAAGAGCTCCTTTCTATTTTCAACATCAGCAAACGTGTTCCCCTCTCTTTATTGTCCAAAGCTGCACGGCACGAGTGGCGGTGTCCTGCAAAAGGACTCGGCCGGCCCATCCACAAGAACCTGCTCCCACGCACAAACCCACGGGCCCTCCCGCCACCTTGAAAAGCGCCCGGCCACGCGCGTCAACCAACCAAGCTTTGCCTCGCTCTTTTGCTCTCGCTTTGTAATCATCACGGACACCACGTCCTTTTGGTCCACCACCACTCCTAGTCCTAGGGCACGGAGCGAGTAAAAAAGCTTTCGCTGCACGGGCGTTGAATCGATCTGGCCTGTAAATTTTGCTCATCTTGTTCTCATGTGCACAAAACTAGCTGGTAAACAAGAAGAGCCAACAACGAGAGGTGATGTTTGTTTCTGGGGCTGTGCAACGGGACAACCGAGCTTCATGTTCAGGTGAGAAACTTCCAAGCGGCCCAGCGCGTACGAAAACCCCGCCTGTAGCAACGGCCAATTTACGTGGGCGTCACATGAGTTTCTACGATAACCAAGTGATCGAGCAAGTGGTTTGCTCCATCCAATACAGGGTACGGAGATCGTACGTTGTGTAGCCCTCTGCAGATTTGAATCCACACGCTGGATCGACCACTCCGGAGTTCGTTTCCCACCTTTTTACTGTGGATTAGCTGATTGGAGTCGCATGCACACCGAAACTGCATTCTGGATGGCAGAGAGAGAACCACAGCAGGTCGTTTTCTGGATGGCACATAGAGCCTAGACAACACAATCCACAACTAGTGAATAGCCGTACATGTTTTAAGGCTTCAAGCTACACATCACCAGTTACTACCCTTGGCACAGCCGATAGTTATGGCATGCACGGTTGCACAGTCAAACGAACACCGACGTCTGAACAATCACCGCTTTGGATTCTCGCTGAGCAATTATACAGACCCCATGCAAGATTCCCTTCAGCGCTTTGTTGGACCTACCAGACGGACGGACGGTCAAAAGGCTGCTACGGTGCTACCCCAGAAAATTGTGGTTTTTTTCCCGCGTTGTGGTTTTTGCCTGAAAATTTCTCGGTGGGGGAGCGGACAGAGAGAGCAGATTGAACAGGGCCAACCATAACCATGAGAGCAAGTTTAATAGTACAGATAGCTGCTACCTCTAATACATTTTCATGTCATTAAAAGATAATGATGCAGTCAACTCATACAATAAGCTGGCTATAAATTGTCTCCATAAGAGCTCTCAATCATTTAATACATACATGAGTATTGATAATTTAATACATGCATGGGTATAGCAATTGGTTCTATGGGTACATGCATGGATAATGCATCTTTTCCTGTGCTATAGCCTGACTCTTGCATGAGAGTCGGCTTGACTCTCTCTCTCCTTTTCTCTTCCCTCCACATAGGATTATGCTGACATGGATTTCCTTATAGCTAGCACAATCAGCTTTATTAAACTTGCTCTAAGTGTGGTGCCAAGGCTGCTCTTTTGTGAACTGTCCTGCACCCACTGCCATTATCATCATACACATGCTACCATCTTCTTCTTCTTCTTTTTTTGGAACTCCACATGCTGCCATCTTGGTTAAGACATGTTCAGGTCACAGCCAAGGCGAATAAATTGGGGAGATGGCAATGCCAATGTGAGGCAGTGTGCTTCCAAGCAGAAACAGGCATATGCTTCGCAGACAAATACGCGACAGAAAGTTGGCCGAGCTCCAAGCAAATAGAACCCTGCAGAGTTACATACTTACATTGCATGTACAGGCTAGCTCTTGATTTGATGGTCAAAAAGGGCATAAACCACAAGAGCCTAATTAACAACTTCCCATGGTTGGTGATACAAGACATTCATACACCGAGTAGTTTGGGGGGACCAACAAATAAGAAGATTATGCTCACTGCAAAACAAACTCCAGATACAGTGCCAACACAATCATCGTAATGTATGATTTCTTCCTGCATTTTCAGGTACTTTGTTGTTTGTTTATGCACATGGCATGATATGCCAGCTCTAGGCAATGCTTATCCATGTCCTTGTTAATTAGGCTCCACAGCAATAATGCTATACTTACAAACTGATACTTAATACATATGCCTAAATCAACCACTCTGAAAACTCCAATCATATAAGAGAATAGCTGTGCATGGTATGCTATTTTTCATTACCACTAATAGCAAAGCTACAGAAATGCAAGGAAAATGGAAATGCATGAGGTTGACCAGATTGAGGCATCAGTCTGTAAGTGTGCTTAGCATTGCACTTATCATAGTCCAAAAAGTACATTCAGCTCAGCAAACTTTGATTCCATGAAATACAGTACTAAAGCAACTAGTCTCTTGATTAGTTTATTAAAGACAGGTCGCTGTACCATGACTTTAGAGTACAGGTTGTCCCCTCCATTCTCGGGAAGGAGATAAAAAACAGAGATACTCTTGCAGCAGCATGAGGGAGGAAGAAGTACATGAGAAAGGGGACAAATGAGCAATGTAAACATCTTCATTTCTTTATACACGTACATTTACAATTAGTCAACAGGGTGGGTTCAATACATATCAACTTGTTTTGATTTGTCTGTATGATACCAAGCAAAGTCAGGTAGATGAGCAAACAAACACCAAACTTTCTGACTGGCCACTTGATATGTGGAGTGATCAGTAATTATTTGTGTATTGGTTCAAGTACAATAACAAAAGGTTAAAAATTGAACCGAGACAGGAAAAAAAAAAAGCAAAACTTCTGCCTGCAGTAACTCTCAAATAAGCGGGCATCTCTGAACTAGATGACGGATTGTACAAATACTGTGCAGGAAATGGTTAGAACAGGCAAAAGCATTCGGTTTTTTCCTTTTAATAAATAAACGAGAGAACCTCTCAGACAAGAAAAGGCTTTTAAGTGCATAACTAAAATGCTTTTATATTCCAGGTAAAACACTGCAAATAAACACAAGGAGGGAATGATCTGGGCTCAATTGCATATCAGTTCTAAATATAGCTACATCTAGCTAGAAACGATGGGATTCGACCAAGTGGATGGCAATTGGAGGTTAGAAAGCAAAGGACCAAAATGTGGCAAGTTTCCAAAATAATATTAGATGGAGGATACAAAGATGCATCACATGATCACACTGCACAATTGAAACTGAAATTACCGAGAACTTGCAAAGAAGCCACCAGAACTACATGAGCTAACATCAATATTTTCCAAAGAAGTCTCATGCTTATATAATTGATGTGAGAGGATCCACAACAGACACCATACTGATGAGGATCAAAGTCAAACACATCAACAGCCATAGGCCATGAAACTATTGCATGCATTACATAATTCCTTGACTATCAAAAGCTACCTAGACACTTCACACTTCGCTCCTACTATCTAAAGCACGCTAGATAGAATTTCCTTCCTCTTTCATCATTTAATCAGTTACCAGGCAGAAGGATATCAAAATGAAACAAGAAAACCCAACAAAAAGGGGAGCAAAGCACATAGAGCTTAACCTAGTTCGGCTTCTGGGCTATCCTGGGGGCATCTGATCAACTCCAATATGTTCACCACCTCGCTCATGTCTGGCCTATTGGAAGGAACCTGAGAAGTACAGACTAGACCAAGTTTCATGATAGGAACAGCCTCTTCCAGAGGAAATTTTCCGCAGAGCCTCTCATCGACACACTCTTCCACCTTCCCTTCATCCAAAGCAGCTCTCACCGCATCACACAGCACAATAACATCATCTTCCATGTACTCCACTGGTGTCCTCCCTGTCAAGACCTCAAGGACAAGAACTCCAAATCCATACACATCACATTTTTCAGTGATCTTCACGGTCCTGCATGCAAATTCTGGTGCCATGTAACCAAGTGCACTCTGAACCTTGCTGCTTAAAACATACCGATCCAACATAGGCAGTAGCTTTGCCAATCCATAGTCCCCCACCTTGGCCTCGCCTGATCCATCGAGCAGAATGTTGCTTGACTTCAGATTATAATGGATAATGTCATGCCGGTGGAGGTGAGCCAGGCTTCTTGCTATACCAAGGACTATATCAAATCTTTCCTTCCACGAAAGGCAATTTGCAGTGGACGACTCATGCAGTTGTTTATGTAAGTTACCCCCAGAGACAAACTCATAGATAAGAAGCTGAAGTGATGGTGTCCAGTAATAGCCCTTGAGTGCAACAAGGTTGCGGTGGCGTAGCTTGCCCAGCATCTTCACTTCTCTCTCAAATTCATCTTGAGATTTAACCAAGCTTGACACAGTCAGCTTCTTGATGGCAACAGGTTGGCCATCCCGGAGAGTGCTCTTGTAGACGGTGCCAAAACCACCACGGCCAAGCTCACAGTCCTTGTTCAGGAGAGCATGGGTACTGGCACTGAATTCTGGATTGCCTCCTCCAAACATGACAAGCTTGCCTGCGTTCACATCAGTTGTGGGGGACTGGCTGAGATATCCATCTGAGAGTTCCAGTTCAGCGGCAGAATGAGTGCCTGGGGAACGCACTCGAAGGTTAAGAACAGTAATGGTTATGACACCAACAGCAATGAGAGCAGCAGCACCAATTGCAACAAGTGCTGAGATGCTTAGTATGGTTTTCTTGTGACGGAGACCATCTGGCACAGGCTCAGTCTGTGATAGCGGATTGGAAGAAGAGTTTGGGTTCAGCACAATTGGTTTAGGTAGCACGCCAGGACAAGAAGAGTTGAGCTTTGCACCACAAAGGCCAGGATTGTCGGACACCGATGAGAGGGGGATGGTGTCAAAAAAGCTACCAGGAGGGAGATCCCCAGAGAGCTGGTTATGTGAAACATTGAAGCGAATGAGATGGGGGAGGTTGGAGAGCTGCTTTGGTAGACCACCAGTGAGCTTGTTCCGAGAAAGATCAACAGTCTGGAGATTGGTGAGATTGGCTATTGTTGCTGGAATCGCTCCTGTTAGATTGTTGTGTGAAAGATCCCTGCAAACAGTAATCGAGCAAAAAGAAGGACCATGTAGCATTAGACAATAAAAGATAGAATGGCACAAACAACTCCAGATGTTGGGAATAAGCCATCGAATCGAATTAGAAAGAGGCGCTTATACTTACAGTGATGCAAGGGCGGAGCAATTGCCAATATGGGCTGGGATTTCCCCGGTGAGGGAGTTCTTCCCCAGCCTCAACACTTTCAACGACTCGCCTCCAACGGTAGCCGGCATGCTCCCATTGAGCCTGTTCGCAGTCAAATCAAGCAACTCCAGCGACTTCATCTCCACAATGCTGGCCGGAATAGTCCCAGACAGTGAGTTCCAAGACATGTTCAACGTCTGCAATGTCAGCAGCTGCGAGATTTCCGATGGGATCCGTCCTGAGAACGCATTGCTTGACAAGTCCACGCCTCGAACCACCGAAGATGCATTCGCAGGCACCAATACCTCCCCACTCAATGTGTTATCCGACACCGACACCCATTGCACGCCCGATGCAAAGACCCAGGCAGGCAGGCCACCCGTTAGAGAATTCCAACTCACATCAACATGCACTAGGCTTCTACATCCACCAATTGACTCGGGCAAGCCACCAGTGAACCCATTTCCAGACAACCTCAACTCCCTCAATGACATCAGCCCACCGATAGACCCCGGAATCTCGCCGGAGAACTTGTTCCCCGACAAATCCAGCATCTCCAAGCTCACCATTTCTCCAACCCACGTTGGAACGTTCCCGGTGAGCTCGTTTGAGCTCAAGTCAAGGTCTGTGCAAGTGGAGAGCCTCCGCAGGGACTCCGGCAAGTTGCCAGACAGCGAGTTGGACCCGAGGTCCACCGACCTCAGCAGCGGGCAGTCCCCAATGTCGTCCGGGAGGCTGCCTGTGAGGCGGTTGCCTCGCAGGTTCAGCGCCCGCAGGTTGAACATCCTGCCGATGCCGACCGGTAAGTCACCGGTGATGGCATTGCCGGAGAGGTCCAGCGTGCGCAGCGCGTTGAGGGACCAAATGTCGCTCGGTAGCGAGCCGACCAGGCGGTTGGAGGACAGGTTCAAAGACACGAGGGTGCCGCACGCACCGACGTCGCGCGGGATGTCGCCGGAGAAGGCGTTGCCGGCGAGGGAGACGTCGCGGAGGGAGTGGCACTGGCCGAAGAAGCCCTCCGGAATGGCGCCCGAGAATGCGTTGGAGCTGAGGTCCAGCGACTGGAGGTCCGGGAGGCGGGTGAGGTCGGCGGGGAGGTCGCCGGAGAAGTTGTTGCGGGAGAGTGACAGCGACTGGAGCGACTCGAGGCGGAGGAGGCCGCGGCCAAGCTTGCCGGAGAGGCCGAACCTGGCGAGAGAGAGCCCCGTGACGCGGCCGGTGCGCGGGTCGCAGGTGACCCCGGCCCAGCCGCAGGGCCGCTCGTCGTCCTCGCTCCACGTCGCGAGACGCCCCTCCGGGTCCACCACGTCGGCCTTGAACACGATCAGACCCAGCACGTCGTCGTCCAGTGCCGCCGCCGAGCCCGCGCCGCCGCCGCCGCCCTTGGCCACCGCCAAGAAAACGAGGTGGGTGAGAACGAGCAGCATGAGAGGCCGCATTGCCGCGGCTTGGAGCCCAAATGGCATGGCACAAACAGCGACAAGAAAGGGATGGCTTCTTTGGCCTCGAAAGCTCGAGGCGGCGTCCCAAAATGCTTCAAAAAAACGCCGCAAGAAGGCGACTCCGAGGGAGAGAAGAAGCTACGAGCGATGGGCTTCAATCAAATCTGCAGATGATGGCCTCCAGCTTCAAACGGCGCCTTCTTCTCTCCCGCAAATTGAAGAGAGAAGAAACAAATGTAAGTGATTAAGCTCTAGAAATGGGCTCCAAGAATACTTTCAGCAACAGGAGGAGGTACGTACTTGCCGAGCCAGGATGCCGCCGTCTCGCCGGAGAACCGCATCGCAGGGGGGAGGGAGGGAGGAGAGGAGAGGAGAAGGGGGAGTGGGCGGAGTCAAGTGTGTGTGACGGTGTTGGTTGGTATAGTATATGTTTGGGAGAGAGAAAAGCGCGACTGCGCAAAGCTGCGCCGAGGGAGGACAAGAGGGCCGATCGGACGGCGAGGAGCGGGTGCAGCACGCGACCGAGGGCTCAGATGGGCCGCTCGGGCTGAAAAAGCTGGGCGCGGCTGCGTACGGCGAGGGGATGGGCAGGGTGCGTGGGCCGGGTGTATGGACCGGGGGCTGAACAAGCGTTGGTTCGGACCTCCTCCTCGTACTCCGTGGGGCTGCTCGGTTCGAGGCGCGGTGGACCGGGCGAGTCGAACCGCCGACTCGTCGTCGGCGCTTTTGAGGTGTGCGCTGCACGGGATTCATTTGCATTTTCGTACAGCTACACGGCCCTGCCCGTTTGTGCGTCTGAATTCCGAATTTTGACGCTGCGACCGGGTTGTTTTCTCGGCGTTTGCTGCCAGCTCATTGCCGCCGAGAAAACCGTTAGGTAACAGCGCTGCTGCACTAAGCTGCTTAATTGTATGCTGCATCAGGTATTCTAATCTAGTTGTCGTTTGGGTTTTTCCGGCTGCGGCTTACATTTTTTTACTCTTACATAAGCGTTTATGTGAATAAACTGAATGTTGATAAATCGTTTCAAAAAGATCATCCTGATAAACTACTTCGAAATAATGATAAAGAAATCATCTTATTTATTTATTCGAGCAAAATTATAAGCTTGAAAAAACTGAGCCGCCATCTCTAATTCTATACACAGTTAGAATCAAAGATACGCTATGCTTATACACGTCACGCATGTCCAACATGTAACCTTCGATATAATATTAAACTTGAACTTGATGTACAGGTGCCCACACATAAATTGCTTGTTTTGGTCACCGGAGTAATAGAGGTCTAGAACTAGCCCACGTGTCATGATCCATTGATGCACGAAGGAATGCGCTTAACAAATTTTTTTTCTATGGCAGTGGATCGTGGTCGAGCACGTCTGGTCTAGGACTCTGGAGTGGAATGCTAAACCTGAAGCCACCTCTCGACTCGAACGCGAAACGCCCGACCGCTCTCGCTCGGTCGAGCCGGACGATGCCACGGGCGCACTGCCGCACTGGGCGCGCACGCCATTGAAAACCAGACGCGTTCATCCGTCCGTCTGCCGCTGGTTTCAGTTTCAATTTCTAATTTTTAACTTTTAATTCATGAGTATTAATAAACATTATCTAAACATTTTTTTTCTAATTATCATTTAGATTTATGGCCGTTAGAGTAGGGATCTAATGGGCACGAATTCTTTCCCTCCAAAAAAAAGAGCCATTGTTTCTCTAATCTAACGGTCCCAATTTGAATGATTGTTAGAAAGAAAATATCCAGGTGATATCTAGACACACACTTAATTCACTACTCTTTATTTTATTTTTTCTGGCTTTTTGGTTATTTTTTACCTTTTGTGTTTTTTCTGTATTCCTTCGCATTGTCTGTAATAGACTAATATGTTCTTTTTTACTTTTAAATTTTGTAAATTGTAATTATATCAAATAAGTCAAAATCAATTATAATAAAAAAAATAAATCAACTATAATAAAAATATCATAAATCATCAGCTATAATTAAAAATAAATCAACTCCGATAAAAGAAAAATATCATAAACCACGACCAAACCAACCACCGAGAGCGCTGAACGCTGAAAGCGCGCGAGGGTAGGAGGCTCGCTAGCTAGCTGGGGGAGGCAGCAGAACGGCGCGACCGACGGGAGGGAATTTATGACGCGCTGCGCCGCTGCTTGCCTCCGTCGACAGTCGAGGCAGGACATGCAGGAGAGGCGGCTGGCAGCGGAGCTTTCACTGCGTGCCGCCATCAATTCGGTCGCATTCACTTCCGCTGCCGCATCTCGCTACAGTCGCGCGCAGCGGCAGTACGCGACTGTGACGACGAGGACGAAGCGATCGAGCTGCCATGAATACATTCATGCACGCTGCGGCGAGCGCGACCGGCAGGGTGGGCCCAACCTACGTACGTACCTCCGTGGAGAAGGAAGCATCAGTTCGAGGAAGCTGCTGTTCGACGCTGCTGACGGGGGCCACCCACCATGGCTACGAACGGTCGAATCTTACCTTACGGGATCTGTCCGTCCGGGGGTAGTTGGGCCCTGCTCGTCCTGCTCGCGCGAGAAGCTCGTCAAGACTGTTCGGCTCTGAAATCGATGGCTCTGATCAGTCGAACGAGGAAAAACTTGAAGTGTCCCGTTCGGAAATTTTCCTAAGTTCCTGCCAGAGTTAAACTGTTTTCGTAAGATTTATGTGTTTTAAATGGACCCTAAATAAGGATGGTTCATAGCGTCTCCACCATTTTGTAGCTCTTTTTTTTTTTTGCATATTTCTGCTAGGTACACTATCTAGCTCGTTCAAATGTTTATGGGCTCACTCGAGCCTTAATATATGGTGAGTATTGGGTGGATACTCCTATGTTGATATGTTACTTTGTAATTTAGACAAATACTAAAGATTTAAATGTAAAATATGAAGATCATTATAGATGGAATACAGAGGGAGCTGGATAGAGGGATCCAAAACTTTTCTCCAAATGTCTCATCTCCTCCTCTCAACCCTAAACCCCAGAATACTCTAAAATCATCGAGGAAAATTAACATGGTATCAGAGTGGATCGATCCCGTGTGATCTCAGTGCTAGATTCTTGCAAGCTTCACTTCCCTACGATGTTGTGTCGCCAGGATTTTGGTGGAGTGTGGAGCATTGCTTGTGAAGTCATCCAAGGGCCCAAATCTGCAATGAGTTCTCGGGCTACTTCGGCTTCGCCGGTGCCAGCGCCGCCTTCTTCGTCTCCTCCAGCGCCAACGGCTACCCGGTAGACTACCTCCTCCGCCAGTGCCAGATAAGAAGCGTCGCCTCCTTTCACCGAAACCACGCCACCTTGAAGGCGAAAAACAAGAAGGAGAACGGCATCGAAGAGACACGAGCTTGTACCTCCTCTTCGCCTCGATGTTTCTGGTACCAATCTGGCACTCAACCCGGAGAGGAGGGTGAGGTCCTCATGGGCGTAGCCGTCAGCGCCTTCCCAGGTGGACTTGCCGCCGTGGCTGCCCTTCTTGAGGTTGCCGCTCATCCTGAAGGCAGACTTGTGGTCGCTACGGCGGTCCACGGACACCTTGTACGAGTTCCAGCTCATCCTTCCGCTGTCCATTGCCAACTACCCCCTTCTCTTTCATCCCTGGAAAAAAGGCTTCAAAGAGAGAGGGAGAAGAAATTGCACTCTCTATTTTTCTTTGTCCAGTCGATCTATTGTAAGACCGCACGGCCTTAGATCCGTTCATGCACAAGGAGCTAAGGATATTGTTAATTCGTCACTGAAATAGGTGATTTGCACAGCCTCAGATCCTCAAATAAGTGATTTGTTTTTCAGCCTTTATGTTGGTGCATTTGTTGGGAATTTTGTGGTTTATTACTAAAATAGGAATCATGGGAGACAAAAATGAAGACAAGTCTGCTGACCCTAGTATTGGCAAGTTGTGTGATATTTTTGGCAAATAATAGAACAACAACAATAGCTAAAGGTGATCCCTGAGTTGTTTAAGTATACACTTGAGTCTAACCCGATAAAATTATCGAGACTAGGGAATTACATTAGTTGGGTTTGTCATGCCCGTTTGATCCTGAGTTCCCATGGATGTGAGAGCCTTCTTGTTACTGCTGAGAAAGAGGGGAAGGAATGTGACACTAGCAACAAACAGATCAATGACAAAGTGCTAGTATGGTTGATGGGAAGCATGGAATCAATTGTCCAAGAGCAAGTTGAAACTATGACCAGTGTCTCTAAGATGTGGGCAATCTTGGAAAAGCAGTTTGCTAGAAAGTCAAATAAGATACAAGCCACTTGTATTATGCATGAGTTGACTAACTTAAAACAAGGCTCAAGATCTGTAACAGAGTATGCTGGTGAGATGAAGAGGTTGTATAGAGATCTACATTATTATCATCCTTTTGAACCTATTGAGAAGAAAATTTCGGCTATTCACCATAAATGGTTTGAATCATTTGTGAGCAAGCTTTTCTTAGATGGCTTAAATCCAGAATTTGATATTCGTCGTCAGCTGATCTTCTCTAAACAAGAATGGCCTAGTCTAGAAGACATTATTTCCAATATTATGGAAGAGGAGACACGACTTGATTATGATAAGGAGGATAATCAAAGAGGTTTAGATGCCCCCGTAGCTTTGTCTATGCAATCATTCCATGCCTCTAGCACCTCAAGTGGACAAGACAAGAATAAATTGTTATGTGATTATTGCAAGCAAAAAGGGCACATCAAGGATAAGTGTTTCAAGCTACATGGTTATTCACCTGGGTGGCAGAAAGGGAGATCCCGGCCAGAGAGAGCTCAAGGTGGTTGAAGAAACAAAGCTAATCATGCCACATTTGTAGAGGTTGTGCCGATGGTAGATGTGCAAGATCTTGAGGAGTTCAAATCCAAGCTCAACCTCTCAGAAAGTTCATCCTCCACTCAAGGTTCCTCGAAAGCTGATTCTAATTTTCATGTCATTTCTCAAGGTATAGAATTCCATCAAGCCCTTGCATCCACAACCCAATCTAAACCTTGGATTATTGACACTGGAGCCACAAACCACATGACAGTAGTCTCTAACCTCTTTACTTCTTACACACCATGCTCAGGTAAGGATATTGCACATTTGTTGGAGGTAATTTGGTTTCATGGAGGAGCAAGAAACAAAGCATTGTGGCTCATTCTACTGCAGAGGCTGAGTTCTGGTGTATGGCTCATGGTTTGTGTGAGCTATTGTGGTTGCAAATCTTATTGACGGAACTAAAGGTGTTTAAGTGCAAGCCACTGATGTTGTATTGTGACAACAAAGCAGCTATCGACATTGCTAATAATCCTATATAGCATGATTGAACCAAACATATTGAAATTGATCATCATTTTGTTAAGGAAAAGCTTGATAGAGGGATAATTTGTCTACCATATGAAATTCAGCTAGTCAGGTGGCTGATGTTCTCACTGAGGGACTATCTGAAAAACCATTTTCTATATTTTGTAGCAAGATGGGTCTCCCCTTAACCCTAAATCCCATAATACTCTAAATCATCAAGGAAAGTCAACATCCTGTATCACAATGAACTGATGCACATGCCAAGTTGGGCACTTGCATATAGTTGCACTAACCGAGTGTACAGTGTAGCACATACATCGACATATTTTTCAATCATCCTGAACCCTGATCAGGCCGAGAGAGGCTACATTTTCATTAGATACTATCTACAGCTACAACCTGCAATGACCAAATTATTGGATCAAGGGCATTTTGAAAATTTCCTAATTTGTAAAAAAAGGAAAGGAGATAAGATAGAGAAGGTGGGGCTTCATCCCCAGATCGGCTGCCCTCTCATGCAGGTGTGCGTGTGGAGATGGGGGATCGCAATGATCCCTATCTCCCGTCTCCCTTGAGGTTTTGGCGATAATTGAGGGCTGCACCTGTAACAGCCCAGATTTTTATTAAAATAAAAATAAATAAATATTAAATTAAAATTAAAATAAAGTATTTTTGTGCCTAAATTTTAATTTGGTTTTGCCCTGGATTTATGTTTTTGAAAAAGCTAGATTTTAAAAAAGTTTTAAGAAAAACCTAAAAATATTATTAAACAAAATGATATTTTGATTTTCTATAAAAATCCTAATTCAAATTAATTATTTGGACTTATTTGGCTTTTATTTGGTTTTCTGAGTTTTCTGGAGTTTAAAATCTATTTTTGAAATTAAAAAGTATTTTGAGTATAAAAATATAATACCAACATTAGTTGGAAATATTTTTAATAAGTCTAAAATGTCTCCAGGAGGTTCTTTGAATTTTTCTGGAAATTTTGGAAGTTATTTCATATTTTCTGAGGCTTAATGAATTTTCTAGGCTTTTCTGAAAGTCTTAAATTAAAAATTAAAATCAAAATCCCTCCCCTCCCCTCCGGCCACACCACGTCCCATGCGCCCGGCCCATCCCCACCGCTCGCCCCATCCCGCCAACCCCTCCTCCCGGGCCGACAAGTGGCCGCCCCGGATTGTGCCACATCGCCCCATTGGCCCCCTTTCCTCTCGGCCGTTCGATCCGCCCCGGCCCAATCTTCCCCGCCCATCCCACTTACCTCCGCAGCCGTCTGATCCCCATCCGCCGCTCGCGCCTTCCTTCCCCCTCTCCCTCTTTGCGCGCGGGGCCCGCTAGTCAGCATCGTCCCCTTCCCCGCGCCGCCTCCTTCTTCTCCCCCGGCCGCAACCGTCTCCGCCCTACCCGGTCGCTCCCCCCTCTTCCCCGGCCACGCCTCCACTCCCGCAAGTCGCGCGCCCTCTCCCCGCACCCACCTCCCTCTAATTCCGCACCAAACCGTCGCCCACCTCCCCCGATTCTCCCGCAACCGCCGCCGCCCACTCCCCACTCCGGCGAGCAATTCACGCCACCCCCGTGCCCCTCCGCCCCTATAAAAGCCTTCCCCGGCCTCCCCTTACTCCGCACCACCTCCCCCTCCATCTCCTACGCCCTCCCGAGCGCTCCACCGCCGCTGCGCCGAAGCACAAGAGCGCCGCCGCCGCCCTCCTCGCCACCGGCCTTTTCCCGGCCGCCTCCGGTAAGCCCGTGCCCCTTCCTGAGGTCCCCGCGTGCCCCTCTCCCTCTTGCACCACTCGCGCCGCTGCGGGCGCGCCGAGCCCGCCGTCCCGAGCACTACCCCGGCCGGCAAGCCACGTCGGCAGACCGGGCCACGTGGCCTCCCGGTGGCCGCCACCTCGGCAACCCCTGCCCCGTCGGCGCCACGCAGGCCGTACCCCACCACGTCAACACCCCCCTTCTGTCCATGGGTTCGGTCTATGGACCAGGGCCCACTGTCAGTCAAACCCCCTCAGGGCTGTTGTCATATTGGCGCAGTAAACCGGATTTTTCGGTTGGAAAATAATTCGGCCGAAATTAAAATCCCTGCTGACGTCATAATTCAGATTTTCCTTTAGAAAAATAATTCTAGAAATTCCTTTTATTCTTTTTCCCTGATCTTAAACTTCCCGAAGCCCGTTCTTCTTCGTCCTAACTCCGATTGAGCCCATTCAAATTTCTAAATTCATCCAAAATTCCTTTGTATTCATTTCTGGCCTCAATTCAAAATTTTGAAGTCAATTTGAATTTATTTGAATTTGGTGGGTTATTTTCACGTGTAGACTTCGACGATTTGGGAAAATTCTTCGGCGAAGATTCACACCAAGTTGAAGAGCAAGGCAAGTCACACTCCTTGATCATGTTGATCCTAGTTTTCAAAATAAAACTATGTTATTTTAAATTATTCTGCATGCATACTTTTATTCAACATATTTCAATTCAGTTTTAAATTTAGTTATTGCCTACTTGTTAATTCCTCCGTTGATATTGAATTCCTTATACCTTGTCACCCTAGATTAAAACTCTAGTTAGTACACTAGTATTGGCTAGAGAATATTATATCAAATGCATAGACATGCTTAGTTATAATATTTGTTTTGGGATATCTTTTCCCATAAAATGATGAACCTTTTCACATAAAATGATAAACTTTTCAAAGCTACTCTTGACTTTGGTGAGTCAAGGAATTTTATAAAATATTTTGAAAACAAAATATAAAAACTGGTTTAGACTTAGGCAATTGGTTAGATTGGTGGGTGCAGGCATGCCCTGTTGGTCGGAGCCGCAGTGGTTGACTGTCGGGCACAAGGGTATGTTGTTGAGTCTAAGTCAGATTAAGCACCGGTCTGTGAGCTACTATTGCAAAGCCCTATCGTACTACCACATGGCTGGTATGGGACAGCCCTGACTGAATAATTTGCGAAGTCCCAACCTGAGTCAAGTCGTAGGTTGAAGGTGGGCGTGGTTGGTGCCATATGAAGTCTCACTTGAGTGAGCGTGGTTGTAGCCATGAGAAGTCTCACTTAGGCTCAAGAGGGGCCTCGGTTTGGTGGATTCCTTACTGGGGTGAAACCTTAGAGTTGGCTTGGCCAGGTTGAAGGCTTTGCATTGTAAAGGCCTTGTCACGACTCCCCACCGCACACCTAAGGAAGTGTGTAGTGGTACAAAGGGATGATCGTGTCTTGTGGGTAAAGCTGTACAAACTCTATAGAGTGTATAATCTATCCTGGATAGCCGTGCCCACGGTCATGGGCATGCTAAGTAAAAGTTTTTCATGGATTAGACTTTGTTTTTCTAAAGTGTTTTTGAAAACTTTGTGGATGGATGGAATCTACGAGAGATGAAAACCTTACAGATGGATGGAATCCGTAAGAGATCGAGACCTGGTGGATGGATGGAATCCATCAGAGTTACGCAGTGGAAGTGTGTGGATGGATGGAATCCATACGTAACTCTTTGGAAAAGATGGTCCGGGTGGGATGCCCATGGATATGTTGGTGTTTGGTCGGAGCCTGCACTGACGGTATTATTTTCTACTACAAACACTGTTTTACTTATTGTATTAAATTCAGCAATTTCAATCTGTTTACTGTATTTCCTTAAATATTGTTTTATGCAAACTAACCCTATAAGTCTTCCATTGAAACCTTTATTATTATGTTGCATTTCTCCGTGTGATTTGTGTAGTACAAGTTTGTACTCACCTTGCAATCTCCATACAGAGAAAGACGATGTCGACTACGGTGAAGATCTGGACGAGTAGGCCACATCTTACTGTCGTTTGCCTGTGGGCAGGCTTGGGCTTCGCTTCTTATCAGTTTACTTCCGCAGTTCTTTGCTTTATTTATTTTTCCAATGAGCGTTGATGTAAGACTTGGCCATAAGGCCGTACTATTTTATTTAATATAAGAAGTCATTTGTGCTTGGTATTTATCTTTGTTGTCACTGTGTGCACTAGCTGATCCTGGACTAGTGCGATTTACACAGAGGATCCAGGAGTCGTTACTCCAGGTTCCGACAGCACCGCCATCTTCCTTCTTATTCCCAGGCTAGGCCTTCTCCTTAGTCACTGAATCACCTTCTCTTTTCCATCTTCTTCTTCTCCACTGAGGGCATCTCTTCATCGATTAGATCAAATTGGTTGCACCTCCTAGTCTCTAGTGATGGCAGCGGCAAAGGAGGCATTGGACTGGTCATCTCTGGCAACTTGAAGTCATTCAATTCATCGCTGGTCGGTGGTGTTGATTGACTTTGCGTAGGGCAAAACTAACCGGTGCCCATTCTTGGACAACATCGGTGTGTACTGGACCTTAAGGCTTCCTCCATGGGTGAGGGCACTGTGGTGGTGGTGTTGTGCTAGTGGTGTTGAATTCGGGTTGGCCGAGGGTTTGGGGAGTCTTGCTCCTCGAAGCACTTGGCTACTGCTATGTTCGGCTTGTGTCTTGTGCGGCATCCTTGAGTACCTCGACTTCTTGCTCTGCTACTTTAGTGCAAAAATGAGGCTTTGTATCTTTGAGAACCACACCATGAAACTGCGACTTAGTTAGCAGCGATAGGTTTTCTGGGTAAGCGTTGACTGTGACATGCTTAGCCGATTTGCTTCTTAGTGGCTTCGAATACCACTCCATTGTGAGTATTATTGGATGTTTACTGTTGTTAATCATACATTAGTGTGTCATTCTAATTTGTTGTCATACATGTTTAATTGATAATATACACTAATTCTAGGAGACTTTGTATGATTAATTATGGGAAATCAAATGCCCGATGAGGATAATTGGTATAAATGAAATTGTCTTGATTATTTAGGTTATTCTACTAGTGTTTGAGTTCTTATTAGCATTGCATTGTTGTAGTCCTATACTCGCTGAAGACCTAATCTTATTTACATGCTGCTGTTGATTGATATATCTATCTCTATTTATATCCTGCTAGTGTAGTTTCACACTTGTTATTGCTTCTGAAATTAATTTAGATTAAGGTGGTAAGTTTGGACCCGATTCTAGCATAATATTTAGAGATGATCATGATAATTGTTGATTACAAAATTATAGACCTACTGTGTCAAGGGGGCCCAGTATCTAAACACAAAAGCAGCCGACATCTAAGGGCATTGTCAATAAAATAACAATTAGTGCAATATGCTAATTGATTATTTGTTCACTCTTATTCTAGTTGATATGATTTCGTATATATATGACATGAGAATGTTATATTGTCATGAGATGATTTTATTTATGCTCTTGTCATTATATTGTACTTGGAATCATATATTTATTTCCATTATTAATTCTTGAATTATGACTAGAAACACGTTTATTTCAACAACTGGATCATGGAACTCGGTTCTTAAACCATGCTAAGGGTAGGTTCTTTTCAACTACGATTTATGACTTATATATGTAGTTTATGATTTTTTATTCTAACATGAGTGTTTATGTAAATAAACCGAATGCCGATAAGATGCTTTGAAACGGTAACGAAAAAACTATTCTATTTATTTATTTAAAAAAGTTATAAGACATAAGTCAAAGTCTAAGCCTGAAAAGGAGCGTGGTCTAAAGTAGGAAAATTGCCAAAATAACACAAAGAATTTACCTAGGAACTCTCCCGAGGCCAATCAAGGCAGCTGTGAGAATCTTTTGCTATGGAAAGGCTATCATGCTCGAAGGAGCAGAAGAAATCGATCGTCCAGCTCTCCCTCAAAATAACGAAAGGAATAATACCGTACGCTATCATGCTGCCCATGCTTTTGCTATTGGAAAGGCTGCACACGCGCCATTCTTTTGTTGGTTCTTTCACCATTTGCACCCTTTTAACAGAGCACCTGTATGGTGCAATCCTATTCCTATCTTGAAATGTTTCAGTATGCTCCTTTTCATGCCTTCTCTGGGGAGGATAAGGGAATCCTCCCGCAGTTGCCTCAGCCTGCTCCTTTTCATGCCTTCCCTGGGGAGGGTAAGGGAATCCTCCCACAGTTTGCCTCAGCCTGCAGCTCATACTTCCTTCGTAGCCATGCAATGCAGGTAATTATGATTGCCCAGTTCGAATAACAACAGCACAACAATCACATATTCACATACACACACAGATATGAGAACCAATGCCGGCCACAAGCATGCAGTAAACTACCACTTGTAGACTCAAGCTTTATTAAGGTATAAGGGCAAGAGAAAGTTTATAGTCTGAACAAGTATTTACACGATGTTGGATGTATGCAACACGACCCGCGGGTTCGACGAATAACTACAGGCAACGACAGAGGGCTAAACTGTGATGATATTGCCTATGCTGTTCATCAAGTCTCACAAAAACGAGTGTGCAACAACAATGTCTCTGTAGAATCATACATGGTACGGCAAATCTTCTCGCCCACAGACTATATCTTTGCGCCAAGTTGACCTCTGTAAAGTCGATGGCCACCCATGCGGTACAGATGAAATGTTTAATTTGCACGCTCCTATGTTGCTCCGGAAAAGCAGTGCCGTTTCAGATATCGTCAGCATGCGCAACATGATGTTGGTTCGGTGCTTCTTGGTTGTCCAAAGGCATGTACTGAGCCATGATGGCGCGAATCTCCGAATCCATGTAACTCTGATGAGGCATGATGATACAGATTGAGTCAGGCAGCAACTTAGGTATCATTGTTATCTTAACAAATGGTGCAAGTCCCACATGTGACCGCATGCAAATAAAGGTAAAGGGTAGAGAGGAAATACAAGGATGGGTGCATGCTTTACCCGTAGCCTGTATTTGTACACCGCATATGCTCCAACCCCGGCAATAACAAGTCCGAAGAAAATGACCCACAGGAAGCTCCAGCCGACTGCTGAGGTAGCCTCTTTGCCTGCGGAGTTTAGAAACTGCATTAGACTAGTATAATTTATAAAAAAAATGGTGAGATAAAACTGTGGCACACTTTTACTTGTTCATGGCATCTTAGATTAATGTAATATTCGTACAGTTATTTTATATGCACATGCATCATGTATTGTTATCATTTGAGTTCAGGCGACAAAGTGGAAGGCAACATTGCGGTGTTGCTAGACGAAAAGAACTAATAACAATCGGGACAGAACAATATCAATGCAGGTCCACAAATCTACCAATAAAGCTGTGATGATGGCATGCTAATTAACCTAAAGCAATCTCACAAGAAATCTTTTAAAAAAAGGTGAGGTAACAGCTCTGGCGCCTGCTGCTTCACTTGTCAAAACTTAAAACTGCAGCTGAAGTAGCTTCTGTGAATAAAAAGCCACCATTGCAGTTACCAGGAATATAGGGCAACTAGCACATCAGGAAATTTCTTTTGGAGTTAATCATCATTTATTAAGTAATCAGAACATCCCCGAGTTCTTTCAGAAACTAATAGATAAGAAACAGCCATCCATCATTTAAACTGAAGTATAAGATTAACTGGTCGAGCATCTCAAACAAAATAAAGTATAAGATCAACCATCTCAAACAAAACAAAGTATTATGCTCAATTGAGAAGGTGTATTTACTTAACACTAATAATATAATACTGGCGCTTGCAAGATAAATATGAAGAGATTGAACTAGATAGCTATGGAAAAGTTCAGGTTAGGTTACTCACTGATACAAGTGTCATGCTCTCTCATGTATAACATATTGTTACCACCACAGCTGCACTCATAGCTTCCCCATGTATTCTCGCAGCTGCAGCCCTTGCACTGACAGAAAGTTCTGTCTTTGCATTCATCAATATCTGCACATAGGTAGATTAAGGACAGTTTACAACCAAAGAATTTCATAAGAGTCTTCAAAGTTCCCAAAAATTGGAATCATAATACGATGATCAGTAGGCTAATTTTTATAATACGAACTCCAGTCCAATGACAGGCTATCTTCTCAAGCAGAAGCAATCTAGTGGTATTCTCCGGAATATGTTAAGTCCCCCCCCCCAACAGTCAAAAATAATTGTTGTTCTAAGATCTGCTCTGCGCAGTCAAACCATTATAACTTTGACCAACAATATGTTTATGAATATTTACATTGGTCATATGAAAATGATACGAGTAGATTTGTCTCAAAAACACTTTCATAATATTATAATTTTATTAAGTTTTATAAATATACTACAATAAAAATTGGTTGTCAAAGTTATATTTTGGAGAATGTGTCAATGTCCAAGACAACACTTATTTTGACTAGATGGAGTACTAAGGAAAAGAATATAATCAATTTATGCTCCTTTAGAATAATATTGCATTCAAAGTCATACAAAATAAGTTTCTGAATAGTGTAAAGTACCTTCACAACTTTTTACACCATCACCCCTGAAACCTACTGGACATTTGCAACCATCAGATCCTTCATTCTGCAGAATTCCGCATTTAGTTTTCGTGCTGTCAAAGAACTGCAGTCTGCAAGGCACAGACTAATAGATCTCAGGATAACATCTACTTACCGAGCAGGCAGAAATTGTCTTCCCATTTCTAGTTCCCTTCCAGCATCCTCCATTATTGATCTCACACCTACCAATACCAGAAGCTGACAATGGTAGAAGTTAATACTAAGCTGTGCTAATAATTAACATAAATGTGATAATCAGGCGTTATAAGCTGTACTAATAATTAACATAAATGTGATAATCAGACGTTGTTGTGGAAAAGTACATTACTATATAGTAAGGCAACAACCAACAACATTGTTTCACTAATAATAATTAATCAAAAAACGCTCATTACAGAAAAAACTACAGCCAATTCAATCACAGAACTAAGTTCATATAGTACCTTCGCAATTGGTATATCCATCACCAACAAACTTTACACCTTTGACAATAGGGCACTCACAAACCCGCCCACGGAAGGTATCCTGCATTTTCATATTCAGCAAATTAGAGCCATATTACCAGACAAGAATAGAGGAATACATGGTGAAATATCAGAAGCATCTCTAACATTAAAACTGTACCCTGCATGCAGTAACATTATTACCCTTGTCCTGCCAGCAACCTCCATTGTTCTCCAAACACTCATTTGTTTGAACATCTATACGGAATAAATAGAATAAAAAAAGTAATGCGTCAACAGACAAGATCTAGAAAGACATTTCTGCAGTAAAAAGAAAAAAAAATACAGACCTTCACTCAAACAAATAGCGGGCTCTGTTGTCTCCTCAAATCCTGAACATATTGCTTTTAGCACAGCACCTTTGTCCAACTTGCCTGAAGAGAATACTAAATTGTAACACAAACAACATCAGGGAAAAACAACTGGTGCTACAAATCAGTAGACAGACCTCTGTATTGCCTGTTGTTGATGACAAGGGTTGGCAGTATTGTGACATCTCCTCGTTTACCCTGACCAATCTATATAATAAAGCAGATAGCTGAATATACCATAAATTGATGAAAATATGCAAGAACAGGGCACTAGTTGAAAAAAAGTCATTATCAACACAGTCAGTACTTGGGCATCTTGTTCTGCCTTTAGAATTGGGTTTTCCTCATCTGCTTCAGGATCTCCAACACACTTGTTTATGTTCTCAACATCCAGCCCTGTAAATATGAAAGATGATGAAGTGTCATAGTAAATATTAACTCGGCAGGTTCTTAGTTAATTAGCTAAATGTCATCAAAGAACAATAAAATAAAGAGTTCTTGAGATACATGAAATCAGTGCCAATTAGACCTACCAAGTGACTTAATAACATCACTAGCACATTCATTTGTGTATTTCTTCTCCTTCATTGGGCATCTAATTGAAAAGTCATGTACATAATCCCACCACAACCATGGCTTGCCACTCTCATTAGCAATCTTGAATACACAAATTTGATGTAGATTTTGAACCACAACATCTTTTCCATCATATCCTTTGCTGAAATCCTGCTCTGGGTCTGGTGCACAATATCTCCCATGATTGATGCACTGCGATTTGCATTGCTTGCTCACAACAAAAGCTTCTGGGCAATACCATGTAATATAATGAGGAGTGAACTGGGTGTAACCCTTCTTCTCAAGAACTTGTGCAGTTCCTCTAAAGCTCTTCACAAAGTCCATTTGCATATCACATTTAGGACCGCATTCATCATTACTGTTTGTCCAGAGTTCATACTCTACACGCTCATCAGGATGTGGGAGAGATTCCCTCCAGTCCAGAAGGACACTAACCATGTCACCATTTTCTGCAGATTTCTTAAGGCCGTCGCCCAATTTCTTTGTTATAAGCACTGAGGGAATAGTGATGTTTTCTATGTGCTCTGTGCCAGCATCTTCTGGGTTGTCCATTGTGATTAAAGGCTCCACCTTGTTATCCACAACAAGAATTGCTGCAGCTCCAGCATTTTGTGCATTCCATGCCTTTGTTGTGAAATAGCAGTCTGTGCATTAGAGAGAGAATGAACTAAAGAATTAGAAAATGCTTCTTCTAGTCATCTTTGAAAATCTGTGTAATGAGATAATCATCTAAGAAGGGAAAGAAAATATCAAAGAGAATTAAGCAGCCAAATGTTTAATTACTTCCATGTTTTAACACCACAAGCAATAATACTTTCCTTATCTAACAAGAAGAGAATAACAGTATTGTTTTCCCCTGAAATTCTACCTTATATGTCAGATGGATTCCTTTTAAAAGAATGAATGAATTGACACAGTGAAGTCTATAGTACCATAACTGTGACTTCCTATTCCAACTTTAACATGGAAATCCATTTTATTGAAGTTAGACATCTAATGATATGAAACTTCTTTTGCTATTGTAGTTCTGCATCATATTAGTTAGAACTTAGAAGACATGTTTCATATACACATTTTAATATGTCAGCCTATTCTGCTTCTGCTACCATACGCAGATAGCTAAATCAAGATTAGAATCGTATCAATGTATCATGCTAGGTGGATCAGTAAATAGTTCCTATGATGATGTTACTGCAGCAGTGCTTCGTTTTTTTTCCTGGGGTAGCAACTGTTTTTTTTTTGTCAACATACAACGTAGGTATTTACTAATAAGAGTTTCTCATAAAGAACTATGATATGAAAATGGTCAAAACAACTTAAACAGTCAAAGCACCACTCGTGCAAATTGAACTGCAGAATCTTTACAATTTCTTTTCTTTTAGAAATATCACACTAACCACGTCCTCAATTCGAAACCCTACAATAATTCAGGCGAATTGCTAACCCCCTCTCTCTCTCACACTACAAACCAAACTAATCCTCAGACACACATTGCTGGCCCCGGTTAAAATAAAATACTATGTACCATATTTATAGAGCATCAAAGAGCTCATAAAAACATAGGCTACATCCAAGGGAACAGAAGCCAAAAAATAGAGCAAAGCCTCACAAAACATAGCCAAGGAGCGAGCTGGAAGCTTTACTGACCAATAATTAATGCTAAGAACTGCCTAGAGGTTCCTAAAAAATGTTGCTACTCAAGAAAGAACTGCCTAGAGAACCAAATCAAAGATTACCCTCATTAATTCCCGTCACTAACTGACCAATAAAAACCAGCTCGATAACTACCAAATTTCCAATCTACTAGTAACCACCGTTAGCAGCATAATTAATTGAATCAAGCAAAAAGCAGAGCCGTCATCACCTCCGCGGTCGATGAGAACGAACTTGGGCCGGCCTCCGGACCTGGTCGACTTGAAGGAGACGTCGAAGTCATCGAAGCCCTTGCAGGCCTTCTTGTTGGACTTGGGGTAGACGACCGAGCCGTGCAAGGTGCCCCCGTACTGCGGCACCCCGAAGTTGCCGATGGCGCACTCGTACTTGCCCTCGAGCTCCTCAGGCGAGGTCACCCGCAGGCTGTTCTTCTCCACCACGAACCTCCCCGCCGCCGCGTCCGCCATGGCCAGCACCGCCACCGCCATCGCCAGAGCCCACAGCACTGGCCCCCTCATCCTGGGCCCCAACCAACCCTCGATCAAATTACCGACAGTTCGCGCTAATTCGATCGGGAACAGCGCCCTCCGTACGACCCGGGCAAAATCTCAGCACCGGGGGGAGTTCTTAGCTTAGAGAGGAGTGATCTTTGCACCAAATCCGGCACAGAGACAAAAAAAAATCGAGTTCTTGGACAGACAATCGATCAAAGGGTGAGCTTTCTGACGGATTGGAGTGATTGAAAAGATCCGGGAGGAGAGGACCGCAAGAAGCGGGGATTTCCAGGAGGCGCGGATCTATGAAACTATAGAGAGACCCCGAGAAAACAAAAAAAATCGCGGAGGGAGAGGACAGGAGTTGGAGCGCATCCGCGGCTGAGCTGCGTGCGTGCGTGTAGTCGTCGGTGGTGTTCGTTCCGTCCAAGCAAAAACCAAACCAAACCAAACTACTTGGTTTATGCGTCTACCAGAAAGGCAACGACGGCCCGATGGATGGATGGTATGGATGGATCAGCCGTGGTCCGTACTCGTGATTGGCATCGCGCGTGGACAGCGTGGGCTCTGAGGGCGGGGGTAGTTGGCTTGATTTTTCCTATTATTCTGGCTTTGAGATTCGTGCTCTAGGTCAACGGCTTGTGGTCCTCCATCAAACTACTCCAGGATTATTGAGATCCTCCTCTTTTCAACTTTTAAAAACTGTAATAACTTTTAAATAAAATATTTTTTTAAAACAAAGTCTATAAATTGATTATAGTATACACTGTAGCAACTTTTTTATATCGACCAAAACCACATGTAAGTTTCTGTTACTCCGTGTTCTCTCGTATGAACAGCCTAAAAGTCATAAACCGCAGCCGAAAGTTATAAGTCGAAGTAAAAAAGAACAGACACTGAGGCCTGTTTGGGAGAGCTCCACCACTGAAAACGTGGATCTGGAGCAGCAGCTCCACCGTGGATCTGGGATCCCACCATGGAGTGTTTGGTTTGTACAGCAGCTCCAGATCCACGAAATTGAGGTTTTGGTGGGAATGACCACTTTTGGTGGGATGGGGTGTGTAACCAGTGGCATTGGTGGGTAATTACCACCCAACTCCACGGTGGAGCACTCCTTGAGGAGCTCCATGAAATCCATGGATCTGGCCCTCAGATCCAGAATTTTGATGGATCCAGATTTCGCGGAGCTGGAGCGTTTGGGTAAAATTTCATGAAGTAGAGCTGTTTTTCGTGGATCTGGAGCTGATGGAGCTCTCCCAAACAGGCCCTGAGACCCATTGTCTAGAGACTTCGGGGTGAAGGAGCACAGGAAGCAAGCAATAATTTTACAAGATTTTACGTGATTTTCATGAAATTCATACACCATTTACATGGCCCAAAAAATATCAAGACAAAAAAAAAGTAAGGATGTATTTGGTTTGGGGTACGAAGTGAGATGGAATGGAATGGTCCTACTTTTTTCAATGGGATGGTTCGAGTAGGATGTTTGGCTGTGATTAGTGGTGAAGCTAGAAAAAAAAATAGAGGATAGGCTCAAAGTGTACTAGTGATGAGAAACATTGGCTAAGTCGTACTCTTTGGAAACGCCATAGTCTACACACGAAAAATAGCCAAAACAAAATAAATTTAAATAAAATCAAAAAATTATAAAAATAGATACTAAGAGGTATATTGTGAATTTAAATGAATTTAGAAATTTGAACTACTTGATTTAGAATTCGAACAGTGGAGAACGGGTCATCGGAAGGTTTGCCGGAGCAAAAATATAGAAAAAGATAAAAGAGAGAATAGTCCTTCTTTTAGCTGAAAAATAAAAAATGAAGCTGACAAGTGAGTCATTCATGTAAGTGACTATGAGAGGGAAGCAGTGAAGAAACAAAGCAGGGGGTAGTGGCGGCTCTGGGGCGATATCGTCGGCGAGGGGTGGCGCGGGGGGCGAGACGAATGGCAAAATGGGGGTGGAGGGATCCTAGGGAGGTGGTGGGAGGCAATGACATAGGCAATGGTGTGGGCGGCGGCACAGTGTAGGCAAAAGTGGGTAGACGGTGGTAGCGATGCTCTAGCAACGTCAAGTAGAGAACGGCATGAGCATGGGCACAGCGTGGGCCACGTGGAGTGCTCTGGTGCAACCAGTGAGCTCAGGGAATGACTGAAGAGGCGGGACAATGGTGGCTGGCAACGAAAATGGAGGTGGCATACTGGCATCGGTGGTGGCTCTTCACGGTGAGATATTGGTCAAATTGAGGTATAGAACAAGTAGAGGAGGTAGTGGAGATGGATTGTCACAAGGAATTGGAAAATGACTCACCAGAGACGACGAATCAACGAAGAGGAGCAAATTTAGTTGGTTTTAGCAAAAAAAAATCCTGATGATCGGCTGCATGAAAGTCAAATTAACTTGGTAGATGTGTTTCTTGGATGCAAGAACAAGAGATGACGCGAACCGTTTCATCAAAAACTCACCGGAGAGGGATATTGCAGTGGTGGAGTACGGCGGAAGCACGGTTGGGTGCACAAGGGGCTCCCACCACCGGAGGGTAGGCTAGAGCCTCATGAAGCCCCCTGTGGCTCCACCCCTGGTTGTGGGATGGGATGGATTGCCTGGTATGGTACAAGTTGTTGTTTGGGTGGAGGGATGAAATAAGATGGGATTTGGTTCTGGAACGTTGGATCAAGATCTAACGGGTCTCAGCGGTGACCATATGCAGTGTTTGGGTCACGTGAAGTCCATGTGAGCGAGCGATCCCATCCGAGGTGGCATGGCTTGTCTAATTTTACCAAACGAGCTGATATAATGTCTAGGTGGAATATTCTCCAAAGTTGGATCATCTCGACCAGGATGAATGAGTTCCATCCCTCAACCAAACACGAAGACGATACATATTTTGGACAATCCTATCTAAATGCAAGCTCGCCCACCGAATCAAACACATCATAAAATGAACTGAAGCTCCAAAATTGAGTGGTTGGCAACAACTCTAAATTTTTTTCTAGTATGGTTTTGCTTCACGGTGAAGTCTGACCTCACTGGTTTGCTCGGATGGCCCACTCCCCACACGGTCACACCCACCAATATATCTATAGCAAGAACACAGGTATTTGGGTGGTTTTTTGGGTTGTGGTTTATAGCTTTCGAATTTTAACTGTTTGTAAGAAAGAGTACAAAAAGAGAGACAATCACATGCAATTTTGATCATATAGTTGAAGTTAGTACAGTGTCTATTATAATTAACTTGTAAATCCCACTTTAAAAGACACATCATTTGAAAATTAGTTACTCTAACAAAAAATAAGAGATATAAGCCAGTGGCGGACCCAGGATTTTACCAAAGGGTATGCCATACCAAAATTTTCATATGCAATTCGATAAAACCATTTGCCAATTCGGTAAATAATTGTAAATTTTGCACCGTAATTCGGTATACAGGTACAAAATTTCCACTTTCAGCCTTAAATTCTTTTGCAGGTGTTAGAAGCATATGTATATAATCCTTTGTATAGGGGGGTTTTCTCGGGGAGGCTGCAACACATCTTCGGTTTGAAACTGATGTGACTGATATTCATCTTCTAGTGGATGATGCTATGTCTGTATTAGAAGTTGTGAAAGTTGCAACTGTTATTTCAGCTGACATTCCCACTCAGTCAACATTGCCAATTCGAGCTGAAGTAGATGTCAAGATTAGTGGGGGGCAATGGGTTATAAGCAGAATTAAGCCACTGATTTCGTTTAACTCAGCTAAAAAGAAAACCCCCTATACAAAGGACTATATATACATATACTTCTAACAGGAGAGATATTTCAGACAAGAAAGTCAGTTTCTCATGGAGTTTGCACGCAACACACAACCATAGATACACTGCAATTCTCATATTGACAAGGATTGAAGGATAGTGAAAATAATATAATTAGAAGATAAATAAGAACTTCATACCTACAAGCCCATGAAGAATCTGAACCACCAGCAACACCACCACCAAGAAAACACAAAAATGTTTAGCACCTCACAAACTCCATGTGCAAAGAAATAATAATAAAGGCGCAAGAATAGTTCACTTCGTTCTGACCAAGCAGATGTGTAGTGCAACGAAATAAAGAAGTTGCTTACAACAAATTTAACTCAAAGTTCTCCTAGGGCAGCAGAAACATAACACTGAAATCATTGCAGTATTTTGCTGTGGCCCCTAACAACATTTCTGTCAGTGCACATAGAAGTTTGACTGATCTGTAGTACTAACTTAGTAGAGCAACAGGAGGTAAATTTTGTGTTTAACTTCACTCGGTTTCACAGCAGTAATCCTATTTGAGAAGCAGGCAAAACTTAAACTTCCTCTCAGATTTACAATTTCACTGTGAATAAAATTTAAAGTAAGACTCAAAGTGAGGTAAAATAATGGAGAAAAACCAGACCTCCATTATGGCGTGTCTGCTTGTGACTGCGGCGCTCGACGGCGGCGTAGACAGCCTCATGGCCGCTCTCCAACAACGCCAAGGTCGCATAGTATAGCACATGCGCCCTACAAGGATCCAAATCCAAGAATCCCAATCAAACCCAGAAACGGCCAACGAAGCAAGTTGCAAGAAGCGAAAGATCCATCCAAGAAGAGCAGACGTAGCAACGTACGGACCATCCGAAGAAGACAACCCAGTTGTAGATGGAGAGGTAGAACCGTCGCAACGCCGACCCGACGCCCGCCAGGGAGGATCAAGGCGGCGCGTGCGGCAGGCGAACCGGCGGATGGCGGATTGCCGGATTGATTGGATCGGTTGGAGGCGTCGGGCGTGTGGAGTGTTGGCTGGGCCCAGGGTATGCTGTGGCCCACCCAGCATACCCTGTGAATCCGTCCCTGATATAAGCGCGAAACCCAAAAAAATCAATACAAAAGTCACCCCCTCCTCTCATTGAACAAGCCAATCAATCGGCAGCCATCAATAAGTACAGGGAACGCAACGCGTACGGAAAAACGGTGCCGCGGCAGCGGTATTTATTGAGCAGCGATTGACATCATGTACAATACTAACCGGTCTGGAAAGTAGAAACGGGAGGGTACATCCTCAAATCGAGTACAATTCTACGTATGCACGAGATATAACTCTGTTCTAAACAAGGGAGCTGCGTACAACTCAAATGCTTTAACAGGGACGACTTAGGCCCTGATCAATATGGCTTCAGCTTATTTTTGTACTATTTATAAATTTCGTTTTTTTCTGAATTTTTGGCTTTTTTTTGAGTTTTTTTACCAGTTCTTTTTTTCCTCGTATTTGTTTACATTATATGTGATGGGCTAATATGTTTTTTCTATTTTTAAATTTTTTTAAATTTAATTATGGTAAATAAGCCTCTGTCAGCTACAGTGTTTTCAGCCATAAGCCACGAGGCTTTCAGCCAAACCGATCACCACCTTAATTTTTGCAGGTGACGGGGACCTGCGGCTGCTAAGCCACATGAAACACGCACCACTTTTCTATTGCGAACCCGGTCCCACCACCCGGCTTGACAGCCGGTCCCTGTGATATTAGGGCGCGTTTGGTTCGCGAATAAGCTGATACAGACTGCATGCGCGTGGCTAGACTGAGGAGTGAAGCTCCTCAGCCGCGTTCCTCCTTAGCCTGGTTTCAGTTGTTTTTTTGTATCCGCTCGTGTAGGCTCTCTCCTCTCCGCAGCCAACCAAACACGATCTCTCTATATACACAGATGCAAGTCACCCCGCATGCAAACAACCAAACGCGTCCTTACTGTTCCTTACTGCCGGATGCTCATCGTCTGCTGCAAGGAAGCAACGTCTCGTCTCTGTTGTGTACGTACCGTGTATACTTCATATACAATGATGATTTTCAGGGTTTTTTTTGTATTGTACTTTTATTTACGTCTTTGATCAAGGTCTTTTTTAAGTGTTTATGACTTCCACATACACCACCGAGAAAATAGCATTCGTAACTTTTTCGCATCACATTTTTTGTTAATCAACAAAAGATTTGGCTAGGAGAATTTAACCTATCTTCGCTTGTCTGTGTAGAATCACTTCTGATGGAGCTTTTGCAGCCCATTGTTCAAACTTCGTCCCGACTCCCGATGGAGTTTGTGTAGAATCACTCCTGACAAAAAAATGTGATGCACTAAACTAAATGATGATAAGACGGTCTTTAATGCGACTGTTTGAAGGACGACAGCTATTGGGACTAATTAAAGGACGATAATGAGAGCAAGTTCAATAATAGTCTTATAGTCAAGTTAGTCAGCATTTTTACTGATATAAAGGAGAGAAGAGAAGAGAGAGATGAGAGCTTGGCTCTCATGCAAGCAACAAGCTGGTCACGGGAGCCTATGCAGTGGTATGCTCAGATAATAAATGTATGTGAGGAGGAATAGGAAAGAGAATGTGAGACATGGTACCATATAATAATAAAAAATCTTTTGTAGACAAATAGAAGACAAATTATTGTATAACTTGGCTCTTATAACTTGACTTATAGCCAAGTACTTGGCTGTATTATTGGACTTGCTCTGACAAGATAAAGATTTTTTTGCGTGGAAAGATAAAGATTTGTCTACAACTAGCCAGTATTTTCTGAAATTAAGATTGACTTCCGCCACGGCATCTGCGTGCATTATCCTGCGGTCGATTATTCAATCTATGGTAGTAGATCCCGCTTATTTTGGTTTGAATTTTTACTTTCTAGTTTACTTTTACTATTCTTAAATTACATTTTTTTCTGGTTTTTTTTTAATTTTTTTGAGTTTTTTTGCCGTTCTTTTTTCGTATTCATCTGCATTATCTGTGATGGGCTAACCTGTTTTTTCTATTTCTAAATTTAGTTATGCCGAATAAGCCATTATCATATACACTATAGTCGATGTCATTGTGGAGCACGAGGGGCCAAGAAGCCTACGTGCGTGAAGAGCCCAGTGAGGAGATCGTCTGCGCCAACACCATCATCTAGGTTCTGATCAACTCGGCTTCGGCTTCTGGCTTATTTTTCACTATTCATAAGTTTCGTCTTTTTCTGAACTTTTGGCTTTTTGTTGAACTTTTTTGCCGGTTCTTTTTTTTCCCGTATTTGTTTGTATTATACGTAATGGGCTAACATATTTTTTATATTTTTAAATTTTTTAAATTTAATTATGCTAAATAAGCCTCTGTCAGCTACAGTGCTTTTTTCAGCCAGCTACAGTGTTTTCAGCCAAACCGATCACCACCCTAGCCGCCATCGGCACCGTAAAACACCTAGCTTCCTGGGGCCCATCGAGGGCTCCGGCAGTCTGGCTCGCCGCCGGCTTCTAGGAGTGGGAGGCTAGAGGAGGGAGGCACGGGGCCAAGGGCATCGAGGAAGGCGAATGGGCTGTTGGCGGCTAGCTGGAAGTAGGCGGCGACAACCTTGCTGAGTGACAAGGCGACTGTAGCGGCCGAGAGTAGGAAGACAATGACGGAGCGGGGCGCGGTGGCAAGGGGGAGCGTGGAGAGGTCAAGGAACCACCGAGGACGACGGCGCCGCCTGCGCCGCGACTCATGATCGAGCGCGCGGGGGGTAAGAGGGGGATCGTGAGAGGATCGAGTAGCACATGCATGCGCTGTAACGGTTTTCGATCACACTCATCTGAGTGTAACTGGTTTTGTGTTGGCCCGAATCGCAATCAAGGGAGCCCAATTACGACCAACCCAAACCAAACACAAGCTAACTTAATCATCTTACAGTGTAATCGGATCATGTAGCAAAACCATCGAACCAAACAGCACCGATATGTACATCTATATTACCTAAGGTCTAGTTTCTTCCTCGGTTGGTTCGTCCATTCGGCGGCTGCTCTGATGACCTCCAGCGGTAGACATCACCCTACTTGAGTGATTGCAAAAGCTGTGCGATGGTTACTCCGGAGCATCTTTGTTTGCACCTCCTCCCAGAGAGCTTCCAGATTTGGATCTAGAAGTTCTTCTCCTCGCCCCAACCGACACTTCGGAGATCAGGTATTACAATTTTAGACCAAATTTTGCAAAATTCATCGAAATTTGGTTTTTTCAGTCCACCCTGAAAAAAGTCTAATCTAATTAAAAAATTTGGCCTGTTTTGTATTTTCTCGGCCCAACCTATACGATCAAATCACTCTCACCGTTTAGACCTTCAGCACTTATAGACAGCCTCATCTCTCGAGGACCCCAATCCCCATTCTCCCGAAGACTTCAGGCCCATCATCTCCTGAAGATTCCCCGTCTCTCCGTTCGGGCCTTCGGCAGGCAGCGCCGACACGGGAAAAGGAGCGGGATAGGCGGCGCTGGCATGAGAAGGGGCGGCGGTGACGGCTTGGGAGGAGGACGACACCGGCCGCAAGAAAGGCAGGTGAGGCGGGGGACGCAGTTCCAACAAGGATCAGGTGGGTGACAATGATGTGGCTGCCGGCAGGGGAACATCAAAGGATATTGTGCGCACGGGAGTACTCAGTGACTTAGATGGCATCTCCAGCGCCTAGAAGGGTGAGGGCAACAACAACGCTGCAAAATGGAGGTGTAAGTGACATGTTCTTCCTTTTTTGTTCAAAACTCGAGCACAATCCTTCAATCGTTGTATTCGTTTGCGCAATTGCAGCTGCAATTAGTCTCCCGCTGCATTTGTCTTCCTTGCAAGTACCAAATTTATTCAAATTTTTTGAATTCAAATCATTTTTATTTTTTTTTGGACCAAATTTTTTTTTGAAATTTTCGGATTTTGGTTTTTTCGGTGGGTGCTGATTTTTTTTTTGAATCGAAAATGTAATCCTTGTCGGAGACTCCTCCAAGGAAGTGGTTGCGAAGGGCGACACATGGCGCATGAGCGCTCGCTCCTAATCGACATTGACGCCAACGCACACGGGGAAGTGGTGACGATCGCTTACCTTAGAGCATCTCCAACAGTATGAACTAGTTACTAGCTCTAAGACAACTTCTCCAATAGTACTAACTTTTAGCACATAACTTATAACATAAATAGCCTCACATGACACTTTCACATAATCTTGGAATGTGTGTATGAGACTAGCTCTTGATCAAGAGCTAGCTTTTCTCTCTCTTCTATTAAAATATGAAATAATATGCTTAGAGCTAGCTCATAAGTCACTATTGGAGATGCTCTTAGTGCACATTCTCGGCACTGTAAACACCGGTGAGCTTCCTAAATAACTAGTTTCCCTTTGTTGGCTAGGCATGTATCACCTTCCTGAACAGCGTGACGCTTCATTTCGATCGCTGTGTATTTCTTTCCCTGCTTCTTGCCTCTGTTTTTCCCCATCCTCCATACCCTAGCTACTTAATACCCGTTTGGCAGAGCTCTAGCTCTAGGAAATCTGTAGATTTCCTAGAGCTGGTCATCTGTAGCTCTAGAAAATTCTGGATCTAGAGTTGCAGGCATGTTAAGTGCATTTACATGACTCATTTCTTTTATATTATATATTAAATAAAAATATTTAAATCACTTTAATTTAGTCAACAAACTACAAATCCAGTATAGATCTCGGAGCTAGAGCTGTGCCAAACAGGGCCTTAAACAACAATCTTTACGGATCTAGGCGATCCAAGGGCCACTTGAATCAATCCCCGTCTGATGGAGTTCAGAAAAATTTATCCTCCACCTCCTCACTGGATTCAACCTCCACTCGTGGAGGCCCTTCCGAGAGGAACGCGGTTTTCCTGTTCCCTTCTTCCTATCTTCTTCGTGTTTCCGTCGGTGTGACGAAGATCCAGAGCACCAGGGGAACATCAGGGGGATAGAGAGAATACTCTAGATATTTATCACGTCGATAGAAACACAAGAAGAACAGAAAAAGGAAACAAAGAAGATGCTTTCCGCTCAAGCGGTCCATTCATGGCGATGCCACCCGCCAAACAAGACTCAAAACCCGCCATGCGATAAGGTTGCAATCCTGCGAGCTTGATTTCGATGGCGATCGTTTGGCCGGTCGCAATTGGGGCCACCGACGCCGCATGCCGTCCTCTGAGACTTAGCGTTGACAATGCCACGCCCCGAACAGGGGCCCATGTGACAGTCGCCACATAATTATGTATTAAGAAACCATAAACATGTTAAGGTGAGATATACAATTTTTACATGTTACATAAGTGGAACACAAAGTAGCTATGGCGGACGCTTTATTTAATTTATTAAAAGTCATAATTTACATCAACTAATTATTCTGAAACAAGCCAAAGACTCTACATTTAACACCCAATGTAAGAATGAGTATAAAATACTCAATAAGAATAATATTATTTCTAAAAAGGAAATTTATTTTTTTCACTATTTATTTTATTAACTTTGCAAACGCAATCGAGTCACTAATCTCGCATTTCGATCACTTTGCAATGGAGCAGAGCTTTCCTATGGATACCTTCAATGAACATGCTGCACCATTCAGGTGCCATAAAAAAAATGACTGTCAACAGTTTCATTCCAGAGGCCCCAGTCAGCTACTCAAAGGAGTATGGGTGAATACTGGTGACCAGCCCATACTAGTCACCCCAGCTCCAGGGAGCAATGACTTCACAAGCCTAGAACCCCGGCTCCAAACAATGCTTAGGTTTTTTTACTGTACCTTTGGTTTTTAGGTGGTGATCGGTTCGGCTGAAAAGCTCGTGGCTTTGGCTGAAAACACTGTAGCTGGCTGAAAAAAACACTGTAGCTGACAGAGGCTTATTTAGCATAATTAAATTTAAAAAATTTAAAAATGAAAAAAATATGTTAGCCCATTACGTATAATGCAAACAAATACGGGAAAAAAGAACCGGCACAAAAGCTCAACGAAAAGCCAAAAGTTCAGAAAAAGACGAAACTTATGAATAGTGAAAAATAAGCCAGAAGCCGAAGCCGAGTTGATCATAGTTTTCAAATTCTAGTTATTTGTGAAAGACAGTACGTAAAAAATACAGTTATATACAATTTTAGCCGGTATAACTGAACTCGTTACGGTGTCTAATATAATCTACCTTTAGACACCGTCTTGAAAAGATGCACTGGTTAAAAACTAGTTACTGCCCACATAACGGGTATACACTTTGATGGTAGAGCTACCAATTAGCGATTGATAGATAGATCATGAGCCTGTTTGATATGGCTTTTGAAAACGGCTTTTGGCTTTTGTTACAGTACCTAGCTTTTAAACGACGTATTTTTTTCAAGATGGGTTTAAAAGTTAATTGTAGTACACGTTAAAAGCCCAACATCTATATCATCCAAAATCGCAAGCGAATATCTTTCTCCGCAATCTCTATCGCAAATAGCTAAAATTAAAAAAAAATTAGCCAAAAACCATAAACCAGAGCTATATCAAATAGGCCCCATATGTATCTCTATTACAAATGCGCTAGTATCCCAATTATAACTTTAGAAATGTAATTTGGCGATTGTTTAACAAGATAAAAACATGAAATAAGTACAAAAATATTAAAATGTAACATATAAAATAAGAAAAATATTAAAATGTAACATATAAAATAAGACAATATTTATTAAGAGTGGAGCGAACGCAGTTTGCATCTTATTAAGAAAACCAATATTCCTGTGATTCCTCTGTGAACTAGTACTTCACTGACAACTTAGCTAGTCCTGCTTTTTTCGGTTTGAGCTTTTGGTGGTGATCGGTTCGGCTGAAAAGCTCATGGCTTATGGCTGAAAATACTGTAGCTGGTTGAAAAAAACACTGTAGCTGACAGAGGCTTATTTAGCATAATTAAATTTAAAAAATTTAAAAATATAAAAAATATGTTAGCCCATTACGTATAATACAAACAAATACGGGAAAAAAAGAACCGGCAAAAAAGCTAAACAAAAATCCAAAAGTTCAGAAAAAGACGAAACTTATGAATAGTGAAAAATAAGTCAGAAGCCAGAAGCCGAAGCCGAGTTGATCCGGGCCAATCTTCTGGCTTATTTTTCACTATTCATAAATTTCGTCTTTTTCTGGTGTTTTGTCTTTTTTGAGCTTTTTTGTCAGATCTTTTTTCCATATTCGTTTGTATTATCCGTGATAGGCAAACTTGTTTTTTTTTCTTATTTTCATTTTTTTTAAATTTAGTTATACCAAATAAACTATCATCAGCTACAATGTAATTTTAGCCTACAGTACAATTTCAGTCATAAGCTATCATTTTTTCAGCTCAAATAAGTGGCACCAGTGGCGAATCCACCGGGTAGGCTTCATCAGGCTGAAGCCTACCCTCCACTAGTTGACCGAACCCCCCTCCTGGGCTCCTGGCTCCCCCGACGACCGGCGCTACTGGCTCCCTACGGCTGTGACCTGCCAACCATGCTGCAAGCCGGCAAAGACTGCAAACAAGAACAAGAACTGAAGAAACAAGGCCGAAGAAGCAGCGAAGCCAGGCCCAATTCACGTCCGTGGACCGCCCACTGGCCCACCACCCACATCCCCATCGATCCACATGGTACCCTGTTGGCCTGTTCCCGTGTCTGAAAATTCCCCAAATCCCCAATCCATTCCCTTCCCCGTTCCCCCAAATCCCCAATCGGCACGGAGGCAGTGAGGAGTGGGGATTGAGGTTGCTCACCCGTGCTCAAGGTTTGAAGCCCGCGACGCCGCCCGTGCAGTCGTGCTCAAGCCGAGGCGGGGAGGTGCCGACGACGACGAGATCTGGAGGCGGGGAGGTGCCGACGAACGACAACGAGATCTGGAGAAGGGGAGCCGGGGAGGTGCCGAGTGCCGCCGATGACGAGATCTGGAGGCGGGGAGGCCGGAGTCGCAGAGCCGAAGGTGCCGAGGAGGGAAGCCTGAGCGGTGAACCTGAGCCGGGGAGGCGGGGGCGCAGGGCCGCGCCGTTTGAAGCCTGCGACACCGCGGACTGAGAAGGGGAGACCGGAGGCAGGGTTGCGCCGGCCGCCGGGGTGCCGGGGAGGCTGGAAGCGGCCAGCGGGGAGGGCCAGGTCACCGGGAGGTTGGAGAGTAGAGGCCCGAGGGGCGAGCGAGGGCGGACCACGGACGCTCTGCAGAGTGCGGGCTGCGGCTGCGCTGGGGTTAAGTGAAGGCAGAAGGCGTGAATCGTGATTGCGTGAAGTGAAGCTGCTGCTATTGGCTTGGCCTTGGCGAGTACTGATACAGTGATACTATTCCTGGATTCCTCATACGGCCGAACCGATTTGTAGGTTTACAACTCAAACTCATTGTCTCATTCCTCAATTAGTTGATTACTTGATTAGCAATTTATTAGAAATAGTGTTATATTGTTAATTGTTGTATATCGTAGAAAATCCTTCTAAGGCATGAAAAATAGCAAAATGATTTTGCCTCGTGAAAATCATGATTCAAGCTAGTGGTATGGATCTTTTATTTTAAATGTTCATGATCATTTAAGTAATTAAATACAATTTGCTACTGTATCACTACTTTTTTTTTAATTTTGATATACGGATTGTTGTCTACCGGAACCACATTTACATGTTTTAGGAATTCACTTACCATTAGCGAGGTACCTCCATTGTATCTCTATTTTTTCTTTGCTTTTATTCATGTATGAAACTATGAATTTGATTGCACAAGAATACAAAACTATGTTTCTTACAAATTAGTTTAGTCATTCGAGGCGTAGGGCCAACAATTCTAGGAAAAACTTATGATCTGATAGAAAATACATATTTTTTTAGTCCACCCTTATTTTTCATTCTAGATTCGCCACTGAGCGGCACCATAAAAATCCGGCCTAGTCAACTTCTTGAAAACTTGATTGTAGACTCAAAACTATAGCGAAAGTACTAATTATACTTTACAATTATAGCTTACTAACTATACTTAGTATAGTAGAAAATAATTATGTGAACTAGTATTAGAGGTGTGCTAGTATTAGTACATAGTGTATGAGTGTATGCCTGAAAGCTTGGCTAGGTAAGTATGTGTAACAGGCAGCGGTGGGGCCTATTTATAGGGTTAGATAACTTAGTCCTTACGGCAGTCAAAGAAAAGCTTGACGCGTGAGTCACGAATATTTCTTGAGGGGTACCCTATGCAGAGTACTTGCCGTGTGCGTCAGACTAGCCAATGGAGGCGGTGACTGGTTGATTCTAAATTACCCAGGGGATTAACCATGGAGACTGGTGTCCACGTTTTGTAGGGTGGAACTTATGGGGCATTTATATTGATTTTACCTTCTGCTTTTAGAAACTAAAGCTAATATAAATGCTTTAATTTTCTATAAGCTGTTTCTAGTTGCCACTACTATTCATAGTTACTATTATGTATTTTCATATGTTGTAACATACTTTGTATTTTATTATGTCATAATTACGTAAGTCGTATGGTGGTCCAAATGTTATGTGCCTTTTGTTGCACTGTTTTTCTTATATAATATACTACTATTCATCAATCGCTACTATTCATCGATCACAGTAAAAACTATTCAATAAAAACCAATATAAATCGACCCTTATACCTTTGACAAGTAGGCCACAAAGTAAAGTAACCAGCAACTTGTTTGGCTTCCGATGCTCAAGGTTTAGATTAATAAATTAATGGTGAATACTACTTGCTAGCTTGAGACAAAACGGTTGAACCTTGTCTTCTATTTGTTTCTAGAGCCTTCAACAGTATTCGAAAGAAATCAATGGATGCCACTGTAGGACTATACCCAGTGGCGGAGGACGAAAAAAAATGAGATAGGCCGGATCGCCCGCCTCCCGAGTCCCGCCCGCCCGCCCGCCCGCCTCCCGAGTCTGCCCGCTTTGCCGCCGGCTACGCCCGCCGACCGCCGTGTCCGCCGCTCCCCCAGTTCCGTCGCCGCCGCGAAATTCAAGGTCTGGCCTATGCCACAGCTTGCCCTATCGGGTCCTCCGCCACTGACTATACCAAGAAGCTAGAAGCAATGCTAATATTTAGCAATGGGCACACTTCAGGTTTCACTTGCACAAGGGTCCCATTAGTGTAAAGGTTGCAGGCTGAGTGGAGGAAAACATTTTAGTATGTCACGTGGGCCATAAATTAATTGTTTGAGCAAAAAATAACAATTAGGCTAGCATGTGGTTTCACACCATTATCTGTCTTGTTAATTATTATAAGAAAATTGTTTAGCTGGCCGTAATATAATTTATTATTTTTATTAAATCGATTCCTCACATCCTATCACCTTAAAAAAAATTCGTCCTGAAATTTTACTCACCACCACTATTAAAAAGATAGGGGCATCTCTATGAATATCCTCTTCGTTTTTCTAGGTTGCTTCTTATTTGCTATGATTGCTCCATTGTATTGAATAATTCGATGTCGTAATTTACGATCAATAAATCCTAGGATACGAATATATAGGGTATTCTTGATATGTTAGGTCTTCCTATAATTTTATTAATGACGTTTTGACCTTATCAGATGGCTCTCGCAAGAGCTTCCTTAGCATTGAGACATGAAATGTACAGTGTATTCCTTGTAAATTTTGTGGTAATTCTAAATGATAGGCAACTTTTCTAATTCTTATAATTACTTGGTATGGTCCAATATACCTTAGGCTCAGTTTTCCACGTAAGCCAAATCTTTCAATACCTTTCATTGGTGAGACCTTTAAATATACCCTGTCACCTTCTTGAAATTCTAAATCACTTTTGTGAGTATCAGCATAATTTTTGTCTACTTTGTGCGATTCGTGTTCGACCTCTTATGATTCTTTTTTCCTTGGTATCTTGTACTAAGTCAGGTCCTGAAATTTTTATTTCACCAACATTATCCCAATAAATTGGTGTTCAGCATTTTCTACCATATAATGCCCAAATGGTGCCATTTGAATAGTTGATTGATAATTATTATTATAGGCAAATTCCACCAATGGTAGATGTTTATCCCAAGATTCTCCAAAAATATTACATATGCCCTCAATATCCCTTCTAGAATTTGACTGATTCTTTCTGTTTATCCGTCTATCTAGGGTGGTATGTTGTGCTAAAACTAAGTTTTGTTCCCATTGCTTTATGGAGATTCTGCCTAAACTTGGATACAAAATGGGAGTCTCTATCTGAGACAATACCCAATGGCACACCATGTAGCATACTATTTCTTTTATATATGCCTCTACTAATCTTTTTAATGAAGTGTGCACTTTTGTTAATCTGTCGATAATTACCCAAACAGAGTCATATCCAGTTGACATACATACAAAGTAATCCGACGATAAAATCCATACTAATTTGTTCCTACTTTGAAACAGGAATTTCCAAAGGTTGAAGATATCTAGTTGACTTCTGATGTTCAGCTTCACATGTTAACACACATCACATTCTGAAACAAATTTGGCTATTTCCCTTTTCATATTATTCCACCAAAATGTTTCTTTTAAATCTCGATATATTTTGGTACTTTCTGGACGAACTGTGCGGGGTTGAGTGAGCTTCTTCCAGTATGTCCCTTTTTATTTCTTGGTCATCCGGATCACATAATTCGTAGCGAAACCAGAATGATCCATCTTCATGGATTTCAAGTTCAATTGGTTTTCCGAATTCTAATCCTCCTTTGACTAGTTGTACGAATTCATCCCCTCCTTGCTTTGCCCTTATTATTTATTGTAAATTTGGTTGAATTTGTAGAGCGTAGAGTTTGACATTTAGATCATTTTTTAATCATTACATCTAATTTTTCCAAATCATTTAGTATGTGCACTTGGTTTGTAATCATAGTAGCCAGATTCCATGAAGTTTTTCTGCTGCCAGCGTCTACAACGACTTTGGTTTTACCAGGATGATAATTTATTTCAATATATAGCGTAATCTTTAATTGATTCCAACCAGTGTCGTTGTCTCATATTAAGCTCTTTTCGAGTAAATATATATTTGAGACTTTTATATTCAGTGCAAATTTCATAGTGCTCTCCATATAAATAGTGACGCCAAATTTTTAGTGTAAATACCATAGCTGCTAATTTTAAATTATGTGTGGGATAATCCTTTCCATATGGTCTTAACTGACAAGATGCGCAAGCTATCACTTTCTTTAATTTCTTGCATTAGTACACAGCCTAAACCCACTTTTGAAGCATCACAGCATTAGTACGCAACCTAACCCACTTTTGAAGCATCACAGTAGATCACATAGCCAATACCACTTTTGGTAGCAGATACTAATTTCTTCTTGAATTCTTCAAAACTTTTGTCACACTCATCATTCCATTCAAACTTTGTTCCCTTATGTGTAAGCTTTGTTAATGGTGCTGATAGACGAGCAAAACTCTCAATAAATCTTCCGTAGTATCTATCAATCCTAGAAAACTTCTTATTACTGTTACCGTTGTTGGTTTCTTCCATTCTACTACAGCTTGTACCTTTGTAGGATCTGCAGAAATTCCACTCCCAGATATCATATGTCCCAAGAATGATACTTGGTAAGACAAAACTAGCATTTCTTTAACTTTCCGTATAATTTATGTTCTCTCAGTGTCTGAAGAACTATTCACGGGTGATTTGCATTCTCTGCTTCACCTTTCGAGTATATTAAAATATCACCAATGATGAACGCGATAACAAAGTATGGTTTAAAAACTCAATTCATTAGATCCATGAAAGCTGGTGGAGCATTTGTTAATCCGAAAAGCATCACCACATATTCAAAATGTCCATATCTTGTCTGAAATGATGTTTTTGGAACATCCTCCATATTGTAAATCTGTCTTAGAAAAGACTATTGCTCCTTGAAGTTGCTTAAATAAGTCATCAATTCTAACCAATGGATATTAATTTTTTATGGTCACCTTGTTCAATTCTTGATAGTCGAAGGAAATACACCGGATTGAATAAACCCTTTATTTTCTAGTTCCCCAAGTTGTTTATTTAGCTGTTGCATTTCAGTCGGAGTTATTCAGTAAGGTGGTTTGGCTATAGGGCTAGTACCAGGAATTAAATCAATACCAAATTCTATTTCCTGATCAGGTGGAATTCTTAATAATTCTTCAAGGAAAACATCAGCGTATTCCTTTACTACAGGTACATCCTCTATACATATTCTTTTAACCTCGATAGCATTAGTGTTCGCCTTGAAGTTCGCAACCTCCTTATTTCCTTGAAACGCCTCTTCTTGTTGATTTGGTAATTTTTAAGTACTAACTAACGTCTAAGTAACTATGTACAATGTACGCATGCATGATGATGCAAGCTTTTCGCTAGCGTGTACACGCACTATCCTATGAACGCATGCAGCAACCGCCTTCAGACTTCAGTGTTGTTCAATTCTTTATCAGGGATCGAACCTAAACAATTCGTCATCTCCGAAGCCGAGGCTGCTCGGAGACGGCGGAAAGCTGAACGTGCCACCGCCTCCCGCCATGTCACCGAGCGCGCCGTAGTCCGGCGCGGACCCCAACGTCGACGACGTCGTCCCGGCGGACCCCACGAAGGCGGCCAGCTCGTCCTCCTGCACGAACGGCTTGGCCAACGAGCTGAACACGTCGTCGCTGGTGCACCAGGACGAGGACAGCTGAGTGATGCTGCTTTCCTTCGCTAACTGAGAAGGAGCGCCCCGGCCGCCGGCGGTGGCGTTGGCGTAGCTCGGCGCGAAACTGATGAGGTTGTTCGTGCGGTCGGTCGCCCTGCAGGTGTGCTCGCCGTAGTAGGTGACGACGTACTTGGATGGATCGGTGTCGCAGAGCTGGACGTGCCTCTTGGCGTTGCAGCCTTGGTCTGACTTGTGAGTGCACCTGTAGTAGCTCCTGCAAGTCCCTCGCGGTCATACCCAAACATCATATGTAAGTGTGTCGTTCTTGTTAATCGTACGTGTCCTTTGATTAATTTCTTGCACACCTTTATCCCAATCGTGTTATTAGTTTCTAATTGGCTGTGAGTGAGAGACACAATCTAAACGAAATTATGCTGTTATGGGAGTGTCTAAGCAAGTTAGGTTGTAAGCAACAAAGCACCTTGGATGAGGTGAATTTTGGATCTCTTTCTGCCCATATTTCCGCCAGATGTAGCTATCATCCAGCGTAGCAACGACTCTTTTGCTAGAGGGGCGTTGTGATCTGCCAAGTTATATTGGTAGAGTGGAACAAAATAAGAAACCGAAATCTATCATATAATCATGCCTGAGTTGATAAGTAAGATCATTAGGTTTCACCTTCTGCTGAAGCTGCGTTTCGTTGTGCTGCTCCTGCTGGAGGACGTCACCGACTGCCTCACCCCATCCGACCGGGCCGCCGAGCTCTGGTCTCCCGCCACCGCCGCCCCGGCGCTGGTGTCCAACGCCGACAGCACGCTCGACAGCTTGTTCAGCATCCCGTCCATCAGCTCTGCCCACGGGCACGACTGCTCCAGCAGCAAGCTCTTGAGCCTCGCCGCGCCCTCGCGCACCTCGATCAGGTCCTTCACCGCCACGGCCGCCCTCTCCGCCGGTACGTCGCCACCACCCGACGGGGCCATGCTAGACCATGCCATGCATCTATAGCACACCACTACCAGCTAATTAATGTGCACGCACAGGGGTAATTAAGTTGTTGCGTTTGCTACTCCAATTCTTATCGGGGAGGAGTATAGTGGTAGTAGGGAAAGGATAAAAAGGAGGAAGGAGGAGGAAGCTGCATGGAAGAACGGGAGTGGGTCCGCAAGAAAACCAAATCAAACATAGCTACACACTTCCTTTGTTTTTTAGTTTTTGTCTTCTCTAGAAATCAAAATAAATTAAACAAGGTTTTAAGGTAGATTTTCTAAACAGTTTTTTAAATTTAAAACCATCTATATTGTCTGTATTGACATTTTCATCATCCGTTACCGTCTCTAAAAACACACAAAACAACATAAATTACAATAAAAAACTAAATGTCATGTACCAAAGCGGCTTTGGCCTTAAAGACGTCACCAGCATGACACAGGCATTCTGAGGTCATGCATACGTGTGGCCTTTGACTGAATGGTCACCGGCAATGCCTAGGCAACTTCCTCGTCGATCCACCCAGTCCTGATGAAAACGATATATCCAGTGAGCGTCGCCAGGCCGTTAGATTTCGTGCTTTGAATCCGCAATCTTCAATTAGATTATGTAGGAGTAATCTATCCCTGTGTTGCTTTCGTTACAGCTACGTACGTTAGGTCACTCAAATCACTCGAGCAGCAGCAAGATGTGTACGCATGCACATCGCTGTTTTTAGTAGCTCGTTCTTGTCGAGGAGTTGGGGACATACGATGTTTTAAGGCTTCAACACCCTTGAAAGCCTAAAATCTTTGACTTATCGCTATCGATCCACAAGGGTACACTAGGAATTTTAGGCTTCCATACAAGACTTAATACTAAGTAGCTTTCCTCATCTCCGGTGTAGACACGAAAAATTTGTACGCCGAGGGCAAGTAGCTACTAGCAATAATGGTTAAACGAAAACAAAGATTAACCAACTTGGTCCTCAAGATTTTTCCCACAGCCTCACTTTCAAACCTTAACTTTGAAAAAAAAATCAAACATGTCCTTAAACTTCTCTTTCACGTTGAGTGGCATCCTAATGTAGGAAAAAAAAACATTATTTCAGTCCAATCGAGTAGCACATTAGTCTAATGGCCAGCGAACTGTCAATGCAAAGTATCTATGGCCCATTTCCTGATATTATCCATCTGGAAGTAACCAAAATCAGGCTAGCATATCAGTTCCGAGCTATTAAGTTCAAATTGTTTTCTGGCTTAAATTATGCAATTCTGATACACCGTAGTTCCGCAATGTTTTATAGTTTTTCAACGAGGTCAACTAATTCTTCTATGCAAAAGCACTTTATTATTCATTGCTGGTGGTTCTAAGAGCAACTCCAGCAGGACCCCTACTTGAGCCCTCAAACCTCATATTTGAGGGTTTGAGGCAAAAATAGAGGTCCAGCAGGGCCCCTACTAAAGCCCTCAAATTTGAGGAGCCCCTCAAATCCCCCCTTCAGCCCTCATTCCTAGGGCCCCCTACTCTGGCTCTCATTCTTCCGTTTTTTCCCGCTGGTGAAAAATCCTCCGCCCGTCCCTCTCCCTCCCACTCCGCCAGTCCGCCTCCCCGCCCGCCTCCTCCGCCTCCCCGCCTCCCTCGCCAACGCCTCGCCCGCCTCCTCGCCTCCCGCCTCCTCGCCGCGCCTCGCCCGCCGCCTCCCTCGCCGACGCCTCCCCGCCCGCCTCCTCCGCTTCCCGCCTCCCTCCTCACCGCGCCTCCGCCCGTCGCCTCCCTCGCCGACACCTCCCCGCCCGCCTCCTCCACTTCCCCGCCTCGCCCGTCACCTCGCCGTCGCCCGTCGCCGACGCCTCCGCCCATCGCCGTCGCCGTCACCTCGCCGTCGCCGTCGCCACCAAAATCGCCTACCTCCTTCACTGATCGGGATTTGTTAGGAGTGGGTCTCATGTGTCAGTGTATGGTGGAATAGATTTGAGGGCATAGATTTGAGGGGTGCTGTTGGAGTAGAAGCAAAAAAATTGGGCCCTCAAAAATAGGGGGCCCTCAAATGAAAAGTAGGGGCTTAGATTTGAGGGCTACTGCTGGAGTTGCTCTAATCCACCATAGCTGCTCGAGCTTCAGCTGAGTGCGCTTTTTTTTTTTGTAGGTATGCATATCCACTGCCAGATGGAAACATTGCTGTTCCCTGATTTTACACCCAGGTAATGCGGTAATGCCGTCCATGAGGATGGGGCGAAATTGATTGGGCAATGGACTGTTGAACTGATCTAAATTACAGAGTTACTTGTAGCACTCGGTTTTTTTTTCTATTTTTAGCTTATTTTATCAAAAAAAACTGAACAAAAAAAACCAAAAATCTATGTACCACATCTAATCAGAATACAGTCAAACCAAGTTGACCGATTTAATTCAGTTTTTTCGATCGATCTAAATGTAAACAGCCCTAGTCACCTCCATGCGAAGACATGCCACTCAACCTGTGCATGTGGCATACCATATAGTATGTGAATTGAGGTCTTTCTTTGGCCTGAAGAAAAGTTTGAGGCCTGTTCGTTTTCCAAGGGAGGAAAGCATGGCTATTAAAACCAGGACCGATGGATGATTGAACTGGAAAAAACTAGAACCAGAGGCTTTAGCGACTCGACTTGCTTCAAAGACCATCCATATGATTCATGGGGCCTGTTCTTTTCGGCTGCGGCTTATGACTTTTGGCTGAAATTTTTGAATTTTGGTTGTTTACGGTACAGATTACGGAGAAACAGATACTCACTTGCGATTTTGGCTGGTACAGATGTTGGGCTTTTAACATGTATATCGTTTAACTTGTAGACCCCGTCTTGAGAAAATACCCTGTTTGAAAGTTAGGTACTGTAGCAAAAGCCAAAAGTCGCTGGCTTGTGAGGTAAAGAACAGGCCCTGAACCAAAAAACGGCTGAACTAGACAATTTTTACACTCAACCATGAACCGGATGGTTCCAAGCGAACCGGAACGGTTTCTGCTAGAAGGGAAAAACCAAACACAAAAAAACTAATGAAGACTTACTGGGCTTCCGCCCAAAACTTACTCCTAGAGAAGGGTAGTACTTAAGTCCTGCCAATCTCTCCTAGCTCAGTAGATACCTCATAAGCTTAAAGAGATGACTAGATTTATAAAATTAGATATTTGAAGGCTAAATTTGAGAGAGAGAAAAAGCTACATTGCCACTGTATAAACAGTTCACCAGCCACCATCAACTCATCTCTCACACCTCTCACTTCTATCTTCATGAGTCCAGCCCACTGGCGAGTTCCGCTCCTAGTTCACCACCACCGCCGGGGCTCAACGGCTCGAGCTCAACTGTAGCAGTCATATAGCGGGTCCAAAATCCAAATCTTCATTGGATCCTGCGACCTTCTGAGATGCCGCTCAGTTGGATTGAAATAAACTGATTTATGGTTGAAATTACATTGTAACTGACTGAAATTATACTATAGCTGATGGTGGCTTATTTGGCGTAACTAAATTTAAAAAATAAAAATAGAAAAAACAGATTAGAATACAAACGAATACAGAAAAAAAAAGAACCGGCAAAAAAGCTCAAAAATAAAAAAAAATTAGAAAACGATGAAATTTAAAAAAGTAAAAAATAAATTAGAAGATAGAAGCACAAACTAAAACAAATAGAGCCTGATTGTCTAGCATGGCGACGACCCTTGCCTCGAGCTTCTCATAAGCCGCCTCCTTCATCGATCTGTGTTTTGCCTTCTCAAAATTTTTATCGCTGATTTTGTTTTGCGTTACTTCGTTCTCTAAATTATGGATCATGCAAGTGTTTGGATCTATGATTTGCCTTCACCTGCTTAACATTTGCATATGCGAAATACATGTTGTAGAAACTAGTAGATGTTTGTCTTTAAAAAATCAATTGAAGTACTTTTAAAATGACTTTCAAGGCTAAAATTGATGAAATTACATTGAAATAATGATATTTAATGAGCAGCCGATTCGACCGCTGGACCGGTGGTCCGACCGGTAAACCGATGAACCAGCAGTCAGTTAGGTTCGATGACTGCTCAGTCCGGTCTTTGGCACGCTAGCCGGACGAGTGATGGAAACCGGGAGATCGATCAGCCACCGGCTTAATTTTAAACCGGAGCCACTGGATTAGTTTTTACTATGTTACAAGGGGATGGCACGTTTCTTTCCTCCACGTAAGATTGCTCGGGAAGTACAGTATAAGAAGATCGATCTGGCATGTCTATTTGACCGTCTAGCAAAGGGGAGACGAGGTAGTTAATTGTAAACTCTTCCGTGGAAATTATCGCTTGCAATTAACTGAGATTTTACCCTCTCATGAATTAAAAAAAGAAACGGAATAGCCAAGTTGACTAAGAGCAAGCTCTTTTGAGCTGATGGTTTATGCTTTTGGTTTAAATATTTGAATTCTGATTGTTCGTGAGAGATAATACGTACAGAAAAATAGTTGTATATGAGTTTGACTGGTACAGTTAAACTCAGTACACTTTTTACTACAACCTTCCTATAGACCACGTCTCGAACAAACGCGCCGTTTAAAAGCTAGTTACTGTAGACAGTTTTAAGCTGAAAAGAACCATCACAGACACGTTAAGCATAAATCAGATGTTGTCTTATTTGGCGTAACTAAATTTAAAAATAGAAAAAAAACACGTTAGCCCATCACAGACAATGCAAACAAATACGAAAAAAAATCGATAAAAATGCTCAAAAAACCAAAAAGTTTGAAAATGACTAAATTTATAAATAGCGAAAAATAATACAGAAGTCAGAAGCTCAAACCGAAATAAACGGGGCCTAAATGCATATCTTACAGTGATAAATGATGAAATATCTCTAAAAAAACCCTGCATGCGGATTTGAAATTAAACATATCAGAGGTTCATCCCTAACCTACGTTTGCAAAAACTAGCTAAGCCTAAACAAGTCTGGCTTGATAGGTTTGAATGGCAGAAAAAGGTTGCATTAGCATCATTTCAGATCTTCCCTGCTTGTCTTCGCATCATCAACAATTGGTGTGCAAATTGTTTTCCTTGTTCTTGCAGCAATCGCTACGTACCTTACGCAATCTCAAACAATGCTCTCGTGAGTTCTGTATATCTCATCCTCGAAGAAATCCAGTGCTCTGGCACATTTACCTAATGGGCGCCTACTTAATTAATGTGTAGACGTTGATTAGGATATACTGCTAAGTGCTAACGTAATCCACGAGGTTAATATCTGCTACTAATGCGGTCCACGAGGTCAAACATATGAAAAAGAAATCAAAACCCGAAAAAAAAATAGAGGCGTGGGTGTTGTGCTACAGAACTACCCTAATCAATTCGGCTTCTGGCTTATTTTTTACTATTTATAAATTTCGTCTTTTTCTGAACTTTTGGCTTTTTGTTGAGTTTTTTTGCCGGTTCTTTTTTTCCCGTATTTGTTTGTATTATACGTAATGGGCTAACATATTTTTTATATTTTTAAAAATTTTTAAATTTAATTATGCTAAATAAGCATCTATCAGCTACAGTGTTTTTTTCAGCCAGCTACAGTATTTTCAGCCATAAGCCATGAGCTTTTAAGCCGAACCGATCACCACCTAGACCTTCCGCTTATAATTGAAATCAGTATGGAGAATTTCTTTCATAAAATATGCATTAGTCTATAATATTTGGTAAAAAATTCTCCAAAAGACCAGTCCGCACGAGCGATGGACACGCATGCATCTCATTTGAACTTTTGTTCTTACTCTACCCAAAAGTGTTAACTCGAAAATACCATGTTCTACGCTAAAAAGTATTACATATTAGTGTAATTCAGCATAAACTAGTAAAGCTGAGATGTTTCAAATACTGTAGAGAGATGCAGGGGATTAGTCTATTTCTCTCTATCTAGCAATTTTGCTTTACTAGTAGTGTGCCCGTGCTAACGCTACGGTAAAATACAAAACAAGATAAAATTTGTAAAAAATAAAACGAACAAGCAAGTCGTAGCACGCGGTCGTAAAAGCACTGTTGCAGCCAGGATTCATGGACATAAAAGAGACATGGTCGTGTAATGGTCATTTACGACCATGTAGTCGAAGTTACGACCACGCGGTCATTCCAACCACGTGAACGAACTCATGACCACATCACCCTTTTTACGACCATGCGGTCGGAAACTCGATCACGTCTAAATCTCGTGGTCATAGCTCGCTACGACCACACAGGAAGTCTTACCGACCACACTCACTCTCTCACAACGTGGTCGTAACCATTTACGACTACTCAAACCTTGGTCGAAGTGCCCACCGACCGCTACAACCACTCACCGCCGAGCTATACGACTTTAGCGTCTACTATGCATTGGTAAGCAGATTATTCAACAGAAATTGTGGGTCCATGGATGCAAATGCTTAATTTAGTGCAGGAACACTTGCCCCTTTGTATAGTTTTGACTGTAAAGATCGATGATCTGATTTTCGGTAGTGACAAATTGATTGAGTGTTTACATTCAAAATGAAAAATGCATGCTTTCCTAATAGAAAACATACAACACTTATAGTTCGTGCAACTACGAATGTTGGGTTGATCTCGGCCAACAACCCGAGATTTCAGGGAGACTTCGTCTCCACTTCGTGGCTTGATCGGAGGCGACAACCGACCCGTTTTGGTTTCGGTCCCGGTCACCCAGCGCTATAAAAACAGAAGAGAATCGGCGGGGCTTTGGTTGTGCGTCGTTCTAAGCCTCCTAAACCCTAACAGACCGATCTAATCGGTGCTGTGGTGGCGAAGGCCGAGCCCTCTCCGTCCCGTCAAGGCTTCAATGACGCCACCGACTTCCTTCACGCCGTCGGCTACCTCAACATCACCGACCACCTCGCTTCACCATGCCACCGACCACCTCTCATGGCATCTCCGGCCGGCACGTTGACTAAAGCTTCGCTCTAAAGATTAAGCTAGGTGTTCATGTTTTTGAGCCTAGGGTTAATGATTAATATTGATGTTTAGACTTAGAACAATCTACAATGAAACCAAAGGAATGGAATGATATTACTGCCTTGGAAGCCAATTATGCAGAAAGAGGATTACAGCAACAATAATTACCTGGACATCTGGGTTGAAGACCTGTGTTTAGCCTGCAAAGAAAAAGTACGATGTGACAATCTTGATTCTAGAAAGTAGGAACAAAATTGAAGACATCCGTCAGCATGTTGCTTACGTAGTGGTAATAGTTCCATTAACAAAACCTCCATAGCCGCAAGAAGAAACATTGCGGCTGTCTTCGTGGGATGGGTGCTCACATTGCCAAGCATCACATTCTTTATTACGACATTGCATGCTTGGACACGATCCGATAATGAAGCATTGAAGGCGGTGTGCAATATAAACCGGAGCGAATGTAAGAAGAGCGGGGATTATGATCCAATGATAATTCCAGCAGATATCTGCTTTAAAGAGAAAAGGTAAGAGCTGAAATTTACTTGAGATTGCAGGCCACAACTACACTGCACCACGCTTGCAGTGAAGCGCATAGGTTCCATTTGCCACAAGCAATCCATGGTGCAAGCGAGTTTGGAAATGCGGATGCACATGCTAGACACGAAATAAACAACCATTATCGAAAAATTGTAGGCAAATGCTGATGTTTAGAGAACAAAAATGCTATTCGGTTGTGGCATCGTGAGCCCATAAATACAGAGATCCTTCACTAACAAATTCATCACTCTTCACAATATGCTTATATTCACTTATGCTATCTTCTGGATACATAATTTGAAACTTGGGTGAATAATTTGAAACTTGACTGAATAGAAAGGAATTACTGAGCGGTTCAACATACGAATAATGTGCTGTTATGCTAGCTTCTCGTGTAAAACTCAATTTCACAACCAAAGCTAAGTTGCTTGATTTTTTAAAAAAGAAAACAAGCGGCATATGCTACTATCCACATCTGAATCAATCATAGAGTAATTAAAACAACCACCTTCCATCGACATGCTACCACTACTTGTTAATTCGTTTTGAGAACATAACACGCTGGTCGTCGACTTGATGACAAATGGAAGACCAAAATAGCGGACAACTACTAAGCTCATTTGCAAAGCTTTAATTCAAAACCATCCATTGCAACGAACCACAACATCATGTATCCACTATTAACTCCAAAGCTGAATGCATGCCTTCCCAAATTGTGGCAAGACTGAAAGTACCAAGAAGAAATTCATTGTGTCCAACAATGTCATCATTAAAGAACTCCTGGAGGACCACACGCAAAGCGTAGCTCTCGCAGAAAATTGAGCTCATTTCGTACTCGTTCCTTTTCAACACAATACAAACATTGGCGTTTACGCCACCGTAGATCGAGCAAGCAGATAAACAAGACGATCTAGTAATCGAGATCGCATGTTACTCTATTTACTCTATTCTTGACGGATAAACAACTAAAACCATCCTTACAAAATGCGTCTAGTAGAAGAAAAGGGCAATTTGATATTACTTATACCGCAATGGGATCGCGAGAATGTCGCCGGCGCGCGACGGGCTCCCATGGCGTTCACATTCATGACATCCGTCACGGTGGTCTCGTAGTGGCGCGCGATGGCGGGCACGGTTTCCGACACGACGACGTAGGAGAGGTACACGGCGGCGAGTTGTTGTCGGAGGAGTTGAAGCGACGCAGGCGGTGGGATGACCAGTTGTTGGCTGCGTCGGCGGCGCGTCGAAGTCCGCGGAGGCGAGGCCGTTGGCGTTGCGGATCTGGTCGGCGAGGCGAGACCGCGAAGACGCCGTTCGCGACGGTGGCGACGAGTGTCGGCGGGCGCCGCGGCGTAGCGGACGGAGAGGACTTGCGACGCCGTCGCGCAGCGCAGCGCGGGTGGGGGCGCGGACGAAAAGCTCCATGGGGATGATGCGGTGGGGCCCCGGGCGCGCGGTCGAGCCCTCGTGGAAGATCGAATCGGGAAGTGAAACCCTAGAGCCGGCCGGATGGGCGGACTTCAAATTTCAGATGCGGAGAGCTAACACGGAAGCACGACCGGCATCGCCGCCGAACATGAGGACGGCGCCCATCCGGGCGAGATGCGGCGCGGCCCATGGCGGCGTCGGCGGCGCTCCTCAGTGCCGCGCCTCCCGGAGGGGGGAGAGGAGGCGCCGGCGAGAGAGAAGTGGGGAGGAGGAGGCGGCGGCGGCACGGGGTGGGGAGGAGTAGGCGAGGGCGGAGCGGCGGATGAGGGAGGGGAGGAGGCGAGGGCGGCGGAGGGAGGGGAGGAGGCGGCGCAGAGAACCCGGCGGAGACGGGGGAGAAGGTGGGGAGATGGAGAGACGGGAGAGGTGGTGGGAGGCGCGGGGTGGGAGGAGGCGTCGCGGAAAGATTCCGGGGTGGGGGAGGTGGGCGTCGCCTTTGGATCGTTGGATATGAGTGGGTAAGGAGAGAGAAAGGTGGGAATTAATTTTTGATCGTTGATTTTACTGGTTGATTTTTCTGGGGATATGAATTGGTGTGGACGTAGGAAAACTCATGACTGCTGGTGGCACAATTTTAGGTGGTCATAGTAAAGAACTGAACTGGTGGATTTTAGGGGTAGAGACACAGTGACGGAGCTTGGCAGGAAATTAAGTAGGGGCCAACGCTTCCAACAGAGTGAATTCCGTAAGTAGGTGGCCCTCCGTCCTTGGCTTTTTACTACAGAGAAGACACCGCCTTATAAATCCATTTTTTAGTGACATACGAATCCACTTTCACAAAATCAATGGTAAAATGGCAATGCGCTTAAATAGTCCAGAGAATACAGGAGAAAAGATATATGGTGATGTATGCAGCTGCTGCATCTACCCAATTATATTTGGTATGCGGGGATTTTACAGAAAATAATATAATTTCTACGGGATACATGTGAAATTCCTTTGCGGACGAGGTTTTTCGGCGAAAGGAGGGCCATGTTCTTTTTAGATTTTCGCTTTAGCTCTTGGCTTCGGCTTCTTCGAAAACCAAAATAAATAGGACGGCTTCTCTAAGTGATTTCTCAAAGCAGTTTTCTTAGCCTACTTGCGCATGCGCCGTTCACATCAGCTTCTCTGCTGTCTATCGCCCGTCTTAAAAAATATAGCAAAACGTTATCAATCATAACTAAAAATCATCGGCCTAGAAAAAAAACTGAGCCGAAGTAACGTGGAACTCAAAATCCAACGGAGAGGGGCTTATATGCAATTACCCTTTTTTACCCCCAAGATAGACAAATTGCGCTACTCCTTTCACTCTCTTATCACGTTTCATGGATCAGTAGATTCCTCACACACCACACCAACCTTAACCATCGGTTCCCACCTGCAGCGAGACGAAGCCTGGAACCTTCCATTGCCTGCCCCACAGGCGAGAGCATCACCTGCACGCGACGGCGACGGCGACGCCCGCTCGTGCTCTCCCGATGCGGCACCCGCGGCGAGGCGGCCTCGCCGTGCTCGCCCTCGCGCTCGCCGTCGCCCTCGCGGCGCGCGGCGCGGACGCGTCCATCCATGAGTACTCCGGCGGCGGCTTCGCCCCGCGCGCCAACTCCTTCTTCTTCCACGGCGGCAGTGAGGGGCTCTACGCCTCCGACCCCTCCTCCAACTCCTCCGCCTCCTTCATCAGGTACGCTCGGGCGCAGCGCTTCTGGATTCCCCCTTAGGGTTTTGCGGGGATCGGAGCTGCCCCGATCAGGCGCGGTTTGGTCGGGTTTCGGGGTTAGGATCATATGCGCTTGTTGAATGTTGCGCCTTTTGTTTTGTTAAATCTTGATCCTGGTGTTTTTGGGTGGTGATGTGTGCAGCAAGCAGTATAAGAGGGTTTTGTTGGGACCGCAAGAACTAGTGGCGAGAAATTGCGTGGCGTTGTAAGGCTTCCGACTGCTGTTTGATTTGTCTGCTCTGGTTGAGTCTCGAATGTTTGCTCCGATTCTTAGGATTCTTGTTGTTGCTATTGATGCTATTGATATTATGTGAGGGATCAAGTGGGAATTTGTGGAACTTTTGGCGCACAGAGGTTGATCTGTTGAGATGATTTGATACAGCTGCTAAAAGTTGCTTCTTCTCTTTGAATTGTTGTGATCCCATGTGTATTAGTGAGTTCAACGACCTAACTTAGTTCAGTTCTTGTTTTGTTGTTCTGCCGTGCAATGAGGCTGGTTTTCAGGGAGCGTTAGTGTTTTTCTTGTTTCAATGATGAGATATAATAAGCATTGCCGTGGATGTAATGTTTTTTCTTTATCTGTCACATGGCAGTATGATTGACGTGCCCCAACATGTGAAAGATTGTATCGTTAGCGTGAATCTGTGGAGTTTACATGGACGACACACACTATATGACACTGCTCCGTTGTTTTTGTGCAAATCAGTACATATTAGCACCAACTATTTTGGAGCATACATTTCATGAAGCATTTGCATCACAATCATTTATGTGTTGAAATGCTTGGGTGAACACACATATACTATGGAAATAAGAATATCATGGTCAGATATCCTTCAATTCTTGAATTTTCTGTTATCTAATTGGCTACTCTTTCAGGTTTGACTCTGTTACATTTCGACGGGCCCAGGAGTCAGCAGCTCGGCATGAGGAAATGCAGCAAAAGACAGGATTGGTAGAGGCTATTATTGTTGAGATTCAGGACAGAGACAAAATTGGAGGTTCTTATTTGCACTCTGATGCAATATGCTGCACCCCTGAGCTTGACAAGGATAAGTCTTGTAAAGTAGGTGAAGTGATTATACGGCCAAATCCTGATAATCCAGACTGGCCAAAAAGGATCCAGACATTCTTTGATGGTAAAAATGAAGAAACTTCCATGGTAACTCAAAGTGTATCTATAAACAAAACAGGGATGTACTACCTCTATTTTATGTTCTGCGATCCTCAACTCAAGGGATTGAAGATTACAGGCACGACTGTTTGGCGAAATCCTGATGGTTATCTCCCTGGTAAAATGGCCCCAATGATGACATTTTATGGTTTCATGTCACTTGCATATCTTGTACTTGGACTTCTATGGTTTCTTCAATTTGTGCGATGCTGGAAGGATATCTTGCAGCTGCATTACCATATTACAGCTGTTATTGCTCTTGGCATGTGCGAAATGGCTTTTTGGTACTTTGAGTATGCTAACTTCAATTCCACTGGAACCAGACCTATGGGCATAACCTTGTGGGCAGTTACATTTACTGCTGTGAAGAAGACTGTATGCCGCCTTCTTTTATTAGTAGTTTCGATGGGCTATGGTGTTGTTCGACCCACGTTGGGCGGGATTACATCTAGAGTCGCTGCTCTTGGTGTCATCTATTTTATTGCCTCGGAATCTCTTGAACTTGTTGAAAATCTGGGGAATAACAATGACTTCTCTGGAAAAAAGAGGTTATTCCTAGTGTTGCCTGTTGCCATACTTGATGCTACCTTCATCATCTGGATATTTTCATCCCTCTCTAGAACTTTAGAGAAGCTGCAGGTAGCCACTTCACAATCTTGCTAGTTCAAGTAAAGAACATGTTCTCTATGTTTAGTTGTCTATCCATCATGCTGTTACTATAAAGTATTATTCCCCACACTGTGTTGCATTTGGATATCACATAGCAATTTTTGGTCTTTCTGAAAGGAATTACAAGGCCTCATGCTGCAGTTGTTTACATTATAGCACAACCCATAGCTAGTTGTACTTTATGCTAAGCATAATCCAATACTCCATTGTGACCATGTGTTTCAACACTCAACATTTGGATTACATGTTCAATGAAATTGGTTGTTTTACTTTGAAAACCTATATCATATAGAATTGTTTTCGACTGATTTATTATTTATTTATTCATTATTTTTTGGTCATATCTCCTGTGCTCATCTGGCTCTAATTACATTACAGCTGCGGAGAAGCATGGCAAAACTTGAATTATATCGGAAGTTTACGAATTATCTAGCTATGTCAGTGCTTATCTCAATTGCTTGGATTGGCTATGAGGTATGTCGTGTCAATTCTATCATTCCTAATTTAGAATATAGCGGCAAATGGTGAATAAATCAACTCTTGGGGGTCCTTTTCCCCTCTTCTACATGATGCACATATATAGACTTATCATATTATCATTAAACAACAATATCTCATGCTGGTTGTTGGATAATATATGAGCAAATGCTGAATCAACTCTTGGGTCCTTTCCCACCCTTCTATATGATGCACATAAATATAGATTAGAATATGACCATAGTACCATACACATCTAGAGTCATGGAGTTGCTTGATGAACCTCTTGGGAAAACCAGAAATCACCTTTATGCAAGTTGTGTTGCTAAGTATGATCTGACTTGTTTTTATTTTGTATCAGCTATATTTCAATGCAACCGATCCATTGAGTGAGCTTTGGCGAAGGGCTTGGATCATCCCTGCCTTTTGGAATGTCCTCTCCTATGTCCTCCTTGCCATCATATGCATCCTTTGGTCTCCATCACATAATCCAACAGGGTATTCCATTGGCTATGAAGTTCACCTATTCATTTCAGTAGAATTGCTTGTTTGAGTTGTTTTTTTCATGTAAAAAATAGAGTAGTTTTTTTCTATTCAAGCACTCTAACCAGTCATGAGGGAATGTATCTTGGATTTATCTCCTGTCAAGACTGTTCATATTTTTTAAGTAAGCTATCAATAAGATGTTATTATGACTTGTTTTCCTTTATTCCTTTCTGACATTGTTAGCATCAACACTTCCACAATATTCTAAAGAGACAATTTTAACCCTGTAGTATTTGACTTCGATACATAAGGTGCGTTCTTTTCGGCTGCGGCTGATGGCTTTTAGCCCTAGCGCGAGCGTTTGTGCGAACAACCGAATGCCGATAAGCCGCTTCGAGAAGGCTATCCCGATAAGCCGCTTCAAAAAGGCAGTGGAAAAGCCATCCCGTTTATTTGTTCGGAGTAAATCATAAGCTGAAATCAATGAGGCCAGATGTTACTATAAACATGTGCCATGCTTGTTGATCCAAAGATGCAATTAGTGCACTTCTTAAATTATTATTCCCCATGATATTGATGATGTCTGCTGCTAGAAAACAAATACATTTGGATTATCCTTAAAGATGTTTGCTATTTTGCATTAGTTAATTCATATTTATGTACACAAGTTTAACTTACAGTCATTGTGCTGTTCTTGCTGTGTACAGATTTGCTTATTCAGAGGATACAGGTGAGGAGGCTGATGAGGAAGGACTTTCTCTTGTAGGCAGTGCTGTTAAAGGAACTGGAGATATGGTGAACATGCATGTGTTTCCTGAGGATAAACGTGCATGACAAGTTGTTAACTTACTGCAGCTGTACTCCTGGTGGAATGCTATGGTATGTCGTCTTTTGAGTTATCCAGGTGTGCGCTAGAGGGAGCTATCTCATCAATATTGTCTAGATAACAAGGTAGTGCATAGTGAATTTGGGATTAGTGGACTCTTGGTAGGGACCAGGTTGGAAATTCCACTCCTTGCTGAGTGAGCTCAATGCTATCCAGGTCCCGCTGTCTGTAGTCTTCTTGGACCCTGCCTCTTGCGGTTTGTTTCAACATACCAGCATTTGTTTATCATGCTCTGCTCCGATCTACACTTAAGCGTAGCGAAATGCATTCCTCTTTTACATGCTTCAACTAGCTTAGTGGTTAGGCTTGCAGAGCGAGTGTATCAGCTATAGAACTTTTGCACCTTTATTTGCATTCATTTACTGCAGCAAAGAACTACAAACCTGTTTGGTGTACAGCCTCACTGTTTTTATAATTGTCTGGATTTTGTCCTTGCATAGATGTTTTCTTTTTTGTCCTTTGCAGTTTTTACTTGTTGCAAGACATTTCACATAACATGATCACCATGATGACCCTCCCTAGAGATCAGAAGTTTTGCCTATATCAAATTCACGTATTTAATCCTTTATCAATGACATGGCGCAATTATCATGCTAACCATTTTTTTTTTGTGCAATTGCAGTGAAGTACCGTTTTCCTCTGGATTCACGACTAGCTGACATCTTCTAAAGCTTGCGTACGATTCCAGATGTACAGTTGGTGACTTTGTGTTGAAGGATTTGACTTACCACAGAATTTTACTGGTCCAATGATGACAACCCAATACAAAAAGTCGGCGAAATAAACTATCACTTTGAGAGCATACGGGGGTTACTTATTGTAATTCCTGCGGTGGCGTGTAGATCTGTAGATTGGTAGAAATGTACCTTCCTAAACACTTTGACTGCATCCCCGCTCGGCATGGATCCAATGGTATCATGACCATTGCTTATATAATTATCATATTTATGCGCTGTAGAACGAATTAAATCTGCAGTTTAGGATTATATTTGTTTCATCGTTTCCCATGCTGATTTAGCCGTACGTTATCGAGCTATCGTGAATTCGTGATGTATGGCTGTTACCGGTCGAGTGGTGCTAGTGGTAGGAAGTGTTATGAATATATTGTGTGTATATTCATAAGGTCCAAAGGGTAATATATATAGAGGTACAAGGGGAATACATAGAAGGAATACAAGGCATATTAGGAAACAAATAACAATCCTAATCTATTTTCTATTCTATCCTTAACACCCCCCTTCAAACTCATGGTGGATCATACACACTGAGTTTGGAGAGAAAATACAAATGTTGTGCCCTAGTCTGTGGCTTCGTAAAGAAGTCAGCAATCTATAACTCTGAGGACACAAACTGAAGAGTAAGGACATCCTCCTGCACCTGGGAGCGAGTGTATGAAGCATCCACACCAATGTGCTTGGTGAGCTCATGCTTCACTAGATCACGGGCAATACTGATAGCTCCTGTATTGTCAGTCATAGGAGTTGTAGGTCCCCTCACAGGTACACCAAAATCTGCAAGTAGCCATCTCAACCAAGTAATCTCTGCTGTCACAATTGTCATAGCTCTCAACTCAGCCTCTGCACTCGAACGGGAAACGGCAGTCTGTTTCTTTGTCTTCCAGGCAATCAGGGAAGAGCCAAGAAAAACACAGTAAGCAGAAAGAGAACGACGATCAGAAGGATCACTAGCCCAGGTCGCATCAGAATACGCCTGAAGCTGGAGTGATGTGGAGCTAGGGAAAGACAAGCGATCAGAGATGGTCCCACGCAAGTAGCGAAGAACACGAAGAAGATGACTGTAGTGAAGATGAGTAGGACAAGCCATAAACCGACTCAAAATATGGACAGCATGAGCAATATCAGGACGAGTGCTCACAAGATATACCAAACTGCCAACAAGATGGCGATACCGAGTAGGATCCTGAGGATCACCATCAGTAGCACGAAGCTGAAGAGAGAGCTCCATAGGGGTCTCAGCAGTGCGAGTATCAGTCAGACCAGATCGATCAAGAAGATCCTGAACATACTTTTGTTGGAAGAGGTAGTAGCCATCAGGCGTGACAGAGACCTCAATCCCAAGGAAATATGTAAGCAAGCCAAGATCAGTCATCAGAAACTGCTCACTGAGATGCTTCTTCACATATGCAATGAACGAGGGATCGTCACCAGTAATGAGCATATCATCCACATATAGAAGAAGCAGTGTCCTACCGCGAGGTGAGACATGGGTAAATAGAGCAGGATCATGGGCACTGACAGTGAAACCGACAGCGATGATCACTGAGGTAAAACGCGCAAATCAGGCACGAGGGGCCTGTTTTAGACCATAAAGAGCACGACGAAGACGACAAACATGACCAGCTGGAACAGAATATCCGGGTGGTGGCTGCATGTAAACCTCCTCATGCAAGACGCCATTAAGAAAGGCATTCTTAACATCCAGCTGAGAGATAGACCACCGGCTAACAGAAGCAACCGCAACAAGAGTGCGAACAGTGGTCATATGAGCAACAGGAGCAAATGTCTCATCGTAATCGCGACCATACTCCTGCTGAAAGCCACGAGCCACAAGACGAGTCTTGTAGCACTCAATAGTACCATCAGACCTGGTCTTAATATTATACACCCACTTGCACGTGATAGGACGAGCGTGCACAGGTGTCGGGACAATATCCCAAGTCTCCGTACGATGAAGCGCATCAAGCTCCTCGGCCATAGCGAGCTACTACTCAGAATGAGAAGCAGCCTCACGATAAGAACTAGGCTCAGTGACAGAGAGCATGAGATGTCGAAGTAAAAACAAGACGATCAGGAGGCCGAATGGTTGCTCGGTCACGAAGGGCGTAACGAGGAGCATCATTAGAGGAATCAGACATCGGTGTCAGCAAGAGACCAGGAGAGGAATCTGGTGAAGGACGAGGACGTTTGGAGTAGTGCACCCCAGAGAAATGAGACGGTGGTGCCATAGAAGCAGGAGGCGGTGCTGCAGGAGGCAACACAGGAGGTGAAGGTACCGAAGGCAGGGAAAGGGGGAAATAGGTGAGGAGTCAGAGAGAGAGACAACCAGGAGATCGTCTCGATGGTGGAAGCAGGGTGAGGAGCCGAATCTCGATAGAAGAAAGGTCGAGATTCGTCAAAGACAACATCTCGTGAGATCCTAATTCGTCGAGTAGAAGGATCATAGCAACGATAACCCTTATGCTCAGAACTGTACCCAAGAAACACACACTCAACTGACTGGGCTGTTAGTTTAGTGCGCTCACGAGGCGGTAGCAGGACAAAACAGGTGCAGCCAAAAACACGAAGGTGATCATACTGGGGGGCTCTAGAGTAGAGACGCTCTATAGGACTGATATCCTTAAGAGCAGTGGAAGGCTGCATATTAATGAGATAGGCAGTCGTAGAAACAGCCTCAGCCCAGAACTGTGGTGGAACGTGAGAAGCAAGAAGAAGAGTGCGAGTAGTCTCAATCAGATGACGATGCTTGCGTTCAGCAACCCCATTCTGAGCATGGGCACCAGGGCAAGAAGACTGGTAAAGAGTGCCCTGCTCAGAAAGATATTGTCTGAACGCACTAGAACAATACTCGCCAGCAGAATCACAACGAAAGGTACAAATAGAGGACTCAAACTGAGTATGAACCATCATGGCAAAGCTACGATAGATCGCAAGAAACTGACCACGATTAGACATATGGAAAAGCCAAGTAAAACGGGAATAGTCATCAATGAAAATAACATAGAATTTATGCCCGCCTTTAGAGATAATAGGCACAAGTCCCCATACATCTGAATGAACTAAATCAAAAGGACGAGAAGACAAAGACTCACTAGAATGATAAGGAAGTTGTAGCTACTTGCCCAGCTTACAACCTCGACAAAACATGGATGTGTCAACAGTAACACGTCCAATGACACCCTGACGAACTAATGACGAAAGACGAGACCCACACAGGTGACCTAAACGGTGATGCCACTGCGCAAAAACTCCAGAGGTGGTGGCAGCAGTGGCAGTGGAGGTAGACGTGACAGGAGACGTGGTAGGAGCAGCTGAAGCGGACAGAAGATGAAGACGGTCGAGAATGTAGAGACCCTGATGATCCCTACGGCGCCGGCCAGTCCCAAGTATCGTCCCATGCATCGATCTGAGCGAAACAAGTGAGAGTCAAAACCAACCCTACAACCAAGGTCGGTGGTGTCCCACCGAAAGAAGCTGCATGGTTAGTTGGGAACATGAGAAACAATGGAAGCAGAAAAAATCGGTGGACAAAAGAGTGCCCCGACGACTAGACAAGGAAGTATCATCGCGATGCATGCGAAAATAGGGAGGCGGGGAGGTCCTCTTGAAGTGAGAGATGTGGAATCTGGTGTCATGTGGAAAGAGGCACCAGAATCTAGAACCCAAGAGGTACTTGGGGGAGACGTCTGAGCTAGACTAGCAGAACCCGCTGAGCTATGAGAGAGCTGCCAAGAAGAGCTCGCAAAGGCTGCTGAGCGAGTCACCTCACCGAGATCTGATGAGTGATCGTCCTCCTGTGAAGGAAGGGCCTCCCTGCCTCCCCTTGGATCGTCCATCCCCACGCGCCTTATTCCGCTTTTTTCGCACCGCACAACGCTGGTAGTCATACCCGAAGTTCTTGTAGTAGTTGCAATGAACTCCAGTTGGTGTAAAGGCAGGAGCGGCAACAGGCACCTGGGAAAGAACCGTAGTCGTAGCAGGAACCGTTGATGTAGTCGAAGAAGGAGCAACAAGCACAGTCGGAATGGACTGTGCTGCTAGCCCGAGACGAAGCTCCTCAACCCGAAGTGTTGAAAGAGCCTCGGTGACAGTCGGTCGTGGCGAGCGGCTCAGCAGCTGAGCTCTAACAGGCTCAAACTCTGGGCGAAGACGGCAGACGAAATCATAAAGACGAAGGCGATCATGATCCGCTTTCTGAACTTTGTGGCACTCCTGGCATAGCGGAGAAGCCAGCTCATCTATCTGTCGCCAGAGACTAGCCAGAGCTCGGAAGAAGTCGTCGACGGAAGAATCTCCCTGGCGAAGCGTCTCCAACTCACGCTGAAGCGAAAAGAACTGAGCATCACTGCTCTGCTGGTATCGCTCACGCAAGTACTCCCAGATCTGTCGAGTAGAACGCAGACCAACAATATCTGGCTGAATCGAGTCGTCAACGCTGACCACCAGGATGGCACGAACACGGGCCTCATCAGCACACCAGCGCTTGAAGGCGTCAATGGCATACTGAAAAACGTCATCAGCAGCGTCAGCAGCAGCAGCGTCAGTCTCTGCTTCTTCTTAGCAGCCTCATCTGCCCCAGGAGGTGCAGAGATAGACTGCCTAGGAGGAGGCTGAACCGGCGGTAGCGGAGAAGGACAAGCACCGGTAACATGTCCCCAAAGACGGAGACCATCAAGCGTAATCTCCATGAGAGAAGACCATAACCTGTAGTTCGTTCCATGGAGCTTTGTTCCCGAGAATGGGATCGCAGCAGATGGAACTGAAGCCATCGGTAGGCAGCGCTGAACGGCGCGGCGACCAAGGCAACGAAGTCTAACATGCGGCGCTGGATGGCGCGGCGGTTAGAACAATCGTTTTTTTCTTTTTCTTTTTTCTTTTTTTAAAAAAAGCTATAAAACTCTTCTAGCTCTCTACTAGCTGTTAAGCCAGTGAAGAGTTAGACCAACCGAGCGCGGTGACAAAGCGCGAGCGCGGCGGCTGCCAGCGGCCGGAGGAGGAGCGGCGGCGGCGGCGGCGGTGATCGCGTGCGCAGAGGAGCGGCAATGGCGGCGGCGGCGGCCTTGGCCGGAGGAAGCGGCGTCGGCGCTACCGGCTCAGCCGGAGGAAGCGGCGGCGGCGGGTGACCGACTTCGGCCGAAGAAGCGGCGATGGCGGCGGCAAACAGGCCATGGCCGGAGGAGCGGTGGCGACAGCCAGCGATCGCGCGCGGTAGCGAGCGGGTGACGGTGGCGGCGACCGACGCGGCCGGCGGCGATGGCGACCAATGGCCTCATCAACGGATCGGATCTAGATCCGTCGGCGGCGTGCCGAGCGTCCGCGATCGAGCGGCGGCGGTGGCAGGCGGTTCGGCGTCCACGATCGAGCGGCGCGGCGCTTGGCCGGGGCGACCGAGCGGCGGCGTAGCGGCGAAGAACAGTCGAGCTAGGGCTCTGATACCATGTTATGAATATATTGTGTATATTCATGAGGCCCAAAGGGCAATATATATAGAGGTACAAGAGGGATACATAGAAGGAATACAAGGCATATTAGGAAACAAATAACAGTTCTAATCTATTTTCTATTCTATCCTTAACAGGAAGCACGTTGGAAGCATAGCACCTAATGATTGTCCATGCAAAACTGATTTTTAATTATGGATCTGTCAAAATTTCGTCATTCAGAACATCCAACAGCTGACTAACACATCTCCAACCACATCCAGTGGCCAGAAAATTTGGCCTACGTTTAAAGAAGTAATTAGAAAACTCGTAAATAACCTGAAACAAGCGAGCGAGCATCAAAGAACTGGCCGTACACCACAAAAATGGTACATAACGAAATTGGTACCCTTTGTTCGACTTTACATCTTCACAACTGTTTCGACTTGTGTTCCGAAATTATGGATCACAAAAGGAAAATGAATCTTGTATTCTTTTAAAGCGTAAAATTCCAACTGGACACACCACTAAGGCCTCTATCTAAAACCTCGACGAGGGGGAGAAGGCAAATGGTTAACATATGATCAGGTAATACAAAAGATTGGCAAAAGTGCGAAAATAATTTGTATCTATGTACCGCTTTATTTCCTAACCACAAACTCTACCATAGTCCTTAAAATACAGAGTATATGTAAAGCGTTTTCCCATATCTGTACATTTGTCACTTGATTGATTGCTAGCCCCCGAAGGACGAAGCTGTTTGATGCCTACCTGTACAGTCAGTTCCCTCGCCACAGCCGATTCATCGCATTTTCCAGCGTTTTCTGCAACCAGAATTTTTTGGCTTGCCAACATTCGTCCTTATGTACAATCTACGACCACAATTTATCGAAACAAGAAAACAGGCATAACAGGTCAGCACTAGTGCATGGGAACTTATCACACTATACTACAAGAAAACGAGAGCACCTACATAAAACTTTTTTTTTCGAACACGCAGGAGAGCTGCGTATCATTATATAAGAAGAAAAAAAGGGACAAACTGGAGAATGAAAAACGTTTTTGTGCTACAAAAAATATTGTAAATAATAATTGTTGGATTGCTGAAACTGCAATTCATGTGATTTTTCATACTATAGAACACTGTTACTCCTGATACATGCACAAAATATTGTTATACTTTCAAGATTTATAAATATACAGTCATCTGGTGTATCAAAACTCAAAAGAGGTATTACTTGGTTGTAGTTAAGTAATGCAATCTGTGCTTGTGTATGTGTGTAAAAAACATGATAGGTTGTTTAGAGAATAAAGCAATGTGACCACTGAAAACGTGAAAACGGAAGCAAACTATTATCCACTTGCCCATCCAAGGTTCCAAATCCCGCTACCGGGATAAATCCCGCTGGGGGGGGGGGGTACCGGTTACCGGCCGGTAACCGGGAAAAAAACGGTCGAATTCACGTGTCAAAATTTGAATTTGAAATCGGTAACCGGAAAAACCAGCCGGTAAGCGCCCAAAAAACCAGAGAAAAACCGCTAAAACCCGGTTTTTCAAATTTGAAATTAGAAATTCCTAACGTATTCATGACAAAAAGTATGAAGTCAAGTACAGGAAATGCATGGATCTTCCTAATACATTCCATTAGTGTTAAACAATGTAAATATTATTAGGGAAATTAACTTTTACATTCAAAATTTGAAAATTCCTAATACATTCATGGCAAAAAGTATGAAGTCAAGCATGGGAAGTGCATGCATCTTCCTAACACATTCTATTAGTGTGAAACAATGTAAATATCATTAGAGAAATTAATTTTTACATTCAAAAGTTTAAATTTGAATTAAATAAAAAAACCAGCGGTTTTTTCTCCTAGTCGGCACGGGTAAAACCGGTTACCTTTGAATTAAATAAAAAACCGGCGGTTTTTTCTCCCGGTTGGCACCGGTAAAACCGGTTACCGCCGGTATTTGGAACCTTGTGCCCATCCATAGACCAAATAATACATCATATATAAGTCATGAATAGAGCTTACCAAAATTTTGACAAAAATCAGCTCAACAAACGAATCAACACAGCCCCCAAACTGGGCTGACAAAGTAACCGCGTGAAACAATTGTTGTTAGCTGATATCACTTTCAGGCCTTGAAACCAACTGTTGAGGCAGCTTTTTTAATAACTCAGCTTCTCTCGCTATTTGAATATCAGATGGCCAAAAGGTCTGATATATTACTTTGCAAAGAAACCGAGGAAGCAACCCTAGGACTATTATAAGACAAACACTAAGCCAATAAGTTCTTGAAGTAGCCATATTGTATATTGTCCTGACAGGAATAAGGAAATAGAATCTTAGGCTTGTCACCATTAGATAATATGAGGGGTTGAGGGAGCAAGTCAGTGAATAACTTACCCGTAGTTAGGGAAAATCGGTATAGAATCTATCAACACCATGCACAAAAATGTTGCAGCTATAGAGCCCCATACGGCAAGATGGGTTATAAGCAGCCAACGTCGAATGTCCATGGCCAGATGAATATTGACAAGTATAACGACAGCAATTGTCCACAAACTTCCCATACTCCATATGTCCATTGTACTGATACTGTATGTGAAGAAAGGAACATAGAAAAGGACAAGGCTTTGCCACAAGGTATCTAGCATTGTGATCCAGAAGAGTGTCAAGTTGTAGCCCTCATTTCGAAGACCTGCCTCATATAGTCTTGGATAATAAAGAAGTGTATTATGACTCAAGTCTTTGTCCAGAATACCAACCACTACTGTGGGAACTGACGTGTAGATCAGGGAATAGAAAACACTACTCCAATCTGTTAACGCGAGAGTTGCAGAATATGCTGTATACAAGATATACCTACACAAATCAAGAAAAAATAGGTCAACCTCCATCATCAAATGCAAGCAAAAAAAAGAAGGGAAGGGAAGGGGAATAAATTCAAAAGAAAACTACTCCCCCCATTGGTTGCTAAATGGCCCCAAATAATATATCTTTTTAACTCCACTTAAGGACATGGCCGTGTTTCCTTATACCTGAATCTACTTTCTTTTGTCTCTTCCCTTCACTTTTAAAACTTGTGATTTTGAATTCTTGTTCCAAAACAGCATTAATTTGCTGTGACCACAACAGCAGGAATTATATTATGAAATCTGAATACCCGAACTAATAATAATACTAAATCATAAAGGAAAAAACACAGGCTATGAGAAAGCATACAGGAGGAAAGTCGTACCAGAACAGCATTAGCACAAAGACAGCATTCCGATAAAAGTTGTAGAGAATCATGTATGCAATACGCTGATAATTCCAGTGCCCGTGTACAAGAAGCAATCTCTTCAGAAAGCGGAATTGCCCCATAGCAAAATCTGCAGCCATCACTGCTTGACGACCTTCTTGACCACATATTCCAACGCCAACATCAGCCATCTGTATCATTGAAACATCATTTGCCCCTGCAAAATGAAACAAGAACACAAAATAGCAAAGACTGTCAATACTTTGCGGAACGTGGACGGCAATTAACGCAAAACAGTGATCAAAATAGTTGGTCACAAAGAAAGGTGAGAAAAAAACAAAATGACAACTTTGATATACATTGAAAACTGAAATTGACTTCATTCTAGACTATCGTATTTTTTGAACTGCTCTGTGCCACTGAAAAAAATGATCTCTGCTAATTGACAGGTTCAACAGATAGGGAGTTTATTACTATATAAACTCTTACCAACATATAACTCAATTGGACTCTTATGAAAATGCAATGCATCAGATGATGGCCAGAATGCAACAAACAAAGCATCCAACATTTAAGGATGTTTAAGATACAAAAAGTAGGTGCAACCATTTAACACCGATATTCATAGTATCATTCTCTGGTAATGAATTTAAAATATTTTAGCACCAATTGCTGGTCATGCAGTTCATCTGTAGCAGGAAGACTAAAAAGAAACTAATCACCTGCAAAGTTCCCTTCTAGTTCAAGCAGCTCATCATCACTAGCAATTTGCACAGGATATTTTCATCATTGGTTGAGTATATTAATAGGCAAGAAAAACATAATAACTAGCAACGTTGCAAAAAGATTCAGGTAAAAGAATCTCACCATCACCGATCGCCAGGGTCATGTCACTCGTCCTGCTTTTAATCAAATCAACAATTCCAGCCTTTTGCAGAGGAGCAACACGACAGCAGATGACAACTTTACAGGAAATTGCCAGGTCAAATAACTGTCAAACAAAAAGTTGCAAAACGAATGATTATGAAAGCACAACTTGATAATTATATGTGCTAACCATGGTACGTGCATTAAAGAATAGGCGCTACCATGGTCGCTGAATTGTGGCAAGTGACTGTGCATTTGACCAACCAACATAATAAAAAATATGTGATCACTATAAAAAAAAGTCAAAATAGTGGAGATCATCTCAAACCTCTGATTCAAGATCTTTCTCTAGAATATACACAAGGGAGCTCCCATCAATTATCAGCGCTAGCTCAGTGTCAGTAAAATTTGTTACTTCCTCACTTTCTGACTTGTCACTAGCAATAACTCCAGTCAATTGGAAGTTCTGTATGCCACTCTCAGATATGTGACCATTAGAGGACCTCAATTTAGAAGCATCACCATTGTACAAATCTTCTACATCTTGAGAATCCCTTCCAAATTCAGATGACTTTATTCCAAATTTGGCTTTAGCATCAGCTAGAAGACGCCTGCATTCAAACTCTGAGGAACCATTTATAATAATCGGGTGCATACTTTGAGTCAATAGTCGACATGACAAACCAATCGATATAGCAGTTTCTTGCTTATCTCCCGTGAGAACCCAAACCTTGATTCCAGCTTGTCTGAGGGACTCAATGGCCTCAGGAACACCATCCTGCAACTTATCTTCAATTCCAGTTGCACCAAGTAGAGTCAAATTGCACTCTACAAGAGCTGCCGCCTGACGGAGCTTTGCCGATCTCTCTATCATGGAGGTGCTAGCTTCTTCATACCTTTCCTGCCATTCACTGAATTCTGCATCGGTCAGGTTCTTTGAACCAATTACTAAGGTTCGTAGACCCTCTGATGAATAACCTGACAAATGGTTTTCTGTAGCTTCTCTAATTTTAGCATGCAAAGAATCATAAAGTCCATCATCATTCCCTCTCTTCAAAATGGTAAGTATTGAAGTATCAGCACCTTTAACAAGAACCTTCACAATGTTATCTGGAAACCTTACGACAACAGACATTCTTTTTCTCACACTGTCAAATTCATGGAGACCAAGAACATCCAACCTGATTATGATAATGAAATTGCTTTGTAAATAAGGTAGAAGATTGTCAACAGGTACAAAATGCATTTCATAGTCAATTGGGGCTGAAATTAATGGTAGCAATAATATTGTCATAACGAACAAAGGATGTTCTAGTATTTACCTTATCCTCTCCCCCTGAACGTCTATAACAATGTGGCCGGTTGTCCTTTCCACAAGTGTATATCCATAAGCAAAAGCTGCGGTTACTAAGGCCTGCTCATCAGGTGATTCGCCCTGGTAATCAATTGCGCCTACCTCATTTACTTCATTAGTCAAATCGAGAGAACTTTTTGTGCTGACTGGAATGACTGTATTGCATGCAGCCAAAGTAAGGAAAAAATCATGGGCAGCAAGTCTTTCCTCCCCAACCAATGGTTGATTCAGAAGTGACATGAGTACTGAATCAACATTGATTTCTGACTTGGGTTTCCTGTCATGTTGTCTCAATGACTCTGCAAAAGGACAGACTTAAGCATGGATAGATAAGTAGTCAAATATTATATGAGGTAAGAGAATAAATAAAGGAATTTAGGCTATATTTGAGTCTCTACTATTGTCAGTGGAAGCATTCCGTTTGAGGCAACAGGAATAAGAAATTTAAATACTCACAAATCTAAGTTAATTAAATTAAGTATAACGGTTAGTGGTTCAGCCTAAGGAAAGGTGGGTCCAAAGTGTTCTAAAAACAGGACTAGACCATATACAAGGAGCAGGTGCCCCTACCTGCTACCACAAAATTGCTGGTTAGGGTATGTAATCGGGCCGATTATAGGACATATAATTGCTACTCAATGGGTGACCGAATAAATACCGCTTACCACAATATTCATAAACCAACTCTACCACTGATCCTCAAGGTTCTTAATTTCGTTAAGAAAGGCTGATCTGAAACAAAATAAGAGCTACAAAAATGATAAAAAGATAAAAACAGAAGACAGTGACCTTGCCTGTGGTGCTTATTTCATGTGATGAGTCACTAGTGACCTGCAAGGAGCTCCCATATTTCTTCCCGTAGATGCTGGCTTGCTGAAATTCCATCTTGTTTTGTGTCAAGGTACCCGTTTTGTCAGAAAATATGTACCGTATTTGACCTAGGTCTTCATTAATATTCAAGGACCGGCATTGAAATCTTGAACCTGAACTACTGTCATACATCCGTGTATCTCCGATCATAAAGTATGACTGCCCCACTCTGACCAGCTCCATGGTGATGTATAGCGATATCGGTATCATTATCTGAAAGATTATCACAGAACTCAGGAAGGAAAAAAATATCTCCAAAGCAATGCCATAGAACCTGAAATCTTTTCTGTTTTCCCGACCAAAGGTGAAGTACTTTCTCCTGTAGTATGGCAGCGCATCAAGGTCTTTAGAATTTTTAAATAGCCATACCCCCATCCCTGTAGCCACAACCGAGCATGTGATCAAGAGGAAAGCTGATAACCAAAGGGTTTCCCTGTTCATGTAACTCTCTAAATTGCTGCTCTTTGAAGGAGATATTGTACTGTTCAACATAGCTTTCGTCTCCTGACCAGCATAGACGACTACCCCGATAATCCATTCTGTGTTTTTAAGCTGGCACCCCCGCAATACGATGTTCGATTGGCCAAGTGGAATCCTCTGACTGTTCAACTCCATAGTAGCCGTAAACTCATAGATATTTCTGTTAGGCTGCTCACATCTGATCAGTCCCGAATATGAGCCGTCACATATCATGGAAATAGCTTCCTGGCGAGCATACCTTGTTTTTAGGTTTGACTCACCATCCAAATTCATTGTTTGGATATAAGCTATACCATTTGGATCACTTGTACCCAGCAGGACCATATCACATGGCATTGTTTCATTGGAATGAATTTTGACAACCTCCCCTGCACAAATGTTTTTCCATTTTTTCAACCGAAAATCACCAGATTGAAGAACAAGTGCCTCTCGGTTATTTTCATTCCTGTCAGATCTGTGACGCCGCCAGTCTTCATAGCCATCTTTTATAGCAGTCACAAACAACACAAAAAGTAGTGGGAACAGTGAAGCAGTCCTTCCAAACACAGCTAAAGGGGGTAGCTGGTTAAGAGCAGCAATAACTAGGAAGTATACATAAGCCAGCCGGTGGAACTGGGTAAAGAGGTTCTTAGGCAGGAAAGTAATCAAAGTATACTTGCTTGTCCGAATCTCATTCCCCGTAAATTCATATCGATCGTTTGTCCTATTAGGATCATTAATGTAAATTCGCCTTGGGTCATGCTCAGATGAAAACGGGTCTTCAAACTGTGAGCTCTTGTGCCTGACCCTCTGGGAGCGATTTGGCTTCTCCTGAGAGGAAGATACCACTCCGATCTCTAGGGATGATGGAGAACGCTGCATCTCCATTACACCACCCCAAGAAACTTTTCGCTGCCTCTCCTGAGAGCATTCCACCGAGAGACACTGGAAGAAGTGTGAATCAGCAGACTGAAAACGCTCTGCCACCCTGCTCACATCAGACACCTCCAGACAATGCCTTGGCACGGCATCCCCTTCAGACACAAGGTTGACAGAAGCCGTGTCACAATCCTCGTACAGTGACGAAGGGAACGAATCAGTGCGGCAAAGGCAGCCCAATGAGCCCACCGATGACCGAACAGAAGCCTGGTGCTTTGAAGGCGAATCTGCACTTCCGGATGATGACAGGAGCAAGGGCTCACCAGTACTCATATATAACTGCCGCGTCCCAACCCATGCATCATCCCAATAAACAACCTAGTTACCAGAAGGACGGGTTCAGTAGTGAGATACATGATACCAGCACACCATGTGCCGAACCCATCTCATCCTTGTGCTATTCCGCACCATGGCCACCTCCACAGCTATAGATTTCTTCAACCTACTGAAAGAAAAACAGATAGTCCTGCTTTAATTTCCTCAGCCCATGTGTTATTGTGAGATCAATAGCTGAAAGAACTCTGGAGAGCAATTGAACGAACTATTACTCAAAGCTTGCCTTGAATGCAGGTAACCTATAATAATTTAAATAAAACAGCTGGATTAGAACCAGCTAAGCTTCATGAAACACCAAAAAAGAATGGCGCACCCACCCCCAACGTGTTTTCTCTAGCTAATACATCACAAAGAACCAAACTACAATCCTATCAATTGATTGCGTAACTTTATGGAATCCCTCAAAATTCAAACTTTCTAGTCCATAAGCTATATCTCGAAGCTGGATCAAACAATCGGCGCCGCTTCCAGCAAAATTAATCGGAAGAACCCCGCAATGAATTGCAGGGGGGGGAAATCTCAGGTCGCGCCAAAAGGGAGACAACCGGGGGTGGGGGGGGGGGGGGGCAGGCGGAAAACAGGACACGCACCAAAAGGCGGCCGCCTGATCGTGCCTCGCCGGGCGGACTCGCCCCTCACGGCGCGGGTCGCGAACGGCGGATCCACGGCGCGGGTCCCGGATCTGAGGGCGCGGCGGCGAGGCGCTCCCGGGGTCGGATCCGGCCGATCCGTTGGCTCTGCGCCTAGGGTTTCGAAGCGCCGCCGCCGATGCCGACGGCGACGAGGAGGGTGAGACGGTGGAGGTGTGTGGTGTGGTGAACTCTTCTTTTTTTTTTCGCTTCTTTTTTCCGCGTTCGCGAGATCGGGGAGAGGAGGAGGGCAGGTGGCAGGGTGCTAGTGGTAGACGGGTGGAGGAGCGCGAATTGTTTTACGTGTGCGTCTCTGTGAGTTGTACGTTGGTGTAGATTGTATTTTTCTTGTATTCCCGTTTTGCCCATGGGCGTTGGGGGTTAGTATTTATTGGATGTACCTCGAGGATGTACTGCCAGATTCTGGTTTGGCGGTTCGACTTCTCAAGCTGCTCACCAACCTTCAGCCTCCTCGGTTAAATGAAAAAGACCCTATCTTAAGCAACAGCACTATCTAAATGTATTGTGCCTTTCAGATACGGCTTCCAGGGTATTCATCTTGACAATACATAGGTCCTGTTTATTTTAGCTTTTTCAGTGGTTTATAAGCAAAAAAGTCTAAGCCTAAACAAACGGTTGGCTTTTGTACTGGGCTTTTAAAAAGCCAAAAGCCACTGTATAACTAAAAGCCAAAAGCCAGTTGAAAAGAGCTTTTTTCGGCTTTTGCGGAATAGAAATAACGTTTTGCCATTGAACTTCGAAAGATTTACACACAAATGCCATTGGTATATAAACCGTTGGCCGTTCGGCTGTTCTCTCCCAATCCCCTCCCAAACCGAATCGCGTGATTAGGTTTGCGACGCCGACGACTTGCGACACCACCGTCCTCCCACGACCCGGGACCCGGCCGGCCTCGTCCGCCGTCCTCCGACAAATCCCGCCGCGACTGCGACCCGCGACCTCATCCGCCGTCCTCCGACAAACCCGCGGCGACCAACAACCGCGACCTGCGGCCTCGACAAATCCCGCGGCGACCGCGACCTGCTGGGCTCATCCGTGTCCTCCGACAAACCCCGCGGCCGATCGGCGACCTGCCGCCTCGTCGCCATCCTTCCACAAATCTGCCGTCCTCCGGTGACCCCGCTGGCCTCCTCTTGAGTGCAACAATACATATAATAAGGGCATTTCAGACTTTCTGGTAATAAGTCACACCATTCAACCCATCAAAAAGCTAGGATACCAAATAGTCTAACTTAGCTTAAAAGCTAACTGCTTTTAAGCTGCTTAAGCCAAAAAGCCTAAGCCTAAACAAACAGGGCCATAGCTTCTCGTTACAGTTTTTCACTCCTCTTGTTTCTGTTTTGTTTTGAGAATAAGATAGTGGATCACTAACGTATCATACACCCTAATCCTCTCGCTCCTGTCTCGCATACGTATCTCTCCCTTATATTTTCCACCACTCACCTCTTACTTCTAAAAGCCACTTTTTTCAGCGCTACTATTCGTTTTCAGGCAAAAACTATCAACCGTAGCAAATACGAATAGCCTATTTAACTAAAATGATACTGTATCGACTGTTATCTTTTTTAAAGATATTCAATTAATACAAATGAAAAATAATAGGAAAATAAAAAAACACCGATATATCTTTATGGGTAATACAAAAGAAAAAACATATTAAAAAGACAGCACGTTTTAAATGGCTTTTGGTTTCTGAGATGTTTGGAACAGGACCATAATAGATGACTTGCATGTATTCTGAGATATCGTTGGGTAATTCAGGCTTCCATTCTCAACTTCTGAATGTTTGACGGCACTCTGGCAGTATATGTAGGGCCTAAATTTTTAACCACTTCAATATTGTGGTAAGCTTGATTTATTTGTGCATCTCTTCCTTTTTGAAAAGCTTTGCTTCCTATCATCTTTTTTGTATGAGCATAATTAAATATTATTACTAGGTAGCGTCCCAAAGAAGAAGTTTTAGGATAACAACATTACAAGCATATTTGATTGCGAAAGAACATCTCAAGAGAAAGAAACTATGGAGGCAAAAAAATTATGTTACCTTGCCATCTGCTTGACAGTAATGCCCTTGCGTGTTTTTTTTTGGTGGTAGTTGGAACCATCAGAAGTTTATTTTGGTGGCAAAAATCTCCCTCTCATCTATAAATGATGTGGCGCTTCTTTATTCCTCCTCTATGTAGGTACTTGTTCAGGACGAAAGTCCCTTAATCACTTTATAAAATCCATTGCGTTTCAGCTCAGCTTGCCATAAGAAATTTGGCAAGAATGTTGATTGGGGTGTCACTTTTCACAACCTCGCTCTTGGGTGTTATATACACATCAAGTCCATTTATGACGCTACCCTCCATAACTTTTTCTTACAATTCTTTTTTAATTAAATTTGGATTCAGAAACTAATACCACATTGTACGTTAATTACATGTGAGATGAATAATATTCAATTTCATAACTAAAAAACTGAGAACCAGATTTTACAATGAAGTTACATAACAAACCAGGGTCACATCCTATTTCATCAACTTCATATTAGAAGCCATCCTTTTTTTTAACTCGTTTTAGTAGCCAACCTTATCAATACTCACCACAAGCAAAAAGACCTCTTTCTTTTTGTCTAAGAGCATGTTTGGCACAGCTGTAGCTTATGGTTTTTGGCTAAAATTTTTAAATTTTAGCTATTTACGACAGAGATTATGGAGAGAGATACTTACTTGCGATTTTAATTGGGCACATAAAGAGAGGTTTTTCTTCCATTGTTTGAAGCAAGTCGATCCATGGCGCCACCGCCGTCTTCATCCACGACCAAACTCACCTTGACAAATGCGGTGCAGGTAGCCAACGCTGGAGGTCATCCAGCCTGGATCCCAAATGGACGCCAGTGGATCTGAATCCTCCACTAAGGAATTTTTAACCCAATAGACAAGTGATGCTTGCTTGGCCACTTCACAACCAATTCACTTGCTCGTGAATCTCATATTTGCGAGGATTGGATCTTGTCTCGAGGTCTTTTTTTTTTAAGTTTTTGGCTTCTATTAAAGGCTCTGTACTTTTCAGTTTTAAAATCTATTTTTCGGCTTTTTTATAATAACTAACTTTTAAACGGAGTATTTTTTCAAAATAGGATCTACTAGTTAAGTTTAATACATATTGTACTGACTTCATTTATATATGCAAAAACCGCACGTGAGTTTCTGTTACTCTGTAATCTTTCACACAAACAACCCAAAAGCCACAAGCCGCAGCCATAAGCCGCAGCAAAAAAAGAACATGCCCTTTCACTTTTCTACAATAACTAACTTTTAAATTGAGTGTTTTTTCAAAATAAGGTATATTAGTTAATTGTAGTACATACTGTACCGACTTTATTTATATTAGCAAAAACCGTATGTGAATTTCTGTTACCCTGTAATCTCTCGCACGAACAGTCTAAAAGTTACAAGCCGCAGTCAAAAACCATAAGTCTCAACTCAAAAGAACAGACCCTGAGTAAGTATGGCTAGCTTCAGTTGGCTAGTTCCAAACTTTTCGAGAGGATTTCTATGCAAAATCATGACGAGAGTTCAATAAAATGTTTAAGATGATTCTGTGATGACTCACATATTGAAGCAAGTAAATATATTTCGAATAATTTATATACGGCCATCCTTTAAGAGGGGACAAAGCACGCGCGCATCACGTCGTTATCTCAGACTTGAGTGAAACCTCGGTTACACAAAGTAAATATATTTCTTGTAGTATATCATCAGCTGCGGAGAAGTTCCGATTATTATTACAATGGCTTTTCTTTTTTGCGGTGAATGTTGTATGTTGTAAGAAAATGATTTTTCCACATGTGTATATAGGTACATGTTCAATCATCACAGTTAAATATGCTTTAAAATTGATGCTAACATTTGAAATTCAAAGTAACTATCCCACTTTCTAACCATTGTTATGTCCTTGCACAAACATCAAAGTATTTTGAAGGACTACAATAGTACATGTACCTATATGTACATATGGTTTTACATTTCCAGACAGTAGAGAACTACAATATGGTACATCTACGATTTTATCCTACAAAGGGTGAGTGAGAATTAAAGGGGAGTAAACAATTTGTAGAAGATCCGATGAAGCCGTGCGTCCGTGCACATTGCCCGACGTGGCTCCAGGAACTTGTCTGAGTTTTAGGTTTTTGTTAAATTTCATCCGAATGTTTTTTTCTTAACTATCATTCAGATTTAAGACCATTAGATTAGATATCTAATGGTCATGAATTCTCCCCTCCCCTTGAATTCTCCCCCTCCCCTTAATTCTGCCCCCTCTCCCTTGAAAAAAAAATCCCTCCTTTAAAAACAAGGGGACACTTTGATCTCTAATCTAAAGGTCACAAATTTAAATGATAATTATGAAGAAAACATCTTGGTGATGCCTATGCACTCCCCTGAGTTTTTTTGACTCTTGGATTTTGGTTTCTATTTTGGCAGTAACTTATTGTTAAAGTGTGCATTTTAAAGATGAAATCTATAGATAAATTATAGTACAAATTATACCGAGTTTAAATGTACTGACCAAAATCACATGCGACTATTTTCCTTTACTTAGTACCTTTCACGACCAGAATTCAAAAACCATAACTATAAGCCTCAGCCCAAAAGTACCTACCTTTTTCCATATGTGTTGCTTGGTTGGATCCATCTCTTCTCTTGCTACTTTCTTTTGCTTTCCATCGCATTGCTTATCGGTAGTGGGTTCTTTTTAGGTTGCACGTCTTATGGTTAAGACTGCTGTCTTTTAATATTAGTGTAATTATTTATACGAACGAATTAAATATCAATAATCTGCTTCTAAAATATTATTGTAATAAGTCGCTACAAAATTATTTTATTTATTTGTTTTAATACACATAAGTCATAAACTGAAAAAATAGCACATATATTCTAGGACGTGGATTATGCCTGCTGCATCTATTTTCTTTAGGCCATCTCTGTGTTCTTCCCTTGAAGACGACGCAGAAATGGATTCCCTTGCAATCGTTAAACATGGAATGTTGCGCCTTGAGCTTTAAAAATTCCAAATATGAGATTTTTTTTGAACTAGGTTTGATGTTGACGCCAAGGTTCCCTGCTCAGTTTGGTGAAAGCCATACTGTAGCTGATTTATTTTTTACCGTAACTGATGGTGACTTATTTGATATAATTAAATTTTAAAAAATTTAAAAATAAAAAACAGGTTAATCCACCATGGTCAATGTAAAGGAATATAGAAAAAGAAAAGATAAAAAACCAAAAAAAACTAAACAATCATAAAAAAGATGAAATTAAAGAATAGTATTAAAAGTTAGAATTCAGAAACTGAAATTGAAATGTACTGGTTGTGCCCACGGCTCTCGTTTGAAAGTTCGGTGCACGCACGTGGAGCTTACCAGAGTTCAGTACGTGCTAAGTTCTCAAGACCTAGGGGTGTTCAGATGGACGCTATTTGCCATTACACGTTTCTCGTCATACGGCCGACTTGCTCGTCACAAATTAGATATTTTTTGGCAAAACAATGTGTGTAACGACCGGGTCAAGGGGTTAAGGGGGAGTTTATATTAGTTTTTGCTGATAGTTTTTATTCTGACTGATAAATAGTAATAGTTTGTATAGAAATTTATAGAGAGAGACACTCACATGTGATTTTGGTCGATATAAATGAGTTTACTACAATGTATATTATAATCGACTAGTAGACTTCACCTTAAAAGACACTCTGTTTAAAACTAGCTATTATATAAAATTATTTATTGTAAAAAAAACAGTTTCTAAAAATTAATACAACAAATCTAATTAAGGTAGAATGGCGCGCCAGAACAGTGGGAATGACCAAATAGCGGCTATGGAAAGTATTAAGATAAATTAGCCTAACTCAAGTGTGTCACGTGGACTACAAGTCAAACAGACCCCTAGCATCAGATCAATCTGGTGGTGATCGGTTGGGCTTAAAAGTTCATGGCTTATGGCTGAAAACATCAGAGTGATCAAAAAAAGCAACATGGTGTGAGAGGCTTATTTAGCATAATTAAATTTTAAAAGATCTAAAAATATAAAAAATATGTTAGCCCATTACGTATAATACAAACAAATACGGGAAAAAAGAACCGGCAAAAAAGCTCAACAAAAAACCAAAAGTTCAGAAAAAGATGAAATTTATGAATAGTGAAAAATAAGCTGGAAGCCAGAAGCTTAAGCCCAACCGATCGGGTAGACATCGATGCAATTCCTGACGCTCCCATATCATCGGTTGTCGGTAGGAATGAAAACTAATCGAATTGTTTCAAATGTAAATATAAATCTATATTTTTAAATAAATATAGATATAAATATGAATTTATAGTTTTAAAATAAATATGAATTCAAACATTCTAAAATATTAATACGAATCGAATACCATAATAAATATGAATTCGAATTGAATATGTACTTAATTTGGTCAAATGCGAATATCTTACAACTTTTGTAACAAATTCTAGTAGAATGAATTTATGTAACATGACTACACATCTACACGCGCTACCAGTGCAGCGCATAAAGTTAAAAATTATGCAAAATAATTTTCACTTCTTGCTTGTGAATCTTGGTTCATCAGAAAATTGTTTCCTACAATCATCATCAGGAGGTCACTAGGAATGGAAACAGATCGAATATGAATACGAATATTCTCAAATATAGATACGAACATTTGAGAATACGAATATTCTCAAATACAGATACGAACATTCTCGAATACGAATTTTACTTGTCACATCCGCGTTTTCTTGAATACGAATATCGAATAAAACGAATTATTCTTTACCGTTTTCTATCCCTAGTTGTTCGTAATGAACCACATACAGGAGAAGGTGAGTGAAGAGAGAGCAACATCAAGCGTCAAAGATTTCGAGACATAACAATAACTAGCTGCGTAAGCGTGGCGCCCACGCCACGCTAGCTATCGTGTAGATCGAAGTAAAAGAGACAGCAATTCGCGAGGAGTTTCTTAAAAAAAAATTGAGGACATGCACGTAATTTCGAGAAAACTAAAGGCCTTTTCATTAAAAAAACCAAGGACTTATAAGGACCTCTACGTAACTAAACAAGGATCCGTATGTAATTTTGGAAAGCCGTGGGGTGCTATCCAACAAAGGATATACAATTTCGGTGAAATGGAGGGTGCTTTTCAAAAAAACCTGGTAGGGACCTTTTTGCGAGAATGGAGGATCTTTACGTAATTTCAAAAAACGCAGGGACTTTTTCGCTGGGGCGTGAAGTTCCCATCTTTAATATACTGATTATACATTAGAACGAGAGATCACGGATCAAATAAGCTCATGTATTTTGTGTTAGTAGAACAATTTTGTGATTTCGAGACATAACAATAACCACAATATACAGGTGTCGGACCGGATGGCAAGACAAGGCCAATCACGGCGGCCAAATCCGGAGCGGCAACAGAGCATAGAAGGGCACGTGGAGGTGATCCTAGTCATTGGATGGACTGATCCAACGGCTAGGAGTTGACCCGCTGGAAGAAAAACAAAAGATCCGACGGCTGGAAGCCCGAACGGATGGGGCAAGGTAAGATTCGATCGAACAGTTGCTATCTGATCATCATCTTTTTAACTTTGCCAACGCCTTGCTAGCAGCCATCCATGTGTAGCACTACTCCACCAAACATCAGTACAACAGTACTAATACTACAGTGTGTTTTGGTAGAAAACTAACAAAAGCAACCTGATCGCCGCCCTTCCAAAGACAGCCACCTGAAGATCATGGAGTGAACAGTAAGCACGATGGAAACAAGAAAGATACGCGCATGTGGGGGTCGTTACGTGCAACAGCACGAAACCGAGCGTACAGGCCGAGCAGTCCATCACCCAACCACACCAAGATCGGCGGACCGATTTGGAAGCTCGGCACTGTGCCGGTGGCGGAAGCGAAGTCCGCCCAGCGCCGATCCTAGGGTTTTGAGGGTCTTAAAGCGAACTTGTCGTGACGGGTCCATTAGACCATGTATAGAATTTTATAATATATGGATGCTAATTTTACTTGCAAAGCGAAAACAAATCCAATAATATATTTTTAATTTAGCATGTCTGATAATTATCAACGAATAATGTAGACTAAAATAACAATATATTTGTAATATGATTACCTTAAGGAAGAATAGAACTCCATCATATCCATTGCTTCTCATAAAATGATACTTTTTCAGGCATTTCTTGATGCAAAATCATCAAGGACGGTATTGAGATCAATAGTGTCCAAGACATCCTTCTCGATGGTGCACATAGCCAAGCCATTTAACCTTTCTTGTGACATAGTTGATCTCAAATAGTTCTTCAACAACTAGTTTTCTTCGTTTTCTTTTCTCAGCCCCGACAAATGTTTCTTAGGTAACATTCTAAAATTCTAACACCTAAATTAGAATAAAAACACGACTATATGAGTACAGAATACTAGAAGTCTGAAATACTGTACAAAAAATTAATTTGGATTAAAAAAGAATAAGGAAAAAAATACCTAGGGCCTGGACTCTGAATCTCTGATTGAACCACCGAGCAACTGATGAACTGATCGGCTGATCGCAAATCGCAAGAACCAAGATGCCTGATTGATCGGAGTGCCGAGCGCGAGCCGAGATATCGTCGTCGTCGGTCGTCGAGCCCTGGTCGCCGCCGCCGTGTCCGCGGACCGTGACTCCGCGCGACTCTCCCTCTCCGTCTCGCGATCGCGGACTCGCGGTGTAGGTCGCGGTCTCTGCTCGCGTGGGAAAAGAAACGAGCTCGGGACTCGATCAGGAATTCAGGAGTCGGAGTCCGACGTTTGGCCTTCTTGGGATGGCCGGCCAGTTTTCTTCTTCTTTGGTTCTCATTATTTTGCTAATGGACTATAGGGCCTGGGGTTTGTATACATGGGTTTAGGCCCCTCCCTCGCCTGGGCCCTAGGCGGTCGCACCCGGTGCACCTCCCTAGGGCCGACACTGAGTCCGCCCACCACGGACACGCTCGTCGACGCCACGCCACCACCACCCCAACCGCCAGCGCCCCCGCCCCCGCCGTGGGCGACTCCGAAATATTTTATATTGTCGTTTTTATTCTTTTACTAGTTAGAGGTCTGTGCGTTGTAACAGAGTCATAAAAAAGATGAGATGTAACTTACTACATGTCTAACTTCACATAAAGTTAGGGAAAGTGGAGGGGTGGACGGTTGGATCCTGAGAGAGAGAGAGAGGGGAAGAGAGAGTCGAATAGTTCAGATCAAATCGAATGGCTGTAGAGAGAGGAGAGGAGAATGCACCGACGGCCACCAACTCCTCTTCGTATAATAGTAGATATATTATTTGTGATGATATAAATTTTAATTATATTATTCGTGCGCGTATGATGTATCTACGCATAGGTTTCTTTCGAGGCATCCGTTAGCCTGCTATGAAGAATACGATCAGTCGGAAAGGATCGACGCGATGCAGTGTTGGCATTCAGAAGCAAACACGAAAATACGTACCTGGTACGCCTAGTTCGAGTTTGTCGTAACACAACCGCGATTGGCATAGCGTACCGAACTCGCAGTTGCCGTTTCCTCGTCTTCTCTACGTAGGGCAAGATTTTGCCTTCGTCTGGAAAGAAACGAGACACTCAAATGCCGCGTTCTCTCCGGGAGAGATCGGGCACTCAGACAGTAATGCTCATTCTCACTGGGATTGTTACAGCACACCAAGATGCTGAGAACCTCTGCGAAACAGAAAGGATAGAGAGAAGTACACAGCTTTTACGGGGTGATTAAGACCGAGGATCTTGCTGTTCGACTAAAACATCGGCATGAAGAGTGGTGATTAAGACCGAGGATCTTGCTGTTCGTCTGAAACAACAGCGTTAATGGTGATCTTGTCTGAAGTAATCCATAGAATCTGTAGTTGTCAGTAGCTCATTCTGTGTGGCAGTAGCCAGAATTTCTCTCTTATGTTTTGTGGTACTCAGCAGTTTTCGTCTTGTAATCCTTTTTGAGGGGCTGGTTCGGTATCCCAGCTCTTCCCTTCGAGTTCTCTTATTAGTTTTTAATAAAGCTGGGCTAAAAGCCTCTTAAGAATCACGAAGGAAGAAAAATCACGACAGAGAGAGATGATCACAGAAGAAGGGAAGACGTGTAGACAAGGATGATAAGACTCGCGCAACCTCTCTTACTTGATCCATTTCCACCGGAAGGAAAGATACATACATGACTCGAAATATCAAATGTCCAGTGCGATAGATTAACATCAAAAAGGGAGATGCAACAAACTCCTCTTTCAAGATCAAGCCCAACAATTCAAGAATTAACCGCGCACAAATCGTTAATCTATACAATCACAACGTTGAGTATTTGCACTCTTACATATCATACACACATCAAAGGGCACACAAAATTGCCAAAGCAATCAACCTTGTACTGATGTACACAAATGAATGGCAAGCAACTCAGCAACCTCACACACCGATTAGAATGCTAACTCCTGATAATGTTAGACCATATGATGGTCGTATATTTTTATTAATGATGAAATAATTAATATTTAGTTTTATTAGAATTTTCATTTATGAAAATTCTGGTCGATGTGTTTCTGTTGTTGAGTTTTCAGGATGGCAAAACGACCACATATGGCTGGTTCAATCGGTTTTGTGATGGATGGTTCGATTGATACGTCTGAACGACAGACTTCAACCATGGCAAATTTCTATCACGTCAGACTTCGACTATATCCAGTTTCGATCACGACAGACTTTGACCACGTCAGACTTCGACCATGTTTGACTTCAACCATGTCTGGCTTTGACCACGGCAAATCGACTACGGTATTTTGCCCGCGGCAGGCAATCGTAGATTTCGATCTCGAACAGTGAACAGGTCATAACCAACATTTAACTGGTCATAAGAGACAGTGAACCGGTCTTACCTACAGTGAACTGGTCGGTGGTTGTAAGGTCATCTGCTACAGTAACCGTTTGATGGTCATAGCTATAGTACTTGGTCGATGCTCGATAGTCGTGGACTTTACTGGTCAATACTCGATAGTCGTAGACTTTATTGGTCGATGCTAAGTAGTCGTAGATTTTACTGATCGATAGTCGTAAACTTATTGGTCGGTACTTGATAGTCGAAGACTTTGTGATTGGTAGTCGTAGACTTTGAAGTTGGAAGTCGTAGACTTTGTGATCGATTGTCGTAGGCTTCAGGTCTGTACTTATAGACTTCATGGTCGGTATGAGTGCTTTTAATTCCTGTGTTCTTGGAGTACCTTGAGTACTCGTGTTGGTCAGTGGCTAACTGATCTATGCATGGCGGTCAATGATCGGTGGTTTTTGCTACAGTACCAGGTAGGTACTCGATGGTCACTGCTACAGTACCAGGTGGGTTCTGGGTGGTTGTAGCGATTGTTGGTGATACAGTATAGGTTGGTACTCGGTAATCGATACTTAATGGTTATGTGTTGTTTGGTGTCGGTAGCGGTACTTGTGATTTTCAAGTGTTTTGAGCGAAGCGATAGTAATTTTTGAGTATGTGTTGTTTTTGAATACTTGATGAGCTAGCGATTGTATTGAGTGATCTGGAGTTGATTTCTGGATAGCGTGGGATGTGTGGTTGTGGATGATCTAGTTGGTGTTCATGGATAATTTGGTTCTTGTATATGGATAGATGAGGGTGTGTTATACATGTGTGTGCTAATGTCGGTCAAGTTGGGAAGAATTTGTGCTGGGTAGATGATCTGGTTCGTGATGGTTGAGGTTGTGGTTTGTGTGTATAGACTGATGATGGTCAAGTTGGGAAGAATTTATGCCGGAAAAAACGTTCTTTGGCCTTTGCATGTGTAGGGTGGTGTGGAGACGGTCATGGTCGATGACGAGTAGGACTGGAACTAAGATAGGGAGATCTGTGGTTCAGATGGTCGAGAATGTCACGCGAAGTGGTCGGGCTCATGCTGGAGCACGTGGAGATCAAAGGTGGTGATTCATGGAGATGTACGGGCAGTGCGGTCCTGGAGGCTTCGACATGAGAGGTGATGATGCGTGGAGAAGCTATAGGAGGTGTGGTCCTAGAGACTTCGACATAGAAGTTGATGAGGCGTGATGAAGATACAGGAGGTGCGGTCCTAGAGGCTTCGTCACAATATGGAAGAAACCATATGGAAGAAATAATTACCACAATGAAGACCACCAGAGTTGTTGTATGAACGGAAGTCTGCGAGAACAAAGTGGAACAGAAACTCTAAGGCCACAGGCAAGGCAGGCACAGTTCACAGCAAAATCTAGCGAACTATGTCGAGACCTTCCTGCATAGGAAAGAAACCAGCAGAACTTATAAGCGGCAGGTGCAAAGCGTTAGAACATAGCACAGCAGATTTGTACCAAACCATGTAGAACGCACTCATAGCAAGCACAAAGTTATAGGTAGACTCATGAGCACCACACCTCAACTACATCAATCCAATAAACAAAGCATGAACGCAAACCAGCCCTAAAAGTAGTACAACAAAGCGAGAACGTAGCAAGTGAATATAAGTACCTGAAAATTTATCAAGGCATGAAAAAGGGATTATTTGAGAAAACATGACCGTAAATCGGTGGCTTTGGAACACCAGGCCTAAAATCTATCAAGTCATCAAAAAGAGATTAATCTAGAAAACATGAATGCAAAAGCGGTGGCACCAGAACACTGGACTAATCTAATGCTTTAGCCCCAACTAGGATGATCTGATGCGCACAGTAAGTAAGGAATCCATAGAAACGTAGTTGTTCACAACCCAAAGTGAAGAACAACGTGGTACAAATGAAGAATAAGGGCCAAAAATGAGTAAGAGAAGAAGCACAAACCTACAGGTACCATCACGTGTCAAAAACAAAAAAAAAAATAAACCTCAATCTGCAGGCAATCTCACAAGGATGATCCACCGATGGAAATGCAAGTAGCAACAATGGTGCAACATGGTTTACGGAACCCTAAGGAGAAAGCAGCGGCACAACAAGCCAATCCAAAGAAAGGATCGCACAAAAGCACCAAAAACCCCGGTGAGGATCACATCCAAGGCCTTTGCTAACACGATCTTAACCGCGAGACCAGCAAAGGGACGCCAGGATGTACCAATGAAAAGCCAAGACAGAAGAATCGTGCGGTGTGGCAAGTAGCAACTGAAGTGGGAACGAAAAACAGATGGGGAACGGTTCAACCCAGGAGAAGGATGGCTCTAGGCATGCAGGGTAGCAACCCAAGAGAAGAATGGCGAAAAAGGGCATGTAAGCATACAAAATCCCAGCGAGGATCACATCTAAATCATGTACAAAACCTCGGCAAGGCTGACGTCTAAGACAAACCGAAATGAGGAAGAAGATAACCTCAATCGGGTAGCAACCCAAGAAAAGAATGGTAAAAAGGGCATGTAAGCGTACAAAATCACAGCGAGGATCACATCTAAATCACGTACAAAACCTTGACGAGGTTGACATCTGAGGCGAACTAAAATGAGGAAGAAGATACCCTAGTGAGGCTTGCATGTCAGTCTAGTAGAACCCAACAAAAGGGCTGCTAAGAACCGCATGGAAGCATAGTAAACCTCGGTGAGGCACACATAGTAAAATCTCGACAAGGATGACATCTCAGTCTGACCCAACCTAAGGAAATAATGGCAGCAGCACACATGATGGTAAGGAGTTCAGAGGCGGAGAACCACCAGAGAATGTTACCTCGCAAGAAAGCTTCCACCTTTGCAGATCGACGAGCGCAAAGAGTGGAGAAGCTATGTGAACTGAAAGGAGCATAGCTGCAAGCAAACCAAAACGCAGCACAAGCCAAGGAGCACACGAACCAAAGCAAAGACCAAAACCCAGAAGGCACGAAGAAGCAAGGAATTTTTGCCGATGTGGCCCTCGGCGGCACTTTTTTGCAAAAGTGACACCAGCGCCCGATGATTTATGGAAATAGCCCCCCACCACGTGGACTACAGCAAAAGAGACAACAATTCACAGGGTTTTTTCTGAAAAATCAAGGGGCAAAATGTAATTCCGAAAATACCGAAGGACTTCTTCGCAAAAACCAAGGGGCTTTATCCAACAAAATGGAGGGCCTCCATGAAAAAACCAAGGGCATGTACGCATTTTTGAAAATCAAATGGGTTTTCCGCAGAAAACTGATGTGGTGAGAGTTTTTTTTCCCAAAAACCAAAGATCTGTACATGATTTTATAAAATCTAAAAGACCTATTCAAAAAGTTACTAACTTAAAGGTCTCGTCATAGAAAATCCCAGATACAATATAGGGATTATATGAACTACTAGAATTTGCGATCCAGTGACCATTAAGCTGTAGCCACACGTTATCTATATGCTGCAGCCGTACCGATACATTTGCATTGTTTGCCAGACATTGGTGGTGCATTGCGGAAAAGAGCGTGCAGACACAAATGTTCTTGAGAATAAAAAACATTTTCAATGGAATCTTAAAAGCGAAGAAAAAACATTGAATGGATGGACGGCGCCAATAATTTACGGTGGGCCCGAATTTTGGTGAGCTCGTAGTCGCAGGCAACCCCGTTATTGACCGCCGAGATCGAAAAAGATATCGGAGCTGGAGATAAGTTAAAGAAGTCGTTCGAAGTGTAAAACCTAGCAAAGCAATCGAAAGTGCATTTGCCCAAAAGTAGCGGGGCCGGAAGCTGCTTTAGCTGGGTCCCACGTGTGCTAGCGTCTCACGGCTCTCCTTGCTTCCTCCCACACCACGACCTAACAGGGTAACACCCGGCTGCAAAAGAAGCATATTCCAAATAATATATAGTTCTTTTAGGCTAATAACTTGTAGTTTAAATAATTAAATTCTATCTATTTGTGAGAGGTAGTATTATGAAAAATAGTCACATATGATTTTGATCGGTACATCTGAACTCAGTGCACTTTTTACTACAATATTTCTATTGAGCCCGTCTTAAAAAAACGCATCGTTTAAAAGTTAGTTACTGTAGACAGTACAAGCATAAGCCACAAATAAATACTTTCGAACCCACCCAAAATTAGGAGCACCTCTCTACGAAAATGCGATGTCATCTACAGGCCATCTGCCTGGGTTCGAACCGTATGTCCTATCTTTGGGTTACTATTCAATAAATAGTATCCATCGAGTACTCATACGCGTAGATGTATTAAATGGTTAAAACATATATTCGTGTTTCATGAGATTTTGTCTTTGCTTTGTTTTAGTGTATATATTAGGCGCACCTACATTAGTGTCTGTTTGAGGGAGACAAAGCCAAATTTGGCACTGTTTTATACCGTATTTATAAAACTAGCTGTATGTCAAACGTATTTGCAAAAATGTCACTTCTGTTGTCCGGTGGCGGCGGGGCGCCACGAGATGACAGTGTGAGGCGCGATGCTGCCGCCTGCCGGAGCGGCGAGCGACTGCGCTTCGATGGGGGCGACAGCGACTGCCACTCGATGGGGGCGACGAGCGACCTACCGCTCGATAGGGGGACGACAGGCAATTAATTTATTCATTTATTCAGTCAATAATATCATGATATGTTCTGATATTTAAAGTATTTTATTTATGTGTTGATTGTTTCCCACTACATATTAATAAAGTACTTTACATTAGAACGCGTGTGGTGTCATATGGAGAAAGTGTGCTTAGCTGACAGCGGCATAACAAATATCATCTTTAGAGAAATAAAATTCTTTCAGTCCATTAATAAGAATGTTGGCAGCCTTGCAACAATCGTCGTTAGCGATACTTGTATAATAGGATCAGAAAGAGCCATAATTGTAATCACAGTGGGCACCATTTTGGTCATTTAAGAAGTCTTATTGTACCCAAAATCGACTAGAACTCTCCTAAGTTTCAAGAATATTCGCGCTGATGGTTTTCACATTGAAACTGAAGAAGAGTATAGACATTTATATGAAGTTGCATGAAGATATCCCTGTCCTGAACCAAGACAGAGCAAATAGAAAATCTGTATAGTGTGAAACTCAGAAAATCATTATACAGACTTAAGCAATCAGGCAGAATGTGGTATAATCACTTGAGCGACTTTCTATATAAGAAAGGCTACATGAACAATGAGGATTGTCCCTGTGTATTTATACGATGATCCCGAGCAGATTTTGTATAATCTTAGTGTATGTAGATGATCTGAATATCATCGGAACCCTAGAAGACATAAGGAAGTGAGCTCTTACCTGGAGTCAGAGTTCGAAATGAAAGATTTAGGCAAAACCAAATATTGGCTAGGCTTGCAGTTTGAGCATGCCCCTGAAGGAATATTAGTACATCAGTTCACATACACTCAAAAGGTGTTAGAAAGATTTAGTTTTGAAAAGATGTACCCATCGAAAGTACCTGATTGGGAGATCATTACAGTAAGACAAAGATTCGTACCGGCCTAGAGAAGATGGGGAGAAAGTTCTAGGACCGGAATTCTCATAGTTAAGTGCAGTAGGAGTATTTATATATTTAGCGAACTGCATCAGACCGGACATTGCATTTACCGTAAATCTTTTAGCAAGGTATAGTTCAGAACCTACCAAAAGACATTGGCAGAGAATAAAAGATATATTCCGATATCTCCAAGGAAGCAAAGATCTTGGACTATTCTACAAAAAGAATCAAGACCTAAATATGATTGGCTATGCAGATGCCAGGTATTTGTCAGACCCGCATACAACCATGTTACAAATAGGTTATGTATTTCTGTGTAGTGGAACTGCCATTTTGTGAAAATCGTCTAAGCAAAATATATCAACTTCGATGAATCACTCGAAAATTATAGCACTGTATGAAGCCACACAAGAATATGCTTGACTTTGACGAATGATTCACCACATCCAGCAGTCATGTGGATTGAACATCATGCAAACTCCCACAATTATCGATGATAGTGTTGCATAAGTACAGACGGGTTATGTAAAGAGTCATCTCACAAAGTATATCAATCTCAATTTCTTTTATGCTCATGAATTGCAAAAGATGGATGAAATTAAGGTATTGCGTACTAAGTCATGTAAAAATCTTGCAGATTTATTCACTAAGTCATTTCCAGCATCTAACTTTGAAAAGTGTATACGTGGAATTGAAATGATGATGCTTAGAGAAGTGCAGAACTTAGGGGGAGATTCTTCTCGAGCTCACTATTAAATTTTGATCGCGTACATTGAGTACCCAAAAGAATACATCCTATAGATAAAATGAAATTGGGTGGACTGTACTCCTTTTCCCTTGACGAATTTCTCTGAAATTTCTCGGCCAAGGTTTTTAATGGGGCAATTAGTGCAACGCAATATAACATGTATTATGTACTCTTTCTTCAAAATTTTTCACTGAAGTTTTATGGAGTTTTGATGAGGAATGAATGTGTCAAATGAGTGTATAAGGGGAGTGTTGGGAAACCTGGGTCTGGACCTGTAAGCCTGACCCATGGTGGACACATCACCACTTAGTCTATAAATAGAGGGTCCCGATCATTATATTTGTACTTAAAAAGAGAAATCAATAAATAAAAGAGTTCCCTTCTCATCTCTTTACATTTAATCTATTTTATATTACACTATGTTTAATCTATTTCTCTTGTCTAGAGAAATCGTTCGATAGGACCTGTTCTTTTTAGCCAAGTCTTATGACTTTTAGTTGTGGCTTATGATTTTTGAGCTGTTCGTACGAGAGATTATAGAGTAACAGAAACTCACGTGTGGTTTTTGTTGATATAAATGAAGTCGGTATAATATATATTATAATTAACTAAATAGTAGACCTCATCTTGAAAAGACACTTCATTTAAAAGCTAATTACTATTAAAAAATCAAAAATAAAAATCAAAAGCTGAAAAAAAACGCATGGCAATACTCACCGACGACGGTTTCTTGATAGCCCCCACTTCTCCGGTTGGCTAGGCTGGGCAGCGCCCCATCAAGCATACTCGGCACTGCTCCCACGGTTCCCCCGGACCCGTTACGAAGATCCGCCAATGCGAGCCCGCCAGGCGTCCTCTGCCCGTTATCGGAGCCCCGCACCGCTTCTATAAGAGCCCCCTCGCCGTACGCCCGCGGGATCCCGCCGAGCACTTGCCGCCGTTCCCTCACCGCCCGCTCCCCTCTGCAAAGGTTCGTCACTGCGATTTCTCACGCCCCCCTCTCCTTCGTTTCGTTTTTCCCCTGGTTAGGTTTGCGCTTCGCGAGACGTTCACCCGACTTGTGCACGTTTTCTTTAGTGCTATTTTTTCTTTGATTATTTCGGGTATAATTATCGGTTTGCCGATCTGGAATCGTTCGTCGGATTGCTCTGCGTTGCCGGTTTCGGGGCGTGCAATTGCGTTGCTGTTTGGCCGCGGGATTCGTGGGGGTTGTCAGATCTGTAGGAACTTTTGTTTTTGGATCTGGCGCTCGGCGCGGGGGATTCAGGGATTTAGTTAAAGGCGTGATTTTTCATCATCTTAGGGTGTTCTGGTGAGTGTAATTTGGTGTTCATGGACTTGGAATTTTGGTTTCGTAAGGTTAATTTTGGATGTAATCTGCGAGGGGGTTCATGGGTATGCGTTGCTGGGCCCTAAATTTGTTGACCTCTCCAGTAACTTTGCAACCGAAGTGTAGCCGGGTAGGAATGCAGTTTTGGTTGGGCGTCGTTTTCCAGATCCGACTTAGGATGGACGAGTGCCCGTCTATGGGTTAATTCGAGTTGTAGACCTATTTCGAGTTGGTCTTTGGTTGGTAGTTTGGGGCTAAATTTGGAATGACGTTCTTCGAGTTGGACAGCCGATTTTTTACAGTTCATAGGAAATTATTTGTTAGGAAAACACTTCACAATTCTAGTCTTTGTTTAAAGTAATATGGTGCTTTACCGGTTGAACTATATATGGTTTGACACAGTGAAATAGTTATTGTGCAAATTTCAATGTGTGGTTGGTCGTGATCTAGTTTTTCTCTGTTTGAAGTTTAGAATTTGATTCTTTGTTAGGTTTATGCTCTTCCATCCAAATTTAAAAGTGATATCGAATTAGCATTTCTTTTTTATGTTGTTCTGTGGAATCTAGCAATTCTGGTGAAAATGCTTGACCATATGATGATTGCTTTTACTGCTTTGTGATCTGTAAGTGTAGATTCGACTTATGATAGCTTGCCTTAATCATAATGTTGCAGCAGAAGTACACCAAGACATATTCACTTTAAGAGAATTCATTCTGCTTCCAATAAAATATGAAACTTAAGTTCAGAACACGAGCTTCTGCCATCTTGTTACTTTCTCACACACTTGTCTTATTGTCGGTGCATGTTGTACTGAATCATGTGGCCGACTTCATGCATGGGCATCCTAGTCTGATGTTCTTTACTAATTTTTCCTTTTCAATGTTCTTCACGCAAGATTTATTTTATGTGAAATTAACTATATTTGCATTATGCCTGCAGCCCATAGACAAGTTGATCTCATGAATTCAGGAAGAACAGTGGCATCCAAAGTTTCCTGTTCATCGGGAAACAACGGCAGCTTCCCACCCTGCCTTCTCCCAGGATTCCTGGGATTCCCTGTTGTCTTCGTAAACTTCCATTTGTTCAAGGCCATTGTTCGCAGCCCTGCATCTTCCGTTGTCCTGGGAATCTGTGGAGGGAGCCTCCCTTAGATAGAGCTGCTCCATAAGGCTTCTGTTTTAGTTAGTCTGGGAACCGGCAGTGGGGAGCCACTTAGCCACCCATAACTGCTGAGCCTCAGGCCCTTGAAGATGGTTTCCTCTGAGATTACAACAACCCATGCACAAGGCCCCAAGCTCTTTAGAGGGAAGATACTTCTGCCGAAGGGGCCTCCAGATGTTGTCCCTTCTGAAAATGTTGAGTTTGATTTTTCTGATGTTTTTGGTCCTACCGCAGTTCAGACCCCCACAGGAGTGAGCATTCTCACTCCAGACAGCCCTGCACCTTTGGCTGAGTCCAATGAAGAGGTTTACAATGACCCAATGGTTATTGTCAAGCGATCTCATTCTCTTGTTGGTCCAAGTTCGCTAGTTAGCCAGTCCTTGCCACTTAGTAAGCTTACACTACATGAGACAGATAGCTCATTGGAGCTTTTAGAGTGTCCTTCTAAAGAAAGCCAAAGTAGCCAAGGATCACTTAGTGATGAAGAGCTCGATAATACAAAAAAGGAGAATGAGGGCGTTGGACTGGATGACTTTGAGGTCTTGAAGCTTGTTGGCCAAGGGGCATTTGGCAAAGTCTATCAGGTGAAAAAGAAAGGTACTTCAGAAATATATGCAATGAAAGTTATGAGGAAGGACAAGATTTTGGAGAAGAACCATGCTGAGTACATGAAAGCTGAGAGAGATATACTGACAAAAGTTGATCATCCTTTTGTAGTGCAGTTGAGGTACTCCTTTCAGGTAGGTAGTTACCATTTCTGCGTGTGTTTGTCAAGCATGGATATTATGCCTCTAGTACTATGTTTTGCCAACATTTAAACAACACTTACCTGGCAGACAAAGTACCGACTTTATCTTGTCTTGGACTTTATAAATGGGGGCCATCTCTTCTTCCAGCTTTACCAACAGGGTTTGTTTAGGTAATTTAGTTTCATACTTTTATGTTTATGCCTATCCAGTTGTACTAGTCTTTAATTAAGCTACTTCTTTGTCTGGTAGGGAGGAGCTTGCACGCATCTATACTGCTGAAATTGTGTCTTCTGTAGCCCACCTTCATGCCAATGGGATTATGCATAGAGATCTGAAACCTGAGAACATCTTATTGGATGCTGATGGCCATGTAAAGATCCTTTTATATATCTTCCTATGTCACCTTTTTCTGTCTTCGTCTACTGATTGGCAGTGGGCAATTTTTCTTGACATTTTTTTGCGTCATCTTTTTTAGGCCATGCTGACTGACTTTGGCCTGGCAAAGGAATTTGATGAAAACACTAGATCAAACTCAATGTGTGGTACTGTTGAGTATATGGCCCCAGAAATTGTTCAGGGCCGAGGTCATGATAAGGCTGCAGACTGGTGGAGTGTGGGAATCCTTCTTTTTGAAATGCTTACGGGCAAGGTGAGTTGTTTTGAGGGGGAAGCTTGACTAGAAGTATCTGCATCGCAGATGAGTTATCTGTTGGATATATCCTTTTGTTTGTATATTTACTCTTTTCCAATATATTGCAGCCCCCATTTGTTGGTGGAAACAGGGACAAAGTTCAGCAGAAGATAGTGAAGGAGAGGATAAAGCTTCCAGCGTATTTGTCTAGTGAAGTTCATTCTCTGCTGAAAGGCGTAAGTTGTTCGCTATGTTCACCTTGCTTCCATGTATTTTGTGCAATTGGCCTTGTGCTTGCTTCCAGAGTCAACCGGTTTGATCTTGGGATTGAATGCTGAACCCATCTCTCTCTCTCTCTTCAGTTACTGCACAAAGAAGCTGGCAGGCGGCTGGGATGTGGACCAGGCGGCAGCGACGAAATAAAGAATCACAAGTGGTTCAAGTCAGTAAACTGGAAGAGGCTAGAGGCCCGACAGATCCAGCCAAGCTTCCGCCCGAATGTTGCTGGCAAGACCTGCATCGCCAACTTCGACGAGTGCTGGACGAGCATGCCCGTGCTGGACTCACCAGTGGCCAGCCCCGTCGCTGCAGATAGCAACTTCGTGGGGTTCAGCTATGTGAGGCCAGCGCCGTTCCTTCAAAGGCCGAGTCCTCTAGGCTGAAGAACTACTTCGACGATTGAAACATCTCTACCACGGAGTGTGAAGAACGCTGTTGATTGTTTTGCTCGTGTGACGATCGCACGAAACTATCTACTTCCGTTATGTTTGTCTGGGAAATCCCGGTATCTTCTCTTTGTTCAAGAGAGTACGATGAACCTGTTGTAGGGAGGCACTGTTGTCTATCGCCCTCAAGAGGGCAGTCAGGACTCGGAGTGACACTGTCTGAGTCTTGCCAAAATTTGTAACTGAAGTGCCATGATATCCACTGCTGATCGTTTTTCCTTGTTCCCCTTTGTTCGTCTACAGTTACGTGTGCCAGTTACGATCCCTTTCTTGGCGGGACGCCGTGGGCTGCTGATCCTACCGTATGTACTACGGCGGCGTGCCTTACGGTGGCGGTTACCCGTTTTGCCCGTACCATGTCGATGCCAACACGGCAACGTACCAGCGCCACCACAGCCGCGGCCTCTTGGGGGATTCCATGCCAGCCGGAGCACTCCAGGACGCCGATGCGCGGTCACGGCAGGGCCATGGACGGCGGGACAGAGCTCGTGATGGCTACGACGAGGAGCGCCGTGGGAGTAAGAGGGCGCGCGCGCGCGTCCCCTGAAAGGGATGGTGGTGACCGACGGGGAGGTCGGGCGTCGTCGGGTCACCGCTCCAGAGCACCGGAGAGGCATGACAGACTGTGGAGCGTCGTTTGAAGAGCCAAGAGAGTGATGAGGTGATTTCTGAAGAGCAATCAGCGTTTGTACCAGGGAGGCTTATTTCTGACTTACGGCGTACGTATGTATTCACTGCCTAACATGGAAAAAGGGCAGAGAGAGAGGAGCATGTGCGCCCACAACACAACGCGCCGTTCGGCACTTCGACTGCGCGGCCTCGCGTTGGCAGCGGACGACGACCGCAAGCCGTGGCACGCCCCATTCCGCTTCCACGCAGGTCTGGCTCCGCGGCGCTCCGCCACCGGCGGCAGCTGCAGCAGGCACCCGCTCTCCGTGGTCGTACGCCGCGTGCCTCACGAAACCGTTGATTCGTTTCCAAGTTGCTACCCTTGTCTACGCAACGACGAACAAGGAAGGAGACGCTGATTCACGAAAGGTAAATAGAAATCAAGATTCAAGGATGGCAATCGCCGGGACCTGTCCCGACAATATCCTCACCATGTCAGCTGATTCAAAAGTCGTAGAACAAATACATACACTCAAGGCTCAAAATCCGAGAGTTTTGACCGACAGGACACGCAACTCGACGTTCCCGTCCGGTTGACAGCACGCACCACGCACGCATACACTCCATCCATATGGCAATACAGTAGTTACAAAAAAAGGTTGCGGTTTTGCTGCGCCGTACGTGAACTTTGCTGGGAATTATGCGCAGAGACCTGTTCACCTGCCGCGGAGGAGCGCCTTCTCGGCGGTGTCCATCTCCTCGAGGATGCGCGCGCGGCGCTTGGCCGGGATGGGCGCGGTGGGGCCGAAGCTGATGTAGTGGCCGGAGACGGCGTTGAGCGCCGAGTACATGTCCCGGAACGACGGCCGCCCCAGCAGCGCCTTCTCGCGCCGGTACTTGGCCACCCACGAGTTGGACAGCTCCCGGAGCTCCGCCACCGCCTCCGCCACGTTCGGGTCCGACTTGTCCATGTTGATCGTCGACCGGACCTTGCCGATCACCTCCTTGGTCTCGCTGATGTACTCGTCGTCCGACGCCGCGCGCGCCGCCCCGCACGGCGACAGCGCAAGCAGCAGCGCCGCGCCCAGGCCGGTGCCGGCAAGGACGTCGCGCCTGCTTGCGGTTGCCGCGGGGTGGAATGCGGTACTGGCGCGAGGCGGGGGCAGCGGCAGCCGCTTTGCGACGGCGGAGGGGGCGGTGAGGATGGCCGGCACGGGAGACGCCGCTGCCCTCATCTCTTCTGACGTGAGCTCGGTGTGCGGGGAAGGAGAGGAGGAAGCGAAGGATGGCGGCGAGCTGCGCGATAGCTTAGGTAGGAGGAAGCCAGGAGGGCGGGAAGACGCCACGCGTCGGCTTATCTTCTTATCCCGACCCCCGTTCCTTGGAAGGCTGTGCATGGGCTCCTTGGATTTTTGCCGATAGGGCTGCCTGCCTGCCATGGTGTTCGGTAACAACATGCTTTTCGTTATTCCAATTCCCAAATGGGCAATGGCACCTCAACCGTAGCACCTACTTCCCGATCATACAATGTTTCACTAATTCGGTCAGGTTTATAACACGACAACCATATAAAAGTGACGCTCGGTTAAGCTAAAATAAGCTATCTTATAATTGAAATTACACTATACATTATAGCTAATAATAACTTATTTAACGCAATTAAATTTAAAAGTTAAAAATTGAAAAAAAAAACAGGTTAGACAATGCAAATGAATACAGTAAAAAAACCTACAAAAAAGTTAAAAAAAACAAAAAAGCAGAAGAAAAAAAACGAAATTTAGGAATAGTAAAAACTAAGCTAGAAGCAAAGCAAATGAGCGGGACCAAAATAAGAACGGCGATTTCTTATGGAGAAGCGACGCGCGCACAAAAAAAACAAGGCACCAAGGGAAGGCGTCAATAGGCCGCAAACTTAGATCATCTCACATAAATTGAATTTCACAGCAGCATTCAAAGTACAGTAAAATAGCACAAATCCACAAAACGGTGTAGGCACAGTGAAAACTGGACAATAATTCTTGTAAATCGGCAAATTAGTTTATGTGGTGTTGGTTGGGGAGAGTATCTGAGCAGCAGCGAGCTCAGGTCCCAAGCTTCCGACGGCCAACTTGGGCGACAAATCCAGCCTTGATAGGAGCAACTGACCTTGACGAACCACACTGAACAAGGTAAAATAGCAGTTAGCAAGGTAAAAAACGGGGATAAAAGAATGAACAAACCAAAATCATCAACCAACTAAGCTGATGCAAGCTTATGCTTATTCGATTCCAAATAGTGTAGGCAGATAACGCTGCAATTCATCATGGATCACGAGAAGAGTGTTCCAATTTTTAACTCAAATGTTAACAGATACCAACAATAAGCCTTGCATTGCATTGCATACATTCTCAACTCTACAGCAGGAAAATACTAAAATGCAGCGGATAAAAATAAAGGGCAATGTTTCATCCTCAGACGTTGCAAACGTTTCTCACAGGGTTGGTCAAACAATGTAGGCAATCATTTTCGCAACTCATCACAGGTAAAAAGCCCAGGAACCACTGGTAATGGAATGTAAATGGAAACAGCACCACTTCTTAGCTAGAAACAATAAACATGAAACAGAAGATTTATTATACTGCTTTAAGCCTCAGGCGTTGCAATTATTATCACAAAGATATTTGTCAAACAATGTAGGCAATAACTTTGCAACTCATCATAGGCACAACTCGAGAAGTGCAAAAACAAATATAGTAACAAGCACTCCGCAATAATATCACTATGCTTAGAAGTGACAGTGCAATGAAGAAAAATTATGGCACTAATTAAAGCCTCAGCTCTTGCAATTATTATCACAAAGATACTTGTCAGATAATGTAGGCAATAATCTTGCAAGTCATCATAGGCAACGTTGATAACAAGCAGCAAGCAATAATACAGACCAATGCTATTATTATGATTTATGCAAGGCAAGAAGCTAAATTACGACACGCTTTGAAGCCTCAGCTCTTGCAATTATCGTCACAAAGTTAGTTGTCAGACAATGTAGGCTATTGCAAGTCATCATAGGCCACATTGATAACAAGCACCATGCAATAATAGAGACCAATGCGATGTTCTCATGGTTCAGTAGGTATTGCCCCCTGTACCGATAAAACCAAAAGTGGATAAACTGTAAAAAGGACACAGAAAGAATGTTCTTCGTGCAGCATTAAAAGATGCCATCAGACAATATGTCCACAGTGAAATTCCAATTGCTTAGTGAAGCTAGCTTTTGTCAAGGATTATAGGATGTACAAAGCAAACTAATAGAAAGTGAAGATTGCATAGGTGAATTCCAGATAAAAGAACCATGAGATCGGCCAAGTAACATTTCCTTAATATGAAACTACACACAAGTGGGCGTACTAATCTATATGCAACAGTTTACCTGTTCACAACGAAGAAAGAACAGACGATTCTCCTTAGAAAGGATGGTATCTGGGCTCTTGCATCCGTTACATATGACATATTCATCTGAAAGAAGTGAAATTGCAAAATTTAAGAGAGTCCATTGAGTATAGGAAATCAAAAGCAGCTCACAGATTAGAATATCACAAAACTTTGGTGTCGATTCTCCGCATAGGATCTCACATAGCAACATGAAGATACTCCATCCACTCCTAAATATAAGCCTTTCTAACTCTAAACCTTTATTGTCTTAAAAATAATGTACATAGGGAGAGGGGAAATAAAGAGGGTTACAGATGTCATTACAGATGATGCCTTAATCCCTATGCCAAGTTGACATACTGGGGTATGCAGGGTCTACTAAACACTACAAGCTCTAGAATATGATTTAACGAGCATGGCACAAGAATTATGTAAAGCCCATTCATAACAAAAGAATACATCATCCACAGTGTAAGTTTTTTAATGTGGATCCACAAGAGTTCTCGGTTAACGGTTTGCTCATCCTAGAGTATTACTTCAATTAACCTACTAAGGCTTCTTTGGCATTGTGGTGCCTTTTAAAAGCACCTTTTAAGCAATTTTTTCATAAACTAAATATTTTGCGACCTTTATTTTAGAACCAGAGCAGAAAAAAAATACAGCAGCATTCCCATGATTCCACAGCACAACACAGCGAAGCACAACAATAATAAACCGGCCCTAAAAGTCTAACCGAAATATGTTAATGATTTCTCAGTATCACAGCTGCAGGCTGAAAGATTTAGTTCAGCATAAATCTTATAAATAGAAAGACAAAATTTATGTACTGCAATGAAAAGGGAGCAGAAGCCAGAGTCATGAAACAATCAGGAAACTTACTGATATATCTCCTGAGTATTGCTTCAAAGTTTTTCGGAGCAAATCTTCCTTTGATAACCAATCTTTGTTGACCATCAAGGGATCCACTTGTTCCCATCTCAGCAAGTAAAAACATCATCACGTGTTCAGGTTGCCTATGCATTCTGAAAAGTGGAAACATCATTTACATTAGCTCATGGTAGCTTTATGTTTTTTCAAATCAAAACAGAGGGGGAAATAAATTGGACATAAAGTGGGATCATACGTTTTGCACAAGTCCATGAAGTTCACAAAAACTGTCTTCTTTGTGCCTTCCCTAAGAACTTGAGGGGGCCTCATAACAGTTCTTCGTCTATCGCCAGCAAGATCTGGATTATTCTCACGCAGGATATTGAAGACTCTGCCAAGCAGCTGTCACCAAACAGACTGATGATAAGGTTTCACCAACAAAAACGTAATTGAATACTAGTAAAAACTGAGCACTACCGAAAATGCTAGTTCTGTACTAATAGCATCTATGGAGGAAATAACAAAGAAATAGCTAAATCAAGAAACACATGAAAGAGAACATTCCAATGCTTCTCAATCAACACTGCACCGCCTTACTGATATGACTTGTGGAGACAAGCAACTGCAGGTAATAATAGGAGGAAGGCACTACCCTACTAATTTGAAACATATAATCTTTATATATTTTTTAAGTAGAACTCATGATCTGTCAACAATAGGATAATCAGAAATTTTGAACAGGCAGAGTATCAACTATCAAGTACCTCTTCATATTTGTAATCTCTATCAGTTCCTTCCCAAGGGTATCGGGTGGCACCACCAAGCACAATCCCTTCTCCTTGTTCGTCCTCCTCAACTTGATCATCTGGATAATAGGCGCTCAGAAAGAGCAATAAATGCAATGAGGCAAATGAAATTACTAAGCGACCCATATATTTACCAGTAGCATCTTCACCATCTCCAGCATCAGTAAGAGATGAATCAAGTTCCACCTGAAATGTGCATGATTAGTAGATTGAAGCAAACTATGTAAAGCAATTATTAGTCCAAAGAACATTTGCAACCAATTGCTGATAGCCTAAGAAACTCACATGTTTCTTCTTCTTCTTTTTCATGCCTGCAAAGCTTGGCTCGCCAGACTCCGTGACTTTAAAAACAAAACAAAGGCATATTAAAAAAATGGCCAGCAGATTAGTGATTCTTTTTTGCAGCATACTAGGCAAACCTGCCAAGCTCTCCGTCTTCTCTGCCAACTTATCCACTTCATCAGATGGATCTTGGATCACAACCTTCTTCTTCTTCTTCTTCTTGGTCGGATCAAAAGGAGTAAGCTACAAATACAAAACATTACAAACAGCATCAACAAGCTTGCACAGGAAAACACAATACAAGCATGACAAGCCAAATTTATGAATCACTAGGAAGGGAGCAAGATGACAAACATTATTCACAAACAGATTAAACACCATAGTTCACCATGTAGTAAGCCATTAATTTCAGCATCAAGCAACATCATGGTCTTACATTTTAAATTTTTTAATGTTAGTCCTTCGCTACCTGCCTGCCTATGATGACCCTTTGACACACATGCATGAAAACAGTGCACGTTCTCTTCGAAATTAAAATGCTTGTGGATCCAATCCATGAATCTACTTACACCCATTCATTTATGTGACACATAACCCCACTTTGCCGTATATATCCCAAGACAGGATGCACTACCAGCATATTCAGACATTACAAGTCCTAATATCCTAGGCTCCTAGCGTATCATGTATAATGTATTGCTGTTGGATGCTATACGGCTTCAAATACTATGCTGAATACCCATCCCATCGGCAGATTATTCAACACCCCAAATCGAACCGAATCAGATGTGCAGTGCCAGAAAAACAAAAGGGAAGAGAGCGCTTCACCTCGGAGACCTCCTCCTTCCTCTCCATCTGCTCGTCGTCCGCCATGGCGACGCTAGCCTTCTGCACCCGCTCCTCCTCCTCTCCTCCCGGCGCGGCAGGCGACAAGAGACGCGGCGCGGCGGCTGGAAACCTGGACGGGCAGGGCACGCACGAGCCGAATCAGATCGGGTCGCGGAAGCGATCGAAGGAGGAGTAAGCAAGAATTTTTTTTTGTAGGGTAAAAAGAGGGTTTCGAGCTCTTACGAGGGCAGCGCGAGGGAGGCGACGGCGGCGGGGCTTCGGGTAGGGTTTCTGAGCACTTTACCCTTCTCTGTCCTTTTCTTTTCTCCTGTTATTTCTTCCCTCTCGACTCTCTAGGCGTTTCGATTCAGGCGATGGACCGGTATTTGTAGTTTCTCTCCTATTTGGTTGCGGAATTTTTGGTACATTTGACATATTTTCAATTTATATTTATAAAAATAGTTATATATACATAAAATTAGCAGAAATGACACTTCTGCTGCTCAGTCACCAGGTGGCAGGGCCGTGTAGTCGACACCTGTCTATCGGAGCTCGGCCGCCGGGCGGCAGGGGTCTGCCGCCCAGCCACCAGGCGACCGCCGGCCTGCCACCCACCCACAAGGCTGCTCCCACCCTGTCGCCCCGCCATCGGACGGCGGGCGAATTAGCCGGCTTAATCACCTACTGAGTTAGGATTTTTTTATTTACCGCTTGTTTGAATTTTTAAATATAACAAATGAGTTTCAAAAATTATGAAATTTTATACGCAGCTTTTGACACAACTTACTTCATTGTGTATTTTTTTGACAATTTTATCCGCTATAAGTATTGCTGAAAATTCATAAGATTATGATATTTCTGGATTTATTACATATAGCAAATTTTGGACTTTGGAGAAATGAACTTGGACTCCTAAGAAAATTTTCAAACAAGAATTTTTGAAAAAGGAGTCTCCATTCATAAGTTACACTAAAATGCACTTTAAAAGCATAAAAGAGAATGATTTTTCAATTAGAGTTTAAAAACCAATTTTCACTTAATGAAAGCCAAATGAAGCAAATAAGAATGAAACACATTCATTCACAAGATCCATAAAATATTTTGGGCTAATAGGTAAAATAGTTTTTCCAATATTAATACTTTACCATTTTTGCTTTAGTAGGTCCAAAATACTTATATAAGTTTTTCACAAAGAAAAAATCCCCCTTACACAAATGTTCCTCTTAGCACTTCTTTCTTCTTCTCCTTTGACACACAAAGAATTCTCCTCTTTCTTGTTTTACTTCTCTTTTCATATCTCTTCCCCTTTGTTTAACATTTTTCTCCTTATGTCATCTAACACCAAATATTAAAGATACCAATTGTAAACATTTTGTCCATACTTGGTGCCTTTAATCTTTTGTGGTTCTTTTGTCTTTTCCATAAAAAGCATATATCATTTTTGATATTTATACCACTTATGATGATATTAGATACCATTTTTTAAGCATACCACTTGTAATCATGAATGATATCAGATATAATTAATTCCAAATGTAGGGACTAGACACCACTCAAGAGTTTTGATAATATCAAGTATGATTAAATCCATTAATAAAGATTTGATACCATTTTGAGAGCATACATGACACGAAGTGTAGTTGATTTCACTTGTGAAAACTTGATGTCACTCGTATGATCAACTAGTATCCCATACTCTCGAAGGATATTCATTGATTTTAACTTGACGAAACTTGTAAGGAATACTACTTGAAAGAAGATATCACTTGAAATGCCAATTGAGAGAAGTGGATGATACCTTTTGAGAGGATACCATTTAGGAGAGATATACTACTTGCAAAAATGAATACCACTTGGAAGATATTATATGGAAGAGTTTGGTTAAAAAAGATTTTGCTCAGCAAAAGGAAACATTTGATACCACTTGAAAAGGGGAAAGATGATCACTTGTAAAGACAAGGAGAAAACTCATACCAAGGTCAAGATAATCAAAAGTCTATCACTCTTAGATAAAATACCATTTTATGATAAAAGAGTATCATAAAAGGATTAAAATAGCATGTGGAATCAAGAGATTACTTAAAGGTAGCTATCAATGATAACAAGGATCAACTTGCAAAGGGAATGGCTGATAGAATTGAAATCAACAGGTTTTGAATCAAACCGGCCATTTTTCGGAAAAGTCGGAAGTACCATAGTGTTACTGCTGGCAGTTCCGAAAAGCGGAAGTACTGCAGAATGACAGTCGGTAGTTCTGATTTTTTTGGAAGCATGCCAAGAGATGGATTTTAAAGAAGAGGACAGATATAATATTGTACAATGCTCCAAAACCTTTCACAAATAAACTTAAACTACTTGTGGAGCACTTCCAACTATATGCCAAGATTGAAAATCTTTTAAATATAGATTTTAACAAAGTAAGATTTCTTTTTAAAAAAACCAACTCATTTTCAATGAAATCTTTAATATTGCAAGAATGAGCATAATAGAGTAATTTTAAGCATTAAAAATTATGTATGAGTTATAAAAACCCTTAAGTCAAGAGCCAAATACATATCAATTATTTTATGTCAAATGGTAAAACTCGATTAAGTGCTAGATTGTGACCACTTAGATCAACCTAGGATTTTACATGAATTTCAAAATCAAATAATTTTTGAGTAGTTGGCCTTTTGAAAAACTTTTGAATACCAATAATGTTTGGAATAACTCCAGATTTTTGGTATTGAACACTTTTTCAAATTCCTTTTAGAATCGATTTTGGCCCGTTTTTGGTTTTAAAGCCAAAACAAGATACTATATTGTTAGTTTTGGGTTAGAATTTTAATTTTACTTGAAATAAGTTTTTCTAAAGCCAAAAACTTTGGAAAACATTTGAAATGCATTTGTATACATTTTTCAACTTGTTTTTCAAAGATATACTTATAATTTCAAAATTTTGACTTTTGGGCCAAATGGCTCAATTTTTTCAAAAACAATAGTTGCATTTAATTTATTTGGACATACATAGGGATGTGATATATATAAATATGATTTAGCACTTTTTCCTTAATGTGCCACTTTCATCTTGCTTATGATTATAATAATAAACTTTTAGAGCAAGAGTAAGAACACCCTTTTTAAATGATACTAATGCAATACAACCTGCACAAGGATAGGGGCTAAATATATCAAATATAGATATTTGTCACTGAGATGGCATTGGTTTATGATATGGCTTGATCATCCTCAAACTTGGCTCCCATTATGTATATGGTGGAATTCAGCACTTCATGAACAAGCCAAGCCTCTATTGATTCTCCAAGTACCTATTAATCCTTTAAACGCATTTTGGTACGCAAAATTTGGTTAGGTCCGTAAATGCTAGTCACAATAGATTTGAGCACCTAAATGGCTCTAACATTGAATTTTTGTGAACTAACATTTTTAGCAAACAAATTATCATTTTTATCTTTCCTAAGCAAATAGTGTTAATTAATAAGAGATAGTTTAGGAACGATACCTTTGTGACAATTTTAATCATGTTTTAAAAAGGGTGGCCTCCCTTCTATCCTCACATGCGTTTTCTCCAGATTAGGTTTCTCTCTCTCAACTGTCTCTCTCTCTCCATTGGGCATGCATGCGGCTGCATAGGGGGCTCCGGTAGTGCCAGCGGTGTAGGCGGCGATGGCGGCGCGCGCGCATGCGCATGCGCCGCGCGCGCCGCCGCCAGTGCGGCGGCGCGGTAGTTGCGGCTGCGGCGAAGAATGCGGCGGCCGACGGCTGGTCGACACGCGATGGCGGCCCACGCGGCGCCACACCACTCGCGCGCGCGCGCCGCGCGCGCGCGCCGCGCACCTTGGCGCGGTGGTGGCGGCGGCCCGGCGACTGGCCGATCGGCGCAATGGCAACACACACACGCCCGCACACACCTGCATGCACGCAGCCGCACATGGTCTTGCCAGCAGTGGCCGGCAGCTGGACAGTTACGTTTCTCGGATCCATCGTGCAGCGTGTCCGTCAAGCGTACTCAAGGCAAGTACCTCATGTTTCTTTCGCACGTTATATCACATGATTACCTGTCGCCTTAGCATGATTACCGATCGTTACGCTATATTAATTGTCTATCGTAGGTCGTTGTAGCCTAGTAGATTTTTATATGATGAGGTAGATAGTATTAAATGTTTGTAATTAGTATGCTGTTAACCGTAGAATTCATATGTGGTTAGGGTTGTAAACAAACGTTTAAATGGTAATTAGGGTTGTGCCGAATCATGCTCAAATTTAAGGTTACCCACTAGTAATCTTTAACATTGAGCGGTCATTGATATGTCTTGCATCTGTGAACCTTAATTGTTGATTATTAAGCATGAACTGTAGTTGATTTAGTTACTGCCCATTAACTTGACTAATAACCAATTATCACATAATAAAATGGTATGATTGACAACCCTTGTATGACTTCGACTAGGATCCTCTTGATCGACATATCTTGTTTCCATCATCTTGTATCACCAATCCTGTCTCTGGTCTCATTGTATCAAACCTTTACTCTCATAACTTTACCTTAATTCATTCATGACTCCCTAATTATATCATGGATAATTTGCTAAATAAAGAATTAAGGGCTATCACGCCGGGACTACCCACATATAAGGGAGATTTTCATCCAACCTGGTAACGTACTGGGGCCATACATTCTCGTTACACAGGATATTACACCCCGTCTGCGGTTATACAGTCGAGGACAAGGTTGTGCCTGGTTATTCTCGTATAACCGGGTATGTGGGATGAGGTCGCCGGCATCCTTGCTATAACTTGTCACATAACAACTATTTTCAATACACCGTTCTCATAATCTCCGTCTCCCATTTATGACAGTATTTTCGATTCCAGTTGTTCATTGTTTGCCTTATGTCTATTGCTTACTTGTTATGCTTACCCTTTATTTCATGTGGTTGCATTACTTGTCTTTCTCTTGGTGTTGTGACCGTTGTTGGATACTTACTGAGATTTCCAAATCTCACGCTTGCTCTTTCTGTTCTCAGGTAAAAGGCCAGTGGATTGATAGCAGCATGCATGGGTGGGAGCACTCGAATTTCAGCACTGTGGCTTGCCGCAACTTTTGCCATTTACTTTATTTGTCATTTGATTAAAAGTGGACCGGTCCCATATTTCAAACACTATTTCAGTTTTCGTTGATTATTTAATAAAGTACTTTAAAGGTTTTAATTGGTGCATGAATTTCTATTATTGTCTTTTATTATTACGTTTATTTCTTGGCGATGACGTTCCATAGTAGTATTCCACCTTGGCTGTATGTGGGGGTGCTACAGCTTACTTATCCAGTTGCTATTAATCATCTAACCATTAATGCATAATGGAAGAACTAGATGACAACCCGATTATGAGTATATATGAACTACACAAGCTATATATATAGTTAAGGGATATGTTTCAAAGTAAAGATCCTTAATATGTGGAAATGGAATATAGATCAATACTAATGAAATCATAAAATATAGAGTGAACTCCCCATAAATGTGTACATATAAAAACGTAATGTGAAAGCATATGCACATATTCAAGTTTGACTTATTTGGTGAAGTTCATTCGATATTTCGGATCCGAGGAATGCAATAAAACAATAATGTGATATTGAATACATACCTCTTATGTTTTTTAACTTTTTATTCAAATGAGGCTAAGTAATATCATAATCAATGAATATATTAGTCTCACAATTGTATTTATCATTATCACCAAAATCAACTTAATGGAGTTTGAACTTACACCCCTGCTACCTGGCCGGGCTCCGATGGACATGTGTCGGCTACACGGCCCTGCCACCCGGTGATCGAGTGACAAAAGTACCACTTCTGCCAATTCCATGTGCATACGACTATTTTTTTTGCAAATATGGGTTGAAAACATGCCAAAAGTGCTAATGGTCACGAGGTAGGCTGGGTGGCCTCGGTCTAGACAAGTCGCTAAGCTGGCATCAAAATGGAGAGGATAGAAATAATCTTTTACTCTTACACAATTTAAATTTATGCATAAACAGAAGATAAACAAGATAAAAAAGAACACAATAACAGTATCTCACTATTAGAAAGCACATCTCGGAAATATATAAAAATGCTTCCAGTGAGTAGTGATCTCTCAGATGTGTATCAAAATTAGTAAAATTAGTGATACAATAATAAATTATAAATGATTATAAACATTCAAAATAAATGAAACATACCACTAGTGCCTAGCTTAAAGCACGAGGCAAAATCATGCTGCGAGATTTCATTCTTTAGAAGCGTCTTATGATTCTATCATCATCAATGTTTTTAAATATATCTCGCTTGGTGTAGCATACTATCAAGTCATTGTATCACTCATCAGCTATCTTATTACGTAAATATGTTTTGATAATATTCGTTATTCAAAATATTCTCTCAACAGAAGTTGTTGTCACTGGAAGGATCAACGTCAACTTTATGAGATGATATATCAATGGGAAAGTTCTATCTTTTTTTGTTTCGACCATCATCGCAAATCTTGTTTCTCCATTATCACAAATCTACGAACAAATTATAAAATACATAAGTACACAAAACATGAATACATAGTCTAAAACTGTAGATTATTGTCTAATGTCTATGCAATACATTCATACAACATAATTCATCAACAATAGTAAGTTAATAACAGTAATGGCTAGAGAAAATAATAAATAACCTTGGTGGCTCACCAGTCGACCCTTGATCGCCCCTTGCCTGCAGTCCTCCTCACTCCTCAGTCTCCTCGCCTCCTCCACCTCCAGTCCCCTCCTTCTCCCTTGTTGGTGCTTAGCCAGTCAGCCCGACTGGGCCACTTCCTGGTCTCCCCACAAACGGCAGCCACATGCTAGCGGGCTCGATCGAGCTTCCTCGCGCGGGCGCCGCCTTGAGATTTGGGCTCCTTGGCCCCTATAGCCCTACCCCCGGCCCTACCACCAGCCTCGCCACGTCGTCACTCAGGACCTCAGCCCTTGCCCCTTAGCTTCAAGTGTGACGTTCTACGCTCGATTCCTCCTTCAATTTAGCATCTGGTCTAGAGTGGAGAATGATGGGGTGGGTGGGGATTGGGGACCATGGTGGATCTGTGAGGAGTTGCTACTTAGGTGGTTGGGCCTTGTAGCTGTGGACTAGTGGCGATGGGGCGACTCCTGAGAAAAGCCCATCTTCTCCATCTCATCTATTCTTCATTTCTTCTTCTTGACATCCACAACCGCCCATGCCTAGCCGTCGAAGAGGACAAGAGGGGGTGTGGCTTCGATGGAGGGTAAGCTGAAGCCTGACGAAGTCTATTGTTGAACATTTTTTTTTTCAAAAGACCATCAGCATTAAATTTCTCAATGGGGATACTAGTCCAATATTTTTTCTTCCTCTAAAAAAAACCTTCAACATTTTGTATCATAACATGACGTTCAAAAAAGATTTTATTGTTTACTTTGAGAGGGGAAAGGTTTGATTTATCGGTTCGACGGAATTGGTTCTGACTTCTGCGCCCTGACCTTTTCTTTACTTCTGGTCTGGAGAACAACGGATGGTGACTTCAGACTTGGTGGTACGTTAGCATGTGTACTCCTGATCACACTTACAAATTCAACCTTATGTAGCTGTATCATGAAAGAGATGTTTTTTTGGGCATGTATTCCAAACAAAATGGTTAGTATATGATTTACGCGTCTAGGTTGATGGATTCATCAGTTTGACATATACGTGTGAATGTGCAAACTGAGGTCCCAGATCACAATTGGATACAGCTCTGAGCTCTGCTACTTGATGCAGTCGCCTTGCTCGATCGGGGGCAAACAGTTAGGAATTCATCAGGCCCCGCGGCCAGGGTTTTCTTTCCCTTCTTTGTCATATCCTTTCCCATTTTCTATGTGAACACAAGTGATTCTTGCAAGAAAGATCGGAATTAGCTGGATAGCAGGTACGACAAGCTCGCAATGACCTTTCATTTGGAATGCTCAGCACAAAAAAAGACCGATACAGAGTAGCACGCCTCGTGGCTGTGACGATGGGTAGCTGGATATGGTTGTATACTTGTATGTGCTCTCGAGCAGATGATCAGAGTTTAGCAAGTCTCCTTGCATGATCTGGGCACAGTAGCCGATTTCGGTCTCCAAAGAAAGTTAAAAGGCAGAAAAGTTTGGCGAGAAGAATAGCTGGCACATAAACGAGACCAGCGAAGACGCATCAATACACGCAAAAGATTTTGGGGGCTAGCATCGTCATCGATCGATCAACGCCTCTCAAAAATGTACATTAGGGAAAACAAAACAGGGAAACAATGGCGTCCATTCATTGCAGTTTCAAGATACAGCATCGACATGATTCGTGCTACCACGAGCCGGTACGATGTCTTCCTCCATCTACCAATCCTTCGCTAAACAGACTGGGCACTGGAATCAAATTGAAGTCCCCCGTCTGCCGCCTCTTTGACAGAACATCCATGTTCTTTTGGGTATTTTGCTTTTTTGTCTTTTGCCTTCTCTAAAAATCGAAACAAACAGTAGATTTTTCAAATGGTTTCTCGAGTCCAGAACCAGAACCATATGCGTTATCCGTATCGGCGTCGCCGCTATCCTCTACCGTCTCAAATGTTTCAGGTCCAAACTAGTTCAACCCGTGGATTTTTTTCTTGGGGTTGACATGGGTGCGGGGTGCCGGGCTGCCCGGGTGGTCGACTGCTGAGTCCAAAGTGACCAGATAATGGCATCACACAGCACAGCTCAATATCAATTTTATAAGTTCATACTTATAAAACAAGGAAACATCGAACACAACATAGCCCGGTATGTATGATGAGCATGACCGATGCAACAATCAACATCTACATAGCACCAAAATACAACAGCACAAGAGCTTTCTTGAATCATCGATCACACTCCTATAACAAAGTGCATATCACTTTCTCATACTATTACTCGTTGGGCCAATAGCAGCGGCGGTACAATATAAGCCAATAAGCATGTATATAATAGGTCATTACAACACTGGAGAAAATACAAAGGCAAGACAGAATATATCTAATATGAAACAATTCTCTGACTTCCGGTCCATAAGTTGAGAGAACATCAAGTGCACAGACCCACGAAGATACGCTGCATGAATAAATTATGCCTGCAGGGTGACAAGCAGAGCCGATTTTCACCTCACCGGCCCTTGGGGTTCATGATCTGCGAGAAGACGGCGCTAGGCGTCAGCCCGTCGGAGTCCATGCTCGCCACGCTCTGCTCGCCCATGCTTATGGAGGTGGTTGTGGTTGTAGTGGTGCTTGCCTCGATCGACTGGTCGTTGGGATCTTTCTTTCCAACCGTCACGAGGGGAGTGCCCTCGTCTGACATCCCGCAGCCAAGGCTTCCGCTCTCCTCTGAGCTTTCTTGCATTTGAAGGGCAAACTCCAAGTTCCAAAGCACGTCTCCCATCGACGGACGGTCGATACCCTGATCGGAAACACACTTCTCAGCTGTCTCGGCAAACTTCTTGAAGCACTGTGGAGCAATCTTGCCCTTTAGGTACGGATCGACAATCTGATCGAGAATTCCCTTCTTCTGGCAGTGCAATGCCCACTCCGCCAAGCTAACTTCTTCCTTTGGAAGAGTGGGGTTCAAGACAGGCCGAGCACAAAGGACCTCGAACAGCACAACACCAAACGAGTAGACATCAGATTTCTCAGTGAGCTGCTGCCTGCGGAAATATTCAGGGTCAAGGTAACCAAAACTGCCCTTGACAACTGTGCTCACGTGTGTGTGATCCATCGATGGCCCAGTCTTGGACAGACCAAAATCTGAAACCTTGGCGACCCATTTCTCATCCAGAAGGATGTTTGTCGTCTTCACATCACGGTGGATGATGGTGTGCTTTGCACCAGTGTGAAGGTAGTGAAGCCCACGGGCTGCACCAATGCAGATCTCCAAGCGCTGCCTCCAGGTAAGCGGTGCATTCTGGGTCTTGTACAGGTGCTCACGCAGAGTTCCATGAGTCATGTAGTCATAGACTAGGATCATCTCATTCTTCTCCTCACAGTAACCAATCAGCGACACAAGATGACGGTGGCGGAGCTTCGACAACATCTCAATCTCAGTCTGGAACTCATGCACACCCTGCTCAGACAAGGGATTGCCACGCTTGATAGCCACCTTGGTTGATCCCCCATCAATCTCTCCATGGTAAACTTTACCGAATCCACCCACACCAAGGAGGAGCGATTCATCAAAATTGTTTGTTGCAGTCCTGATCTCCGCAAAAGAGAAATGGCGGCACAGGTTGGATGGCAAAGATGAGGCATAGCTCCCGGTGGTGTGTGACTTGGCTGAGCCTGAAGTGTGTGAATTGCCATAGAGTGACAACGGCAGCCAACCAGAATGCCCATCACTCATGGCTGTATCCTTCCCCACTCTCCTCTGACGCTTGCAGATCACAAAGAAGCAGCAACATCCAAGCGCAAGAACTACCAAACCTCCAATCACTCCACCAACAATAGGCCCGACACTTGACTTCTTCTTCGCTGCCCTGCCATCCACCACTGGCTCGGCACTTGGGACAGGGTTGAGCCCCGCAAGGCTCCCATTACTAAGCTGCAACTTGAACACCTCCATCCCATTGAGGATAGCATCATAGTACTGTGGCTTTGCCTCAACATCTGGATGGAGCGCCACCCATAAATCCATAGTCCCGGAGCCCACTGTGACCACCACATAGTCCTGGTACACTGGACTGCCAATCCCTTTCATGTTCGTCCACGCAATCACATCAGCGCCTGCCATAGCGGTCTGGTTGTTGATGTAAATGTTGAACACCCGCTGATTGATCTTAGTGATTGGGTACTGTATCTCACAGAAATGGAGCCTCAAGAGGTAAGTGAACCCAGCATCCACCTGCATTAACCAGGTGAGATTGTAGCGCAAGTTGACATTCTTGTCTGGCCCCATAGACCGCGCCGTGGCGTAGACATCCACCGGCGCCACATACCCCGGCACATTGTCAGGGTACGTGATGGTGACATTGTTATCATTCTGGTACGTCACCCCGAGCGCCGCACCAAAAATGTAAGGCGAGTCGTCGTCCCACGACCGGTACCCGCCTGTATCCTTGGAGGGAGAGATCGCCTGGCCTCCGACGTTGAGCCGGTACATGGTCTGCAGAGCAGTACCGGGATCGATTGGGAACGGCTGGTTGTTGCCGTCCTCGGAGACCATGTTCGGTGTGGAAAGGCCGAAGAGGTCTGGGGAGGAGACGACCTCAATGCCGTTGACGAAGGCGTAGGCCTTGGGGTGGCCCTTCTCCGGGGTGAAGGTGAGGTCGAGGGTCGGGGCGGTGACGTTGACGGAGAACTCGCGGACGAGGTAGGCGAAGTTGAGCGCGGTGGCGGTCTGGTAGGTGCTGAAGTTGGAGAGGAGCGTGACGTTGGCGGCGGCGACGGAGACGGAAAAGAGCGCGTCGGCGGCGTCGCGGTTGGAGTAGTTGGCCGGGTAGAAGTGCAGCCTGAGGAACTTGCGCCCGGCGCCAAGCGGGAAGGAGTAGGTGAAGGGCGCCGCCGAGACCCGCGCGGTGAGGTAGGGCACCTGCGGCACCGAAGGATCCTGCGACGCTGCGGACGCCGAGGCGAGGTTCGCAGGCGCGTACTTGGACCCGGCGTCCCCCGTCCACACCCGGCCGTCCGTGTCGTTGCCCTGCCCCGTCGCACCGCAATCCAAAAGGATGTCGTCCCGCGGCACGAACGGCCCCCCGGCCCCCGTGGGCGCGGGCGCGGTCGAGCTGTCCCCTCCCGCCGCCCTCGCCGCGGGCAGCACGAGCGCCGCGCAGGCCGCGGCCAGGAGGAGCACGAGCGCAAATCTAGGGCTCCTCATGGTTGTCAGCTAGCTAGCTATATCTTCCGTTTCCTCTCTCCGTCGTGCCCCGGCTCACAGATCGGCCATCTCTCGGCGCGGCGGCGCCGATCTGGGGAAGTAGATTCGCCGGCCGACGGTGGAGGCGAGATTTGGGGGGAGGAGGAAGGGAAAGTGGCGGCCGCTGCTGAGGAGGAGGGGAGGTGGCGTGAAGGAAGGAAGGAAGGGGAGGGAGGTTTCGGGACTACGGGCGCGGCATTAAGTGGTGGCGAGGCCAGCAACGGCAACGGCGACCTACTCTGCTTGCTCAATCAAACTCAACTGTGCTTGCTCGCTCGCTTATTACCGCCGCGTCATGGGGGCTTGGTGGATTGCGTTCGCACGCTGGCCGGTGGGGTCGGCGTGTGGACCGGCCCCACGGGAGAGGGCACGGGCGATGGTTTTGCTGTGGCGGTGTCGGCGGACAGCTCGCACCGTCGCTCTCCGTTGCGCGTCCCGTTTTGGGATTTCGTTCGTTTCGGTTGCCTTTTGGCTTTTTTTCCTTCGGCGACGCGGTCGTGGGGAAATCGCGGCCATGTGCTGCGGGGCCCACGTGTCATCGGGCGTTGCCAGCCCGTCTTGGGTACCCAAGGCGAGTCGGGCCCTTCTTTCTTTCTGGGCGATTGAAATAAACGGTACGATTCTAATTTCAAAATCATGTGTCTCCGTTGGTGTTTTTATTATCTATTGTCATCTTAAAAATACAGATAGAATTTATCTATTACAGCTAATAGTTATCAGCCATAAGAACAAGACCTTAACGAGCCCATTTCTTTTTGGTGTCTTTGACACGTGGGGCTAGGTCGTTAGCCCATTGAGTCCGAGAGGTGGGGGTGGAGGCGGACGCGATGACAAGCTATGAGCCACCAGTCTAGCTCCATTTGGGCCCACGCGTGGGTTGCTGATGTCATACTAACGCATCATGCATCATCTGTTGGGTTGGCACGATCAGGGTCATCGAATGGGAGCGACGCGGAGAGCGTGAGCCCTACTAACATGCAGGGGTGCTAGGAATCGTGACGTCCACCACCCCCCGGCTCGTCTCCTCTCGGAACCGGCAATGATAGAATGTTTAGGGTCGCTCTAAATTGCTTCAACATCTGATTTATTTTAATTTTTAGTTTATTTAAATTAGAAACTATTTGAAATGTGTCGGTTTCTAATTTTAGTTTATTTCAACTTTTTAGATTTTTTGACTTTTTTGTTCCCCTTGTTCATTTGCACTGTCCATGACAGTATAACGAGTTTTTACTTTTTTTCCTTTATTTTTCATTAGAAAAACTACACAACCACTACAGTGTAATTTTAGCTATAAAATCATGAGCCACAGCAGAAGCTTATACTGTAAACTAGTTAGAGCGGGACCTACCGCTATTATATTGGCCCTACATTACATTAAGGCAGTGTCTATACAATATTCGACTGTTTTTGATAACAAAAACTATCAGATTTTGAGCCGTTAGATGAAGATCCAACGCCTTAGATCATTGTTTTTGGAAGGGGTCATTTTTTTCGGAGGGGAGCTTGTATGGGTAGATCCGTTGGATGGAGATTTAACGCCCTAGATCAATCTATCGAATGTTGTATAGACATTCCTTTACATTAATTAAGCGTAGCGTTAATAAAAGAAAGTGCGAAAAAGGCACCATGGACGTGGTGCTGTTTGGACAAAAACCTTCTGGCTAGCTTATTCAACTCCGACCGTTTTTCAATCACTATGGTTAAATCAGTGTCAAGAAAAGCATAGAAGCATCTCTTGATTGCAATTAGATAACCTTGACCAGTAGTGATGTCTGCACCACAGTAGTAATCATATTTCTAAACGCTGGCGTACTACAGACCAATCAGGTATCAAGTTGAAGCAAGCCCGAATGCTGATCAGACGCAGCGGAAGATTTCCCGTTTTGCTTTTACAAGACTGGCGTCACAAGGAAATACAGTACTATAACTCGTACAAGAGCCACTATCTGTAACTTGTAACACATGTTGAAACACCGTACAGTACGAAGCAACCAGTTGCGGAAGCATGTCAACAAGACAACACCTCAACATCTCGTAGCTCCAGCATTACAACACGCGGAGGAATCAAAACGGGCCAACTGTTCTGTCCCTAAGCTTTGATAATTCAGTGTGGATTCTTTTCAGATACAACGGTAGATGGTTTTTAATCCTAGCAAGAACGTTTATATAAATCAATCAAGTTTATACAACTAAATCGAATACCGATAAACCATTTTAAAAAAACTTGACTTGGTAAGCTACTTAAAAAACCAGCAAAAAAATGATCTTTTTTTTGGTTTAGAAGAAAACATAAATTATAAACTTAAAAAAAAGATCTTAATATACACTGTCAGTTCACTTGGAAGCGAAAAGTCACTTATATGGATGACAAAAATTCCGCATTACCTCGGAAGTACACAATTGAACGAGCTGCATGCATAGCTCAGGTGTTTACGCTTCTGCCCTGGTTAGCATCTTGTTATAAGGTTATGCATCTCCGACGAGATAGTGGAGCATTCAGAACCCGTCTGCTGTCAACCGAGCTAGCGTGTATATGTCGTAGCAAAAACATGAACTCAGGTTGGTGTGCCTCGGACCTTTCTGGGGTTCTTTGCGCGTGTACTTTTTCCACTTATCTGCGGGCTCGTTTGTGTTGCTTGTCTTCGTCCCGATATCTCACGCGCCTCTCTTCCCTCTGTCGCTTCTTCGTTAGCTGTTCGGTCTTGGCTTTCTCAGACTCATATGCTTTCTTCTTCATCTCGTCCTTAATTCTCTTTTTCCTTGCCTGCAAAAATGCGAGCAAATAATAAGCACGAAGCAGACCAACGCCTGAAATTAGAATCAGCTATTGAACTGCACAACATATTACCTTCTCATGTTTTAGCAGCATTAACTGTTGAAGAGCAGCATATTTCTTCTTCTCACCGGGTTCCATAAGTACCGGTACCCTGTTTTCGATTGGTGCTTTCTTACGCTTAGGTGTATCCTTTGGCTTAGATTTAAAAGGAAGTAAATGCTGCAGTTTTGCAGGGATCTCTACAGGATTGAACTTCCGCACTTTCCGCTCAATAGGCTGCCACATGGAGATAATACGGTATGAGAGATGGTAATAAAGAAATTAAGGATGGGAAGGATTTCTGATAAAACAAAACAAGGCTCAGAACCTTGTAAACCGAGTCTTTGTTGTGTGGAATAGGTATATTATGTGCCCTCCGCAACTCAGCAGTAGTTCTCATGCCTTGCCACGTCTGATCTCGGGGCTGAAGAGCAGTGGTCACAAGGTTACAATAAGTGGGAACTTCAACATTGACCCATGCACGCATGAAGACAATGTCACTCATAAGAATTCTGTCCTCAAATGTGCACCTTGCAATCCCTTCCGTACTTTCCCCTTTTCTCTTCAGCATATCTCCCGGTTCGATCTTTGCTGCCTGTAATGAACAGAAGATTATTTTAGTGTACATATATCTGAATATTGAATTAGCCCAAAATTCAAGATTCCATCGACTTTATAGTTTTTCATGATGCAGATTGAGCTTAAAATTTCCTCCTCTTCATTAACACCTACAAAAAAAATGTGCACACAAACAGACTAAACAAGATCCCATTCCACTAATAAACATAATCCAAGAGGGTGCCTACATGGCACATGTCCTTATAAATTATAATGGACCCTTCTATTTCGTTTATTATTAATTTTCTTACAGATTTGAGTTAATACTTAACTCCCAGGTTGTTAGTCCAAGAGTTGTCAATTTTATCAAAATGATACCTGAGGAAGGGCTGGGTGTGGATGATCAATTCAGACTTGCCTTGTCGGTTCAGGGATGCAGAAAGTCTTTTACTTATATTTTAAAAATGTATTGGCAAACCCAGTTTTTGCGAAAGTTCAAGAGAGAAAAATTGCTATTCACAACTGTGCATCTTATTCATTATGAGGAGTCATATATATACACAACTAGTTGGGCATCATGAGCTGAGAGAGAGAGAGACACTAATATGTACGAGACTCTTTAACACCCCCCCCTTTCCAACTTAAGGTGGATAAGGAGGGCTTGAGGCATTGAGTTTGAGTAGATGAAGCCGATCTTGTTCTCGGGTCTGAGCCTTAGTAAAGAATCCTGCAACTTGAAACTTTGAAGGCACATACTGGAGGTTGATGGTCGACTGCTGACAATATGACCTTGTGAATGATGCATCAACACCAATATACTTTGCCAACTCATGCTTGACAGGATCACTAGCAATCTAAATGGCACTTGTGTTGTCACAAAACAAAGGTGCATGATCGTCACCATGGTTCGAAAACGCGATTCTCGCCGTGAATCGCCGAGAACGGAAAACCGGTTGGAGCGGTAAGGAAAATCCGCGGAAATTTTCAAATGAGATTTGAATTTGTGATCAGATAATGCAGTTGGTAGGTTGGTTTAGGCATTGTTTGTGATAGATTAGCTATTGTAGGAGGTAAAAATGGATGAATTATTGTGATATGCAGCTAGTTTGGTTATTGGCAAACATGTTGGGCCCAGTGTGTCTGGAAAGCACATTGGATGCTTGCCTTTGAGAGTGTTTTGCAGCACTTTAGCAAGAAAAAGTGCAGCAGCAGCAGCCACGAGATGAAGGGAGAAGAGAGCAGCCGGGGGGAGAAGAGGAGCAATTGCAGACGCTAGGGGATGAGGAGTAGCTTCAACACGCTAGGAGATAAGAGGAGCAGTTGCAGCAGCAAATAGAAGAAGAGCAGCAGATCAGCGAAGAAATAGAAGAAGAGTAGCAGCAGATCGGCATATTCATCCGAGTTTATCCGGTTTATCCGGTTTTCACCGGTTTTCGGTTTCGGCGATAATCGGTCGATTCACGGTCACATCTCGCCCCAAAATTTCCATTCAGCAAATTTTGACCGGTTTTTAACCGGGTTTTCCGGTAACCGGCTGGTTACCGGTAACGCCCGCCCGACGGGATTTGATCTGGTTCCGGTTTTTCGATCCTTGATCGTCACAAAGAACACCAAGATCAGCCAAGAGCCATTGAAGCCACATAATCTCTGAGGTGATAGCGGCAAGGGCTTGAAGCTCAACCTCTACACTAGAGCGTGATACCGTAGCCTGCTTCTTGGACTTCCAGGCAATGAGCGAAGTACCAAGAAAGATGCAGTAGGCAATGATAGATCAGCGATCAATAGGATCACTCGCCCAAGTGGAGTCAAAAGTGTGTAGCTGAAGCTGACTTGAACTGGCATAGAATAGATGTCTAGACACAATGCCCCCCCTCAACTATCTCAATACACGAAGAATGTGACCACGGTGGAATTGAGGTGAGGTAGGAGCACTGATAAACTAGTTGAGCACATATACAACATAAGTAATGTCCGGCCTAGTCACCGTGAGATAAACAAGACTCCCAACAAGCTTACAATAGCGGGAAGGATCTGTCAATGGGACACCATCAGTAGGACAAAGCTGCAAATGAAGCTCTATAGGTGTGACAGCAGTGCGAGTATCAATCATGCCAAAACGAGCAAGCAAATCCTAAACATATCAATGCCGAGAGAGATAGTAACCATCACCACCCGAATGAACCTCAATCCCCAAGAAGTAGCTGAGTGGTCCCAAATCAGACATCATAAATTGTTCACTCAATTTCTTCTTAGCAAAAGTCACATAGTCCATATCATCCACATACAACAGAATCAAAGTACAACCCCACTGAGAAGTGTGAATGAACAAGGCAGGATCATGCTCACTCGGAAAAAACTAACAGCTCTAATTACATAACTGAAATGCTCAAATCAAGCACGAGTAGCCTTTTGGAGACCATAGAGCACGCCGAAGACGGCAAACATAAGTTGTAGTAGCTCAATACTTGGGGGTGGCTGCATATTAGGCCTCATGTAGATCACTATGAAGAAAGACATTCTTGACATCCATATGAGATATAGTCATTGAGTGTACCGTTGCAACAATAATGAGAGTACAATCTGTAGTCATATAAGCAACAGAGCAAAAAACTTATCACAATCTCGACCATAAGACTGCTAAAAACCTCTTGCAACAAGGCGAGCCTTGTAACGCTCCTCTGAACCATCTGACTTATTTTTTACTTTGTACACCCACTTGCAAGTTATAATAATAGCTTCAGATGGTAGTGGAACAAGATCCTAAGTACATGTACGCTCTAGTGCTATAAGCTCCTCGGTCATATCCAACTACCACTTAGGTACATTAGTGGCCTCCTAATAGGTACTTGGCTCAGATACTGCAACTGCATGAGGAAAACCCCAACCCTCTGGTGCTTGAATAGAGGAACGATCACATGGGACATACCGTGACATAGTAGAATGATCGTCATAGTACGTGGTACTGGCTGGAGGGTCAAGTGGAGCAGAAACTGGTGGAGCTAGTAGAGGAGACACGCTGGAAGGTGAAATTGGTGGAGAAGATGGATCTCAAGACTGAACAGAAGATGGTAAATCTGGTGAAGAAATGGGAGGTAGACACAAAAAGGTTGAATCTGTGGAAGAAGTGAGGCGAGTGGAAGGATGATTGTTGTGGCTACAGACCAAACAGAGAGAGAGGTGGTAGTGGAGAGTGATGAAGATAAGTGTAATGGCCTGGGTCCTCCCCATGACTTGTACTCATATATATATACACATGAGGAGTGCTTTTACAGTTTTACCCTCACATCTGGTTATCCCCTCTGGGGCAGTTATGTCATTACACATGGCCTATTCGGGCCTTATAATCTCCTACCGAACTCTTTGGGTTTAGGTGGGGCCATCCTACGACAGAGCCTCTCATGGTAAAGGGCTTCACAAGGCCGAAGCCATGTTGCCGAGTCCTTTGGCCCTCCGTCCCGCGGCTGTGAACTTTTCCAAACTTCCGGTCGTGCCGCACCGGCGCGAGCGTCTTGCGCGCTCTGACGCCGGACTTCCGTGCCCACGTGGTGCAACGTGCTTGGCGCGCGCGGCGTTGAGCGTCGTCACCATTAATATGGCGGCGGACTTCCGGCGGTTGGACTCTGCCGATTGGCCTTCCGCCGCTTGGCTCCTCGCGATTGGGGTATATAAACGGCGGTGCGACGTTGCTCTCGCGATATCTTGTGATAGAAGTCGTTCCTAAAATGGGCCTGCGGCATCAACATTCCCGTGACGCGGCGCTGGGGAATGTTGATGCACGAAGGAGGTCCTTTTTCCGGGAGCTTGATCGCGCGGTTATCGACACACACCGCGCGCCCGCCTCCGCATCGTGCTTCGTGCTTCGTGGCGGCAGGTTCGCCTCTATTTTTCTTAGCGAGCCTACCTACGATCGGTGTTCCCGATGGAGCCCGCGGCATTACCTTGTATGTTGATGCACCGTAGGTGGCCCGTTAAGGAAAACGGGTAGATTTTGCGAGACAAGACCCCGCCTTTGCGCGCGCCCCGAAGTGGGCGCGCTGCGCTCGCCCCCACCCTTCGAGCGGGTGGCGGTGAAGCCGCGCCTATTCGCGAAACGAGCGCGCTCGTTCCTACCCTTCGAACGGGTGGCGGCGGCCGGCGCCTAGTCGAAATAGACGCGCGCTCCGCCCCTACCTTCGAGCGGGTGGCGCTGGCCGGCGCCTAGTCGGAGTAGACGCGCGCTCCGTCCCTACCGAATGGGTGGCGCTGGCCGGCGCCTAGTCGAGTAGACGCACGCGCTCCGTCCCCGATGAATAAGTCTCTGCATCGTGGTCTTTGTGAGGCTTGTGGTAGTTTTTGTTTTTTGATCGCTTTAGGATAGCATCTGCTTTTGCTTTAGGACAAGATCTGCTTTTAGGACAAAGATTCGCTTAGGACAAAGATCGCTTTAGGACAACATATTGACCGCTTTAGGATAGCATCTAGGATAGCATCGTAGTATATGCTTGGCTGGTTCTCACCTATAAATTTGTATCCCCAACCCTCGAGTTGGCATGGCATTGTGTGAGAAATAAACAAGAAAACTTGCCCCATCTCCTAGTGTCATCCTCTCCATGAAAGTAAGGATCTTGCTATCACCAAGAGCAAGAGTCCAATGACTAACAAGTGGTATCGAGCCTTAGTATCCTCGTAGCCCGAGCATCTCCTCGCTCATCTCCTTCTCCGCCTCGCAGCAGCCCGACCCGATGCGCAGCAGCTCCGGTGCCCCGCTCACTCCTCTCCGAGACGGCAGCGGCTCGTCGAGCGCCCTCTCTCCACGCAATGCCCCGCAGCGCGCCATGTCCGCAGGCGCTCTCGGCGCTCGGTCGCCTCGAGCATGCGGCGTCGTGACGGCCGAGCTCGTCGCGGCAGAGCAGCCGCGAGCGAAGCGGCGCAGAGACGGCGGCGCGCGAAGAAGGCGTCAAAGGCCGGGCGGCGGAGCGGCAGCAGCCGGCATGAGGCGGAAGCAAAGAAGGCGCGGATGCAGCGGCGCGCGCGCGGCAGCAGAGGTCAAGGCTTCGCGCGGCAAAGCAACAGCGGCTCCGGCTCATGATGATGGCAATGCGACGCGACCCTCACCGCTGGAGAGGAGGCGCGCAGGCGAACGGCGCGATGGGCGGCGCGCGCGCCACGCGCGCGGCGGCACGGACAGCGCGACGCGCGGCGCGCTCTGGCGAGGCACACGGCGGGCGCTCTCGGAGGAGGCATGCACGGCGGCGGCAGACGGTCGACGGAGAGCGCGCCTCACAGTAACGCGCTCTCTCCCGGTTCGATGCAGTGGTCACCACGAGTACCAGTCGTCGTCGGGGCGCCGGCCCGGCGGCGGGTGGCCTACCTCACCAAGACCAACTACGTCGAGTGGCTGCGGTGATGAGGTGAAGCTCGGTCGCGGCATATGTGGGATGCGATCGATGACGGCGACGCCGACTACGATCAGATCGACGGCGCTGGATGCTCATCGCCGCAGCCCCGCCGAGATGCGCTTCGCTACCAACAAGCGGATCGCCAAAGAGGCTTGGGACGCCATCGCCGCGGCGACGACGGCAGCGGCCGCGCCACAAGTCTACACCGCAGCACTACGCGCGGAGGGAGAACCCGCCTTCAAGCCGGTGAAGACATTGATGACTTTGCTCTCGTCTCAACACTCTGCTGCGAGAAGTTGGTGCGATTCGGTGGCGACACCTACAATGAGGAGAGAGCGTGGAGAAGCTCTTCCGCCGCGTCCCGAGAAGTACAAGCGGATGGCTCGCCGATCGGGTCTCTGCTGACCTCTCCACGATGACCATCGAGGAGGCGCGGTCGCCTCAAGGTCGCCGACATCGATGAGCCACGGCGCCTCGGGACCCGTCACCATTGGCGGAAGCTCCTCCTCGCTCGGGAGCGGTGGGATGCGGCCAAGGTGACAAGAAGAAGGGAGCCTTCTTCCACGACAAAGCGCCGCAAAGAGTGGCAAGCGCGCAAGCGCGCGCAAAGCGCCAGCGGCGATCTTTGGCAAGCAAAGCGGCGACGAGATGACTCTTGCCACAAGCTGCGGCAAGCTTGGTCATTGGGCCAAGGAGTGTCGATACCACGACGCGCCAGCCCACGCCGCGCAGCGGAGGAGGAGCGGCCGGTCCTATTCATTGCTCATGCGAGCATCGAACTACCTCGGCGGCACCGGCCGCAGTGGCTCTCTCCACCTTGACGAGCCAAAAGCACACGCCTCCTCGGCGGCGATTCGGCAATGACAAGACCGACGGGTGGTGCTCGACACCGCGCCACCCACCACATGACCGGCGGCGGAGTTCTTCTCGAGCTCGACTCAGCGCTCGAGGCACCGTCAAGTTCGGCGACGCCTCGCTGTGGAGATCAAGGCGTCGGCTCTGTCTGTCTTCGCCGCTAAGATCGGCGAGCACCGGCCGCCACCGGCGTCTACTACATCCCCGATCTGCGGAACTCCATCATCGCCTTGGGACGGTGGATGAGAACGGCTCGCGTGTCGAGATCGAGCACGGTGCCGCGGATTTGGGATCTTAGACGCCGCCTCCTTGCCAAGGTAACGAGGCGCAAATCGACTCTACACTCTTCACGCAGCGGTGGCACAACCCCTCGTCTCGCACTCGTCGGACGACGAGGCGTGGCGCGCTGGCACGAGCGCTGGGCACCTTTCACCGAGGCCACGGCGGCTCGGTGCCACGGAAATGGTGCGAGGCTGCGCCGTGCCTTGACCATGTGGAGCGGCTCTGCGACGTCTGCGTGTTGACGGCGAGGCGACTCCTTTCCCAAAGAAAGCGAAGTTTCCGAGCCAAGGAGAGGCTCGAGCTCGTGCGGGGACTTGTGTGGCCGGTGACACCGCCACACCGGGAGACGACGCTACTTCCGCCGCCGTCGACGACCTCTCCGCTACATGTGGTGATGGTCCTCGGCGGCAGGGAGAGGCCGCGGACGCCATCAGCGCGACGCAGTCGCCGCGGAGGCGAGCGCGGCCGCAGTCTGCGCGTCGCGCGCACAGACAACGGCGCGAATTCACGGCGGCACGTCGCGTCGCATCGCTACCGATGAGGGCATTCGCGCCACTACTCCGCGCCGCATGACCGCGCGGCGAACGCGTCGTCGAGCAGCGCAACCGCACGTTGTGGGATGGCTCGGGCCTCCTCAGCAGGGGATGCCGGTATCTTCGGGAGAGGCGGTGGTGGCTGCCGCCTACATCCTCAACCGCCGCCTACCAAGGCGCCGGCGGCGGGGCCGTCGAGGCTCGCATGGGCGCAAGCCGCGGTCTCCACTTGCGGGTCTCCGGCTCCCTCACGTTCGCCAGGAGCTTGGCCACATCGGCAAGCTCGACGGCGAGCACCGAGTGTTCATCGGCCACGCGAGGCTCGAAGGCCTACCGCATCCTCGACCTGTCACACAGTCGCGTCGCATCTCGCGTGACGCCGTGTTCGACGGCGGCGAGGCCGACGTGGACAAGGCGGTGGGCGATGGTTCGCCTCGACTCGGGGACTTTGTTGTCGACTACGCCCACTTCGAGAGCGGGAGCTAGCGGCTCGCCTTCACCGAGCTCGCCCACTCGACACCTTGCTCGCCACCGCTCCGGCGAGTGCTCCACCACCTTCGCACGCCCACGCCCACCCTTCACCACCGGCCACCACTCTCCCGCACCGCGGCCACACCACCGCATCGGCCCCAACGGCGGTCCCACGATGAGGAGCGCATGGTGGAGTTCGCTACTCCGCTGTCCCACGACGAGGACCGCGTCGACGCCTACCACGACGACGAGCCTCTACGCTATCGTACCATGGACAACATCCTCGACGAGCTACCCGTCCCTGGATTGGCGCAGCGCGACTGCGAGGCGGAGCTGCACTTGGCATGCGACGACGGCGAGCCCCGCTCCTTCGCTGAGGCGGAGGGAGACGCGGCGTGGCGTGTCGCGATGAAGCGAGAGATGGACGCCGCCGAGCGTAACCGGGCGTGGGAGCTGGCGGATCTTCTGCCGGCCACCGCGCGATCACCCTTAAGTGGGTGTTCAAGCCGAAGCGGGATGGCCGGCGCCATCGTCAAGCACAAGGCTCGCTTGGTGGCACGAGGCTTCGCGGCGGGAGAAGGGTCGACCGATGACGCCGCACCCGTCGCACGGATAGAGTCCGTCGCGACTCCTCCTGCGCTAGCTGCCGGGAAGGTGGCGTGTTCATCACATGGATGTCAAGTCGGCATTTCTTAACGGCGACTTGAAGGAGGAGGTCTCACGTGCATCACCGCCGGATTTGCGATCCCGGCAGGAGGCAGGTGCTCGCTGCGCAAGGCCCTCATGGCTTGCGGCAGCACCGAGGGCGTGGAACGCTAAGTGGACTCCACCTCAAGCAAATGGGGTTCCAGCAGAGCGCACACGAGGCTGCGATCTGCACGGCGGGGCAAAGGCGGCAACGCCTGGCGGTGGGTGTGTCACGTCGGCGACTTGGTGATCATCGGCACCAAGGATGCGGAGGTGGCGGCATTCAAGGAAGAGATGAAGGCCACCTTCCGGATGAGTGACACGGGTCTCTCCTTCTACTTAGGATCGAGGTGCACCAGGATGATTCCGGATCACGCTCGGCTGCATCGCCACGCCAAGCGCGTCGTTGAGCTAGCCGGGCTCACCGACGCAACCCGCTCTCACTCCAATGGAGGAGAGGCGAAGCCGAGCCGCGACAAAGACGACGGAGGAGGTGGGCGCTACGCGATCTGCGGCGTCTTGTGGGAGCCTTCACTACCTCGCCACACACGACCGGACTTGGCATTCTCCGTCGGCCACGTTAGTCGGTTCATGCAACGGCCGACGACGGAGCATCGCGGCCGTGAAGAGGATCATCCGCTACGTTGCGGGGACCCTTGACCACGGCCTCCATTACCCGAGTGTCTGGCGCGCACACCGTCGAATGCGGCACAATGACGATGACCACGCGGCGACATTGACACCAAAGAAGAGCACAAGCGGGATTCTCTTCTTCCTCGGCAAGTGTCTCGTTCATCGGCGATCGATCAAGCGGCGGTGGTGGCCTGTCGGTGTGGAGGCCGAGTACATAGCGGCTTCCACCGCTCGACTCAGCACTCGCTCGCTCGATCGCTTGGTGATCTCTCGGCGGGGACATCGCGGTGGAGCTCGGGGTGGACGACAAGTCCGCTCTAGCCACGGCAAAGAACCCGTTTTCATGAACGAGCAAGCACATCCGGGTGAAGTACCATTTCATCCGAGGTCGCTGGATGAAGGAAGCATCAAGGCAAGCTACATCAACACCACGGATCGCCTTGCGGATCTGCTCACCAAGCCTCTTGGAAGGATCAAGTTCCTTGAGCTCTGCTCCAAGATCAGTGGTTCAACCCTCCCACAAAACGACGCACAAGACTTAGGGGAGAATGATGAATAAGTCTCTGATCGTGGTCTTTGTGGGGCTGTGGTAGTTTTGTTTTTGATGCTTTAGGACAGCATCTCTTTTAGGACAGCATCTGCTTTTGCTTTAGGACAGCATTCGCTTAGGACAGCATCTGCTTTAGGACAGCATCTGCTTAGGACAGCATCTCGCTTTAGGACAGCATATTGACCGCTTTAGGACAGCATCTAGGATAGCATCGTAGCATATGCTTGGCTGGTTCTCACCTATAAATTTGTATCCCCAACCCTCAAAGTTGGCATGGCATTGTGTGAGAAATAAACAAGAAAACTTGCCCCATCTCCTAGTGTCATCCTCTCCATGAGAGTAAGGATCTTGCTATCACCAAGAGCAAGAGTCCAGCGACTAACATGAGAAACCCTAACCCTATGCTCTAATACCATGTGAAAGTTCGAGAGGAGAGAAATTGCTATTCATAACTATGCATCATATTCATTATGAGTCATATACACACGATTAGTTGGGCCTCATGGGCCACATGGGCTGAGAGAAAAAAAGAGAGTTAGACACTAATATGTACAAGACTCTTAAACAGGTTTTACACCGATTTATCCCAAGAAGACCAAAGAAGTTGCAATGACATAAGAACGTCAAGAAATTAAACAGGCATAATTTCAGATTATTAGAATTTAATAGCCCTAAGATACTATAAACACAATATGTTGAGCGACAATTGTTGCTGTGGTAAATTATTCAAGCAAAAAATATCATGTATTACCTTTTTAACTTGTCCTCGGATTCCACTTACTGTCCGAATAGCTGCACCTTCAAACCTAGCGACCTCTAAATCAGATGTGAACATCCCTTTAATTAGGGCAGTTTTCTTAAATATCTTGCATGGTATGCCTGTGAGTTTGATCTTCTTCATGATTCGGGCAGTATTGTTGAATTCTTGAATCCAGCCTGTTGCAGTTATTCTAAATGGTACCTGGGCAAATGTGCAAGCATTATTGCAAAGCATATCAGTCCAGACACATTAAACATAACTATTACTAAAAAAGAAATGACAACTACAAATTGATATAAAGTAGTGTGAAATGAGGTTCAGAGTTACATGTTGAAATGACAGCCTACTTCTCAAACTCATTCATTGTCAAATTATACATCATTAAACATATCTGTCAAGTAAAATGCTGCCCACACTTGACTAGCTTTCCGTAAGCATTCCTAGTGTCTGAAGTTTTTTAAGAGAAACTAGGTTTGATTCCCAGTTCCAATATAAAGAAACCAGTTCAACTTTTGTGAAGGATGAAAAATGAGGTCACAGAGTCAGTGTCTAATGGCAATACAACAACTGGATAATCTATTTGATTTGGCTGTGATTAAATAACTGACACTAGAATGTGGCCACTAACACTTCTCTGCAGTTTCAATCACCTAGGATTTTGGTTGTTACTGAGATTCAAAGCCAATAAAAAAATAAAAACACCCCGAAAAAGGCAGAAAGGAGGTTACTGGCTGGCCAATATCCACTTTCGAGGGAAATTTCCATTTAATAACAAGTTCTACTTGATACATTAGTCTGAGACTCTGAGGAAGTGCTACAGGTTAGGAATTATAATTTTTCCATTGCACCACTAATCATCTATTTGACTAAAGTGAACTGATCACTGAATGTACCTGATTGTTGGAAATATTCTGGACTGCTAGTACACCACTCTTTGGTGGAGCAAGTGGCCCCAAAAACATAGCAAAACAATGCATATGCTCAGGTGTGTACTTGAGCATGCGGTGCCGACCATTTCGATCCTCTATTGCATATACAGGAGTTGTTTGGAAACGTCTCCAACCAATAGAGACGATAATTGGGTCTTTTGTCTTCAGCACTTTCCTGTGCCACCTGTGGCGCTTCAAGCTAGCCTGTATGAAGGGTAAGGTATATGACATGATGGCAATGTTCGCACGAATTATCATGAATTATCATAATATTTTTGCCTATTCAGAAATACAATACTGTATTAAAACCAATCGTAAATCCCATGCAACTGCATGGCTAGATGCTACAAAACACATACTTATATTTGAAAATAGGGTTGTATTCCTTATACAAATCTAATAACTGAAATTGCAGTGGTACTCATTATACAACTGCAATAACTCTAATACCTATATTTGATTAATTTGCAATGTTATAATCTGGGCCCACCAAATAAACAGTCCAGACCTTATCATTTTTTTCTTCCGAATGACATGGAAATATCTAGCATAAATCAAACGTGGAAGCTCCAAATAACGTTACATAACACTATAATTACATAATAGATTAGTAGCCAATATCAAGAAAGTAACTGCAGCATCATTTTATTCAAGTCAGACCACTTGCATATTATGACAACCTATAACCTTTGAAATGAAAAAAAAATCTAACCCAGAATGGCAAATGCAGGGATGTATACCATCAGAAAAATATATAAACAATTCATATTTTTCACATATACATGGATGATGCATGTATGTTCCATTGTGTCAATTATTTCCTTGAACTACTGGACAGCAAACTTTTTCATACAGAAAATAGGACAATAAATTAAAAAAATAGCTGACCTGCATATATCCAGTATTCTCCTCACCAAGGCCAATGCCTCCGACAAGGATGGGGTGGCAAGGATTAAAATGCTCAACTAGTTCAAAGGGCACACCATGTACCTCTAATCTGACATAAGTACCAGTCCTAAATCCTTCAATTTCTACTCGGGTATCTTCATCTAGATCATTGAGTTCAGATATATTCATTTGCTTGCGAAGTTCAATTTCCTCCTTTAACTGAAAGGTACAAAAGCTAAAATATCAGTACTCAGGATCTATTCAAAGAACTTCAAAGAAGCAACAAGCAGAGCATTTTATGGCATACTTTGTCAAAATAGCCCCCTCCATCAGATTGTTCTCTTTTGTATTTCTTCTTGTCATTATCAACTTCCTCGTCAGAGGGGTCAGATCCATCATATGTAGGTTTCAGTCAAGGAATCAAAGGGGAAAAGGATAGTAAAGCACTTTCAAAAATAAAAGAACAATAAGGTCAAGTAACTTTCAAAGTAAACAGACAATTCTTCCGGCCTAAGGGGCAACCAAAAGAGCATCAACACAACCTGCAAATGAAAATAGAAATAGCATAACAGTACCTTTCCTCCCTTAATTTGAATGAAAAAAACTTGAGATTGAGATATAAGAGGAAGGGCAAAAAACGATCATGTACTAAGGATATTCTGCATCAAATTTTGCTCTAAGTGCAAGCTTCTTGAGTCTTCGTTCTTCACCTTCTAGGTCAACTTTTTTGTGGATGCCTCCATTTCCTGCTGCATTTTCAGCAGCCTGGCTCTTGTGTACCTCACCAGTTTCCAGATCTTCATAATCACCATAGATTTCTTCATCATCCTCTCCATTTTCATCAATTTCCTGTCCTCTCAGAGCAGCTTTTGACCAATTTCCAGTTACAAAACGATCACGGATGCTTTTGATGAGATCTTCATCAGACCAATCTCTCGGCTCTGATTTGAAAAACTTGGAGTAATCCTCAGCATCAATATCATCTAAGCTTGGCAATTCGTTCTTTGCTTGCTGTTAACCATAAAACGCAGTAATTTATTGCTTCAACCAGATAATAAAGCTAGCATGACCTATTACAACTGTGTGCACTATAGGAATTACTCAAGATAGTCATTCACATAAAACATAAGGAAAATGTTCAGAGGAATATATGGACACCTGCCCACCTTTACGAAATTGCGACGATGGAAATTGTAAGAAAGAATAAAGAATGCTCTGAAAACCAACAGCAAACTTAGCCACTTGCACTTTCTTTGCCCCCAGCAGGTAGAGGGAGAATAGTATACTCAGTACCAAGCGTTTATTAAATTCCATCCTATCAATCTCTTTCTTAACCGATTAACATTAAATGGCATGAAATAACTAATATGACAATAAAAAAAGAGGTGAGGGATAATATATCCTACAAAAGATAGGATACCTTGTCTTGGATAAATTATCCCTGCATGCAACACACAATTACCTTCTTCTGTCCTTTTGGTATGAAAAATTCTTCATCTGAGCTGTCATCTTCACTACCGTCATTTGCTTCTAATGCTGTACTATCTAGCTGTGTTGACGGTTGCCCATAGACAAGTTGCATTAGATTGGCACTCCGTCTGGACAGTGTTCTAGCAAGCAAGGATTGTTTCCACTTCGAAGTGTTTTCAGCTTCATCATCTAAAATACCAAAAGGGAATAATTTCATATGTCAAAACAAAATATTGACAGCGCTCATTTGCAAAGATAATTGGTTCCGCAAAGAAATTAGCATAAATAATCACTGTATGTGCAGGGTGGGTGGGTGCAGCAGGTAAGATTTCCATACGTGTGTGTGAAATAGTACCTGAATCAAGAGCTTCTCCACTATCATCTGATGATACAGAACCTCCAGATAAGTGGTCATCGCCAGAATCTTCATTATTACTATCATCTTCATCAGTACCCTTCAAGGTAAACCAGGGTTGAAATAATTTTAAGGTTCAAATTGAAAGAAAGCTATTCATTGATAGGAAATAATTTTAAGGATCATAAACTAAGCATGTAACACAAAACAAGAGAAAGAAAGCTATTCATTGATAGGAAATAAGTGAAAATGACAAACCTCTTCATCAACATCATCTTGAAAATTAGCTGATACAGCTTTTCGCCTCAATCTTCCATTGCAAAATTCCACTTGTTCCCTCAAGTCAATGTCATGATCACTTAGCCGAATGTCATCATCATTGTTGCCTTCACTATCACTAGAGCATTCAGAATAAGAATGTCCATTGCTCTTCAAGGTGTCTGCATTACTAATATTATTACCATCTACTTGCTCTAAAACGTTAGCATCTCCCTGGTCATTCTGGCTTTCAGATGTGATATTGCCTGCCACGTCACTGTCGTTGGATTGAGCAGGCCGTCTACCAAAGAAATTTATAAAACTCTGATCCAACTTTTCATTAAGGGAATATCTGGTGTTCTGAAGTGTTTTTACCAGCACTACACCGACATCATTACCTTTCCCTGCAGAGTGACAGGCCAGCAGTTCAGTAAACAATTTAGAAAGGCATGACTATAGGAGAAAACAATTAGAGGTAGGAATTCGGATAACAAAACAAAAGTAGATCTGATACATACATGCTTTAGAAGTACAGATTTAAGAGCATGCTTTAGAAGATCTATAATATTTCTATGGTAGATAGATACATATATGCATGCATGCATACACGCTCCAATTTCCATTGACTATGCAAAACTAAAAAACAATTATACGAATTATATGCACAATAAATGGGATTATTGGGAAACCACAAAGATACTATAGGAATGGAATTATTGGGAAACCACAAAGATACTATAGGGACAATTTAGACAAATAATTGGTCCACCAGCAAAAGTTTCTCTACTCCAATTTCTTCTAGGCACATGCAGCAACCATGTAACAGACAGCCTCGCTTTGCAATCCAGCCTAAACACTTCAAAGCCAAACCATTCTTTTGAACGGTATACTAGATAAGTAAATAATCAAAGACGGAAGTGAATTGACATTTCAGTTTGGCATCCCAATATTCCTGTCAACCATATCATGTTTATGTGTGGTACTTTCATCGATACAATATTATCATCAACAAGCATACTTCAAGAAACTCCAGACGCAAGCACCACAATGAATGAATTGAGGGGCCCGGTGCCGGGTATGGATAGTTTATACTCTAGCAGTACCTTGCTTTCTAGATGCATCATTGTCATCGGTCTTTGAAAACTGAACAAGATGATCATTGATATTGATATAAACCGCATCCTTGTCATAAAGAAGATCCCCAAGACCAGACATTGGTGCATAGAACAGTTTTTCCTTGTCACGTAGTCCTCTCTTCTTTGCAGCTGATGGCAAAGGACAAGGATCAGCCAAACTCGTTACCCCAGACAAGCTGAAATCACCTGCGCCTGTGATATGCACCTGCACAAATTATTGCGCGTCTTACTATCAAAAAAAGGTAGGAGAATAAAATTAGACATGAAAGAACATAAGCACTCCCATATGAGGGTCCAGTTTTTGGCAAATAGGCACATCTTAGATGAAAAGTAAGAACAGGAATAACAAATGTTACAAACATGCACATTTCTCCTTCTATGCGAGGTAAAATCAAGTCCAGTTCCTTTTAAAGTGTAAGGACTGAGTACAATGCACCTCCAAACTGTTCATGTGATCAAATCGATTTCTCACTTTCCTGTGCTATCATCCTCCAAAGTCCTGGCAGTTTCATACATATATTTGGCACATAATTCAGAAAATTTTCACTTTCCAACCATAGCACATAACATTTGGTACTTAGCTATTAGCCCCTTCATAGAATACTTCCATCTTTACCCCAATCATCGACAATCCAGCCACCATGTAGTCATACTCCTTGGTGGTTGTGCAAGATGTCATACGAGCATCCCGACTGCCTAATGTGTGATTTTCCACTATAACTACTTGTTAGGCAATAGAATATGCCGTCTGTGGATATCCTAGCTGCTATAGATAGCAGATGTAAATCAGGGATTAGTTACTATAGATAGTCTGTGGAGTGTGGATATCCTAGCTGCTATAGATAGCAGATGTAAATCAGGGGAATTATCCTTGCCTTATGCAAAGAGCCTACTGCCCTATATAATGTAAGGCGCCTCCCATTGAGGTGTGGCCAATTGCCCCAAATACTAATATTCTACATGGTATCACGAGTTCAGGTCCCGATCCCGATCTAATCTCGCGTTCTTTTCCTCCAGCGCCGCCCACCTCCCCTTGGGCGCGGCCCTCTTCCACCCCTCCCCATGGGAACCGAATCGACCTCACCTGCCACCGGCGCGCCTTAAGAGCGATGCCGCCCGTGATCTGCCCTTCGCCACCATCAACATCAAGCTCCACGTCCCCATGACTCTTGAGTTGAAGCCTCCAACTTCACCAAGTGGTCGACGGCGTTCCGTGCCACATGTGGGAAATTGGCCGCCGCATCATCTCGCCACCGCCTCCACCTCGCGCTCCGCCGAGACCTGGACGCAGGCTGACTTCTGCGTCCGTGGATGGATGTACAGCACCGTCTCTGACGCCGTCCTCAACCTCGCCATGACCGACGACACGCAGACGGCGAGCGTTCTTTGGCCGGCCATCGGCGCGGTGTTCCAGGCGAACAAAGCTCCTCGCGCCATCTTCTTGAATCACGAGTTCCACTCGATGACTCAGGGACACGCCCATTGACGCCATCGCGTTCGCATGAAGGAGAAGGCCGACGAATCGCGCGACATTGGGCAGCCCGTCTCAACCCAATCTCGTCCTCAACCTCCGCGCGACTCAACGAGGTCTACTCGTGCCGCCGACAACATCGCCGGACAGCAGCCCTCACTCGCGCATCGCGACGCCATCGCCTCCTTCTCAAGGAGCTGCGGCCGCAAATGACGCGCGCTTGCCACCGCCTCCCGGCTCGCCTCCTCTAATGGCGGTTTCAGCGGAAGAAACAGCAGGTGGTCGGCGCCCACCAAAAAAAGCGCCAGCAGCCCTTCCCAACTCCTCCGCGGCTTCTCCAACAACTCCGGCCCAGCACCAACAAACGCGTTCCCTGGGGCTTCAATCCTTGGACCGGCGAACGTGTGGCCCCTGGAGAGCGCGTCACCCCTCCTGGACAGCGCCGCCAGGGAGGTTCTGGCGCTCCTGGCGGTCCTGGTGCCCCGGCTGGGCGCAACCAGGGCATCCTGGGCCTTCCCCACAGGCCCACACCGCCTTCGCTCCACTTCAGCGTCCTCCACGCTCCCACCTCCACCAAAGACTGGATGCAGCGGCCTCATCGCTGCCTGCGAGAACATGCAATCGCAGGCAACTCGCCTGGTCGTTGACTCCGGCGCCTCGCACATGACGTCCTCGGATGGTATGCTTACCCAACGCCTTCCCTTCCATCTCCTCAATAATGATGGTAATGGCACTAGTATTCTGCCACGCCTAGAGGTCATTCCATCCTTCCTACACCTACAACAAATTTCGCTCTTAATAATATTCTTGTCGCACCATCCATAGTCCGCAACTGTTATCCGTTCGCCAATTCACTCGCGACAATAGTTGTTCCTTTGAATTTGACGCCCATGGTTTTTCTTAAGGATCTCGGGGCGGGATGCGTGATTCTCCGTTGTAATCGCGACGGGGACCTATACACCATGCCCGCCTATACACTGGCGCCCACCTCATGCTCTCTCGGCCGCTTGCCGACTCGTGGCATCAACGTCTCGGTCATCCAGCCCCCGCCACCTTAGAACGTCTCAACAAACTTCGTGCTGTTTCCTGCAATAAAGTAGATCACTCGCTATGCCACTCATGTCAGATGGGCAAGCATACGCGTCTACCCTTCAGTTCTTCGCATTCCATAACTCATGCACCTTTTGCACTTGTTCATTGTGATGTATGGACTTCCCCCATCAATAGTCTGTCTGGTTTTTCATATTACTTGGTCTGTTTGGATGATTTCACTCACTACTGTTGGACTTCCCCCAAATACTAATATTCTACACTACTTCATAGAATACTCCACCTCCCACTTGAATCATCACTTAAAAGTCAAAAGAGATAGTAAACTTTTGGGATGCAACTTTTGGGATGCTGATTTCTACTGTATAGGAATCACCGAAGTATTTTGCTCACAGCATATGGCCTACGAAAAGGCTATGTGTGCTGGGTGTCAGGGGTTCAATACACATCTGGTACTGCATGCAGATTGTGAGAACAGAGTGCTCCACTGGATTAGGGGCACTGGACTAGGCATGGTTGTCACGGCGACGCCTAGGCGATGCCAAGTCATCCTAGCGACCAAAGATGGACGCTGAGGCTGTTCGACTAGCCAGCTCCCGCCGCCGGCGCCGATCTCCAACCTGCTTTCGCCATCGGCTTCCTCTCCAGCCTGCTCCGACCGCCGGCGCCGATCTCCACTACGACTGCCGTGTCGGGCTGTCGGCCCTCTCCGTCGACGTAGCAGGGAGGCCGGATGCGCAACAAAGGGAGGCAGGGGGAGGCAACAGGGAGGGGAGGCGGTGGGCGGGGGGAGGAGGCGGCGGGGAGAGAGCGGAAGAGAGGAGATTATATGGGGGGAGACAGCGGGAGAGGAGTCGGGAGAGAGATTATATTCGGGGGAGACAGTGGGAGAGAAGTCAGGGGGGAGAGAGATGGGATTGTATGTAGCGTATATGTATTCATGTACCATATGTTTCGCCGTGGTCGCCAATTACGCCGTGACAACCATGGGACTAGGGCAGTGGCAAGAATCTTAACTTTCTTCTGCAACTATTCATGGTTTCATATGGCCAGTCCTTGTGAAAAATAATTGACCATTGAACAGGTGCTTACTGCTTAGTTGAATTAAACTCACCAACAGATCAGCCAGAAACATTTGTACTTTTGCAAACAAATGTGTCGAACAGATCGAGCAATATAAAGCACAATTAACATAGTGCTATGCATTCCATCTGCTCAATTTCAACCTGAACAATAATTTTTGAAAACTCAGTAGGTTCACTAAAAAAGAATTCATGTTTAATGCAAATAGGAGGTCGTTTTTGTACCTGAACACCTTCAATTTTCAGCTATTCAACTAAAGTTATTTGAATATGTCCATCTAGTAATCCAGAATAGAATCATGGACTAACGTTAAAACAAGTTGAAATAATGTTGTTTGTTGGCACAAAGAAGTGAGACCATAATTCAACATCTAGTTCCACCAATGATGAAAGGAAAAAACAGATACTTAAATGTTACCTTGGTCCCTCTTTTCATGTTACAGCCACGAAGGTAACCATACAACGTTATTTTTCTGTCACATTTCCTGTTTATGCGTATGCTTTCTGGAGGGGTTACATCTTCAAATCTATCAACTAACAAATAAGGATGTGCAATTCTCCAACTCAATGGGATAGGCTTAATAACAGAGATGAATCTTGCAAGATTATGGACTTCTCTTTTTGTGTACCTGCAAAAAAAATTATGAAACTCGCATGCTAAATGAGTAAATGGTCACAGATCTTAGATGAAAAACAAAAAATTCACCAAATGAAGCATTCAGGTTAATATACTACTGCATCATGGTAACTCTTTACAATATGGTGAGCTCAAGTTGGCATAAATTGACTTACTTATAAGCATATGGATTGATATTCCAGTTATTTAACTACGAACCAAGAGTCTGAAGGAAGAAATACCAATTTTACAGAAACTTACTTTCCATGAATGAGACCAGACAAGTAGAATAGTTTTGCTCCCTCCTTTATCTCAGCCCAAAATCGATGCTTAAGGCGCTGCTTAGTCTTCCTGAGTTTCTTTACATCTTTAAACTTATCAAGATGTGTAAGCACTCCCATCACCTTGGGAAATCCATGTACTTGCATGATATTAAGGAACTCAAATGTATCCTAGGAACAGAGGTTCATTTAGGTACCATTATACAAGAAAACATGCATGCTGTTAGTCACATGGGTAGAAAACATTTAACAGATAAACATAGACCAAGAAAATAGGTCAGCTCCACCCATTAGTAAGAGTTGTAGACCATACTAAGCTAGGAATATTTGTAAAAATAGCGGCTTTGACAGTATACCATTTCAAATCCATAGCTTCCATCAATAAGCAGCAGAGCAAGATCAGCTATTTTAGCAGCATCAATCATTCCGTTGATATCATTTGGACACTCCAAGAACTGTACCCTCCTGTTTTTACCTGTATGTAACAAATATATATGTATATGTAAGCTTCACATCTTCACAATAATCTGGTTTATTGAAAGAACAATATTCATTGATTTTCAATGTACGAGATGTAAACAGTTAATTAACCTGATACAACAGTGATGGGACCACAGACTTCTGACAAGTTTTGTTTAGTGTAGTGCTTTACTAGACATTTTATCAGCAGTGATTTCCCAACCTGATAAATTCGAAGTAAGGTAATGATCAGAGAACAAAACACAACCATCATTTTCATGCGAATGGTAGAACATACCTGTGGAGGCCCTTGAACTACAACAACAAAAGGAGGCAGTTCACCAATTGAGCGGTCCATAATTGGCACATGAAGACGGCGTTGTTCAATCTCTGCCGATCGAGCTTGTAGACGCTTGGCCTTTGCTGCTGACTGAAAGGCAAAAGCCTGGGAGAAGGCATGGTAGTCTAATTAAAAGGGGGCTTCCAAAATCAGATAGGAAATGATTGAACAGATGGCCAACCGTTCTTGGGTTATTGAACTCGTTTACACTGTCATAATCAGTTATCCAGCTCTAACAGTGTCTTTTTTTTCAGAAAAGGATGTTTGTTTTTTTAATAGCATGAATCATACTCTGTGTGGCATGCTCCACAGTCCCATAATTCATGCAACTGGCAGAAAGATTGAAAAGGCAAAACACCAAACAGATACTAATTTTATTCAATAGCTTTCTAATACAAGGACTTGCCCAAGGTTATCAACAATTCTGCATTTTAAGCTAAGTGCTCAAGCCTGTATCGAAGACAACCAGGGCAGTGCTTTAAGCACAAATTTACCGAAATAGTTCACCTTATACAATCTAAATAACTCGACAAATTACTATTATGTCAACTTCTCCATGGAAAACTGATGGTATGGGACTTCGCTTGTGATAAGCAAGATGACCTTCCGGATTAACAAGCAACCGCTCCACGTGTATAAACATCAGTGAGTTGCTTATATAACATTACGAAGAACAACCTGAGATGGATACTACTATGGATCATTCCTCACAAACGGGCAAACGAAGAGAGACCCATTCGTTTCTTAATCAGCGTATCCCAGATTACGTACTGAGCCGCTGATCTATGATAACTGAGCAATTACTTCCCCTACGGCTCCATAGCCACTTAACAAAAATTAGATCGCCAAGCATTACACTTAATCATTCATTACTAAGCGAACCTCTAACAGTCACCCGGCGAGGACACTCGCCAAAGCGACAAATCCTAATTCATGGATACCAAACCAAGCGCTGGGAAACCCCACGCCTACCGAAAAAGTACGAGGCTGCTCGTCCTTACCTTGGGGTTCTTCTTCTCGCCTCCGGCATCGTCGCCGCCGGCGCCCTTGCCCTTCTTCTTCCGCGCCTTCGCGCCCGACTTGTGCTGGCGGTGCGCCTTGTGCGGCTGCTCTCCGCCGGCGTCCGCGGGAGCCATGGCGGCTAGCTAGTGTTTGCGGCGGCTTGGCTGGTGGGGTTCTTGCTGCGACGGAGAGAGAGGCGGTAGCAGCCGGCACCGGGAGGGAGACGAGGGCTTTGGGAGGTGCCTGCGAGTTGCTCCGCTCTGTAAATACTAGACCGACGTTTCGGACTACGTGCCTCGGCCGAACGAGTTTTGGATGGTGTTCCTATGGGCTGGGCCTGGTCTAGAATTGCATGGCACGAGGGGGCATTTATATGATACGGGCAGAAAGAAAATTGTGTGGAAAGGTCACAGGTGGTGGATGACATAGCCCAACCCATTTTCTGAGGTGTTACTCAGTGTCGGGACTTGTGCATCTCGGTTTATGTTGGGAGAAGATGAAGACCGATTTAAACACTTCGATTTTTTAAAAGAGGCTTCACTAAGGGCGTCCGCAATGGTAATAGCTAATTACTAACTCTAAGATAACTTCTCCAATAGTACTAACTTTTAGCATATAACTTATAACATAAATAGCCTTATATGACACTCTCACATAATCTTGGAATGTGTGTATGAGACTAGCACTTGATCAAGAGATAGATTTTCTCTCTCTTTTATTAAAATATAAAATAACATGCTTAGAGCTAGCCAAGGTTTGAAAACCGTTCGGAGAGAATCCTGTCGCCAAGCAGATCAGAATCGGCGATTACGCCCAGAATCGAAATCCGTTTTAAACCGTTGAAATTAAATCAACGCTTTTTTTGTCGGGCGGGAGGCGACCGTGAATCGGCGATTCACGGTTTCTGGGTCAAAACCCGGAAAAACCGGTAGAATTTGTATGGAAGTTGGAGCTCCACTTTTTTTGCCGTAAATTGGAAGTTATGGGTGGATATTTTGGCAAAAGCTTACGTTTTTTATAACAAGTAAAACCCGCATAAGACTACATCAAACTAATTGTTGCCGTAAATTGAAAGTTGAAGCATTTTCTTATAACTATGAGGTCAAAAGTAATTGAGATGTTTCGCATATAACAAAACCTTCTAAATTGGCGTATCCATGGTAAAAAAACTGAACCTCATTCAAAAAGGGTCCTCATCTGAATAAATTCAACTTGGTGTTGACCATATGGTGAAGCCCTCTCGTTGTAGTGTTGTGTTACATCTGAAATAATAAAAACACAAGTTAGTAGTAATGAATGCTAACTTGAGTAGTATACTAAAAAGTGAAAACAATAATGAAGGATCAATTCGTACCAATACATTGTTGAGAAACGCGAAGGTTGTTCCATGTACTCATTGTTATCAATGAGTACAAGTCCTTCATTATGAGCCAGGTGGACTTTATATTGATCCCAAGTGTATGTGGGATAAGCATGTTGTAACCAATGAGTATAAATTTGTTGGTAGTATACGATTCCACCCATCGTAAACAAATCTTGCATTGGGAGGATAAGAGATGCCCGATGATGAATGAGAATCATCAGCAGAAGATAGTAAGTTGGCATCTCGACGCTGATAAGTCGGCAAAGATATTGAGCTACCATATGATGCGTAGGAAGAAGAGTCTTTTGGTTGAGGATGATCTCGTTGGCGGTCCTTACCCCTTGTGTAGGTCGTTTTGAATCTTCTTGATTCGTGACAACCATGGTCTTCATCCTGGGTAGCATGTGTGAAAGTTTTCTCACAGGTGAATTCCAATGGTTGACATGTGTCTTGTTGGCCTTGTACCCCACCGTGAGATGTCCCACCATCAGTACCATCATCAAATGAGGAAGAGGAACTATCGTCAGACTCTTGGTACTCGACTGCATCAGATGGAGTTTCTGTCTCTTCATCACTTCGCACAATATCCTCATCAATGCCTTTTTTCTTCTTCTTATCCTCATCGATGCTTTTTTTTCTTCTTACCAACCGCTTGTTTCTTTGTTTGTGTAAGTGAGGCAAAATCTCGAGCCAATTTTTCAGTTGGTTGGCTACAAGCTTTTCTTTTTGTAACATGAGACTTGCCAATAGTTTTCTGAGTCCATTGCTTCAACGGTTGATCATCAAGTGCCTTGTCAAGTTCATGCTCAAATATGGCATTAACTACAACTTTAGATGGCATAGGGGGCTCACCTTCCTCATCTAGCAGAGGCTTTGAGTTGCTCATGGAGCTGTCAAGCCACTCATGGATTGGGTTTGCGCTGTCATACATGGTGGCATTAATGAGATCTCCAAAAGGATCTATATCCCTATCTTCATTCCTAATCTCATGCTCCTGTAATCGTAGCATTAGATTGTAGTGGACATATACAAGCTTATGCAATTTCTTGTATCCAAGACGGTTCCTCAATTGGGTGTGCACTAAAGCAAATGTGCTCCAATTACGTTCACATCCACTTGAGGAAACACATTGTGAGACAATCCGCAAGGCATATTTTTGTAGTGTTTCTGTCTCCGCTCCAAACGTCATCCACCATGCAGCTGCACTCATACGACTAGTAGCAAGGTAAGCCTCGTTTGAAGCAAATAGGCCTCGTCGGTTACGATAATACTCTATCTCCACTAGAGCCTGCACTGCATCCTGGGTGTGTCAGCTATTCTTTGAATTGCTGTTGTCAGTGAATGGACGAGGGTTGCATTCTTCCCCAAATCATAAAGTCTGTGGCTTTGTGGGTCAAGCAACGATGTTGTTCAAATACACATAGTCTATTAGACAAAATGTAACAAATATGCAACAGAATGTGTTATGGTTTACAAAAGTATGTACTTGCCAGGAACGATGTAGGTGCGTTGCTTCAACATTACAATTCTTCTAGGTAGCATCATCTTCTTTTAACAAAAGTATGTACTTGCCAGGAATCACACATGATGGATACTCCATATATGCTCCAATCATCTTTGAACTCCTGTACATACTGCTTTATCTCCAGCTCATTAGCATCAAGGTATGGCCCATCAATTTCATGCCCTCTAGGTGACGCAACACCTTCACCAAGTTCTTGTGTAACCTTGATGGCAGCACGAAAATAAGGACACTCTGCCTTATTTCCAGGAATGTCATTACTATGGAACCACTTAGCGCAAACTTTTCCGAGTTTTGACTTTGCTTCTTTCTTAAGAGTTGTGTCAATGCGGGTTGGACGGTGCCCGATCGCGCAAAATATCGAATCAACTCTCATAGATCGCGACCTACCAAACATCCTCGAAAGAGCATTTCTTCTGCACCCTTCCCGTAGCACTTCCACTACCTCCACCATGTTCAAATGTCGCACCCGTGCTCTTGCCCTCTGCTCGAGCCGGTGCAACTCCAACGACTCTCGCCGAGCCCATTCCATCTGTTTTCCTCATCATTATCAAAGGCATCTTCACGGATGGACCACGCACTCTGTGCTCAAGCAACTTGCTCCATTCTCGGCGCCATCTTTAATAGACTTCCTCTTCACCTTCGTTTCTTCTATACTTGCTAGCATGAGCCTTCTCACTTCCGTCGGAACCCCACTGCAAGGAATAACATCCCCATGCTTCCCAGCAAGATGTTCTTTCAGGCGTGTCACACCTCCGCCCGACTTCGTAAGCTTGCAATATCTACACTTCCAACCAGCACCTCCTAGTCTCTCTCCATGGTCCCAAACATTGATACTTTTACCAGCCATCACTACAATATCATGCAGCAAAAAAAACATGTATTAGTAAGGCACAAATCTAAAATTTCCGTGCATAAGGCACAAAATATAGTTTGTTCTGCATGCTGACTTATTTCCATGCTAGAGGCTACATAAGCATTAATTGTTTTCCTCTGCTTTTCTCACATTAGTTTTAGGCCTGGGAGTAGCATGTGTCGATGCACATAAGCATGCAGCAATCTTTTTTCTGTGATGATTTTTCTAATCCAACAGATTACGGCATGTCTTGTAAATATGGAGACTTTCTTATGAAAGGCATATGATTTGACAGGCAATTTAAAGCTATTTTGACGTAATGTAATCGCAAACCTATACATTAAAATTGTTAAGATTAACTTGATCTCAATTCTCATTGGGAAACACCCACACAGAGAAATGGAATCTCAAACTGGATCAATGGAATTTAATGAAGGTTGAAACTCACTTTCAATATCATGTCGATCCCTTTTTGCATATTACAATATCGCATCTTTTAGTTACACTTTGACAATGGAGCTACTGGGATTCAAAACTTATATGCTCATATAGTCATATGTAACATATGCACATTTAGGTTTCAAACTCTGAAACTTAGTTGGGAGATGGAGTTAGCTGATCTTTTAATGAAATCTAGTACAGGCTAAATAATTTCCGTGCATAAGGCACAAAATACCAATATATCTATCTCAGACTTGTGTTGCTATTTTTTCCTCCATTCTTGACATGGAGCACATAACTTTTGCAGTCTTGACAAACATGAAACAAGCAACAAAAACATCAAACAAGCAACAAGAGTCAAGAAACACTCGCCTCCTGCTGCTGCCGCTTTGCTGCTTCGCTCTTCGCTGCTTGCTCTGCCGCTTGCTCCTCTGCTTCTTCTTTGTCTGCGCGCCTTCTTTGTTCTTTGCCGCCGCCGCAGTGGTCGCTAATGGCTCGCTTTGCCTCTCTCTCCTCTCTTGGATACTTCCTGCTGCAAAGAGCCAGACTCAATAATGCAAAGACCAATAATGCTACAAAGAGCCAGACTCAATCATGTTCATGGGCCCCTCACATGCTGCAGCATCCAATAATGCAAATGATGCAACATGCAATAGCCAAAAGTTTCATGCAATCATGCCCATGGGCCTAACATGTTCCTAAACATATGCTTATCAATCAAATATAGCTACAATACCTCCTGGAACCCATTCAACCATCAACAAATTCAAAAATTTCAAATTTGCAACTCGTACTGTTTTACAATACCGCCACCGCGGAAATCTGCGATTCGCGCAGAATCGCAGATTCAACCTCGGAGCTAGCTCATAAGTCACTATTGGAGATGCTCTAAGTCACTTTTAAAAGTTGTTGGTCAGCCTATGTTGTCTTCTCCGTATCTATATTTTTCAAAAGTCGTTCTCTAAATTTTATTCTAAAAGATATTTCTTCTAGCTGCATTCAGCCGATTAAAATACCCTCTTATCGTAGGCGCAGTATACTTTCTTAACTATACAATTCTTCTCCTTCGATTTTGTTGGGTATAAAAGGTATGACTTAGCAATTTTGTTGTAGCAACCAAACATGCTATAACAATGGGCATGTTTTTTTAGTTGAGGTTTATGACTCTTGGCTGCGGTTTGTGACTTTTGGGTTGTTTGTGCGAGAGATTATAGAGTAACAGAAACTCACATATGGTTTTTGCCGATATAAATGAAGTCGATACAGTATGTACTATAATTAACTAGTAGACCCTATCTTTAAAAAATATTCTGTTTAAAAGTTAGTTACTATAGAAAAAAATTAAAAACAGAAGCCAAAAACTAAAAAGAATATGACCAATTATACTTAATGCCGCAACTCAGAGGTGGAATATTGATTACTACAATACATGTGAGAAGTGGCGAAAAAAGAAAATAGCAAGACCGTCCCAAGCTCAACCAAGGTTCACCCACGGTTAGCCAAAACTCGATCACTGTCTTCCATCGCCACGACGATTCCCGGGCCAAAGCAAACGTTGTGGCAACCAGAGTCGGAACTAATACAAAAATAATCCAGATTCACTATTTCATCATACATATAATACTATATATAATTTATAAGTAATATTATACTAAATATTATTACGTTGAGCAATTTTAGCATCAATAATTCAACATAACCGATGGCAATATACGATTACAAAGAAATAGCAATTAAAATGCTTACCAACATTAGTAGCATTATCTAACGCCTTTCTTTTAAGAAATTGCCCCATAAATTTACTTACTGTTTAATCGAAAACTCAATTAAATAATGCTATGTTCAACCGTTCAAGAACAATATAACATAAAAATACATACAGAAGTTTACTTACTTGACATCGTAATCAAATACTCTAAGTCAAATCCAAAACTTGGTCCAATATAAGCACATGGATCACAATCATAGATCACTATAGTTTTGCCTCCAATTTAAATGATCTAGGATGGTATTCCAAAATTCAAATTGAAACTCTAAGTCTTAATTTTACAATTCAACAAAATAAAACAAAAAATGATCACATCAAACCCCTAACTCGCAAATTAGTCTCTGTTCGTGAAACAAATCGAAAGAATTGAGAAAAATTTTGAGTAAAGTATATACAAACTAAATAGGTCTAAGCCTCTTTTGACCGGTGAGAACACGAGACAATAAGAACCGAGGCTAGGAGACACTTCGGTGAGATGGTGTAGGATCAAGGATACCGACTAGAGGGGGGTGAATAGGAGGTTTTTAAATTTTTCTTTTTCAATTGATTAATTCTTTACAATTTAGATGACAAGAATGTAAAGCAATTAATCCTATGCAATTCTAGTTAACAATATAGCAAACTTAGCTCTAAACAATCAAATGATCACAAAGAAGTAAATAAGTAAGAGCTAAGAACAAAAGAACACAACCGATGTTCTACCGTGGTGATCGGAAACTTGCCGGTTTCCCCTAATCCACGTTGAGGTTAGCCCGAACGAATCGGACCGGCTCCACGAATTGAGTCAAACACCTCGATCACTAATGTAGCTCTTCCCCGCTCCGGGTAGGTGAGCTCCAACCTTCACAACTTGCCGGGTCTTCTCACAAGCTTCTTGAGAGGATCACCAAGCCAAACTTCGCCCGATCGTCCAAGTGCCGGCAAGCACTAAGAGTAATAGACCTAAGGTTTCACTTGAATGCAATTCTTGTGCTAAGTGGATCAACAATTGGAAATCTTGCACTAATTGCAAAATCACCTCAATTTAATGCTCAATGAAAGAAAGTGGATGAAATGAATGCTCTTGGACTCAAGAAATATGCAATGAGTCTCTAACCTTAGCCCTTGTGCAGTGGTGGGGGTATTTATAGCCTCCACCAACCAAAACTAGCCGTTTGAAACAAATTTCAGAAAAAATTCTGGTCGAGCAGTACTACCGCACCCAGGGGCTGGTACTACCGCAATCAAATCTTCGCACCAGAACGGCTATGTCAGAGCTCTGCAATGATCGTTGAATTTGGTGGCGCGGTACTACCGCCGTTGACATTTGCGTTACTACCGCTCTCCGGTAGTTCCGCAAAGTCGGCGCGGTACTACCGCTCCAGCCAAACTCCAGAAGGTCACAATTTTGGCGCTCTCTAGAAAAATCGATCCGCTCTGAGGCCGGATCTTCCGGACTCCGGAAGTACCGCTCTGGACAGCGGAACTACCGCACACAGCGGTAGTTCCGGTATTGAAATCGCCGGTACTTCCGCTCCAGGAAAATCCAGACTTCATCCGGAGGGTGCTCTCTGGAAAAATTGATCCGCTCTCCCTCCGGATCTTACAGGATCCGGAAGTACCGCTCCATAATGCGGTACTACCGCTTGGTGCGGTAGTTCCGGCGTTCAAGTGGCCGGTACTTCCGTTCCCGCAAGAGCTCAAGTGCATCCGTGGGTGCTCTCTGGAAAAATTGATCTGCTCAAGAAACGGATCTTTCGCTCGCCGGTACTACCGCATTTGGGCGCGGAACTACCGCTATCCGGTAGTTCCGACGTTCAAAACTGCGGTACTACCGCACTTTCAGACAGAGCACAAATTTTGTTTTAAAGCTGATTTTTTTGATGGATGCAAGTTTCTAATGTTGATCCATATGGCACAAGAAATATGTTTTTCAAGCTACTAGCCAAGATCTCCCTTGATGGTACGATCATCTACCATATAATCCAGTCTTCCATCATTCTCCAAGACCGGTAAAAATAAAAGGGATCCTACACTAGGTGTACCTTTTTCTTGAGCCAGTTTTGAGTCTTCATATGAATTCTTTGGCTTGCATCTTGTCGCTCATGTGTGGACTAACCCTTCGCATGCTCATAAAACACGTTAGTCCTATATTCACATAATTTCATTAATTACCAAAACCATTTTTAGGGGTCTAGATGCTTTCAATCTCCCCCTTTTTGGTAATTGATGACAACTCAAGTTATATGTGAGATAAATGTTTTGAATATATCAAATTGTTTGACAACAATTGTATATTCCATATTGACTTTAAATGAGAGAAGTTCTTTGCAATAAAACTTGAGAAGATATATAAAATGAACTATCCCATTTTAGAGTCCACAAGGGGAAGATGACTCCCCCTAAACATGTGCATGGATAAAAATTATAACTTTTCATACAAGATGCACAAGACAAAGATGTGACATCAAATGAGAGTAGATAAACAGTTAAGCAACAAATAATAGCATAAACATTTATGACCATGAAGGTTCACTACATCAACATTCATAAAGGTTCATTACATCCACATGATCATTGACCAAACATAAGTTCATTACAAACATTAAAGACAATAATAAAAAGATAGTAGATATAAGCCCATAAGCCCAAAGCCCAAAAGTAAGCCCCAATCTTTCCTAAATCTTCTCCCCCTTTGGCATCAAGTACCAAAAAGAGATTAATCCTGAGAGGTACGGCGACGAGTGTAGCGACGAGGCGATGGAGGGTGCTCAAGAGCTGCAACTCGACCATGTAGCGAAGTCAATCTGCTGTCAATGGAGTCCAATCGCGAGTTGAGGGTGGAGAACCCCTCAAGCATGGAAGAGTAAACCTGAGAGAGAGAGGGCTGGCCAGGCTCCTGTGGCTGAGCTGCTGCTGCTGCTCCCGAGGATGAGCTTGCTCCTGGATCTGCCGACTATCGAGCTCGAACATTTGTGGGAATAGGAGGCTCCGGTCTTGGCTTGTATGGCTTATGCACTCCACCTCGTCATCCACGATAGTGAAACTTGGAGTCAATTAATGCCATGATGTAGGGCGCATAATTGATGCGCTTGTTGTGATCATTTTTTGAGAAGACTATCTCCCTCATGATCACATCAACGACATCAAACTTCTCACCCTTCATAATGTAGTCAATGATGTTCCAGACATGACCTCGAATGGCATCATAGTTGCCGCCTTTTGGGAGAATAGTATGATTGATGATGCGGTTGACCAGACTAGGAATGGGAAGCAATCCAATATTCTTACCAAGCACATACTTCTCTTCAGTGTTGTAGTAGGGGTACATGGCATGAATGTCGAGAGCGGGCTTGTCATATACTTTCTCATAAGCACTCAGCTCCGCTCCTAAAACGATCTCAAACTCATGCTTAGTGGCCTCATATCTTGTGCACACGGTCATCCATGTCATATGCTCACTGATGCCGAGTAACATGCACAGAGCATAGAACTAACGAATAAACTCCTCATTGTAGTCACGTCCTAGGGCCACAAGTCGCCGAATCACCCCTTTGAAAGAGCTCAAGGTCCCATCATACTTATCAATGTCACAATATGATCCCGATCCAATGTATTTATGATCCATAAACCGCGATCCGGTCCATACATCTCATCAAATATCTTCCCCGAACTTGGTATGGAATTTTGGATTGATTGAGTTGGAGGAACTCATACCGATTTGTGTGGCGAAGGCGCGTACTCATCACCAAATCTTCTTGAGATCAATCTCAAGGCATTCTCTCCCACTACATCTTCTTGATTCCTCCATGGGAGAGCTCGCAGATGGTCGCTCGGACTCCGTTCGATCCGAGTCGGACTCGATGTCGAGGCGTGTGCTTTTCCTTATCTTGATCCGCTTTTGACCGCCTCGTGATGGAAGTGAATGAATGCCCGAAAAATCCCCTAAAGCATATGACTTTCTGGCAGCGGCTCTTGTTCTAGGCATCTAGAACCAAGAAGAAAGCATCATGAGAATTAAAGGAGTATAGCCAAGTTAGATTGAAAAGAAATGGACCGAGTTTGTTTGCCTGTCAGAAATCGGTAGTACTGCCGATTCTGGGCAGTAGTACCGCTCAGTGTAATCTTGCACTGACACGCGTAGTTCCGCTTCTTGGCAGATTCTAGGGTTTTGGAAATGTGAATGGATTATTTGGTGTTTTCTTGGATTGAATCCATGGAATAGGTTTGTATATACCCTTAAGCACCAAATATACTCAATTTCCTTAGAATTAAATAGCAAAATCAAACACTTTTTCAATTTAATCTAGAACATGACCTAGGGTTCAAAAATGAAGATCAAAAAGAGATTTTGATCCGAAATACCTTGAGGATCGGAGGAGTTGAACCCTTGGAAGAAGTTTTGATTTGAAGACTTGAAGAAATTACCACTAGATTTGAAGATCTGTGGTGCAGTTTGGGAGGTTTTTGGTGGGAGAGAGAGAAAGAGGAGAGGAGAGGTACGGGCTCGGGCGGAAGTGGAGAGGAAGTACCGGAGAGGAGGAAAAAGGTGGGGTCCAACAGAGAAAAACCCTTGGGCGCGGGCAGTTGCTCCCCCTTATATGCAGATCCGGTAGTACCGCAGATGCGGCCGGTAGTACCGCTCAGAGCGGTAGTACCGCTTCCTCGGCCGGAAGTACTGCACCCTAAGTACCACAGAGACAGCGGTAGTTCCGATATTTCTGGAACTTCGCAGAATTGGGATTTTAAGAGAATAGATGCAAATGATCCCAAGTTTTTGCACTCAATTAAAATCTTTAAGGATCATTATGCATTAGATAGAACAACATAATACCTTTAAATAATTTTTGCATCTCCTTTTAAAATCAATACCTTTTGTACAAAAGAGAGCAATTTCAAACAACCTTTCAAGCTTCCTCAAATGAGTATGCCTTTAAATTTACCATAAATTTATGCAACATTTGAGTAATCCAAGACATTCAATTCACTCCTAAGATTGCAAAAACAGTTTTCATCTAATGGCTTGGTGAAGATATCCGCTAATTGGTCTTCGGTCCAGATGTGGCTGATGCAAATATCTCCCTTACTAACATGGTCCCTCAAGAAATGGTGGCGAATATCTATATGCTTGGTTCTTGAGTGTTGGACAGGATTATTGGAAATTTTAACGGCGCTTTCATTATCACACAATAGAGGCACTCTATCAAAATTTATTCCATAATCCAATAAGGTTTGCCTCATCCACAATAATTGAGCACAACAACTCCCGGCGGAGACATATTCGGCTTCGGCGGTTGAGAGTGCTATGGAGTTTTGTTTCTTTGAGGACCAAGATACTAAAGATCTATCTAGAAATTGACAACTTCCCGAAGTGCTTTTTCTAGCGACCGGCAACTTTTAGATGGCAAGCAAGAGCAACCAGCTATAGCCAATTTCTTCCATTCTCCAGCGACCGGTTGTTGTGTGGCTAAGTGCAGTCATAGGCGCAGCACACATCTCCTAGCTCCTGCGACCACGCGAGACGAACATGTGTTGAGGAGGGCTACAACGAGCTCGGTGCTTTGGTATCGATCAAATGGACTCATATAATCTTGTCACTCATGGGCGCCTCGCCCCTTGCTGTAGCCCTCCTTCTTGGGCCAAGTGCTACCTTATGGATCGGCGTAAGTATGTCTCCTTATAGGCTACTGTTGGTTGCCGGGTGTATCGAGTTTAGGCTGGGGGTTTACACATAGACTATATACGTTGATCCCTACTAAATTATTTTGGACCTTGTGTCTCCACCCCTGGTGGCAACTAAAGGTAATTAGAGGAAGAATCTGTGCAAAGCCTCCAATGCTTGCTTCAAAGCCTGTTCATATTGATTTATTTATGACTTTTGTTTAGAGAAGTCAATATAAATACCTATCTTTTTGAAGCGGTTTTCGCACTTCTCTCGTTTCTGCCTCACTTCGAAGATAAGACAGGGAATAACATATACATCACGCCCCTCACTCCCCCTCACTTCTGTCTCACGCAGATATCTGTTCATCACTTTCTTCACCACTCGTTCGCTCTTTCTAAAATCCACTTTTTACAACCACTACCATTTATTTTTAACCAAAAATCATTAGCCACAGCCAATATTAACGGTCTGAGTGTCTCTGCTCTGCGTTCTTACCAGCACTGAAATTGGTAGTATCAAATATCCATGAAATTCCTTTAAAAAGGTGAAATTAAATCTGACGAAGAAACAGGGGATAAAAAAGAGAAACGGTAAAGGAAAAATAAAGTCAAACTGCATGGGGGCACGTGCTGGCATCAGCACACTGCACAACGAAGGAGCAGGGTACGCGTGCGACAAGCCACCGCCCGTTACGCTTCCTGCCCTCCCACGCCGATCTCCGCCCATTAAACAAACGCTCCCCCAAAAGTCCACCTTCCCAGGTGATTAACCCGTTCGGCCGTTCCCTTGCAGCCTCTCCTCCTCCTCCTCCTCTTTCCCCTGTTCCGGATCCCCAGCCTCCCCAATCCGGCCGAGCCGGAGCGGCGGCGCTTCTAGGTTAGTACCTGTGATGTGCCCCTCGTAATTTTTATTGCGAACTCGGCGCCAGTTAGTTGTTGGAACCTACCAAATTTAATCTTTTCTTTCCTTTTGGTTGTCAAGTTAGATGGATGATTTACGCTGAACCGGCGCCGGTTGTGTATCGTGCCGGCGTTGTGAATGGGAAATTTTGTGATAATTCGCGTCTGCTGCTTTCATATTGACGTGCGAACGGGCATAGGCGCGTAGCTGACTGAAATTACACTCGAGATGCTTGTTGTGTGTTCAAGTTCATGGTTTCTGCGGCTAATGAATTGCTTGTAAATCTTCGGCCTTGTGTTGCCGTTAGTTGAATAAAGTGGGAGATTCCTTTTTTCGGGGGCGTTCACAATAGATATATGATTCTGTTGTTGCAAGTGACAAAATTGTAGCATTTATTATCGCACAATGTAAAATTTGTGCACAAAATCTGTTTTTTCATACAAGAGATTGCCAAGCCAACTTAGCATATGTAATTTATCTGATGAAACAGTATGTTCAACATATTCAGCTGAAAGTTCATTTTCTTGTTGTTGTCATGTTGGTAGATACAGATAGTAATTTAAGGGCTGAGCTGCAAAACAAGAGATGGATGCCAAAAAGAAGAGGAACAAGAAGAAAGGAAACCAAGGGAAGAATACCGGTGATGTGACGTCCAATGCTGGAGAAGCTGCTCCCCAATGCCACAACCACGAGTCAGCCCCAAAGGACCATCACGATGGTGCTGATGCAGATGATGCAATGTCCAGTGTTGGCGGAGCTCCTCAATACCAGAATCGCAAGCCGACTCCACAGGCAAATTATAGCGGCGCAAACGCTGATGATACCGTGTCCTCTGTTGAAGAGGGGATTCCATGCTACGAGAACCATGAGCCTACTATGACACAGGAGAACCACAAGGTCAGCAATAAAGTCCATGCTGATCAGAGGAGCGTTGGGATGTCAGAGTCTAGCATGGAGCTTGACATGCATAGACTTTATGAAGGAAAGCTCGTAAGTGGTTCTGTAAATTGTAATTGCACTATTTTCTTGTGGATACGATGCTTAGGTGAAACAACTATTTACTGAACTTGAATTAACAATGTATTAATATCTTCACTGTTCAGCACATTGTGTTAGTAAGTTTGTCATCGCTGGTAAAAGTGGGTCATGTGACTTTCTTTAGCTGCACTTCTACTCTTGGACAAGGGTGACAATGGACCCTTTTTTGCATATCCAATTTCATATATCTACACTCAGAGCATCCCCAGATTCTGCTTAGAGTGTATTATTCCTGTAAAGAAGAATGCTTCCAATTGTCACTTTTGCAATCTTGTTGCTAGACGCTGATCCTTTGTCATCAGCTATCATTACTTGGACTCCTTGATTTGCTCTTTGAACTTGCAGCTCAGCATTTTTCTCATTTGGTTCCTTTCATTGTAGCACTGGTCATTCAGCTGATACAACGAGAAATTTTGTGTGTTAAGTTTCTTAATCATATGTTCCTCTTTTAAATATGAATATCGTCATTGCAGGGTAAATTACATGAGACAATAAACCAGCTGCAAGATGAGAAGAGTTCACGGCTTCAAAAAGTGGTACGCATAGCTGCGTATGTTGCTGACATACATAACCCAATAATGTATTTGTAAGTAGAAACCGAGGAAAGGAGTTATGGACCAATAGATATGAAGCCTGTTTGCTGTCTACCTATGATCTGAACCATACGTTTGATACCTCAGTAGTTAATAATTTGTAAAAAGTAATATATGTGCCACCATTTAGTCTGCCTGCTTCCATAATGGAATTGAGAAGATCTATCTGAAGCAAATTTAAATTTACTACTTTCCATATTCTAACAAAGATCCCCCTGTGATCTATGCTAAAAAATGATGTAATATATTCACCTATCTGTTTCCTCAGTTGTGCATCTTTATTCGATGTTCATGGCACATGCATGTCAAAAGTAGTTACAAAATATACCTCTTTGGTACAATATTTTATGTTCACATGTTTATGTCAACTAGTTCACTGCTAAACATGAACAGATGCTATTTTGCATTACTAGAAACATCGCATAACAAATATTGTTTCATTCCTTTTCCTGCAGAGCATGATAGAGAGCGAACTAGAAAATTTGCATAACAAAGTGGGTTATCACGCACAGAATGAGGTATGTTTTATGCCCTGGATGCAACAACCATGTGATTTAATTAATGCAGCTGGTAAACTATCTTACATTCTAGTGTTTAGTTTTTTTCTGCCTTGTGGCAAAGTGACTAGCTAGGTGAGACAAATTGAATTTGCCTACCTCAAATTGTCTTTTATCTAATCTGTAGATCCTTTTGGAGGAAAAACTCAATAATCTACAGAATGGGTGCAATGTGCTGGTTAAAAAGGAGGTATTTGCTGTTCCTTCTATTGATTTCTTTACTTGAGAAGGTGTATGTGTCAGCCTTGCCCGGATACAGGAGATTAGTTTGAGTGTATGCTTTGACAATAGTAAAAACAAATTGCCTTTGAGAAAGACAGTGAAGTACCTTTCCTTCCATTTCACTAGATGATCCATTGACCCTAGACATTCCATTTTGGCTGAGACCGTGCGAAGTCCTTGGTGGAGACTATGCAAAGTCCCACGGAGGTCGTGCAAAGTCTGTCGGAGGCGGCGTCTGCGCGGAGCTCGGCGGAGACCGTGCAAAGTCCTCGGCGAAGACCGTGCGAAGTCCCGTAGAGGTCGTGTGAAGTCCGTTAGAGGCGACGTCCGCGTGGAGCTCGGTGAAGACCATGCGAAGTCCTCGGCGGAGACCACGTGAAGTCCCGTGGAGGTCGTGCGAAGTCCGTCAGAGGCGACATCCACGCGGAGCTCGGCGGAGACCGTGCGAAGTCCTCGGCGGCGACTGCGTGAAGTCCTGCGGAGGTCGTGCGAAGTTCGTCGAAGGCGACATCCGCGCGAATCTCGGCGGAGACCACGCGAAGTCCTGCAGAGGTCGTGCGAAGTTCGTCGGAGACGACATCCGTGCGGAGCTCGCGGAGACCGTGCGAAGTACTCGGCAAAGACCACACGAAGTCCTGCAGAGGTTGTACGAAGTCCGTCGGAGACGACATCTGTGCGGAGCTCGGCGGAGACCGTGCGAAGTTCGTTGGAGACGACATCCGCACGGTGCTCAGCTGAGACCGTGCAAAGTTTGTTGGAGACCACGCGAAGTCCCACGGAGGTCGTGCGAAGTCTGTCAGAGGTGACATCTGCGTGGCGCTCGATGGAGACCATGTGAAGACCTCGTCGGAGCCCACGCGAAGTCCCGTAGAGAAGTTGGAGGCAGGCGCTCTGTCCCCCTACTTCGGGCTGGAGTCGATGAAATGTTGACCATGGGGTGGTTGTGTCTGTCGACGAAGACTTGACCACAACACGTTCAGAGATGTCGACGAAGGCTCGACCACGGTGTGGTCGTGGGTGTCGACGTCGCCGAAGGGGCAACCATGAGGTGGCCGTAAGTGTCAACGCAGTCGATGACGGGGCAAGGATTTGGAGCTCGCGCTCCATGCAGACTCCCTGCCGAAGACGTGGACAGCGAGGCGCAACATTCGCCGATGCTGTTTGACCCGGAGGCTTGGCACGGAGACTCATGGAGGCTCGGCGCAGTGCATGCATACGTATTGATTGACGTGCTATAGCTGACGACTGTCCTCATGCATATGGTGATCTCGCACAGAGGACATGCGGAGGCCGACTTCCTGGTGTCGAGATGATGGTGCGTCGAGATTGACGATCGTGCCGGCGCGGGCATTGCGATCGACGGTCGTACCGGCGTGGGCATCGTGGTTGACGACCGTGCCGGCGCCGGCTTCGGCAACGATCGTGCCAATATTGGCATCAGAGTTAGCTCCTCGCGTCGGCGCTGATCGCTTGTTGCCCGTGGCGCTAGGGCATCGCTATAGGGCATCGCTGCCATGGGGTGGTGGGCGTTCGACCACCGGCTGCTGCGTGCTGAACTCGATGTTCGCTGCCGACACACTTCTCTTTCGCTTGGTTACCGTCGCTTTCTAGTGCCTTCTCTTGCGCAGCTTCTCGCGCGGTCTCCACGAATAGCGCCAACTATTGGGCTATTAACCAAACAATATACAAGTGGACTAGCTAGAGAGAGCTGGTGAGTAAGAATGAGGGGATCTCTCCTACTCATACCCCTCTTGGGGTTTATATACATGAATAGGGTAGGATGGGAAATTTCCATCCCACCCCTTGATAATTACAAAAGGTGAGGATGCACTGGTACATTACTTTATACTATTGGACCTATTACATACTGGGCCGGTTGCAAAGCCCAGTCAGAGGGGTTGGGCTACCGCTACAACAGTAACACTAATGTGTTTCTCCGTTTTCTATTACCTGTTTGTGTTATAAGCTTTATTCGCTAATTTCATGTAGGAAATTTTGGACAACAAAGTCAGGTGCATAGAGGACATCAATGACGCCCTAACTCATGGGGAGGTAATGTTTCGATCACTACTATCTCTGACAGTACTTTAATTTGAGTTTTTTCATGCCTTCAAAGGCTTATACCTTTTCTTTTTCTTCTTTGGCTGACATGTTACTTCTTTTCTTCAGACTTATCTTGAAGAAAGATTATGTGGGCTGGAGGAAACCAATAAAGCACTGCAGGTGCAGGTATGAACTACAAAGTCTGTTTTCAACCGTTCATTTTTCTTTGTTTATAGCTGATTGTGTAACATCCAGTTAGCTAATTGGGAAAATGAATGGTTAGTGAAATCCTAATATTAAGTAATCTGAATCTTATGAACAAACATTAGTTATTATTTCTGAAAGGCGGTATTTGACTCGGTCAGATTTAGACCTTCAAGCGAAAGGGTGTCTGGCCGAGTGGTTAAGAGCCTGAGTAGCACCCCCTAGGTCCTGAGTTCGATTCCCGAAAGGGGCGAAGGTGAGGACCTAGGGGAAAAAATCCCCTCGCCTGCCCCACAAGCCAAAGCACGGGTTAAGGCCCGGCCAGTCGCCCCACTGTTCGGGTTGGTCGCGGGTTACGGTGCTCTGCGCCGGCCCGGTTCTCACGGGGCAACGGTGCCCCTGTGTCAGGGTGTGGGCAGGGGTTCGGGGATTTCTCGGCCTGCGTGAGAAGGTCTTCTTCTTCGTTTAATGCCCGGGGGGTGGCTTTACCCCCCGCAGGTCGAGTTTTTCAGATTTAGACCTTCAACGGTCTTGTTTCCGCCTGTAGCATGTATGTATTCCCACTTATATCTTCTGATATTACTATTTAATAACAAAGCCTGACAGGTGAAGGTGTTGGATGAAACTTCAAAAAATACCATTGAGGAAAATGAGAGGTTGGTGAAAAGTTTAGATGAACTGGAGTCAAGACTACAAGCCCTTGAAGGAAAGGCTTTTCTTACTGAAGCCTCCATGACTAAAGAGGTAAACGTCGTGCAGAACATTCCTCTGGTGATTTTTAAGTGTTTCATATATAACAGCCTATTTGGCCATTTGATTTTTGCCAATCTGCAACTGAATATTTATATCTCCAGTGAAATTTCCTGGACAGAAATATCACTTCCTATTATTACCCTTTTGGCATATAAAATTCTTACCCTTCAGATTCTAGTGTATAAAACTGAGAAATGGTAATGCAGGTCCCTGAAAATCCAGTGATGGATCGAAAAGATTTTATCGGTTCACTTCTCCATAAGCAGAGCACTGGTTTTACAGACATGACCAGTGAAGTAAGTGATTTTTTGTGGGTAAACCATGAGAATTATCCATTTCTACAAGGGTTTAACTCTACCAGAAAGTACTTTCTCCTATTTGTTATCCATCTCATCAACATGTCAATGTGACAGAATGTCAAAGTTTGGATATTATAGTTAGTTCATTCACATGAATATTCATTCCAAAGGATTGGAATTTAATCACCCGCTTATCTGTTGAGAGTTTAATTTACCATATATGTTAAGTCATAATTGCTTACACGAAATGTTTTCTCCCTGCAGGGTAACGGACTGATTGCTGATAGAGGTCTGAGCAGTTCTGTGACAGTTACTTCTGAGAATAACTATAGTCATATCAACAACAGTCCTAGCAATGCTCATGCTAGTAATTATCTAGATGAAACTTCGGTGCAGCTTCTGGGAAAAGCCAGCAGCACTAGTGCTGCCGAGGGCCTCATTGATGTGAATGCACATCAAGTATCAAAGCAAGGATTTGACGAACCAAGAATGAGTGAAGAAATTGTGCCAGTTCCATTGGATGATATACAAATTCATGAGGATGACCCGCAACCATCAGAAGCAGACGAGGAGACAGCTGAGGTTCCATTTTCTGACGCTCCCATCGTCGGCGCTCCGTTCCGGTTGATTTCATTTGTTGCTAGGTATGTCAGCGGTGCTGATTTGGTGAACCAAAAATAACTCGCCGTCTGCCCATCGAGCTGCTTGAGATCTGTATGTTCGAAAGAGGAGAGTCTCTCTCTCTCTTTTTTATTTTGCTGACATAGTTCTTTCAGTAAGCTATTAGAAGTTTTTCATAATGATAAGATAGCGGGAATGTGTTGGATGAGTGCATTGAATTCAGCAGAGATGTGGGAGCTCTCTTCATTCTTGGTAGTGCTCATGTCACTGCGGATTTTTCTTCCTCCCCTGTCTTTTTTTCAGGGGCAGGAGAAATTCTTGTTCCCGAGGCCTGTGTACTATGGCCCTCATATACCAGCCTTATCATGTGACAAGTTGTACTAACCAGATCCATTGTTCTATTAATATCTGAAATTTTGCTATGCCAGGAGATGGTAGATGCATTGACGGTGTATCTTCTGAAACATAGCCACTTGGATTGAATGGTGTTCTATTGTTATGTTTCAATTGGTACCACTGTTCTCCACATATTCCTTTTGTGTGCGTTGTTACGTTGCTTCGGCGATTTATGCACAGTTCATACTTGTGATTCTCTGGTGTTCTCGCAATGTTCTATATTTTGGTGTCCTATTATGGAATGTTGCCGGTTGCTCCTTTAGCTGAAGAGCCGACGTTAGCCCACGCTCATGTTTGGCTTCCTCATTTGCACGGCAGTGATATGCGCAATCAAAAGAACAAAGATGCCACATGATCTTCTCCAGCTTGATTTTTCCCATGGAAGATAATCACCGGAGCAACAATTTCTGATAAACAGTAGTTTGGTGTGAGCAGGCATGACATATTAAGCATAAAGGTTAACAACCTACCAATTAACTTGTACAGGGAACAATGGTACAGTTGTAAGGATGCAACACTTCATAGTGCCAGTGTTTAAAGCTTCCGGACCACATTGAGGAGGTCAGAATCACAGATTAACTTAAAAATCTAATGACTCGCAGCAACTCACAAGAAACCAAACATACAACTTGTCAGCATTACGCCGACGGAGGATTGGAATCCTTGAGGTTTTCATTGGAGGAGGCGCGGCTCTCTGAAGGGGACTGCCGGAGAGCCTTAATCATCCTGATCACCTCCTCCATTGTCGGACGTCGGTCTGGGGACCGCGACGTGCTCGCCATCGCGATCTGGAGCATCTGGACCAGCTCATCTTCTATGTTATGGTACTTCATCAGCTCAACATCAAACACTTCCGCAGTCCACTCCTCTCGGACCACAGAATGCACCCATCTCGGTAGGTCGACGGCATCATCTTGTCCTTGTGACTGGAGGGGGGTTTTTCCGGTCAGCATCTCCATGAGGAGCACGCCGAAGCTGTAGACATCGGACTTCTGAGTGAATTTCCTGGATTCAAAGGTCTCTGGAGCGCGGTAACTGGCAACAACTCGGGAGGTGTTGATTGGGGGACTCATCAAGGCGCTCAGCCCATAGTCTGAGACATAAGGATTGTGATCCTGATCAAGGAGGACATTGGTCGACTTGATATTGCCATGGGCGAGCTTGGAGCCACCTTCTGCATGAATGTGTGCAATACCATTTGCTGTTCCAAGTATAATCTTCTTCCTGGTATTCCAGTCTAATGGTGTTTTCTCAGCAATACCCTTAATACCTGTTCATCAGTGCCTTAATGAGAAATAGTATCAATGGAATACATGAACATTGCCACACCATCTACAGAAGTAATATTTCTTGGCGCAAATACTTAAGCTAAATTTTTGGTAACAAGATCAACCCAACTTCAGTGAGGGGATGAGCAACAATGCAGGGAGTCCTCTAACTCAATAGAAGAAAGAAAGCCCATGTATCTGTAGGCAATGTTGAAGTTCAGCGGGTAAGTTATCAGTCATGTAACTCATATTTCCTACATTTTATAGCTTGCGATGGGTGTTAAGAGTATAGTTAGGCCCATACGGCCCATACTTGGGCCCATGCCCACTTGTATATACCTTGTAACTATTCGTCTCAATGCAACTGAGGGGGTCTTTTCCTGTAACAAAGACATGGTATCGGAGGCCAGTTGGCAGCCAGATCCCTAACCCTAGCTGGGCCGGCGCCTTCCCGCCGGATTTGGCCAGCTTCGACGGCGGCAGCAGGGCCTTGTCATTCTTCGGGGCCATCTCGGAGGCAACCGCGGCGCGAGAGAAGGGAGCAGAGGAGAGGGAGGCTGTGGCGGCGGTGCCTTCCGACGGTCCTTCCCGTCGCGATGGTCCTTCCTGCCTGTCAACTTGCGCGCCGTTTGCTTCGTGCGACCCTTCACCATCTCAACCCCCCCCCCCCCCCCCTTCGTGGTCACACCAGCTCCGCAGCTCCTCCGAACTCCACCTCCAAGAGTTTGCTCGTCTGCTCCGTGCGCGGCTTCTTCACCCCACGACGGTGCTACATCACCGGCAAGTTCCAAACTGGCGAGTCTCCGGGTCTTCACCCCACGATGATGCTGCATCGCTGGTGAGTTCCTCTGTTCGTGCTGCATAGCCAGTGAGTCATCGGGTCTTCCAGTCGCCGCCGGCCCTTTCTTCTTCATCGTTGCCAGGAGAGTCACCGCCAGCCTCTTTTTCATCTCGCCGTCGGCCTCTTCTTCGTCTCTGCCGATTAGCTCTGCTATCCTCCGCAGTGGTGGCTTGGTTCCTCTGTTGTTCTTTACTACCATGGTAAAGGATAGCTCTCTCTTGATCACTGATATCAAGCTAGATGGTTCCAACCATAGGGAGTGAGCCTTCTCGGCCATGATAGTTGTAAGGGTAGATGATCTTGAGGATCACCTGAACGATGATCCTCCCGATTCAAGGTTGATGATGCCACCAAGAAGGCTTGGAAAAGAGCTGATGCTAAGGTGATGGGAGCTCTAGTTCTGAGTGTTGCTCCTTCACTTTGGATGAGCCTTGAGCATCACCACTCTGCCAAAGAGATATGAAAGTATCTTGAGCAGCAATATCTTCGGCCTAGTGGAGCACTTTGCTTCTCCTTGTTGCAAAGTTTGCATAATCTTCAACCGCAGGACATGTCCATAGAGGAGTACTAAGGAGCCTTCACTCACATCACCAGCCAGCTTGTCTCTATGACTCCAAAGAGTCACTTTGGATGTGTCTTTATGGCTAAAGAAAAGCATGAGTATCAGACCTTCATGTTTCAGTTTGTGATGGGCCTTAGGCAAGAGTTTGAATATAATCACACTCAGTTACTTGGCTGCTCAACTCTTCCTACCTTGGATGATGCACTTGCTCATCTGATTGTTAAGGAGACACGTCTTCGCTCTTTTGATATACCTACTACATTCATGACTCACACCAGTGTTCTTGCCTCTCAGCACTGAGGCACTTCCTCAGGAGATGTAGTTTGTTTCTATTACAAGAAGTCTGGACATACATCTGTTGGCTGCTTTGCCCTTCACCCTGAGATGTTGGCTGAGTAATGTAAGAGGTTTCCTTTGCACCATCGTCGTAGATCTACTAGGAGGCCCTCCACCATTGCAGCCCTTGAGTCAGAGCCTTTAGCGAAGAGTGCCTCAGTTTCAGCTGCCTCCCAGTCTACTTCTGGTGCTGTTCAGCCTTGGGTACTTGATTCAGGGGCTTCTTTCCATGTGACCTCTGATTGCTCTCAGCTTGTGTCCTGCCAGCTAGTGATTGAGACAACTCGTACTATTATGATTTTTTCTTTTGTTCCTGCTCATTTCTGGGGTGAAGCTGTTCCATCAGCTATCTATCTCGCTAATCTTCAGCCTTCCTCTTGTCTTCAGGGCAAGTGCTCCGATGATATTCTGTTTGGTTCTCCTCCCAAGTACGACCATCTTCGTGTTTTGACTGTACCTGGTATATTCTCTTAGCACCTTGTGAGCGTACCAAATTGACTGCTCGGTCTGTCGCATGTATTTTTCTTGGGTACAGCCTTGAGCACAAGGGTTATAGTTGTTGTGATCTCTCCGCTTGTCGCATTCGGTTTATCGAGATGCCACCTTTGCTGAGGATTGACCTTTCTTCTATTCTTCTTCCACTCAATCATCATCCTCAACTTCCTTAAAGTCTACCTCGTTTCTTTCTTTTCCATATATCTTCTCTCCAGATGAGTCAGTTTATGATCTGGCATTATCATCTCTGTCACCAGAGCCACCTTCACAGGTTCCTCCCTCTCCCTCACCTGCTCCACCTTCAAATATATTTCCTTTCTATTAAGTTGTCGTCCCAGAGTTTCATCTGATTCTGAGCTTCCTATTCCTTTGACTTCCACTCTTCCGGCTAGTACTACTAATCCTCGCACTGACGACTCCTCTCAAACATCGAAGTATGCTCTTCGTGACTGTTCTTCCATTAAAATTCCAGACAAATATGGTTTCTATGCAAGAGTAGCTCATGAGCCTCGTACTTATCAGGAGGCAGTTCTGCTACTTTAGTGGCAACTAGCATGTTTGAGGAGCTTGTAGCCCAAAAGGATACTGGTACATGTGATTTGGTGTCACTACCCCCTTAGTCAGTTTCTATCACGTGCAAATGGGTGTACAAGATAAAAACTAGGTTAAGTGGTTCTATGGAACAATATAAGGCTCAACTTGTTGCTAGAGGTTTTCAACAGGATCATGGTTGAGATATGATGAAACCTTTGCTCCAGTTGCTCACATGACAGTTCGCACTTTGAAAGCATCTAGGCCTCTAAAAATGGTTTTGCTAATTAATGAATTTATGAGAATACGAGACTGACATGTTTATTAAGTGTATAAAAGGTTTAGTCCCTAAAATGGTGATGAGACGCTTGTTGAGGATCAAAGTGGCTCAAGGAAAATGTATATGTAGACTAGGATGTTTTTATTTTTACCGGTCTTAGAAGAAAGGATGGAAGACTGGATAATAGACTAAATGTCATACCATTAAGAGGAATCATGGCGAGTAACTTGATAGCATATTCTTATGCCATTGGATCAATTTAGGATCATACATTCATTGAAAATCAAAATTGATAGCCAAATTTGTACTCTGTCTGGAAAAACGAAAGTACTGGAGTTTCAACGGCGGAACTACCATAGAGCGATAGTACTGTAGCCTCAAACGGTACTTCCGGTGCTCGGAAGCTCCGAAACAAATCGAGCGAAGCCTTTTTCCAGAGAGCACTCTCGGAATCAATCGGTGCTCTATCTGGACAACCGGAAGTACCGGCGTGCAAACCGCGATACTTCCGCTTCCCAAAAGCTCCGTCAAAACCTAGCGGAACCTTTTTTCCGAAGAGCACCCTCAGGATGATTTTGTGTCTGCGGCAAACGGAAGTACCGGAGTTTCAACAGCGGAACTACTGCAGAGCGGTAATACCGCAGCCTTAAACGGTACTTTCGGAGCACAGAAGCTCCGAATAACTCAGGCGAAACCCTTTTTCCAGAGAGCGCCAACTCTCGACCTCAAATCAAACGGAAGTATCGCGCCGATATCTTGGAACTTCTGGTGAACGGTACCGGATTTATAACGGCGATAGTTTCGCACCGACTTCCAACGGCTAGTTCAGAAACTCTAAAATAGCCGTTACTGCTGTGTCAGAATAGATCCGGAAGTACTGGCCATTGCACGACGGTTCTTCCGCTCACCCTGAATTTTTCAAGAATTTTCTTGTAACGGCTAGTTTTGGTTGGTAAGGGTATAAATACCTATTCACCTAACCAAGGACAGTAAGAAGAGACCTCATTGAACATCCTTGAGCATTGAGCATTCACTTGTCTCTTTTCAGCTCTTGTACATTTAGTATATTGTGATTATTTATTTGTGTTAGAGCCTCTTGTGAAGATTTATTCTTGTAGTGCCCTAAATTTACTAGAATTGTGTAGATTTCAATTGCTTTAAATCTCTGCCATATTAGAATTGTGGAAATTAATTAGAAGGCAGGAAAAATTTTTAAATCTCCTATTCACCCCGTTCTAGTTGGTTATCCTTGATCCTATACACTTTGATTTTTGTGGCTGTTGTTTGGCCATGGAAAATTTCTCAAATGGATGTTAAGAATGTCTTCCTTCATAGTGATCTACATGAGGAAGTCTACATGAAATCACATCTGGGTGTTGAAGTTCCATCTGGGCATTTATGTCGCCTTCGAAAAGCTCTTTATGGACTCAAGCAAGCTCCCTGTGCCTGGTTTGAGCGTTCTAGCTATGTGGTTCAAGTTGTTGGTTTCTCTAGTGAACATGACCCTACACTTTTCATTCACACCTCCAAGTGTAGGCGTACATTGCTTTTGCTCTATGTGGATGACATGTTGATTACTGGAGATGATTCAGAATATATTGCCTTTGTTAAGTAAAAATTGAGTGAGCAGTTCAAGATGTTAGATCTGGTGTCCCTTAGTTACTTGCTGGGAATTAAGGTTGATCATACTAATGATTGCTACTATATCTCTCAGCATCGGTACACTCAGGATTTGATCTCACTCAGGTCTTACTGATACACGCACTGCTGCTACACCTATGGAACTCTATTTGTAGTTGTGTCCTACTGATGGCACCCCTCTTGAGGATCATTTTCGCTACAGGCATCTTGTAAGCAGCCTTGTGTATCTTACTATGACTAGACCTGATATTGCTCATATAGTCCATGTTCTTAGTCAGTTTGTCAGTGCTCCTACCTCAGTTCATTATAGTCACTTACTCCATGTACTTCGGTACTTAAAGGGGACTTCTCGTCATTTGTTCTATGATCACTCTAATGAGCTTCAACTTCATGCTTAATCCGATTCCACCTGGGCCAGCAATCCTATTGACCATCGCTCAGTAAATGGTTATTGTCTTTTTCTTGGCACCCCTCTCATTGCTTGAAAGTCCAAGAAACAGACTGCAGTGTCCTGTTCCAATGCTGAGGCTGAGCTTCGAGCCCTTGCCACTACTACATCAGAAATCGTGTGGCTGTGGTGGCTTTTGGCTGATCTTGGTGTTCCGTGTGATGCACCCACATCCCTCTTTTGTGACAGGATCGCTGCTATTCAGATTGCAAATGATCCCGTCAAACATGAGTTAGCCAAGCATATTGGCGTGGATGTTTCATTCACACATTTTTATTGCCAACAATCAACTATTCGTCTCCAATATGTTCCTTCAGAGTTTCAAGTGGTAGATTTCTTTACGAAGGCTCAAACTAGAGAACACCACAGACTTCATATTCTCAAACTCAATATGTCAGATCCTCCTTAAGTGTGAGGGGGTGTTAAGAGTATAGTTAACCCATGAGGCCTATACTTGGGCCCATACCCACTTATATATACCTTGTAACTATTCATCTCAATGCAACAGAGGTGGGGATCTTTTCCTGTAACAAAGACAATGAGCATGGCATTTTTGCATGTGAATTGGTTTTCTTAGCTCAGGGATGGATATGTTTGTGATATTTGCTAAGAATGATTTGTTAGGCTCCTAGTTTGCACGATTAATCAATTTCACATTAAAATAAACATGTAACAGCGAAGGCATTAGCATACCGTGTAACATGGCTGAAAGGCTGCCAGTAGCAATATACTCATAAACAACAAGAGTCTCATCCTTTGAGTAGTAGTAAGCACGAAGCTGTACGAGGTTTGCATGTTTGCCTACTCCACCGATGAGCTCCATCTGCTGCTCAAACTCTTTCTTCCCTGCCACAACATCCTTTAGCCTCTTGACGACAACAACAGTGCCATCCTCAAGTATAGCTTTGTAGGCAGTTCCATAGCTCCCCTTGCCAAGGACTTCTGCAGAAGCTTTCAGTAAATCCTCCAAGTCAAAGTTGTAACTGCATCCGTCCAAGAAAATCAGCTTGTACTTCTCAGCCATTTGAACACCACTACTCAGATCCTCTTTACGTTTCTCAATCCTCACACCATCAATCCCCTTACCATTGTAATCCACTCCATCTTCTTTCTTCTCCTTCTTTGAAAAGCACATAGTGAACATCACGGCAACTAGCAGAAATACAGCAAAGCCCCCAACAGCAGCCGCAATTATAAAGCCAGTGCCTACTTTCTTACAACGATGTGGCAATGTTGGTGATGGTGGCAATGAAGATTCTGGGGAGGGTGTTGGTGAAGGAAGACCAGAACATTCAGCTAGCGGCAGCCCGCACAATCCAGGGTTCCCCAAGAATGAGCTATTTGAGAATATTTGGAGGAAGGGAGGGATTGAGCCATTCAACTCATTGTTGCTCAGATTTAATTGTCTTAGATTTGGAAGTTTAAGATTAGGGATTGGTCCAGACAGAGAATTCTCTGCTAAATTAAGGATAGATAATTGGGTAAGATTTTGCAAACTTGTAGGAATTTCTCCTATGAAGGAGTTGTAGGAAAGATCAAGGGTATTAAGGCTTGGAGAGAAAAAAGAAGGCAAATCTCCTGACAGTTCATTGTGCTGAAGAAATATGGAATGTAAAGAAGGAAGTGAGGTAATATCAGACGGAAGGCTTCCACTCAAACGATTAGACCTCAGGCTTAACACTTGGAGGGAGACAAGCTTGCCAAGAGTATTTGGAGGAATTGCACCGATCAACCCAGCAGCTGGTACCCTAAGGGCAGATATACGTGATCGATCCGCTGAGCATGTTACACCATGCCATGAGCACAATGAGATATTTTGACCCCAGTTGAGCTTGTTGCCATGGTAGACTGCAGAGACAAAAGCAAGGAGAGCTTGCTTCTCAGAGGCTATGTCTGCTGTAGCCAAAGGGATGAATAGTGATAGCAGCAGATGTAAACAGAGTAGCAGAAGTAAAGAGCCTCTAAGATTCAGATGACCCATAAAAGATATCTCTGAACCAAGGGAACTAAATGAGCAACAACACCATCTGTTTGTATCACAGTAATAACCAATCCTGCTGCAATGAAAATGGCAAATGTTAGTGCTATAATCTGAAAACTGAAAGTACAACTCTAAACATAAGTAAGCATCTTTAACTCATCATATCTCTGAAGAAAGTGTAGCCATATGGGCAATCGCAGCAGATGCAAGGAAGCACAGTTCCATGTTCTTATGTGCGTGCCTGTGGAAGCCAGTGAGGAAGCACAAAGCTTGCCCCCACAAGAGGCTCATGCCATGAAAAAACCAAAGTACTTTCAAAAGAAAAATTCCCATCAAAGCCAAATAATTTTAAAAATCTTGTTCCAAACTAGTGCAGCTTGCTTTTTCCTTGAAGAAATAAAAAAATGCAGGCAAAGTTGTTATCCTGCCAAATTGGTCAGTGTGAATCATTAGAAAACATGTGTAGGGAGCCTGCCCGTTCTCACTCTGGCGGTCTTAGCAGCCATGCACTTTACTGAGCTTCTTGTTCGCTAAAGAGATTATTCTCTATTACCACGACGCAATTGTAAATCACCGGAATAAAAAACCAATAGCTAATCAACACAAGGGACAAGAATTCTACATCTAAAGAACGGCTAAGAAGTAGTAGGAAGAAAGCAATTAAAGGCAAAAACAGCTGAAATGGTAGGGTCGACATGTAAAAGCCAAAAAGCATCAATAAAGAGAAAGGGGAGGCAAGAAGAAAAATAAAGCACATCAATAGTTGAATACTAGCCACGAAGATGAGCATATCACAACATGTACAACTTTCTTGAATGAAACAATGAAGGGTCTGTTCTTTTTAGCTACGGCTTATAGCTTTTGGCTGAATTTTTTGAATTTTAGCTGTTTACGGTACAGATTACGGAGAGACCGATATTTACTTACGATTTTGACTGGTTCAGATGTTGGGCTTTTAACGTTTAACTTGTAGACCCCGTTTTGAGAAAATACTCCGTTTGAAAGTTAGGTACTGTAGCAAAAGTCAAAAGTCGCCCAGCTTTTGACTTGCCGAACAGGCCCGAAGTATGCTTACCACAAACCAAGTTTAATCTAGCACATCCTCGCCAAAAGATAAGCAAATCACATTGAAAAAACATGGTGTGAAGAGGATAAGACTTATTCCTCCCCACATGACGTAGGCTCCGCTATTTTCGGCTTGCATTTTTGGCTTATTTTTCACTATCCCTAAGTCTAGTCTAGGGCATAGCAGTACAATACGCTTATAGGCCCTGATCAACTCGGCTTCGGCTTCTGGCTTCTGTCTTATTTTTCACTATTAATAAGTTTCGTCTTTTTATGAACTTTTGGCTTTTTGTTGAGCTTTTTTACCGGTTCTTTTTCCCCGTATTTGTTTGTATTATACGTAATGAGCTAACATATTTTTTATATTTTTATATTTTTTTAAATTTAATTATACTAAATAAGTCTCTGTCAGCTAAAGTGCTTTTTTCAGCCAGCTACAGTATTTTCATCCATAAGCTTTTCAGCCGAACAGATCACCACCTAAGACGGGCTAAGTTTACTGTGAAGCACAGCACGCTTAAGACAGACTAAGTTTACTGTGAAGCACAGCACGCTTAAGCTCGCGATCCAAGCAGTCAGATGATTGCAGCCTTGCACGCAATTTTGAGCTAATCATTCACATCTAGGATAAAACTTAGCAGCCTTACCATCGCACAAGGCTTCGAGGCCCACCACAGTGCAGCATGTAAGGCAATGACCACTATTAAAAAAAGCTGCTTGATCGGAGAGCGCCACTAAACTAAAGAAAGGTGAAAGGAAAAGTGAAACAAATAAAGGCAAACCTGAACACACTAACCTAACTAAAATGTGAACTAGGGAAGCTAGGGCACTGGCAAGGAGATGCTTTTGTGGGAGATGAGCCAGAGTGGGATTGCACATGCCATTGGACACTCGGGTTTGCAGCATTGTTTACTGACTACAAGATCTTGGTTGGTGTATAATTGTTTAATTTCCAATTAAAGAGATCATCTTTTCTATTTCATAGAACAATCGAGTATCAGTCATCCAAAACCGATGCTCAGGGAATGATTTCACACCTTTTCATCCGTGTCACCGTGTGTATCGTATTGCTTCAGTGAATTATTACCGGAGTACAAGTGTGCTACTGCAAGGCATGGCATATATGTACTAGTACTACTACTAGTATGTCCACTATTCAACCACAAAAGCAAGAATGCAACTAACAGAGATTAAACACATAGTATATGACTAATCCTAGTGTGCTACAACTTAAAAAAAAGTGTGACCGTATAGATAGATACATGATGCTATCATGTTAATCGGAAAGAAATGTGACCAAAATCGAATTCAGGAACTGAAGGCCCAAAACGGGGAAGGAAAAGCGACGCCCGTTTTGACCGCAGAAACGCCTCATTGAATCGAATTGCAGAAAGGGAAAAGTACAAACACAAAGGACACAATAAATTCGACAAAAACGCTGCAATCTCTCTCTCTCTCGCGCGCGCGCGCGCGCGCGATGCCAACAACAGTAGTAATCTTTTTCAAGAAACTCGCCGAAAGAAACCTTACCACAGGGGAAGAAATACACAAGAACAGCAACCAGACACAAAAAGAGCACAAGAAAATCAGGGGAAGATCCTCAAACGCGAAGGCGCAAGAGCGGTGCAGTGCAGTACCTCCAGTGCGCGCGGGAGGGATCCCTGAAATGGACGCGGGGCTTGAACTGTGGGGAGCGATTATGCGGGAGCTGAGAGAGATGGATGTGATGTGGTGATCAGCAGAGGGTAGAGAGGGAGAGGAGCGTTTAAAACGAGGAACGGAGAGGAGGCCTGCCCGAAGAGCCTGACAGCCACCAGAGCCGTGGCAGTTGGGTACAGCACGCTCTTCTTGCTGCCGTGGGGGGCTATGCTTTTTTACCGTCTTGCCCTCACTCATCCAGGCGAGGTGTGGGGCCCACCTAAGTCAATCCGGGAGTAAAGTGTAACCGCAGAGCGCCGATTTGGTGGGCTTTTAATGCTGTCACTTATCACTTTTATTTTTTAAATTCTGATTATTTGCTGGAAAGAATTGTATGTTATTTTAATTAATATAGTTAAAATCGGTACAGTGTTTACTATAATCGACTTATCAATTCTAATTTAAAAAATACACTGTTTAAAACTTAGTTATTACAGTAAAAAACATAAGCAACAAAACCAAAATAACCCAATCTTTAATGGAACACCGGTGATTCCATTAAATCGAGGCAGGCCTGAGCAAATCGCCGGCCACTGGCCAAACTAGAAAATACATACAAACGCCAACCTTAGCTAACACATGGACCATTACAAGATCAGGGGCAACGAGCAATGTTTTAACAAACTTGAGAAGTGAAGCAACACAAGCGGCCTTGTCGTTGGTCGAAAGATCATAGCACATGTTCTTTCACACTATGGTTAATAGTTTTTATTTATATTTTTTAAAACAGTAGTGAATGATAAAAATACTAATATAAACTATGTATGTAGTTTTAGATTTAAAATACTGTTTAAAAAACTATCTTATTTAATTTAATTTCCAGAGAAACTAAAAATAAAAAAGCCCGAAAGAAAGCCATAATGCTGGCACCGACGTGATTAGAAGCATCCGTCTCGATAACCACATTCCCCATCATCCCTAGCTCGGTTGCTTCCTTCATGGCAGAATGGGGCTTCCCTATCCTCTCTCCCTATTCCCCTCCCTATCCCCTCAATCTAGACCACTCACATCTCATCCAATGGCCAATATTTTTTTATATTTTCACCATTTGCCTATCCATCATAAATAATAAAAATACAGAAAAAATAAAATTTATTTTTTGTTATAATTTTTTACAGGAAAATAAAATTTATTTTTATTATAATTTTTTTTACAGAAATTATAATTTTTTCTGTAAAAAAATTATAATAAAAAATAAATTTATTTTTTCTGTATTTTTTATTATTTATGATGGATGGGCAAATAGTGAAAATATAAAAAAAATACTGACGGTGGTCTAGATTGAAGGGATAGGGAGGGGAATAGGAAGAGGGGGATCGGGAAGCTCCATTCTTCATGGCACGCATGTGAGCTTTCTGCTTCATATCGCAAAGCAGTGGGAGATCACGCTCACCATGGAGGGTTGTGCTTCGGAGATGACAGATCGCTGCGGCGGGAGCGGGCCAAAATTTATTGAGGAATACCACGTTCTAAACGGGGTCGAAGTGGTTATTTGATAGGCGCAAGTAAGGCCTTGTTTGGTACAGCTTCACTAATAGCTTCATGAGTTGTTGTGAGTTGTTTTTTTGCCAAACACCCTTTTTGCAAACAACTTCATGGATGAAGCTCCTTAAATCATGCTCTCACAAAGGAATGGGATGGGGTGAAGCTGAAAATAGTAGCTTTTCACAGCTCTCTCCCTCAGGCTCGCAATTCTAGGAACTCACTGCCCTTGTAGTTGACAGAAATTACAGTACTTTGCCACTGGGTCCCCACGCCTGTTCCCTCTCCTCCCGTTCGCACTGATTTTAAATTTTTTATTTTTTTACTTTTTTAATTCATACTCATTCAAATATATTATTTTTTAATTCATATGACCATATACAAACATACAACTCCAAATGTTTGAACAAGTCAGGTAGACAGGGGTATCTTGGATAATTGCCCTCTCTCAGCCATGCATGAAGCTGTTGGTGAAGCTGTTCTGCCAAACAGTTTTCCAAAACAGATTTAGCTTCACTGGTGAAGCTGCTCGTGAAGCTGAAACAAAAAAAAACAGCTTCATTAGTGAAACTGAGCTGTGCTAAACAGAACCTAAGTACACAGAGAGTAATCATACAACTACTGATCAGAAACTAGTTAACTGCGACCGTATATACTCCTAACAATTGCCAACCATATTTTTGTCACTTGTGTCGTGTGTGATGTTACAGACCAGCACACGTCGAACGAATCTCGAGAGGTCTCCGTCTATCGCTGGCACGAATAACGAGTACGTAGCCAGGTTTCTTACTCGCTAAGGTTTTACACCGTCAGAAAAGATTAAAGGAACAAGAAAAAAGAAAGAGGAGTGTGAAAGGGATTAGGGAGCCATGCAACGCAACACGTGGCCATCCATCAATGAACCACAGTGGAGGTCCAGAGGTAATTGCGGGAGACAGAGGTCAATAATACCATGGCCCATCGAACTTTATGGGCTGGGATGAACTGTTTGGTTGAATCTCACTTCACATCACTTTGCCTACTTTTCTCCTCCTCCTTTACTCCCAGAAACCTCTAAGCCACCGTTTTTACGCTTTAGGGGCTGTCCTACCTAGCTTAAAGGTCCCACTTGGTTAAACTAAAAAGCTATGGTTTATAACTGAAATTGCACTGTAACGGATAAAATTTTACTGTAACTGAAGATGATTTATTTGACATTATTAAATTTAAAAATTTTAAAAATAGAAAAAATATACTAGCTCATCACGAACAACGCAAACGAATACGGAAAAAAGAACCGGCAAAAAAGCTCAAAAACCAAAAGTTCAGAAAAAGACGAAATTTATAAATAGTAAAAAATAAGTCAGAAACCAGAAGCTGAAACTGAAACGAGTGAGGCCAAAAGCTCTACCTTAGCTTTGACTATCAAATTTTGATTAAAACTATATTATAATGGTTATTAGCTTTTAGAGTTAAAAATAAAAATAAGAAAAATAAAAAACATTATATCCTCATGAACAATGCAAAAACAAAAAACAAAAAAGTCAAAAAACTGTAGAAAACCAAAATTAAGAAATCGAAATGTTTAAGTGAAAACCAGAAATCAGAAATTGAAACGGTTTGGAGCAGGCCTTAGCATCTCAACTGGAGCCCAACTGTGATGAACTGGTCTAATTTTCTCTATCTTAAAATCGCAGTTAGTATAATTATTGCAAGCTGAAAAAAAGCAAACGCGCGTGTTCTACATTTTTGTCGGTGTGTGTGATGAACTGGTCTAATTTTCTCTATCTTAAAATCGCAGTTAGTATAATTATTGCAAGCTGAAAAAAGCAAACGTGTTCTACATTTTTGTCGGTGTGTGTTCAAGTACTCTAATTGATTCTCTCCCTGATTTAGTGATTTGGTTGGATTTTGATCTGTCCAAGAGCCTGCTCGGCCTGCCGCAGACAGACGGACACAAACGCCACGCAAGGAACAGGAACGACAACGTCATGAAGAAATGCAGCACCGGTAAACAGTGTAGACGACCTTGGAGTTTCGGGAATCATGCCAAATTTTCTTATGTGGGGCAGCAGTTTCGGATCATGAGATCATTCTCTTCGTCTCACAAGAAAACAAGAGCGTACGCAGGCTGTTGGTCACTAGTTAGTGCAAGAGTGCGGACTCATCTTTGTTGGCGTTTTTGCATGCATGAGCAGGGAAATTCGGTAATATTACAATACAACAGCGCTTAACGTTGATTATCCCATTTTCCTTCGTAGGATCGTATGACAACCGAAGGGATAAATGATGTCTCTAAATTTTCTCTAACTATTTACTAATTATTCACTTCAATAGTTATGAAAATCTATAAAGATTAAAAATCTTAAATTTTGAAAAATCTCAGTGCTACAATAATTTTGTTTGTAAACGTGTGGGACATCGACGACGTGCAACCTCAACGTGTCTAGTTGGGATAGGTTGTCGCCGTCTCCGCCGTGGTGCGAGAGGAGGTCATCCGCGAAGTCCTTGAACCTGGCCCACTCCAGCTTGGCCCGCACCCTGTCGCGCTCGCGGCGGGTCGCTGATGCTACGGCCTGGAACTCCCATTGGTCGACGACTCAATGTCGAGGCACAGCGCGGTGCGCCAAAGGTGGTGCCACCGTCACGACAGGACACTCGTCTGCACGAGCTACCTAGCACGTTGGTGCGAGAGGATGCACTAGAGTAACGGTGATTATTTGGGCTTCAGCTTCTAGCTTCTGACTTATTTTTTACTATTCATAAATTTCGTCTTTTTCTGAACTTTTGGCTTTTTGTTGAGCTTTTTTGCCGGTTCTTTTTTCCCATATTTGTTTGTATTATACGTAATGGGCTAACATATTTTTTTTATATTTTTTAATTTTTTAAATTTAATTATACTAAATAAGTCTCTGTCAGCTACATTGTTTTTTCAGCCAGCTACAGTGCTTTTCAGCCATATACCACTCAAAATAAGCCCAAATAATCACCACCTAAGCAGTTTCACAGGGGTGCCCAGCCAGTCCTGCTTTTGCAGTGGCGCACTCCATGGCAATGGCAAGGATCATCGGAGGCTTAGGTTGTTTATATACGATTCAGACATCTTCCACCATTGGTTCTTCAAATCGAACGGCTGGAATCGCAAAAGTTGATGCACCCCTGGTCGCGATCTTTCCTCGAAACGTGCGAGCATCGCACGATTCGAATAGCCTTGGTAGAAAAGTGCTGCCCAAGCGGGCTCTTAGTGGCCTAGTGGGGGAAGTGGGGTGTGGGCGTGCTGGCCAAAAAAAATGCACTGCTTTATCAAGAAAAAGGCCCATGAATAGCAGCAATCGGGCACACCAGAAAAATACCCTGCCGCCTAGGGGGTGCAAACGAAACAAATAATTTTCATCCAACTGATTGATTGAAGACTCATGGAATGAATATAGAAGGGATAAATGGATATCCGGCACTATCCATGTGCGACTCTGAGAAAAAAAAATACGGAATAAGATATAGGATAAGTGATACATATCCGTATATATCCGTATGTCAAGTGATATGAGTAAGTCTGTTGTGACTTTACTTAGGAATAAGATAATAGGTAGACGGATTGTCACATCTAAACAATCGAGGAATACTGAGTGCTCTTTTTTTGACATTTCGACGATTAGTCTCTTCGTGTTCGCTCTGATTACATATCTACTGTTTAATATCCTGTATAAGGACGTAAAAGAGTTGGATAATTTCTGTCTGACCTACTGTCCAAAGGTTTGTGGAGCGAATACAGAATAGAGTAATAGATATCTAAGTATTATTTATGTTTGGCTTTTACTATGAGAAAAAAATGAAATAAAAGAGTAATATCAACCGTATCCATTCCGATTTCACCTCTCCTCACCTCCCCATGGCACCGCCCTTCGCCGCCGCCCATGGGCAGATCCAATATGGTTCAAGGGTGTTCAGTTGAACACCCAAATTTTTTCATGTAATATCCAATATTTTGTAGTTATATTACAATATATACTGATAATTAGACAAAATATTTTATATTTGTACCCTCAATTGATTTCAACCCACTCCCACATCTTCCCTCCCCCAATTGATTTTAACCCATTCTCACACCTCACCACTCCAATTCACCTAAAGTAGCACGACCTAATAACCCATCTGCTCCCTCATAAGATTAGCCCATTGGCCCATCTGTATACCTCTCAAACCTTAACCTATCCTCCAATTCACCTAAAGTAGCACGACCTAATAACCCATTTGCTCCCTCATAAGATTAGCCCATTGACCCATCTGTATACCTCTCAAACCTTAACCTATCCCCTTCCTCCCCTCTCTACATCTCTCTCAGGCTCCATTGATTCATACCAAAATCGCCAAACCCAGTGGCACTGATGCACGAGATCGAGGGGCAATTGACCACCAAACGACTTGGTGAGTGGCAAGAGCAACTCTGGCATCTGGCTTGGCCTCAATCGCAAGGAGCACAGCCACAATAGACATCAATACGTCTGTAAGGAGTAAACGGGCAATGACTGTCACCTACAAGCCGAGGAGGGAGCGTGCAACGACGATGTCCAAGCTGACAAGGTAGTAGGCACTAGGCAACGACTATACGTCATCGTACACTGATGCATGCATGTTATACACATCAGACTGCATCAACACAATTTCATTTTAAGTTATTTCGTAATTTCTCTAAATTATTTTATATTTTTTCTAAATTATTTATAGACTGGTAGACACGAACTGCGTAGGTGAGCGACAGTCGGTGGACGTGGCAGAAAGACGTGATGGCAATCACACGTGAGGCGGCACGGGGTGCAAGGTGAGCATGTGGTAGCACGGACGAGCAGAGAGGTGTTGCGGGCAAGCGAGCGATAGCATGGTGAACTCGGAGGTAGTGAGCAAGCAGCGAGAAGGGAGCAACGCGGTAGCCAAGAGGGAGTGCGACATCGAGAATTGAGCAACACATTCAACTTATCATTATCGTCCTCTCTCTAGATCTAAGTGTACTCCACTTATTTTCTTTCGTTCTCCGCTTTGCTCTACTCTGCTCTGGTTCCGGTTCTTTCTGAAACTTAGCATTTACTTTCTTCGGTTTTTCTAATAGATACTGTATAAAAATACAGTCTTTGTTTTAGACTATGAGCAGTTAGTTGGACCCTTATTACATTTGTTTACATGCTAATTTTTACTATGTTTTACTCCATAGAATGATCATACAATTTCCTCTTAGGTAGATGGTTCTTGCTGACGGGTAAAAGAGAAAAAAGGGCAGGATCAATAAGATATATAACTATCGTTAATCTCTATGATTTGTTATTTAATTCATGTCATCATTCTCGTCTTATGTCGTCTATTTCCTCATATAATTTATGTATTTTTATTATATCTATATATATATACCGTTGTATCAGTGTTTTTGAAAAATAGTTTGTTACAATATTGACATATTCGAGTCTGAAATCCGAACATCTATCCTAAAAATCTTAGATCCGTCACTGCCACCGCCGCCGCCGTGGCCGTCTCCTCCTCCTCGCCCTTCTTCTCCCACTCCTCATCCCATCCCATCCTCCGCTGCAATCTGCCCCCGAGGTCCGTCTCCTTGCGGCCGCGGCGCCACTCGTCCGCGTCCTCCGCCGCCGCGGGGGCGGCCGAGTCCGCCGGGAGGCCGCTTCTCGAGGTGCGCGGGCTCACCGCCTCCGTGAAGGAGACTGGCGTGCAGATCCTCACCGGCGTCGACCTCACCATCCGCGAGGGCGAGGTTCGTGCTGCTTTGGAAGTTAGCGGCTTGTGGTGTAGTGCTTAATTGGGGCTGTGAGGTTTGGGGGTGCTGATTCGTGTTGGTTTCTGTCTGCGTGTGTTCATAGATTCATGTTGTCATGGGGACGAACGGCTCCGGCAAGAGCACCCTCACAAAGGTAATAATGATGTGCTTCTGCTCCATTCACTTGTTTTTTTCTTGTTATAATCAAAACTGCTGAGATATAGGAATAAATCGTTGCCTGCATCCGTTTATGTGCCCGGTTGAGATTCCTCCGTTTATGCTAGGATCAAGAGGACCAAAATCTTTACTCTTACTCCTGTAATTTAATTTTTATACAATTTAATTTTCACGATAGATTATCATCAGTGTAGTGCTTGCCTATTGCAATAAAAAATTGCTCTGATAAATAATTGCTGCCATCTTAGTTACGTGTGGCTTCTCCAGTATGTGCTTCCAAGTTCCCAGCTAGCGTTAGAATTTAGTTGGACACGCATGAGATAGTTATTTTTTTTTACAAATTTTCTGTGGATTTTTATATTTAATCTTGTATTCCATTCAACCAAGTGTGTTTTGGCATCATACAAGTTGCAGAACCTAATCTATAACAAGATGTTTAAATTCTGTTCCTACTAAATGAAATATCATTGTTTTTTTTTCTTTCCAAAAAAAATCCCAACCAAATGTAGCATCTATACAAGATGTTTTGAGGTAGCCTTATTTGTAAGTTTAGGTCCAGCTTAAAAAGTGCAGCCAGGATAGTCCAGCTAGCATGAGCTTGAAAGGCTTGTGGAGACCAACCCCTTAAGCATTCAGTAAGCTTTGTTACAAGTTATGCCATGACGGCGGCCTTGGCAGCGACGGCCTGAGCGGTGATGGAGCGGCTCGAAGCGGCGACGGTGGCCTGGGCGACGGCAGCCTTGGCAGTTGTGGCCTGAGCGGCGGTGGAAACATCGGGGCGGCGGATGGCGGGTAGTAGGTTGGGGAGAGCGGCGGCGAATCCTCAGCAGAGGTGCGGAAAACTACCCTAGCTCTGATACCATGTTATGAATATTGTATATATATTCATGAGGCCCAAAAGGCAATATATATAGAGAGTACAAAGGGGATACACAGAAGAATATGCTATATACAGATAAGGAAATCAAGGCATATAAGAAAACAAATAACAATTCTATTCTACCCTTAACACAGGAGATGTTTATTACCCAGGAGAATGCTCCCTTAAATTTATTACCTGGGAGATGATTCAGATGATTGTTTATTGATGCATCAATCAGATTGTGAGGAAGAGGTGAGTGTCAAAGTCTGATTATTTATTATACATCAGTTGTTGTGTCAATCAACCTCTTTTGTGATTTAGCATACTTGATGTAATCATCACTCTGAATTGTCACTCCTGTCTATTATTTCGAACAGAGTCAAAAGCTAATCAACCTATTTTCTGATTTAGCATACGTGATGTACTAACTTCCAACTTGTATTGAACACCACTCCACTGAATTAAAGAACCCATTGGATTACATAGTAAAACTTGTGGTTTCAGAAACAAAGAACTAAAGACAAATCTGAACATATCAAAACTTTACTGATGCTCAATGGTCAAAACTGGGATCACGTTTCAAGCAAAATGTCAACTTCTACTTGATGAACTCTCAATCTTTTACCTCTCTAGCATTCAGCTGTACTGCCGATTAAACAGGAAAGTGTACACCGTTCAGGCGCTCGAATGAAATTCAGGCTGATATCCAAAAGGCAGAGAGTATTTTACAGTGCATGCGCCGCTGAATCTAATCAGGTAGGCATAGGCAGGTGTAGTTCTGGGCAGCTAGGCTCGTGAGCCCCTGCGAGCCGGCTTGAGCCATGCGCCGAGCCGAGCTTTTATTCTGGTTAAAAACAAGGTTATGCTTGTAGCTCAGGGCTTTACTCAAGTAGAGGACTTGGGTTTTGAAGAGACATTTATTCTAATTGCTAGATTAGAAGTCATTAGGATACTCTTAACCTTTGTAGCCTCTAGAGGGTTTAGACTATATCAGATGGATGTTAAGGGTGTTTTCCTTAATGGTTTCATAGAAGAAGATATCTATATTAGACAACCACCTGTATTTGAGAGTCCTAAGTTCTCAGATCATGTCTGTAAGCTATCAAAAGACCTATATAGCCTTAAGCAAGCCTCTAGAGATTGTTATGATAGGGTTAAATTATTCTTATTGAAAAATAGGTTTGAGATGAGTAAGGTAGACAAGACATTATTTATCAAGTATGGTAGTGATTTTCTCTTGGTTTAAATATATGTGAATAACATCATTTTCTGGGAGGATCTTCTCATGTTGTTTCCAAGTTTTCAAATAATATGAGTAGAGAATTTGAGATGAGCATGATGAAAAAATTGAACTTCTTTCTGATATTCCAAATTAAGTAGACGAAGTAAGGCGCTTTTATTCATCAAGCCAAGTACACTAAGGACTTGCTTTGATGCTTTGACATGGTGGGTAGCAAGCCTATCTCCATGCTGATAGCTTCTACTTCTACCTTGGATCCAGATGAGGACTGTGAACCTGTTGATCAAAAAGAGTACCGCAGCATGATCGACTCTCTCTACCTCACAACTTTGAGACCGGACATATAATTCGCCGTATATCTGTGCGCTCGATTTCAGACTTCTCCTTGCGTACTATCAAGTGGTGAAGCGCATCTTCAGATACATCCAGTCCACCATTGAGTTCAAACTTTGGTATTCTAGCTTTCGTATATGCTGATTTTAGGAGTTGTAAGATAGATGGAAAGAGTACCTGTGGGACTTATCACTTCCTAGGCACTTCTCTCATCTCTTGGCCTTAAAGCAATATTCTGTTGTACAATCCACTGTTGAAGTTGAGTATGCAGCTGTTGCATGTAATTCCATACCAATTTTAGTAGCATTTGGACGATATTTGATCAAGCTCTTCGAATTTGGTTTTCATCTTGAGAGATTTCTTAACGAGCCGAGCCGAGTCGAGCTGCAGCTCCATGCGAGCTCGGCCGAGCCTGGCTCGAGCCGGCTCGACTCGGCATGTTTCCACTCCTATATATATGTACTGCCAAAGAAAATACTGAACTTGTGTCCTAATTTTGATGGATAATATGGTGTTAGTCAATGATCAAGAGCCAAAGAGCTATGGTATCAATAGGTTCTACACATTTAAACATAAATGTTTCTTACTCTAGCATTCAACCCACTTCACTTTTGGAAAAAGAAACTCCACCACAAATGTTTGTAAAATATATAGCAAACATGAACAAGTTCACTCATATAATCACCAAGGTTATCACAGCGTCGCCTAGTCGACGCCTAGGCGTCCCGGCGGCCGACGGTGGACGCCGTGGCCCGTCGCCGATCCTCGCTCGCTTAGGCGGCGTCGGCGATGCCCAGCGTCCCGGCGACGCCTGCGTGCGTGGCGCCAATCCGGCGCGCCGCCAAGGGGGGCACTACTTAGTACTCACTACTCAACACGGACATTACCCGACCCGACTACTCGCTACTCAGTGTCTCAGTACTCACTAACCTCCGACTGGAGTCCAGCAGCCGCCTCTAGGGTTTCTCCTGCCGCCGCCGGGTCGCGACGCCGGTCGAAATCGCTGCTGCTCTCCTCGCCGCGGATCGCGACATCGCTCCTCCGCCGGTTCCCTCTCCAGCGGTCGCAGGCTCGCAGCTCAGGTAATCTCCTCATCTCCCGCTCCTGTACTCTGCTTTCTTCTCCGCTCCTGGCGACATCGAGCCCAAGGCGACGAAGAGGAGTCGGTGGGGAGGGGGGAGGAGGCGGCGGGGAGGGGAGGTGCCAGGCAGGGGGGAGCGGGAGAGACGAGATGGGGGGAGAGGCAGCGGTAAAGTCTGGCGGTGCCCTGGCGGCTAGGGTTAGTCGGTTAGATATTTGTTTGGTATTTTTGCGATTAGGTCCTCAAGGTTCCTGAAAATTACGAACTGACCTCTTCTTTAATGTATTTCTTCTGATTTAGACCTCCTGAGACATGGTTATTTGAATTAATTGTGCTATTTTCGGTCGTATAAGGTATTATTTATCGTCTAACTACTATCGTCTAACTATCGCCATGGCGGGCGCCTAGTCGGCGTCCAGGCGCTCTGAGCTCGCCTCGACTTGCCAGAGCGCCGTGACAATCTTGATAATCACAACACTAATTAAAACATTGTTGCCGTTGACATTTTGGCAATCCATTTAACACCCCAATTTTTTAGAATATGGAAACAGTGCTGGGAGTATTTCAATGCTTTCAAACTTCTTAAATGGAGGGCATGTATTGTTGTTGATAATGCTTCTAATCGGTTACTTCCAGGGCAATGGCAAGATAGTGAAAACAGGTGACATCTCCCTAGCCAGCTACATTGATAAGGATGGCTTCAAATCATTCATGCTCCTGTATAGCGTGAATAAGGTTCTGTTTGGTTCGCTCTTCTTTTTCCTTATTTTTGAGAGATTTTGTTCCCTCTTATGATGACTGACTTGAAGTTGTCCCATGCACTCACATGGTAAACTGTATCTGTGATGATTCCTCCTTATAAAAGAGAGAAAAATGATGAAAGGAATTTATAGACTGGTATGAGCAAAAGTGAATCAGATTGTTATGGATTTGACTGATTTTGGATACTCCATTGCAGGTCAAATTCTTGAATCGTCCTCCACTAGACTACTTGTCAGAAGAGTTTAATCACTACTTGGGTTCTATACATTCTTATACCTAGTGTGCATGCTGGGAGTAAATGCGAGTTCAGTAAAATTGTTGAGCTAGTGCCATATGGCCAGACATGTTATCTTTTGGAGGAGGAGCATTGGAGTTCTTAATGGCCTGCAGCCATAGATGCTTTTGGCTTTTCTACAATAATTAGTGATCGACAAAGCTATCCGAGCTTTGTCAACAATTTTAGTCAGTTTGAATATCACTTATTGCCTCTGCCATCTGGTCATCAAGATTGATTATGTGTGCCTAGAAGGCTATTTTCACTAGTGTTCACACTGCCATAAAAAAGCCAAAGTTTGAAGCCTTTTTTTCGTGATGTGTTCTTCCAAAGGCCCTATCCGTTTTTCCAATATACTCGTGATGATCATCTTCTTTTGGTTAAGATTCAAGGTGTCTTCAGCTAATGTGAGCTGCAATGTACATGTGGAGCTCAGGCAAAATCTTTGGGTTTCCCCTTATGGTCTAGTTGCTCTCTCATGTCACACATGTTCTCATATGGAAACGCTCTAAGTCTGCGGATTATCTATTACTTGTTCCGAGTGCTAGTGTGCCAAAGTTTCTTAGGTGCGTTCATGACAAATGTTGTAGGCTATGACCCGTGTGTTACTAATGGTAGGTAGCTGCTGGACTTGCTATTCCATTTAGTTCAATTGTTCTATCTTGCCAATAAATACAATTCAGTTGTGCACTCGTTGAGAGTGGTGGATTATGCTAAAGGATTTTTTTTGGCTTTGACTCATGGCTTTTGGCTGCGACTTATATTTTGAGTTGTTCGTGAGAAATAATGCGGAGTAACAATAGAAACTTATATACGATTTTGGTCGATATGAATGAAGTCGTTATAGTGTGTGCTACAATCAATTTGTAGATCCTGTTTTAAAAATATACTCTATTTAAAAATTAGATACTGTAAAAAAATATCAAAAACTGATTTTTAAAAGCTGAGAAAAGAGGCCTCTGAGTTTCTTAGGTGCATTCCAGGCAAGTGCTGTAGCCTGATATCCATCAGCCACTAATGGTGAGTGGCTACTGGACTTCGCCGTTCCTATTACAATGCATACTTTCGATTGTTCAGTTCTGACATCCAATAGCAACCGAATCTTTCTGAGTTGGTGGCGGCTCCCTTGCTGGTCATGCAAGTTGGTCTCGACTTTGCACCGGTACAATCAATATAAAACTCCGTAGTGGATTTTGATCTTACTTCGGCGCAATTAAAGATGAAGTCCTTGTCGATGACTTTTGGCTGTTAATGGTGAATTTTATTTATACTTAGTGGATAACAGACACGAGGATGCGAATGATGTATATAATTTTAGATTCAAAATACCGTTAAGAGAATTCGTTTTAAGAAGTTGTTCTATTTATATTTATTTTAACTTTCAAAGAAACTAAAATGCAAAAAAACCTAAAAGAGTAGGACCAAATTTTGAAAGTAGCCAACCTAGTCCGTGGAAGATGCGGAACCGGCATTAAGATGGCGAGTGTTTTGGCTTCTTTGGCACATTAGAAAGATATCTTTTACTTGTTTCGTTAATGTCAACTTGCAAATTGACGCGCTAGCATATTGTGTGCTTGATACAGGATTTTGCCGGTGGCCGAGCTACTCATGGGATGAGGAAATTAGCTACTCATGGGATGAGGAAATTCATGTATAGGACCTTGTATGCTATGGAGGTTTTTAGTTTTAGTAGTATTTCTTTCTAAGATAATCTAGAAATATTTCTGAAAAGAAAGCACATGTGACCCTAGGGGAAAAGAAGATTATGTTAGCACAAAATTGTTACAGAATGTAACTTACCAACAGGTGGCTTACCCAATTGATATGTAACTGTTTCTTGTGGCTAACAAGTAGCGAACACGGTTCGAGTCCCATTGACTATATGTAAAATATATTTATTTTAGTATTTCATGCATGACCTCTTGGTTTCTGAGTCTTAAGAATGAGCAAGACACTTGACCGATTGCTCGACTGCTATCTTGACTTCTCGGTTTGCATGTACTCAAAATCTTTCTCTGCTCGAGTGCTTTGACACCGTTGCTATTGGTGCGATTGAGTGGACTACACAGTGCACGACCGAGGGAAGTGAAGTCAGCGGAGAGACGCTATCTCGTCACGCACTGCTCGGAGCGAGAACAAGTTAAGGACGATGCCCAGAAAATAACGCCACCAGCGTTGATGAACTTCTCAAGGAAAGATTTGATCTGTTATTTCTAAAACATGTTCTATGGTTACAAAGTGTCCTCATGACACCCCTCAAACTCTAGCACAAAAGCTTTCTTTGTAAATCACCACAAAAACCACAAGTTAGCCCTTAATCTTTCTCTGCATTTATAGGTTAATGTCCCTAACCATGTTCACCTCAAACACGGACACCTAACTCTGTCCGTTCCGAAAAACAAGAGACCCGAAGCCTTTTCAAACACAGATTTTACTCACTTTCAAAGTCTTCCTAGTTATGGACTTCTTCCACAACTCCTAACTCATCATGTGACGAAGCTTTCAGGACCGCACCTCCTATATCTTTACCAAGCATCATCCATCTCACGTGTCGAAACCTCTAAGACCGCACCTCTTGTAGCTTCTCCACGCATCACCACCTTTGATTTTCACATGCTCCAACATGAGCCCGACCATCTCGTGACATCCCCGACCGCCTAGATCTCAGATTCCCCCCATCTTAGTCCCGGTCTTCCTCGTCACCGACCATGACCGTCTCTGTGCCAACCTGCACATGTAAAGACCAAAGAATTTTTCTCTCAGCACAAGTTTTTTCCAACTTGACCGTCATTAGTCTATGCACGCAAACCATGCTCTTAACTATCCATCAACACAATCAGGTCATCCACGACCATAATTTCCATACTTTCCAGAAAATCAACCTTTGAACATTCATTACGACCGATATGACCGCTATGCACAACTAGTCAGACCGCCGTGCATAGGCTAGTCAGACCGCTGACTAACGAGTACTCGAAAAGTACAAGTACTCGGAAATTACCACGACTAAGAATACTCGCAAATCACAAGCATCATGGCACTCCCAATCTATGACTACCATGGTCGGCTGAAACTTTCACAAACACAAATTTCAATGCAACCCAAGAGTCATTTATTCATCATCACTGTATTCACAACCTCCACATGGTCTAACAATCCTCCCTTAATAAATACATTGACAACAACTCAAAAGCTATTGAATAAAGCAAAATTTGTGAAAAGAAAGTTTTAAAATTGCAAAGAAAAGAATTTTGATAAACCATAGTAGCAAGCACTCGGCCAGCAACAAGCACTCAACAAAAGCTCATAAAACTCCCCCTTAATACAAGAGAGGTAATTTTAGCAAATTTCTTCAATTTCTCCCCCTTTGGCAATATAATCATCAAGAACTCTAGAGAAAGGGAAAATTTTAAGAAGAAGCATTGAGAGTAAATATCCAGAAGTTTTGTAAATTTCCAAATCACATTTACATTTAATTATAGATTAAACAAGCCATCTTTTGAGTAGAGCTCCCTAGATCACATAAAGTCATATATCATATAATATTGTCAAAGCTAATCTTTAGCATGATTAAGCAAATTAGATTAATGATAGGCATATCAACAATGATCAAACCAATTAGAAAGAGCACAATGAGATATCACACAAAAAATTGAAAGCCTAAAAGTGAAGCAAACTTTAAGTCTAGACGAGCTAGCAGTCTCATATAACAACCTATTGCTCCACACTAAATTCTTAAGTATGTGATATGCTTGTAGCATACTTCTTTTCATGATGGCATACTTGTTGCATAATTCTTTTATATGGTGGTATGCTTAAAGCATACTTCTTTTTAGTTGTGTACTTTTTGTGTTTTTCTTGTTTAATCATGGCCTGCTTAAAGCATACACCTTTTCTTTTTTATTTTTTTATAACATGCCAACTTGAGTGACAATAAAAACATTGTGATATGAAACATACGAGTCTCATCGCCAGGATTTAAAATAAGACTCACAATCAAGCTAATCCTCAATGGCGTAGACTTGGTGAATTATTTAGCAAGTATAACAGATGAAGCTTCTAAAAACTTTAAACCACAAGCCCCCTCTTTGAATAATCCCAAAAAATACAACCCACCAAATTTACTTCTCAACCGAACACAAAGAGAAGACTTAAGTGATTGAGAGAAAACGAGCAATCCGAACAAGGAACTCACTAGGTGTAGGACAACATCATCTTTTTCACATGGTCTTCTCAGAAGGTGAAACCTCTTGGACGCCATCAAAGAAGGTGAAGAACTATTAAGTGTTTCAGTCAAGCAATGATGTAAAAGACTGGAATCCAATCAAGCACATATTCTTCATCCCGCGTTAACTGGTCTTAAATCATAGAAAATACTGGTCTCATAGTACTGGAGTTAGTAAGAGAAGATTTAGGAATCCAACACTGTGACACACAACAAACAGGAGCAACAACAGGCAACGATAACAATTTAAGTGAAGTATTAGCCTCTATCAAATTCTGGTTAAATCGCTGTTGAAAGGCTGGCCTGACCGTCGACCAGTTTGAGTGAGTAGAAAACACTGGTCGAAGCCGATCTGAGTGTCTCTGTAATGTTGGTCGAAATGTTGATCCAACCATGCTGTTCTGACCACAGGAAAAGCTGGTCTGACTGGTTTGACCGTCAACGGGTCTAATTGAGTAGATAGCACTAGTTGAAACACTCATGGGGAGAATCGATCAAGTGAACGAAATCACATTTCACTATCTGCTGGAAAGGAGGGTTAATATGGAAGCTCTATTAGCAGTAAGAAAATAAACTATTGGCTAATTGTACTCCAGAGTGTGGGCATCGTAAGAAATGTCGCACTCCATCGAAATGGCCTTCGACGACTTGCACGTCCACGTCCTCCCTATGTCTGCGTTTCGGCCATACCGGTTGAGCTCGTCTGTTTGGCATCAAATGGTAGTTAGGGCCGAAGTCCTACCTCCTTTGCAGGGGAAGGTCTCCTTCGGCGACCCCGCTCCGACTGGCCCCTCGACGTTTGCCATGCTATGTTACTGTATAATGGAGAAGGTTCTTCTTTCTACAAAAAAAAATGAAATGTAGTTTACATGAGCGATGAGCGATTACGAGAGCTCCGTATTTCAAGCCGAGCGAAAAGGGAACCCGGTGCGTTGCCACCAGATATTATGGATGCGTTGTTGCCATGCAGCACCACAGGCTACGGGGGACAGCATGATAAGAGTGACATATGTGTGCACGAGGGAGCTGGTGAGGTGGGACGACATGGATATACTGACATTTGCGCGGGCGAGGGGAACGGTATGGACATAACGACATTAGTGTGGACGAGAGAGCATGCGAGGGGGGACGATACGGACAGAATGACAAATGTGCAAAGAACGCAGTGAAAAATAAAAGATAGTAGCAACAGGCTGATATATGTGCGAACGACAGATTTGGCACGGGAAAAGATGCCTGAGTATCGCTAATTTCATGATTAAATTAGCATCAATTAAATGGCACAAATGGAGTATATAAAATTTTCAAAAAATTACACAATTATTATAATTGTGTCAGGAGACTTCACAAAAAATTCGTAATTTTGGAGCTTTTTTGCTATATGTAACAACTCCTATAAGTATCTCAATATTATGAATTTTCAACAATATTTAGAGTGGATAAAATTGTGTAAAAATTATATGATGAAGTATGATATGTCAGGAGTCTATATACTTAATATTTTATAATTTTTTGAGCTCATTTACTATATTTAAAAATTTGAATAAATAGTATACAAAAATTAAGGTAGGTAATTAAGCTGGCTTAATTACCTGCTGTCCAGCCACAGGACGGCAGGCGGCCTACCATCTGCCTACGGGACGGCAGCGACTTGTATCACCCCTCCAGCGTTGCCGTCCGACCACCAAACGATAAAAACACTATTTTTACCAATACTCGACGTATAAGGCTATTTCTATACATATGTACTGCAAAAATACTATATACATGCTAAAGCCTTGGTGTGTTGTACTTGTATTGCTGTACAGTACATACCGGTGTGCTCGGCTGTCTTCATCTTCACCACCATGCACCTCGTCCCCTTTTCTTCCTGTCCTCTCCGGTGCACCGTGAACATGCCTCATGCCTGTACATTACGCACAGGATGCATGTATGTATTGGAGTACTTGTATTGTCCGGTCAGGTCGTCATTCTCATCCTTGTATGCGCTGTACAAAAATGATCCACACATGTGTACTGCGTCTGCTTATGTACTATGGACTGTAGTAAAACTAAAATACTATCTTGTATTGTATGTGTATTGTGTGCTGTTGCAAAATACTCCCGTGTGTACAGGTATTTTGCTGTATAATACTCCTATGTGTATCTAGTAAAGTACATAATGCATGGCACACGAATTCAAATTTCAAACTAGAGGAGGGAGAGGGAAGAAGCTTCATTCAAATTGATGGGACAATTATTTGGCTGACATGACTAATGTATTATGTGAATCATCTGGGATTATTTGGTGCACAAATCTCGAGATCAAGGGCCACTCTAAGGAATTTAGGCTGGGTTCTTTTAGGTTGAGGGCTTATAGTTTATGGTTTAAATATTTGAATTCTGATTGTTCGCGAGAGGCAGTATGCAGAGAAAAATAGTCACATACGATTTTGGCTAGTACAACTAAACTCAGTACATTTTTTATTATAATTTTCATATTGACTCCGACTTGAAAAAACACACCGTTTAAAAGTTAGTTACTGTAGACAGTATAAGCATAAGTCAACTTTAAGCCAAAGAGAACCCGGCCTTAAGCTTCTGGTTTATGCTTTTGGTTGTTAGTTTTTGGTTAAAATTATATGTAGCGTCTGTTAACTTTTTTGAGGCATTCAATTTAATTTTTTAAAAGATAATAAAAATTATTATATGGTTATGGACAATACAAAAGAATAAGGAAAAAAAAAGAAAACAAAAAAAAGTCAAAAATAGAAATCGACGTATTTCAAATACCTTCTGATTTAAATAATTTGAAAGCTAAAAAAAATTAGAACCTAAAGCTGTTCGGAGCATAGCCCAAATTAATGGTTAAGATAGTAGGTGCAGCTGAGCGTATGTTCAAATATGCATTTCCGGGCAGAAAGCCCTATATTGGCGTGCCGTTACTAAAGGTTTCCTTTTGGGTGGTCAATATTCTCTCGTGCGATCTCCTTCCGAACGTCTGTTTGTTTTGTCAGCGCTTGTGGATTGGCAGCATCAGCATGCCTCAGCAAAAGAGCAGCCAGCCAGTAGTTTAGGTCGCCGTCAGATGACCGTAGCCGCCTAGCCGGCGTAGCGTCACGTTAGCAGTGGCGGCGGAGTTGGGTCCACGTGGCGCGCACCTGGAGCGCTGGCGGTGCAAATGGGGCATCGTCTTGATGTGGACTCACTCACCGGACCTGATCCCAGAGCACGTCGCAGCCGGAGAACGTGCGTCCTCCTGCTAATTCCATGGCGTAATCATGCTTTTCCATTGGACGTTGACTCTTGACACTGTGGAAGTATGAACCTTCCCGGCCGGCTTTCCCTCCCTATAAAATCCATGCACCGGCTGCCACTCGGACACCAGTCTCTGTCTTGGCTCCCGAGCGGCACTGCTCCAATGGCTTCCCGGGCGCTTGCCCTGTGGCTGCAGCTCACGCTTGTCATGCTGCCGCATTTCTTCTCCCTCGCCGCCGCCGTTGTCGTCGGCGCGAAGCCGTGCATCTGGCCGAGCTCGGCGTCCGACGACGCCAGCTGCCTCAGCTGGCGCGTCATGGTGGAGGCGAACAACGCCAGGGGCTGGCGCACGGTGCCGGCGGCGTGCGTCGGGTACGTCAGGGGCTACATGACGCGGGGCCAGTACCGCCGGGACCTGAACAACGTCATGGACCAGATATCCGCCTACGTCGACCAGATCGCGGCCGACGCCGACGGCCTCGACGCCTGGATCCTCGACATCGACGACACCTGCCTCTCCAACCTGCTCTACTACGAAGCAAAGCAGTTTGGGTATGGAAGCTTCCCCTCCGTTTCGTTTTCTTCACCTTGGAGAACCTTTTGTTCTACGTCTTCCAAAAAACAGATTTAAGCTCCGCTCATTTTGGCTTAAATTTTTTATTTATTTTTCACTATCCATAAATTTTGTTTTTTTCTAGATTTTTAGCTTTTTTTAAACCTTTTTGCCGATTCTTTTTTCTTGTATTCGTTTACATTGTTTATGATGGGCTAACTTATTATTTTTATTTTTTAAAATTTAGTTACACCAAATAAGCCATCATCAGATATAATGTAATTTTAACCAACTACAATACAATTTTAATTATAAATCAATTTATTTCAGTATAACCGAGCGGCACCGTATTCACTCGGAAGTGCTATGGTTGTCTCTTTTCAGGGCCTATGATCCCTCGGCGTTTAAGACGTGGGCTAGCAAAGCTGCATGCCCGGGGATTCCTGCGGTTCTCGATTTGTTTGCGACGCTGCAGGACAAGGGGTTCAAGGTTTTCCTTCTTTCTGGGAGGGATGAGGAGACTCTGGGCTCGTTCACGTCCCAGAATTTGGAGTCAGAGGGGTTCTCAGGGTATGAGAGGCTAATGATGAGGTACGAACAACTTTTGTTTTGTTGGAGTGTGAATTTTAACGCCTGTTTATCGTAGTACATAAACATATTTCCTCCCCTGCATTATGGCAAGAGATCATCCAGCACAGTCTGGTATGACAATGGCAGCTGCATTCGTATAAAATGTTCAGTGAAACTGTCAACAGCACCTGTTGTAACACTAAGTTGAACTAGTAATTCAGCAGCAAGATTTCTGACATGTAGTGTGCCCTGCCGTGCCATCATGTGTTGCAGAACTCCGAATTACCAAGGGCAGAGCTCGTCGCTCTTCAAGTCGGCGATGAGGAAGCAGCTCGTGGACCAGGGCTACAGAATCCGCGGCAACGTCGGGGACCAGTGGAGCGATCTGCAGGGCGATTACGCCGGCGACCGTGTGTTCAAGATACCAAATCCCATGTACTTCGTCCCGTGAAACGGACGGTTCGCCGTCGCCGGTGTAGTGGCCTTGCTTGGCCGCTCGACTAATTCGTCGGGGCTGGGGGAATGCAAACGAAGCAAGGGCGTGCTCAAGGTCCGTGTAAACGAACGGGCCAATGTGGCCCAAGAGCACAGACCGTAAAGCATGCAATCAAAGCACCTTTTCCTACTTTATTTCCACGGCATTCGGTGGCTCGTATTTCTTGCAAAAGAATAATGGAATGAACTGGACGGACTCTACGCAAAAACAGCTAGTATTTTGTCTTTTTATAGCCTCCAACGTAACACTGTGACTGTAATATCGTATTATGATTAGTTAGAGATCCGTGTGTTACAACGAAATCATAAAAATAGTGAGATAAAACTTATTGCCTGGTCAACTTCACACATCAAATATTGGAGAGCAAGCGACAGAGAGAGAAGGGTGGCCGGAATGCGTGAGGAGATGAGGAAAGTGGAGGGAGTCGGCGGTTGTATCCTGAGAAAGAGTGAGAGACGAATGGTCCAGATTAAATCGGATAGTTGTAGAGAGGGAAGAGGAGAATACACCGACGACCACCAACTCCTTTTTATATAATAGTAAAGATATATTAGCAAAAATAATAAAACTATATATATTATAAAAGTATTTTGTAAGACAAATACAATGAAATTATTTTTACGAAGTTAATTTATATATTTCAACGTATATTAATTATCAATATTTTAAAAACGTTGATCGCACATTTACTAAACAGATTTATACTGCGGGACAGGAAGATTAGTTACTTAAAAACGCAGCGATAGGTGATATGTTCTACATTTTACATGTTCGCACATGCCAGAAACACGAGCACTAGACGCGATTTATCTCCTCTAGCGGACAGCAGGTTTTACCCGACGCGCCCAAGCGATCTCAGTGGCGGGTGCATGCCGCGGAGGCGTCTCCGGCGCGGCAGAATCCCCACGTCCAACACCGTAAGCAGGCCGCACCGAACCGACAGGCACGAGCGCGACGGTCGGTTCAGAGTTCAGAGCCGTAGGTGTCACCCACGGCGGTCGTGGGTTGCCGCAGTTTTTCGCTTGCCCACGAAGAATTCACCCCCCCCCTGCCCAGCCGAGGCGAGGCGTCACAATCTGCCTCAGCCCAAACGCAACCTCTGCCTGTTGACCTCTCGGCGCCACGTAGGGAAGGTAAATACCCTAACGGAGCTGGGTATAAGATGTATTTTTTACCCACAGATATGAAAATAGGGGGAACTTTTTGTCCATCGGGTAAACGGGTAAGGGTATGAGTGAACTCCACCCGTACCCATCTCGCCCGTTAACCCGCGAGCTGAAAACCCTAACTCCTCCATACAAATTACAGATCATACCACGCACGCCATTCGGTCTACTCGACTCGACGACTCCCAACTCCCAAGCCACCATTCGGTCATCTGGTCATTCCTTATCTCCGAACTCTCCTCACCCTCGTCTCCAGCCCCCTGACTCAATCCAGCCGCCTCTTCCAGACCAGCAACGCAGACGGCGACGCGCTGGCGGACGGGGATGGCGGAGCGCCAGCCACCAAAGGCCGGCGGATCCGAGGGGAGGGTGCGCCGAGATCCCGTGCAGATCCGGGAGGGCGCGACGGCGGCGCCGTCGGTGCTGCGAAGTCTTTGCGGTGGCCCATGTCGGCGATAATGCTCCCCATGTTTGCCACCATGGCCTCCTTCTACGTCGCCGGCCGGTGAGTCCTCTCGCTCTTGCTCGCTTGCCGCATTCTTCGCTTCTCGGGAATGCTCGCGTCCGGCTCCCTCTGGGTGGTTCCTTTTCCTGGAGTGTTTGGTTGACCTATGTTTTCTGGGGATGCTGGATCCTTGGATTTTTCTGGCAGGAGAAATGTTTAGTTTGTCAAGCTTAGGATGGCCTTGCTAGGGGAAATTCCTTAGGCCGGTGTTGAGTAGGAGGGGGAGCTCGCGGCGGGGGGCGTCGAGGGAGGTGAGTATATTGGCGATGGACCTCTTCTTACTTTGGTCATCGCAGTTACCGTGTGGCCGGCGGCGGCGGCGTGCTTCCGTCGGCGGTTGGGCATGGCGGCGGTCGCATCGTCTTGGAGAGGGAGGAGTCGTTGACTACTTATTGTGCTGCTCTGCCTGCGCTCGCTGTTGCCTATTGGTTGGTTGGAGACGTGAGCGGGTAAACGGGTATGCCCGTGGGCAACAGGTATGGACGAGATTCTTTACCCGTCGTCTTTCGCGGTATATCCGTGGGCGTAAATCGGAGTCGCGGGTACGGGTATGGATGAGCACTATCCGTACCCCGCGCCCGATTGCTATCTCTAGTGCCACGCGTTGGTCTACGGCAAAACCAGAACCTATTCAGACAGTGATTAGTAGTTTGGCTCTTAGAGGCGGTTTATGTTTGTTTAGGAACGGTGCACCCGTCTCTACCCTGTGGGATCCTATTCAGACAAAATATCTAGAAGCCGCCTCTAGCCATTATTATATTTGGGTGTGTATAGGTATCATCTGGATGTTTTCTTCCCAATAATCATCCAAATTTCTCTAATCCAACGGTCTCTTTTTTTTTGGAGGGGGAGAATTTTTTTTAGGGGGGTGAATTTTTTTTGGAGGGGGTGGGGAGAATTTGTGGCCTTTGAATCTCTAATCCAACGGTCACAAATCTGGATGATAGTTAGAAAAAAAAACATCTGGATGATGTTTATCAATACCCATTATATTTTTATTCCATGCAAGTTATATTCACGCGTAAGTCTATCTCCCAGCCATTGTGTCAATATAACAATGCCAAAAATAAATTGCAATCACACGATATCATCACGATTGATAGGACTAAGAAGATTGGAGCAAATAAACAACGGTATTGCTACGCTCCTGACGTCCGGAGCAAAAAAGATACATTGGACGCTTCCAGCCACACAATCCTTATCTACTTGCCCCTTCCATCACCTGGCCCCGTCCCTCTCTGCTATCCTGATTTTTTTTCAACCACCAGTGAACTCTGTTTTGGCTAAGCCCAAACTGCTAAGCTCCTCTCCACGCAAGGCTAAACGCGAACGGCACTAACACCGCCGTAGGCACAGCCACCATTAGCGGCGAGGGAGGAGAGCGACGTCGTGGTGGTGGGCAGCGGGCCCGGTGAATACGTGGTGGCCATCAAGGCATCGCAGCTGAGGCTTAAGACCACCTGCATCAAGAAGAGATGCACCCTCGCCGGACCTGCCTCAACGTCGGATGCATCCCCTCGAAGGTGATGGATGATGCCCCTATCCCCTCGAAGGTGATGGATGATGCCCCTCCTGTTCCCTCTCCCATCATTGCCGTGCCCTCTCATTTCTTCTCAACATTCCACTGATTTCATATATGCAACATTTTAGTTTCATATGTGCAATATTGAGATTTTTATTAATTTTTTTGTTACATATATGACCAAGAAATATTGCATATATGACTTATAAATGTTGCAATCAACCGTACGGAGCTAGAGCCCGGACTCTAGCAAATCCCAATAAACAATATACTGACATTGTTCACTATGATAATAGCAACAATAATTCTAGTAACAACCAAATAATAAGTTCAATAAAGATACTAACTCTAAGAAACCAACCGTCAGTGTATAACTTGTCTATTCTTCACATGAAGGTTGAGGTGACTCTGTAGAAGTTGAGAGTGAATTGTTTCATAGTGACTGACTTTGGTTCTCTCCAACCCAGAAATACAAGATAATATGTTAGTTTGCAATCAGTGACGGATCTAGATTCTAGAAATGAAGTAAGAGGGGGCTAACGTGGGATACCCAATACACGATAAAGGTACCACAATACCGTAGTACGATATTTTGCAAAAACAAAGATACATTGATATGGAAAGTACATATATTTAAAAATTAAAAAAATGGTGAAAATGACGGTAGTATAAATTCTCCAGTCGACCGATCCAATGTGAAGGCATGGGTACCTGCACCGAAGCTGATACAAAATATAGTGGCAGGTGAATACAGGACATACCCAGCAGCGACAAGGTGAGTCCCACTTTGCAGTGAATTGAGCTGAGCTCTTTCCTCCACAGGGAGATGGTCGAGTTCCACCAGCCTATTGTATATCCCAAAAAATTTTCCAGTGGGGATGGAGACCTCAATGTTGCGAGAAGTCGAGAACCATCAAGTGGATCGGTAACAACAACATATGGACCATCATTGGATATCCAAATGGGGAGACCATTTTCTTCGGATGCCCACACTGCAACTTTTCCAGAACTTTGGAGCGATGATAAGATGATCCCATTCTGAACTGAAAAATGAAGAAAGTATCCAGGTTACATGAAGCTACTATTATGCCAAGATGCATAGCACTTCCATTTGATATACAATAGTAGCAAACAGCAATGACTCAAACAGTAAAATTCTGCAAAGGGCGCAAGAGATGAAGAGGTATGGTGGAAAATGACGCTGGTTTTGTGGTATGTAGTACAGTATTGAATTCAAGCAAACTAATCTAGTAGCTAAAATATTTGACACTGCATATGTAATTCCCTCAAAAATCCGAACACTACACAATTGAATTCATCAATGCTTCAGGTCTCCCAATCTTTATATTTTAATATCTCAAAATTTGCACTAGTAGTTGTTCTTCCTCTGTTCTGAAGATGGCGAACACTAAACTACTCACAATTTGGCGCCGGGCTTTTTCACAATCTCCTTGAAGAGATTACCTCGCGAACTTCCGCCAAGCCGTCTAGATGCCGATAAACACCAAGAGTAATAAATCATAATATTCGCTTAACGGAATTCAAGTGCCAAGAATCAATTTAGAATGAATACACTTGAATTTGGGCTCAACCACCTCAAATGATGCAAATAGAGTAGATGAAGTATTTGAGGTGCTCTACTTGCTCAAGAATATTTAATGGGGTAAATTCATACTGTCCTTGAGCTGGTGGAGGGGTATTTATACCCCCCGCAAACCAATTTGACCGTTAGAGGCAAGTTCCTGAAATTTTCAGCATAAGCGATAGTACCGTCATTCATCAGCCGGTACTACCGCACCTGTACTGACATCATAGTAACGGCTATAGCAGACGAATTAAATGTCTCTGAACTAGCCATTGAATTTGCGACATGGTACTACCGTCGTTGTAAGTGCGATAGTTCCGCTCTCCGGTAGTTCCGTTTCTTCAAAGCGGTATTACTGCTTCCCTTTGAGGTCTAAGCCTGGCCCTCTCTAGGAATAACATATCGCCCCTCTAGAAATAACGTATCACCAACTAACATTCAGTACTTCCAATGTGCAGTAGTTCTGCTCAGGATATGCAGTCGTACCGCGATGCGGTAGTTCCGTCGAATGAACTTCGTTACTACCATTTTCCATGGGAGCAAACATGCTCCAAAAGTTTTTCTCTAGAAAATTCGTACCGCCAACTAGGTTTTGGTCCGACCGGGTTAGGTAGTACTGCACCACCTTCCTGGTCATACCGCTATGTGGTAGTACTGCCATGTAAATGTCGGTACTACCGATTTTTCTGAGAAATGCATAGTTGGTTTTCAAATTAAATTCTAATTGCATGCATGATCATAGATTGATTCGACTGATACAAGACATGCTGGCAAGCTACTAGTTATAATCCCTCTTAATAGTAGGTATCTAACCTAAAATCCAGTATTCCAACATTTTCTCCTAAGACTGGTAAAAGATAAAATTCTAGGGTATTGATAAAATTCTAGTCATAATCCCTCTTAATAGAATGACATCTAGCATAAAATCCAGTTTTTATGTTTGACCTTTAGCATGTGTCTCTAAGTTGTCATATTCGCCACCGGGACTAAACCTTTCAAATACTCGATAAACATGTTGCCATATTCACATATTGTCATTAATTACGAAAATAATTTTTAGAGGCTTAGATGCTTTTAATCTTCCCTTTTTTTGGTAATTGATGACAACCCAATCAATATGTGAGAAAGATAGAATTTTGAATATACCACTTATTAAAAAACAAGTTGTATATTGTTGTTGTGACTTTGAAAAGCAAGTAATTCTTGCAATGAGCTCAAATAAGTTTTGAGAATTATTTGCTTTTAAATTCATTTCAAAAGAAGGCTCTCCTAAACATGTGCATATAAATTTGAGAGGTTGGTTTGCAAGCAAATGTAGTGATTTTTGAAAATTTTGGCGGAGTTTCTTTTGTTTGTTAAATTTGGGAGAATTGACAATACTATAATTAAATCAAACAAGATAGATATTGCAATTCATAGAGTGTAACATAACTTAACCACAAACCAAGTTCAACATATTACATAACATATCCATATAGTATAAAATATAATACCATGATAAGTTCATTACACCATAAAAGTTCATCACATCACAAGGAGACATATCATATATAGGTACTATATAGTGGATAATAATTTTCTTGGCTTCCTCCTCTTTGCTTGTTGCTCCCCATTTTGCACCTTCCTTTTCTTCTTCCCCTTTGGTATCAAAATACCAAAAAGTGTTACTCTTGCGGTCCTTGCGACGAACGATCATGGCGGCGACGCGGCCATATCGGACTAGAGAGGGAGGATGAGCTACTCTATAGCATGCTTAAGAGAGGATACTCTGTCCTCGAGAGAAGAAATTGTGGCAGTCAAGGAGGCAAGTTATGCAGTAATATCCAACTGGTGTCCCTCTATCCTCATCACTGTAAAGTAGATCTGAGAAAATGAAATGACATTATCTGCTGGTGCTGGAGTGGGAGCTACTTCTTCCTCCTATGCTCGAGGAGGAGCTGCAGTGGGAATGGGTAGTCCCTCACGTGGCTTGCAATGTGCACTGAGCCACGTCCTCCATGGTATCTAGTTTTTCTGATAATCAAGGCCATGATATAAGGAGCATAGTTGATTCTTTGTCCCAATCATTCTTAGAAGAATCAATCTCCTAAAGAATAAGATCTACCACATCAAACCTCCTGCCATGCATGATGTTTTCTATCAAGTTCCAAGTATGTCCTCTAATGGTATTATAGTTCCCACTCTTAGGAGAATGGTGTGGTTAATGATCATATTGACCAAGCTAGAAATAGGCAGAAGACCAGTTAGCTTGCTTGTAGTATATTTGGCATTGCCATCATAGTGCTCCATCCAGGTTAGAACCAAAAGTGCAGCTTTGTCATAAATTTTCTCATGGCGCTCGACTCGGTCTTGAGAGCTAGCTCAAACTCATGCTAGTGGCAATGCAAATAGGTGGTTCCTGTCATCCATGTCATATGAGAAATAGCGAGGATAGTGAGGATTGACGAGTGCTTAGAAAATATAAACTAGTTTCATTGCAAATCTGAACTAGCGGCAGGAGACGACATTCTTAAATTTGAAGCGATTTTCGTTGTGAGTGATGCATATGTAGAGTGCGCCATTGATCTTGCAGGCAAAATTTGGTGGCAAGTCGCCAGTTGAAGCACTGAGAGAGGTCAGGAAGATAAAAGGATAACTGGAAAGGTTGATACCGATGCGACCGCTAGCCGTCCGTTGGTCCAGCCTCTTGAAGTGAGCTAACAAAGAAAGCTTACCCGTGCAGGCGGGAACTACAGCCGTGCAATGCTTTAAGAGGTGTGGTGTCGGGAAGAAGACTCTTGTAAGTTAAAACTCCGTGTAATAAGAATCTATAGTGTCCTCTGTTACTGTCCTGTCTGTCCAAGAAGACATCAGCAGGTGTGGCGTGTTAATGACTTAATGTTGGTCTTGTTGCAACAAATAATGCATGAACTGTGTGTAACTGGAATTCTCAAGGGCTGTGATGTGTGATGCGTCACGTATGTAACTTGCCTACATTTCATAATTAGCTGCTTCTATCGTGACTTGAAGCTTTGCCATCAGTTAGGATATAGGAATCATATAACCCATTTCAAACTAAAAATAAGAGAATGTAACCACCCAAATATTCTGTAATTATTCCCCACAGTGATGTAGTAAAAAAAAATTCCCCACAGTATATATGGCCCTGCTCGGTTGGGCTGAAAGGTTATGGCTTATGACTGAAATTACACTGTAACGGCTGAAATTTCACTGTAGCTGAAGGTGACTTATTTAGTGTAATTAAATCTAAAAAATTTAAAAATAGAAAAAAATATGCTAGCTCAATACGGACAATGCAAACGAATATTGGAAAAAAAAGAACCAGCAAAAAGCTTTAAAAAGTCAAAAGTTTAGAAAAAACAAGATTTATAAATAGTAAAAAATAAGTCAGAAGCTGAAGCTGAAATGATCGTGGCATAGTCAAGTCTCAAGAGCACAAAAATCTAATCGACGGATGCACTGATGGAGCTGCAACTCTAAGCATCTTCATTCAAGCGCTTTCTTCTTCCCCGAAGCTTTCGACGTCGAAGGCTTCACTTTAAACGGCTGGGCAGAAGAGCCGGCAAACTGGCCGAAGCCCAGCCGGCCGGGGACCAACTTGGGCGGTGCGAACGGCCCGAATGCCTGCTCGCTCGCGCCGCTCTTCTGCCCGGGCGCAGCCGCCGTGGCGCCGACCATCGCGTCGTTGTCAGCTCTGGTCGCATGCCCCTCCCTCGAGCTCTCCTCGCCGCGCGTGTCGCCGAACATCTGCTTGGCTCTCTCCAGGAACACGGGCTTACCCATGAGCACGAGGAGCTTGAGCAACTCGTCCGTCTCCAGCTTGCACCACGGTGGCGCCTGCTCGCCGACGTTGGCGACGGCACGGCCACCCGATGGTGGTGGTGCTTCGAACGCTGGGGTCGCGGCGGCGCTCGGAGGAGACGGCGGCGGCGGGTAGTAGCCGCTGTGCGGGAGGAAGCTGGACGTGCCCGCGCCGGCGCTGGGAGCGAGGCCATTCCAGGAGGGCGGCACGGGGTTCTGCCTGGCCCGCGCGTCGCACTCGAGGATCTTGAACTCGGCGGCCACGCGCGCCTTCATCCCGGCGTGCCGCACGAATCGCCGCAGGCTATCCTGGTACGTGTGCCCCTGCGGCTGTGCCTGCTGAACAATTTTACCAAAGTTTACGTCAGTTCTCAGATGTTTGGAAAGTCACGTATCAGAAAAGGGTTCATCTGCAGAAACAACAGCAAACATTTAGAAACAGATATTTCTTAATAAACAAACCTGTAGAAAAAGAAAAAAAAGCTCATGCATATTAATTTGATTCAATGGATACCACGTGTAGCTAGAACAGATATGAGGTATGTTTTTTAGACTATGGTTTATTAGTCTAGTAAATAGTAATTACTGAGAGAACCTAAAAGTCGCTGGAAAACAAAAAAAGAAAAAAAAAGACATATTGAGTTCCTGGTGGAGTGTGGGGTCTGATTTAGAAGGCCCTGCTTTCAATTCCTTAATAGAAGGTCCTGGTTTCATGCATATTAATTTAATTCAACGGATACCACATGCCGCTAAAACGGTTATATTTTTCTTAGGGGCTTGGATAAGTTTAAGGTGATGGAGTGCAGGGTCTACAAATACAAAGTCTTGGTTTCAATTCCTTAGCCACGGGGGTGAAGATATTCTTTCTAAAAATTAATCATTAAAATATGTTTTTGAGATGGTGTTGATGACTAAATAATACTTTTTTTATGATTAAATAAGATGCACGGGATAAGATAGTCACTATTTTAATTAATGTTATTAGGAGGTGGGATCGAACCGTGGCCAAAGACACCCATGTCTTACCACCACACCACTAATCAATTTCCATCCCGCTTTGATATGATTCACATAAATATTCATAACGATATATGTGGTAACAACGTGCATTCCCGCGAGAGGGCCTCGAGGTGGAGAGGGAGTGAGAACGAACTAGTAAAATGGAAATGTGTATTAATTAGGGAATTTGGCTCAAATTGTTATGCCCTTCACATAGGATTGGGGTCATTATTTGAAAGAAAAATTTAACCTTAAGGGATGTTTCGAAGAAGGGGGGTTGCTTTGAAATTTTTTGGGATTTAGTTTCAATTTGTACTAAATAACTAAGGATTTAGATCCAAATCCCCTCTCCAAGCACACCCTTCACAATGTTACCCTAGCCTTTTCCCTGTTGATGAGGATGCATAAGTAAATGATTACAAATTAAGGTTTTCATGGCCGAATTAAGGGCCCTATGTAGAAAATAAACCATCAGTCTCCAGCCCTGCCAGGCTTCAAGCTACTTTACAATTGTCTCTAGTGACATCATCTTTTCCTTCTACTCCTTGGAGTATCTTGGGCTCCTAAGGCTTTGTTTGGCAGCTCATAATATCATTGGTATTTTGAATGGACACACCCTTCACAATATCATTGGTCAAAATTATAATGGTCTAACTGATGAATTTTATGACATCATTCTTTTGTGACTGGAGGGTAGTTTATTCCATTTGTAGAATAGATAAGTATCAGAATGAGATCATTCCATTTCACTACCAAGTAGAAAACAATAGTATCAAATAGTTCCATACTTCCATTCTTCTAAACAAACGCAAACTTGTAGGATTGGACGATTCTTGGTTATGGCACTCTTTAAAGTTGTGACACACAATTGTTATGTGCCAAATGCGAATAAACACATAAAAACAGTTATTACTATGGATGCGTGCATGACTAGGGTTTTTTTTTCCGGACATTCGTGGGAAACTCTCCTACGTACGCATGTATCCGTTGTTCACTTGGTACGCTAGGTGATCTAGGTTGCCTGATGAGTGCACTTGGGTGACCACGGGTGTCCGTGATTTGGAGGCTAGGAGCAAGTTACTCCCTCTTTCCGGGAATGATCATCATATTTCAAACAAAGAAAAGTCAACTTATACAAACTTTGACCAATAATTATTCAAAGTATATACAAGTTTAGAACATGAAACTTGTACCAATAGATTTGTATTCAATGTGCTTATGAGATTATATTGATTCTTTAGTAAATGACAATATATAGTAAGAGAAATTAACGGTCAAAATCTATTTTGTTTGACTTTTTCATGATCAAAATACGATTATCATTTCAGGACGGAGGGAGTATCATGTTGTCCCCCATTTCCCCTTTCTCGAGCATCCCATTTCTTCGTTGGTTTGTCTGCTCACCCGTCTCCTCCTCCCATCTGCCTCTGCCCTTTGGCATCGCCAGTGAAGCCATTGTCTTTGAATCACATTCCTTTCTTCTTCCCCTTCCAAAACCCCCAACTTTCGCTCCCACATGCTAGCACCGCCTCTGTCGTTGCTAGGAGAAGCTCTAACTCACCGCCCTTGGCAGGAGCAACCCAGGATTGTCATCAATGAAAGTATTTCGAATTATTTGAATGTTTTTGAAGTGAAAGTTTCTTGAATCATTAAAAGTCTTCAAATCAATTGGGTAAAGAGGAATCAGGGTAAGGGGGGTTGTCAAAGGGAGGTAGAGGGGGTGTCTATGAGCTGTGCATCTCATAGATTCCCGTGGAATAATCGCACTCCATGGCTATGTTTTGCAAACCTAAGCCAGTTTCTAACTTCAATACGCTAGATAAGTACCACATGGCACCAATATAGTTTCCAAAATTGAATAATATGGCTCGGGCGTCTGACACAAGGCATTTTGCCCGAACGGTTCCCTCACACATGGCTCATCTTCCCACTAGACATTATCCACATTGCCTTAAGTTTCAACCACACATTTTTTGCTCCTTCGCAAGCGTCTTCCTCGGTTCCTCCTCCTCCTCCCTCTCTCTTACACACATTGGAACAATGAGCTCAGGCAAGCCAACTCTACAGTCGGTGCTCCAACTTTTTTCCCTACTCCTCCTTCTGCTCGACTTCCCAAGCTATGCCGTTGGTCACTGGTCCAAGCTCACCACCACTCGCACTTGAGGAGTTTGTCTACCACGTCCAGAGCTACGTGGAGCGCTCTCCCCTTCCGAGGAGTGCCCTCTAGAGGTGACATTGCCAAGGTGACCCGCGACAACCTCCTCACCGGTGGTGTCCGCTATGACATTGCTCTGTTATGAGGTCAAGTAAGCTAAAGTAAGAGATCGATGGGATTTGCTATGGTTGTTGCAACGGGTCATTGGAGTTGTTGTAACTTTTTTATCGCAATGTTGCAGCGACTTTTTGCATGGCTATTCAGATTTGTTGCAAATGTTCTTTTTAATTATTGCATCTTCATTTTCAGAATGATGCAATAGGTCACTCTTCACTATGCATGCCTCCCTCCTTCGTGTATGCTTTTGATGTAGACATTTCTCAAAACTGTTGCAACACACTTTCCTCATCGTTGCATAAAGTGATTTTATTTGTAGCAATATTTTATTTCTAATAGAAGAATGTGAGATGTTGCAACCAATTCATTGGGGATTTGGAAGAGGTAATTATAGATGTTGTATCTATTTGTTTTGAGTGTTGCAACAGCAAATCAATTTGGTGCATTTGGATCTCCTCTCCAATCACTTCCATAGCTCCACAGTCCACACTCCTCTCATGACTGTGACGAGAGCACATGGAGCAGGCATCGCCTGAGGCCATGGCGATGGCATTTGAGCTCCAGGTCACCATCAGTCGGCTCTTGCTCCTCTATTTCTTCCTTCTTCGGCGGCCACGAGGAGAAGGCATCACTGCATCGGTGGTCGTAAGGGCACTGGGTCAACCTTGCCCCGTCAGATCTATCCCTCCCACCAAGGCCGCGACACCAAGAGATCGGTCGCTGTTGCCTCCTATTTCGAGCTCATGTTGTTGCCACCGGCCACGTATAGGTGCCACAAGAGTGAGGAAGAGGAAGAAACATGGGTGGGTGTGTGTGTTTTGTTGTGGAGGGAATCGGATGATAGAAGTTAGTCATGTGCATAATCTGATGGTAAACACAACGTATGGAGTTAACGCCCAGATCGTACATCTGGATGCCAGTCGCTCCCTTTCCAAAACCAGCCGAATATCTTTCTGCAATAGGCTAGGCAGACACCACTGTATATAGTATATAGGTGCTCAGTGTCGTCTGCCTATCTTACCAAGGTAGTAGTATGGAGTTGACTGGAATTATTCAGGGAAGAAACACTCTTTTGGAACACTGGTGGGGCTTACATAAAGAAGGGTGGCGTGCGGGTCTTGGGAGATGGGCATCATCATCGTCCGCCCGCCCTGATCAGCTTCGTCAGTGTAAGTGAGCCTCCTCGGCTCCACGCCGGCGCTACCAAACTCCACCGTCCCCACCGCTGCAACTCCAATGTCATCACATAAACAAAACCACAACCCAATTCGCCTCAGTTCTCAATTATAGTAGGCTGCATGAAGCGGCACTTGCTTACCTTTCCTTGCTCTCTTTACCGGCGTGCTCTTGCTCTCTTTTGCTCCTCTCTGCCTCGCCCTGCTGTTGTCTGCAGAAACGCTGGCGGCTTTGGCGTTCTCTTGCTTCTTCTCGGGTGTGCCCTTCTTCGCCGGCACGTTGGGCCGCTGTGGTGTAGGTGTAGCAGGATCGCGTGAGCCCCCATTGTTGCCCTCTTCTTTTCTGGCTGTCTTGTTCGGCTGGTCCAAATACTTCTGACGCCACGCCACGAGGTCCGATTCCGAGTACATCTGGTTGGTCTTCAGGGACAGGAACACCTGCTTGGCTTGATCTAGCTGTGACATTGCCTGCAAGAAAGGGAAACATTTTTCGTGGCTTCATGCAATGTGTAATGTAGGAGCATGATATGATTACTGAATAAACGACCAACCTCTCTGTAAGGTATGGTGTCCTGGTTGTTTATGGACATTGCTTTCTGGAACACCATGTAAACATCATTCTGCAATTGCACACGAAGATCATGAAACCAAGAGCCAATTGTCAGGTATGTAGGAGATGAGGCTGGGACCACAGGATGTGTTCCTTGCTCAGAGACGACAGAGAGAGACGCAAATGCGCAACGAGATGGACCTCGAATTGCTCTAGTGTGTCGTACATTCCATCCTTGTTCTTCTGTCTTAATGTTGCAAAGTCACCGGGACTGTTTACCCGTTCTGCATAATCACTTATCTGCAGCGACATGTCAAATTATCAATATGTGTTTCAGTCTTTCACATGAACCAAGAAATATGTGCATGTTTCATTTTTTGACATGAAACTAAAATTTCAGACGTATTCCTTGATGGCTTACTTGGATGTCATCTGGCATTGCAAACAACTCATGTGTATCTCTCCTGCAACAACAGAAGAAAATACAAGTAAAATCGATGTGCTGCTTGATGAACAAGTCAAAAGAATAGACTGCCCCCACAAGCTTACATATCCAGTGTATCAAGAATGTACTCGATGATTTGTTCTGTCGAGCTTTTGACTGATAAGTTATCTGAAACGAAGCGATGTAAATTCACATGTGCAGAGTCAGGAGCAGCACAACACCGAGACAGGAAAAAGAAGCAAAATTTCGTACTGGTGTTGGTTGCATCTACTGCTTGGCTAGATGAAGCTTCTCCCTGCAACTTCTGAAAAACATACAGAAGACGATGGGGACCGGGAGGTATAAACACAAAGAATTCAGAGCACCCAATGGTGTTTACCTGGATTTCTTCATTCCTTTTTCTCTTCCCTCGTGCACCAGAAATGATGTTCCGAATTATCTGCCAAGGATCTAAGAGACAAACGGTAGTGCCGTCGTCGTTCTTCTGCTCTTCAAGCTTCAGCAATCTGGCACTGCGCCTCTTCCCTTTTCCAGACATCTCTGCATCTCCTGTTCTTCCTTTCCAGTTGAACAAAAAAGAAGAGAATGGCTACAATGGCAATGCGTCACATTAGAACTTATGTGACATGACGCAAGATGAAGGACAAGATCTTATTTTTCCAGCTGGTATCTCTCATGTATTTCTATATGTGAAATTGTGAATCCTAAAGTACTATTAAAATGGACACTGGATGCACCGTAATGCCATGGCCATGTTGGCCTTTTAAGGCTTACTATTCTTGTTTGACAGATTATAGATATTTAGCAATGCACTAAAACAGAAACAATTGAGGAGTTGACTCTTGAGGAGACCAAAACGAAACAAGGAAAAGAAAGGAAAAGTGCACACAGTGTACCTCAGAAATAGAAGTTATCTAAAATACTTGAGCTTATGAGGGAGAATATTGGAAGCTAGTTTAAGTATGTTTGTAAGGGTTTTGGTTGTATATGTTACCAACTTACCATTAGCATCAGATTTTAATCTTGTGTCTATTTTCATATGTGAGTAGGGGCGGCCCCAGCGGGTAGTCCATATAGGCCCGGGACTACCCGCTCTGCCAGGCGCCCATCCGCCTCCGCCAGTCCGCAGGCTCCCTCCGCCTCCGCCTCCAATCTTCGCCTCGGCCTCCGCCTCGGTGTCTCCGCCTCCGCCTCGGCGCTTCCGCCTCCGCCAGGGCGCGAGGGCGGCGCGGCACCGGCGCTGGCTGCCTTGCTCCCGTCGGCTTGCTGAGTTGCTGTGCCTTCAGTCCTTCACCTCCCTGGCCTTCGGCTCCACGCGGTGGCTGGCTTCTCTGTGGTGTTGGGGCTGACTGGAGAGTGTTGGGGGATTGGCGGCTTGCTGTGCCTTTTCTCGGTTTGGCTATTGGTATATGGCAGTGGGATATTTTGGCATTGGTGCTCTGGTTTTGGCCGTGAGAGTTTGCTGGCTGGCGGTGCTATCTGGGCATGTTGGCTCTGGCCGTGTTGATTGTGGATTTGTGGTATATAAGATCATTTCCATGCTAAATGGTTAATAGGATCATTTGTGGTATTAGATTATACCAACATTGGATAGTAATTTTTTAGTTAGGCATACCCTAGATTCAAATCCTGGGTCCGCCACTGTATGTGAGCATTTCTCTTCTGCAAAATTGGAAACCTATGGTAGATTATTATATAGCATCTAAAGAATTTGGTAATACTACAAGAAGTAGCCTTCCAATTCTGCAGGGGGGAATAGTTGGCTACGGCAAATGTGCACCGTGAGTAATAGGGAAAGATTGGCCTCGTTTTACTTGCATTAACTCGCGTGTCTAAATAGGACAGCGTACACTCATCTACAACCGTAGCACATGACATACATAAGACACTATTCAATAGATGGCAACTGAAATACATACCCTCTGCGTCTGATGTATTTTCCATTAGAAGCTGTAATGCCATCTGGCATTTACCATAACTGCAATGAAGCCAGACCAAACAAAGGGGTATCTTTTTTTCAGTTTCTAAAAACTGTTTTTTTAGCTTTTCTATAGTAACTATCTTTCAAACAAAGTGTCTTTTTAAGATGAGGTCTATAAGTTAACTATAGTAAACACTGTAGCGACTTCATTTATATCAGGCAAAATCGCATATGAGTTTCTGCTATTTCGTACTCTTTCTTATAAACAGCCTAAACTTTATAAGCCGTAGGTATAAGTCATGAACCGATACCAAAAGAATAGCCCACCATGCATGCTAGCTTGACCGTTTGAATTTACAGGAGAATGTGCTGTCCTCTCCTGGACACTTCATTTTTTGTTTTTGGAAGGAAGCTTCGTCGTTTAAGCAACCCAGTGTTGTTGTTGAGCCTTACCTTTTGGTGAAAATGATACATGCATGCATGTGTATCACATAATGTATAGAAGTGGAATAAATTTACACACCACCATATATACTGAGGGATCATGTGAGAAGATTTAGAAATATTTATGATTAATCATTGTCAATGTATCTTCAGTTAAAATTCAAATTTGTGAAAAATTTGGATTTTCAGTTTGTTGATTTCAGTGTTAGGTGATCAGACCGGCCCTATTGAGTAGTTTGACCGACCATATATAGTGGTCAGACCGGGGCCATATATGGCGGTCTGAATGGCTAGTCTAAATTTTGGTTGAGAGTTCTGAAGGTTAGGAATTTGATCTTGGGTCGAGTCGAATTGTCATAAATTAGTGTATCCATACTGTATGAAGCATGTTTAAACTAGCATGGGTCAAGCTGTGAAGAACTTGTGTCCGAAAATGATTTCCTGTTTTTAGGTGTTCAGGAAAGGTTGAAGTAAATTATGGTCAATGACGAGGATCGGGGTTACGCTTATGGAGGAGCAAAGGTGAACAAGGATACTGGGTGAGATGGTTGAGCTTAAGCGTGGCACATGAAGGCAATGAATGTTGAATGCAAAGTTTGAATGATGGGTTGTACCAAGTGACTTAGTTGGTCCAAGTGAGACGTGGTCCGGTAAGAACCAGAGTGGGAGACTTTTCGATGTGTAGTAAGTCATTGGTGAAGCTAAATGTAGAAAGTATAGCGATTGCTTGCAAGGGCAGAAAAAGATCAGCTCAAGGCGATGGTAGTTTAGTAGTTGGCCAAATACCAAAAACTACATTGGATTAAAACAGCGGTGCTTGCGCAGTGTTTAGAAAAGTGGTTTAGGTCAATGAGACACTGAGAAAATCAAGTGGATTAAAAGTTAAAGGCTTAGCAAGTTCAGGCTCACGTGCTTTGAAGCGTGTAGTTAAGTGTGAGTGTAAAACCCGCGTTGTGTAGGGATAACGAGTTTTTTCAATTGTGCTAGTGGATATATTTATTAGGGTTAGATGTGTGCTAGTTGATCTATTTAATTGCTTAAGGACAGAAGCTTGTAAGGCAACCATCACAACCATTTTATTTTTGAGTTGTAGGGTTAAGATTTGAGAGGGAAGAGTGAGTGTTATAGTGTACTGTAGGGACCCAGATATTAATATCCGGATTCCTCTGTGTTTAGTTGCACTATTCCCTGGATCAGTAGATAGTGCACACAGTTACAGTAATGGACATCACATCACATATCATGCGGAAACGTAAATATAATAGTAGACTTACTCATGGGTCGATTAGGCCGAAACTCAAAAAGTTGCAGCAGCGGAAGAACGAAGCACACAGGTGGGACCTTCAGGACATGCCCACAGGAAGCCAACTGAAGGTTCGCGACCTAATTCTTGCCATCTCCATCTTCTTCACCATCTTGCCAGTCGTAGTGCTGAGGCGTAGTGATTTGATTCTTGATTCTGAATTTTGTCGCAAAAGCGAGTATGAGCACTCCGACCCCGTGCTCAGCAAGCCAATACACAGAATGCAATATGTAACATGTATGGCTACCAAAGGATGGCTTATGTTTATTTTATTTTTGCGAAGAGTGCTTTTGAATACAATTATATAAAAATTGCTAAGACCTAGCAATTTGAACACAAGTATATGTTGTGAACGAATGCAATATTAATAGTGATTCAGATTCCATTCACCATTACATGGCATCTGCACCATATAGCAATTCTTCAGCGTTATAGCCGCTTAACTTACTACTGGGACGACACCCAGGACAATTCCAAATCAGGGCAGTCCATCGCCCTTTCACTTTTCCTTTCCCAATTCTCAATATTTTGTAAACAGAACTATATCTAGTTAAGTTCCCATGTCCGCCCTTGACCGTGGGCACGGCTATTCGAATAGTTTTGACTCTGCAGAGTTTTGCACACTTTACCCACAAGAGATAAATCCACCCGTTGCCCCACATGATTCCTTAGCCATGCGGTTGAGTAGACTATCACAGGATTGTTACAATGCATAGTCCTACTGTGGTTACGCCCGCTAAGGTCTATCTTCTGTGAGATACGACCATCCCTCGGAAGGGTCCCTCGTGAGCCATCACGGGCAAAGGCGGGGATGCGACCATCCATCCCTTTGCTCGTGGTCATACCTTCACGTAACCACCTTAGAGCCACACAAATTAGTAAACCCTGCCTACACTTTGCCAGCTTGCGGTTGTGCTTGTCATACACGGGGTGACATGACAAGATTCAGTCCTTAGGGTTATCTGGGCGGTCTACCACTAACCCACTGTTGATCCATCACTAACTCAAAATTTTGTGCTTCCACTGCACCACACATACACATACACGTACACACCCTCAAACCAATCCGCCTAGACATTAAAGCAAGTTGGGGATTTTTGGGAGTATAAAATAATCATGCCAAAATATACCAGTCACTCCCAACATGACTGCCCAACCAATTTATCTCAGAATTAAAGGTGATGATTGGGCGCTCGCACGCCCAGGGGTATCTATGCAATTCTAAGCAGGGCATATAACTAGGGACTTAGTTTCAAGATATTAATATTATATGTTTGCTAGGGCGACAAGGTTCACATATTCAATATTTCAAAAGAGGGTGTAATATCATTCAAGGTAAACAATAGGCAAGTAACTAGAATCTTAATTTAACATGCATTTACATAAAACATAACAGCATGCAATTGACTAATTTAAACCAAAATAATTTGCAAAAATGTAGGTTCAACATGATCAAAGTATTGACTCGCCTGGCGCGGTTTTACCGCTGTCTTGAGCTCACACAAGGCTTTCTCTTGAGCTTCTGGTTTTTATCTTCACTTTGTTCTTGATCTTGCTCGATCCATTGATTCGTCGGGACTCCAATTTCTAGCTACGCGTAAGCGACTGAATCCAAATAAAGGCAAATAACTCAAGAGATCCAAATAAATCCGATTAATTCAAATGACCGATTTAATTTAATTTATACACTTATTATGATTTGCGAATAGAAGGATGTTTCAGATTAGTGTGTTACAAACATAGTGGTAGCTGGACCTGAGTGGGAGAACGAGTTATCTGAATAACTTTACCGTGAGGAAAATTTTTAGGATAATAAAAGATCAAAAGTGAGGAGTTATCTACAGGAATTATCTACTTTGGAAAAGTGGCCAAACGTCGCCGATTGGAGAAAGGCGAGGTTCGATCTTTTTATTACTAACTTCTATTATTATTAGATTCGCATTTATCAAGGGAGTTCCATGAGTCGGGTTATACCTATAGACTGGTGCAGGAGTTTAATGTATAAATTTTATCTTCAGGTAAGTTTTCCTTGCAACTTAGGTAAAGGCAAACTGGACTGATGGATGAGATATGTACTTATTCTATAAATTTTTAGTCAAAAGTATTATAACACTTGGATACCTCTATTAAGTTTTTGATTAAGTGTTTACTTTGGAATGTTTATTTATATTAGATAGGTCATTTTTAATGCCCGATGCCCTAGTGCTATTACATTTTAGTATCTCTATATTAATATGGCCTTTTAGGGATGTAGGAATGATAGTCATACTTTAGATGGTTACTTTTGCATCCCTTTACTATTCAAACCTGCTACACATAATTACATTTTGTTACCTCTACTAAATTAAAACTACTACCTCAGATTTCGGGTTGGCAATATGTTGATGTTAGGGTTTATATTTTCAATAAGGCCTAAGGTCTTTAAAAATTGAACTAACATATTTACTAATGGCGCATATATGTCATCAACATTTTTCTAACTATTTATCTATATTCATTTGCTTATGAATGTCTCTAACTTCAATGGACATCCTTTTACTAAATTTCAATACCAACCAAGGATACTTTTCTTTACTAATGCCTTTAATTAACATTTAGTCCTTGAGTTCAATATTACTTATTCATATGTGATAACTAATCTATAGTTATATATGAAATAAACTGGTGTTGTAATCTAGGCAGAGATCTCTGTACAAGGTAGTACTCTATTATTCTATTTAATAAGGTACATTACTGAGATTTATTAGGTGACATTATGATAAATATTGAACTTATGTTTTAATTTATGATTTAAGAGCATCTTTACTAAGTTTATATGTTTAGCCAAAGTTGTTCCTCTTTATCAACGTCTTAACTAATATTTAGTCTTTTCAATTTATTTATGCAAACCACATTAAATATCACCAAAAATTCAATGGACCTCTAAAATTTATGATTTCAGTTCCATTGGACAGATCTTGATTTTATATGAATTTAGAAATTTGTCCCATCCAATTTGGAGTTAAAATGAATAAGTTATGTTCCTTTGAATATTTCGGTTCAGTTAAATTCAAAAATCTCTGACAGTGGGTCCCACATGTCATTTTCTTAATTTTATCTTTTTCTTTTATTGTTTTCCTTCTGTGTCTATGGCCAGTGGGGCCCATATGTCAGCGGCAGCACTGACAGGCGGGACCCAGATGTCAGCAACCCACGCAGACCGCAGACCACTGACCAGCGGGGCCCAGCTGTCAGCGGGGAAAAATCAAAAGAAATGCTCGACCGCAGGCACGGAGCCGGGGCTCGAACGCGCCCCGCGGGAGCGGGGGAGGGAAAGAGCGAGCAGAGGTAACCAAGTGGGCGGGGAGGCTTTGCCTACCTTATATGGGGAATGAATTCCTTTGAGGTATGTCGCGGAGGAGGCCGGGCAGACGAAGAAGAAGGCGACGGCGCCGGCGGCGAGCGGTGGTCGGAGAGGCTCCGGAGTTGCGTGGAATACAACCCCCGGGTGACGGTGAGGCTTCAGTGCGATCGGTGGGGTGACGGTGGCGAGAGGGTCGATGGCGTCGCGGCGGAGGCTCGGGAAGGTGGTCGACGCCGGCGATGCTCAGGCGACGGGAGGCCCGGGGAAGGAGGGGGTCGGCTTCGCCTTGCTCCCGCGAAGCTCCAGGAGCTTGGATTGGCTTCGGGGCGGCCGGAATCGACGGGGAGGGTGGCGCCGGAGCTTGGGAAGAAGGAGGGAGCCGACGGCGATTGGAGGGTTCTTGGGCCAATTGCTTATAGGGGATGGGAGAAGAGGGTAATGCGGCGTGTTTGAAGCTCATAGACACGGCTTTTATAGCCGGGAGGAGGGGGCGCGTGGCGAGGCGTAGGCGGCCTCTGCTCTGCTCACGCTGACGGGGGAGGTGAACCAAATCTCCTCCGAGATTTTGCGGGAGAGAGAGAACAGGGGGTGCGCTGAATCTTGCCCACTGGGGTGAGAGAGAGATAGAGAGATCAGCTGCGGCAGGTGCGAGAGAGAGCTGACGAGAGAGAGAGCGGCGCTGCGGGCGCGTGGAGAAGAAAGAGCCGAGGAGGAAGAAGCTGACGGCTTGGGCCTACGGCGCAGAGGGAGAGACGCGGAGGAACGCGGGGCCACCGGTCGGGGGAAATGTCTGGCGCGTGGGGGTGGATGGCAGCGAGGCGCGAGTCGCGGGCGGGGCGCGGTGAAGGCGCGCGAGCGCGGGCGCATGCGCGCTACTGGGTCAGCAGGCAGCTGCCCACGCGGCACATACTGGCCGCGTCTTGAGAGGAGGCTGGGCCGGGGTGATGGCCGGCCCGGTTTTCCTTTTTCTTTTCTTTTTATTTCATTTTGCTTTGCATTTGAATTTTGCATGTACATATACATTTACACATATTTTTATATTTGTTAATATTTTTATTTTGTATACTCCTTTACTATTTATTCCAGTATTTTTAGAGGTGAGATTTCATGGTTTAAACCAAATATTCTCCCTTACCTTTATGGATCATCTTTTCATATTCTTTATTTGATGCTCATGCTTTATTATTTTATGTGTTGATTTCTTCCCTCTTTTTACTTTTGAAATTCCTTTATATTTAAAAAAGCCAATAAACTCCAAATTCAAATAAAAAGCAAAATAAAATAATCCAAAAACTCCATAACTTATTATTTATATTTTTCAGGATGTTACATGTACTCTGTTGTCATCCTTATGGAGTGGCTGTGAAACCATCTTCAAGTACCAATAGATCAATCTTGCTCATCTTTCATGAAGTGTTCTTATCTTGGTTAATTTGTTCTTATTCTTATTGGCTCTTTTGCCTCCTCTCTCCCTTCTTTTCGTGCTATGTGCTAAGAATATGTGAGTGATAGAGATATCTTATGTAGATCACATTCGATGATATATCTTTGTTTATCTCTCATGAATTTTGAAGTTCGTACCAAAAACGGTTTTAGTCCGAACTGATTTTCTGTTATGGGAACAGAGGAGCTGTCAAATCGCTCCTGGGGCAGACCAACAGTTTGTGGCTGGTCAAACTGTCGGTTTGTAGCCGGTTAGACTGCACCTCTAGTGGCAGTCAGACCGATTAGATGCTGAATTTATGAGACCTTACTGTTTTAGGTTGTTTGGATTTAAGCTGTTAACTATAATTTTCTTAGTTTTTTAGCTCTAGAGTGAAAGATTTCTAGATGCTTAGAAAAGATTTTAAGAAAGCATCATTCATTCTCTCTGTTGTCATTGTTAGTCCTACGTATACACAAGTCATAGTGATTTGGATTAAATATATTGGCACACAGGAGAGGACAAAAAAGGAAAATATTGTATATGCTGCCGGGAGTTTGAGATATATTCCATCGGCCATCCAAGTTAGCCTACTATTGTATTTGCGGTTTGCCACCAGAAATAAATGGCACTTATCATATTCTATTTTCGGAAGACAAAGCTACCACTCTGCCATCTCTCTCCTACCTGGCCACTGCCTCTGGTCATGGCACCAATACATTCGTTCACCTCCGTCTCCGCGTCACTATTGTCCGCGCCTCTGTCCACCTTGCCACCACCTCTACTGTCACCTCCGCCTTTGGTCGCCGTTGCCTCTGCTTGTACCTCGCTGCCGCGGCAGGTGTGATTTTTCTCTAGCGTCACCGAGAGCAAGAGGGCGCAGCGGCTGGGTGCGGAGGGAAGCACAACGATTTGATTTGGGCCATTGCCGCCCCCCTCATCCATCACATTGCCTTGAGCTAGCACCGCTACCGGTCATGCAACTTCAGTCCAACGTCACCACCGTACGTAGAACCTCAATCCAGCACCGCCATCGACCTTAGAGCCTGACAGATGAGCTTCTTCTAAAAAACATTTTTTAATTTTTCTATAATAAGTAATTTTTAACTATAGTATTTTTTTTCAAAACAGGGTCTACAAATTGATTGCAGTGAACACTGTAACGACTTCATTTATATTGACAAAACCGTACATGAGTTTCTATTACTTCGTATTCTTTCTCATAAACATATCAAAAGTTATAAGCCGTGGCAAAAAAATAATTGTAACTTCTTCTGCGTTGGTGGGAGCAGAAGAGGGAGGGTGCAGTGCAACCATCATTGTTGCCACCTTTACCTACCGCCACCTCAATCCTGTGACACCTTGGCCCATGTAGAATTATGTCTATGATGACCCTTATATGTGTGTGTATATGAGGATATAGATTAGTCTCACCTTACTAGTTTGGCTTCAGAAGCACTAACATATAAGTCTACGGCTTCCAATGATAGCAACCTTCGGTTAATCGTTTTGCGCAAAGCGAAGACGAAAGTGCAAGCGGGTTGCTACGTGTACATAGCCTATCCAGAATGGGGTTATGCCTAAGTTGGTTTAGACCGTAGGACGTTATAAATGGTATCAAGGTCGACCCTCGTGGTTACATGAGCGCGTGCGGGTCAGGGGCGAGGGCATATGCGTATGGCGTATGTGGGCCCGGAGTGGATATACAGCATGGCATATGTGCTGACACTGAACGTATGGATATGTGCCAAAAGGGTAGATCATGAACATTTGCCCCAATGTGGGTATGTTGGGCCAACGAGGACGTTGGGTCCTTTGAGGGTGTGGATTAGTCCCATATTGCTAATTTGGCTTGAGAAGCACTAATATATAAACCTAAGACTTTCAATGGTAGTAACATCTGGTTAACCGTTTTGCACAAAGCAAGAACGAAAGTACAAGCGGGTTGCTACATATACGTGGTCTATCTAGAATAGAGTTACATCTAAACCGGTTTAGACCCTAGGGCGTTGCAAATCTAGTGCTGACCATGGATTGGAGCCACAATCATCATCTCTGCCTCTAGCCACCGTCGCCATCGAGTCTCCATTCACCGTAAGCAAGGGCAATTTATTCTTTTCCCAACATTGGTAGTTAAGTGTAGAGCGCGCACTAGTGTTGAACGTTTCTTCCTCGGTTCCAGCTTCATTGATGTAGGTAGGGCTGAGCGAGAAAGGGTCCCTTTTGCCCATTAGTGAGCGGGCCTTCGATTTCATCAGGGTCTTACGGTCTCTTGAAATATAGTATGATACAAGCGAATATTTGAAACAAGAAATGAATTCAAGTTTTCGGGATAACGGGCTCTCCTAATCCAATCTATCTAATGTTTTTTGCTAGGAGCCAAAGGAAATGTATCTCAAGTATACCAATTGACTTTTCAGTGGCAAATACAACCATATGAGGGGACATGCATCTCAAGTACACCAATTTGCAAATACAACAATATGCAAACTTGGATGGCAGATCCAATATATCACAAACTCCATTTCACGGATCAGGGGACCGTTATAGCGTGACGATTAGAGACTTCACTCATGACTCGTCAGCAATGCGCCGCCTGCCAGTCACAAAATATTTTAGTGCAAACAATTAAATATTTACTAGGATTATCCCATGTACCAACAAATTGTTACATTAACATGGAAACATGCCAGGATTATTAAATATTTCTCAGAGGAAAATTTGACCTCTCGGCTCTCTTTGAAATGGAGAAATTTCACCTAAACTGTAAATTTCTGTTCCCCCATATCTAAAATCCTAAGCACTCCATTTACAAGGCAGATATGGAGAAACCTGCTTTCATTCAAATATGGCTGTACTTTCCCTTGCAAGGGGAAAACGTATTTGGTACATCAAACTTCAAAGCTAACAGCAGAAGCATCAACGGCATCACTGTTGTTCTGCTGTGACCACAGTTCTGCATATCGCCTGCCCTTTGACAGAAGAAAATCATGTGGCCCTTGTTCCACTACCTTTCCATTCTCCAAGACAATGATCTGAAAATCAATTTTAAACAGGATTTATTTAAGAATGACAGGAGAGATGGATCCAACAATCATTCATCACTGGAATACACTGGAAAGTGTTAGAGTACAATACATATTTGGTAGGATAGAGTCCAATTGGGATTACAATCCCTTGTACCATCTTGCCCCCCAAGTCATGTATCTCTATATATACCGCCCGAGAGGCTCAATGCAATACATCCAATTCCACCCAACTCTATCTTCCTTCATGGTATCAGACGCCTAGGTTTAGATTCTAACCCTAGCCGCCGCTCGCTTCCGCACCGCGCGCCCCCGGGGAGATCTATCTCCGCCGGGGGCAGCGCCACTGTTTAGGCGGCGGATCCTATTGATCCAGCCACCATCGTCGTCGTCGTCGTAAGCAGCAGATCAGGCGTACCTCCGTCCTCGTCGCGGTTGGTCCTTACCCCGCCGTGGAGGCGGCTGGCCTGCGCCCCTCTCCCGCGCCGCCGTGGTGGCGGCCGGGCAAGGCCGCGTCCGCCCTCGAGCCGCTATGGTGGCGGCCGCCAGACGCGCGCCCACGCCGGTCGTAGCGTCACCGCCGGTGGCGGATCTGACCACCGCCGCTCCTCCTCTGCGCGCTCCTCCGCCGGTCCCTACTCGCCGATCGCCGCCAACATCCTCGCACGGCCGGGCCTCCATCCGTCGGCAAGCAGCCACCACTCGACCCACCACCGCCGGGGGCGGAGCCGCGCCTCTTCAGTCCGCCGCCGCCGCCAAGAGGACCGCCTGGCCGCTGGAGAGGTTCGCCGGGCCGCCGCTGAGAGGTCCGCCCGACGCCGCTTTCCTCCTCAGCCGGTCGCCGACGCCTCAGCCGCGCCGCCTCGACCTCCTCCCGGCCGCTTCGACCCGCTAGCCGGAAGCCCGCCGCCGGTCACCCGCGCCTGCCGCCCTCGAGCCGATCGGCCGCCCGTGCCAGCCCCGCCGAGAGCCAGATCCGGATCGGATCGGATCGGATGGTGTTACCTTTTAAAGGTAACCAACAAAAAAAACTACTGTTTCGTCCAGATCTGGCGCTCCGTCCTGCTCCGATCCTCGACCATATCGGCATCAGGCTAGATATACCCAGTGAGTTGCATATGGAGGATCCCACTGCTGCTGCTGTATCTTTTCCTTTTTTTCCCGATCACTGATCGGGGTTGAGTCGCCCACCGCCCGTCGACCTCGCACGTATCTACTCCGACATCGGCGTCGACTACACCGGCCTCTACCTCTTCGACTGTGCGGCCAGGTAGGGCACGCGATGCCAAGGGGACGCCTTCGCGCGTCGCGTCTCGGTCATCCCATCCGCACGTCTTCATCGCCGGTTCGTCATCGCCACCACAGATCGGGACGCCTCCACCGACTTCTTTCATCGTCGTCCCGCCTCGCGCGTTTCGATCGATCACCGATTATGCGCGATCCACCCGGCTCCGTGGCGTCCGCTGCCGAGTACTACGCGCATCTTCTCCGAGCAACAGATCGCCTGCGGTCGCCTCCTCGGCCGCAGCACCGCCGCGCGTGTGTCCTCGCGTTGCATCTACATCGCCGTCCCTCGTGCATCGACGATCGTGGCTGCGCAACCTCTTGTGCGCCATTTATCGCACATGGTCTTCGCCATACCGACGGGCCTTCTCGCCGACATCGAAGCGCTACCGCCGCCGCCGTATTTTGCGTCGATTGCTCGCCGCGCGAGCGCCCGCCCGATCGCTCGCCGGGTTGGAGCGCCCGCTCCGCATCGCTCTTTCTTCGTCCAGCACAACCACGCTGGTTGGGGCCTCTCCTTGTACGTCCGTCATCGGCAACACCGGCGCGTGCTTCCCCGACGCGTTGCGGTCGCAAACTCGCACGCGCCGCTCTAGCGCTTGATCGCATCGACCCTCCGTTCCCGCCCGTCGCCTCGATTGCATCGCCGCGCCTACATCTCGACGGCCCGATCGCGTCGACCTCGGCATCGCCCTCCACGACGCATCGCCTCGACGTGTCTCCGTCATCTCCATGGCGCTCTTTTGCGCCGCGGCTTCATGTGCGATCGCCTCGACATCGGTACCCGACCACGACTACGCCGACCACGGCCATCTCTAGCACGGCATCTCGACCACGACTACTCCGCCTCGCGCTCGGCTACCTCGACATCGGCACAAAGGGCTACCGCCTTGCTTGAGCTACTTGCTCGGTTCTGCCCCGTCCACAAGATACGCGCGCATCAACGGTTATGATCGGGGATGTTAGCTCTTCGGCTTCTTCTCCAGTCTCACCGTTTGCGACGCTCCCGTTGTGACTGCGGGGGGATGTTAGAGTACAATACATATTTGGTAGGATAGAGTCCAATTGGGATTACAATCCCTTGTACCATCTTGCCCCCCAAGTCATGTACCTCTATATATACCGCCCGAGAGGCTCAATGCAATACATCCAATTCCACCCAACTCTATCTTCCTTCAGAAAGATTTGTTGTTCAATAGATGAACTCAAAGCATACTGAGATTTAGCCCATTACAGTAAGTAAATTAATTTCCTTTTAGAAGATGAGTAAATCAATTTCTTGAGCAGTTGCAAGAGCAACCTCTTGCTGCTAAACTGGCTTGTTATTCTGATCTCTATTGTCAATTTAGCAATAAAACACATTAATTTCCTAAATTGAAGCTCTGTTTTGTACTGTTCATGTGTGTGCATGAATATGCATACCTCGTCGCATTGCATTGCAGTTGTCAGTCGATGAGCGATAAAAATTGATGTACGATCAACGGATAAAGACTTCAGAGAATTCAAAATTGATGCTTCAGTAGTGCTATCAAGAGCGCTTGTAGCTTCATCACATAATCTGATATAAATAAGATCACAAGAAACTTAAGTCAAAAGGGGAATTAGATTAGCCCATTATTTGCAAAAGCATTTTGACGAGCGTATCTGAAATTAGTTCAAATCCATTCAGCAGGCTCAACTTTGACATATCATGTTAGCTTTCATAGAAGCACATGAATAGAATCCATATAAACACAGTAAGAAACTGTTCTCAGGTGACACTGAGATCCAAATGGTAAAAAGACAAAAAGAAAAGGCAAGGGGCACTCACAGAATGGAAGGCTCCTTCAAGAATACACGAGCAATTGACACTCGTTGTTTCTCACCACCACTTAACTGCAAAAAGGCCAAACCACATTTTTTGAGATATGCTGAGCTGCTGACTATAGGAACAACAGGTTACAACATTTCCAGATTTTGCACATTACAAGACATTGTCTCACCTTCAATCCTCGCTCTCCCACAACTGTGTCATACTTGTCTGGAAAGTTCATAATTGTATCATGGATAGCAGCACGTCGGGCAGCTTCATAAACCTGTATGGAAATAAACTTTAGTATTCCACAACAATCATATGGCCATGCTATAACTTCAGAATGTATTGGAAGAACAACGTACCTCCTCATCTTTTGCTGACAACCGTCCATACTGTATATTATGCTTAATTGTGTCATTAAAAAGTACCTGCAATGATATTAATGGTGTGAGCTTGGTTGGGTTTGGAACAATGCCAGGCCACATATGTTAATAATGTATCGTAGGGGTGCAATCGGATCAGATTTGGATAGATATTGCTTATACCGTATCCTAACCCGCATTTTTTTTCTCGGATTCGGAGTTGTATACGTAAGGCTGGATATGAATTCAAAGTTTCGCATACGGTGCTGTCGGGACGGATACATAATGGTTTTGGATTAAAAACGAATAATATAGACGGTTAGCACGGACATACAAAAAGGAACATTTTGTGAGGACACAACACAATTAGTGAGGATATAGATGATATTTATCTCCAAATAATAGAAGTACTAAAGGCTTGTGATGAATGGTGTCGAAGCTGGTGGATCTAGTCTCTGGTGATTCCTAGTGCCTATTCCCTCCCTTGTTCTTCATTTGGCCAGATGGCCATTGGGCTTGGCCCATTGACTCCATGCCCCTCTCTCTCCATTCAGTTTTCTTCCTCCCCCCTGGCTTCCTGCTTCCTCCTGACCGATTCCTCCAACGCCTCCTCACTGGCCCGGCCCCACTCAGTCGTCGATGACGACCACGTAGCAACGAGGTCAGCACGAGCTAACACCCCAACTTGCGTTGTCCCTGTCCTTGGCACTGTCAGTGATGAATGTGGGGATGGCCCCTTGGCTGGTGTTGACCACCACGAGTGCAAGGAGCTGTGGGGAAAGGCCGAACATGAGCAGTCGACACGTGCGGCGACGACAGAGCGGAGCAGCACATGCTCCTTCGCGGCGAGGCCGTTCTTGGCAGTACTGTTGCCAGATATCTGATCGGATATTATCTGAATAACCGTTTACCGGTAGGGGTGCCATCGGAGCGGATATGGACGGATATCGCTCATCATGTATCCTATTTCGCTTTTTTTTTCTCAAGTCAGAGTTGGGCACAGATAATGCCGGATACCCATTTCTCCATTCCGATTTCATTCCATAAACCTTTGGACGGTCAAACGAAAATTATCCACTTCTTTTACATCCCTACACAGAACATTGAACAGTAGGGTGCAATCAGAGCTAACACGAAGAGACTAATCACCGAGATGTCGAAAGAAGAGCACTCAGTATTCTCCGCCTATTTAGATGTGGCAATCCACCTATATGTTATCCCGTTTCTAAATGAAGTTGCAGCAGACTTCCTCATATTACTTGACATACAGATATATACGGATAGGTATCACTCATCCCGTATCTCATTCTATATTTTTCCTTAGAGTCAGACACGGATAGTGCCGGATACCCATTTAACCCTTCCGTATTCGCTCCGTGAGCCTTCAATCGATCGGTCGGACGGAAATTATCCGCTCCATTTTCACCCTTATTTCCCGGTGCTATTCAGTCATATAAAAGCCCTCCCGATTTGTTACTCGGTATCGATACTGAATCTGGCCGGATACCGAACTCCCTTCCCGAATTTAGTACCAACCAGATTTGGTACCAGGTCGATCGGGAATTACCTGACCTATTTGCACCCCTAATGTATTGACCTGATTCCCTAAAAGATGTATTGCCAAAACAACTTCAAATCTTCAATCTACTCAATGACTTTACTATGCTGAAGAAAGTTTGCATGAGAGGCACCATGATTTTTTCCATTATCTATTGGACCTTTCTTGTGTTAAATAAATTCCTTATCCCACATGTAATGTTACTTTAATATATTTTTTCATTAAAAAAAGATTCATGTTTGGGTGCCAAATAAATAATCAAAAGATATTCAGCCATAATAGCTAGCAGTTCTAAGTTTACATGGAAAGCTAGCTTTCTAAAAGAGAACTTAAGAAAATGCAATTTCTCCCATCTTTCTAACGTAAAGCATATAAGAATTAATTTGCATGTCAACACAGCATAATTTAGCAAATTCAATAAGAAGCCAAGAAAAGTTTGAAACTATAGCATCCACAGGTATAGAATATCAGAGGGTTAACCGTATCCTGCGGTACAACACCAAGACACTTCCGAAGACTCTCTAGCGTGACACCCCGGATGTCTTGCCCATCTATTCGTATCTGCCAGGAAGATAGAAAAAAGGTATCTCAAGAATGGAAATTTTGATGTACATCTGAAAGTCGAGAAGCCATAGCATGGACATCAATTTCATCAGCAGGAGATCAAAAGGGAGATTGATTCTTACAGATCCTGAAGTCGAGTCAAAAAATCTGAAGAGAAGTCTAAGTATGGTTGACTTTCCTGCAGAAGAAAGATCCAGATAATGAATGGCTCACTTACCCACAGAAACTTGAGTGGTGCTAATACTGAAACAAAAACTTAGCAATAGCTCTTTTATGGCATATTTTGGCAGTAAACCTATGCATAAGATAGAGCAAGGAGGTTCTAACAAACATTTGTGCATCCACTCCTGGAAAACTTGCTAGCCTTCATTAACCACCCTTTCCCTCTTTGCCATGAGCACACGATATGGAAAAAGAATCAAGTATTGGCTAATGCCTGCTCTTTCATTACTCATACTATTACATAAAGACCTTATACCGGATATCTTTTCCCAATAGCCAAAATATTTTTTTTGAAACATCAAGAGCCAAAATATTGAACAGATATTGCTGAAATACACTTTGCTGTAGTGCATTTAGAAGATCAAAATCACTAAATGCTCTTACAAATCACAGCTGAGACATTATGCCATTGCATGTCTCAGAGAAGCACTCAGACAAACAGTCCAATCGACTCGAGACAGAAATTCTGTACAGTAGTAACAACTAGCAAACAACAGGGTATCAGCTCTAGTATAATTATGTAGAGGCACATAAGGGCACTTTAAGAGGAGTCTCTTATTACAAAGACGACTTCCTTACACTCCTGTACTGATCTCTATTTTTCAAAAGTGATGTCCATGCCAAGGTTAGAAATTCTGGTACCACCCAAGGGGGTTACCACTCGGCGGCCGGTAACTGTTACCGGCCAATAACCGAAAACCCCGGAAAAAAACCAGCCAAATTTCAAGTGTCGAAATATGAATTTGAAACCGGTAACCGGAAAAACCAGCCGGTTACTGCCCAAAAAACCGAAGCAAAACCACTAAAAACCGGTTTTTCAAATTGGAAATTCCTAATACATTCATGGCAAAAAGCATGAAGTCAAGCACGAGAGGTGCATACATCTTCCTAATACATTCCATTAGTGTTAAATAATGTAAACATCATTAGGGAAACTAACTTTTATATTCAAAATTTTCTATTCCATGGGCCAAGTGGCCAAGTTATGGTCATGTACAAGGCATGACAAATAAGCAGAAAACACCCTATACAAAACACCCTATGGCCTATACAAAGAACTAATACTAAGTACATAAACTCCTAACAGTTCGATGCAAAAGGGCTACAGATCTACAAAAAAATAAAATTGAGATGCTAATAACTCCAATTGAACACCACAAAACAAATGACCTTCTAAAATTATATTTTTGGTGATATGAACATGAGAGAACTGATAAGAAACCTTCAATTTATAAATCTGGTTCCAAAAGCATTAACATTATTTAATAAATAAAAAGATTAGTTTTACCGCTGCCACTAGTTCCAACAATCGCCACGCTTTTTCCTGCAGGTACAGTGAAAGAGGTGCCATCAAGAATCTTCCTTTCTGGTACATACCTGGAAGAAATAAAATCTTTCAGTACCTGGAAGAAATAAAATCTTTCAGCTACTTATTAATAAATATAACACTAAATCAGATTATTCTAGTTTACACCCCATACTACATAGTGGGTCAGCTTTATTTTATTCTACTTAACGCCTTGATGTATTTCTAATAATACATCTTGAATTAATTCTTGTTAGTTATGGTACATCCCAACATGCACAGTAATTTTATTCCCAGAATTTAGGTAATAAAGTCTTGGCTGTCATTCGTAAATCCCTAATGCACCAGAATATGATACAGGGATGTTTACTCAGATGACATGAAGCAAGAGAAAATTGTTAGATGATCCAAGCTGCAACATTTCACCTGTTTGAGATGGTTGGAGATGCCGCTTGAGATGATTAGATGAAATTCAAATATTACGGGGGGATCATAAACAAAGGATATCACTAAATTTAGCTGACCAAAGAATCACCTGATTGCTATATATTCACTGCTGAAAGAAGTTTCAGGAAGGCAAAACTCCTCTTATAGGGTTATATTTAGAAGTACTTCCACATTTCTCCAAAGGAAACCCAAATAAATGAAAAGTTTTTCAAAAAAACTGTAGTGGCTAATTGACTATCAATGGTTAAAAAAAAATAGGCTCCTTGGTGCTCAGTTGCTTTGACCTGTGTGGTTTTCTTTTAGGAAAGAATATCAGGACTTTGCGGCACTTCACAAGCTAACAGAGACAAAAAATTTACCCAAAATGCACATTTTCAAATTCAATACATCCTCCCTTGAACTGCAAAGGTTGTGCATGAGGCTCATCCTTTATTCCAGGTTTTTCCTAAAAAAGCAAAATAATAGTTCCAAAGTTTCTGAGACCATGATTTAAGGATGAAATTAAAACTGCAAGCCATTAGGCAGTAAACAATATGACTACAAAGCTTTCACCTCAAGCAATTGAAACATAGACTTCATGTCAATAAGGCTTTGTCTAGATTCTCGATAGACACTCCCAAGGAAGTTCAGAGGCAATGAGAGCTGGAATAGAAGCCCATTAACCATGACCTGTATGCCAAGATTTCATCAAATTAATCAAAGGCAATTGCAAATGACTAAGAAAAACAGAAAATGGGCAAGAAATGAAGCTTCGTATTAAATCATGGTTAAAATACAAACAATGATTTTTATTTTCCAGTTACCCCTTTTCAATTCAACATTTTTCCTGTCAATAGTTTAAGGTAATATTGCACAAAATGACTTTACCACCATTCCATATCTTCCTATTTTGACATGGATGTGTTACTAGCCAAATATGTCAAAGAGGGTAAAGAAATGAAACAACACACGATGTAAGACAAAAATGGATAACATAAAGAATTACCAAATCACCAACAGTCAGAGCCCCACTCATTACACCATATGAGCTCAAAACCATTGCTGTGGATAAAGCCGAGCTAAATATAACATTTTGACCAAAATTCAGGTAGGCAAGGCTACTTTGGGTTTTCAGAGCAGCATCCTCGTATTCTGAGCACATTGTAAAAAAAAAGTAGTTAATAGATCAGATTTATCTAACAAAATCAACTTATGATGTATGCCAATGTTACTTGTCAGTCGGGATTCATTAAATCTATGAAGCATAACTTGATGTCCTGTTTAAGTGCGTTCTACACAACTTTACAACTCCCAAACCTTTGTTGAGATTGAAAAGATTATTTCCAGAATGAAGTATTAATCCCTTTTGTTCTTTTGGAGAACAGATTTCAACATATCCAGATGCAAAAGATAGGCATCACAATTTTCCCATCTGTATTAGACCCTAATTTAAAGGGTTAGTTTTTTTAGAAAGGTGAACATAAATTTAACACCCATGGGTCAAATAGGTGAACAAAGGAACATACAACTGTGCATTTATACTGTACGATGGCATTTCACCCATATATGTACTCACTCTTTAAATATTTGTCATACTTCTCGACTTCAAAATTTTCATTGTTGAAGTACTTGACAGTCTGTACATAATCAAAGGAGGATTGGTTAGAAGTTGCTACGATTACAATAAGAAAGGGTAAGAAAAGACACCAGAGTAATTGACAACCATGGGATGACCTCATAATTTAGAAGGGAATCAACTGCCACTGTGCTAGAAGCATTATCAGCTTTATTCATGGCTGTCCTGAACTTAGTCCGCCACTGTCATAATAATAGTTATAAAAACAGACAGCGATGAGGAATCAGAGTGATACATGATCAGGTAGACATCATTAGAAAGATAAACTGAACATTTGTGATAGAAGAAGATCCTAAGAGACTATAGGTAATTATGACAGAGCACAGTGTTTGAACCTGTGTGACAGCCAAAGTGAAAGCAATATAAGTAGCAACTGAAACTGAAGTAATCCAAGCAAAGGTGGAACCAAACTTGTAAGCAAGTATACTTGACACCATACCAATCTGTAAATGAGAAGAAACAACAGAAGGCAGATGTGAGCTAACACAAAAGCCCAAAGAATAAGAGACATAAATTACCAAAAGCAAGCGATCACAGGCAATATGCACAACTGATGAACTGTGATAGCCAGAGACAACAATTTGTGAGTACCTCTAATATCGTGGGAACAACATTGAACACCATCACTGTAAGAATGTAATTTATTGCCCGGCTGCCTCGATCAATTATGCGATTTAGAGCACCAGTTTGCCGGCTGGAAACACAGAAATAGGTAAGAAAACATAATATTTGTTAGACATGTAAATAGTCTAGAGTCTAGGGGGTTATTTGCATATTTACCTATACACATTTGTATGGGCTTTGGGCCTCTTTACAATACAAGTTTTCATTCCAACATGGCATTAGAGCCAGGCTTGGGCTAGTCTTTGGCTTCCGCCGCAGCTGCCGCCGCCCCGCTCGTTTGCTCTTCCCCCTTCCCTCTTCTCTCGCCCCGCGCGCGCGCCTATCTGCGTTTTCTCTCCGCGCACGCCTGGTTTTGCTCCCACCCCGCCGCCGGATCGACGAAGCAGCCGCCTCGGTCCGCCCATGACGATGCCACCCTGGCCCGTCCCGTTGTTGCCCCGGTCAATGCCGTCCCGACCCAGGCCACGCCGCCTATGCTGCCGCCCCGGCCGGCGCCACAGCCGCCCTTCCAGCAGTGCCCCGCGCTCGAGCTTCCCCTTCTCCCAACGACTGGCACCGTAGCCGCCACTCAGGCAGCGCCCTGCGCCCAAGCTCCAGCGCTGGACCCGAAATCCTTCCCAAGCTCGGCCACACTGTTCAGCTCCGGCCGCCCCTCTGCAGCCCGTCAACCCAACAGGCACATCTCTCCGGTTGTCTCGGTCTCGGCTTCGGCCTGATCCCCAGATGGCTTCCGCCGGTGGCTCCCTTGCCATCCCGCTTCCCCCGGTTCGTTTTGACGAAACAAACTTTCGGGAGTGGGCTATGCACCTGAGGATTCACCTCAACAGCCAGCGTCTATGGGGTCACCTCACTGGCACGAACCCTAGTCTGCCTTGGTCGAAGCCGCCTGTTCCACCCGCTCTTCCTGCTGGTGCAAATCAGGCGACTCAGGAGGAGGCCGTCGTTGCACTAGAGGAGGCCCTGGAGCTCTGCCAGTCTGAGCTGCACGCCTACGAGTGCTGGCAGTAGGCCGAGGCCCGTGCTACTGTCATCGTGGTGGGTAGCATGACCGTGGCCATCTCCATGGATATAGCAGAGCTACCGACGACGCAGCTTATGTGGGAGCGCCTCTGAGCTCACCACCAACCGACGAGTGATGTTATGTACCTTTCAGTTGTGCACTAGGCACACTCTCTTTAGCAGCTTGATGCCACTGTCGATGACTTCTACCAGCAGATGTCTGCGATGTGGCGTCAACTTGACTCTCTAGGGCCGGATGTCTGTCGCACCTGCCCCTACTGTGTTCAGCTTCGCGCTCACCAGGACTCACCGTCTCTACGAGTTTCTGACGCGTCTCCGATCTGAGTTCAAGACTGTGCAGTTCAGCTCTTGACTCGCCACTTGCGCCCGAGCTTAGCGGAGGCTCTCACGGCTGTGTGTGCTGAGAAGGCTCGTTACCGTGGCGCCAGCACCTGCCACTCTGTCTGTTTCTTCAGCACCGGTCGTGATCTCACCACCAGCGCACCAGTAGCTGCTGCTTCTACTGCAGATCTCCACTGCACCTACTGCCAGCATGATGGCCATAGATATTAGGATTGCTACAAGAGGGACCAGCGTCGTCGAGGTAGACGTCCCCCGAAGGGCTCTAGCAGTTCCTCCCACTCAGGAGCTAGCGCCTCTCGCCAGGACTCCTCCGGTGATGCCGCACAACAGCTCCTCTCACTCCTCCAGCGCCTTGATGTCGGCTCGTCCTCAAAGTCCTCAGGATCAGCTCATCTGACTATTGCATCTCAACAGTCTTCCATGTCTCTGCCTCCTCCCTCGTCAGGTATTCTATCTCCATGGATCTTGGACTCTGGTGCTTCCTTTCACATGACACCAGATTCTTCCCACCACACATCCTTGCATCCCACAGTTTTCTTTTCCACTGTTTAGACTACAGATGGTACCTCTTCCTGTTGCAGGTCAGGGCACCCTTTCCACTTCCTCTTTTCATGTTCCTTAACTTACTATGCAACTTATGTCAGCTGGTCAGATCACTGATCATGACTGTCGTGTTGTTCTTGAGTTGACCCTTGTTCTGTTCAGGACCGCCGTACGGGAACTCTGCTTGGTACTGGCCCTCGACGCCATGATTCACAGCGTCTTTGGGAACTCGACTGGCTCCATCTGCCTTCTGCTATCTCCACCAGCCAGTCAGCCCCTACCGCTACCTCTGCCCTGGTCGTGTCCTCCACTACCTCCTTCGCTCGGTGGCACCATCATCTTGGTCATCTCTGCAGATCATGTCTATCGTCACTAGTTGGTCGTGATGTTCTTGGGTCTGTTTCTTGGGACATGTCTTTACATTGTATGGGTTGCAAGCTTAGTAAGTAGCTGCAGCTCCCCTATCCCTCTTAGTGATCTGTTTCTACTCGTCCTTTTGATCTTGTACACTCTGATGTTTGGGGCCCGTCTCCCTTCGTTTCGAAAGGGGTCATCAATATTATGTGATATTTATTGATGATTATTCTCGCCATACTTGGATCTACTTTATGTCCTCTCGCAGTCAGGTTCTCTCTATTTACCAGATGTTCGCCACTATGGTTCACACTCAGTTCGATTTGCCCATTTGTGTTTTTCGTGCCGACTCTGCTGGAAAGTATCTTTTTGTTGCTTTACGTCGTTTTCTCACTGAGCAAGGTACTCTTCCCAGTACTCTTGTCCTGGTGCTCACGCCCAGAACAGTCTCTGAGCGTAAGCATCGTCACTTGAGATCGCTCGTGCTCTCATGCTTGCCTCCTCTGTTCCCCCTCACTTCTGGGCTAAGGCTATTTCCACCGCTGTTTTTCTCATCAACATGCAGCCTTCCACTGCCGTTCAGGGTTCCACTCCTGTCAAGCGTCTCTATGGTCAAGCTCCGGAGTACGGTCAACTTCGTAGTTTTGGCTGTCTGTTTCGTCCTTGTTCCACCTCATGAGCGCACCAAGTTGACTGCTCAATCAGTTGAGTGTGTTTTTCTTGGCTACAGTCTTGAGCATAAGGGTTATCGTTGCTATAACCCTGTTGCTCATAGGATGAGAATTTCTCATTATGTCACCTTTGACGAGTCCCAACCTTACTACCCTCGTTCCCTGCAGTCAAGTCAGAGTCTCTTGCTGAGTCGATTTCTTTTCTGACTTTTCCTGACTCACTGCCTTCCACTCCTGTTTCGCCTCCTCCTTCGCCTCCCTCTTCTCTGGTTGCACCTCTTCCACGTCCACCAAAGTCTACTTCCTGTTCTATTGTTGAGATTCCACCTTTTCCTATGCACTACTCTCGTCATCTTCGACCTACTCCTCCAGTTGATCCTCCGTCTTTGCTGGGTCCTGTTCCCAGTTTTTCTCTGTCCCTGCTGGGTCCTGCTCCACCCTCTCCTCCCAGATACACTCTTCATGATCGCCACATTGTCAGGCCGCCTGAGCGCTTCGGTTTTTTAGCAGCTACCTCTTCTGAGCCTGTGACCTACCACGAGGCTGCTGCTTACCCTGAGTGGCAGCTCGCGATGTCTGAGGAGATTGCTGCCTTGGAGCGTCCTGGCACTTGGGATCTTGTGCCCCTACCTGCGCATTACCCCCATCACGTGCAAGTGGGTGTGCAAGATCAAGACCCACTCAAATGGTTCTCTTGAGCGCTATAAGGCTCGTCTTGTAGCGCGTGGTTTTCAGCAGGAGCATGGTTGTGACTTCGATGAAACTTTCGCTCCTATTGCTCACATGACCACAATTCGCACTCTACTTGTGGCCTCTGTTCGACAGTGGTCCATCTCTTAGTTGGATGCCAAAAATGCCTTTCTCAATGGTGAGTTGCGTGAGGCCTACATACAGCTGCCTCCTAGGTATTCTGTCCCTCAAGGTACAGTTTGTCATCTTCGTCGCTCTCTTTATAGGCTCAAACAAGCCCCTCGTGCTTGGTTTGACCGCTTCTCTTCTATTGTCACCGTTGTCGGCTTCTCCGCCAGTGATCACGATCCTGCCCTCTTTGTCCACACCTCTTCTCAGGGTCGAACGCTCCTTCTCTATGTGGATGACATGATCATTACTAGTGATGACTCTCAGTATATTGCCTTTGTGAAGGAGCGTCTCAGTAAGCAGTTCTTGATGTCTGATTTAGATCCTCTTCGTTACTTCCTTGGGATTGAGATCACTTCTAAGCCCAAGGGCTACTCTCCCAAGAGCGTTACATTCAGGATATCCTTACTCGCGCTTGTCTCACTGATCAGCGTGTGGTGGATACTCCTATAGAGCTTGGTGCTCACCTTCGGCCTATCGATGGTGAGCCTCTTAACGATCCTACTCGCTACCGTTATCTTGTTGGGAATCTTGTTTATCTTGGTATCACTCGCCTTGACATCTCCCACCCAGTTCACATCCCAAGCCAGTTTGTCTCTACTCCTACTCGGCTCCACTACAGTCACCTTCTTCGTGTTCTGCGATATTTTCATGGGACCATCAGTTGTCGCCTTTTCTTTCCTCGCTCCAGTTCTTTGCAGCTTCAAGCGTAATCTGATGCAATCTGGGCTAGCGATCATTCTGATTGTCGATCTCTTTTTGCCTATTGTGTTTTCCTTGGTTCTTCCTTGATTGCCTGGAAGACCAAAAAGCAGACTGTCGTTTCTTGTTCAAATGGTGAGGCTGAGTTGAGAGCCATGGCATCGTTGACAGCTGAGATCACCTGGCTTCGTTGACTACTTGAGGATTTCGATGTTTTTGCTACTGCACCGACTCCTCTCCTCTCTAACAGTACTGGTGCGATCAGTATTGCTCGAGATCCCGTGAAGCATGAGCTTACTAAGCATATTGGGGGTGAATGCTTCATACATGCGATTGCAGATGCAAGACCAAGTTATTGCTCTTCATTTTGTACCTTCGGAGCTTCAGTTAGCAGATTTCTTCATCAAGGCACAGACTAGAGCTCAGCATAGCTTCTACGGTTCTACCTCTCTAAACTCAATTTTGTTGATCGACTATGAGTTTGAGGGGGGTGTTAGGCATGTAAATAGTCTAGAGTCTAGAGGGTTATTTGCATATTTACCTGTACACATTTGTATGGGCTTTGGGCCTCTTTGCAATACAAGTTTTCATTCCAACAATATTCAAATAATTACCATCTCATAACTCATAAGTACCAAAACTCACCAAGTATACAATAACAATTATTGTTGATTTCTTATAACTTATTTCCACAGTGATTTATAGAATGCAAACTACTCCCTCACCAGTAGCAGTCCTAGGCTAGAGTTCTCAACATCTACCAATACATTGTGTCAATTATACACCAGTAGTCAAAGCAGCCAAGCTATCTAATTCCTTGAGTTATTTGTTTAACCATCTATGTTACTTGTGATGGTTTTGCCATATAATGTATTGTACATCAGTACAATGAATAATGTAATCATTCGATTAAACTAAGAAAACAAGCATGAATGGCATGAATTTGAGCATTTTCTAGAAGTACCTTAGATGATAACGAAGATCAAGCTCATGCAAGTGAGAAAATACCTGCAATATCAAAAGTTCACGAATTAAGGTAATCCACAAATTTAATAGGTGGAAGAACTCATATGTATAATCTTAAAAACATCTTCATCGAACAGAATATTTGAAGTGTCTGCAGATCATCAAAACAGTAGCACGGCACCAATCAACCAATAACTAGAAGTGGATGCAAATGTCAAAGATGCCATTTATAGTAACTGTTCTTTTTTCATGAATATAAAGATACATAGAATTACAGCATTGCATAGCAAGAAAATAAGATACTTTATTCAAACAAATATTCATAATGTGTTAGAACATCTGGATAGTTTCAAATAATAGAAAATGATCGAAAAACATTTAACATGGAAATAAAAAAAAAGTTCAACATTTACCGTTCTGGAGACTGAACGGATGGCTCTCAAGGTCACTTTAGAAAATACAGCATTCCGCAGTTCTGGAAAAAGAGAATTTACCATAATAAATAAATTATAGTTGTATACATTTCAACAGGGGAGCAGAAAATGCATATTTCCATGCTCACCAAAGGAGTTTCAACATATTTTCAGGCAAAAAAGAAATGTCAATAAGAAAATTTTGTAACAAAATAGTATTTACCTGTACAGGCTGATACACCTGATCGTGCAATACCATATCCAATTAGGACAGCTGCTGGGCTAGCAAAGAGAGCCAACAAGGTGGCATTAGCATCTGTGAATGATGCCAGTGAGGTTTCAGCGCCGCCAAGGGCTGCAAGCCAATCGACAGCAAGCTTAAACAAGAAAGGCACTTGAACATTTATAACCTGGTGTTCATTATAAATAAAAAAAGGGTCAGGTAACAAAGTTGAAATGTAGTAGCTTTCATCTTTTAAGTTCATCATGTCTTATGTTCTAATTGAAAGGGGCAATATTCTTCCTTTAATTTCACAATGATGAAAGTTGACTGGTTGTGGCCTTGTTGAACAATCAAACAAGCAGAAATTGGCATTTATTTTGAAAATACACATCCAACAAATAGGCTGTACCTAAATTTTATCATGTTGCATCAGAATAGGTCAAAAGGGTCCTTTCTATAAAGGAAAGGGGGAAATGTCACTGCAGTATGCCAGTATGTGTAATGCAAATGCACTGCATTCCAACCAAGCAAAGGAGACTATTGATCTTGAGCCTACGGCACGATGGTCAAGCTTTTATGAGAAAAGTGGCAGACCAAATGGGATTGCCAAGATCTGTAATTTGGTACTCATTAATGACTACAATGGAAAACAAAAGGCTTGGCTAATGAAAGTGGGTTGTATGATCTTTCTTAGTGACAGAGATACTCTTACAGTTACCATTTTCAAACGAGTAGCATTTACCTTTGCGCCAACTAAGAGGCCCAATGACAACACAAGCCTGAAGCGGAAATCCGGGCTATCGTTCAACAGTAAGTACTTTCCAAGGTTTTGAAGGATCTGTGTATCTCCTATCTGATCATCGACGTCCTTTTTCGGGACATCTTTCTGCACCTTGTCATCAGCCGACTTCCCAACTGCCACAGCATTGGCAGATGTGGAGAATGCATGCCCTCTCTGCAAACATAGCAAGAATCACAAAACCAGAATTTGACAAGCAAATACTTCCTTTTATTAAGAAAAATAACAGAACAAAGGCAGCAAACCTTTATCTAGTTTTTGTTTTAATCACTGAGGTCATGAACCAACCACAATGAGATAATTGAATAACCATCTTCTCAGATGGAACTAAAAAGTGCAGTGTAAGTACAACAACATTTACTTCATAGAATCAGAATAAGAATAAAAAAGATAAATTAGTAGAAGTGATTACTTAATAGCTTCATAGAATCTGTGTAAATAAAACAACATTTACCATCTACACCACGCTTGTAGTTCATTTTGTGCTTTGATAGATTAAGCCAGAAACAAACTATCATAAGGTAGCACATATTGCAAGCACAACAATCTCAATAATGACATCTTTACTTTAAAATAAGGATATACTGAAGTTTTACTAAATTAATCTCTTTGCAACCACTAGATGACAAAACTGAAGCCCAATCAACAGCTCCCACTAATGCCATCACCTATACTTTATTTTTCATATTTCTGATCGGTAAAGGTATTAACTAATTACTTCTACTACTGCCGACTGTTTGACATGGAAATTCTCACTTGTTTCACTAAAACAATGTTATTGTAAAAAAACAAATCACTAACATCCACTACCGCCTCTAAGCATCCCCGAACCGAAACCAACACAAGTGAGGTATGCGCATGTTACCACGTCGCGGAGAGGCCGGGAGCCGTGCGGTGGGTAGGTGTAGTCGAGAAGGAAGCAGCTGAGGCGGCCAAAGAGGGCGCCTTTCCCAGGAAAATCCCTACAATCTGGTCCGAATCCTCCGAGGAGAGGATTAGGGAGAGGCTTCGGAAAGGGAGGCCCCCTGGCTCCGTCGAGCCGCCGGAATACGGCAGCGGTGGCGGGAGCGGCGGCCGGGGAGCGGTCAAAGCGGGAACCGCGGAGGAGGTGGCCCGCGGAGAGTATGCGGGAGGACGGCCGCATGGCGCTCGCCGGCGACGGCGAAGCTTACGGATGGAGGGGAGGGTCGGCGGGCGAAGCGTGGAGGCGGAGTCGGAGTTGGACTCCCTGCGGAGAGTAGGGTTTTCCCCCTTTTTTGTGGTGTTTTTATTCCATTTTCTTCTTTTCCCTTTTCGTTTTCGACAGGTGGTTTTCATTCTTCTTTTGTGAGTGCACAATGTGAGAAATATTATGGTTCAACGCACCTAGACAAATGGGTAGATATCTTTTAAAAAAATTGGATGTAATTAATCTTATTTTTAAAAATGCAATAGTTATAGCATGTGGATAGTCAAATGTTATTATGTTAGCATGACTGTACGAGGATAAGTAACCCGCAATTGCAATTCTAGACAAGTAAATATTTCGAATTTAAAACAGATAGTGAAATTTTTCTAGAATTACGTATGGTTTCTTGTTTTTTTAGAAAAGATCTTCGGTTTTACCGAAAATACATATAGATCTTTGATTTTTGTAGAAAACTCTTTCCATGAATTATCGGCGCTTTTACTTTGATCCATACGGTAGCTAACGCGACATGATGCTATGCTACCGCTGCTAGTTGTATTGTAAATGGTGCTTGGTTCTTCACTTGAAATATAAAGGGTAAATATCAGGGTCTCCTAGTGAACCCTCGCTCAACTCAGAGAAACTCTACCCTTCAGCCGGAGGCCGGCGTTACCGGAGAACAGAGTAAACGGGGAGAGAGAAGGCATTGGAGGTAGCAGCATTTTCAAGCGAACTTGCTAGTGAGGAAGCATTTCCCATTTAAATCGTGCTTGAAAACAAATAGATATTCTCTGCTGTTAAAACTTTTTTACCGTCTTTCATTTAAAGAAAGTTTTATTCACATTCTTTCATATAAAGAAAGTTTTGTTGTCTTTAATAAATTGTACTTAGGTGATCATTTGAAAAGGTAAATTACATCAAGAGCAGTCATGCAATTGCACAGTACACACGTTAGCAGAATATATTTTTTTCTCTAAAATGTACACAACAAATGTCCTAGACGAGGTTTCACATTCTTTATCATAGTTCAACAAGGGTAGAGAAACACAGCACAAGAGAGTAAATTTCACAAAACTACACATATGTTGCCAAAACTATTAGAAAACTACACATTTAAGGTTTCATTTCGCAAAACTACACTTTTTGTACAAAATTTAATCACAAAACCCTATTCCATCAACTCTCCGAGTACCTGACAAGCCAGACCCAATTGTCAACCTTACACTCATCATCTCTGTCATACTAGAAAAAAGAGGCAGCTGGGTTCAGTGCTAGTTGGAGTTAGACTTCCTAGCCAGCCACAATTGTAGAATAAAGGCGGGTCAGCCCAAGCCAGCCCCCATATAAGGGCAACCCACGGGCAGCAGCCTCATCCTCCCCTACTACCGACGCTGTTGTGCCTCTCCTCCATTGCTGTTGCATGCGTCGCCTTCCTGTGCCGCATGCCGCCGCCCCCAACTCTCGCGCGTGCTACCGCCATCACCCAGCTCCCGTGCGTCGTCTCGCCGTTGCGCAGCCTCCAGCACCACCGCCCCCTCCGACCGCGCCTTGCCTGCCCCATGCCCTAGCCGCCGGTGCCGTCGTCCTCCCTTGCTCCACCCCGTGCCACCGCTAGTGAAGAGATGATGTGAAAGACAAAATCGCAATGTATACATCTTATGATTGCAATTGTATTAATTGGTTTGTGTAAACCAACGATAATGACACAATAATCGATTCATACATATATCATACATATATGTTGTTCTTTTTGTTTACTACACCTTTAGGTAATTATAATGTGCTAAATGAAAGGAGTGTAAATGACAAATATATATACCAAAAGCAGAGGATGGTTTTTCTTGAAGAAAGGGAGGATGATGCGGTTACGCATATATTTTACACTTTTCAGTTAAAAATACTATTTGATTAGAAAGAATTATTGAGCGGCATTAAATATTATCAGGTGAATTTTGCAAAATACATTTGTAAACAACAGTATCTTGCACACAAGGATCAAACATGATTCCCAACAAATTGCAAAACATATTTGCACACTTTTAAAATCATGTCACAAGGATTATATATGAGTTTTAACTATTTCCAAAGCACATTTACAAATATAAGTCTCATACTACAAATAATAAAAGCATGGACTTCAAACAATTGCAAAACATATTCGCAATGTATAGTCACATATTACAAGAATTCAACATATGAACTTCAACTATTTACAAAACACATTCGCAAATACAAGCCTCATGACAAAGAGAGCTAGAGCAAGTGAGGTTGAGCTACCAATACATGATGAGACTCAAGCTACAAGACAAGACTCCTCTTAATAGTACGGCAACCTATACTAGCAACTCAATCTTCTAACCAAAAACCAAAATCGGTAAAATACTAGGTACACATCTTTAGTCCTAGCTAGTCATACATTTGCCTTGAGCATCCTCTTGATGCTTGATGATGAACATCATCACTTCAAGTCCGAGTCATCGTCTTGACATGCATCAACAAATGATGTATCCACTTCTTGAACTCCATCAACACATGATGGGTCTTCACTTGACTTGATGATCAACACATGATCATCTCCTCTTGGACATGCATCAACTCATGATGTATCTTCTTCTTGATGGCTTTCAACACATGAAGCCATCTTCCATCTAGACTTGATGATCTTCAATGCATGAAATCATCTCAAGTCATCCTCATTTATGAAACCTAACCTATTCATCCATTCATGGAAAATGTTAGTCCACAAATTAATTGCCATCAATTACCAAATTTCACCATTAACACATAATGGAGGCACTACATTTTACAATTTTCCCTTTTTGGTAATTCATGACAATCTCAATAAATAATGAGATAAAGATTGTATTTGTGAGTATACAACATGTACACAATATTTATATACTCTATGATAAGCTTTCAAAGCAAACCCTACTTATCCGATTATTATCATCTAACCATTAACATATAATGGAGAAGTTAGATGGCAACTCGATTGCAAATGAGTATATATGAACTACACAAGCTATATATACTCAAAGGATGTATTTCAAAGTAAAAATCATAAATATGTGTATTAAATGAAATATGGATCAATACTTATGAAACCTCAAAACATAGAGTGAACTCCCCCTAAATGCGTGCATACAAGTATTTGTAATAAAGACATATGCACATATTCATTTTGGACTATTTGTGGAGTTTAATCTAAATTTTGAATCTAAGGAATGCGCTAATATATAAAAATATGATTTTGAATGCATATCCTTTTGATTTCACCTTTTCATCTAAATGAGATTAAGTAATGCCATAATCAACAAACAAGGTTAGTCTCACAAATGCATGTGTCATTATCACCTAAATCTCATAATAGTATTTGTCATTTTCACCAAAACCAACTTAAATAGAGCTTGATCTTTTAGTGGGACGTGGTCAGTCCCCTATTGCTTAAAGTAGGGAACAAAGTTCTTCTGTCAATGTTATTTCCATATGCATATCTTATGTGGTTTGCTATTTTGTTACAATTTGTTCTTGGCTCGTGATTTCGAGCATTTATGAGTGCAGAGCCCTAAGTCTTATCATGTTATGATTATTGTTGTTATAGAATTAGTTGTCTTTATTGTAGTTTGACCAATACACATTTATTACCCTTGTCTGTAGTCGTATACACATGGGATATAATGCCGAAATTTTTAATAGCAACGCCACTTTGAGATTGTTAATATGCAGTGTTAGCATTCCAGGCTCTAAGGATGGGCCGGGGTGCTACAATCCCCCGTTGGCTCATGCTGACTAGGTAGCCACGCAAGCATGGATTGTGAACTAGGCACACCACACAAGCAAGCAACTAGCCATAACATCATCTCTCTCTCTTTCTTTAAAATCACTTTTAACAGGCGGGCCCACCTTCCATACACATAAGCCTTCTCCTTCTTTGGAAAATAGAGGAGATGGGGAGGAACAGCCATGGGAGCTCAGGTGGGGTTTCGGTGCAAGTGGGGAAGGCAATGGATGCAGCTGGCGATGGCAAAATGGAGTACACGGGTCATGGTGAGTACGAGAGAAAGGACCAAATTAACATGGAAATGAGTAGGAAGAAGATGGAACACAGTGTGATGTAATGTTTTTGAGGTAAACTCACCGGAGAGTAAAATGGTGCTCGACAACCATGGCTAGAGCTTCGGTACTAATGGCGAAGATTGGTGTCCACGATGCTTGGGTGATTGAGAGAGAGAGGGAGGGAGGGAGATGAGGTGGCGGATGGCTATGTGCTTGCGTGGCGTGCCTAGTCAATAGTGCGTGCTTGTGTGGGTGACTAGTCAGCATGGGCTAATAGGAGATGACGCCTGCGAGGCAGACAAATGGGTCCGATCTGTCAGATAGCGAGAGAGTTGATGGAATGGGTCTTGTGATCAGATATTGTGAACAAGAAGTAGTTTTGCGAAATGAAACCTTAAAGATGTAGTTTTCCGGTAGTTTTGGCAATATATTTGTAGTTTCGTGAATTTACTCCAATGGAAAATCAAGGCAAACAGTAACAATACGCTGCAGAAAAATGTAGCGCAGCAAGCCAGTGGAGATTAGTGTAGCATACAGCAAGTTGTAGCAGTCAGTCTATTTAGGTCCCCCTCGTTTTGGCTTTAGCTTCTGACTTTTAGGTTCTAGTTCACTATTCCTTAATTTCGTCTTTTTCTGGTTTTTGACTTTTTGGGTTTTTTTACCTTTCTTTTCATATTCGTTTGCATTGTCTGTGACTAGCATGTTTTTAATTTTTTTTAATTTTTTAAATTTAGTTACGTTAAAAAACTACCAACAACTATAATATAAAAAAACAACTACAATGCAAAATAAGTTGTAACTATAAAAAAAAGGTCTAAATGCAGACTTCGTAACCTAGGCGCACTATCAAAACATACAGGCTAATCTTCTTTTAGGCCCTGCTCGAAAGAGCTTTTTTTAAAAGTGACTTATGGCTGAAAAGCACTGTAACTGGCTGAAAAAATACTATAGCTGACGGAGGCTTATTTAGCATAATTAAATTTAAAAAAATTAAAAATAGAAAAACATGTTAGCCCATCACATGTAATGCAAACAAATACGAGAAAAAAAGAACTGACAAAAAAACTCAAAAAAGCCAAAAGTATAGAAAAAATAAAATTTATAAATAATACAAAATAAGTCAGAAATCAAAATCTCAAGCCGAAATAGAGAGGGGGCTTAGAAACTAATATATTAATCACGTCATAATCTGTCACATCTAGTCCTCTAGTCTTCCGTGATCGGGCACGCAAAACAATCACACCAACAGGGGTACGCATGACGTACGTATGTGGGATCCAACTGTAGCGATCAATGGCGCAGCCCGTTAGCGAGACGTGCTGGAAGCTACAGCATCCAGTGCACTTTAACCACTATTTTTTTAAATAACTTTATACTAAAATATGCTGATAAAGTTATGACATCATGAAAATATTTTTAACAATAAATTTAATAATATAATTTTTATATAGTCAATCTAGATAATTTTAAATTTATTAATAATTAAACATTAAAAAATTTGATAGCATAAATTATGTAGACAACTAAAAAGATGGAGAGAGAGAGTAGTTTTTTTACAATCTACACCATAACATAAATAGTGTTTTCATCTTGACAATGGCATGCCCATTTCTTGCTTCCGTTCCGTAGGGGACAAGGTAAATAATAACTCCAAAAATTTATAGGAAAATAGTAACTTTACAAGTACTCCTATTTGATTCTGTGGCCTCTCTAGTCGCTACTACAGGACCATTTGGTTGAGTAGATGAGGGTAGATGGATGAGATGATTCATGATTTGGTGGGATTGGATAGGATAGGATGATCAAAGAGATTGTTTTGTTGGATGGATGGGATGAAACATATTATTGTTTGGTTGGTGGGATAAGGGTAGATGAGATGAGCCAATTTTATATTTGATTAGGTGGATGAGATAGGTAAGAACGTGGTAAGGTAACTCGTGGTGAGATTACCCCAGCGCGGGAGCAGCGGTGCGCTCGCGAGGCCCATGGGTGCGAGAACGTGCCGGCGACAAGGCCGACGCTAGTGCAACCATGGTCTGCAAGAAAATCCCTCCTCTTCTTGGATTCTTGCATCCTCACCCCTCGCCTGTTTTTCTCAAGTCCGGCCAACGCCGCCTCCGATAACACCATCTCCTCGTCCGCTCTGGTTACGGTGGACGACGTCGCCCCTCCGCACCGTTCCAGCTGCACCAGCTACTTACTCTTGAAACCGTTCGTGTCACAACGTGTTCCCGGAAGTCCTCCTCCTCTCTGATTTAATTGGAGTCCCATGCCCAGAGCTCACTGCATTGGTCGTCTTCCTCAAGTCCGACTGACGCTGCATCCGATGCCACCATCTCCTCCTCCGCTCCATTTCAGCTCAATTCCCTCCTCCCAGAGCTTCTCCTCAGCGCTCCGGAGCTTCCTCAACTACTAGCCTAGGCTCCCGACCACCTGAGGCCGCCACCATCATGGCCTCACTCGCGCCGCCCCCAGTCTCCGCCGTCGGCCTTCTCTGGTGCTCCTCTACCTGCATGGTTGATTGGTAAATCTTGTCTTTCCCAAGCTCCCGTTAGCTCATGCTCTCCCCACTTTCTTCCCCATTCCAATCGCCCTCCACCGCCCCCAGCTCTGGTAGCTCCACGCCACCGCCCGCTCACCGTGGTGCCGGTCTAGCCGCGACGTAGCTACCCCCTACTTCCTTGTTCTACCAACGATTCGTTTTGCTACGTGCCGTCTACTCTCCAGCCACCGCTCATCACCGGCAAGCCTGTTCTAGGCGCTGCAGTGCCTCCTTTATTTGTGTATATAGGTGACTAGAGCCTCACAAATGGACAACAATTCCCGAATGCCATGGTTCCACCGAATTGGTCAAATCGAGTGATACGATATATGGAGGGAATATTCGTCTGGACGGTACCGCTCGATTACAGACCAGCTCGTTCCATACCGCAAACCAACCGGAGGGATAGCACCAAATTGAACCATCCCATTCACGTACGTGCTGGTTTAACCAACCAAACGGCTCCTGCATCTCTTGTGTAGATGCTCTAACGTGCTTTCACTGGTTTGCAAAGAGGGAAAGAAGAGATCAGACACAGCGTTTGACACCACATGTCGACAACTCTAAGCCTGCGTCGTGTTTGGTAGATACTCCCTTTTCTTTTTATGTGCTTGCAGCAACAGTATCCTTAAGTCTTCAGACCTCACCACACAAAAAGAGCCAAGCCCATCATTCTGAGGCACACGTTCCGCACGCACAGAGAACCGCGCCAAAATTCTCTGTCCGCCGGAATCTTGTCACTTGTCAGTTACTGCTGGTATCACCATCGCTGGTGCGTGTGAACTAAGCAGCAGCACATTTCCTGCTCAAAAATGCTTTTTTAGTGGCTTATGACTGAAAAGCACTGTAGCTAACGGAGGCTTATTTAGCATAATTAAATTTAAAAAAATTAAAAATAGAAAAAAAAACATGTTATGCCCTTCACGTATAATGCAAACAAATATGAGAAAAAAGAACCAACAAAAAAGCTCAAAAAAGCCAAAAGTATAAAAAAGACAAAATTTATGAATAGTGCAAAATAAGCCAGAAGCTTAAGCCGGAACGAGCGGGGCAGGAGTAGTTGGAAGACCAGTGAAGAGCTATCGCTAGATCTAGCCCTCTGTTGGCTTTTAAAAATTATTTTACTATTGTACTTAGCTTTAAACGAAATATCTTTTTATGATGAGTCTACTAGTTGATTATAATACACACTATATTGACTTTATTTATACCAGTAAAATCACACGTGAGTGTCTTTCTTTACAAATTTCTCCACAAGTTATTACAATTTATAAGCCAAAACCAAAAGACAATCCGTTTTAAGGATCGAGGTATTTTTCAGAAGAGCGTCCTAATGCGGAGCACCATCCACCTGGCCACGGAAAAGACACTGCAGACATACATCTCGAATAGCGCCGTGGTCAACTCCTTCTCGTAGCAGTGCAGGCTAGCCACAATACCTGATGTGATGCATTAACTTACATTAACTAAAATATAACGCATTAACTTATATTTAATCATTTTACTTTTTTACATAAAATTTTTAAGTAATTTTGTTCTCTTTTAGCATATCATTGAGATCGGATAATGTATTTTACCAATGCCAACCAACTTTTGTCTGTGATTTCGTCCTTAGTTCCTTCAGTTTACTGCAACTAATCAATATTATTATCGGTTTCTTCATTTTGGTAAGCATTTCGATCACTACTTCTTTATCATCATGCACGGTCATCGGTTATGTTGAAGTGTTGGTGCGAAAAATTACCGAACATACTACTATTTAGCTTAATATTGCTTGAAAATTATATAGGTTATTATATGCATGATGAAATGATGAACCCCAATCATTCCATTCTAGTTCTGCCTTGTGCTCAACTCAGAGTCAGTACCGTGTCCACCTTGATTTAAATAGTTCCAAGCCCTCTCATTTTCGTGTCCCTGAACCGCTTCGCCTTCTCACCTTCTTGTCGAGTCATCTGCCGCTGTTGTCTTCGTCGCTAGCTAGTTCATCAAGTCGTCGTCGTATTCTTCGTCTTCTACATCGCTTCATCTTCTTCGCCAGTGAGCTACGCCGTTGACCCTTCCCGCCGATGAGACTCTCCACCGAGTGCCACCCTTCCTCTGCCATCCGCACCTCGCCATCTCTTCGGTCCCCAAAACATCACCTCGGTCCCCCCACCATCATGCGTCAGCCGTGATGTCAACCCAAGCCATGTCAGCACCTTGGAGTTTCTGTAGACTTCATTCACCATGAGCCATGCCTATGCCATGTAGTCCCTGTTTGTCAGCCACTGTGCCATAGACTGAGCCTACTGTAGACCCAAGTCGTGATCCGCGGACTTCGTATATAGACTAACGACCCATTGTCAAAGACCCAAGCCAAGTTTCTTTAGAAAAAACAATTCGACCGAAAATCCAAAAGCCTTGCTGATATCATAGATCTGATTTTTCTCTAGAAAAATAATTCTGGAAAAGTCAAATAGTAACATTTTCCTTTTTCTTAGATTTAAACCTTCTGAGAGCCTGTTCTTCTCCGTCCGAACTCCAATTGATCTGATTCTTTTTCCTAAATTCATCTGAAATTGGGCTTTATCTTTTGGTTCTAGTTTTATTATTTTTGGATTTTATTTGAATTTATTTATGTTTCATTCAATTTCTCTCTCGTTAGATAACGTCTTCGAAGGAGGAAAAGCAGGACCTAAATTTCAAAAAATGGTAACTGAGCAAAGCGAAGGCAAGTTATGACTTTTGATAATGTTGAACTTTTTTTTCAAATCTATTATTTACTATTTTATTTTAAATTATAACACATTGCTAAATTATTACAAATCTTTGTACTTGTTATTAACCAACTTGACTAAATCCCTCATTGATAATTTGAATATCATGATTTTATTATCATCATAGGATGGGTAATTATCTAGTGATATAATACTATTATCTACTTGAGTTGTACGTTTAGTATGTTTAACCATGCTTATTGTGACGTTTGGCTCATCATTACATGTTGATTAATTAATTAATTTGGACTTTACGAGATATTAAATCATGATGGTCAGCCACAGTTATAAAATTTGTGTACCATGATATGGGTGTGTGATTGGATATACAAAATAGTTTTTACTTGGCGAGTAATCGTGCAGTAAAGGGAGAAGTGTGGTCAGCACTTTGGAATGTGGATGCCTCGCGTGAGTAATGTCTAAGTATTTAACTTTATATGCCATTGATCTGAGTCTTATCATATAATCACATGTCTAGTGTGGGATGGACTGACTAATTAATTTATGATGTTTCAATCTTAATTTTGTCATTGAGATGATGTGGATGGTTAATTCATCTATGGGTAATTTTTTACATGATGCAATAGAGGGCTTTTTCAACTAGGTGAGATCAATTTGAGATTAAGCATTCTAATGGCCTTATTTTGATATTCTTAGTCAGCATGCCTAAAGAAGCGTGTTATACAGGTGACACCATAAGATGGTTATATCATGTGGGTAAGGTTATGCAACCTCTACTGAGTGTAAATTATTCGAATAGCCGTATTCCCAGTTATGGACAATGCTTGGTGATTTCACATGAGAGGTAGATATTTCAAAAAATTGGAGTTAGTTGAGTTTGGATGGAAGTGAATGGTCAATTCACTTGTGATTATTCAATCCCTTTGAATTAATAAACTTTGTTGTGAAGTTTTGGATCAAAGAGGCACCCGATTTATTTCACGAAGGATGAGATAGCAATGGGACAATGAATTAGATTCAAAACAAGATTGCACTTTACTACGAGGAATGGAAGCCAAGTTCTTCACATACATTGAAGTACAATAGTGCTCATGAAGGCTTGTTTGTGTATAGAGCCGCTCATAAAGCTGTTCAACGTCTTTGCAAGCTGTACAGAATCAATTTGTCGATGCTTATCCAGAAGTTTGAAGAGCAATATGCAACTTTGCCCAATATTACAGAGGAAGAGGAAGTTATGAAGGAACCGCTACCGTTGTCACCAGTTCTACTACCTTTACCTATGCTTCCCAATCCGAAAGAAAGATGGTGTATAACTGGCAATCATCAGGAGTATCTTCGTCGCTTCATTCCAGTCAAAGCAAGAGAGCAATCGCCATAAGTTCATAACTCGTGGGTGTTCTACAACAACTCAGAGTCGGAGTCAAGTGAGCCTTATTTGGCAAAACCAGAGTGAGAGCCATTAGATTAGAACCTTGCGTAGTTTTTAGTATTGAGTAGATCATTTTGCTTTTTATTTGCAGTTGTGTGTGATGTAAGTTGCAGTTTTGCCTCAGGCATTATGTTGCAATCATATTAAAGTTTTCTTTGTGTGGAATTAGTATAGTTTTGCTAGCTTGTTCTTGCTAAGTAAGTGCTTTAGTTTAGTTTTGTCCTTGGTTTATTCCTCCTTAGACGAGTATATTATTCTCTTTGCTATTCTCTCTTTCCTTTGTAACCTTAGTGTCAACTTGGTAGATAGTTGATACTCAGAATTCAGTTAGTCATAGTCAGATGCACTCAAAACCTGGCAATAACGTCGTAGATCCTTCAGCCGACAGCACCAACTGGTTTGGTCCAACCTTTAATCAGTTTATGTCAGTCCAAACTCAACTCATGAATACAATGTTGTAGAACATGAACAACATGATGAATTGACAGAATCAGGAAGCTGTTGCATCTCAGCCAACTCGTCCACCATCAAGATTTGCCAAATTCATGAGGACTAGAACGTTTACTTATTTCAGTTCATCTGAACCTTTAGAAGCAGATGATTGGCTTCATTTGCGTAGAAGAAGCTGAGTCTTACTCAGTGCAAAATCGAGATAATTGCACCGACCTGCCAACAAGAACATTGCATTGAGTTTCTAAAACTATGCAAAGTCTAGTTCAGTACCATGTGAATGGTTGGACTAATCACAGCTCACAAGAGATGTCACAGCAACATACCCATTGCCGAAAAGAGATGCAAGCATTGCCGTCCTGTTTGCATTTAGCAGGATCACCAAATGGGTTCGATGGGTCTCGACAAAGAGCAGCAATGAGGACGAGAGGCATATTCCCAATATTACCTGCAGGTAAAGAACGATCAAAGCGATTGGAACCTGAAACTATTTGTGTTGATAGAAGAAAGGCAGAACACGAGTTAACTATTGCAATGTGAACAATACTGAACTTGGAAGTATGGATGTGGTGGCCGCACAATTGATGCGACAACAAGGCCAACAAGAGAACCAGATATTGTCCCCAAAACAACATTCACAGGAATGTACCACCTGTGCATGCAAAGAATAAGTACTGCTTTGCCATTTGTATTAGCACAACACTAGAAATTGGTAGGCCTGTTAAATGCTTCAGGTCATTTCTGTTATCTTTTTCAAGGATGTTTCACTGGATTTTACAAAGAACAGTTGTTTATGATCAGTACAAAACAAGATTGACAAAAAACTGAAACAAATATCCAAATTTCAAAGTATCTGTCCCATATCTTCCTAGCAATGAATATTAGAGTTAGTGCCTAATCAAGCTTACCACTGACAGTTTCTGCACTGTAATGGCTCGTCCAAGCTGAGAGAATGAGGCACATGGAAGTAGTTGGCAAAACACTAGCTGGAAACATCAATTGGAGATAACAGATAGTAAATGTCGGACCCCAAGTTTAATACCTGGAATCCTCTGTGATAACACTGCATTATTCCCTGGATCAGTAGATAATGCTCACAGATACAACGCTGCATCATTTCATACACGATAAATTCATACATTACAATACCAGAGTTCAAATAGACCACGTCGGGCCAAGGGTTACAATAGAGCCGTCAGGCCAAATGTCTTACAATACATAAAAGCGGAAGCGGAAGCGTACATAGCGTAGGGGCACAACTCACCACAGTAAGCGGCGGGTCAACTCGAGTACCATCGTTATTAACCAAGGACCCGATTAATAACGGAGACACTCACCAAAATTAGCCTGGTCAACTAAACTGAGGCGAGAGGCAATACTACCGATGCCTAATCTAATAACCACCGTCTTCATTACCTTCGGCGTCCTGCCCCTCGTGGTAGGCGTAATGCTCTTGGTTCACATCTTACGAAAGGGGTTAAGAGCGAGGTTGAGCACAAACAACCGTGCTCATGAGCCAACACACGAATGCAAATAATTATAGATGCAAGACTATCCAAGGGTGGCTCGGGTTCTTTTATTTGCATAAGCGACATTTGGAATTACCATAATTTAAAATTTCTATGACCTAGCATTTTTCAAGAACTTATGAAATAAGCACCGATGATGTATAATAAAATTTATAACAGGTAGTTTCCATTTCCAAGTTTTACTGATTCGTCCACCATATTTTATGGCTACATCCACCATTTACTATCATTTTGCATAGCGGTACATCCACCTTAATTTCAACACTGAGTACATCCTCTAGGATAATTTTTCCAAAGTTTAGGTTACATCCACCTAGCAAGTTTTATACCCAACCTCCAAATATTTTGAAATAGAACTAACTCGAGGAAGATTTCCATGTCTGCCCTTGACCGTGGGCACGGCTATTCGAATAGTTTGTTTGAGTACTCTGCAGAGACTGTACATCTTTACCCACAAGAGATAATCGTCTCGATGGTTCTACATGATGCCTTAGACATGCAGATCGAGAGAAAATCACGAGGCCTTTACAATACCTCACACTCTAGCATTTCACTCCTATGGGGTTACGTCCATAGGTTGTGCGGGATGTCCACCATAGGTTAGCGCAGTCGGACTCCACTCTCCACATACGCTATCCTAGGCGACGTCACCTACATCCGGTGTCCCATTCCAAGTGGGGCTTTCACTACCCACCTACACACGTTCTCCGTGAAATAACTAGAGAGTTCAGTAAATTATTTAGCCAAGCCTACAATATGCTAGCTTGTGGTTGTACTGTTATACACGGAGGGTCCACACAGGATTAAGTCCTTAAATTGTTTGGGCGGTTCATTCCATAATCCCCTGTGTTACATCCACACCCACCGTTCTTTCCACCCGCCCAAACAAAGTTCAGTGATTTTAGGGTTTTGAGAAGCATAACACAAATCAACATATTTGTTCACCATGTACATCCCATGACTATCCCAAATCTAGTTTTCATGATTAAAGAGTGATTAACAGGTTACTAGAACCACGGACTTGACAAATTTTAGCATGGCAATAATAAGTCGTATAACTACCATTCCGTGTTTACATCTAGGCGACAATGATCATGGGAGTTCAAATGTTCTTGGTGAAGTATTATATCATTAGGTGGGCATAAGGTTATTATCTACCTTAAGACTTACATATTTTTAGCACATAAAATAACGCATGCAATTTTTATAGTTTAAACGAACATAGTTTCACAAAATGTAGGCGCAAAATGATCAAAGTATTGACTACTTTGGATCGAAGGCTTGGGGTCTTCTTGCTGCTTCAAGCGGGGTCTCGTTCACGTCGTCGAACTCTACTCGGACGGAATGCGGAAAAATCACATAAAATGAAGAGCGCCGAATAAGAACCAAACAAAACAATAAAACAACTCAAATGAACTCGGAAATGAACCAAACCAGAACCATTAAACATGTCTTGATTTCAGAAAAATTTAGAAGTTGGTTTCGTTTAATTCGGAGTTATGGTTAGAAAGTTACAGTGTTTCGAAGTTTTAATTGCTGGAATAATCCGAAAATAAAATTAATGCGTTCGGACAGGTGGCCTTAATTAGTCCGGTTTAATACTTTTCTTTAAGTGCCGGCTTAGGGCAGCATTAGTGACTGTGTTTAATGCTATCAGTGGGGGTGCTCTGCTCCGGCTCCTCACGACCGCAGTCCGCAGGGGGGGAGGCGAAGCCGGCCGGCGGCGGTGGGAGCACGGAGGGGCGGCGGTGTCGGCCGGAACGGGCTACCCACCCCGGTGCGCACCCCGGGGAGAGGCCAATCGGCCGAGACGGCGGCGGCGGCGGAGCAGCTCAGCGGCGGCGGCGCGAGGGATTCGGCGCCGGCGCCTCGGGCGCGGAGCTCAATTCCTCGGGATGGAGCTTCTACAAGCCCTCGGAGCTTACCTGGCGTCGGTTGGGGCCGAGGTGGAGCGAGGCGATGCGCGGCGTGGAGGGCTTGGCGGCGAGGAGGACACAGCGGCGCTTGCCGGAGAGGACGGCGGGCGGCGTGCACGCGGGGCTACGCGGACAACGAGGTGAGAGGCTTTCGAGTCCGCCGCCGCCGCACGCGGCGGGGGCCGCCGCATTCAATGGTCGTCGCGGGTGGTTGAGGAGAATGCCGAGCGCGGCAGGGCGAGAGGTGGAGGCGCCGCGCCGAAAGGAGGAGGAGAGCACCGCGGTGTGAGCGAGGAAGGGAGGCGTTGCGGCGGGAGGGGAAAAAGGAGATGGGCGGCGGGATTGAGGGGAAGGAGGATGTGCGGCCGGGATGGTGGGAAAATTTCCTTTACCAATTTTCCATTTCCTCCTTTCCTCTTTTAAAATATTACACAAAGTTTTCCTCTCTGGAATTTTCTAAATTTTGAAGATAATTTCAGATTCCAGATTTTAAGAAAGTTAATTTAATTAACCTCTTGGAGAAAAAGCAAGTTTTCATTTTAAATTATTTAAGCACAACTTGGATTTTCTTTTCGAAAAACAACAGGGATCACAAACTGAGAATAAAGTTTTTTTTTATTTCATTAACATAAGTTTGAACTTTATATTAACAACAAGGTTTTAAAATGGGATGTTACAGATCCTACCCCCCTTAAAAGGAATCTCGTCCCCGAGATTCGGGTAGAGTGGATAGAAGGAGGGGGGACAAGCTGGCTAGCAATAGGTTCTAGGGTAATGCTTGACACTTTATCCTTTCCTTGGAGTCTCTCGGGGTCCGCTTGATGTAGTGGTATAGTCGCCTGTCAGGTGGCGACTCTTTCTTAGTAGCCTTTGCGGAGTGGATCTGAGTGAATACTTGGACGAGTGGTAGGGACCAAGGCGAGTAAAAATCATTGGTTCCTGCTTCTTGCTTCTAGCCTTGTTCTTGGCCATTGACAATGTCTTGATTAGTGAGTTCACAGTGAGAGGGGGACTTGAGTCTTGATTGTCTTGACTGGGCTATTTGTCATGTCTCACTTGTAGATCTGACGAGGTTTTCAGCAATAAGGTGAGGGGGAAATAGCACGGGATACGAGAGAATTGAGGAGATGAGGTATTCTAACCCAACTAAAAGAGCACACCCAGGAAACTGGGGCAAACCACACAGAAAAACCAAGGTTTTGAAGGCAAGCTTTTCCTGTGACTGCGAAATACTGTGCCCGAGAGCAAGAAGGCAGTACACAGGGCCAAATAAATTCTTTTGAACAAGCAACGCCTATGCACGAAGACACACACAAGAGGGCACAGGGTTCTGAGCACTAGGCTTACTGAAGCAAGGCCACCAAATCCTCATGAGCATCCTTGACGTCTTCGAGCTTAAATCTTTGAAGTAAGGGGAAGGAAAGAGAAATTAAATTTCCATTTTGGTAAACAGAAGTAGTGGGAGGAAAGCATCAAGAAGTGCTTTGGCGGTGAAGCCCATGCTCCTCATTATTTGAAAACAGTTTTTTTTAATACCTGGGTTGAAAATATTTGAGGACCACCAATAATTTACAAAGCAGGTAGATTCCCAAGTTTTAGTTTTGAAAGCAAGCTCTTGGGAATTAAGTTTTTTTTAAAAAAAAAAAATACCGGGGCGAAGTTTGTAAAGGAACTCTGAAATCAAGCCTCTTTGCGACGAAGATACACTTTATATATTTGATATAGAATTTTTTTATAGCAAAACTGATTTTCCGAAAGTGGTTTTGAAATACTTGAATTTTGAAATACCCCCTTTTTTTGGCAAAGGTATCCTAACCTCTTCCAATATCACAATCTTGACAAAATAATTCACATTCATAGCACTTCCATTCGTGGGCTTCTTATTCCAAGGCCTTACTAATCCTGCTTATACTTGGTTGATTCTAGGGTATCTTCCTTCAGTGCTTAATCACTGCACAGCTGGTGTCTAGTACTCCAAACAGTGAATATTATCATTTATTCAATCCACAGATCATATCACTTCCAAGACATCATTCGTAGTTATTATTCACCAGATCAGGGTCTCCTACTTCTCAATTGAATCTTACTTTCCTACCTAAAATCATAAATCCAGTCTTGGGTTCATTAGTCAACAATCCCATCCAACTATTCACCTAAACATTACTCCAATTTCTTTACCTTTGAATCCACCGGTACTCGATCGCTTCATGGTTCCAATATTTCTATATTTTAAATCCACCAGTACCATTCACATCTTTTACATTTTAAATCTAACAGTACCACTTGTATTATGGTTTCAATATTTCAATCCACCAAAAATCATTTGTATTATAATCTAACCTTTTCCACCATAGATTCATAAACTCAATCCTGGTTTTATTTTTGAGCGATACTCTAGCATCTTTACTTGTAAATCCACCGATATCATTTGTATTATGGTTTCTTAATACTCCAATCTTTTCCATCTTTAGCGCATACTCATAATCCATTTATCCAATGATCAATCCCACTATCTACAATCTTGTGCCCAACAACTTTATTGGCATAGACATCCATCAAGACAATGTTTATTAATCAAATCTATAATTCAATGGTTATTATCACATCTCCTATTGTCTCCAAAATTTCCAATAATCCACCCAATGAGTCGATGATATTCTATTATCCCAACATTGTAACATTCACCGGGTTCATCTTTGTTTATCAAAACTGCAGACCAACTATTGTCATTATACTCCATATTTGTCTAAGGATTCCATTAGTCCATTTATTTAGTCAATTCAATCATCTAAATTGGCCCATTTATTTAACTAATCCAATTATCTAGCCAATCCACTCATTTTAAATCGGTCCACTCATTTAGCCAACCCAATCATCAAATTGGTACTCATGTAGCCAATCCAACCATTCAAACTGGTTCGCTTATTTTTCAACTAGAAATTCATACCATTGATTCTTTCTCATGATCGACATGAATCCCCCAAGATTTACACATATGTCTAGGAAACCACAGTAATTGTTTTTTTTAATAACTTGGTTGGAAGTTAATTCTTAGAAAATTTTCCTCAGAAGATTAGGTTTGCTAAAAGGGGTTTGAAAATGAAATAAATAATTTGGTAATTGAGCTTCCAGGGATAGAACAACTTTCAAAAATAAATTTCAAATTCAATCTTTGTGATTTTGGTACAAAGTAGGTTTTCGAAAGGGGTTTACAAGAGGAGTTCCGGACTTTTATTGTTTGAATCGGGGATAAGAAAGCTTTAGAAGTATAAATGACTAGGGCAGCATGTAGATGTGAGGGAGTCATCTGGAACAATCTAGAGCCTTTTTAGAGACTAACAGAAGGAGGATGTTTTATATGAGGGTTTACTAGCCCTCTACCAGCACAATAGAAAACTGAACAACAACAGAGAGGCAAATAAAACACAAGGCATTATGCCTAGAGTAGTTCATTACATTAGGGGGTTAGGTGTTACATGACATCCAGGCATAGAGCACAGGCTTACAACAATTCACGACACCGCATACACAACGTCTACTAACTGGGTACATAAGGGGGATACATCTGGGGAAGTGTGCATACACACCCACAAAAGACTGCCTAGACAATGCTACTGTCTAACCTACATCAGTCCACCTCCGGGGACCGAGGGTGGGTCTGACCGCAGAAGACGCAATCACCTGGAAAGCGGGAGCAGGAGACGATGCTGGGAGATCGGGAGCGAGACCGAGAAGGGCTTGATCCGTTGTTGGAGGGACGGGAGCGAGACGGGCGACGCCCCCTGCTGGGCTCTGCAAGGGTGCCATTGGGCGGTGGGCGCACGCTTATGCGCGCCGTCATTCGTGGGCGAGGTCCACGCGCCGAGCCGGTGCTAATCTTGGATCTGAAGGCGCCTTTGGGCGGACATCGTACGGATGCGAACCGAGCCGACATCGGGCCGAAGATGGCACTGTACGGATGCGAATCTGGAGCTAACATCGGGCCGGGCGCGACCGTGCCGTGGCGTGAGAGGGTAAATGCGCAGTGGCTCGGCGCTCGAGCCCGCCCTCTGCGCCGAGCCTCGCGCTCTCGCTACCGAAGGCGTCGAGTAGCGGTTGAGCTGGCGCCGAGGACGTCCCGATGCTGCGAGCTTGCGGTCGGGAGAATGCGCAGATGCCCAATCTCCGCATGGCGAAGGCATAGGAGGCGACATTACTGCGTCGGTGGATCAGTGAGACAGTGGGGTTGTCCACCCCGTGGTCGAGGCGATCTGGAAGGAACGCGCCGCGGATGCGAGGGAATGAGCAAAAGCGCTGCGCCGCACCTATCCTCGTGCACTGCATAGGTGAGCCACGGCGAGGCGCGCGCGTCTGGATGGCGTCGGCGAGGTACATCCGTGGAGGCTCGGCATGGGCGGTATGGGAGTGGAGCTCCTCGCTACTATCTCGTGCATAGATGAAAACCTCCATGGTCCACAAATCCATGCCGTGGATGTGGGTTCTCTGCCTCGATAGCAGGCGGGCGGGTGTACCGAGACAACGCAGCGATTCTTTGTAGGATCTCGCGAACGCTCCTTCGCTTTCACCATGGGAGATGTGATCCCATGGACCAACCGTGCAGCTCCGGCCATCTAAAAATTTTGAACATCAATAGGTTAGAGCGGATGAAATACAAAAGAAATTTTTGGTTGAGTATAGAAACTAAGAGAGTTGAGTAAAGCAATATTACGTTATATTTTTGCAAAAGTTTTACATAGCTTTAGTAAAAGGGCTCGGACCTTAAATCGTGACCGCCTAACTAAGGTTTCTCTGATCGTATGCTCGATACACACTCTGCGGACCCCAAGTTTAATACACGAATCCTCTGTGATAACACCGCATTATTCCTCGGATCGATAGATAATGCTCACGAGATACAACGCCGCATCATTTCATACACGATAAATTCATACATTACAATACCAGAGTTCAAATAGACCACGTCGGGCCAAGGGTTACAATAGAGCCGTCAGGCCAAATGTCTTACAATACATAAAAGCGGAAGCGGAAGCGTACATAGCGTAGGGGCACAACTCACCACAGCAGCGATCGGTCAACTCGAGTACCATCGTTATTAACCAAGGACCCGATTAATAACGGAGGCACTCACCAAAATTAGCCTGGTCAACTAAACTGAGGCGAGAGGCAATACTACCGATGCCTAATCTAATAACCACCGTCTTCATTACCTTCGGCGTCCTGCCCCTCGTGGTAGGCGTAATGCTCTTGGTTCACATCTTCTGAAAGGGGGGTTAAGAGCGAGGTTGAGCACAAACAACCGTGCTCCGCGAGCCAACACACAGAATGCAAATAATTATAGATGCAAGACTATCCAAGGGTGGCTCGGGTTCTTTTATTTGCATAAAGCGACATTTGGAATTACCATAATTTAAAATTTCTATGACCTAGCATTTTTCAAGAACTTATGAAATAAGCACTGACAGTGTATAATAAAATTTATAACAGGGTAGTTTCCATTTCCAAGTTTTACGGTTACGTCCACCATATTTTATGGCTACATCCACCATTTACTATCATTTTTGCATAGCAGGTACATCCACCTTAATTTCAACACTGGAGTACATCCCTCTAGGATAATTTTTCCAAAGTTTAGGTTACATCCACCTAGCAAGTTTTATACCCAACCTCCAAATATTTTGAAATAGAACTAACTCGAGGAAGATTTCCATGTCTGCCCTTGACCGTGGGCACGGCTATTCGAATAGTTTGTTTGAGTACTCTGCAGAGACTGTACATCTTTACCCACAAGAGATAATCGTCTCGATGGTTCTACATGATGCCTTAGACATGCAGATCGAGAGAAAATCACGAGGCCTTTACAATACCTCACACTCTAGCATTTCACTCCTATGGGGTTACGTCCATAGGTTGTGCGGGATGTCCACCATAGGTTAGCGCAGTCGGACTCCACTCTCCACATACGCTATCCTAGGCGACGTCACCTACATCCGGTGTCCCATTCCAAGTGGGGCTTTCACTACCCACCTACACACGTTCTCCGTGAAATAACTAGAGAGTTCAGTAAATTATTTAGCCAAGCCTACAATATGCTAGCTTGTGGTTGTACTGTTATACACGGAGGGTCCACACAGGATTAAGTCCTTAAATTGTTTGGGCGGTTCATTCCATAATCCCACGTGTTACATCCACACCCACCGTTCTTTCCACCCGCCCAAACAGTTCAGTGATTTTAGGGTTTTGAGAAGCATAACACAAATCAACATATTTGTTCAGCCATGTACATCCCATGACTATCTCAAATCTAGTTTTCATGATTAAAGAGTGATTAACAGGGTTACTAGAACCCTGGACTTGACAAATTTTAGCATGGCAATAATAAGTCGTATAACTACCATTCCAGTGTTTACATCTAGGGCGACAATGATCATGGGAGTTCAAATGTTACTGGTGAAGTATTATATCATTAGGTGGGCATAAGGTTATTATCTATCTTAAGACTTACATATTTTTAGCACATAAAATAACGCATGCAATTTTTATAGTTTAAACGAACATAGTTTCACAAAATGTAGGCGCAAAATGATCAAAGTATTGACTACTTTGGATCGAAGGCTTGGGGTCTTCTTGCTGCTTCAAGCGGGGTCTCGTTCACGTCGTCGAACTCTACTCGGACGGAAGTACCGGAAAAATCACATAAAATGAAGAGCGCCGAATAAGAACCAAACAAAACAATAAAACAACTCAAATGAACTCGGAAATGAACCAAACCAGAACCATTAAACATGTCTTGATTTCAGAAAAATTTAGAAGTTGGTTTCGTTTAATTCGGAGTTATGGTTAGAAAGTTACAGTGTTTCGAAGTTTTAATTGCTGGAATAATCCGAAAATAAAATTAATGCGTTCGGACAGGTGGCCTTAATTAGTCCGTTTTAATACTTTTCTTTAAGTGCGGCTTAGGCAGCATTAGTGACCGTGTTTAATGCTATCGGTGGGGTGCTCGCTCGGCTCCTCACGACCGCATCGCGAGGAGGCGGCGGCGGCGGCGGTGGGAGCACGGAGGCGGCGGTGTCGGCGAGCAGGCTACCCACCCGGCGCACCGGGAGAGGCCAATCGGCCGGAGATGGCGGCGCGCGGCGGAGCAGCTCAGCGCAGCGGCGCGCGGGGATTCGGGCGCCGGCGCCTCGGGCCGCGGGAGCTCAATTCCTCGGGGATGGAGCTTCTACAAGCCCTCGGGAGCTTACCTAGAGCGTCGGTTGGGGCCGAGGTGGAGCGAGGCGGTCTGGCGGCGTGGAGGGGCTTGGCGGCGAGGAGGGACACAGCGGCGGCTTGCTGGAGAGGACGGCGGGCGGCGTGCACGGCGGGGCTACGCGGACAACGAGGGTGAGGAGGCTTGCTCGTGGTCCGCCGTCGCCGCGCATCGAGGCGAGGCCGCGCGCATTCAATGGTCGTCGCGGGTGGTTGAGGGGAGAATGCTGAGCGGCGGCAAGGACAGAGGGTGGAGGCGCTGGCGCCAGAAAGGAGGAGGGGAGAGCACTGCAGTGTGAACGAGGAAGGGGAGAGGCGTTGCGGCCAGGAGGGGAAAAAGGAGATGGGCGGCCGGGATTGAGGGGGAAGGAGGATGTGCGGCCAGGATGGCTGGGGAAAATTTCCTTTTACCAATTTTCCATTTCCTCCCTTTCCTCTTTTAAAATATTACACAAAAGTTTTCCCTCTCTGGAATTTTCTAAATTTTGAAGATAATTTCAGATTCCAGATTTTAAGAAAGTTAATTTAATTAACCTCTTGGAGAAAAAGCAAGTTTTCATTTTAAATTATTTAAGCACAACTTGGATTTTCTTTTCGAAAAACAACAGGGATCACAAACTGAGAATAAAGTTTTTTTTTTATTTCATTAACATAAGTTTGAACTTTATATTAACAACAAGGTTTTAAAATGGGATGTTACAGTAAATAACAGAAATTGGGGATTTCAGAAGCGAGGAATGCAATATAGTTACAGAGATATAAGAGAAGGCCAATGAGTTCGTTCATCCTAGACGTATGAGTGGATTCTTGAAGCACTTGCCAAATCAATTTGTTACCATGGGAATTATTGGCCCAGAATCGACCTTTTGAGGCCCGTTTGGAAGGCTAGAATTCCATAGAAATTTGGGAATGCTGCATTCCAAACGGATCCGATTAAATGTGATTCAAGTTATTTAATCAGAATCACTTATGACGTTCCAATACTCCATCGATCTTAATTTAGAGGTGAGCATTTCTAAGAACATGCATTTCGATGCCGGACCGCAGATCTGCTCACCCCGTTGAGAAGCTCGCGGCCATTGGCATTTGGCGGGGAGGATGCCGACGTACTTGGAAGCCATGAGGAAGGCCACGAAGCACATGGCGAACACCTCGGCGATCGGCAGCACCGCGAACTTCATCGACGTCAAGACCGACTCACCGCCGCCGCCGCTCAGCATCACGTCCATCGACGACGTCTCCATCATATCTATATCTGACGCCTGAGTTGGATCGCGATATAATGTCGATCATGACTCAACCGTGAAATCGGTGGCCACGCCTTGCTACTTGCCCCGGCAAGCCATTAGCCATGCGAACATAGAATCAATCTGTAACACCCCCATTTCCGGGAGTATTATGAAACCCTCGCAACTGCCCAGGACTGTTCAGCTGCGAGTTACATCAATTGAGTGTATAACATTGCCAACACATGCTTAAGACAAAAGCCAGCTTTATTGCAATATAAGGGCATAAAAGCCAAATTGTACATTACAGAATGAAAGAACGCCACAGGCATGCCTGAGCGGAAGACGACCCTAATTCCACGTAACCTCAATCTCGTAGAACTCCACTCCTTTGCCTTCATCTGCCTCCTTATTGCTGGCTATTTCTGTTAATGTTTTTAGCAAGTATGAGTACAACCACCGTACTCAACAAGTCACACGGAATCCAATAATAGCTACATGCATGGGATATCAAGTGATGGGGGAAGTTTGTTATTTCATGTGGATGCAGTTTTAGTTGGAAACAGATTTTAAACATAAAATCATAGCTTTCTATAAGCTTTAGGGGGTTTTCAAGGTTCAATTACCAGACCACCAACATTACCAACAAACTCTTTCCAAATCTACTTATGCCTTCTTTGTTGGAATCACCCATTAAACACAACTTCATTTACACAAGAAGCACGGCGTATTCGAATACAATTGGTCATGACTTTGCAAAGCTGCCCTGCTTTACCCACAAGATCCCTTAACTCCGCGCTAATGAGTTAAGAAAATCGGGAGGGTCGGCTGTTTTCGGACGGCAACAGTGCCAACGCTCCCTCCCTTCATTCACGTGTTGCCGACAGGGTTTTTTGGGGTGGGATTGGGTCAAGATTCGTGCAGGATAGGGTTGGGAAACAAGAGGGCAAAAGAGGAACGGGAATTGAATTCCAAATTTGATTTTTTTTTCAATTTCGGTTTTGTTTCAACCTACCCTCCTTAAAAGGATCTCGTCCTCGAGATCAACTCGGGCCAAGGAGTAGGTTGGGAAATTCTCATTGTAGGTCGACTCCTTTTCCCATGTCGCTTCATCTGCATGTATGATTTCTCCACTGGATCTTGTGAAATCTGACATTTTTACCCTTTAATTGTCTCTCTGTAGTTTCTAGGACTTGAATTGGCTCTTCGGCATATGATAGATCATCTCGTAAGTCTATGTCATCAACTGGTACCTGCTCTGTTGGATGGCGGAGACATTTCCGTAGCTGGGATACATGAAATACGTTATGTACTCTTGCCAGATTCGGTGTCAACTGCAATTTATAAGCTACTTCCCCTATTCTCTTGAGAATCTTGAATGGACCAATATACCTTGGGGCTAGTTTTCCTTTAACTTGAAATCTCTTTACTGATTTGAATGGTGTGACCTTGAGATATACCAAATCTCCAACTGCAAAATTCAAGTCTTTTCGACGAGTATCAGCATAACGCTTTTGTCGATCCTGGGCGATTTTCATTTTGTCTTGAATGATCCTAACATGTGCTTCTGCATCTTGAATGTCTGGTGGTCCTAAGAACTGTTGTTCTCCGGTTTCAGTCCAATTCAATGGCGTTCTACATGCTCTTCCATACAGGGCTTCAAAGGGTGCCATTTTGATACTAGCTTGGTAACTGTTATTATAAGAGAATTCTGCAAATGGCAAACACGTATCCCAAGCAGCTCCATACACTAGCGCACAGGCTCTCAACATGTCTTCTAGGATTTGGTTTACTCGTTCTGTCTGTCCTCCGGTTTGTGGGTGATAGGCTGTACTGAATGCCAAGTCTGTTCCCATTGCCTCATGCAATTTTTCCCAGAAAACAGATGTAAATTGTGCTCCTCTATCGGATACTATCCTCTTTGGAATTCCATGTAACGCCACAATTTTGGTTAAGTATAACTCTGCTAGTTTGTTCTTGCCATAGGTTTGCTTGATGGGTATGAAGTGTGCTACTTTCGTCAATCGATCTACGATTACCCAAATAGCATCGTAGCCGTTGCGGGTTTTTGGAAACCCTGTGATAAAGTCCATACCAATTCCTTCCCATTTCCATTCTGGAACGGGTAAAGGATTTAACAATCCTGACGGCTTCTGGTGGTCTATTTTTATCTTTCGACAGGTGTCACAGCGTGCAATATACTTTGCTATCTCTCTTTTCATTCTACTCCACCAATATCTCTTCTTCAAGTCTTGGTACATTTTAGTTTCCCCTGGATGTATGGAAAATTGAGACGAATGGGCTTCTCGTAGAATCAAGTCCTTTAGCTCTTTATTATTGGGTATACAATAACGACCTCGGAACCTCAGGATCCCTTGGTCATCCTTGACAAACTTAGTTGAATTTTCTTCTTGACTTTTCTTCGCAAGCTGTTGTGTTTCCTCATCATTCTCTTGAGCTGTCTTAATTTGATCTGTCAGTGTCTGCTGGATTTCTAATGTAGTTGTCTGGTCTTGTTCGCTATGGTGCTTCGTCTGACTCAATGCATCAACGATGCCATCGTTGGCTCTACCTGCTTCTTTTGCCGGGATATGATTTATTCTTCCTTGGACTAGTCTCAGTATTCCTTTGTCTTTGTCTGTTGCTGGCGTTGTAGCCGTTGTCCGATTCCTACCGCTTGATTGTAATTTGTCGGCTTTGGCTTTCTTCCTCTGCTTTGATACAATGGTCAACCGTCGTGGCGAAGATACCGATTCGACTTGGGCCTTTGCCACTTTAGAAGGTAATCCTCCTCTTGGGCATCGAGTCTTGAAATGACCGGTTTGGCCACAATGGAAACAAGCGGTGCCAATGTGGACATTGCTTCAAAATGGTCCCCATCACATTTAAAGCATCTTGAATTTGAGGTTCCCACTGTATCTTGTGGAGGAGGTGTGGTATTCTCGTTCATTTGGGATTGTGGGCTTAGAGTAAATATCATTTCTTTACCTTGTTGGTTTTTGACCGGGTGCCAAAATTACTTGCTTTCGAGTGCATCGATGATGGTGTTACTGCTCCATCTTCCTTTTCGTATTCTCTAACTCATTTTGGGCTTTCTCTGATATAATAAGTTTATTTACCATTGAAGGCAAATCTTTAAAGTCTATAGCCGAGATATGATGTTTTAAAGATATCCGCAATCCTTCTCTAAATCTTTCCATCTTTTCCTTCTCAGTTTTCACATCATCAGGGGCGTAACGCGCCAATGTGTTAAACTGATGAAGATACTCTGTGACTGTACGTTCTCCTTGCTTCAACGTGAGAAATTCTCGACGCTTAACTTCAATCATTCCAGTAGGTATATGGGTTTGGCGAAAAGATTCCTCAAACTCTTCCCACGTTATTTCTCGATCTTCAACCATAGCTTGATAGTTCGTCCACCAGACTGCTGCTGGACCTTGCAGCTGGTGAGAGGCATACAGTACTTTTTCCTTGTCATTGCATTGAATAGTATTTAACTTTCTTTCTACATCTCTAAACCAATCTTCTGCCACTATCGGGTCAGGTGATGAAGAAAAGACTGGGGGTCTAGTCTTGTGAAAATCTGTCCACTTTGATTGTACAGGCAGTCCTTGCTGACTATTTCCTTCACTTCCCATAGCCATCTGTTCTAATAGTTTAGTATGTTGTTCCATCATCTTTGGTTCGACGACGTTAAACGATGTCGGTCTTCTTCCATTGCTACCAATAGGTTTATTATGTTTGGTGCCTTGATTCTTCTAGATAAGAATTGCCTTGCTCTCGTGACCCATTTTCAGTTTCAGCCATCTTGATTGCTCTTGATGGGATTGGGAGCTAGGTCTGCAATGAGTTTTAAGAAAGTCAAATAGGAAGTAAGGATTCGAACTTAAGGCAAGATTAGAATGAAATAGGTAAGGACTTAGAGCGAAATAGAAAGACTGAGATTTGGAGAGGGTAAGACTAGAGATACTTATAGCAAACAAATTATCAGATAGGCAAAGATAGTTTTTATTCTTTATACAAGTTGGACACATACCATTCATACCAGGTACACATCTCAACTTGTTTTACACAGCCAAAAGATACCATTACCAAATGGTTCAACTATACTAACGCACACAGCCCGACACTTTCTAACTTCCTCTTTTCCGTTTTTTTTTTTGACATCTACTCACATCGCCGAATTTGAATTTAGACAAGGAATAAGTATAATTAATCTTAGAAAACAAAACTTAATTTTAAAATAAGACTGATAGATAAGGTAGACAGGAAAGAATGTATATAGGAATAATATTGATATTTTATGTAACTCGTTTTTATAAGTAAAATAATTTTAACAAATACTCTTAATCCACTTAGGGTCATCCTACGGTCAAGCAAGCAGGCTCTGATACCACTCTGTAACACCCCCATTTCTGGGAGTATTATGAAACCCTCGCAACTGCCCAGGACTGTTCAGCTGCGAGTTACATTAATTGAGTGTATAACATTGCCAACACATGCTTAAGACAAAAGCCAGCTTTATTGCAATATAAGGGCATAAAAGCCAAATTGTACATTCTGAGAATGAAAGAACGCCACAGCATGCACGAGCGGAAGACGACCCTAATTCCACGTAACCTCAATCTCGTAGAACTCCACTCCTTTGCCTTCATCCGCCTCCTTATTGCTGGCTATTTCATTAATGTTTTTAGCAAGTATGAGTACAACCACCGTACTCGAAGTCACACGGAATCAATAATAGCTACATGCATGGGATATCAAGTGATGGGGAAGTTTGTTATTTCATGTGGATGCGTTTTAGTTGGAAACAGATTTTAAACATAAAATCATAGCTTTCTATAAGCTTTAGGGGTTTTCAAGGTTCAATTACGGACCACCAACATTACCAACAAACTCTTTCCAAATCTACTTATGCCTTCTTTGTTGGAATCACCCATTAAACACAACTTCATTTACCTAAGCACGGCGTATTCGAATACAATTGGTCATGACTTTGCAAAGTCGCCTGCTTTACCCACAAGATCCCTTAACTCCGCGCTAATGAGTTAAGAAAACAAGGTTGTTCATTTGCTCAATTCTTTATATAGTCTCTACCTAGTAGACTTCCTCAACAAGCCAGTCGTAACCTCGACTTACCTCACCTACTATTGTGTGGACACCGATAATCAAATTAATAGTAAGAACAATAATCGTGCCAACTTCCATACGGCCCTTCTTAACACCCTTCCGTATGTACTCACACTATGCCTCCGCCAAAGTTTGTAGAGGTTCAATCGAACTTGGCGATTACTAGACCAGTTTGACGTATCAATGCTTGTGGTTGGGCGATCACTATGTCCTTTACTTAGCATAAGGGTCTAGTCCTTATATTTTTCACCGGTGGCAGTTTCTTCCCACAAATTCTTGTCCAGTGCCACCACACTGTCGCTGATTTGTGTACTTGCCTTCACCCTCGGTTAAGGTCATAGGATCCAACGATCCTCGCTTATCCCGAAACCATTCCTCAACTAAAATACCAAATCTTTTAATAACAACAAATGATGATTCTCTAAGCTACCATATTTACATTATTACTATATTTAATATTACTATGTCTTGTCAAGGTGAATATGGCCTTCAGATTAGACTGGGCTTTTTCGGGTGGTAGGACATAATTAGTATCATGTCATTCTAAGCATTTATGTACATAAAATAACAGAGCATAAATAGCATAATGGAAATACAAATAAATAAATAACTTAGGAAATGTAGGATCAATATGTTCAAAAATATGTGCGACTTGCCTTGCGAGTTTACTATTTGATTAACTTGTATTTTTAACGGTGGGGCTGGACTTGAGCTTCTCTTCCGGTCTCGTGAAATCTTGGCTCCTGAGCTAGCGTAAAACAATTAAAATAAATTAATTCCATGCCTGAAGGACTAGGCTAGGAATAAAGAAAATAAAAGAATAAAGAAAATCCGAAAACTCCAATAAAATGGGATTTTGGGCTTATAGGAGGGCTATATGAGGAAATGGGCCTTGGATTTGGGTTGGCGGGCTCTAAACGAATCCGGGGAGTATAAATATGCATTTTTGGACTTTGGGTCAAGTACTGTTCATGGGGCTCGGTGCACTGTTCCTTGGGTTCGGGCGAATGGGCTCGGTCGAATCAAGTCAATCGGACTCGGCGGTGGAGCGGCGCGGGCGAGCGGTTGGGTCCGCCGCGTCGGTGCGGCGGGTCGGCGCGGCGGCGCAGCCAGCGCGATCGGCGCGGCGGCGCGACGACGCGGCGCGGCGCGACCGGATGGCGCGGATCGGACGCGACGGCGACGCGGCTAGCTTCGGTCGTCTTCAACCTCCGCCGCGCGCGAGGAGCGAGCAGAGAGGTGGCGGTGGCGGCCGGCGGCGGTAGGATGGGCGGCGACGGTGGGTGAGGGCATGAGCGAGTCGGGAAGGTGAGGATCTCATTTTGGCGGTGGGAGGTCCGGCGGAGCGCGATTTGCGGCGGTGAGGCTTCCTCTCCACGGCCATTTTAAAGTTGTAGGAGAATGGAAGCTTCCTAGGGTAATTGGGTCGGTCCTCGAGCATTCTTGGGGCTAGGGAAAGGTCGTGGGAGCGGTGGTTCGGTGGGAGGTGCAGGCGAGGCCCACACGGCGAGGGTTAAGGTCGGCGGCGGACATGGCGGCGGAGCGGCGAGGAGCATGGGAGCTTAAGGCAAGGGTTTGGGTAGGCTTACGGGTCTTGAGGAAGGCGTGGCGTGAGTGATTGGAATTCCATTGGATAAATTGGAGAATTTGAGTTAGGGCTACCGAGGGAATTCCGGGATTATCGGCGATGGAGGATGGGAGGTTAATTGGGCGCGTGCGGGGTTCACTGGAGTGCTGGAGGAGGTTGGAGTGGCCCGGGGTCTTTATAGGAGCTCGGGTCGGTTCGGCGCCGAGAGGCCATGGCGGCGGTTTCTCGGGTCGGCAAGGTGAGTTGGCGGGGACGCTGACAGGTAAGGGAGGGCTGGAAGGCACGGGAGAGGCCGGGAGGACTTGGCGGCAAGAAAAATCGGGAGGGTCGGCTGTTTTCGGACGGCAACAATGCCAACGCTCCCTCCCTTCATTCACGTGTTGCCGACAGGGTTTTTTGGGGTGGGATTGGGTCAAGATTCGTGCAGGATAGGGCTGGGAAACAAGAGGGCAAAAGAGGAACGGGAATTGAACTCCAAATTTGATTTTTCAATTTCGGTTTTGTTTCACAATCTACGGGAATGCATGCACTGATGAGCCTGACGGATCAATACTGTTCAGTAGCAATAACGGAGACAAGATCAATACTGTTCAATAGCAATAATAGAGACAATCTGATGCTACGAAAGGATGTTTAAGGACAAGAGAAAGAAACAACGTGCATGCAGTTGGTTAGATGCCGGCTGTACCAGTGTACCACCATCTCGATCGATCGAGTTCGCTGGATCGATCTCGTTTTCCCGAGGCTTCCGGCGCGCGGTTCTTGGTGGTCGACGAGGGGAAGGCCGGTGCTTCGGGGATGGTGGGAAGCGTACGTGTGCGATGGTGTGGCGTTGCCACTGCCCGTATGACCCTGGCACCGCATCCACCTTGGAGGTCGCCGAGACGGTCCGCTGAATCCAAACCGTCCGATCGATTTGCCTCTGACGGTAACACTGTACGAGACGATGCTTTGGGCAAATTCACAAAAGAGTAGGGGTATAAACGCAATGAATACAGACAGATATCGCTCATCCTATATCATTTTTTATATTTTTTTTGGGAATCGAAGTCGGACATGGATAGTACCGGATACGAATATAAATGTTGATATTCTTGCTCATGAATACGGAGCGAATACAGGTCGCTCCGAATACAGTAAGTCTCGGTAACGAATATTTAGTCGGATAATGCGTGAAAACAAAATCAATATATATTGCACATATAAAGATCAATCAACCATACTACATGTCCAAAACAGGACTATATTAGTAGCTTAATAAACAAATTTAACTATACCACATGATGACAGATACTAGTTAAGCAAGTAGTAAGTAGTTATTACTAAATAATAAATTCTAACTATAGCAAGTAGATGATAGAGACTAATTAAGCAAGTAGTAGCTACACGTCACATGGTTCAAAAGCAAGAACTACCCATAACCAAGTATATCACTAGTTCATTTAACTTTATTACATCACATAACTAGTAACATAAACATTTTCCCATAAACTTTTAGGCTAAAAAGCAAAATCTATCAGTTCAACATTTTCCCATAAACTTTTAGGCTAAAAAGCAAAATCTATCAGTTCAAGCTACTTACTTTTCTGGTATCAATTTGATTCTCCAGCACACGGGGAGAAAACAAAAAATGACCTAGCAAGTGATGTTGACGTTGACCAATCAAATAATGAGACCTGGCCCTGAGAATCCTTCTTAAGTGATCCTGTAAAAGAAACATATGATTTGTAGTTAGCTATCAAATATAATCCATCCACATGATATCTAAATTCTGTAGATAGAGCCCAAGAATAATTAAATGATAACAACAAAAGCTTTGGATCTGTGGAATTGTCACATAATTAAATCAAAGCAATATTAGACTGTCCAAAAGGTTAATCAAGATTTAAGAATCAACTCTACCTGAGCTTCACTACAAGTTAGATGGAAAGAGAATGTAGAAATGTAGAACAGATTTTGAAAACACCATATACAACTAGGATTTAAGTTTTCTCTTAAAAAGACTAGAATGTAGGTGAATCTTAATTGCTCTTGCCAACAAATCACTTATAGGGGCAACAACTTTTGGTTCCGAGTTCTGCTGACCAACTCTTGAGTCTAAGTTGCCAATACCACTTAGGTTTAACTAAATTGCTATTGCTAGAATCTGCATAGCATAATTTGTCGAAGAGAGATGTATTCACTATGTCACTTCTTGATTGCACTGATGTTATTCGGCAAAAAGCAAACACATAATGGTTCAACTGTGTCAAAAAGAGTTGACAATACATCAATAAGACAATAATGAGATCATGCATACCTTTGCAAGTAGTTGCTCCATGTTTGCTTCCATTCCAACAATGTTAGTCTTCATCCTGCGGCAAAAACATAGATACATAGATATACACATCACAATTATAGCAAACAATAGCACTAGCACCTCAAACTCATTATAGAAGGAAGGAAAACTGTGAGCTATCACAGTCAAGGAAATAGCATCACCTTTTTGTAGTGTTAGTTGCACTGATAAACTTGTTATAATTCTCATATACTAGCATATGTAAGTCTGTGACTAGGTTCTTGATCTCGACAGCCATCTTCACATGCCTCTGTAGATAAATTCATTTGATCTTTGTGTTGAACAATGAACACCATCCATGTACCTAGATCCCAGACTCGAGAATAAGCTTTTAGATAAATTCAATTGATTTTTTATGAAATGGTGTACACATTCTCCATTCACATGCAACATTCGACAAAATAGTTATACAAAAGGCATTATGTTTAAGGAGTCCATACTGATAGAAGCACTCCAATTTGAAATTCCAATTTCAGCTGAACTAGTGGAATTACCATTATTCATCTACATAACCCTCCATCTCATATTTCATCTCTCCAGAGCTCCATATCTTAAGGACAATTCTAATCATGATAGCATAATCCAGAACCAATTTAATTCAAAAATCAACTACTTGCCTACATCTAACATAACCAGTTTATAAGTATATACACATGCTACACAACCAACTCTACTACTAAATCCCTATATATGATAAAAGCAACCGCCCTTTGAGCTCAGTTGATTCCTCCAAACAAAATGCAACAATGCAATGTGCATCAATCAGGTAAATTCTAACCAGAGCTTAACAGTTAGGGGTCATTACAAGTCACGGTTCACCATATTCATTCTAATCATATCCAAAATATGCCCAACCATAAGATCCAACCGAGACAAAGAGCTGGATCTGAGAGACCATGTAGAGAGGGAGAGGGGATCAAATGCACGAACCAGGACATCCATGTAGATGTCGGGATTGAAGGGGGTAGAGTTGATGGAGTCAAGTGGCAACGCGGAGGCAGCGGTGGGGAAGGGCCGCGCCAGGGAGGCGGGGGCTATGTCGAGGCTGGCAGTGAAGGGGTCAGGGTTGTAGAAACTGGGGAGGAGACCGCGCGTGCGCCGCGCCTTCTCATCCATTGCCGGCAACATGGTGCCACCGGCGGTAGCCATGCCAGTGTAGCTTTCGCGTTGGTGTTTGGAGAGGAGCTAGGACACCGGGGAGATCGCAGGTCTGTGGGGATGAAGAGGCAGGTGGCGGTGCTGCCATTTTGTGGGGGAGGAGAGGCTGGCGTTGGTGGCACTCTTGCTGTTTTGTATGGCAGCGTAGGAGTGGATCTGGATGGGCTGGACGCTGCGCCACTCCCGCTGGCCGCTAGGGTTAGATTAATGCCTTAATGGGTTATGCTTATGCAGCAGCACAGCAGTGCCAGGCCACCAATGATTGCGTTGCTCGGTGTTTTTACCGAATAGTAACGGGATAATAATCTGGTAACTATCCGAAAAAATACTCGAATAGCTCCGTATCTGTTGGATAATGTCTTTTTTTAATCTGTTTCCGTATCTGGCAAAAAAATATTTGACTCCATTTTTGTATCCGGCAAAACCTTTGGATATCCGAGAATATGGTTTGAATTGTATCCGAATTAAAACGGGCGGATGATCAGTCAGGAAATATCTGCTCCGTTTGCACCCCTACAAAAGAGCGCCCTATGTTTCCACATCTTTTTTGGATGGAAAGACTTAGTTTCCATTAAACCGTAAGTGCAGCTAAATATCATTGACCACTAGAGATTACAAAGTCAGGAAGCGAGTCGTGCCATAACATAACAACACCTGGATCCATACCCAAACCATGACTAGCCAGTTCATGGGCCACTTGATTACAAGACCGATAACAAAACTCAACCCTGAACTCAGTGAAATTACAGAACAACAAGAGCTTTGCTTCTCTGAAAAGAACACCTAGTCTTGAGAAATCATGATCAGTACCTTGAAGAGCAAATTTCAGGTTAAGAGCATCAGTCTCAACAATGATTCTCCCAATGCCCAGGCCCACAGGCATGCTTTAGCCTCTGTCTGGAGTGCATCTTGAAGGTTTATTAATGAAACAAGCCAAATTTTATCAAAATCTTGAAGTCAAATGAATTTCCTTGAATTTGATCTGAACTAGAGTCCTAACCCAATTTGGCATCTTCCTCAGCCATTTGCGCTTCCTTCTCCTTGTCATACTACCACCTCTGGCCAAATTCACAAACCGTCGAGCCGTAAACACTGTTCACCATCTAAAAACATCGCTGCCACCAAGACACAGTAAATGCCACTGCCATCATCTTCTCGCCTTTGCCATCCACATCAAACCACTATACCACCGTTAGCAGTGCGTTCAATGCACCTTGACGTGCGCTTGGGAAGCTCGGATCATGCTCCTCACCACCACCTTCCCACCCTCTCATAGCCGACCTCCCCTGCTCCCTCTCCTTGCCGACATACCCCATCGTAATTCCCCTCACTTCACCAATCATTGCCAGACCAGCATATGACCTCTCTGACACCTTCTTAATTAAGTCTGGTCCTTGCGCATAAGAAAGCCAACCCAAAATTCTCCACCGTCTCCCACCCCTGTCTCGGTCGACCTCCCCTGAGCCACAATTCTTGACTATCATAGCCTGTCACCCGAGGAGATGATGAACTTGAGGTGCCACACCTAGCCAACCGTCTTGCTGCTGAACTTCACCAAAGCTCCTAGTGCAAACTTGCCCTGGCCATGAGCTAGTCACCAAGTTAGCCCACCCCTGTAGCCAACCGTCTTAAGTCTGTTATAAAAGGGACTAAACCCCTCTAGTACAATGCATAGGCACCCAGGTGAGTAGTAGACACTCCCAATTGCTTCGCAACCATCGCCTTGCCATCCACACTAAAACACCCAAAGTAAGCCGCCAATTTCAATTCTTGTTGTATAATCCATTTCAATTCAATTGCTTGATCCTGTAGCATCCTAGTGACCCTAGAAACCCCACCGAAGCACCGCCTTAACTTCTCTTACCTCCTCCTTCACCGACGGCTAGCGCCGCCGCTCTGCCATAGGAGGTCACTATGGACAGCTTGACTCAGCCATCCCCAACCCAAACCACCACGCCCCTAAGCTTCCCCTACTCCTAGAGATTCTCTATCGCAAATGCTATTGTCCTCTTAACCCGCCGTTAACCCCTGTACCATTCAAAAGTTCCAAGAAGAGAAGACCTCACTGCCGACACTCGTCTAACTTCCAGCTGCTCCCGAGCCCAAAAATGAATCCTCATGGCCCTAGGAACCCACCCATGGTCACCAATTGTTGTTTTGACCATGGATTCTCTGACCACTCCACCGCCTGAAATCTCCGACCGCTCCACCACTTGAAATCTCCAATCGCTCCACCAATCGAAATCTCCAACCACATTGTAATCGAGAGAAACTTCGGCCGCACCGCTTCAAGTCCTGAGCTACACCATTCGTATGTCGTCTAATGCTCTTAAGCCACTCGGATGCCATCCGATGCTCCTAAGCCACTCATACGCCGTCCGATGATCTCTGTAGCCACTCAGACACCTTCCAATCTCCGTAGCATCTATACACCATTCGATATCTATCGACTTCACATTGGAAAGGTGGCAATGCAGATGGGCACTAAAACAGTGCGAATTGGCACTGAAACAAGGTTTTGTGGATGGAAGTTGCCTTGATGAAAATATAAGGACTAGAACCTTATGCCAAGTAAATAACATAGTGATATGTCAACAACAAGCGTTGATTTGTCAAACCTGATTTAGTAACTGCTCAAGTTCGATTGAATATGTACAAAGGGTGGAGGGAGATGATGGAGTTTTTGTGGTATAGGAGAGGCTATAACTATATTTAACAATAGTAGATCCACTTCAAATCGGGCAAGGCCCTGGGCTACCCGAGTTTGTTGGGAAAAAGTACCTACTGGGTAAATGCTATATAAAGAATTGAGCAGTGAAAGTCTTATTTTTCTTAACTCAGTTATGAGGGTTAAGGAATCTTGTGGGTAAAGCTGGGCAGCTCTACTATGGAAATCGGTACTACCGCAGCTGAACTACGGTACTACTGCATGATCGGTATGACCAGATCTTATTACTGTGGTACTACTGATATTTGTATTAATAGCTGGTTTATGTGCATTTAATGAATCTTAAATAGCCGTTGAACCACTCCTCCTGATTTTTGGGGATTTCATCCCCAACAGTCAGCCTGGTAGTGGAGACTATAAATACCTCCCCACCAACAGCAAGCAAGCACTCTTGATCCCTCATTGAATACTCTTGAGCTCATTCACCCCTCTTATCAACTCTAATGCACTATTTCTCATTTTGAGATTGTTGAGAGCATTCAAGTGTATTGTATTATCTAGTTGATCTTTGTGGCACTTGAAAACCTTCAAGCTAGCGTCATTGGCTTATTAATCTTGGTAGTTTTCGACACCTAGATGGTTTAGAGTAGTTGGCGCGGTGATCTCTTCAAAGAAGGTTATGAAGAGACCCGACATGATTGTAAAGGTCGGAGCTCACCACCTAGAGCAAGAAAGAGCTACCAATAGTGGATTAAGAGAAAGGCTCAAGTTGCGTAAGGAGCTGGCTTGATTAGTTCAACTCCCTCAACATGGATTAGTGGAGACTAGCAAGTCTTCGGGACCATGAGAGAAATTCTAGTATTCTCCATGTGGTTTATTTCTCTTGCCATTTACTTACTGCACTTACATTTCTAGTAATTATTTGATTGACTTGTTTAACTAGAATTGTATTTTGCCTATAGATAAGTTTGTGGTGCCATAGCAAGACATAGAATATTTAGGCCTTGAATTGTGCAAAATAATTTTATTTACTCACACTTACTCTAAAATTGTGTTTTAGCAAAACAATTCAAAAACCTCCTATTCACCCCTCTCTAGTCAGTTATCCTTGATCCTACATCTATGCTCGTAGAGGAGCCAAGGCCCAGAACGATCAAGAATGTCGGGTGACATGGCTGAGCTTAAGCATAGCATGAGAAAGGTGGGAAATATTGAACGAAAGTTCGAGCAACAAGGTACACCGTGTGGCTTGGTTGGTCTAAGTGAGGCATGATCTGGTGGAATTGGACTAGAAGAGACTTGTTGACGCGTGGCAAATCAGTGGTGTATCTACACATGACAAACATGACGATTGTTTGCAAGAGAAGATGAAGACCATGTCAGGAAAGAGTATTTTGGTAAGTTGACCAAAATACCATAAACTACCTTTGATAAAAACCACAGCACTTGAGCGGTACTTGGGAAAGTGGTTTAGAACAAGGAGAAGCTAAAAGGATCAAGTTGGATCAAGACTAAGGATTTAGCATATTCAGGATTATGTGCTTTGGAAAGCGGCATATATGTACTATGTGAGTAAAACCCGTGTTATATGGGTTTAACGGGTTTTTCCTATTTATGCTAAGTGGATAGTATCCACTATAATTAGATAGGTGCTAGTTGCTTATCTATTTAGCAGGTTGGGATATAGACTTGCTAGTCAACCATTCAACCATCCAACCTTATGCATTAAAGCCAAGTGTTCTAGAATTAGGGTTAAAGAAGTTGAATGTCGTGGTGTGTTCTCTTGTCCTTCAAGTGGATTGGCTGTAAAACCTTCATTCTCAACAAGCAATATATCAATTTATTCTTCTCTGATGGATTCTTCTTACCTTGGTTGATTTGCTCTTACTTTAGTTGGTTTTGATCTTGTCTCTCCTTCTTAATCTTGTTGTGCCATAGACGTGTAAGAGATAGAGATAAATCCTGGAGATCAATCTCCCATCCATCTAGGCACCTGATTGGCAACTTCTTGAAATAACCCAATTTTGCTTGGTTTTGACCTCTCCAAATGATTTCTTAATCCAAGTGTTCTTGTCTCGATTTGTTTAGTGTTCTTTCTTACTATAACATGTGGGAATTGTAAGATGAGATGGGAGAATGGATGAATGCTTGATTCTTGTATTTCATAGCCCAAAGGGCATTATATATTACATGACTCAACATAACCCTCAAGCAGGAAATGACACTTATACCCTTAACACCCCCTCCCAAATACAAGGCACATGCAATAGTACTGCATTTCGAAAGGTTGACACTAAAGTAGGGAAAATCTGAAGTCTGAGTCTTGAAGATGTCGTCATAGCGTGTGACTCTTGAAAAATTGTATCGACTGCCAAAAGATCTCCCATCCAAAATCGTGCAACAACCTAAAAAGCACAAAGTGCAGGGTCTAGGAAAGTAGAGGTAAGTGGAAGCAAAGTCGACAGCGGCAACACGATAAAAAGAATGTGGAAGGTGATAAAATTAGAGAGAGCTGTTAATCAAACCGAAGAGAGTGATAGAAGCATAGCGATGCAGATCGAAGCCCAAGACGGTGATTGCGGCCACGGGAGCGATGATGGGATCCGGCAGCAGGGAAGGGCCCGACTACGGAGGGCGCGCGTGGACGCAGTGGCATTCCCCCTCGGCTATGTCCTAGCGGGGGTGCAGGCTTGCCCGGGGCTCCGAGGGGTTGGTGGCGTGGGGGACGGCAGTCGAAGGCGGCGACGTCAGGCCGGATTTGGTCGGATCCGCCGTCGTCACTCTTGGATCCGACCAGATCTGGTTTGACGCTGTCGCCTCCCAACCGTTGTGCCCACGCCACCGACCCCTCAAGAGCCCTGGGCGCCATGCCGGAGCCCCCTCCCATTCGCAAGGCGAGCTTGCGCCCTGGCCAGGACGTAGCCAAGGGGGATTGCTGCTACGTCCACGTGCGCCCTCCGCAGACGGGCCCTTCCCCATTGCTAGATCCTGCCACCGCCGCTCCAGTGGCCACAGCCGCCAAATCCTGCCGCACCCGGCTCAGAGAGCTACCTCCTCTGCCGCGCTCGGCCCTGGGCAGCCGCCTCCTCCACCGCGCTCGACCCCAGGGAGTCGCCTCCTCCACCACCGTGCCTTGCCTCCTCCTGGCCGACCTGCTGCATCCTCCCAGCCAGCAAGGATGCACCCCGGCCGCCTCAGGCCATCTGACTGGCCCCGCTCTTTGTGATATCACGTAAGATGAGATGGAAGAATGGATGAATGCTTGATTCTTGCATTGCATAGCCCAAAGGGCATTATATATTACATGACTCAACACAACCCTAAAATAGGAAATGACACTTATACCCTTAACAGGAATATATCTAGAGTTATCTTCTACCATCGAACAAGTCATATTCACCGTTTTCAATTTTTGTCCGATTTTGGTGCAATCTTGCTTAATCTTGAAAAAGGTCTAAACTTTGATATGGATCCTCGCAATCCTTGGTTGGAATAGGTTCCTGAGACCTTAAGTAAGGTGTATGCAAAAATTTATATTATTTGAACTTGTATTTTAGAAGTTGCACCAAAAGTGGATTGCTTCGAGCAGTTTTGGAATAGGGAGGCTAGTCAGACCTCTCCTACTCCTGGTCCAACCGCCACCTCCGATCTGACCTCTAGGCTTTGGTCAAACTGCCCCTAGTAGCTAGGGGTGAAAACGGATCAGATAGTTTCCCCCGGATCCGGACGGATACGGATACGGATTGTGTCGGATCGGATTTTTTCGGATAGTTCTCGGATCGGATACGGATACGGATTTTTTATCGGATACGAATACAGTAAGCCTAGTATCCGTCGAATACGGATACGGATTATCCGGATAATACGAAAACGGATATCCGAGGGGAGGGGAGGGACTTTAATTTTTATTTTTGATTTTTGGATTTCAGAAAAGCCTGGGAAATTCATTTAAGCTCAGAAAAATATGAAATAAACTCCAAACATTTCAGGAAAATTCACAGAAGTTCCTAGTGACATTTTGGACTTAATAAAAATATTTCCAACTAATATTGGTATTTAATTTTCATACTTAAAAATACTTTTTAATTTCAAAAGTAGACCTTTAAACTCCAAAAAAAATCCAGGAAACCAAATAAAAGCCAAATAACTCCAAATAATTAATTTAAAGTAGGATCTTTATAGAAAATCAAAATATCATTTTATTCAATGTCTATTTTTTTGGTTTTCACTTAATTTACTTTTCAAATCAGGCTTTTTCAAAAACAGAAAATCCAAGGCAAAACCCAAAAATAAAATTTAGGCAACAAAAATACTTATTTTAATTTAAATTTTATTTTAATTAAATTTTTTTTATTTATTTTTATTTTAATAAAACTTAGGATGTTACAACTTGATGGATGAAATGGAGGAATGAAATGTTCTTATGTTTGTTCAAATTACTATTATGTCATCATGTGTATTCCATAAATTGTACGTTGTTGTTACTTATGTAGTTATGTTATGATCGACTATTGGGTATATTTTTATTGTGGATGAAAAGACTATGCTTGTTTAAATTTCATGAATGTTTTGACAAGATGAACTATTTAAGTATTTTCGTTAATTTTGAATGTATAGTTTAAGATGTTTTCATGTTCCGATAAATATTCGTAACCGTATTCGTTTCGATTCGTATTCGATCCGTATCTGTATTCGATATTATTCGTATTTGTATTCGTATTCGAGTTATCCGTATTCGTATTCGTATTCGTATCCGAAAAAAAATATGAAAACAAATATGGTAGAGGCATTATCCGTCCGTATCCGATCCGTTTTCACCCCTACTAGTATCCAGTCTGACCTTCTAAAGCTAGAATTTCCTCGGATTTTGATTTCTTGAGAGATTTGTTTTAAGTGTTTGGTTGTTGATCCTAATCTCAGTAACGCTGTAATTATTTAAGTGAAGTAGTAAAAATACTTAGGAAAAAAATAATCGACACCATTCATCTTCCTTTATTACCTTTTGGTCTACAGGATTTTACCCCTGGCAGCGTGGCCCACGCCCTCACAGCATACATGTGAGTGCGACGTCCCTTCGCAACTTTTATGGGAGCTGTTTTATGCCAAAGATGGCATTTGGACTCTACTTGGACTCCACATCCAATGGTTCAAGTGGTTAATTACCGAGAGAGAGAGAGAGAGAGAGAGACGGAGGTAGTGGAGGTGGCCATGGTGGTGAAGGTGTTGCTGAGCCTGTGCTGCGTGGGGGCGTGCTGCCTCGCGCTCTACCTCTACTACATCGTCTGGGTGGTGCCGCAGAGGGTTCTTGCGGAGTTCAGGAGGCAAGGCATCAGCGGGCCGCGCCCGTCGTTCCCCTACGGCAACCTCGCCGACATGCGGGAGGCAGTCGCAGCCGCGAAGGCGGCGCGGTCGACGTCAGCACGCCGAGGCGGCGGTGGCCGCGACATCGTCCACGACTACCGGCCAGCCGTGCTGCCCTTTTACGAGAAATGGAGAAAAGAGCACGGTACGTAGCTACCTCAACTAGCTATACCTTATATAACTTCACTACTCGTGTTGCGGTGTGTGCAATGAAAGTATATATGGTTTCTTCATCCTTTGATGCATGTGTGATCCTTCTGTTTATGTTAGTCTTCTTTTTTAGCTTAGTTAAGTATTCTTACGTTTTCAATTAGGCTTTTTTAAAAAGAAAAGTCTTTCCATTTTTCACCTCTCCCGACCGAGAAGGAGATCATGTGCCAATTATCAGAAGAAACCAAAATTAATCACGTCTAATGTAAGTATGTAGTAGTGGTTGTAATGATGTTTTTACTCATGTTCAATGAATGTGTTCATCAGTAGCTAGTGAACAATTAGGCAGTGGAATAAGATGCTGCGAAATTAAATGTTGGTTGATTGAACCACTGGATACCACATAGACTTAGATTGCTAGATGCCTATATGGATTCCGAGCCTATAATCTAGGATTGTTAAAAAAATATCAGTAAATTAACAGATCATGGGTCATGTAGTGGTACATGTTTAGTCCAATTATTGGTTCATTACTGAGTTGGCCGCTCTGCCGGCATATATATATATATAGCAACAAAAATAAGTTTTACCACTTTTTTGCTGTCACCAAGTGCCATCCCTTTCAGGACCTGGCAATGATGAGTTTCTAATTGAGCAATATTAAATTAGGAGCAACTAGCACCCAAACGTATAATCCGAATGCTAACTCTGTATATTTTGTTTGCCGTTGGATCAATATGTGCCTCGATCTCTACTATTTGATTCTTTTTTTCGTGTGCAAACAAAACACCCACCTCCCCGTTTCTTCCTCCTGTGCTCTCCCGTGGGACATGGGGCATCGACTCACTTTGCCCCCCACAAGCATCTCCAGCACTTCTATTTCCATTTCGATGATGGTTGATCCAAAGAATCAAGAACCCACAAACTGAATCATCTATGCATGCGACATCACCGGCAATTGTTGCAACAAATATTGTCAAGCCGAGAGCCCCTACAACATCTTGCGAGCACTCAGCATCAAACCATGATAATAGCGCATCAAATGAAAATACTTATTGTAACAAAAAAAAATTGCTCTTGTGCAACAAATCAAAAACACAATTGCAACAAATTCCTCTTGTAGCAACATTTGAGAAACCTCATTGCAACAAAAATATTACTCTTGTGCAACATACCAAAAACGCTAAGGCAACAAATACCTCTCGTGGCAAACTCTGAGAAACCACGTCGCAACTAAATTCAACAACATGTACAACAATCGATAAAAGGTGTTGGAACATTTTGAGAAAATAGTTGCAACAAAAGTCTGCTGGAGAAGGAGACCATACCTATAGCTGTAATGCCCAAGATCGTCAGAGGGGAAAGAGGAGGCTAGCTCGAAGCCTTGTTGCCAAGAAGCCTAGATCTGGCTGAGCCAAGGCCAGCCAATGACTCATCATTGGCATCATTGCCTCATCACCGGCCCTCATCGGATCCCTCCTAGTCGCAACAGATTCTTCGAGCACCAGTGGTTGGGGCATCAAATGGGGAGGAGCTTTGGTGCAACGAAAGAGGTATGGAGAGAGGAGAAGGAGGAGCTTAAGCCCCGTCTGGCAATGGCCATGTGCGGGGAGAAAGATGTTGTGGGAGAGCTCCATCTGGATATGGTCATGTGCGGAGAGAGAGAGTAGCAAGGAGAAGACAAGAGAGAGATAGTGCATTCTTATCTGTAAGAATAGCTGGAGAGAAGAGAGGAATAGTTGGAGAGAAGACTAGGGTGGTTGAGGAATAGAGATGATAGTGGAGTTGGATGTGCTCATATGGACGAGAATCAGCCACGTTTGTGTCTGGAGTGACTGCTTCATCCAAACGTATGACCGGTAGCAATTCCCTATTAAATTACCTAAAAATGAATCAATACAATCCATCATTCCATCTTGATGTCGACCTTACGTTAATTCTAGCTGTTGCAATGTTAACAGCAGCTTAAGTTACTTTTTTTGTCGCTGCTACTGTTCGATAGCAAGATATATTGGTGAGCTGGCCATCACCTTGTACAACTCCTAGGACTCTAGTACAACGGAGAGAGAGGTAACAAGAGGGGACAAGAGTACAAAGATCTAAAAAGAACAAATCACAAAGAAAGCTCAAAATGAGTCTAGATCCTATCCTGTAGTGTTTGCACAATGCAAAAAGACGACAAGTGGGGAGCTACTCGTGTATACATGCACCATGTGCAACTGTGCTCCCCCAAAAGTAAGCTGGCCATTCTTGGTGCATGCATATATAACAATGCATTTAGTATATTCGTGCATGCACGCGCCATCTGCAATTGCTATACGACTGAATGGGGAAATCGGCATATAACCCTATTTAACACATAGTAGCTAGTAAAACTTAAACTGTGACCTTTGCCTGCTAGGCCAGCATACGTCCCTAAGGGCACTCCCAGTAATATTACATAAATAATATATATAGTATTAATTAGCATACTATATAGAATTAGTGCTGAGATAGATAGAAAATTAACGAAGGAATAGAGGGAAGCAGTGTCTCATGTAAGATATTGCTTAAGCACACAATCCAACAGAGAGATATTAACTAAGACATCTATTGAGGAGGGAAGGGACATCTATCATATTACAAGGGTGTGCCGCTGTATTAAACGGTACATCAAGAGGAATTAAAAATAAATATTAAATTATAGTATTGATTAGGTGGGCTAGACGATAGATATAATACATTAGAAAGATAATATCTAGTCTGATGTTTATATAAAAACAATATATAAATATTGCTATATTGTGTTACAACTAGGAACGTCCTAATGCTTTATCTCTGATACGTGACCAACCCATATTGGTAGCCATAAGTTAAGGATAGGCTTTTGGTTTTAATTTTTCTTAAATAGCCAGCGCACCAACACACAACTGTAGCGTAGTCAATGGTGCAACACTAATGACAAGGCCATCCAAAACTTTTTCGCACAACCAAGTCACATCGCAATGATACAGCAGCGAAAAAGAGGAGGCATTAATTAATCGCAGATGATCCGCAGCCGCAGCAACTATCGAGAGCTAAACAACGCACATACGAAACCCCGACATGTCACGTTGGTTAGATGCGCAAGCAAACACAGTTCCATCTGTTCTCGACCGGGATCGATCGTACGGCCGGATACGATCGAGAGCGAGACCCCTCGCTTGCCAACGCTCGCTACAGCAACATCACTGGCGATCCAGCACGCGTCGAGCCTGCGGATGTATGGACGGGGTCGCGCGGGTCTCCGGGCACGCCAGGTCGTCGGTGTCACGTACGCACGCATGATCCGGCCGTGAGCGCGCGCCTGCCTGCGTGCGCCAAGCCTACGGGCCATCACCGGGCACGTGTTGCTTCCTCCGGCGCCGTGCCGTGGGGGCGCGGCGTCCGTGTCACCGCCATGCCGCTGGCAGGCGGGCGGGGTGGCCGGGTAGCTGCGTTGCTTCTGGCCGTTTACGGGGCCGGGGCCGGCGCGTCCGACTGTTGGGGATGTGATCCCGCGCGAGCGCGACGGGCGGGGTGGACAGGGATGGGGACGGCGACCACTGCGGCTGCGGACGCGAGGGGCGCGCGTGAGGCAGCGACCGATCGATGGGGAGGGCGCGCGGTCTCGTACGATGCGCTGGTTGCCGCGGGTTGGTTTGTCCGTCCCGGCTGCTCCCGAGCCGCGTGTCGCGCGATCGCCGGGCGGAAGCGGACGACTGTTGATGCCCACCGTCGTGTCGGTTTCCGGCCACCCCGCCGATATTTTCCAATAGGGTTCTCGAGAGTGGCCAGCAAGCCAATAGGCAATAGCACGACCCCACGTTGTTCTCTCAGGTTGGATCTTAGCCGTGCATGCATGGCCATTCCAAGTCTGGCCTCCATGTAATCAGATACCTTGCTTGTTATTAGTCTATAGATTAGCATGAAAAGCGATATTATCATATCAGATTGACTGACGCATGATGAAATGAATACTAGCTGTATTTTTTCCAAAAGAAGGTATGAATGTGGTTACAATATGGGGTTACATATGTACTCTTTTCCTAAGAAAACAAAAACGCTACATATATTCTTAACCAAACAATTCAATATCACAAATTCAATATAAACTATCACATTCTAAACTAGCGATCTTTATTTATAGATTATCTCAAATGTTTCGTATTATGTTGAAAGTATTATCTGTCGTCCTAGTTGCTACGGCATGCATGCATCCAGCCATCAACTCCATCCCCATCCATGATCTCGTTCTTATTCTAGTGTAGTGCTGTTAGTCGTACAAGCTGAGCTACTGGAACTGAGGTCAGTTTACAGTTCTCCCAATTACTATTGTAAGAATAACAGTTTGTTTACACGAAATATGGCATGAATAGATGTCTATTATGACTGAGGTTTAGATGGTGAAGGTTATAGGAATGTATAATCCGCGGTCGTGGTTTGAAGAGCCGCCGCCGGCGTGGAGGCGCCAGCCAGCAGCTGCCGTGCGCCTGGAGGTGCACAAGAAGAGATGAGGAAGAAGGAATATCTTTTCTTCTTGTTTTCTCTCAAAGACTGCGGCAGCCCATATATGGGTTTGCCCCTAACAATCCATCTCTAATATCATATATAAACCGAATAGAAAATCAATCTCTAATATCGTATGTAATACTAGGAAAACAATCTATTTATTTGGAAAGCCTCTAACTACCCCAGACCGGCGTGGCTGTCCGCACTCGCGCCTGACTGTAGCCTGTCCGACACAGTTGCCGGTGCTGCTGTTGCACGCTTTGGCGCTATGTCCACCTAGGTGCCTGTGGTCACCTGATTGATGCGCCGCACATAATAAAATTCGACCATGACTTCTCTCCCATCCTCCGGAAACAGATTGTTCTCGAGCTAAAAATCCAGGTAACGTTTCTGGAAATCCGAAACATCTTCCCAAGTTGTATCCATTAGAGAAGCGCCTTGCCATGTGATGAGGACCTACCACTTACTATGCGCAAGACGTCCCTAGAGTGCTTTGGCCGGAGCAAGAACAATGCGGCCATGCACCATGGGTGGTAAGTGGGGCAGTGTAGCCGGCAGCACCCCATGAAATTTCTTGAGAACACTCACATGGAAGACGTCATGAATGCATGCACCCGAAGATAAACGAAGATGATACGCCACTGACCCAATACATCGTATAATTTCGTAAGGACCATAATAGCATGGACTTAATTTGCAGGACGGCGCTGCGCATAGAGGCGCAATCGGCCAATGAAGAAGGCGCAACCATACCTAGTCATCCACAGCGTACTAGACGTCGCGGTGCAACTTGTTGTAGTATTGTCTGGCAGTCTGCTATGCTTGAAGTAGGCATTCACGAACTTCTACCAACAAATTGTCCCACTCAATCATGAGTGGATCAATGGCAGGCACACCCGAATCCCCTTTTCGTAGGATCGCAAACATGGAGGGTTGCATCCATAGTCCACTCTGAATGGTGTAATCTGAAGGGCAAAGTGGTAGAAAGTGTTGTAACAGTACTCCATCCATGAAAGCCAACAGAGCCATTGCTTGGGCCAGTCACCTGTAAAACAGCATAAATACATAGGTATAACTTCGTTGGCAGCCTCAGATTGACCACCAGACTGGGGGTGATAGGCAGAGCTCATGTGCAGGCGCACGTCTACCAAGCAAAAGAGTTCCTTCCAAAATAAGCTAGTGAAGATCACATCCCGATCACTGACAATAGAGCTAGGCATGCCATGTAGACATGCAACATTGTCAAAAAAATGCTCTATTGACTGTAGCGGCCGTATACGGGTGAGCTAGGGGAATAAAATGAGCAAACTTAGAGAAATGATCAATCACAGTCAATATGACTTTTGCCACCAGTTCATAGGAGACCCTCCATGAAATCCATGGCCACGTCTAACCATACCTGAGAAGGTACGGGTAACGGTTGAAGGAGGCCGACCGGATGGAGATGTTTCGTCTTGTTACACTGACAAACATCACATTCTTTAAGAAATTGCTGGATCAACTGACGATCAATGGGAACATGGAAATCCACTTATAGACACTGCAATGTCTTCTGAATACCCTCGTGACCCGTAGTATGCGCTTCTTCCAGAATCGACAGTAGGAGAGGTGACGCTACTAGGACATATACTCGACCATTGAAAAGCACCAAGCCGTCCTTGACTGTCCACTATGTGTCACGTTGACTATCTGAACTATCCACAAGAAGAGCGACCATGCTGGAATCACTGGCAGCTGCCTTGCGTAGCTCGTCAAAGATGGTCAATATGGGTACGAAGATCACGTGAAGACCAGCCAGCGCAGATGTCAAGAACTCATCACCATCTCGTCAAGGCAATGCATCAACGACGGTATTTAGGTGGCCTGGTTGGTACCTCACCGTGAAGTCATATCCCACAAGCTTACTTGCCCATTGGTGTTGTGGAATTGTTGACAAGCACTAATCCAATAAGAATTTGAGACTATAGTGGTCCGTGCGAATAAGAAAACAGCGCCCCCACAAGGACGAACGCCAATGGCGGACTGCATGGACTAAACCGATCAATTCCCGCTCGTATGCCACCAGTTTGGAGTGATGAGCAACAATTGGGCGACTGAAGAAGGCAAGCGGCCCGGTACCTTAGTGGAGCTCCACCCCAAAACCAGAGCCCGAGGCATCGCACTCAACAATGAAGGTCCTGTCGAAGTCGGACAATTGAAGAATTGGAGCAGATGACAGTGCACACTTCGATACCATGAAAGCCATTGTCGCCTCCTCAAACCAATGAAACGCCTCCTTGCGTAGGAGGCGTGTCTAAGGGGAGGCTATGGTGCCGTAATCCTTGATAAACCAGCGATAATAGTCAATCAAGCCAAGGAATGCATGAACGGCGTGCATGGAGTTGGGTGTCGGCCACTCTTCGACTGCCGCGACTTTTTGGTGGTCCATAGCCACTCCTACTACCGTGATGACATGCCCCAAGTAGGACACTGAGATGACACCGAACAGACACTTGGATTGCTTCAGGATGAGATGATGATGACACAACTCTTGAAATACCATGTGAATATGACAGAGGAGCTATAAATCAAAATATCATCAAAAAAAATACAAGAACAAAGCGACGAAGAAACGTGCCGAGGATGTCGTTCATGAGCGCCTAAAAAGTGGTTGGTGCATTCATCAACCCAAAAGGCATAATGAGAAATTCGTAATGCCCTTGATGTGTACAAAAAAAGCCATCTTCGTGTTGTCGTTGGGTGCATACAGACTTGATGGTACCCCAAACAGAAGTCGAGCTTGGTGAAGAATTGAGCACCGTGCAATTCGTTCAAGAGTTCCTTCACCATCAAAATGGAAAGCTTATCTTTGATGGTCTTGTCATTGAGGATGCGATAGTTGATGCAAAAACCTCATGTGTTATCCTTTTTGCGCACCAAGAGGATGTGCGAGGAGAACATCGATGTACTAATGCAAATAATGCATTGGCGTAGCATCTCTTGGCATTGGCATTCAAGCTCGTTCTTCTGCAACTGAGGATACTGAATGAGGTGGATAAGATGGTCATACGGCCGCTCTGGAGGTAGTCCGCTCAGCATGGCAAAAAGGTCTGTGAACTCGGTGAGAAGAGCAGCCATGAGCTCGCTAGTGCTGCTCATAATGCACTGGACAGCTGCACTGCGTTGCCATGAAGGAGTGCTTGCCGATCCTAACGCCAAAAGGACATTGTGAGGTTACTGAAGTCCCATTGCCGCTGCATAGTTCGGCCGGTGTTAATCCACGTGATGGGCATGAAGAGAAATCTCAGGTTCTGTCGCAGCAAATTCCATGGCACCGGCCAAAGATTCCGAGGATTCCGACACCACTTCTACAGAGAATAGCTGCTTGCAAACATGTTGGGGTGTATAATGTTCCTCACAATTATAGCAAAGTCCAAGTCTCTTGCGTTCTTCCATCTGTGTGCGCGTCAGCTTGCGAATATAGTGTTTGTGCGCCGCTAGTGTGTGTGACGACACTGCTGCCGATGTCGGTCGGCATACGGACAGGCCTCCCTTGAAGGCTGGCTTAGACACCAGAGTTGCCCGCGCTACCTCGATAACAGCTTGTGAACGGCATTCATACAAACGGGCAAGGCTCATGGCGATCTCAAGGCTGTGGAGCGCCCCTATTTCGGCGTCAATGCGCAGCAGCTCGGACAAGCCAGTCGTGAAGATATTTATCTGCTACTCTGGCCTCTACTCTGGCCTCAGGTTCGCCCAGGTCAATAAGGCCAAAAATTTTGTTTGATACTCGGCCACTGTGCCCGTTTGACGAAAGTGCATGAGTTCACCGAGAGGATTGTAGCGTAGGGGTAGCCTGAAATGCGCATGCACCATCTCGGAGAAATGGTGCCAGCTAGGTGTGCCCTCGTCACGTTCAACACAAAAATGCCATTGTTCTGCGGCAGCGGTCATGTGCAGTGGTGGATCTAGGAAAAATTTTTGGAGGGGCTAAAGTATCTTCAGCTCGACCTCAGCCCCTTCTACATTATACATCCATGGCTAAAAATTTAGGGGGGGCTCCAAGGGTCCGGTAGCGGTAGGGGCTCGAGCCCCCCCCCACCGCTGATCGGGCTTCTTATCGGTCGAACTGGTCTCGTCGCCGCTGTTGGACATGGTATCAAGGGCAGCGGTTGGCTTTAATACCAAATTGTTATGACTGAAGTTTAGGTGGCAAAGGTTATAGGAATGTGTAATCAGCAGTCATGGTTTGAATAGCCGCCGGTGGCATGGAGGCGCCAGCCAGCAGCTGTCGTGCGCCTAGAGGCGCACAGGAAGAGATGAGGAAGAATAAATATCTTTTCTTCTTGTTTTCTCTAAAAGACTGCGGTAGCCTATCATATCTAGACCGAATAGAAAATCAATCTCTGATATCATATCTAATACTAAGAAAGCAATCTATTTAGACCCTGTTTGGATCCCTTCATCTAAAGTTTAGTCACTAAAGTTTAGATAAGTCTCCAAACAGGTAGTCTAAAGTTAGATCTAAACTTTAGCTAACCCCTAAAAAACACTTTAGACCATTAGTCCACCAAAGTGAACTAAAGTGGTCTAAAGTTTTGGGTTCTTAGGCACAAAGACGTGTTTACCCATGCATGTTGGTCTCTCACCTCCCATTTAATGGCTGACGCACGAAACGAGGAGAGGTAGTATGGTCTTTTTGAAACTTTAGTCCTATCCATTAGTACAGGATCCAAACAGGACCTTCAACTAGAGTTTAGTGGCTAAAGTTTAGCCAACTAAAGTTTAGTCCAAAACTTTAGACAACTAAACTTTAGACCATGAGATTCAAACATGGTCTTATTTGGAAAGCCTCTAACTACTCCAAACCGGCATGGCTGCCCGCACTCACGTCTGACTGAACAGCCGCTGTTGCGCAAGTTGCTGTGTCCGGCTGGGTGCCTGTGGTCACCTGATTGCTGCGCCGCACATAATAACGCCCGACAATGACAATGTCACACAATGTATTTTCATTCTGTAATTTTGTAGCATTTATCAACACATTCTGAAGAAAATCAGTGACCGCAGTTGTATTATGCCATTTGCCACACAAAAAAGAGTACAGATTGACAGTTATTGTGGACCAAATTTAAGTAGGTAGGTAGTAGTAGATAAAATACTACAGGAGATTAGTATTCCCTCCAATCAGTGATGCCCTGGAATGCATGCAATCCAAACATATTCATTTTGACAAGGATAAAAATGATATGCGTGCATTTGTTGCAAAACAATTGTTTTATAATATTACACTTATATAACTTCTTTTTATATGATAATAAAATATAGTGGTCAAAGTGATATCTTGTTAACTTTAAAAGGTCAAAAATATCACTTTTTTATAACTAGAGGGAGTAGCTTAATACTACAGTACTCACCTTTCCATGGTTGGACTTGGACTCCTGTCCGCATCTATTTACTGCTTGACGAAGATCCAAGCCCGGCACGAACCCGAGATTTACTCTCGCGTGCAGTTAATTTTAGCAGCTGGTTTCAGGTTGCTTTTGAGGCGCCATCGAGCTTAGGATGAGCCTGAGCTGTCCAGTTTTACTCAACTGCAGGTCCAATATTCACTTACTCCATGGGGAACGTCGTATTCCTTCACGTGAGCCGGCCTGACGTGGTCCGGGACATCAACCTCTGCGTGTCGCTGGACCTCGGCAAGAGCTCTTACCTCAAGGCGACACACGAGCCCCTGTTTGGCGAGGGTATTCTCAAATCCAACGGCGAGGCCTGGGCTCACCAGAGGAAGATCATTGCCCCTGAGTTCTTCCTGGACAAGGTCAAGGTATGAGCATCATACTGCCCCAACAACCAGCTATTAGTTTCAATTGTATCTGGCTATGAGAGATGCACACAAGAAATTAATATGGCAAACCAAAAAAAGAATCTTAAGGTCCAGCATGATTCAGATGTCGCTCACACCGTAGCTATCAAATCTGAAATGACAGCGACATCTTTGTTTCTCAAAGTTTCAGGGAGAAATAAAGCTGTGGGTATTAGGCAATAGGAGATTGTATATTAATAGCCTGGATATATTAGGCAATAGGAGATTGCATATATCAGGCAATAGGAGATTGCATACCATATTCATAGATAGCATCCTTGTATTCGTAAACTACCATATATAGCAGCAGCAGCTGCCCTATAAATACAGGCGCCCCTCTCCCATTGAGAGTGTGGTCAATTGCCCCCAATCCTATCTTCCTACATGGTATCAGAGCAATCTGATCTTGGCCCTCCCTCCCCTTCCCAACTTGCGCCGCTCTCACCGAGCGCGCCCCACCTCGTCTGCCGCCAACACCGCGCCACCATGGCCGCCACCTCTCCACCTTGGTCGCCGCCACCTCTCCACCTTGGTCGACGCCACCAACCCGGCCGCCGCCTCTACGCCCGGTCAATGTGAAACCCACATCCCCATGACCCTCGAGCCGCGACCCTCCAACTACACCAAATGGTCCACGCCTTCCACGCCATGTGCGGCAAATTGGCCGCTCGCACTCGCCGCCGCCTCCCTACACCCACCGACAACGCATGGGTGCGAGCTAACTCGCATCCGCACCGATCTTCGATCGCTCTCCGACTCGCTCTCAACCTCGCCATGACCGGCAACCAGCAGATCACGCCGCCACTCTGGGCCATCACCGCCTCGCACCGTGCCAACAAGGCGCCCCGTGCCATCTTCCTGAGTCACAAGTTCCACTCGATGACCCAAGGGGACTCCTCCATCGACGAGTACTGCTTGCGCATGAAGGAGGCCACCGACAATCTTCACGACGTCGGGCAGACCATCACCGAGCCCAACCTCGTCCTCAACCTACTCTGCGGCCTCAACGAGAAGTACCAATCCGTCGCCGACAACATCGCCGCCCAGGAGCCTCTCACATTCACCGTTGCCAGGAACCAACTCCTCCTCAAGGAGCTGCGTCTCACGAACGAGGACAAGGTCCGCGCGCCTCGCCTCTTTCGCGCTTTCAACAGCGCCCGGCGATTCCCACCACCGACGCCAAGCGAAGCAAGCAGCGCGCGCACAAGGCAAGCGGCGCGCCAGCAGAAGAAGCAGCAGCGCAGCAACGACGGCGCCAGCGACAACACTCGGCGCGGCAAAGCAAGCGCCACTCGAGTTTTGATCCTCGACCGGCGCCGACGTGTCGGCCCGGCGAACGCGTCGTACCCCACTGAGCGCAACGAGGCGGTGGCGACCACCCATGGCAGCCCCACGCCAACGAGGGTGCTCGGCGCCTCCTCAGCGCGCACTGGTGTTCGCCCCGTCGAGCCTCCTCCACCAACACCGGCGGACCGGCATGGGACTCGGCCGCCTCATTGCCGCCTCGCGAACATGGCTGTCGTGGCAGCCCTCGTGGTCGTTGACTCGGCGCCGTCCCACATGACGCCCTCCGACGGTATGCTCCTCCGCCGCCTACCTCCTCCACCTCCTCCATAATAGTAGGCAATGGCACCAAGATTCCTGGCCACGCCTAGAGGTCACTCCATCCTACCCACCACCACAAAGAAACTTCTCCTCAACAACATTCTCGCCGCCCCATCCTCGTTCGCAATCTTTTATCCGTTCGTCAATTCACCGTGAAAATCATCGCCACTTGAATTTGACGCTCTTGGCTTTTCTCATCAAGGATACCAGACGGACGCGTGATTCATCGCCGCAATAGCACCAGCGACCTCTACACCATTCCCGCCATCCCCGACCGCGGCGCCTCACATGCTCTCCGGCGCCTCGCCGACCACGTGGCACCAGCGTCTCGCCACCCACCCCTGCCGCACTAGAACATCTACACAAAATAAACGTTGTTTCTCAGTAATAAAGTAGACCGCTCCCTTGCCATTCATGTCGCTTAGGCAAGCACACGCGTCTACCCTTCAAGCCTCTCGCCTTGTACTCATGCACCATTTGAAATAATTCATCGTGATGTTTGGACCTCTCCCATCCCTAGTATATCTGGTCTCTCATACTATCTAGTCTGCTTGGATGATTACAGTCACTACTGTTGGGTCTTTCCTCTTCGACGCAAATCCGAGGTCCACCAACACCTAGTCCAACTCACAGCTCTTGCACAAACCCAATTCAACCTCCCCACAAATGCTTCCAAACCGACAACGGCACCGAATTTGTCAACACAAACCAACACCACCTTCTTCGCTGCCCGAGGAACACTTCTCCGTCTCTCCTGCCCATACACTTCCTCTCAAAACGGCAAGGCGGAACGCATCATCCGCACCCTCAACAACTCCATCCGCACCATGCTGCTCCATGCCTCCATGCCACCCACATACTGGGCCGAGGCCCTCCCTGCCGCCTGCTACTTACTCAACAGGCGCCCCTCCTCCTCCATAGCACATGAAGTTCCCTTCACTCGCCTTCACGGCCAGCCACCCACCTACAGCCACCTTCGCGTCTTTGGGTGCCTATGCTACCCAAACCTACTGTGCTACCTCCCACACAAGCTCGCACCTCGCTCGCAAAGATGCATCTTCCTCGGCTACCCATCCTTTCATAAGGGCTATCGGTGCCTTAACCCAACAACCCAACGCATCATCATCTCTCGCCACGCCGTGTTCGATGAGACTGCTTTTCCTTTTCCACCACCGCACGCCCTCGCTCCTCGGATTTCCTCCTAGACCACGATTCGGTCTCGGTGCCTTGCTCTCATCGTTCTGCAGTGGAGGCCCTCCTCGACGATCGCGGCCCCCGTCCCACCTCGGACGCATTGCGCTCGCTTCGACGACGACGAGCCGAGCCGCCTTCTACTACCCGGGGCGCGCCTGTGCCCCCACTCAGCTCGCCTCCTCCACCACCGCGCGGCGTGGTCACATGCCCCGCCGCCCTACGTGGTTTCGTTCCCACGGTTCTCTGATCGCCGACGACTTCGCCAAGACTGCGCCATCACCGACCTCGCAAGACCGGCGCCTCCGCTGCGTCGCGGCAAAGAAACCCAGATCCGCCACTAACAAGCACTGTGGCGGGCCCTCCGCGCGTGAACTACGAGGCTCGCCGCCACCTCTCGCCTCACCATCGCCCTACCAAAGAAACTACCGCAGCGCCGCCGACGCAAATCGGCGGGCGCCATGATGGACGAATACGTGCACTCTCACCAACGCCACTGGCGCTGGTTCCACGCCTCTCGGCGCGAACGCTGTGACGGCAAGTGGACTTTCCGGCACAAGTTCCACGCCGATGGGTCCCTCGCTCGTCACAAGGCCCGCTGGGTGGTCCGCGGCTTCTCTCAACGGGACGGCATCGACTACGACGAGACCTTCAGTCCGGTGGTCAAACAGGCCACCATTCGGACCGCTTCGCGATCGCGCCTCCGCGCTGGCCAATCCATCACCGGGCGTGAAGAACGCCTTTCTTCACGGCCACCTCAACGAGACGGTCATCGCCGCGCAGATCACGCTCGCCTCTGCAGAGTCCTCAGACGGACTAAAGCAGCGCCGCGAGCTTGGTACCAGCGTTCGCGACCTTCCTTCGCCACCGGCTCGGCCGCTTCCACTTCCGACACGCCCTCTTTGTTCTCAAAGAGGGACGAGTCTCGCCACTGCTACTCTACGCCGACGACATCATCCTCACCGCCTCGACTTCCACTCTTCGCACCAACTCATGGCCCGACTCACCCAAGTTCGCCATGACCGACTGGTGCTCTTCACCACTTCCTGCGTCGCCGCCACCCGCCTCCGACGGCCTCTTCTTCGCGCGCAGCGACAAGACGCTGTTGATCTCTCCAACGGCGGGCATGGTCGAGTGTCATCCTACGACAACACCGCTGACACTCAGTGCCAAGCTCTCCGCCCACGACGGCGACAAATTGTCAGACAAGGACACTCGAGTACGAGAGCCTAGCAGGGCTCTCCAAGACTGACCGACGCGTCCCGATCCGCCTACGCAGCTCAAAGAGTGTGCCTCTTCATGCACGCCCGAGGAGCCCCATCGCGCGCTAATCAAGCGCGTCGCGCTATGTGAAGGGCACGCTGTCCTCGGTCTTCACATCGCCGCCCCATTCGACGCCGACAAGATACTCCGACGCCGATCGGGCGGCCGCCACGACTCGAGCGATCCACCTCTGGGTTCTGTGTCTATCTCGGTGACAACCTGGTCTCCTGGTCCTCCAAACGCCAGGCCACGGTATCCGCTCTAGCGCCGAGGCGTAATATCGTGCCGTGGCCACGTTGTGGCCGAGTCGCCGTTGGTCGCGACAAGTCCTTCAGAGCTCCATATTCACCGCCCGTGCTACGGTGGTCTTCTGCGACAACGCCGCCGTCTACATGACGGCCAATCCGGTCCACCACAAGCGCACGAAACACATCGAGATCGACATTCACTTCGTGCGTGAGAAGGTGGCCCTGGCAAGATTCGTGTCCTTCACGCTCCTCGCCCCACCGGTTTGCCGACATTATGACAAAAGGGCTCCCAACGCCATCAAGCATGCACTTGAAACCACCTATGCGTCATGGACCTCCGCTTGGCCATGCAAGGTATTAGGCAATAGGAGATTGTATATTAATAGCTTGGATATATTAGGCAATAGGAGATTGCATATATCAGGCAATAGGAGATTGCATATATCAGGCAATAGGAGATTGCATACCATATTCATAGATAGCATCCTTGTATTCGTAAACTACCATATATAGCAGCAGCTGCTGCCCTATAAATACAGGCGCCCCTCTCCCATTGAGAGTGTGGTCAATTGCCCCCAATCCTATCTTCCTACAGTGGGTCTATATATTGCCGCTTATTTGCAAACAGAATTTCAGAATGACAGCTCAATGAGAGAGAGAGAGAGAGAGAGAGCAAGGAGCAAAAACCGCAACATTCTGATCCAGCTAGATAATGCGTGATAAGAATTCTGATTAGGACCAGCATACAGCTAGACAACCATGAACGTAGCATGCCAACCTGACTACTGATTTTTTCACATACCCAGGGCATGGTGGATCTGATGGTAGATTCTGCGCAAACACTACTGAAGTCATGGGAAGAGAGAGTTGACAAAAATGGCGGGACCGTAGACATTAAGATTGACGATGACATAAGGGCCTACTCTGCAGATGTGATTTCTAGAACATGCTTTGGAAGCAGCTACATCAAAGGAAAGAAAATCTTTTTAAAGATCAGAGAACTACAGAAGGCTGTGTCCAAGCCAAATGTGCTAGCCGAAATGACTGGCCTAAGGTTAGCAAAAAGAAAAGAACTGCTCATTAGAAAGTAGAAACATATCAAGTATCCATTTTCTTCAGTGCAGGAACATAAATTAAGATTGTTATTTATCCAAACACATTAATTTAAACTGACCTGCAAGAAATAAATTTTGAATTTTTGCAGGTTCTTTCCTGCAAAGAGGAACAAGCAGGCATGGGAGCTTCACAAACAAGTGCACAAACTAATACTAGAAATTGTCAAGGAAAGTGGAGAAGACAGGAACTTACTACGCACAATTCTTCACAGTGCAAGCAGCAGCAAGGTGGGCCTTGGCGAGGCAGAGAACTTTATAGTGGATAACTGCAAGAGTATATATTTTGCGGGATATGAGAGCACAGCTGTCACAGCTGCCTGGTGTCTAATGCTCCTTGGACTGCACCCAGAATGGCAGGATCGGGTGCGAGAAGAAGTGCAGGAGGTCTGTGGGGGCCGGCCAGTACACTCACAGTCACTTCAGAAAATGAAGAACGTATGCTCCTCTCCTTTTTCCCATCTTCAATACACGCAGTTTCAGCAATTCAGTGTTTTAATCTTGCGAAAAATAAGAGATCATATTGTGAGCTGAGCTGTGCACTAGTGAACTCTTTGTCAGTAAATTGAACTTAAACTTGTTACGATAGCTCACTAACTTCCAGATCCTCTCTGCAAATGTAGCTGGCAATGGTTATCCAGGAAACTTTGCGGTTGTACCCAGCAGGTGCCTTTGTATCAAGGCAGGCCCTTCAGGAGCTGAAGCTTGGGGGTGTACACATACCAAAAGGTGTCAACATCTACATCCCTGTCTCCACAATGCACCTTGACCCCAAGCTGTGGGGCCCTGATGTGAGAGACTTCAACCCAGAACGCTTCTCCGATGCTCGACCCCAACTACATTCGTACTTGCCATTTGGCGCTGGTGCTAGGACCTGCCTTGGCCAGGGATTTGCTATGGCTGAGCTCAAGATACTGATCTCTCTCATCATCTCCAAGTTTGCATTGAAGCTCTCACCACACTATGAGCATTCTCCAACACTGAAACTCATTGTGGAGCCAGAGTTTGGTGTGGACCTCACCTTAATGAAAGTGCAAAGTGCTTGTAGAGACTAAGAGGGGCATGGTGATTTGGACATAATAATGTCAGTGCTCATACTGGGTGATGGAAGGAAAATTGTAATCTAATGAATGCAGCTTGAAAAAATATGTACATATACAGCTCCATATAATTCAGGCTCGATCTTTCTCATGGGCATGTTCAGAATTCAGCTGCAATATGTTGAACTAGAGAGAAGGTGCCAAATAAGTAGATGGTTTAAGTCGACATCATATGCAAAAGTGGGAAAAAAACATGCAGCTGTTATGATGTGGGTACCAAAAGGCAATATATATTGGAAACATTAAGGTGTTAAACGCATATACAAGAACCCAATTGTTTGTTGAGCAAAAGGCATGCAGCATACCTGTCTCATGAACATAACTCAAACCTCTCTCCAACTTGCAACAGCAAATGAGTGAATGGATCGCCACTCTTTTCTCCCCACTGGATCATCATCTAAAGTTAACAAGCCAAGGACGAGTTAATATCACAAGGCAGTGCCAGCATTGCCAAATATTAAAGCTAACTGAGCATGATCAAATACTACAGAAAGTTCCTTCTAAAAAATTACAAAAAGTAAGAGACTGGGCTCAAAATGTTTTAAACAGAAAAGGATATACACTCGATATATAGGTGATGGTAATATGCAGCTAAGGCTGAACAGTTCAAAAGGTTGGTTTTTTTCACCATTTGACATGAGGTAGGAGACAAAGCCTTCAACCGTAAGCAGTATCCAAATGTTAAAGAATTGAGCACTAAAAATGGTGAGCAAGGCAGCATAAGTGCATTACACACACCAATAGCAACAAACGCATGAATGATTCATAAGTAATAAAAGAGGAAAGATAACCGCACCGGGTGCATTTGACAAAAAATTCTGTCCAAAACTAATGTACCATAACAAGAACAAGCCAAATTAGAGTCAACGTGAGCATCGTTGCAGCAACTTTCTGAATATGATTAACTTTTACATAGCGCTGGAATTGAAATCAATCCAACCCAACAGCTCAAACAAGACAAAGAGCCTCAGCCCGACACCAATTTTACAACAATGATAAGAACATTAAGTGCTATCAGGGGCATCCTCAGAAACTGCGTGGCGTAGATGAGCCCCACGATCTGGCCCTTCAACGACTTTGTTTGCCCATTTCCTGAAACTTCAGACATGCTCCATCCCCTGGGCGCAAGAAAGCGGTCTTCATTCAGTATGGCCAATGCATTTGCAAGAAGCAAAAAACCCTCCAGCAACGTCCACAAGCCCATCTCTCTGCATATCATAGCTCTGTTAGTTCGAAATTTGCTTCTTACATGCCACCAGTCATCAGACCATCATAGCTGAAGTAATAGGTTACTCCATATTCATGGATTGAACATAGCAAAAGGCAACATCATCCTGAAATATGAACATAACGGGGCAAGAAGATATACCGAAACATACAGTATGCTTTCCACCCGGGCCAGATGTGACATTGCAATTGAGATGGTATACCATAATATTTCCAAGTAAACTATAAGGTTCCCACTGAGCAAGAACTCTATGATACAGGACTCCTTACGAGTAAAGCATCACGACGCCAGTGAAGTGACCAGTACCGAGAATTTGCATATTAGATAGTAAACCACTGTACCACATCTAGCCTACTGTCTAATTAGGGAATTTGTAATTAAACAACGAAGGAACGATTCAAGGGCTGAACAGCTAGGATCCCCTACCCACTCAACCAAACAGTTGATCCAATACACCGAAATCTTGCAGATATCCCAGACCAAAGCATCAAAGGCAAGCCTATAAATTTCTAAAAACGGGATCTAGATCGGTTGGTGCAAAGTCGGGGGCAAATCAAGGAGAGAGGAGAGGACAAGAGGGCGAGAAGCAGGTGTGGGACGTCACCTTGCGACGGGACGGCCCTGGATCTCGCGAGGGATCACTCCGACGCGGGGAGGCTCACCGGCCGCGGAGACGCGAGGTGAGGGGCGCTACCTGCTCGATATTGCTTCGTCCGGAGGCACCGCTGTGAACTTGCGATGTGGATGAGTTGGGCTGGGTTTCCCCCGGATGGTTTGGGCTGTAGATGAGCCCACGGGTGGGCTGTTGCCTTTGTGCATCATAAAATAGATCACAGATGGGCCCATGAGTAACATTTCTTTTTCATTAAAAATAGTATAATTTCTTTTTCGAAATCACTAGGAAACATACGTCTGATACGGTATGATGGTATCATACTTTTTTGGACATGGCCCAAAAGCTTCATGTATGCTTCGCCCATCCACCGTAATCCTTATCCAAACACATAGGGTCTGTTTGGTTGCTTGCATAGGGGTGACTCGCACCAGCGCATGCAGGGAGATGGTGTTTGGTTGCCTGCATGGAGGAGAGAGTCTGCACGAGTGGATGCAAAAAATCAACTGGAGCCAGGCTGAGGAGAAACGTGGCCGAGGAGCTTCCTCTCGGCCGCCACGCTCATGCAAATTTGCATGAGCGTGGTCGTTGGTGCTGCATGCGGTGGCTCGCACCGCGCATGCAGGAGATGGTGTTTGGTTGCTCGCATGGAGGAGAGAGCCTGCACAAGTGGATGCAAAAATCAACTGGAGCCACGCTGAGGAGAAACGTGGCTGAGGAGCTTTCCTCCTCAGCCTGGCCACGCTCATGCAGCTGCATGAGCACATGCAGGCAACCAAACAACCTCATATAGTCTTTGTTTGTTCATTCCCCATCATACAGTTGTCTCCTCCCTTCTACTCCAGTTACTTGCCAACCGCTAGTGGGAGTTGTTTGTTCTTGTGATGTCTTGCTTTTTCTCTTTCTCTCTCTCCCTTCCTTCTCTCCTTTTCTCTCCACTGGCACTTTATCGCTACCAAATTGAATGCTGCCTCCTGTAGCCATAGCTTCCCACCACCTTCCTCGTCCCTATTGGAGCTAGAGATGGAGTAGGTGTGGCCACTAACATGAACGAAGCTCATTGGATCTGACGATGCTGAGCTTGAAGGGCCAGTGTTGTAGACAAGTGAAGAGGATAACATGGTCAAGGGGCGACAAAGCGGTGGTGCCAGGACAGTGTCACCCCAACCGGATCCAGGCTAGCTAATGATGAGGCAATGATGTGGGCATCAATCCCCTTCCTCCTCTCCTAAGAGCAAGTCTTATAATACAGCTTTCAGCTGGCTGTATAGATACTTACAACTCACTTATCAGCCCACTTATATAGTAGTTACAGTCAGCTGAAGGCTGTATGACCCACCCCTTTCTCTCACAAAGTTTCTTGGTTCTTGTGCTTCAGCTGGCTGTAAGCTTACAGCCCACCTCTCTTCTCTCTCCTTCTCTCTTTCCTCCACCTCAGCATACAGCCAGCTAACAGCCTCTTATAATACTTGCTCTAAGCTTAGCTCTGGTAAGGTTGTTGCATGTATTTCTTGGCTATGCAACCCCTTTCTCCATTTGTTCAAGATTTCTTAGGTGTTGTGGCTGTTGTAGATCTATTTTCCAATTGTTACGTACTTTGTTTCACAATGTTGTAACCATTATTTGTGAATGTTGCCATGGGATGCAGGTATTATTTTTTGTTGCGGCATTTTGATTTCATGTATATAATATTTTTTATTTCATATGTGCAACATTTTGATTTTATGTATACAACATTTTGATTTCATGTGTGCAATATTGAGATTTTTATCAAAAAATTTTGTTGCATATATGGCCGAGAAATTTTGCATATATAATTGAGAAATATTGCAATCGACCATACGGAGCTAACAGATCAGATGTCCAGGCGCTAGCAAATCCCTTTCTTTTTCTCTCCGCCAGAGAATGCTCACATAAATGATATGAGAAATGCTTGAAAAGGCTATGGCGCTTTTTTTTAATACAACGGTACAAGAACCCACGTTTGATTAAACCACGTGACTTGCTCGTAACCATCTAATTTTGATGCTTGTACCTTGGAGCCACTTCATCAACCTTATCCTCTCCTGACTCCAACCACGTCTCATTCATCTCCCTTTCTAGAACTCTCCCTCTCGTCAATCCCCATCTCTCTTTCTATAACTCTCTCTCTCGTCAATCCCCATCCAAGTTTGCTAATTTGCCACCGATGTGGTGCATATCCCCACATGAGCCCACGTCAGGAGTGGGCTCATGTGGGGTTGAGGGCAAAGGGCATAGCCGCATGCCATCGTGGGAAGGTGAGGAGGTGGGGTATAGAGTACCCGATATGACAAGTCAGCGGATGGGTGCGACAGTGCAGTGGGAAGCCTGCATGTCGCTGTGTCACATCACCGCCTTGGCCCGCATCGATGCTACATTGTCGCTCGATTTTCGCACCCGCACGCACCATGACATTGCCTGCAAGCGTCGTCACTACTAATCCAACACCACCCATCATCGCACCCAAATGTGTGGTGCCACACCCGAACAACCACCTTCTATTTCGCCGTTGACCACACGCATCACTACCACCGTTGCGTTACGCGAATCGGGCCCGAACACCACTGTCCTTGGCATCGTTGCCGCACACGAAGCACCTGTGAGCAACAAGCAACCGTGGTGGCTACGCAAGAGCTGGTGCGAAGACGAACAAGCGTAGTTGCTATGGGCAATGGGGCTAAAATATGTGAAACTTGATGAAAGCTATTGGAACTTGAAGCTTGAGTTCTAAAATCTGAAATTTGTTGGAACTTGGTCTTGAAATTTTTCTCGAATCTTCTACAAATTTCTAGACATACGTACAACTCTCTGGAACTCGAAATTTCTGTTAGGGGAAGACCTTCAAATTCTTTTCTGTTATGATTCACATTGCCAGTTTGTTTACATTGTTGTTACTGCCGGACCGGAAACCATGTGTGCATTATTGATTTACATGTTGGTGGTTCAGAAATAATTTAGGACCTGATTGACTGGCAGTTCCTCAGATTACAACATACAGGAATTTTCATCCGTAAACAAAATATAGCACCAACCTTAAGTCCATAACAGAACCATGATTTTTCGAAACAAAACCACTGCTTATTTGGTATTAGAAAAAGTACAGCAATCTCTGCAACTAATGTAGTTAACTGTACTCGCACAACCTCAGGGACTACATAAACATAGTGAAAATTAAAAATTACATTCGTCACTTACATGGTAGAAATCTTACATTGCTCATATGGATTGCTGCTTATCTCTAAGCCGTTCCATTGCTGGACTTTGGAGGTAAGAAGGGCTCCCACCATCCAAACTCGTATTTAGGGTAAGGAGCTGTCCATTTCTCAGGCTTCTCAAATTTCAACTCAACAGGGTTAGAAGCCAATGCCTCTTCAAGTGTTTCTGCATCGAACTGCTCCGCTAATACCCTGTCTAGCCTCAACTTCATGAAACTGACAGCAAAGAAGGAGAGAGACATGAATATCATTGAGGATTTATTAATGCATGAATGCTATTTAAACTGAGTAGACAACCATACTATCAGCAACTATAAGACCAATATCCATGTAGATGCTAATTATGCTAGTGATTGTTTGCCTTATGAATATTCAGATGGATAGAAGCAAGACAAATATGATCGTGGTGATTCACGCCGTGTCGGCACAACATGACGAACCAACAAAACAATGGGATGCACATAGTCACAGCAACGTCTTAGCGGTACCATGTTGTACAATTTCATGGTCCAATAAGGTTGTCTCCTGTCAGTTTTTCTTCTGTTTCTTTTTCACTAGCTTACCCATCTAATCACTACGTTTAAGGATGCAAGCCACTCATGACTAGATCATACCCAATTAGTGAATGGAGAAACAAAAAAGAAGAAGACATTTCGGGGTGCTACAATCGCAACATTATCATGAGACGTGACACAGAGAAACAGATCCAAGCATCACAGCAAGATATAGGAGGGCTAAATCCAGGGTCGCCTGAAATTTCAAAGAAATGTCGACTCGAGCAAAACTTAAAGAAGTACATAGGCTTCATTTATATAAGAATTTGTACTTTTGCACTGCAAACAGGAATAGAGGATCCTGATCAAATATTAGAAATGTGCCTGATGGAACACATCAGAGTGGAGTGCCACACCCTGGACGTGAGCTTCCAGGTAATACTGCTAACATCAGTTTTTTCGACTGAATATAATTTGCTCAAACCTGACTAGTCGTGTTACCTAGACAAGTCTAATTCTTAAATCTGAACTTTTCTGAAAGGGAATGCATGAATCAGAACTGAAGTAGTCATTTTTCATCATCCCTCTTTTCTCACCAAGTCAGCATATTCGAATGTTGAAACTGAAGCAACTGTAAGTATGTTGTAGGATCGTATGGCATGATTGCCTCCGCTTTTTGAAACCTGAAAACAAATCTCAAACCAGGAGACAAGCAATCTAAATTACCGGATGCAGATTTCGACCGCAAGTCGTTCGACCGCTCGCTCGACCTCCTTTACGCGCACACGATGAACACTTCGATTATTCGACCGCTCGCTACGACCGCCTTTGCACGTTGTCGAAATCTTCCTACACTCGAAATGAGAACACGCAAAAGGTAACACCGTGCTCGTATCATGCGAGATCAAGATGTGTTACCACACCACCGTCGAAACCACAGAAAAAACAATGCTCGGAAAACACGTTGCCGACATCGACTAACTTTTCTTAAAATAGATTTGATCTATTATTTCTAGATCATATTCTGTGGCTACAAAGCGCCCTCACGGCACCCCTAAAAACTTTAGTACAGAAAGCCTCCACAAAGCCCCAGCTAAAACCCTTAACCTCTATCTGCTTTTATATGCTAGAACTCTAAACCGTGTTCGACTCAAACATGAATACGAATCCTATCTCTTCCTCAAATCAAGGGACTCGAAACTCTTCCAAACACGAGTTTTCCAATATCTCTAATCCTTCCCATTACGGACTCCTTCCATAACGTTTTCAATCCCACCACATGACAAAACCTCCAGGATAGTTACTTCTGTATCTTCATTACGCATCATCATCACATATCGAAGCCTCCGGGACCGCACCTTCCGTATCTCCTTCACGCATCATCCTCACGTGTCGAAGCCTCCGGGACCGCACCTCCCGTATCTTCTCCACGTATCATCACCTTTGATCTCCACGTGCTCCAGTGTGAGCCCAACCACCTCGTATGACATCCTCGACCACCTGAACCTCAGACTTCCCCATCTTATACCCGGTCCTTCTCGTCACCGACCATGACCGTCTCTATACCCACATGCAGATGCAAAGACCAAAGAAATATTTTCCCTGGCATAAATTCTTCACAACTTAACCGACATCAGCACACACATATAACATACCCTCGTCTATCATTAGACAAGAAACAAACCATCCACGAATACCAACCAGGTCGTCCACGACTATAATTTCCATGCTCTCCAAAACCACCAACTTCAGATCACTCATTACGATCGGTTACAACTGCAATGCAAGACCGAACGCAAGCTCATCAAGTACGCGAACACAAATACTCGGAAAATACCATCGCTCAGAACACTTGGGAATAGCAAGCATCGCTACCGACCACAAAACCATTGAGTAGCGACTACCGAATACCGATCGCTATTCCTCCGACAACCAATCAGCAAAGTCTACAACTACCAAGTACCGAGTTTTTCCAACTACCAAGTACCACGACCATCTCACCACCATGCACCAACCAGTCATACCGCTGGCCTAACATAAGTACTCGAAGATCACAAGAGTTGAAACACTCGTACAGACCATGAAGTCTATGAGTACTGACCGTGAAATCTACGGAACCGATCGCAAAAGTCTTCGACTACCGATCGCGAGGCTTACGATAACTGATCGAAAAGTCTAAGACAGTGACAGCAAACCGCAAAGCCTACGACTACCGATCACAAAGTCGTTAACTATCGAGTGCCAACCAGTAAAGTCCGCGACTATCGACCGGTTACTGTAGCTATGACCATAGACAAGGTACTGTAGCTACGACCACCGACAAAGCACTGTGGCTACGACCATCGAAAAGTACTATAGCTACGACCATCAAAAGTACTATAACTTACCATCTTCGACCAGGTATAATCGTTCTACCGTAGTCGATGTTCCATGGTCGAACTGTCGTAATCGACGAATGGCGAGGTCAACATACCATGGTCGAAGTCGGACGTGGTCGAAGTCAACGTGGTTAAAGCCGGATGTGGTCAAAACTAGACTTGGTCGAAGTCGGATGTGCTCAAAGTCTGTCGTGGTTGAAATTTGCCGATCGGACTATCCATCACAATGCCAATCGAACCAGCCATCATAAGACCGATTGGACTACCATCTGATACTTTGCCACTCGAATATCGTCCGATACTTTAAAGCTACTCGAATGCCGTCTGATACTCCAGAGCTACTCGAATAACGTCCAATACCACTCGGACCCGACTAAAACCACTCGGAATAGACCAAAACCACTCGGAGCAACCACTTGGACGCTGTCCAAAATCACTCGGCCTAAACTGAAACTTTTACAAACATTTTAATGCAAGCCAAAATTCAATTATTCATCATCACTAAATGCATGACCACCAAATGGTCTAACATATGTTGCAGCATAATCAATGAGGTAAAGTGTCACTTAAATCTGCATTTGAACTGGACGCTTTTTGCTGACAATAAACACGTATGGCTAGCTGTCCAGCAGTGATCAGATGCGTAAAGCAGACACAAGCCAATACCGGCTATAAGAGTATGCATGGTGTTGACATTGGCAACAGAAGCATACATGATTGCATGCTTAATGTGATTCATGCCAAAGGCATATGGGCACGGCACCCATGATGAAGCAACCACTTTACCTCAATGGAGTTTCATGGAGGGTTTCATGCACATTAAATACGGTGCCACATTAGCCAAAAGAAGCTTTTTGCATGAAACTAAGAGGAGAGAGAAGGAAAACGTTTCATCCCCATGAAATCTTTGAGCGTTGTTTCCAAAACGTTGGTAACCGTGTAAAATCCCCACTGAGAGCCTTGTTGGGTTTCATCCCGTGCGAGCGTGCTTCTGATTGGAGAAGAGAAGGAAGAGGGGACCATAGAAAGGCTAAAATAACCTATGAAACCGCGCAATGAAACTATACACGGAGAGAAAAGACTTGTTTCATGTTTTGTTTTATATCTTGAAAACTGGGAGGTGAAATCTTGCATTGAGACTGGCCTTACTCGCAAGTCGCAAGTACTACCGGGCAAACATGCATTGGCTTTTTCATATCCATCGCAAACTCGGCTAGGAGTAATTAGCATTGATCGAGCTTGCGATTGCATCGATGGATGGACACAGATCAGGAACTTACGTGATCCAGTTGCCGTCGGTGGAGACAAGCGCGACAGCGGGGCGCTTGAGTCGCTTGGTGATGTTGGGGAACCTGTCGAGGAACTTGGGCTCGGTCACGAGCCAGAAGTCGCGCTCCTTGTCACGCTCCCCGTAGTTGCGCAGCTTCTCCGCGAGCTGCTCCTGGAAGTGCTCCTCCTCGTCCAGCATGAACTTGGCGTTCGCCACCAGGAAGTAGTACGTCTTGGGCTTCTCCTCCTGCGCACCCAAACACCACCACCACCACCACCACCGTCTCAAATTGAGCAAGCAAATTGTGCGGAGTGAAATGTGAAGGATGGGAAGCGCGCTATTTACTTGCTCGGGAGGCTCGGAGGAGCCTTGCTGGTCGGATTCGACGGCGACGGCGCGGCGGAGACTCCCGAGGCGCGTCGTCGGCTGGTAGGAGACGGCGCCGGCGTGGGGAGGCCGACTACCAGCGGGCGCGAACCCCGCGTGGGCGCGGGGGAGAGCGGCCCGGGACGGCGCGAGGGTCGCGCAGGGGCGGAGGGACAGCGTCGCGGGAGCCACCATTGGCTGGGCTCGGCGGGCGCGGTGTCGCCGATGGAGTCGAACTCAACTGTCCTGAACTGAGAGCGGAAGCAGAGAGAGCCTTATCTAGAGAAGGGGCCGGCTGGGACTTGGGAGCCTACTTGGCAGTGCACGCGTCACGGCCACGTAATGCCTCTATTTGTTTGTCTCGCTCTCGTTTCAATGCGTTGCAACAAATTTTATTAAATATATAAATAATTATACTATAAAAAAGTGATGAAAAGTTAAGAATAATATGGTTGAAGAAGAAAGAACGTACAGCCACCAACTCATTTTTTTTATAATAGTATTGATCTCTTACTAAATTTCCCGACCACTCACTCATTTTAAAAAAAACTACTATTTTTTAGTTATTACTATTTATTTTAATCAAAAATTATTATCAACGACCAAAACCCAACAGGCGCCGTAGACAACTAGCCTCATAGACGCGGCGTCACGCCGCGCGCAGCCACCGTGTGTACCGAAGTGAAAGAGGCGATAATTCGTGAGGAGTTTCAAAAAAATTTTAAAAAATCGAGGGTGCATGTGTATTTTCAAAAAAGTCAAAGGACTTTTTCGTAAAAAATTGAGGCCGCATGTGTATTTTCAAAAAAGTCAAAGGACTTTTTCGTAAAAAATCGAGGGCCTGTACGTAATAAACGAGGGCCCGTACATAATTTAGAAACCGCGGGGCGCTATCCTGCAAAGTGGAGGGGCCTGAAAAGAAATGGCAGGGACCTTTTCGCGAGGAAAAAGGACATTTACGTAATTTCCGGAAAACACGAGGAAAATGCCTCCCGGCGCATTAAAATTCCGCGCCACGCGGCGGCGCGCGCGGCGACGTGGCGGGCGAGGGCGGCGGTCCCCCGAGCTTTGTATCCGGTAGGACTAGCCTCATAGGCACGGCGGCACGCCGCGCCAGCCACCGTGTGTATCAAGTAAAAGAGGCGAAAATTCGTAGCTAAAGAAAAGCGTAGGGTTTTTTAAAAAAATCGAGGGGCTTTTCGCAATAAAAGGAGATCAGAGGGGTTTTTTCGTAAAAATCAGGGGTTGTTTTGAAAGAACCGAGGGCCTGTACGTAATTTCGGAAACTACGGATCGTTATCAATGAAAAATAAATATGCGCAGGGTCTTTTTTGAAAAATCCAGGGACCTTTTCGCGAGGAAAAAAGATATTTACATAATTTCCGGAAAACAGAGGGAAAGTACCTCCCCCGGCCGTACCGAAATTCCCCCGCCACGCGCGGGCGGGGCGACGTGGCTGCGGTCTCCTCGCGGGAGTCCCCGGCTTGTAATACTGGTAAGATATGAGCACCTCTTGGCCAGCAAGGTCGTTTGGTTGTCAATTGTTTACGGGCCGACACGTCGCTTTGGGCCATCGCGTGGTACTTGGATCAGTCGTGGGCTCTACCTCTCAAGTTGGGCCATCAGGATATAAGGCTCATGGTTGTGAATGATATCGATATTCAAGCATTCATCACCAGGGCCAAACCGATCGGGGAGCTTCCGAAGATTAATTTTGATGCGGCCTTGGATACTCGTTCAGGATGGGGTTTAGTGGCGCCCGACGGACACAGTGATTTTGTAGTGGCAAGTGCTGGCAGGGCCGTCCCTGGGCATGTGCAGTATGAGCGACGGCGCAGGGCCTCCAAATCCCGTAGGCCTCCAAATATAGAGTACTTTATACATAATAGATAGATAAGCACAGCAGAAGCTTTGGCCTTTGGCCCATTAGCAAGCCAATTATGGCAGCGTGCACAGCAGCAGTTTAGCCCAATAAAAAATGACTTGTTGGCCGGCTGGGCGATGGCGTCGTTTTGTTTTGCCGATCCCAATTCCACGATGAGTTAGGTCTCCACGTCTCCTGCCGCCGCCATCGCCCTGATGCCCTATCGGCCGCCGGCCGCGTATCACGAGCGACCGAGCGTGACGAACTGACGGCAACAGTTCAAGTAAAGATTATGCAACATAGGTACCATTCTTGATATATCTTATTGCAATGTACTACATACTACATCATATCGTACATTTAGCCCTATTTTTTCTAGGCTAGTAGGCCTCATTTTTTAGTTTCGTACAAGGCCTCGAATTTCCCCGGGACGGCCCTGGTGCTGGACGGCTATCACATCTGAATGTGGGACAGTTCACTATTTCGCCATGTACATATGCATATACTAGTTACGTACCCATGCGTTGCAACGGAACTCATTGAATGTATATAGAATTGTGCTATAGAAGAGAGTTGCTCTGATCGGTTGGAAAATAGATAATGGTGAGAAGTTGAGTAAATAGAGCGGTTGGAGGAGAATGGACGTATAACCACCAACTCATTCTTTTATAATAGTAATGATACGTGTGTGTGTGAGAGAGAGAGAGAAATACTTAAATGGGGCACTATATGAAATAATGAAACGGGACACTATGGTATCTGAGCACTAAGCCTTCCTACCTTTAGATTGCTTTTAGATGCGTGCAAGTGCACTGATATATAATATATCAGGTAAACCCGTTAACATTCATTAATTCGAAAAGACATTGATTTAGAAAAGAAGTTATTGATTTAGCATGCTGAATAAATCATGGATGGAAAGTCTTAATCATAGATGAGAAGTCTCAATCATGGAATCCGAACACCGTGGTGACCCTGTTATTTATATTATATATATAGGACCCTGAAATGAGATACCAAGGTGTATGGGCACCAAGCCTCCCTGCCTTTGAATTGCTTTTAAATGCGTGCAAGTATGTCCCCTTGGTCTCCGCAGCTAGGGGTGAAAACGGGCCGGGTATTTCCCGTCCGCCCGCCCGCCCGTATTAAAATGGGTCAAATTCGGGTCATATATTCGGGTACCCGGGTGCTTATACGGGTATTGAATCCGAATACGGGTATTTATTGGCGGATATGGTATCGGGTTTGGGAGGTCGGTATCCGACGGATACGGATTACCCGGTACAAAATATGGATATTACCCGGTAAACTATCCGGGTATTATCCGGATTGCTTCAGCCAGTCCGAACTCCGAAATCCGTTCACGGTTCACCTGCTCACCGCTCCACTCCAAATCTCCGGCGTCCGACCAACCATTCCGTTCGGCGGCCGGCCATTCCTCGCCGTCTCGTCGATTCCCAATCCCCATCCGCCGATCGCCGACGGAGGACGCGGCGCGCCCCGCCTGGTCTTCCCTAATCCCCTCGTCTCCGTGGACTTCTCGAGCCGCCATCCCAAAGACCGCCTCGCCCGTCCGCAGATCCACTCGGCGAGACGGCGTAAGCGAGCACCAAGACGCGGCGGCGCCCTGGTCTTCCCTAATCCTCCGTCTTCGTGGACTTCCTCGAGCCGCCATCCCAGCCACCGCCTCCGCCCGTCCGCAGATCCACTCGGCGAGGCGGCGTAAGGCGAGCACCGAGATGCGGCGCGCCCGGTCTTCTCCTAATCCTCCGTCTCGTGGACTTCTTCAGTCGCCATCCCAAAGACCGCCTCCACCCGTCCGCAGATCCACTCACCGCCACGGATCTATGCCGCAAAGTCAAGGTACGCGATCTCGAGACTAGAGGATCTTTGCACTTTGCTTGAGGGGATTTGCTTGTGAAGTAAACCGATGATCACAATTTTTGTTCGTTGGTATATTTTGAAGTACCAATTTCAATATTGATTGAGGGGATTGTTCACTTCTACAATGCATTTGAGGATAATTCATATGTGTATATTGTGATGGAGTAAGTAGTCCTATACTATGCTACTAGCTTCATAGCTTCTGCTATCACATCAAATATATGCCCGTGAACACATATAGTCTCATATCACATCCTATACAATGCATTTGAGGATGATTCAACCATGGAATGATCGATGAACCAAACACTTAAGCAAAAAAATATATGCCCATGAACACATATAGCTTGGATGAATTTACATATTAGGTGAATATTTTCGTGAGTGTATATTTACTCATTTGAATTTTGCTTTTCGATTGTAGGATGAACAAACTTATGAATTATTCAGATAATTAAAGGATATATGAACTTTTGAGTAAAGTCTATATAGTTTTGAGTTACAAGAGGAATTCAAGGTAGACATTCTCACTCTCACCACAAAGGAACTGCCTTTTCCATAGAGATCAATTTAACATAAGTGTAGCCATCTAGAACTAGTTCTAATATCAAGACTAGGTGCTAAACCATGTTGCAGAGCCTCATGGAATATTCATTAACTGTATAAATGATATATTAATGCATGCGAAACCGTAGAAGTTATACCTGCTATTTGAGAACCGAACTATTCGCGAGATGTAGGAAGAAAATGAGATATTCTAGTTCCACTTCCGGATCCACTATCATCAATTTTCGACCATGCCCATGACTGAACTGCCTTTGCAGTGAAGAGTGGTTGTGACTATCAGAAGATGATCTCTCTCTCACACAAAGAAGCATTCTTTCCTGACAGTATATGCCCTAAGCTCCTAATATAATTGCATTATGGATGTATGGAATGGTTGCATTGCTATTGTCTATGTGGTATAAAATGGTTGTTGCATCGACTTGATATCCGAATAAATATTCGTGACCGATAGTGTCCGTATTCGTCTTGGTACGTATTTGTTCCATATTTGTGCTCGACATTATCCGTGTTTGTATTCGTATTCGATACTATCCGTATTCGACCCGAATCCGATTAGAAAATGTGGGTTAGGATATGGGAAAGATGAGATCCGACCGTATCCGACCCGATTTCACCCCTATCCGCAGCCAACTCTCCTAGCCATCCGTCACCTCCTCCTCATCGTGATCTATCCAAACTAGGTAATTTTTTGGGACTTCACTCAGTTGTTCTAGTAGCTCAGTTTCTCGATTCGGAAATTTCTTGTTGCTAAAATCTTAAGGAATAGATGTCAATTTATCGATGTTTTCTTGGATTTGGTTTGTTCAGGGAAGCTAAGATCATCATGTTAGATTTAGAGGAGAACCAGTGCACCACATTGAGTTGAAGGGCGACATGGGGGCATTCAAGACCTACCCACAACAGGCTGGCAACATCAAGAACCGCCTCTGCAAGGTGTATTTTTTTTATCTTGATTCGATGATGATGTGCAATTGCAATCTCGACATGCATGAGCGAAGTTGTTTCTAGACTTTGGTCATAATGTGATGGAAAATACTTCATACTTGTGTATTGTTATATGTGGGGACAGTTCTTGTGGAGTTGTAGATCTGGGTGATCAATTTCCTAATGAATTAGTGAGGAGGGAGGCTAACGAGCTTAACAGGACAAACTTGAGCTTTCAACCGAGTCAAGCTGAGCCTCCGTTTCATCTCGTTAGCCTAACAGCCGAGCCGAACCACTTAACGAGCTTTCACGAGCCGAGTTGGCTCGATATCCACCCCTAATTTGCACACAATAAGTGCATGTAGACAGCAGCAGTACCTAGGCGCTCTCATTGGCGAGGATTGTGCTGGCCCACATGCAGTGTTGCTTCCTTGTGATCCTAAGGGCATCTTCAATAGTGCCATGTCAGTCGTCGGTTAGCTCTTCCATGTCAGCAAAATCCTAGATGGAGGTAAGAGAACGAGGAGAGAAGGGAGGTCATCCTCTCCTCACATGACGGGCACTACACACGAACCAAGACCAAAGCGATGAGCGAACGCCCTATTGGAGTGGCGGCGTTTGCCCCCTACACAGTTTGTGGGGCCAAGCAATGGTACGGTCCGGATGCAAGAAATATGATGACCCGCTCGGTGGCAAAGGGCGATGGAGAGAGACACAGACACTAGGGCGACATCACCAGGTCGTATCCTCACCGAATTAGGCGGCCACAACTGTGATCCCATTGAATCCGTGCATCAGCGAGCCAGATCTGATGGCCACGGCTTTGTTCCCATCGAATTTGGGTGTCGATGGCTGGATCCATACGTACTGGCGGCCATTTCAGAGGTGGGCGATTATGAGCTTAGAGATGGCGGCCAGCGGGGGCGAGGGAGGGAGCTGGTGGGTGGCGGCGGCGAGGCTGGGGAGGCGTGGTGAGGGGAGGGGTGTAGGTAGGCGTGGTGAGGCAGGAGAGGAGGGGGTGGAGGGCGACGATGGCAAGAGCTCTGCCGTATGTGAGGAAGGAGGATAACTTAGAGATGTGAAAGAAGTGATATGTGGGCCATCAGATGGAAAAGTTATAAAATGGTGTTGTGTTATGTGCCTAGAGACAAACTGATGGAGTTGTTGTCTCTTATAATGTGATAGATGATGTGGACTTATTTAGAGAGAACCTACGAGAAAAACCATTGAAGGTGCCCTAAACATCTCGCGGCAAGTTGCAACTGCAACCACTGGTGAGTGGTATGGCTCAGTAGTGGACACTGGCTGATGTTGTAGGTAGCATTGTTGGCCGAGTTATTTTCGATTTATAGCTTACAATTTTTTTTAAACAATCAAATGGAATGTTTTTTTGTCGTCGTTTCTAAACATCTTATTGAGATAATTTGTTAAAACGGTTTATCAATATTTGATTTATTTATATAAGTGTTTGTGCTAGAGATAAAAATTATAAGAGTAGTCAAAAAGAACCCACACGTAATTCTCTGCTTTCAATGTGGCAGCAACCGGCCAACCGTGCAGTGACAAATAGGGATAATCGAATATCTTTATGAGTGTAAAGCGTACTTCTTTTAAAAAAGGGTAAGTAAGAGCATCTCCAATAGTTCCCAAAAAATCATTTGGTAAATCAATGAGTTTTCCAAGTCGCCAAAAAAAATAGGGAGCAGAATTGTTGGCTTTCTCCAACCGTTTGCAATATTTTACTCCCAAAAAAATCAAAAACTCGGCCCACACCAAGATTTCTGGACCGCACCTCATCTCCTTCGCGCGTTAATCGATCTAGTCAACTACTTCCTCCTGATCACCCGCAAGATATGGTGATCACCCGCAACAACTTCCTCCTGAATCACCCGCAACTAGTTAATCTCGGCCCACACCTTTATTTAACGTGTTTTACATGCAAGATATGGTCAAGATTGAGAATTGGAAGATATGAGTGCTCACAAATCATTTCTCCAAAGAGAATTGGAAGATTCGTCGTCGGATGACGACGATTATTTCATCTTTTCAGCAGCTACAATTGTGCATTCGTATACGAATCGTCCAAGAAGACATGGTGGCTCTGTTCCAGGACATATATTTAGGTATCGAGACAGAGAAGGCGGCCACCAAAGAATGTATCAGGATTATTTGGCGGATAATCCGACGTACGGCCCAGCTTTATTCCGTCGAAGGTTCGTCTCTAATGCAGATGTGAATGGTTGATTGTACATATATAAAGTTTTAAATGCTTTGGTTTAATTTTTTCCTTACTTTGCAGGTATAGGATGAGCAGGGATCTTTTCGTACGCATAATGCATGCTGTAGAATCCCATGATGACTACTTTGTGCAGAAAAGGAGTGCGGCCAATGTTCTTGGATTGAGTTGCTTCCAAAAAGTAACAGCAGCATTCCGTATGCTAACATATGGAGTACCAACTGATGCTACGGATGAGTACGTTCGTATTGGAGAAAGTACCGCAATTGAGAGTCTACGAAGGTTTGTCGCTGCAGTAATTGATATTTTTGAAGACCAATACTTGCGATCACCTAATGATGCAGACACAACACGATTACTTATTCTTGGGGAGCAAAATGGGTTTCCTGGTATGCTAGGATCCATTGATTGTGTGCATTGGGCGTGGAAGAATTGCCCAGCAGCACTGCAAGGTCAGTACAAGGGCCATAAGGAGGACCCTACTATTATATTAGAAGTCGTTGCTTCTAATGATCTATGGATTTGCACGCATTTTTGGTTTACCCGGTCTCACAATGATATCAACGTTCTCCATCGGTCTCCTTATTTGCCAAGTCGGCGGAAGGTACCGCTCCTCGGTGAACTATAGCATAAATGGTCATGATTATACAATGGGTTACTATCTAGCTGATGGTATATATCCAGGATGGGCTACTTTTGTAAAGTCCATCTCTCAGCCTATGGGGAACAAGCGGAAATATTTTGCCAAAGCACAGGAAGCAGCGAGGAAGGATGTCGAACGAGCTTTTGGAGTTCTGCAATCTAGGTTTGCCATTGTTCGTGGTGCAGCTCGTATGTGGGATACAAAAACAATAGGGGACATCATGAAAGCTTGTGTCATCATGCACAATATGATCGTGGAGGATGAGGGAGTAGTTGATCCTAACGAGCGTTTCGACTATGGTGGTCAAAATGTGGAGCCTTCTCATGAGCATCATCGTACCATAGAAGAATTTATTGAGGCACATAAACGGATTAGAGACAACGAAACTCATCACCAGCTTAAAGAAGACTTAATCGAGCACTTATGGCAGCATTATCCTGATAAGTATTAGGTTATGTGGCGTTGTAATAAATTTTTTCCCATTGATTTACTCATTGTGTGCACTTAATTATTTCCAACAATGTGTGATCAGAGACTGCTGCTTTAAATTTGCTACCCACGATATTAGATATTACCTATTGCCAATTGATTGAAGTGAAAATCACATGAGAATTTGATAAACCAGATGTCACACTCTGGCACAGGGTACTTCTGAAGAATATCAATGCTACCCTACATATGAAAAGCAGAATCATATTACTTGAGAGTAAGACATATAGTATGGGCAGGGAAGTGGGAAATAAAGTAACATAACTGAAACTAGTTTAGATCAGTAGACAAGTAAAATGAGTTAAGGTTTATAATTCTAGAGAAGTTAAATTATATCACCTCCGCAGGACTTTGTTCTTTTGTTTTTGGCTCCCACAGCACAATTTCATTGTCAACACTCTGCAAATTCAAGTTAGCACAGATCAGATGTACCAATCCTTCAGGAAGTAACCAGCTTAGCATTGGAAAAGGAGGTTTTAACACTCATCTAGTGACTGAAAAGACTGTACAATCTACAGTATGATATTATAGGGCTATAGGCAACAGATTCCAGGGTATAGTATGTACTAATTTTTAACACTGTACTGTACCATTCATATCCTTTTGAAGAGTGAGAAATTCCACCTTTGACAGGATGAAGTCACCAAGCCACCTAGTACAATCAACATAGTTAGAGTGTACTGTAGCAAACGTGACCTGGGAGGAGAGAACAAGATTTGATAATTTGGTAAAATGCCATGAGGATTAACAAACACCCATAGTTTGCAAAAGAATGGATTCAAAGATGATCGATAGATCCTTAGTATACCGGAAACTGCACATATTTTGTTGGAAACTTTGATGGAAGGTCAGTCCATGTAAATGATTTCTCAACATAAGGCCAAAATTCTGTGACAACATTGACAAACTGTATCAGTGATATGAAGCAAGCAAATGTAAATACGAAACTACCTTGAAATGGTTTGCTCACCTTTCATTGACCAGATTTTCACAGTGTTGTCCATGCCACAACTTGCAATACAGTAGATATCAGATGGGTGAAAGTCCTGCATCCAAAATATAGTTCTTCAATATTTTTATTCCTAACATAATGGAAGTATAAACGAAATGACAGTCATTGTGGAGCCAAGGTCCTATTTTATTCCTGATGCAATTCATTAAAACTTGATCTGCTCAATAACAAAAGGTAACATCACTGCATCAGAAACTAGGAGAGTGGTATCTTCAGGGCAGTTTCAAGTAACATTCCAGAATACTGTCACACTGGGAGGCACAAGCAACTTACAACACTCAGTACTTCATTCCGGTGACCTCCTCCTCCAGCAAAAATCAAAATGCAGATCCCTGTGTGGACATTCCAGAGCCTAACGGATTCATCCTGTACAATGCCATATGAAACTTCATCAGGAAAATAATAAAATATAAAAGTAACATAGTAACCAAGCTGAGACAACAAGTTCGTCCTCCTTCACATTAAAATTTTTTTGCCTTTTCTGATTTGGCCTTGCAGCGCAATTACGTGCAATAGGAGCAGATGGTTGCACCTCGAATGCCTGCCCATCACTAGGATTCACCTCAGGTAACTGTGTCTCCTGCGTTTGTGGGATACTGAGGTCATCCAAAGAAATGTCGTGCTCCATACCAGTCACCATGTTTGTCCAATACTCACATCCAGACATTGCAAACAGCCTACAAATAATGGGAAAAAATCAGTGTCATCGATTTTGAAGAAGAACGTTAAAAAATCAGTGGCACAATATAGCAAATAATGCCGATAAAAAGGCTTGTAACCACCCCTATAAAAAGGCTAAATGTATTGTAGTCAAGCACGCATGCTCAATACTTTTGGTTATTCCTTCAATTATCATGTAGCAGCCACATTAAAACAAACACACAGATCTCTTCAGCATTCTGTCCAGCATACAAAGACAAAAGCAGCTTAATAACAGGAAGTAATAAATTTCTCCACATGTTGTATTACACTATAATTTTCACTTCTTCAGCCTTGTAATTTTGTAACTGACAACATAACCAATAATCAAAACACCATAAGAAGCACTGCTGATAAAAGAATCCACTAATATCAGAAAAACTTACAAGATAATCATCAAAATACCAAACAGAAAAACTTCAGTGTCACAGTGCCTCTGCCTAGCCACCAAATTTGCCAAACAGAAAAATTACAAACGCACCTGAACTTGTATAACAACTAGAAGGAAGAACCCTTGTATGTATTTGCCAAGATAATCAGATCCACCGTATCAGAAATTCCAAGAAAGATAATCTATGCCAGAATATCAGAAATTGCCCTGAAAGATAAAGAACTCAAATATGAGAAGTCCAAAGATCCAACATTTTGCCCCACTGACACCACTCGTAAAGGGGAGAAGTTGTATAAACCTTCAATGGAGGCAACTACTTAAGCTTCGACAAATTTCCACGTTTCTCCCGACCTGGAGGCGCCCAATCCTAGAGGACGCAGAAAACAGAAGCTATAAGCAGTATCCTAATAATGCAATTCAAGTCTCAGTGTTGCATTTGAACACATCAAAATATAAGAGATAAATATTCAGATGAGCACATGGAGGGCTCACAGCTCAGATCGACTACCGAATGTATGCAATCAAAAGCAATGGATGTCAAAGCGTAACCCAAGCCATCGTCTCTTCGTCAGCCACTCAAGTCACAAAATTCTTATGTCAGAGCCACTACAACAAAAACAACCCTGGGCTCCAGAGCGTCGACGGCGTCCTGGAGCGCGAGCACCCTCTTGGTCACCCTCCTCCGGTACTCCCTCGCGCCGTGCACGGCGTCCAGCCGCAGCAGCAGCCGCATGAGGGCCTCCCTGACGGCGACCCTCGCCTAGCGCCCCGCGCAACGCCTCGCCTCGGCCGCTAACCTCGCCGCGACCCTCCGCCTCCCGCTCCACCGTGCGCACCTCCCGCACCATCCTCCGTGCCGAGAACCCGCGCGCCGCTTGCACCCTCACCGCGCCTCTCGGCCGACGGCGCTGCACGGCAACATGGTGGGGCGGCCACGCCCTCCAGTGCGGCTATATCATACCAGAAGAAGCTAGAGCATAGATGAGGCGGCAGGATCGATTTTACCTCTTTGCTATGGTGCTGGAGGCAGAGATCGGCTTCCAATGGCTGCAAACCCTAGGGCATAGAAGGGGCGGCGACGCGGCAACTTCCTTCCTTTGGCGCGAGAAGGAAGACGGCCCAGGAAAAAAACGCGCGTACTAGGATTCCAAGTCGCAGGGTTGTGCGGATTTTTACGCGCCACAGGACTGATTTTCCCAAGTCCGGATTTATTGGGAGTTAGGATTAGGAGTTGTTGGAGAGGGTTTTTTTCGTTTGCTTCCAAAAAATTAAGATTGGGAGTTTATTTAGCAAACTATTGGAGATGCTCTAAGTTTGTTACTTCTATGCTAGTAGTAGTAATGTAGTACGTACGCGAAACACTTAGGTCCTGTTCTTTTTGGCTACGGTTTGTGGCTTTTGGTTGTGGCTTATGACTTTTGGGCTGTTTGTACGAAAGATTACAGAGTAACAAAAACTCACGTGCGGCTTTTGCCGATATAATTGAAATCAGTAAAATATGTACTACAATTAACTAGTAGACTCTATCTAAAAAAATACTCTGTTTAAAAGTTATTTATTGTAGAAAAGATAAAAAATAGTTTTTAGAAGCTGAAAAGAATATGGCCAAAAAAAAGTTGATCACACTCTAGTTTTTTTCCTAGGCAAAGACATTGATACATCAACTGTACAGGAGCTGGCATGACGCATCAACCGTCCGCGCGCTAGCGAAGGCCGTATGGCTTTTTTTAGCGGCAGCTAGCTTATTTTTTACTGTTTATTGTAGTTAGCATATTTTATACTGTTACGTAATTAAGTTTATAAAAATTAAAGGTAAAAAATAGGTTAGTCTATCATAGATAATGTAAAGGAATATAAAAAAATTACAAAATATCTAAAACCCAGAAAAAAACAAAAATAAAAAAAGAAGTTAAGAAGTTAAAAGCTGAAGTGAAATGAGTAGGAGCTGGTATGCGTTGCCACGTCAGTGGAAGCACGCGATGATGCGAATGGCAACGCCCTTTTTGGCTTTCTTCTACGCACCGTTCGCTCGCAGCACAAAGCGTGTTGCTTTGTGCGTGTCTGTCCGTTGAGCAGCAAAACGGAATGTTAGGATCCGTGATTAAATTTTGTACCCAACGGCGCCATGATTGCTTCGAACGTAACACGCGTTCCTTCGCCTAAATCCTTCTATCATCCCCTGAGCGATTATTATGGGAGCTTTTCTTATTTGACTCTATTATATCACTTTAATTTTAAAATTAATTTTATATAATATGAAATTATAAATATAATCTTCTTACCAAGCATGAAAGAGCCAGTATCTGACTCATTCCTACTGCGTCATATCGACTGTGGTACCGTTGACGAGCACGGCACAGACTGACCGATATGGCAGGTGGCGGAAGGTGCCGCGTCTCCGAACCTCCGCAGGAACAGTCAGGTACCGCGCTAGTGAGGCGCGGCAGAAGTTCCACCGCGTTCATGCGCACGCTCAGGTCGTACGGGCTCGAGAGGTGGTACGTCGTCACGTACACGACCAGGTCGCCCGGGAATCCTGCTCGACAGCGTTGCGTTTGCGTACGTATGGTTCGCGGAAACAAGTGCAAGTTCTACGGTATGACTGAACTGGACCTACTGTAGATGGCTATATGCTATTGCAAATTTCACGTCTTCGATTTCCCGAGTTGTATATTGAGGTGTCAAGGTAGATTCGAAGTGTAAGCAAGTAGTAATTTATTTTAGATATGTACATTGGTTTTACCCTGCTCTACGTCGAAGCTATGGTAGAGCAACCATCGCACGCGTACTCCTCCACCGTCAATATGAATCAGTGGTGAACTCATCAATCATTAGCGTCTTGTGATTCGTCATTCATGCATGGTTGGTTTCTCGAACTCTGAAGCATACCGTGGAGTGAGTTGTTGCCATCCTACCAAGGGCACTTCTGTCGCGCCTCCAGGCGTGGTACCTTGGCTGTTCATACCGCAGTCCGGTGGCGCGGCACTTCGTGGTGGCTAGTTAATGCTACGGTCGGGTAGCGGACTAGGAGCTCTTTTTTTCTCGTATTTGGTAAGGATGTTAGATTTATAATTTTATATTCTATAAAGTTAATTTTAAAATTAAGATAACAATAAAACTAAATTAAAAAATATTTTTACTGCTAGGTAGTACCTCTGACACAGTGGTATCGTTTTTAAAGTCACTCGAAATCTTGCCTCGGGTAATTAATGAACGCTTTCTGATTAAACAAGAACTATACTTTAAAGTGTAGACTTCACCCGATAAAGTACCTCTACTAGGTACATCGAAGCGTGACAAAGACAGCAGCGGTTGTAGCTAGCAGTACTGCATACACTGGTACCGCCTAATTCAGGTTACATGACTCTGTTATGTTCTAAACGGTTTTAGTTTTAATATTTTAGTTTATTTAAATCAAAAACTATTTAAAATGTATCAGTTTTTAATTTTGGCTTTTTACTCTTTCTTCTTTATTTCTTTGCAATGTCCATGGCGATATAGATATTTTAATTTTTTCTTAATGTTTTTTATATATTTTTTAGAAAAAATTAACAATAACTATAATGTAACACGAACCAAAGCGGACCGAAGCTTGAAGCCGGATGAAGCGCCGCTGCTGTGATCATTTTGGCTTCAGCTTTTAGCTTCCAGCTTATTTTTCACTATTCATATTTTTCGTCTTTTTCTGAACTTTTGGCTTTTTGTTGAGCTTTTTTTGCCGGTTCTTTTTCCCGTATTTGTTTGTATTATATGTAATGGGCTAACATATTTTTTTATATTTTTTATTTTTTAAAAAATTTAATTATACTAAATAAGTCTCTGTCAGTTACAATATTTTTTCAGCCAGTTACAGTGCTTTTCAACCATAAGCCAAAAAAAAAACCAAATGAGCACCTTTTTTTTTTTTTGCATAACACTATCTAGGATGCTCCATTGCTGGTATTTTGTTCCAGGCAGTCAGCTTTTTAGCCGCCTCTCAGTCTCCTCACATGGCAACACATGAGGTGGGCCAATGCTTTTGAGACATTTCCCAATCCTATAAGCTAAAGCCTATAGGGACATTTCTTGCTGGGGTTCGAGATAAAAAGCTGAACCCCGTCACAAGTTCTTTTCACATGCATGTCCAGGCTTGCAGCCAGTGCATCCATGCAGTGGGGCAGGGTGCTCAACCAGAACCCAACTCACCGTCTTGATGAAAGAGCATTATATTGGCGACGCAATGTGCTCGTTTCGATCTACAAAATAAACTCATGTGTTAAACCCAATGAAGTTAATTACTAGCCATTACATCAGGACCTAATTAACTTGTTGAGTTGCTGTAGAATGCAATACATCTTTGATCAAAACCCATGACCTCGATCTAGATCTCATTCCATATCATCACACCGAAAAAAAAATCAAACCGCCACTTCAGAAAATGTACTGAATCTGAAAGAATTGATCTAATGTACGTGTTAGCAAAGTAAAATTGCTCAGAGTGCATGTATAAGCTCAATATCAAAAGGCTAGTTGGAGTGTAGTAGTAACTGAGATATAGGTCTCGGTCAAAATGATGTTTACTGATAATTTTTGCTTGTGGCTATTGGCTTTTGATCAAAATGAGCACTGTCAGCTATTGATTAAGGGATTCGATTAAAGGAAAATAAAGAAAAAAGTAAAAATAAAAAACGTTATATCTCTACAGATAATGCAAAGTAAAAAGGGAAAAGAAAAAAACCCATATTAAGAAATCAATGCATTTAAAATAACTTCCAAAATTTCTAAAAACAAGAAACCAAAAATCAAAAAACTGTTTTGATCAGAATCATAGTTATTTTCAATTGAATACTGAAGCGCTAGGCATAATAACAATATCTTACTCTCTCCGTCTAAGCTTATAGGATATGTTTTTTAAATAGTTTTGTCCATAAATATATGACGTATTCATGTTCCAAAGCAAAAAAAAATAGTGTAGTGTTCTTTTTATATCCCTAATAAATATGCATTTTTACTTATTATTCTCCATATATTAAATATAATACTTAGAGATAATAATTAGAAGTAATATAGTTATTTTTATTATTTTCTTAGCCTATATGCAAGAAAAAACATGCCTATAAACTAGAACGTAGCGAGTACTGGCTAGCTAGGGCCCTGGAGACCAAGCTGGCTTGATGTAAGACCATACGGAAAAAAAAATAATCGGGATAAAATCGCTGCTAGAGGCCAATTTCTTGGCGTTAAGCTGTTAAGTCTAAAGTAAAGGTGATTTTCTTTTCAGTTTTTGGCTTCTACTTTTTGTTTTTTTGCTTCTTCTAAAGTTAGAAAGCCAAACATCAAAATAGAACGACCTATTAAAGCGGATTCTCCAAACGGCTTTTCGAGTCAAAAATCGTGTACGTCATCCATATCAGTATCTCTGCCGTCCAATGTCATATCGAAAAACAAAGACAAAAAGTAATATGCAGCCAAAAAAACAGACATCACAAAAGAACACCTCAAAAGATACATGGCCATTGGGTTGGTGCCATTTTCCCAATAGAAACCAACTATAGATACGATACGAGTAAACAAAAGAGCGAAACATTGTTGTGTGCCTGTGCGCACCGTGAAGGACTTTCCCTATTCATATAGGAGAATTATGGCATACTATGGGTCTGTTTTTTTTTGTCTGCGGCTTAGTTTTTGTATTGTTTGTGAGAGAGTATAAAATAATAAAAACTTGTATGCGGTTTTCGTTAATATAAAGGAAGTCGCTACAGTGTGTACTACTATTAACTTGTAAACCCTATTTTAAAAAGACATTCTGTTTAAAAACTAGTTACTGTAGGAAAAAAAAATCTAAAAACAGTTTTTAAAAATTAAAATGAAGAGGGTCTACGGTGACCGCTGAAATCCATATGAAATTACCGGATTAGAGTGAAACGGGCGTAATGAAAAATATTATTTGATGGGGAGAACTTACCTGTAACAAATTGTCAAAATACTTGGGGCTTTTGTGCGTGGACTCGCGAGAGTCGTAATGTTGGTCAACTCAATTGCGGTTTGTTGCATTATGTCGTGCTGTACGATATGATAAATAATCTCTCAGATCTGTAGTGCACAATTTTCATGGCATTCTCCGATGCAAAAATAAAAATTTCTCACATTTTTCACGAACGTTTGCAGGGTGATTTGATGTGGTCTCGCAGGTTTACACGAGGCCATCAACAATTTTCCAGGACGCCCCTGATGTACACTGCACACTTCACAGCCTCAGCGACAGAGAGAATCAAACGGCCTTATTAGCTAGATGACCATCGCAGTAACAGGGACCCAGCTCGGCGTTAACTGCGGTCTGTGGAGTGTTGACTTTGTGCCGCTCTGGTTTTCTAGGCACGTCGATGCGCGCGCAATCTTACATAACGGTGACACGGACCAGTGGGCCCAGGGCAATTAACCACGCTATCACTGTGGTAGTACCACAGAGGCACAGACCAGCTAGGCGACCGGCCGCACGGACCAGAATTTACGGCCAGAATTTTCGCGAGCCAGGACCGAGAAAAGACTTCGGCCGGCAAGCCAATGGGCGAGCGTTCAGGCGGCAGGCACATGGGGCTGTGCGGTGGGGGGCATCGGCGCAACCGCACGGTGCGTGGTGTTAGGGCACCTACTACGATAAACTGTATCGTTGATAGACATAGTTAAAAATAACTCCCACGATAATTGCTTATATATAGTTGTCTAGTATCCTCATATAATTAATAAATTCTATATATAATGATATAGAGAGAAGAAAGTCGTCTATAAGACTGTCTATTAAATATTATGCAACATCTTCCTCTCTCCTCCTTATCTCTTCTTTGGATGGATTTTCGGTTATATCTTATACTTATGTCATATGACTTTCTCTGAACAAACAAATGTAGCGGTTTCTTTGTCATCTTTTTAAAATGATTTTTTATAACAACTTTTTTAAAGCTAGCGGCTTATCAATATTCAGTTTGTTCGCACCATGTGTACTATTACGGAAGGTGATGACGACAGTATCGGTCCTTTTCCATAGACCACGAATTATAGTGATTGGTGATGACGGCTTTACCTACCCCATGCTAGAACCTTCTTCACCGGGATGGAGTAAATTGCACGGGTGTGTTTTTTTGGACTATGGCTTATGACTTAAATTTTTAAATTCTGACTGTTCGCGAGAGGTAGTACATAGAGATAAATAGCCGCATGCAATTTTGGTAGTACAGTTGAAATCAGTATATTTTTTACTACAATCTTTCTGTTGACTTCACCTTAAAAAATACAGTTTGAAAGTTAGTTACTGTAGCATAAATCATAAGACATAAGCCATAAATAGAAAAGAACTCAGCCATAATGGAATCCTACTACTACTGCTTTTCTCCAATCTGTTTCCTTCTTTTTTGTTGATATTTTTCTAGTATAAAGTTTGGTGAATTATCTGTTGCACTAGAACATTTCGCATGTTTGACGAACCATAAGTTATCGGAGTTATTAAAAGCTACTGCGGTTTCCTCGCACCACAGCGTTTTGGGCGGCGTGGATACCCGCTGGCGGCGACACGTGGCGAGGCTCCCGCGCGCGACGGCCTCCTCTCGCTGGCGCGCCGCTTCCTCCCTCTCGCGGTCTCGCGCACACGCCTCCTCCTCCCAAATCCCCGCCGCCCCTCTCCTACCCCTCCTCCCCGCCGCCTCTCCCGTGATCCGCCCCGCCACCCCGCCGCCTCCCGGATCTGCCCCGCCGCTGCCGCCCTCCCCCTCCCCGCATCTCCGCCGTTTGCTTTCTCTTGGATTAGGGGTGTGTTCGTGATCGTGTCCCAGAAAAGTTCAAATCGCGTCGCCTTCTTCTCTCGGATCGTGGAAAGGTCGACCTTTCGTAGATTTTCGGGTGATTCTCGTCGAGACTGATCGGCCGGTGTTCGGATCGGGCAGTTTGGTGGGGAATTTTTTTTGGTGCGAGGAGGAGAGGTTGCTTCGGGAGTTCTTGGCGTTGCGGGTGCTGAGAGGCGAGAGATTTGGGAGGTTTCGTGCCGTGCACGGTGGGAGGAACATGTGGTTGAGCGGATTGGAGGCGGAGATGGTGGCTTGGGCGGAGGTGATGCATCAGGTCGTGCCGCTGTTGGAGGCGTCGTTCCACCGGTGCTCCGTTATGGGGGTCGAGGAGGTGGTCGGGGTGTCGCTGCCGGCCGCGATGTCGCCAAAGGCGGATTCGGAGGTCGCCGTCGAGGTGCCCGATCTGGTGAGTTCTTGATTCGACCTGCGGTTTGCTGCTCCCACAGCGCTCCCTCGACCCCTGGCGGCGACGCGTGGCGACGCCTTCCTCCCTCTCGCGCTGACGCCCGCCCGAACCCCGCCTTCCTTCGCCCGTGCCCCCATTCCGCCTCCCCCCTCCTCCCCCGCTCCCCCGCCGCCTCCCCCTCCTCCCCTGCCGCCTCCCCCGGATTTTCCGTCGCCCCCTTGCGCCATGGTTGCAACCAAGGTGAACACGGTAACGCCATGGAGGAGCTAAGGTCAGTAGAACTGTGTAAAAAACCTGTTAAACCTCTATTAGCATTCAGCATTTCACAGCATTCGGCATCGCATCGGGCGCTTTGCTTTGCTTGGCGGCGGCCACCGCGAGCGAAGGATCCCCATTGCTCCCTTTCCTTCGCCTGCGCAGCGAGAGCGAGGGAGGAGAGGGATCGCGACAAGAGGAGGAGAGGAGGAGGATCTTCTTGGCGGCTACAAATGGCAACCGAGGCGAGCGGCAGCGGAAAAGGCCTGGAGGAAGGAGAAGCGCCGCCCGCAGCGCCAACGGCGACCACCCGACACCCCGCGCCCGCCGCGCGCCGCCGCCGTCGCCACCGGTGATCTCCGCCTCCCTCTCTCCACTTGTTACCTAGCCCTACTCTCCCCTTGCATCGAGCATATACATACTTTGATATATTTGTAGGAGCTTTGTCTCTTGGTGCATTGAGCATTGTAAAATAAGCAGATTCATTGAAAAGTTAGAAATTGTTTTTTATGCCATATTTGCTTCTCCACATTAGTCTATGGACCTTGTTTTTATTCTCTCAATAGGTTTTACCTTGTTAGTTCTGTTTTTGGACATCAAAACCAATTGGTGATTCAGACTTTGTTGAAGACCATGCTTTGTTTTGGTGTTAGGAAAAGCATCCCATGGTACTGTGTTAAATTTGGTACACGGAAGGATCAAAAGGATGACTACCTGAAATTACAACATTTGTTTTTTAGCTCTATTGCAGGTATGTCCGTTGCGGCATTTGCGGGAGTGTGAAATTGTCTTAGATGATCATCACGAGTCCTCACAACCTGGATTCTGATGACAATATATGCAAGTCTTGCATGCTTAGGAAGTCGAGTGATCTGTGGAGGTTTCATGCTCATTTATTTACTTTCTGATATAATTGGTGTACAATGGTTTAGTCTTGTGACTTTGTCGCTATGGGTCATGCCACAACTCATAACTAATTATTTGTGTTTACTGTTTTACTACATACCTTTGCTGGAAATACCTCCGGTCTGTGATGGACCTGATGATAGAAGGGAATGACATAGTGGCTGCTTTATTATGGGAAAAACAATGGTGCTGTGTCATATAGTCTCTGCATTTGAGCATATGAGAAGGTGTGCATGATCTTCCTCGGTTCCTTGACACATCACACGCCTAGGTTCACGGTCAAGTGATCATCTGCGTGAGATTGGTTATGAAAGAATTGACAAACAACACTTTACACAAGATTTTGTGGTAAGCAAGTTTCATGTCGAGTGTGACAAGAAAGTTTCGATGTCGGTAGCTATTGTTGTCCGGACTTTTGTTGTATTTTCTTGTGGTCATTACTTTTGTATGGATTCAAAAGATTATACACTCATAAGATTATGTATTATTTACGATAATATTGGCGCAAGAGAAAACATTCAACGACTTAATGAGCTTATCCAGAGCCTTCAGTGCAGCTCATGCATTGCCGTGGCGATAATAGTACCGCTCATACCGCCTCAAATCGGTCGACCAATGACCTCTATCTGTAATCTGCTTGAAGTGCCTATAATGAAGTGTGAATTAATTTCTGCAATTGAAGTCATGGCAAGGCGCGCAAAGCGCGCCCAATGTTCTAGTGTAACTAACATGCGATGCCGCTGAAATTTTCGAGGTAATTTTGTGCACTAAACTTTTGCTCGAGTTAATACATTGCTTAATTTTTGCTATTTTTTACAGAATCATTCTAGTTACTTAACGACTCTGCATGTTGGACATCCTAGACCTAGTTGCATTTAAAAATTTGAAGAGTGTAACGCCCAATAATGATAATGCTTACGTTACCCATTTCAAAATTTCGACGGAGTTGTCGATAAGATCTAGTATATACTAAAAGTAGATGATAGGCTTTTTAGAATTGACAAGAAAAAGAGAAATATGGTATAAATTCTCACAAAAAATTCTAGCTCTTATTTTGTTGGGTCCTAATTTTAAATAATTAGATTTAATAGTTGATTTATAGATATAATAATCTATCTATATCTATACTAATTATACACTTATAGAAAGATCAAATCATCTATTTGCCAGACATAAATTATAATTGCTCAGATTAAAAGAAAGCATCCATGCCAACTATAATATAAATAAATACAAATTTTAAATAAAATAAAAAAGTAACAATTTGATTTTCATACAACTTTTAAAGTAACATTCATAAATAACTAAAATTCAGACTAACAAAGTAACATCCATAAATAACTAAAATTCAGAATAATAAACAAATAAAAATGAGAAAATTAAATGAAAGAGTTATAGTCCAAATTTAATTAAAATTAAAAATAAATCAAAAATTAATTTGATTTTTATACGAATTCTAGCCTAAAATTAAAAAAATCTACGGCGAGTACAATTCAAAAAAAGTACAAATCTGAAATAAAAATTAAAAAATGATTAGATATTTAATTTATATTGTACTTTAATCTACTATAAATAAACTTTATATTATGCATTTTTTATAATTTAATTATAATTTACTTATTTTATCTTATGATAATGGCACTAAATATTTTATTTAAGAAGTTGGCCGGTGCATTGCCGACGAGTTATGTATATGAGCCTGTTCTTTAACCATATGTTTGGTTGCAAGGACTAGGTGAGACGGAATGAGATGGACCCATTTTTGTAGGTGTTTGGATGGGAGACAAGCAGAGTCAAGGACATCCCACTAGTAATATTCCTTGTAGATCCGGGACCAGGCAATCCTCTTTTTTTCATGGGACGGAGTCATCCCACATGGGATAAAGTCATCCCACCTCTTTGTTTTTTTAAGTACTGTTTTGTTTAATTTTTTTTAAAAAAAAAATTCAAAGGCTTATGTGTAGAAACATATCAACAATAGCCTTCAATATTTTTTTTAAAAACTCAAATACCACATATGTCCCACCTTCATCCTTCCATCCAAACAAAGGATGGGACCATTCCATCCCACTTTATCCTTCCAACCAAATAAAAAACAGGGATGACTCTATCCCCCAACCAAACAAAAAATGGGATCATCCCATCCCAAAACCAGAGACAGGACCATCCCATCCCACCTTGTCCCTAAACCAAACACAACCTAAGTCAAAAGCTGGCGGCTACAGTACCTAACTTTCAAATAGAGTATTTTCTCAAGATGGGGTCTACAAGTTAAACGATCTACACGTTAAAAACCCAACATCTGTACCAATCAAAATCACAAGTGAGTATCAATCTCTCTGTAATCTATACCATAGACAGCTAAAATTCAAAAATTTCAACCAAAAAACATAAACCACGGCAAAAAAGAATAAGCCCTATATCAAACACCTAATTCCTCTGGAGGGCCCTCTGGTCCGTTGGCCCAACCCGCTCCCCACCGACCGACGCAGGCGCTTCCTTCCCCCGACCGCATTCAAACCCCCAAGCGCACTCCACGCGGTGCACACACAACACCACGTCAGTGGCAGGCTCAGTAAATACCCCCAAACAACAGTGTCAATCCCACCCGGGTTGCCCTCCGCACTTCCCACTCGTCCCTTTTCCTCGCGTCCTTCTCCATTCGCTCCCCTCTCCCCCACTGCTGCACTGCAACCCCCCAGAAAAGAGAGAGAGGAAATTCCCGATCAGTTTTGAGTTTTCGACCCAACCGGCGCCGCGCCGGACCGGATGCGGGAAGCGGAGACCGCCGCGGCTCGATCTGGTCAGGCATTCGTTTCCTGCAATTTTTTCCGCCGTGTTTTTTTGCCGAGATGTTTTTTGTGCGGTTTCCGGGGGTTGCTTGCTTCGGCTCGAGGAGTGAGGGAGGTGTGAGGGAGGTGGTCGGCGAGCGGGCGCTGTCGCCTCTAGATCCGCTTCCTGTCGCTTCGGTGCTTGCGAATCGTGGGGGCCTGGTGCTGGATCTCTGGGGCTTTGGGTTTTTGGATTTTGAAGGCTTGGATTTGGGGTTTTGGATCCGGGAGTTCCCGTGGTTCCGAACTTCCGATCGGTGAGAAGCTTTGCATTTTTTATTCAATGCGGCCAGTGCTTTGAAACGACCCACACAGTTACATTAATGTAATGACAAGATTTTCTTGTCGTTAACACATTATTGGAGATAATAGCAAATTAAGAAGCTAACATATGAGAATAATAAAAACCCACATCAAATCACCAACCGGATGGCCTAAGTGACATGTAAACAATACACATACACGATACTTCTGTACAAACACAAGTTTGAGGCTAAAGACATGCATCACGATACTTCGGTACAAGCACAAGTTTGAGGCTACAAAGACATGCATCACGATACTTCTGTACAAGCACAAGTTTGAGGCTACAGCGACATGCATCATGCATACATCAGAGACTAGGTGCATCAACTTATCACATCCAAGTGACTACACTGTTCACCTAATATCCAACTTGCAAAAACATATCACACAAAATTAAACACATTAGCCATCCTAAAACCCAATTGGGAAACTCTTTTCACCCAATTACTCATTAGGGAAACCTCTGTCCCAATTCGTCAACGGCAGGACACCCTTGCTGATCCCTCTCTCTCAGAACCTACCATGGTTAGAGCAATAGCAGTCAGAGAAAGAAAGATCTTGTAGGAGTGGTGGACGCCTGCCTAGCAGCAGCTGGAGCCATAGCCACAGAAGGGTAGCAGCACGCATGCACGGAGATGAGAAGAGCACCAATTTAAGAATGTCAAGAGGCGACGATGGGGAGGTGGCTGAGCGGTCGACAACGAGGGGTGTCTATCAACGAGTAGACCTTCTAGTTCCTCCAGATGGCGGGTGAAGCGGAACAGAGCCTGCCCACAGCTGACGCCATGCCTCGCAGAGCTTGCACGCTGGTGTGCAGGCCATTGATGGCACCGGCTACGGACGGTAACAAAGCAATCCGAAAGGCAAGGGTGAAGAGGAGCAGAGCCTGCCCGGAGCTGACGCCATGCCTCGCAGAGCTTGCATGCCGGCGTGCAGGCCATTGATGGCACTGGCTACGGATGGGAACAAAGCAAAATCTGAAAGGCAAAAAGAGGAACCAATTCCACTATATAGGGGCAAGAACTCGCGATTCAATTCACACCCATCACAACATCAAACCACTTCACTTCGATTCCCCATTCCATCTCCTAGAAGCAGTAAAGGCAAAAGAAGGAGAAAAGGTAAGAATCAGTAGATAGAGTAGAATAGAAGCACACCTGAGGGCATATGAGTGTTGTAGGGGCAATTAGAAGGTGGCACCAGCGTCCCACCAGCGAGCCGTGAAGGCAGAGGAAGGAGGCGCAGTGTTGGGGGCGACAGTGCACTTTTAGGGGCCAGGGAGGCAAATCGGGGCAGTGGCAGCGGTGCTGCCCACGGCGGTCTGGTCGCCAGAGCCGTCGGCACGGCAAGTTGCTGCCTTCCCGAGTGGGATCGAGAGGTGAGAGTTTATGGGAGGAATGAGAGATGGTGGAGGAGAGAGAGAGAGAGAAGAGAGAGAGAGAGAGAGGAAGAAGGAGGCGTCAGGTGTAGCCTCAATTTACCCCAGCAGTCAGGATGGGCCCAGGAAAAGGAAGTCAAAGGGAAAAAAGGCTAGAAGAAAATACTAAAAAGGAAGAAGGGTGACGGTTGAGAGTTAAAAAATATTTATATTTTAAATGTTCTGTGTCCTTTTGTTTTCGTTGCGACTTCGTTAATTATATCTACAATCTAATGCCAGGGGTAGAATCGGAAGTCGGGTCAGTACTACGGACATCGGGGGTGACAGAGTCGGACTTGGGGATTCCAAGCAATTCCGCCTTGGACACATGTTGTTAGAAACTACTTTCGTCTTTCGTACAAATTTATGTTTAACCTAGGTACATTAGTATGCTTGCATGGAAACTTATATATTTGCAATCACCAATTAGACTTAGCCTGTATGTGACAATTGTAGAATATGAGTAGGTAGAGGTTACTTTGGTATGATGGACCTCTACGTATGTGATGCGACTTCAAGGATTATACCCCCTGTCACTCACATCTATGCATCATAGCATCGCGCTAACCACAGCCCTGATATGAGGGCGGGCTAAGTCGAGTACCTTATCTATTTACAACAGTCTCCACAATCCCATATTATATTTTAGACTGGGGTGAGCCTTGTGCACCCAAACTGGATTAAGTGCCTGCAGTCACATGCTATATTTCATAAAGGGGTAGCGGACCAGTGTTTGACCACAATGGTTAAATTAACCGGGTGGAGATTATTGTACGTAGGTGATTGGGAAAAACTTTGTATCTTAAGGATTGCTGTGGGTAAAGTAGTGCACCTCTGCGCAGAGTAGAACGTGAATATTCACTCCCACTCCTTGGATTAGGAGATATGTGCGTGGTGGGAAAGGGAGCCTGCAGGAGGTTCTGGCCCCCGATGTGAGGGATTAGTAGATTTCGAAATAGAATTCATCTCTCCTACAAACAAATGATTTTCTCCAAAATAATTAGATGTGTTTGTTAGAAATCCTTGGTAATAACTTATGCATGTCATCTTGCTTGTAAAATAAGACTTGTTGAGTACATTGTACTCATACTTGCTATTGCATCCTTGTTTAGAGACGAGTCACCCTGAACCTTTTGAGTCTGACGACGTATACATTGGTGACGAGTATTTCTCTCCCAGCATAGAAGTCAACGCCAATACCTACGACTACTTCACCTCTGGGGAAGGATGCAATGCCTAAGTACTCCAAGAAGCTAGTTAGCATTCCATAGGAATTCAGTTATCCTTTAGTATTGTAGTAGCATTCCACAATAAGATGCTGTACATATAGTTGATGTATTACTGGACATCTCAACTACACCCTGTAAGACTTAAGCCCTATGGGCATGTAATGGATTAAGCACTTCTGTATCATTATTCTGCTGCAACCTCTGATGTAAGGTCATTATTCAGGGAATAGTGGACTTACCGAGTAATGAACCACAGATTCGTGATGCGATCCTAGTGGTGACGGCACGGGTTGTCACATGCTTGGTTTGGTAGCTCAGGTGAAAGATCTGCATTAATGGTGCTAGAATTTAGTTTTTGGGTTTTACTCGTTTTGCCTTTTCAGTCTCTGAGCTGTGCTTCTGAGTGTGAACTGTGAACATGGAGGCATGAATTTGAGCATTTGGTGTTCGGTTGAGCTTGTAGCATATGGTTTCAGTGTATTCTGTACCTTGATGTTTTAGTAGTATAATTTTGTTTGTGGTATGGGATCATAGTGAAGCAGACTGAGGTGTGGAGTGAGTTTGGTAGTGCTTGCAGAATCTGTTTGTTCTACAATTGATTACTACCCTTGTGCGGAAAACGATTGGTATCATCTCAGTGTTGGAGCATAGAGAAATTATAGATGTTAGCATATTGGCGTCTGTGTCCTTGGCATTAGCATTTTTTTCTTTGGCATACATTTGCTTCTGCAGGGTCAGTGACCTTTGTGCTTGTCTTCCTGTTGTTTGCAGGGCTTTGAAGTGGATGAGGAACTGATTCTGTTTTGGAGAAATTGTGGTATAGAAGTTGGTAGCTATTTGAGCGTTTAGTCTCCCGTCAGAGTTGTAAGCAAAATGGAGGGGGGAGTTGCTAGCAATGTGGCACTTGATTCTGCTGTCTTCCAAGTATCCTTGGCCCACAACAGGTGAAATACCCGCAAAGATACTTTTTTGTTGAATTTATGTAACACTCCTATCTGTTCCACCATGGATTGGGCTTAAGAAGTTATATTATAATGCGTTCATATTTTTGTCGCTGCATTTGGTTGAAAACTGCTGTTAATGTATATGCCATACTGAGTCTTTTATTATTCACTTCATATAAACCTTGACTCAGCCCATATTGTGAAACTTTTCCTTTGGCAGATATGAGGCAATTGCTTGTAGTAAAGGGAGCACAGAATTGGTTGCATCTGGTCCTTTTGATCAACTAGTCCTGCACTTGGAAGATGCCAGAAAGTTCCAATTTAGTTCATCAAGTGGCTGTTTTAAGCTTTTATCAGCTGGGGATGCGAAAGGATCTCCTTGGTTCACAAAATCCACATTAGAGAGGTATTTCCAGTTTAGATTTTTCTAATTCCTTATGTTTCTTTCAGTTGTAATCATGATTAAATTGAACTTCCCTACCAGATTCCTGCATATCATAAATTTGCCTGATGCCTCAAAATCGGCGAATGGAATTTTACACGAGATGTCACAGTTGGAGGAAACTAGAAAGTTTCATCTATCTCTCTATTCTAAGGTATCACTAGTTTGTGCAAAAATAATAAACAAAGGCTTAAGCTAAGTTCACTTGAACATTTGAATGCAGATGCCATTAATAATATAATGCATTTGTTTTGTAGGAACAACAAAGTCTTATGAGTGGTGCTTTAACAGGTACTTTTAAAGAAACATTTGTTTCTTCCATTGTTCTTTGCACTTGAACACCATCACAACCTTTTAATGAATATACGCTAGGGCTTTTTCTCCCTTTAATTTACTCTACCTGTTCCAGTTTTAGATTTTTTTTTAACCATTTTAGTGCTATGTGGGCTTTATTTTTTACAAACAATGCAATTGTACTCTTAGTGGCTCATTAGCTATTCCTGTTTGAAATCATTTTTGTTGTTGAGCCTGACAGTTGATGAATCACATTGCTTGCTAATTGCTATAGACATCCAACCTTTCATAGGGCCCATGATTCTTTTGCTCATCACCAAAAGAAATAGTTGTCAGCTGCAAATTATGAGAAAAATCCATCCTTCTACCAGATGCTTTGAATCTAGTTGATAAGTTGCAATTTCACCTCTATGGGTAATGTTCGTGCTGTCACTTAAAATGCCAATTTTTTTTCTTGTGTCTCACAATATAGCCAAACTTCCCACAGGAAGTCTCTTAATACAGACAGGAAGCCTTTTGGCAGATGCTATTTGCTCTAATGGGAGAAGTTTTGCACTTATGTGCATGTGTGCAAATGCACATGAAAATTCTCTATTGAGAAACATAAGCACTAAAACTTGTAGGGGAGCTGTTTTATATCCTTGCACGATATTTAGTTATGAGCAATATATATTACTCCATCCGTTCTTTTTTACTTGACTTCTTAGAATCCATGCCATCAAACTTTTTAAAGTTTAACCGTCAATAGACTCAAAAAATATCTAGCTTGGCTATACGAAAGTTATATCATTAGATTTGTCATTAAAAATACTTTCATAATATTATAATTTTATTAGCATATATTAGTGTAAAGTTCTAAAAAGTAGCGGTCCAAGTCGTATCTTAAGAGACCATGAAAAATAAAAAATGTCAAGTAAAAAAGAACAGAGGGAGTACGTGGTAGAGCTTCATATGATATTTGCCTTGCTGAATTTCTTATTCTGGCTTATACTGGTAGAGTGCTCAGTTTATGATGATGTTCCATCTTTGCAGGAGGCTTCTTCAGTACCATTGCCGTAGCACAACAGGTGATTTCCATTTGTGCAAGGCATCAGCCGCTTTATGTTTTTGTAACATTTTTATGTTTACATGTGCTTACATTTTATTTCTTAAAAATCACTTTCAGGGAAATGTTGGCCCAAATTCCTCTGAGGCTGCAAAGTAAAGTCTTTACTTTTTCCTGCTTCTTTATTTTGCCCATCTTTTAGTTGACACTTTCTATGACTGAATATGCAAGGAATGAATTGCTTCGAGCATTGAATTTGAGGTTGACAGCACTGACAGAAGAGATTTTGGTCTTATTGAATCGAGCAGTTGGCTCCAATTTGTCGAATAAAGAAATATCTGATTTATCTGCTTTCGTTCAGCATTTTGGGACATCAGAGTTTAGGTACGTTGCAAAAGCATTATACACTTGAGGCCGCTAATTTTCGTACAATCAGAAACTCCAAATATTGCTGGTAGGCCACAGGAGTGTCCTCTACCGTCTATAATTCCTGTGCTATCTTATTCTGACATTCTTTTGGAAAGCTGGCCAACTTGTTCTCTTTGAACTAGCCTGCTTTGAGATTATACTGTTATGACCTCCAAAGTCTGTTATTTCTTTGTTTTGTTTATGTGATACAAGAAGTTAACTGTTGGTGTTTCTCATTTGCTTTTAGTTGGTTGATGCGGTGCCTATTGTTGATCCCGGATTGCCAACCCTCTGAGCTCCCTCCACAGCAGGCTTCTACTGCTGAGAAAAATGACAAGGGCGAGAATGCACTTGAGACTCGTGATATCAGCTCCCAGACCAATATCCAGAGGCCTATTACCAGTACTGTCTCCCCAGCAAAGCTTGCACAAATTGAGCGTGAAATGTCGATGGAAAGTGATTATTCCTCCAAGTCCAGTGATGAAGGTGAGGCTGTTGTTGAAAGAAGTCGACCCCTCATAAGATCTGCTTCACCTAGGAGGTCTGCTTCTCCAATGCGAAGGGTTCAAATTGGGAGATCAGGATCTCGTAGAACAACGGCAATTGCCATCAAGAGCCTCAGTTACTTCCCTCCTAGCCAGAGAATTCCTTTGGATAAAGATGATGAAAGTAGCAGCTGCAATGGTGAAACTTACCAGCCGCCAAGGAAATCTGACAATAATGTGAGAAGGATGAGTGTGCAGGATGCAATTAACCTTTTTGAGAGCAAGCAGAAGGATCAGAATCTGGATTCTCAAAATAAGAAAGCTGGTTTGGTTGCTACCAAGTCTGTACTGAGAAGGTGGAGTGCAGGAATGGGTGATTCTTTGAAGAGTAAATCAGAAGAAAAAACGTCAGATTCCACATCTCAAAGTAAATCCAACAATATGGCTTATGATATAGAGAAGAATGAAACCGAATTACAGGTTGAGCCAGATGTGGCGCCAAGCGGTGTTATTGCACCTGAGGTGGGAAGTTTCCATGCTAATAGTCATGGCACTGTAGTGTCAGAAATGGAGAGAACGGTGTCATCCCATACTAATATTTCTGCAGAACAAACAAAGCCTGGGCAGGAGGAAAACAGTGATCGGGCAATGGCCTCTGCTGAGTGGAACCGCCAGAAGGAAGCCGAGCTTAATCAAATGTTGATGAAAATGATGGAGGTCATGCCTGGAAAGTTTGCAGGTGCTAATGTCACTGCTGCTGGGCTCATTTCTACAAATGAGCAGAAAGGTGGATTCCAGGGTCAGCATAGAGAGAAGCAAGATGGGAAAGTTCGAACTGAGAAAGGCGATAGGCGACCAGCAAAGGAGGCAAGCACCAAGCTCTTGAAGGAAACAGTTGGGCAGAACAAAGCAGTAGTGGCCCCAAAAACTGGCACCGGAACTGAGAAACGTAATTCACCTGTTCCACAAAGGGCACGAAGAAATTCATCACCTCCAGTCTTGCCAAAGGAAGTGACGTCAAAGACACCAGCCAAAAAAAGTTCACCGAAACCATCACCTGCACCTGCTACCCATGGTTCATGGTCAGGTGGGTCTTTAACTAAAGCAACTACTACAAACAAAACTAAAAGCTGTCCTGGGACGGTCTCAACATCAACACCAACTAGCCGCAGAAGGACCCCGACAGCACCCTCATCATCTCAGCCAACTTCAAAGGTGGAAAGAACCCTTAAACCAGTGAAGAACAAGAAAGAAACAGCGACTGCCACAAAGTCAGCCATTAAGGGACAGGAAGGGAAGAAGACTAGGACAGCAACGAAGACAAGCAGAGTGGCTAAAAGTTCACCTGCTTCAGAAGAAAAATCAAGTGCAACGACAAAGCCAAGCTTGTATAACAAGGTCCCAAAGAAAAGCAGTGTTGTACCGCTAGAATCCAAACCCTTGAAGAAAGCCACTGGGATTAGTCAAACTGTTGGTTCTGGTGCTGTGAAGGGTAAGGTGCCACAACTTGATGGCTCTTCAAAAGACAGTGGAAGTGTTACCCAAGCTGAAGATAAGGGGCAATCTCCTGTGACAACCGAGTCAATTACTAAGGTACTGGAGGCTGATCTTGCTCAACCAACACATGATGTTGATGAAAATTTAGAAATTTCGCTCGATAATGACTTAAATGTTGAAAAAACAGAAAAGCCGGCCTCGAGTTTAACCACAACAGAAATCGGCTCCATTGACCAGGCTGAGCCCTCTACCATTGAGGTCCAACCTCCTGACGCAGACATGGGCATCTCATCAGCTGCCTGGGTAGAAGTTGAGCATCAAGAAGTTGCTGATGTGGTTAAAAGTGTAGTGGCCGAGGATGTAACCTCACCAGCATTTGCACCATTGCCATCTTCAAGCCCAAGAATCCGTCATTCATTGTCACAAATGTTGCAAGCAGATTGCAATGACCCAGAAATTATTGAGTGGGGAAATGCTGAAAACCCACCTGCAATGTTTTTTCATAAAGATTCTCCCAAAGGATTCAAGAGGCTTCTAAAGTTTGCCCGGAAAAACAAAGGAGACAACGGCACTAATGGTTGGGCAAGCCCATCGGTAGTTTCTGAAGGAGAAGATGAACCAGAAGAATCAAGAGGTGCTAGTGAAGGTGTAAATTCGAACAGGAGAACTTTTGATGGTTCCAAGACTAATAGCATCTTATCAGGTACCTTTTCCAGGCATAATCCTGTGGGAGCTTCTGCATCCAATATAGTTTTTGTAGAAAGAATTGCAATATTGATATAGCTTTGCTGTTTGAGCTTTTCGATATTTGTGCCCTTGGTTCCTTCCAAAATGGTTTTACACAGCGCAACCTAAACTTATCCTGCCACCATGTAGCATCATGTGACGACAGTATGAGGACGGAAGTGCATCCCCACATGTTAAAATTAAGTTGTAGCGTCCATATTACTATGCATTGCTGTGAAATATGAACAAATTCCAGAAGAGTACCCACTGCCAGAAAGAACTGTCTCCATGGAAATTTGTGGAATGTTTATGTAATGGAACGGTAGTTCATTTTTTTATGCTTGCCTGAAATGTGCTTTAGGTATGCATTTTAGTTTCAATTATGCTTAAATCTATAGCTACTCTTTTCCAGCTCAATCAACCAGCAGCAGCTTCAACGCCACCAACTCGGATAAGCTACGGGACAGGCCTGGAGCTGCAACGTCAACTAAAGGTTAGTTTTTGACAAAGGAAAAAAATAGAAATTATGCTCACTTGTATATACAGTAATAGAAGTGCAACCATCGTTGATACATCCGTGTCACTTTGTACTGCCAGCATCAAGGTCATTCTTCTCCCTCCCAAACTTCCGGAGCAGCAGATCGAACGAGTTGAAGCTTCGATAGCATGCCCTGTTAGCCAGGAGATACAAGGATAGTCGATCCCTCCCTGCTTGGAGGTCTACTAGTTGTAAAAATGGTTTGAGATTGATTGATTGTTCGGACGGAGCCAGCCTGTTGTATTTGGTTAAGGTATCCTGTTTGATAGAGCCTCTGCCTACCTGGCGGCCCCATGTCATACTTGCATTTGCATATGCCTTTCTGTACATTTTTATTTTTATTTTTTACAGTTGCTGCTAGCTGATTCAGATGACCAGTAGTATGTTTGCATGTTGTCACGACTGACAATGGACTGCTGCTAATGAAGTATTTAGCTGCAGCAACAGTTCGTTGTGTGAACCTGTGATGCAGACAGCAATTGCTCGAACTGATCTAACCTCCAACTGTTCGTATTGTGACGTAATTTTTTGAATTCCGATGCACTCGGAGTGAGCAAAACTCAAAAAACTAACTCTTTAACATTCTCATTGAGTGCGTCAAGGATCAGCGTGAAAACGCTTGATCCATTGCCCTCTGTAGCATGCTCAACCAGACGCACTTTGTACTTCTGCTACTTCTGTAGTCGCAGATACACAGTTGACAGTACCGAAACAACCCTCATTTTTACTGGATTTAAATACCATGTTTAAATTCAACCCAGGCTTAATTAACAAATGATGCAATTACATCTAATTAAATTACAAGAATGACCAAGCGAAGGAAAAATATTACAGCATTCAACTACACACAAAGACCAAGCGAAGGAAAAATATTACAGCATTCAACTACACACAAAGCACAAGTGATAAGAACAAACCCTAATATGATGGTTTCAGTTACATCATCGTAAAAATTAAAACACAGGAATACAACATTCACCATCATACATCATGTATTCCCGAATACATATACTACACATCCAGTTACAACGGTAATTGGCAGAGTAAGCCGTAGGTATAGCGAGGAGGGAGTCGATGCCGAGGATATGCATTGGTAAAATAAACAAAAAAAATATGGGGAAACTGCCACCCAAAAAAGAGTAAGAGAGAAGATTGTTGTCAAAACTCGTCCGATTTATAATACCAAACCGTAGTGCTCATCAAGACACTAGAACCGTCCGCGACTGATCGGCACCTCTCGCTTTAGTAAGCCTCCTCACTCGGCGAAAACCATGCCAAAAACTCATTGCGAATCCATCACGCTTACCTAACCCGAGAAGGAGAGGAACCAAGCTACACTAACCAGAGACCTCCATTACCCATCAGACCAAGCCATGAGCTTCCCCTCTATCCTCGCACAACAAGATGTGAGGAGAGTGCAGATAAGGCTGCTCTGAGCAAGAGTAGAGGAAATCATGTCCGCATTTTGCATAGTCGAGCCACCAGAGCAAGGAGAGAGAGAGAGAGAGAGGATAAACTCACCTCCTCTCCAATTCCCATCCATCTCCCCTCCCAGATCCCTTCCACCTGGTGCCGAAGGCGAACAAGAGTGAGAGAGGGCCAAGGGTTGGCGCGACCAGAGAGGCATTAGGGGAGGAGGAGGAGGCACTTGAGGAAGGGGAAGAACCGAAGAAGGAGCGGATCGCATTCGTTGTGGCTCTGGAGTTAGGAGTTGGACAGGGCTAGAGAAAACTAAAGGAGGAGTAGGTCAACCACCATGAGAGCATGTGAGGGAGGACCACTATCACCAACCGCTCTTGACCCAACCAAATCGGGTAGGTTACCCCACAAACCTTGTTCCTTTCATTCTCCCCCACTCTCCCCGCTGAATCCCACCGAAAAGCACCACCTTTTGGATGACCTTAGAAACCGAGTAGGGAAATAGCAAGGGGAGTGGGGAGTTAGTTCTCACCTCAGTCAGTTAAAACTGCAATGAGTAGCGTCGCCGGCTCACGGTGGTGATTGCCAGCTCGCAGATGGCCGCCGTTATGCACTTGATAAGACTTGCCATGCTCTTCGACGCATGCAGATCATCGAGCACCATCACAGCTTGCTCAACCGCGGGACAACATCTTCACCTCCAAATCAATCTCGTGCCAAGGAAATCAGAATTGCAAAACAAACCACAATAATGCAAAGAACACAAAAGTTAGGACAAGTTTTAGCTCGGGATTAGAAGAGGAACAAGTTTTAGCTCAGGATTAGAAGAGAAAATTTAGATCCGGCGGGGCCGCACCTAAATCTGCTACCACTGGCACTAGATCCTGTCAAAGGAGGAGAAGAAGAGGCGTGAGAACCAGAGATGGGGATGTTTGGTGATGCTACGGTTGTAGGCATCCAATCCGTCGGCACCGTGCCCATTTGCGCCACCACTAATATCATCGGGCCATGGTGGGGGGCACAGGGACCACGGTGGAGGAAGAACGTTGATGACAAAGTGTCGATGGAGAAGGAGGGAGAGCGATCGAGGGAAAAGGGATCGGACAATAGAAAAGAGAGAGTAGGGGCGCTGTGTGCGTGCGTGCGCCATTGTGTGTGTGCATGAGTGTGTAGGTGCACGTGGGCCGGCATAGTAGTGTGCGTACGTGCGTGTGAGGGCTATGTGTGTTGGGCTAGCGTGGTCGTGTGGGCCAGCAGCTCGCAAGCCAGGCCTACTCCGCGTAGGAGTATTGAGCCGGTTGGAGAGGGCTAAGAGCGATAAGGGGTTAGGATGGTAGGAAATCAACTGCAGGATAAGTAAATCACAAAAATAAATAGTTCCCAACAAATATGAAATCTCAACCGAGAACTCAATACAATAGTGCAACATAATTGTCCCTCTAATCAGTTTCCTAAAACCATAAAATACGCTATGTAATGCAGAGGACGAATCAGGAATAGAAGAGGAAACAAATCAAGCCATGGTTGAGATCGAGCATTCTACAAGTACTAAGACAAGCTTACATTTGATCACCCTAATTAATTATGTTATTTAAAAAACTAATTTCTTTACAGTATCTATTATCACCTGTTGCATTAAAATGCCTTTTCAAAGAAATGATGGATAAATGAAGAAGGAAAAGAGATTAGAGAAGACAATTCCAACTGAAGGAGCAGTTGGACTGTAAGCAATATATAGTAGGAGGGTAGAGGGTGCCTTGGTCAGAAAGTGAGGGTAGATTTTGGGACCTTCTACATATGGTTATAATATAAAAGACTAAACAACTTTCAATCAGATAGAAAGCCATATTTCTAGTGTCAACCATATTCTTGTTTTGATGAGCAAAAAATACTACCCTACAATGTTATTATTATCTTCACATGGGTAAGTAGTATAATTAGGTAGAGGAATCTATAATTGGTATATAGTCTAGAAGTGGAGGACCTAAAGCAGACGGAGCTAGAATCGGTATAGAGTCCGAAAGTGGTGAGCCTATGTGCATATATTAGTACAGTGGAGTATTGGGTGAGAGTTAAGACTACCCCGCCCAACAACTAATTCACTATCGGTGGGTGTCGGGTGAGGGTAAGAGACCGCTCCAGATCACATACTATGAATAGTTAGGTAGAGGTAAAATAATAGAACTAAAGAAAGCATTCTATACTCTAACTTGGCACCGCATCTAAGGAAATACGAATGACCCACCGTTGCAAAGAGCTTGAAGTAGCAAGGGTAAAGTAACACAAATCTAGGTAGTATAAATTAAATCATGAATTCATACTTGTCTCTTAGATAGGAGGCTATGAAGAACAATTTCTTCACCTAGGTGGTTAATAGTATTCGAAGTACTAAAATATGCAAAGTTTGCTTTAACGTAATAACTTATTTTATGGATAAAGAAAAGAGAATATAAGATTTGATTATTAAGAGAAGAGTCATATCATTGTATATTTACTATTAATGCTCATTGGGTACTTTATACTTACCATTGCTATTAAATTTCTTTGTTAGATCCAATCCAGTTAAAGAATACCTCGAATGGGACATGAAGTTTGCAGATCCAAAGGATGCCGCGTGGAACAAAGGTAATCACATTGAGGACCAAAGTGAGATGGACAACCCATTCAGCAATTGGGACAATTAGATGACTTTTAATGCATCATCTCCGAGAAATTGGTATATAAATAATCTATTTCTTCATTTGTATCAGATATTTGTACTAAAGATCTTAGCCTCCGTAGCTATATGTTGCAATAACGTAAAATCTCGCATTATTATTCTGTTGCGTAATTGTGATATGATTCATTATTCTCTAAAACATTGATATTAGAGGAGTAATAATCTGACAGATATTATGTCCCGAAGATTATGACACAGAACGTCACAGTGCACAACCCATAACATGGACAGATTGTCAAAATACAGAAGTGGCATTTATTTACTAAGCACACACATGACATCCATCACGGAAATCGGTTCAGAAGATATCTGAAACAGCTATGCAGAAACTGGCAAAAAGGGAAACCAAATTTATTGGTCCGTGTACATCACTCGCGTAAACGGAGAAACCTGTGGATCTCAATCGATAACGCTTTGGTGTTGACCGGCACATGCATTATTGAGGTTGGGAGCCGCAAATAGTTCACTGGCTTGACGATGAGCAACTCACTTGTCGACAACTTCGATGAGTGTTGTCTCATAGTGATCAGGGGCCTCAAAACCATGAAGATTCATGACTGTTGCTGCAACATTAGCTAGGCCGGCATCCGGAAGGTCTTTCCTCAATCTAACCCCTGATGCAAGCCCGGGACCTCCAATGGAGATTGGGACCTGCAGATGGTTTTCAGGGAGATGAGAGCTCCAAAACAGGAACGACGGTCCGCTAGATCCTACAAGTACGGCATTCCATTTGCATGTAGCACAGGGTATATGATAAAACAAGCAAATCTGAAGTGCACATACTGGATTCAGTGTGTGTGAAGTAAGGGGTTGAACATTTCCGTCTTTGTCACGAAGCGGTTTCCCAGATTTATCTCTTTTCACCATGTCCTCGGCGTTGCCGTGATCAGCAGTGACTACAAAGATGCCGCCTACTTGCTCAATCGCATCAAGAATAATCTGAATGAGATGTCCATCGTGGCTTCGTGAGTACATCATTTCAAACAGTGGAAAACATATGTGCAAGACTATGCATGGTTAATTGGTGACATATGAATTGGTATGAACTGTCAGGAAAAGAGAGGACTACAAAGATAGATACCTTAACGGCTTCGTCAGCTGCCTTGCACGCAATGATGGTAGCTTCAATGTCACCAGTGTGACCAACCATATCTCCATTTGGGATGTTGACCCTTACCTACAAAACGACCACATTAGTGTTTGGACTGTTACTTTTAAGTAGTTTGTTAACAGTTATCGCGTATCTATCTACAGACATGCGTGATTTATTAGCTGCTTACTAGTTCTACCAAGGATCATAATTTGATAACCACCTGATCAAAGTTGCGACTCAGGATGGCATCCCTTGCCTTTTCTGCAATTTCCACGGCCTTCATTCTTGGCTGTACATTAAAGGATATACCAATGTCACTTGGAATTTCTTCGTATTCTTCCAAGTTTGGGTTGAAGCAGCCAGATCGATTTCCATTCCAGAAAAAAGTGACATGACCAAATTTGACTGTCTCGCTGAAAATTAAAAATGAAAAGAGGTGAGGGTTAGTAGCATGCTCAAGTACCAGAATATTCAGAGCAAAGACTCTTCACAAGACGTACAGTACTGTACCTGCAAGCATAGGTGCGTATGCCATTGTGCGCTAAGTACTCACCAGACGTTCTCTCTATCTCTGGGGGAGCAACAAGATAATGACTTGGAAGTTTTAACTCGCCATCATACTGAAGCATACCAGCATAGCGAATCTTCGGGAATCTGACACGATCAAATTTGTCGAAATTCTCGTATTCCAGTGCCTTTGCAAGCATCACCATTCTATCAGCTCTGAAATTAAATGTCACAACAGCATCCCCGTCCGCTATAGGGCCAACCGGTTTTCCAGTTTCATCAACAATAACAAAGGGGGGTAGATACTGGTCATTGGCCTTTGGATCCTCCCTGAGTTTTTTCACAGCTTCAAGGGCATTTTGAAACTTGTGTGGGGCTTCACCAAGAACCTGCGCATCCCAACCACGCTTCACAACTTGCCAGTCATTCTGCAAAATAAACACAGCTGTCAGTGGAGATATGAACAGCAACATTTGTCATGTTTTAGCATATTATTCCGATTCACAAAAATAAAGCTTTGCACAAATTTGCAAAATGAACTTGCATACAAGATTCAGCAACTGATTGAGCATTCTTCTCTCTGTTCAGAAAGGTAACTAGCATGTGAAACATAATTGACTGATCTGCAAAGCAACTGAACTCTCTGAATTGAAATGCTTAACATGTATACCTCATAACGGTCCATTGTAACATACATCCTGCCTCCACCAGATGCAATTCTTGCATCCACACCCTTCTCCCGTAATTTAGCAAGGTCATTCTCAAGCATTTCCACAAATTTGACGCTGCTACCATCCAATACGTCACGGCCATCCGTAAGGATATGAACCCGTATCCTTTTCGCCCCATGCTCACTAGCCCCTTTCAGAAGCAACTGCAAGAGCCAAAACATGAGCGAACAGCTGTATAACTGACGGGCAATGTTTGAACTTTGTTCCGAAAAAAAAAAGGGCATCAACCTGCAGCTGATCAATCCTTGAGTGCACTCCTCCATCGCTCAGCAAACCAATGAGATGCAAAGTACCATTCTCAAAGGACTGCTGGATGTACTTAAAACCTTCCCCCTCGTATATCTTTCCAGAGGCAAGCGCCAAATCTACCAGTTTTGCACTGCACGATTTTACCATCTGATCAGTAACTTGGCAGAAGTTATTGTCCGTCACTTTGAGATGGGTCTTGCAATATGTTGGTCATGGTATCACAATTTGATTCAAAGTAAGTTGAACAGTGGCGGAACACTGATGTAAAAATAGTCAAGATCTAGAAAGCTTGAATTCAACAACACTCACTTTCCTGTACTAGTAGATTGTGTTGAGATATATACACTACTACAAAACAAGTTATACTGGACGTCTCATCACAGACGGTTCATGTGGAGCCGTTTGTGCTTTGATTATTACAGACGGTTCATGGCTAAAACCGTCTCTGAAACTATCACAAACGGCTAGGTTTAAAAGTCGTCTGTGATATACGCATTATCACAGACGGTTTTTAATTAAAATCGTCTATGAAACTATCACAGACGGTTCGTATAATAAACCGTCTCTGATATGTGCCTTACCACAAACGGTTCGTATAACAAACCGTCTTTGATAATGACACACCACTAATCCGTGGCGCATCTCCCAGGATTTTGATCTCACCTATCCATTCTCTCCACATCGAATGGCAGACACTGGTTCTTCGCACCGCTCGGCCCTTATTAATTACTTCCCATCTACCTTTCCACTGGTAGTCCTGCGTGAGTTCATCCACTATATAGCTTCCTCTATTCGACGACGCCGACTACCACGTGAGCTAGCGCGTCCGTTGTGACACCATGGTTGACTGCACAATACACTCTTGTCGTAAGTGTCGTAAGAGTGTCTTCTGCAGTTTCACCGTCGTGCCACAAAGGTGACGCTACCGCCGCCTCTCTATTGACAGTGATATCTAGCTGCCATCCTATGCCCTCCCCTCTTCCTTGATGGCAGGTGTCAAGGACATCGCGGGCTACATCTAGCTTGTTCTTCGACGACGCCGACTACTGCCGTGAGTTAGCGCCTCCGTTGTGACATTACGGTCGATTGCATAATACATTTTTATCGTAATTGTCGTAAGAGTGTCTTATGCAGTCTCACCGTTGTGCCACAAAGACGGCGCTACCACCGCCTCTCCATTGCCGGTGATATCTGGCAGCCATCCGATGCATCCAGCTTCTACTGTCTGCTAGGATCTCTGCTTCTTATATATTCTTGTCGTGTTAAAGAGTTGGGTTCGTTATTTTATTATATTGTAATGGTTGATTCTATTCTTAATGGAAATGGAATGTGATGTTGTGTTTGCTTGTTTTCAAAGGACATAGGTAATATTATTTCTTGAGGCTAGCCAAAAAATAGAAAAATTTTAGGTATAGAATGAACTATCACAGATAGTTTTGTGATATAAACCGTCTATGAAGGATTATCATAGACAGTTCTACATACCAACCATCTGTGATACTCACTAATCATAGATGGTTGGTAACTACAACCGTCTGTGATGTGTGAGCATTACAGACGGTTTTTGGTTTAAGCCGCCTGTAATAGTTTTCTTTATAGATGGTTCTGTTACAAACCGTCTGTATTGTTTTCATCACAGACAGCTCACAAACCATCTGTGATAACGTCTGATTATTACTGACACATAAATACAGGTGGTTCAGAAAACCGTCTGTGATGATAGTTCCGAACCATCTGTGATGATCTTTTTTGTAGTAGTGATACTGTAATAATGTCCATAGGCCGCAGTATACTGTATTGATGATTGCCAGTATCAATGGGTGCTATAACTGGATTTGCCACCTTGATCAGCGAATACAACACGCATCCTTATGGTAGGTTCATTAAAATTTTACGGTACATTTGAAATCGTATGTTAGGCAGGCAAAACGCTCAACGCGTATGTGACTAGTACGAGAATAGTTGCAGGTACAAGGGGCATCTGAATATGATATCGAGATATACGAAGCGGAGTGGCAATGTTACCCCTGGGCAAATATCTGGCCGGCTCCGAGCGCATTGTGGCCGACCTCGCTGTTACCCATGTCATCATCCGTGGGCAGCCCCACCGCTGTTCCGTGAGCTTTGATGAGCCTCCATCTCTCCGGAGCGCCCTGCAGGTGCCACAGAGACACACATGGAAGCTGAGTTAACAACGATCATGCATCTCTCAGCGGCATCTGATAAAGTACGGCCGGTCAGCGAAAGCAGAGACCTTCTTGAGGGCGTCGAGGGTGGGGGTGCCAGCGACGTGGATGCAGTTGAATGGATCGGGCGCCGCCTCGCCCCAGCCGTCCAGCACCACCACGCCCACCACCTTCCCCTTCCCCAGCGTCGGGTGGCCCGCCAGCTTCCACGGCCTCCCCTCCTCCGGCGGCCTACGCGCCATGCCAACCTCGTTCGATCAAACAGCAGGAAGCAACACGGGCGGATGGGTGCCCGTGCGCGCCGAAATGGGTAGAGTTTTGGTGGTTTTGGGCCTTGTGCGAGAGGACTCGAGGAGTTTCTGTGCTCGGTAGCGTTTTGCAGGGAGGCCAATGCTTCGTTTCTCTCGAAGGGCCTGGGCGCGACGAGGCAGCTGGGGAGATGTACAAGTGTAAAGAAGAGAGTTCTTTCTTAGTTTTTCTTGTGAGGAGCTGGTCCGTCCTGTGAACTACGTGACAGTACGACGCCGACACATGGCCCGCACGGCGTACAACTTTCACCTCTGAGTTCTCCACGTACTAATTTTGTGCTTTTCTTAATGGAGCAGCGCTTTAGTTACTATTTCTGATTTTTATTTAAATAATTTATAAAGTAATATAAATATCTGATTTTTCAAAACGACTTCTTTATTTTTTGCGGTCCTATCTCATATACGCATCTTTTTTGTACTTCTCCATTTTTTATATCCTCCTTCTAAAATTCACTTTTTAACATTATTTATTTATTTTTAACTAAAAATTATTAGCCGTAGTTAAAAGTCATCCGCTGCCACCTATATGTACGGCCGTAGTATTACCCTCTTAAGCCCGTTTTCCGTTTCGGTGATGACTCGTCGGTACATGAAATCCGTCGTTCCGTGGCCCAAGAGGCCTAATCCGGCCTATCGAGGTCAACAGCTGGGCCGCGTCAAGTGCGAGAGGCCCAAAGTAGAAAAAAGCATAAGCCGGACCGAAGAATAGAACCGGCGATCTGCCGACACAAATCCTCTACCGAGAGGGGCCGAAACCGCGAGATGCCGGCCCACCGAAAGCCCATCATAGGGATCGGGAGGACGCACGCTATCTCTCCGTCGACGGGGGCGCATCCGCGAGTGCCCCCAAATCCTAAACTCGGCGCGCGAATTCCCGGCGCCTTTTCGGTAGACGCGTGCGCCGTACGCGGAGCACCGGCCGTCGAGCAGGTAACAGGTTCCTGAATCCTGACTAGTAGAGTGCCTGTGCTAACGCTACGGCGGCATTTGAGGGATGCACATGAAAACAACCAAATGACGATATTTTTTCCTTGCCCGTGCTAACGCTACGGTAAAAAACAAAAAGACTATGTTTCTTAAAAATGAAGTAAATAGTGAGATAGATTAAGACTCATGCCAAAAGAGACTAATGCTACGGTAAAATACAAAACAAGATAAAATTTATAAAAAATAAAATGAACAATCAGATTCATTAAGATTCACGTCTCATATATTGTATAACTAAATATTTTTGTCACATAATGAATATCACATAACGACTGATCCTTTAAGGAAGCAATACTTGGAACATAAAGATAGCATACGATTATGGCTTGTAAGGCAAACAAATAAGCTTCTCAAAATCCCATTTGAGATCATCAAAACAAAACCAAACATGCACTGACCTACCAGATTTGATCTATAAGCTTATTTATGACTGTCAAACCATCCATACATACATGCTAACAAATACCCTGATATAGAATTCACTCTTCACTTTCAAGACACTATATCATAAATAACACATGTTACATGGTATCTAAAACTGAAGAAAATCGAGCTAGAATTTTCCACAGGTAAAGTTAAGTTCTGTTTCACCAATATAAGTATGCAGATTGCAGGGTACCAAACTATGAACCTCAATTTGAAAAAAAAAATAAGCAAAAAGGAAGTGGATGAAATGACCTTGCAACTCTTCAATCATTCCCACATTATCTTCCTTTTGTTTGCAATTAATACTGTGAACTCACTCTATCTCTCTCTCATGGGAAATAGAGACATGGGAAAAGAGCTCATTTACTCATGAAATTAAGGAAATGTATAACAGGAAAAAAGAGAGGCAAAAGTGCATAGGAAATTTACATTTTAGGGGTCTAAACCACCAATTAGGCACGCGAACGAACCTCTTGACGACGAAGAGCGACCCCTCCACGTCCTTACGGCTCTGCAGATTGAAAAAAAAATCAGGCCAAATCGGCATGGAAGCGAACCCAACCGGATGGGATGGGGGCGAGCACCAAGCACCTACCCACTGGTTGAGGTCGGTGTCGAAGTCGTAGAGCGTGACGTGCGCGGCGGTGATGAGGATGTCCTCGATGGCGGGTTGCTAAAGAGTAACTTGTAACAATATAGGCAAGCTAATTTGAGATATTTTCAAATTTCAATGAAGCTCCGGTAGTTCTCAACATCACAGTCATATAACTCAAAACCAGTAAACCATAGCTCCAAAATTGCTCAAGGGTGCCAGATCTCCATATCAAATTCCAATCAAATCAAATAATCAAAATTCAGAAGCATAGATAGTATTCAACCAACAAATTGTGACATCTTCTTACTACGTCATACATAAATACACTTGTTTATTTAAACCAAAGTACTGGAGGATTTCATTAATATTGCATTTTATAAATTTAACCTCTAGAGTCCAGAATCCATATATCTTTGAAGAAGCAACATAATAATCCTGTTAAGCCTACAAAAATCCATTCAAGTGCCAATTTGAATTCCTAGAAAATAAAATATATTGCCCTCTACCAATCAACATGCAGTTATGATGACAAGGAGAGGCATATAACATGTTCAAAAAGAATATGAACCTTTGGTGCATCTGTATCTGTGTGCGAATTATGGTAAAGACTCATTATTGGGTGGATTATGCAGAAACTGTGTTGCCTATCTTGTCGGTTTGTTCAGAGGAACTTCACCTATTGCCTTATCATCGACCACAATCGGCTTTATGTCAACAGGGGAGCATCTTGAGACAATGATTTAGTATCGACCCCATGCTCATCCGGCGCGCGGTGTCCCACAGGTGAGGTTTTCGCTTCCTTTGCTTCGCAAGAATAGGCCGCTCACCACAGCTTGGAATCTCTGGTGCTCCCATCCCTTCGCTTGGAAGATCCTTTGGAGTATGAACCTTATTATCGCTATCCCGAACAATGCCAATGTTTGGATCCGACATGATTTGCTTCGATCAACCTTTTGTTCGAAGGAGCCTTTAGATCTTCATACATCTTTATGACATTTTGCTCCTTAATAGTAGAAGGTAATTTTCTATCTTTATATTGAAAGTCTATGTAGCCACTTGATAAGCACCCATAGCAGGCACACCAACCACGAGTTCCAAGCGAAGCTTGAAACATTGCTTCCGATTGAGAAGGTTCTTCTTGAGGGCACAGGGACGATGATCGTGATGAACTCTGTTGAGATGCTTTTGTCGAGCTTCTTCTGGATCAAAAGAATGTTGGACTTTGGGCCTGATAAATAGGTAATTCTATCACTTTCTTTGAGGATATATACTACTGAGAAGATGGTTTACAACAGCAACAGACAGAAGAAATCACAAGAAGATATAATATCATTTTCCCAATGACGTGTGAATTTCCATACCTAAGGAATGGGCTCAACAAGGAATAACAGGTCGCGAAAGCATTATGAACCTGCTACCAAATTGTGTGCATTCATTGCACATGAAAAATGACTGCAATTGTGTGAAAAAATGTAGTGAACAATTGAAAAAAACAACTAAGACATGACATTTGAGCAAGATTATTAAGGCGGTAAGGCAAGATGAGGCGACCTACCCCCTCACACCTTTTAAGTGGTAAGGCACGAGGCGGAGGCGAGACGGCGCCTTACACATATCCTAAGACACTAAGAAAGCAAATAAAATGAGTATTTTAGCAACAGTGCAGCACATATTAGCACATGAAAATTGTTAACTTAGACTGGGCCTTTATTAGCTTGCATCTGATTATGGTATGACATAGCACACAGCATGCAACAATGTGGGGCACCTTAGGCACACGCACAAGGTGGGGCAACGCCTTGCCACCCCTCTACCGCCTTACAGCTTAGGCGACGTTTAAAGCGTTGCCTTAATAACCTTGCATTTGAGATTTGACAAATCTAATCAAATCAGTCTAAAAGTTGGTCCATGCATCAATAATGTGCCCAAGTTATTTTGTCCAAAAAGAAAAGTGCCCAAGGGAATAAGTAGCATTACACATTATCACGAGAAGAAAGTGTAGTTCCATTTTTTTCTAGAAGCAATCATTAAGGAATTTTCTCTTATTTTTTTTTGTCTTTGATGTGCTTTAAACACACTATAGGTCTCCAGTAACATGTATCCTACAAGAAATTAAACAAACTGCATAACTTAGCAAAATAAGACCAAAAAATACTATTGGGATTAACCAACAAATAACATGATTCACGTGAGCCCAATCTAAGTGGAAAAGTTTTTTCCCTAGCACATTAAGCTAAAGCCTTCGAATCCAAATAATTCATTCCAAACATTGCTACAATGAAAACCAATTACAAAACGACTACATTTCGCAAAAGCTTTACAGTTCCATAGCAGAACAGATTTTTAATGAATTAAACAAAATAGAAATTTCCTGTACTTTGTTCGTACCAAAAAATTCCACTAATCTATCAAGCCTATAAACATCAATAAACAATCACATGCAACAATCTTCTCTTAGTTTGGCCCACAGCTTTCACAACACTCTGGTAGACATGATTGTTAGCTGAGGTGCCCAATATCATCCTAGACCTTAGAAAAGCCAAACAAGGAAACTGGCTCACATGCCACAGCATTTTGCTCCAAATAGTCCTTGTTATCTTAATCCCATCTCGAATCACAGAAACACTAACGGCCTATGTTAATACAATTGACATCCTCAGCAGCATTTCCTGACTAACCACGCATCAGCACACACCTTCCACCGACGATCTAATCAACAAATTCACCACTTCAAAAGCGTCCCGTGTAAGCTCTAACAAACAAACGATTTCCCTACACAACCATCCATCGGAGCAAACAGCTTGATCAACTAACAACCAACGGGAATCACCCTAATGACATCGAGCCATCAGACAAAACCGGGAACGCTTACCTCGCTGGCGATCGGCCTGGGGATCTTCGTGAGAGACCGCGGCGTGTACAGATCCCGCACGCACCTGCAATAGCAAAGAGAACCAGGCATTAGGCATCGGAACCCTAATTTGGTGTGGTGAATACGTAGTTCGATGCCGTCACGCGCGCAGCATGGTGGGCGATGTCGATGGAGACCTCCGCCGCTTGCTCTTCACGTCGGCGGGGAGGTGGAGGTGGAGGACTTCGGCGACGCGCCCGATCGTTCTGTACGGTCACGGCCTCGCGCCGCGGCGGCGGAGGCGGAGAAGAGGAGGCGAGGCGACTGAGGAGATGGGGCGGGAGGAGACGGCGCGTGGCGCGTCGTTGCGTTGTGCGGCTTCGCGAAGGAGAGTAGTAGGGGATTGTTAGGTAAAAACAGAGGAGAGGAGTGTACCTAGAGTAGATTGAAGACGGCGGCGGAGCGGAGGGGGTGGGGGGAGGAGGAGGCGGCGGCGGAGGAGGAGGGAGGGGAGGAGGCGGAGGAGGGGTGGGGGAGGAGGAGGCGACGGGGGAGGGGGAGGCGGAGGAGGCGGAGGGGAGGAGGCGGCGGTGGGGGGAGGCAGGCGGCGGGGAGGAGGAGGCGACGGGGGAGGGGGCGGCGGAGGAGGCGGAGGGGAGGAGGCAGCGGTGGGGGGAGGCAGGCGGCGGCGAAATCCAGGGAGGAGCGCACGGGTTCAGAGAAGGGTGGGGAGGGCGGTTCGGGAGAAGGGAGGGGGAACGCAAGGGCGTGATGGGGCGGCTGTGATTTGGATCGTTGGATATGAGTGGGTAAGGAGAGAGAAAGGTGGGAATTGATCTTTGATCGTTGATTTTACTGATTGGTTTTTCAGGGGACACGAATTGGTGTGGATGTAGGAAAACTCATGACTGTTGAGGGCACAATTTAGGGTAGATGTAGGAAAGAACTGAACTGGTGTATTTTAGGGGTAGAGATACGCCTCGCGCGGTTGCTTGGTTTACGGATTTTTGGTGAGATCATGCATTGGTCGAAAACTTGAGATGAGACTATTTTCGTAGTTATAAGGGCATCTCCAATGGTTATAGCTAGCAACTAACTATAAAATTTTCACATCATCTATATAGTACACACTAAAGCTAGCATTCTAAAGAACTATCTATAAGGATAGCTATTTGATGCTTACATGCACACACAGAATTTATAGAGGCTGCCTCATTTGGCGTTATAGACTAGTGCTTAAGGAAGAGCTGGCTCGATTTTTTTTGCATACTCTCTTTCCTCCACATAGGATATATGCTGATGTGTACATGCATATAGCTAGCTGACTCAGACCATTGGAGATGCCCTAAGGGCAGTCCCAACCCTCCAACTAGGATAGTTTCCATAGCATTAAATACCCTGCCACGTAGGCAAAAAAAATCTGATGTGGCATCTTATTTAATGAGGAAAGAGGAGAAAAACACAAGAAACCGTTTCTCATATGAGAAACGAAGTCGGCGCGTAAACCAACGCACGAGGAAACCACGGATTTCGCGATGGGGAGAAACGGGTAGTTTCTTCCTCCGCCGTGCCATCAACGCCCTCGCCGCCTCCGCTCGCCACGCGAAGCCTGTAGACGCGGCCGCCCACATGGGCTGCCCCCGCAGCACCACGCGCCCATTAGCACCGCCGCCGCCTAGCCGAGCTCGCGCCTGTGTGCTACGCGCCGCTCGCAGCCGTGACGCGGGCATCGCCGGCCACCACGCTGCACTCCCGAGTTCCGGCTCGCCGCGCCGCGTGCCCCACCGCATCCGTGACGCGGGCCTTGCCGGCCACCATGCTGCGCTCCCGGCCAAGCGCCCTGGTAGCAGCCGGGATGCGGTCCTCCCGGCCACCGCTCCGCCTTGCTGGCCGCAAGAACAGGAGGCTCCGCCATGTGCTCCTGCCGTGCTGTGGCCTGTGGAGAGAGAAGAGGATGGGGATGGGAAAGAGAGGAAGAATCGGATGAAGGAGAGAGAAGATGAAGAATCGGATAAAGGAGAGAGAAGATGCATCAGAAGATTTAATGAGGATGACCAGAAGAAACTAGTGGCGTTGGGAGAGATGGTTTCTTTGAGCAGTGTCTTGCTGACATGGCATCTATGGAAACTATCTCATAGTTTCTGGGTTGGGACTGCCGTAACTCCATGCTTGGTTTGGAAAACTGGTCGCTCCTAAGGATTGGTTAAATCCAAGAGCCACGGGTAGACCAGTGGCTGACCTATCCGGCTAATGAATTCGACAAACGTATACTTAATATTCGAATCCAAGTAGAAAACAGATCTAAATTCCAATGTTAAACGACCGAAATCTTAGATGTCGGATGCAAATTCGGTATAACTTGATGCAGATTGAAACCTAGATATTCGAATAAGATCCAGATTTAGAGTCGGATATCCGGATTCGGCAGATACAATACCAACAGTTAGTTAATACATATCTTTTGCATTTGACTTTCAAATTGAGCATATTATATATGTATTTCGATAATCTCAACAAGCCTGTCATCATGGTGGACTCTAATTTGGCATTTCATGTTTTTCATTTTAGCACATCCCCTAATAAACTTTTTTACATGCTCTTTTTAGTCAAATTTGATATGTTTATAACCGATTTATTTGTAATATATCTAGAATTAATTAGGATTAATGGCAAAATAACACCAATGATCAATAATTACGTAATAAACTAGAGAAAAATAGCATAAATATTACTATAAAATCAGTGTCAACTTGCTAAATTTTATTGTGCCATACAATATGAAGTTGTCCTCAGAAGCTGTATTATACAAATACTTGAGATGAGTGGTTTATTTGTTGCTGTCAATATTTAATATGTAGTTACATGTTAGAGTCGGCTATTTATCAATTTAAAGTATTAAAACAATTCAATGTTATGTTTTAAATAGGAGAGGCTACGAATAATTATTGGAATATGAAAAATAGTTGAATCTGATCCGATTTTGAGTATAATCCAATCCAAATTAATATATGAGATTTGGCTAGTCCATATTCGTATTCGAATCCGAGAAAAATATGGATGCGAATATGCTTCAAGTACTATTCGAATATACGGAGCAGGATAGTACTCCCTCCGTTTTTTTAAGTATGTCATTATAGTATTTTTTTTTCACATCCACCAAGTTATATCTACGGAAGATTACATTACAGATCGCTTATTACTTGTTGGATGGCATATGACTCTTGTCTACGAGAGTAAATGAACTTAGAAATAGCTAAAGAGAAAGGGTATATAAGAAAAAGATGGTAGAAAAACACCTTAAAAACGTAGGATGGTATGTATTTAGAAACAAAATTTGAAATATAGAGTAACATATATTTGAGAATGGAGGAAGTATCGCCAAGCTACGTCCTTAAGTTTTAATTAACACTAGGTTAATCAGTGGATAGAATAGAAAAACTAGCGTGTATCTCAAGTAAGCACGCTCTTTGCAGTTGTTAATGGAAGCCGCGTCTCGATCTTGGTTCTTGGGCAGGAAGTTTAGGGTTTGTTTTTTGAGCTGCGGATGATCGTTTATGGTGTGGTTGATGGTTTTTATTCTTAGAATAAGCGTTTGTACGAATGAATTGAATATCAATAAGCTGCTTTGAAAATATTGTCCCAGCAAACCGACAGGAAAGTTGATGGGGAAACCGTCTCTTTGTTTGTTTAGAGAAGCCATAAGTCATAGGTTAAAAATAACAAGCCTATTATATTGTCCTAGTTTTGCTCATCTCATGGGGAAGCATGTACAGCTCCACTTGATATACCGTGGGAAATACAAAAAGTAGCACTGGCATAGTTCATGAGTGTTCAGTTGAACAAGTAAAATTTTGGCAAAAAAACTAATATATACAAGATATAATACATATTTATATACCTAGTTAGGCTAAATTCCCTATGTTCATACCCAATCAGCCCAAATGTTCACTAGAGTCTTTTGGCCCATTTGCTCCCATCTACTGGTCGTCTAGCCCATTTGCCTGGTGGCCTAGCCCATTTGTGCGGCCTATCAGTTCCTCTCGCTCTCTCTCAGAGTCTCAATTCGCATGTGTGCAGTAGATCGAGGCCTAAATTTTCAGCCAATTACTGGGGACCCCCGAACCGCACTGCCTCCCTCCGTCCCCATCCTCCGTGAGAAGTGGCGACATCGGCCACGGTAGCAGCGGCGAAATCCAGCATAACCCATCCCTCGGCCGCTTTGTATCGCAGCTCACGACCTTCTTCCCGTGCCAAAAAGCCTACCCTTTTCTGTTACTCTTTCGATCTTTGGTAGCTGCTAGTTGTTGATCCGAAAAGAAGGGAGAAAGATGCACCCTATCACTAGTGTTCTACTCTTGGTAGTGTTTATATCGCTTAAATAGGGGCTCTGGTGGAGTGAGTTTTTTGCCCCTCAGCCCTCAAAAGTAGGATGAGGATGAGGGTGGGTCCTATGTGTCATCCCCTCTAAGAATGAATTTGAGGGTCCTGTTTTGAGGGCTTCTGCTGGAGTGTAGCCCAAAAAACAGAGCCCTCAAAAGTAGGGAAAGCCCTCAAATAAAAAGTGGGGGCCCTGTTTTGAGGGCTACTGCTGGAGTTGCTCTAAGATGGGGATTACAGAGGAAGGTTCAAGTCAGAAGTTTTATTGTGCTAGTCGCAGGAGGGTTGTGGGAATCTTCCAGGGCTGTAATAGATATTAGTTTTTTCGTTAAATCCTTGCTAGTTTTTGGGTTTGTTAAGTGCTTGCTAATAATGCTATTAGCTAGTTCTCTAGGAATTTGAAGCGTTAGTAGGTTGTGGTCTTTAGTTCTTTACTATCTACTAGATGTTTTGCTACCCTTGCACAAAGGTGTACCTTGGGCAACATTCATGTAGCATCACTCAGAATGAATATCATTTTTTGTGTGTAAATTCTACATGAATCAATATGCAAAAGGCTAAAAGGGCTAGTGTGGGAAATTTGGGGACTTGCTTTCTTACCAAACACCTAATGTCACTTGAATTTCTATTTCTAGGTGCTGCTAATAGTCAACATGGGGGGGGGGGGTCTTGCTTTTGTTCTAGATTACTATGTATGTTCTAGGTCTACCATATACAAAATTTTGTTATATAGGGAAAGTTTTTCATGTTCCCCTGGCATTGCTTTTTCTAGTGTGGCCAACTATGAAACTCATGAATATTGTATTTTACAACTTTGTAGATCTTTGAGCTTTAAAAAAAATGAAGAAGCAGTCTGCAGATATGAGATTACAGGTACTCTATCTAATCGAGGACAATACCATTACTTTCTATATGTAGAAGCAACATGCTGCCTTCATATGGACTTCTCGCTCACTGACGGATGATGACCTGCATAATATTTCTCTTATGAACCCATGAGGGATATGATATGCTAGATTTGCTAACCACTAACAGGTAAGAACCGTTAGTGCTGATTAATGTTGTTCTTTGATTGTTTTGTTGGATAAGTTACTAAGTTAGGTTTTAACATGGACAGTATTTCACCAGATCATTGAATCTCCATCTTTGTTCTTAACTTGGATGCAACTTATTCTAGTTTTTTCCAATGGTTTTGTAGCTTTGTGAAAGTGGAAGAGAACATTACATATAGTTCAGAGAAGCTATATAGCAGTTATTAATTTTTATAATTTGTCATTTAGTTTATGTTATTATACTCGTCTATTTTCTCGCAAGTAACTATTAATTTCTAGAAATGTATGTATCAAACACCCATCCAAAAAAATCAAGTCCGCCGCTGGCACGCCTGCTGGGAGATGGCTGCATGCAACGGAAATCTACGGGCGGGCTCGCATGCGCAGCACACGTACACCTAGGACTAGGCGTCCGTTGCTCCTGATGATGTCTCCCTGTCGCATTGCGAATGATCAACCATCACACGATCTGTCATGCATGCAGAGTCAGTCGGGAGCTGCAATTGGCTCTGCTACGTATCTCGAAACTTTAATCGTCGTCTGCTTCGTGTTATCGTGTACTGGTGGCGAAATAAAAAAACTTCATGTGCTGGTTGGGGAAGCTGATCCTCTGCATATGTGCTGAGTGTTAATCACCCAGGCAAATGTCACAAAAGCCGACGTGGTTTTGGGCGGAAAGACGCACGGCCCATGGATGTCGAACTGTTAGCCAAGTTTTAAATAGCAGACAGCGAAAATATAGTGATGGGCTATTTTTATAGCGGATAGCGTATATTGGAGATATAGCGAATGGTACATACTGAGCTATAAAACACTTCAAATATGAAGATACTTAATCTTAAACTATATGTCTCAACCATAATTTGCATAAAACATTCAAACTTAAAATATACAGATACTTAATCTTAAACTATATGTCTCAACCATAATTTGCATAAAACATTCAAAATATCAAATCTGATAGATATATGTGTAGATATAATATCAAAATCATAAAAACCATGCAGTGTTTTATTGATTAATCTTCATCGTACTATGAAGAAAATAGAAAATCAATATCTCCTTTGTTTCTTCTTTTATATCCACATAGAGAATTTGTACATGCTGCTTGGTTTCTCGTTACCCTTTGATAAAACATGCTTGTCTTGTTTGGTAAATCATATAAAGAAATAGATCAAGGATTATCCTTATCTTGTTTGAGCGCTTAGGTGTGCATGGGCCCTTCCCTCCTGTTCCGATGAGAGAGAAATTTTCAATAAGCAAAGAAAAAGATGGAATGTTATTAATTAGCAAAGCCGGGGATTGTGGAAATATGAAGGGTTAATTAATTGGATTTGGTGGGGATATAGAAGCTCATTTAATGGGAAGGTCGATATTAGCGAAACTTAGCAAATCAAGAGGTGCGTCCCTATATCAGAGGTAGTTTAAAAGTTCTTGGGCAGTAGTGCTGATATAGCACGTAGCGGAAAGTATGTGTATCGATCTGATATATCGATGATATTGCACCAAACCGCAACAACAAACGATATGTAGCGCTCGGGTTACCTTGACTGCTATAGCGTGATATTTAAAACAATGATTGTAGCCACTTTTTTCAAATTTGGCCTCTAAACAACCGTTTTATCAAATCCAGTTTCTTCCGTCGACCTGCCGAGCTAGAAGAGCTCGACAGGCGACCTACCGAGCCCCCCATGCTCGATTGCATGTCGACTGCATTGTGTTGCACTATGCGGCACTTTGCAGTCATAATTACCGATTTAATTAGCATTAAACATAATTAATTAGTACTAATCATACTTAATCAGTTCTAATTAAAGAAATAAATTACGTACATTTTAGTTAGTGGTAATTGTATTAATTAGTACTAATCATAATTAATTAGTGTTAATAATGCCAGTGCTAATTAAGCATGCATAATATTTTATTGCACTCGTAATTAATTAGTACAATTATATTTAATTAGTGCTAATTAAAGCACTAAATTAATCGTAATGCGCAATATTTTATTGCACTTGCAAGAAGGTACCAAATCTTATGAACCCCTTATATCACAACTTGTACAATGATTTTTTAAGTAGATTTGAAAGTATTTTTATAGTGATTGAATAAGAGAGCACTACTATGAGAAAATCGTAATTAGTATCTGCACTTCCAAAATTTCATTTAAGAATTCACTTCTAATATTGATTATTTACTACTGTGGTTTTTGAAAGTTCATATGGACATTGATATTTTATTCACATAAAATTAAAAGTCTTTCATGGGATAAAATTCAGGACTTACTCCTCTTGCTACTATCATGTTCCGGAAATAAGGTAGGGGTTATAGGTGCATCACACACCCCACTCCTCTCACTCCCATCATGCGCATGCATCTCTCCGTCACTTTTTTCGCTACTCGTCTCCTTCTTCTAAAAGTCACTAATTTTAGCCTTTGCTATTGAGGGGGCAAGTGGTGGAAAAAATAAGGGCTGTGCAATATACCGTGCGGCTATGCATGGACAGTATATCATGTGGTTGTGAAAATGTTGTGCACACTTAATTAGAGCTAACATGATTAGTGCTAATTAATTATGATTAGTACTAGTTAAATACATTTAACACTAATTAGAGCACTAAATAAAATGTGATTAATTTAGTGCTTTAATTCGCACTAATTAAATGTGGTTAATACTAATTAACTGTGAGTAAAATAAAATCATGTGCATGCTTAATTAGCACTGACATGATTAGCACTAATTAACTATGATTAGTACTAATTAAATACTATTAACACTAAATAAAATGTGATTAATTTAGTGCTTTAATTATCACTGATTAACTATGATTAGTACTAATTAAATACACTTAGCACTAATTACGGCTACACACTGCAGCACAGTGAAGCTAGCATGCAACCGAGCATAGGAGGCTCGGTAGGTCCACGGAGGGGGCTAGATTTACAAAAACAGATGTTTAGGAGCTAAATTTGATAAAAAGTGGCTGCAATGGTATTTTTGTGAACAGTTTATGGATTTCAACATGACGCCACAGTGCCATAGCCTTTAGTACTATGCCTGTTATGGTTGCTTCTTGGCTTGGCATTGGTAAGGGGAGTGGAGTGGTGCCAAACTTGTCCGACTTGGCTTGGCATTGGTAGGGGGAGTGGAGTGGTGCCAAACTTATCCGGCTTGGCTTGGCATTGGTAGGGGGAGTGGAGTGGTTTCGCCGTGGCAGATGGGAATACGCACGTGCGTGGGGTCATGTGGTGGTGGGGGTCAGTGGTTCCATGTCCTTTTTGGTGAACTGTCTCCAATTGTTCACGTTAGCATAAATTAAAATTTCTATCATGTAAACCAGCAAGCCATATGAGTAAAAGATTATGGATCGTTACCACTAGACGCGCAATGCAGCGGAAGAAGAGTTAAATCAGTCCGGTCCAACGTAGTGTGCGTCGGTATAGTGGAAGTAGTTGATGTCCACAAGCCAATTGACTTCTCTTCTAATCATCCCAATCAACATCCTAGTCACAGTAGCGTCTTTATCAAAGTCTACACATCTAGGGATGGAACACTGTGTGCCGGTGTGCTAGCACCAGCGTGTACAGTAGGTGCTTTGGAAGGAGGTGGCTAGAGTTTCGGTGGGTGGTGCGATATATATCTCAAACCCATAACCCAATGCACCCTTTTATATAGAGCCTCCGATCGAATTCTTGTTTATTATGAATAGAGATCATATCCCATTCGGAGTCTATCATTCTTACTATTATTGTTTTAACCCGTTAAGTGTGTGGCCCTGTAGTTTTATGTATAGTTGGTTGTAACCTGAAAACACCTTTTCAATCATTGGTCGATAACGGTCCCTAGTAGGATATATCAACTCCAAATATACACAAAGATCAAAATGGACTAACCATATGCAATATGATATGCAATCAGGTCTTAGTCACTCACGATTAGTTCATAACTCCTTACGACCTACGACCAGTTCACATACTAGTTTATGATACGTCCAACCAGTTCATGACCAGTTCGTATCTGGTTGGACTACAAAGCATGTTTGCGTATTAGCCTTTTACCTCATGATACCTGATCGAACTCCAAGTAAAAACGTGTCATCCATGTACTGTTCAATATTTTAGGTCACCACATTTAGAGTTGATCACCACATTTTTTAGGTCCATGAAAGTATTAAAAGATTGTGTGATACATAAAGATATGTAAAAAGACAACCCATTGTATGAGCTGTCTTTAGTGCAGTCTATGGGTGACGTGGAGAGTTGGTATAGACAACAGCTATGTACACGCCTTAACACTGGCTGAAGCATTTGTGGTGGTGTTGAATGTTTAGTGAATCTAGCCTGGACATGTTGCTGCTCTTTACAACAACAACAAAGTATTTTGTCCCAAATAAGTTCGGGTAGACTAAGAATGAAACCTTCTCAAGATCAAAGAGATGAGAGTCTTAAAATAACAACCTATAATACTAAACCTCTAAACCGTACATCTTGCTGTCTAAGCCGAGAGCCTAAAACACTGCCCCTTTCTTATGGTTTCGATACATGCCTCTCTTACTTCCGACTCTTGGATTCTTTAAACAAACCGTCTATCAGTGTCTTCAAAAGCATCATCCAGTTCAATCATACTATCATCATTATCGTGGTTGAACAACTTGTCGGAGTAATCTCTCCACCTATCTTTGATCTCCTCGTCTTTCACCAAAAGTCTATTAATGTCGTCTTTGATGTATTTAACTTGGTCGAAATCTCTCGTCTTCCTTTCTCAAAGTTTAGTCATCTTGTAGACATCCTTCTCTCTCTCCTTTGTACTTAGTTTATGATAAATTTCCTCATATGCTTTGCCTCATGCCTCACTCACCGCTTTCTTCGCTTTTTTTGCTGCTTTGTATTTTTGTACATTGTCATCGCTTCTATCATGATGCATATGCTTGTAGCATATCTTCTCCTCAATAGCATTTTGTGCTTTCTCGTTCCACCACTATGTGTTTTTTGGTTCTACTCTTGTCCCTTGGGTCACTTCAAGCACCTCCGTAGCCACCTTTCTAATACGAGTTGTCGTCTCTGTCCACATACTATTCGCTTCGCTATTTGCTTCTCCCACTTCCCACATCCCTTCTGTGACCATCATCTCTTTAAACGCCTGTGTGATATCTTCTTTGAGTTTCCACCACTTCGTCCTTGTGGCTCTAGCGGCCTTAGCTTGTCAAACCCGTAACCTAAAACAAAAGTTGGAGACTACCAACTATGTTGCCAGACAACACACTCTCCAAGTATAACCTTACAGTCTATGCAGGCTCGTTTGTCCTCCCTCCTAATAAGAACAAAATCGATTTGGCTAGAGTGATGACCACTGTTAAAGGTAACTAAATGAGAATGTCTCTTTCTAAAGAAGGTATTAGCTATTATGAGATCATAGGCTACAACAAAGTTTAAGATATATTCTCCCTCTTGATTTCCATCACCATAACCAAAACCCCTATGTACCCTTTGAAACCATCCACTAGTTGTACCGATATGACCATTGAGATCGCCTCCTAAGAAAATCTTCTCATTGATAAGAACGCTTCTAACTATGTCATCTACGTCTTCCCAAAATTGCCTCTTAGTGGTCTCATCCAACCCTACTTGTAGAGCATATGCACTAACAACATTCAAAACTAAGTCACCAAAGATTAATTTGACTAGGATAATCCTATCTCCCTGTCTCCTCACGTCGACAACTCCACTCTTGAAGCGCTTATCGATTAAGATGCTCACTCCATTCTTGTTTCGTTCTGTTCCAGTATACCACAGCTTGAAGCCAGTATGCTCCACCTCCTTTGCTTTCTGACCCACCCATTTGGTCTCTTGAACGCACAAGATATCTATACGTCTCCTAATCGTTGTATCAAATATCTCTCTTAACTTACTTGTTAAGGATCATACATTTCAACTACCTATACAAATCATACTCTTCTCGACTAGCTTCATTGCCCCTCGCACTCGTCAAGTAAAGTGCGAAGACCCTTGCCCATTTTCCACTACATTCGGGCGCCGATGTAGTGCGTCACTAAGGAAGTGACGTCCCGACCTTACTCATTTATCACCACACCCGAGTTTCGATATGGCTCGTCGCTAAGAGGGTTACGTCCCAACGAAACTTTTAATTTAGGTTTCATTCCATAAAAGGATGGCATGATTTTTACGTTGGCTTACCAAACCTAATATAACTCTCCTCCTTTTTCCTGGCTTCAGACATGCTATATAACAAACTACATAGATGGAGTTATGTTGCTGCTCTTCAACAAGGAAAATAATTATGAACAGGGGAGGTGAGATCCATCATCACCATCCTTGACTTTACTCAATTGCAGTCCCTCTTCCCTCTTTTGCTCTCTTCCAGCCACTCTTGTTAGCCCGGAAAAGGCAGCACCACAGTCAGACCATGCAAAATTACATAAGATGGCACTAATTATTGTCAGGTCAAACTTAGTGAACGTTGTTGTTATAAGTAGCATTCAATCGGAAGAAAATGCACTACACGTCAATACGTCATTGTCATCAAATTTAAACGAGTTGATAATAGTAGTTCTCGTCATAATCCATAATTGACTACACACCGGATGTGTTGGGCAACCTGATCTTCTGTGGCTGTGCCGCTGTGCAATGAGTTGTTTGTTCCTTTTGGGCACCGTACATTTAGAATCAACCAAAGTAGGCTTAGATCAAAGAGATTTTATTTACATGCCACTGTAAACTGTAAAAATCCCGGATATGTCATCCTCTGTCTCACTGACTTATGGAGTCCGGATCGTGAAATTTTGCAGTGACAAATAAGGAATTGCCCTAGTAATTAGATGTTATTTCCAGCCATACTAAGAGCAACTCCTACAGACTGGCTAAATGTATCCGTAAAACCCAATGTAGCTATTGTGCCCAAAAAAAGCAGTCCAACAGTCTCTCTATATTGTTTTCTATTTTTCCCCGCTCAGTATTCCGTTCTTCTCGCTGCCCATCTTTCCCGAGCGAGTCCTGCATGCTATCCGCGGCGGCAATCGACTCCCGCGCGCGGGCTTTGCCTCTCCCGCGCTCGATTTCCTTCTCCGCGCGCCAGCCTCGCGTGCGCCCCCTTCCTGTGCTCCCCGTTTCCTTCCCATCCGGCGCTGCTTCTTCTCGCCTTTTCCCCTTTTCCCCTCTTCCTGGGCGGTGGCGAGGCAAGCAGAGCAGAACAGCGAGAACACGAAGCGCACCCGCGGCCCAGGCCTCTCTGGGGATCTTCACTTCCCCCATTCGAGGTGATTCTTTTTTTCCCTGGACTTTATTGGTTTCGTTCTTGTTTTCTTGGGGAAGCGCTGGGCATGGTTTCGCTCTTCTTTCTTTGTTTGGTCCGATTGTGTGTGGGGAATATCTGAATGTGGGTGGGTGCATTTTGAGGTGATAAAACAACAGGGGGATTTGGGATTTTGCTTTGGGTTAGGAATCTTGGAAGTTAAGAAGTTTAGGTGCAATTTGGCGGATGGTTGTTTTCTTAAGGAAATAATGTCTAATTTGGTGGATTGAACGGCACTTTACTGTTTCTGCAGGTTGGTGTTCTTTGTACTCCCGAAGGTTGCGTCGCTTGGTGCCAAATAATTAGCCGGGAAGCAGGTTGGATTCTTGGGACCCGTTGGATTGAAGAGAAAATTTGGTCTTCTTCGGCTCCTTAATCTTTGGGCTCGTTGCAAGTGAAGTGCTCTTTGTGCTGAAATTTGCTTACCTGGTGCCAAGAATCCTGTTCTTGGGGGCATTTCTGTAGGAGACAATTGCTTAGGAGATTTGCCTCATTCGGTTGAATTGCGAAGAAGCGATCGAATCTTGGTTAGTGGTTGTGCACTTATGCTAAGACTGAATGGAGATAGTAGATAAGATTGCCGAGCCCAAAGACCCGTTGGTGGTCACTGCACGGAAGGTGCAGAACTTGGAGCCGCCAATACCGATAAAGGCATCATGGAAAGGGAAGAGCTCCCAGCAGCAGGATGAGAATGATTTGCCAGCTGATGGCGAGGAGAGCTTCCAGAGCGTGGATTCCTCAGATGAGGGTTGCCGAAGTTCTTTCTCGGGGCCGCCATCCCGAGCCAATCGATATGGATCTTATGAAGACGGTCTATGTTGCAATTGATGAGGAGAAGTCCGAGCCACCAGTATGTTTAGTGCGAGGACTATCAGTGAAAGGCTTTAAATAATGTGTTTGGTTGGAAACAAATTGCAGTCTACACATAGTAATCATGTATCAGTCAAAACGGGGCACTCTATGTTCCCGCTTTGATGATGTGGCCAATTAAATATAGACAAGAAAAATTTTTAGCTAGGCTATTGTAGCACTCTTCTTTTTTGGGGAGTTTTCTATTTTACATGATGGCTAAATCAAGAGATTTAGCATTTATTTTTAGCTAACCTCTTGGAGTTGCTCTAAACTGAGGTTCCAAAATACCAGGCTAGATGAGTTGATGGGTCCAATTGGCCATAATTGAAATTTTAGATTAACGTAGCCTTAAACATCAAAAATGAAAATTGATTGCATTAACATTGTTTTGCACCCTACTAGGCATTATATGGTTAAGCATTGCTGCATTTGTGCTCATTTGAGCTTCAGTTTTTAGCTTCTAACTCCTTAATTTTGTCTTTATCTGGCCTTTTAGATTTTTTAGGTTTTTTGTCTTTTTTTTCTAATTCCTTTGCATTGTTTATGATAATGTAATCCTTTTTTCCTTTTTGTATTTTTTAAATTTAATTACGCTAAAAAAATGAACATCAGTTACAGTGCGAAAAAAAAATCCTCAAACAGTGCTAAATAAACCAGAAGCTTAAGCTTTAAGCTTAAATGAGTATCCTATCTGCCTTGATTATCTGTAAGCCATCCAATTTCCCGAAAAAAGCTATCATGTCTTATTTATTAATTATTATGTTACGTAAGCTATCAAATTGTGTCATTTTATAGTTTGTTTCTAAATTTGCAAAACGTAGGTATAATTTTGAATATATTACTGGTCATTATTCCTAGCGTCTTAGTACTATAGTTTTTTTACAAGAAAGTTTCTTACTATAGTTAATGCTTGCGATTACAAGTTATGAATTAATAAACAATTAATTGTATGAGTTGTAGCATGAGCTCTGTGTGGGTTACATCTTTCGTTCGCTTGTTGATATGCAAAAATGTATTATTATTATAGTGTCATTGACAAACTTACTTTGATAGTCACACATGAATGGTACTCTAGTAAAATTGCAAAGCATGCATAACTCAAGATATTTGTAAGTCAATCAGAAAAATAATTACACATATATACTTTTCTAACTAAAAATTGAGAAATATACAAATACTTTCCTAGAGAGAGAACTATACAACTCGCGTGCGAAACCATATAAGGGTTGGAACTGAAGTGAAACCCCACAAGTGCTATCAAGATCAGTAGCCGCAACAAATCCCTCGACCATCACCCCCGCCACCCAATCTCATAACTAGCCGAATGCCCGTGTGTTGCTACGAAGAAAAGAAAATAAATCATATTTGTTACCACCGAGGGATCATGATGTTTGTGAGTTTGGTTGTTGTAGGACCTTTGCATGCTCCAGTCATGTGGATCTGAAGCACCCATAGCGCCTCAGAACAGTCTAGACCGCAATGTGTAGGGATCTCGAGTAGCTCCTATGAGACAATCATACTACATAGAAGAGAATATTAGATTGGACCTTACCATTAATGAAAGAAGAATGGCAGTATACGCCTTCGAGTTGATCAAGCATATGTGTTGGATGCGTTGAAGTCGCTGTCTTCTTGTTAACTTCTTGGCCGCAGCTGTCGAGCTCCCTCCTCCATGGCCGCAACACTTCACGTGAATATCAGGGCATCTGGCTCTCCTTGTAGGTACAACTCTGCCTTCCTCTCTTCAATGGCCTAGTGCTTGATTGAGATTGCTTTCCAATGCGCTAGCCAATAAGTTGCCTCTCTCTGTTAGAGAATAGGGTGTCTTTGTTTGTTGGTGATGAAGCCGCATGTTAGAGAGAACAAACGAGAATACACAACAAAAGGGGATGAGAATTGTGGGTGCAGAGAAGAGGAGCGTGAGTGGGAGGCCCACATGTCGGAGTTTTTTACACAGTAGTTAGTGCAAGGAAATATAGGATGACGGATGAAAAATTATTATCTTATTTTTTTTAAGTAGTAGAAATATGTGAATTGGTTGCCTGAACTAAATAAACAGTGAAGCAAATTGAGATGAAATCTCTAAAGTGCAAAAACGAAAGAAAAAAATAAAGCTAAAAAAAGAGACGCGGCCAAGGGAGTATTAATCGTTTTATTCCTTCACATCCCCCGCGCACACACAACACCTTCTCCCCTCCCCTCCCTTCCCTTCCCCTCGCCTCCAATCCTCTCTCCCTACGACGCGCTGCGCTGATTATTCCTCTCCCCTCCCTCCCCTTGCTTCTCGCGCACACTGACCAATCCGAGCACCCGGGCCCAAATCGCGAGACCCCGATCTAATCGAGGCCATTGGGGGCCCCGAGCCATTGGCCGAATCGGGGGGCATTCATCTGCGCTGCCGCGTCGTGGCGGTGGCGGTGGTATGATCAGTAGAGGAGGAGGAGGAGGCGGCGGACGAGGAGCTGGAGATTGTTGTTAGAGTGGTTGTGGTGGTGGGAGGAGAAGGAGGCGATGAAGGCAACGGCGCCGCCGGCGAAGAGGCGGAGGGGCCCGCGGCTGGCGGTGCTGGCGCTCGTCTTCTGCTCGCTGCTCGTGCCGATCGCCTTCCTCTTCAACCGCTTCCCCGCCGGTGAGTTTTCCTCCTCCACGCTTGTGCCCCCTCGCCCTGCGCGCCGAGAATCCCCCCGGATTTTGGGAATGCGGTGGCGCCGCGGCATTCCGGATCGGATCGGCGCCGTTCCCGGCGGATCTGTTCCGGAGAGCGTTGTTTTGTTTTTTGTCGTCCAGTGCTGGATATTGGTGGTTTTGGTGTTATTGCTGTACTCTTATGCGGGATTTTATTGGGCTAGTTTCCTGATTGGTTCGATTTCCTGATGCAGTGTATGTGACAGATGAGCGCCCTCAACAGGTAACTTACTTTTTTTAAAAAAAAAAACTCATATAGATTTTTGCTGTCTATTGTTGGATAGATTTTTTATATGAAAATGTTGATGGATGTTTATTCTGATTCGTGCTATTATACGTTTGTTTTTGTTGGATATAGGAGATTAATTTGCCCTCATTCGATCGCTTGGAGGTAGAAAGGGGCGGCAGTGTAAATGAAGCAAGGCAGGAGGGTGGTGGTGGTAGTGGTGTGAATGCAGAGGTACAGGTTAGTGATTTTGTAATCTTATGTTATGTAATGATGGTGATTAATTTGTATAGCCGCGTGTCGTTTGCTAGCTTGGTGGATGTTGACATGATCATGCAACGTGAAACTGCGTGTATTTGTTCCACGGCTTTAGTGTTTGGTTTTTGCTATTGTTTGTATTGTCTGCTTTTTAATGTCCAGAACTTAATAATACTAGAGATGCCTACTAGCACGACTGAAACTAAAACCTAGATGATGATCTTGAATATCATAATCTTCATTACCATTTCAAATAGCAGTTTTGAACTTCGGTTGTGCATTTTCACATTTATTTGGTAGGCCAAAACATCGGTAACCATAAGATGTTAAAATTAACAATTGATATTATAGGGTGGACATGCCTTCTCATCTCCCATATTCCTCCGTTCTGTTTCCTAATTTTCTCTAGCATGTTTCAGATTCTTAGTTATGAGCCATTCTATACTAGTCATTCCCCCCGCCCCCCTCCAAAAAAATAAAGAAAAGAAAAACTGTGTTTAGAGATATATTTCATTTCTGTTCGATTTTTTATTTTTTAAATTTAATTTAATTGGTATGGTAGAAAAATAAACACGCATAACAATGAGCAAGACACTATAGAGAGGGGGCATACAAAAATAATTTGAGCCACCAAATCCAACAGGTACAAACCACCCCACAGGGCCAGTGAACAAAGTGATATGGCATAGCAATAGTAAATTTAATCTCTCCTCCAAGGCTCCAACCTATTCTTTCTTCATGATTATGAACTACGAAGGCTCTGGAAAATATATGCCTGCAGAATCAGTAAATACATTCGTTTCTATTTTTATGAATAATTACTGCACTGCATTACAGCTTCCATAGGCATTTTGAAATCCCTGACGCATGCCCCTTCTCCCTTTTTTCAGGATGCGCTCAAGAAGATTTCCAGGGGCAGTGTAGACTCACACCACCAAATTGATACTGACCCTTCCAGAGATAGCACTAAAACAAAAGGTATAGGTTAGTAATGGCAGCAGCACTACCAAATTAACTTCGATTGAATCTATGAGAATGCCCTATTCAATTGATACAGTAATGCCATTTATGTAATTTAACTTTAAGATGTACAATAAATTTTTAAAACTTTGTAGGATACCAGTTATTTGGGCTAGTGACATGCACTTTGCTGGACTGGCAATGAAAACTATTTGGCCTCTAATTTGTTGCAGTACTTCACCATCTGCTCTGTTACTTGTTTCTTGCTCTGTTACTTGTTTCAAGATTCACATTCGTGTGCAGCAAAGTACAAGCCTTTTTACCCCCAGTGTGTTCAAATAAGCTACTAATACTCAATTCTAAACAAATACCAGTGTCTTTACCTAGCACATAGTAATAATTAGCCCTAAGTTGCCTTTTTGTCAAGGTCAGGCTATGTATGAGTTGTAGTCCATCTATTATATACCTGTGTTTCTTCTGATGTACTCATGTTTTACTTGACTTGGTGTCCATACTGACTCACTAATTAACACTGTATGCAGTTCTTCCCCCTCCAAAAATTGAACAACTGAAGCCAGAAGTGAAGCCAGTACCAGTTCCAACCCAACACACAGAAGTATGATGACTCTTGGCTTGTCGATTCTTTTCTGTACAAATGATTGATTACAAATTGTGCTTTACCTTTTGAAGCATAACTTCATTTTCTCATTATATATACTTGCTCTCTCTGAACTTAGCCCAGGCTGTAATTTGGCTGCTTTTTTTTAACGAGAAGTATATTGATACAATACATTTGAATAAACATATATTGCTTCCAGGATGTTAGTGGCAATGGCAGGATGAGACGGTCCAAGGTTCAAAATGCTGATGAAGTGGAAAAGGCTAAGGCCTGTCAACTTGAATTTGGGAGTTACTGTCTCTGGTCCATAGAACACAAAGAAGTTATGAAAGATGCTGTTGTGAAAGGACTAAAAGATCAGCTATTTGTAGCCCGATCGTACTACCCAAGCATTGCCAAACTTAAAGGCAAGGAGGCACTGACTCGTGAATTGAAGCAAAATATTCAAGAACATGAGAGGGTTCTCAGTGAATCCATTGTTGACTCTGATCTACCATCCTTGTGAGTATTTTGTGTGCCTGCTTATCATTTTTGGCCCCTTTAATTCATTGCATGGTCCATCTTGTAAGTTGAAACTATGATGACTAGGACATTTTGCATTGCATGGATTCTTTTGCACGCATAATAAGGCTGAAAATCCAACTTTTGATGAAATCTATTCCAGTGTTCCTCTGTCATTTTTGAGAGAGAGAGAGAGGTGTTTCATATCATTATCATTACTATTATAAAAGAACGAGTTGGTGGTCGTACGTCTCTTCTCCTACAACCGCCTTATTCTCAACTTCTCATCACTCTTCACTTTTCAACTGATCAGAGTAGCCCTCTTCCATAGCATGATTCTCTATATATCCAATAAATTTCGTTGCAACGCACGAGCAGGTGACTAGTATATAATCATACACGTGTATCGGACGGTTCTTGAATTGGGTGCCTAATGTAATATATATATATATATATATATATATATATATATATATATATATATATATATATATATATATATATATATATATATATATATATATATATATATATATATAGACGAGTGTTTCATGCACCTTGATGCCTAGGCACCCATATCAATACCCGTTGATTTTCTTTGAGATTTGCAACGTTTGATGTGGGTATCTTCATATACCCATAAAAAAGTATATTTGAGATGTCAAACTCCGAAAAAAATTAAATTCAACTTCAGTTTAATTAGTTTGAACTATTTTTATGGTATATACTCACTGTAGTCGCATTGAACTCAAAAGTAGTTCAAACTAGTTTGAACTGAATTCAAAACTTACTTACCATAAATATATCAAGGGTATAAAACATTTCCATACCCAAACTCAAAAAAAATATCAATCATACACGTGTATCGGACGGTTCTTGATGTTGGTGCCTAGGCACCAAGGTGCCTTATGTAATTTTCCTATATATATATATCCTTTGTGTAAATATTGAATTTACAGCAAAGTTTGACTTGGAAAGAATTTTCTGATCATGACTCTACGCTGATTTTTAAATAATTGAGTAATACTTGGCCTGTGCTTTCAGTATCAAAAAGAAGATAGAGAAGATGGACCAAACAATAGCAAGATCCAAATCCTGCACTGTGGATTGTAACAATGTCAACCGAAAGCTTCGCCAGATACTTCATATGACAGAGGATGAAGCTCATTTTCATATGAAGCAGAGTGCATACCTGTACAACCTTGGTGTTCACACGATGCCGAAAAGTCATCATTGTCTTAATATGAGATTGACAGTAGAATATTTTAAATCAATTCCATTGGATTCAGATGACTCTCCTGTCCATAAGTTTAACATTCCAGACCACAGGCACTATGTCATATTATCTAAAAATGTACTTGCAGCTTCTGTTGTTGTCAACTCAACTGTTAGTAGTTCTGAGGTATGTAGACAGTTTTTACACTGTTAAGCTGTAGAACATCTTCTGGGCTTTGCATTGCTGATGTTCCTTTTGGCCTTTTGCAGGAGACCGGAAATGTGATCTTTCATGTACTAACCGATGCTCAAAATTTCTATGCCATGAAGCACTGGTTTGCAAGAAACTCCTACAGGGAATCAGCTGTCCATGTCATAAACTATGAACATATTATTTTGGAGAATTTGCCTGAGTTTAGCACACATCAGTTATATTTGCCTGAGGAATTTCGTGTTTTCATCAGTAGTCTCGAGCGACCTACTGAGAAGACTAGAATGGAGTATTTAACAGTGTTCAGTCACTCGCATTTCTTTATTCCGGAAATATTTAAAGATTTAAAGAAGGTGATTGTGTTGGATGATGATGTGGTTGTTCAACGTGATCTCTCTTTCTTGTGGAATCTTGATATGGGAGATAAGGTCAATGGTGCTGTCAAGTTTTGTGGCCTGAGACTGGGCCAACTAAGAAACCTTCTGGGTAAGGCAACATATGATCCCCAGTCGTGTGCATGGATGTCTGGGGTGAATGTGATTAATTTGGACAAATGGAGAGAGTATAATGTTACAGAGAATTACCTGCAACTCCTGGAAAAGGTTGGTTTTGTTCTCAGCCCATTCCTATTTCTAATTCTAAAGCATGCCTTCATGTCTAGTATTTTGTCTTGTTCCATTATTTCTAGCTAGCGAGTTTGCTAACTACATGAAATAATGAGCTTAATGATACATAGATTAGCTTGGTTGCGTTTAGGTTAATTTCATTCTCAAATTTTGGAAAATATATGATTTGGGCCCATGAAACTTGTATGAAGTGATTACCTCGTTATCATTTTTACTCTTATTTTGGTACAGTTTCGAAACAATGATGATGAGGCCTCACTGCGATCTGCAGCTTTACCGATAAGCTTGCTTTCCTTCCAGCATCTTACATATCCTCTTGATGAGAGGTTGACTTTATCTGGACTTGGCTATGACTATGGAATTGAAGAGGAAGTTGCCCGAACTTCTGCATCATTGCATTACAATGGTAATATGAAACCTTGGCTTGAGTTGGGTATACCAGACTACAGGAAGTACTGGAAGAGGTTTCTTACACGAGATGAGAGATTCATGGATGAGTGCAATGTAAGTCCATAGTATACTTGAGCCTGGGAACCAGAACATTTGACGGTAGATTATTACGTCTACTGCTGTACTATATACCAAGAGGACAAGCACTTCCAGTGAAAAAACCAGGAAAGCGGTCAATAGCCATCAATTTTGACAGAGTAGATCCAGCACCATCTGTTCATTGAATTGGTGAGCTTGATGGATGGTTTTTCTACAGTTAGAGAAATTAGCCTTAAGTTGAAGGATAATGCAGTAGACGATGATGTGTGATGTGAGGCTTCAGGTAAAGGAAGTATCACTCTCGCCATCTAGATTACGGGACAGGATGATCGGTGGTGGGCTGTGGCACCTTTATAGAAATTGTTGCCGTACGCATCATCGATGCAGGTTAATTGTTTTCTTAGTTAATTTTTTTGACCCCCCCCCCCCCCTCCCCCGGGTTTTGTCCTTGTGTCAATAAGGGCATACACAGGCTAAATTCAAATTCTTTGTTCTTAGTTGCACATGATTGTTTTATCGCTATTACGTTGATGGAAAGTATATGTTGTTGTCAGAAACTCATCAGTTACACAACGAGATTGGCAGCTGTTTGGATGTCCTTCGAGTATTGTGCTTTTTTTTTAATATTAGTGTCATGTTTTCGTATATATTGAAATTGTTGTGTTGGTAACTTGTACTTTCATATGGAAGATCACGATGAGGACCGCGGAGCTTGCGTGCCTTTGAATTGGTCTCCATTTACGATTTATGATTTCCATTCATGTGCGCCTCTCCAGGGTCGTTTTTTTAGGCTGTCTTATAGCTGAAATTTTTTATTTTTAGTTGTTTGTGAGAGAGAATATAGAGAGATGCTCATGTGCAATTTTGGTTGGTATAGTTAAAATCAATATATCGTACTACAATTAATTTGTACATTTTATCTTAAAAAGATATTCTGTTCAAAAAATAGTTACTGTAGTACAAGTTAAGTCAGAAGCTGAAATAAATAAGGCCATGGTGCAGGGTGACCTTGCAAGTTCCAGTAGTAATGCACTGTATGCCAATACTCGAGAATTAGCTGTTGAAGGTTAAAATACACTGAGATAATAAAGTTGCCACAGGTAAGTGGACCAAAAGAAAAAAAAAAGCTCTACTCCGGATTCTTGAAGATCAAGTTTAACGCCAAAGGAATACAGCAGAAGAAATGGGATATAACTCGGACGCGTCGGAGGCTCGGATTACACGAGATGAATTCACCGTGTTCGACGGCCGCACCCGCCATGTACCGCTTCTTCCACTCGGTAATGATGTTCACAGATTGCGTTGGCGTTCCGCGCGTCGGGGCGATCGACTGATTGTAAGCGTGCAATCGCGCCGAAGAAGGAAGATAACAAGCCCGATTCCATGTGTTGGTGACGTAGATAGCACTGGTTCGTTGAGTGGAGCGACCGTCGGCAGCTATATTTTGCATGTATCGAGGCACGGGCCTGTGCGGGAACGCGGAGGCGCAGCTCAGCAGCTGCACCGAACAGCCGAGAAGCTACCTACCGCGCTCAGCCCGCACCGCAACGGGTCGTTGGATGTTGGGCTTGGTACTCAGGGACGGCGGCACGGGGGAAAACGCCGCCCGCGCGGCCCCAGGTAGCCGAGACGACATCACCGAGCCAAGACAGGGAAATGCTCAGCTCGGCGCGGAGGACCCAGGTAGCCGAGACGGCACGCGGCCGAGGCGGGACGCGCCCGGGGCTCGAGCCAGGCAGGGGCGCGCACGCGCGGTGGATTGGACCGTCTTGTACTGGGCTTCCACAGGCGAGCAAGGCAGTCGGCACCAGCAACTGTATGTAGCTCATCTAACGCATGCTGTGGTCGACTTTTTGGTATATATAGCACTGTTTATAATCGTAATTATAAAAATAGTTATATATATACCTTATTAGCAAAATAGCATTTTTGTCGTCCGGTGGCCGACGGCAACGCGGTTGGACTGGCGCGTGTAATTTTTGGAGCTCATTAGCGATATACAATGCCCATTTAATTGGCTTGCATGTGTGTTTACAGTTAGTTTGTAAATTATAAATCGAGCTAATGGTTCAATTTAGTGTGAACTTGATTTATAGATTTGGAACATTAGGATTTAGTGGTAAGATGGTAACAAAGGGACTTTCTTTTGAAAATTGAATGCGATAAGACGACAATATTTGATGTTACGAATTAAAATAGACTTTATAATAAAACTGGAAATAATATGACGCATAGGGTTTGGTTAAGTGCATAAGAAATAACATCATGCACGATGGAACAAACCGAAGTACTCCTATGATACATATGTACCTTTTTGGAATGAAATAAATCGACATTTGGGGAGTTCAGAATGGTCCAACCTACTGTGTGGACCGGGGCTATTTTTTCTTCCTTGCGAGCTCGACATTGAACTCCTCAGCCACCATTTTCCTCTTTTTTTCGTGTTCCCTACGCGTGCACGCCTCAAGATGAGCTTTCGTTTCCCGACGTATACGCTTGGTTTGCTCGTCCTGCGTCGCTCTTCCTCCCGGATCCCGTAAGCCCTTTTGATATTCCACTCTTTATAGTCGAGAGTTAACTAGTCATGTGGGTAGATCTTTAGGATGATCCACTTGCGGTAGCCACATAGCGGTGAAGGAGAACAATGCAAGGGATTGCGAGAACTCTGTATTTGAGGCCGAGGGGAAAGAGAACCCGATGCATTGCCACAGGAAATTACGGACTCGTGTCGACACGCAGCACCATGGGCGAGAGGGGACGGCATGGATGCACTGACATTTGTGCGTGCGAGGGAGCTGGGAAGGGGGGATGGCATGGTCGAGTCAACACATGTCCGAAGGAGGGAGCGGGCAAGGGGATAGCAACAAGGGGGTGACAAATATGCAATGTAGGGATGTCGCCCCCTTGGTGCTACCCTCCTTGCCCACACAAATGTTAAGCTATTCATATTGTCCCCCTTGCCCGCTCCCTCCTTCGAACATATATTGGCTCAACCATACCGGCCCTTCTTGCCCGCACAATGTCAGTCTATCCATGTTGTCCCGCCTCACCCGGTCCCTCGTGCACACATATGCCACTCTTCCCATGTTGTCCCCCGTCACCCGCGGTGCTGCGTGTCGACAACGCGTCCGTAATTTCTGGTGGCAACGCATCGGTTCTCTTTTCGCTTGGCTTCAAATATGGAGCTCTCACAATTGCTCATCGCTCATCTAAAATATGTTTCACTTCTTGTATTAATTGCCAATTACATCTCAAATTGGTACAAATATGAATTAATGTGATACATTAAAAAGTACATGAAATTATGACACTGAATGGCGACCAGACGAGCTTGGTCTGTTGGGACAATCCTTCATTGAGTACCCAGAGATCTTGCATATTCTACATTTCACTGTGCGGGTAATGCTGATACGTTGATTCGTATCCATGTCATTCTGTAAGCATTGCGTCTACCGACATCCTATCGCAGTTATCTTTAATTCCTTATTGAGGGCCCATTGCAACATGTCTGGTCAAAGATCCCTGTCATTCATGTCCAAGCCGTAGAACTAAAACTCTACACTTCATGTACTAAAAAGGTGTTGCATGTCATAGTACTCTAAGGTGTACGGCTCGAACGTCTACCTCATTTGCACACATTGTACACATGCGAGCATGGCTTATACAGGAGTTTCGCCTTGTTGCAGGTGCATGTTGCCACATCACCCAGGGTGCATGCCTATTTTATTTCACCCCTGGCATGACTATGTACATATTTCTGCCGAAGCCTGATCTCATACTTTCTCTGGAGACCATTGATTACCCGGATGTCGTGCATTCGGGCCTTCTCTATCTTCTGATCCATGTGCATCTACATGTTCTTGGACCATTTCTTGCCTTCGTCTATTTGTCGCCTGGCTATGGTGGCTCTATTGACAAAATAACCGATAGTGTGAGTCTATGTCTCCTCCATGATCGCGGTGATGAGGAGGCACTGCACGCCTTTCAGGATGCTGTTGTATACCTTGAATATGTTAGTCATCATAATCGCATACCTTGCACCATTCGTGTCATAGAAAATAGACCATTTCTCTAATTCAAGAGTGTGCCAATGAATCCACTCCGAGAAACTTACGGCATCGCGGAGTTGCTCTCCCTCTGTAGTTCGTCTTTCTAACTCTATCCAAATGGACTCGAACTTTCGCCTTTGGTTTTGCAGACACAATGCCTTGAACATCTTCAGAACTTTGTGTCATGTGAACAAGTTAGATGCAAGATGCCTCATGCACCACCGGGTTCGCACGTCGTTCCACTGTTGAGGGGGTTTAGCCCCATGCTGTATGGTGTTCAGTGCGGCCATCAACCCAACATTGCGATCCATGATGACGCAAATGTTGGGTCGGTCACACAACCACCGCTTGCTTCATGTTCGCTAGGAACCAGAGCCAACTGGATGTGTTCTCACTCTCCACAATGGCAAATGGCACCGGAAGAAGCTGGTCGTTCACGTCGACTACCACAGCGGTGAAAATGGTTCCCTTGTATCTCCCTGTGAGGAAAGTGTCATCCATCGTGAGCACAGGACGATAAAACTTGAAGCCCTCAATGGTCTGGGCGAAAGCCCAGAATAACTGCTCCAATATGATGCAGTTGGGCCCTCCGTCAACATCTGGACGCTCAAGCTTGTTTATGTACATACTAGGGTTTGATTCGGCTATTTGGTAAAACAATCTCAGCACAAAGTTGTACGTATCTTCGTACATCCCGTACATGGACTCGATGACCTTCTGTTTGTCTCATCGGACCTTACTATAGCTGACTGGATAGCCAACCACATTGGCAACTTCCGACATGAGCATCTTCAAGGAGACGGACACGTTCGTTGCAATTAGGTGGGTGATGATGCTTGCCACATATGCGGAAGTTATGTTTCGATGATGGCACAGAGCTCGTTGAGCATGCAAGTGAGGTCGATCATCGCTTGATCCAGAAGATTGAGCCAAAAATCTTGACTCGTTAAACACTAACCTTTGTAGAGTAGCCTTCCACTACGCACTTCACTGCGTAATTGGCTGGATTGGACCGGTGCACTTAGTACACACGGCTGATAGACAAAGGTATACCGTGCAATATCTTATTGCACAGCCGTTTTACTAGGAAAGCATTGTCCAACTAGGAGGATGTGTCAGCTTAAAACCCCTATTGGGACCCTTCTTCTTGAGGCAGTATGAGCGAACACACCACAATATCATTGAGTCTAGAGGACTCATAGTGCACCTCTGATGACACAGTTCCCTTGGGTGGACCAGTCGTCTGCTATGTGTCATCGTCGGTATCATTGGAGTCTGGGTCGGTGTCCTCGTCGAACTTCAACGCGAGCGTCTGGTCCGGTAGATACTCGTGGCAGCCAATGCGAGCTGGCCACCACATGCCTGTCCTGTCATTCCGCACAAAATCAGGGGCGAGTCTTCCCTCCGATACAGCACATTCAGTGGTATCGTCTTGAAGCTCCGCCTATAGTTCCCCGGGTGTCAAGGGGCCAGACTCATCAACGATTTCTGACACCCGTCACGCAAAACTCAGGTACACCATTGACCTCCCGCAAATGGCCATCTCGGGCTTGGAGGCAATTTGCATGTACTGCCTCCATGCTACGGTGTTATTCACCTTCATGAGCTCCTACATGCCATTCGTGCAGGTGATCCCCTCGATCGTAAGTTTCATCGCCGTTGCTTCTGTGGCGAACTCCCTCCGGATGCAGCTTCGTAGCTCATGAATATTCATTATGCTGATCCCCTCAGCCCGAAGTACCTTGTATTAGCATGTGAGCATGTCGATAGGTCCAACCCGTACAAGACCATCGCCATAGAATATTATCACGTGTTCCATGTCTGCGACTACCTGAAGCTACAACAACCAGATCCACAGTAAGCGTTACAACAAAAAATGATGACAAGCAGTATGCAAGTTAGTGATTACATGTGTGTAACTACATACGAATAATTTATTAGTTACCGACAATTTGATTACCCATCTGAAAAATTATGAGTAATTCATTACCATCGTCCTTAGTACTTAATTACTTAGCACTAACTCATTACTTAACCTTAACTAATTGCCACTATAGTAATTACGACTTCTTAATTACACACTACCATATAATAACAAATTATTGGTACCATACGTACACAAAAATAGTAAAAATTATGTCTAAATTACTAGACCTACTTGCTTTATAATGCAAACTACATTAATTACGACTAATTAAATAACACTAATTAACTAAGACTATGGGAACAATATCAAAAGCATGCAATAAAAAATTATCTGTCTTTCGGGAGAAGCAATCAGCACTACCGCATCCTCCTGCCGCGTCCTTAAGAAGCTATGCACTGGCTTCTCAAAATAATTAGCTATGTACTCTTAATTTTGAGCGACGACTATGAGAATGAGCTTTCGTGATGACCAATTTACATGACCGATGACCAACTGCGAGAGGTTCGTATTTATGGCCAAGTGAAAAGGGAATCCGGTGCGCTCACCCCACAAATTAAGGACTCCTTGTTGACATGCAGCACTTCAAGTGAGGGAGGATCGCATGGTAACACTGACAAATGTGGAGATGAGAGAACGGGTAAGGGGGGATGGCACGAACATAATAACATCAGTGTAGATGAGAGAGCGTGCGAGGGGGGATGACATGAACAGAGTGATAATTGTGCGAAGGACGCAGCAGGAAAGGAACGATAGCAGCAATGGGCCGACGTATGTGCGAAGGACAAAGGTCACACACTGTAAAAGATGTTTGAGCATCGCATATCGCTAATTACGATTAAATTAACATAAGATAACATGGCAAATTCGGAGCACATAAAATTCCTAGAAAACTATACAATTAGGTCAACTGTGTCAGGAAGCTGTACATAAAATTTTTATAATTTTTGGAGTTTGTTTGTTATATGTAACTACTCTTACAAATATCATAATCGTACGAATTTTTGAGCAACATTCACAGTGAATAAAATTATCAAAAAATTACATAATCAAGTATGTTATGTCAGGAGACTACATATAAAATCTTGTAATTTTTGGAGCTTATTTTCTATATTTGAATTTTTAAACAAATAGTATACGAAAAAATAATTAAGGCAGGTAATTAAACCGGCTTAATTGAATGGTGTCCGGTGGCGGGGCAGCAGGTTACACGCGTCAACCCTACCGTGCCGCCGCTCAATCACCAGACGATAAAAATACCATTTTAATAATACGACACGTATATGATTATTTTATAATTATGATTACAAATTATGCTATAATGGTCAAAATGTTGCTGTGGTCTCCATGGATTCTACTCGATCTTTCGCACAAGCCGTATTCTATCTAATATACAAGGGTGTCGTACATATCGTCCTGGCTTCTGACATAGTACTATATATCTTGGTGCTGAAGGCTCTCGTACAGTTGTACTAATCATTGTACTCAAGGCTGTTATCTAGAATCTTCAGTTTTAAATACTAGGAGGTTAGGTTTCGTGCACGTTCAGTGATATGAGAAGGATTCTCCGTTACCTACGGCGTGTTTGCCTCTTTCTTCCAAGGTGCTATTAGACTGGTTACGGAGAACAATATACATGTATATTGAGATATAGATAGGCTATACTAACGTAGATTAAAATTTTTTATTATGTAAATCAAAAAGTCATGTGAGTACAATATCATAGATCGTTATCACTAGATGCTTAATACAACGGAAGTAGAGTTAAAACGACTGATTCAATAAAGCACGTGTTGGTACAGTAAAAGTAGTTGATCATCCTTTGGCTAACTGTCTCCTCGCGATCGTCTCAATCAACACCGCAATCGCAGCAGCACCTCTACCGAGGTCCATAAGTCCAAGGATGGAACGACGTACGTCAGTGTGTTAGCACTAGTGCACACGACAGAGGTTATTAGAGTGGCGCCTATGGTTTCAATAGGTGTGTTTTGAGGTCTTATCCAATACGATCAGATATCGTATCCAACTCGAAAAGGCTCGGGCTAAATCTTTATCTAGTACGAGTAGAAATCATATCCCACTTGGAGAACCTCTAACAGGATCTAATGAGTAGAGATCGTATTCCACTCGGATTCTATCATCCAGATCCTTATCGTTCTGACTCGTTAAGTGTGTAATCCTATAGCTTTATGTATAATTGATCATGGGCAAAAAAACTCCTTTCCGATCCATAAGTCTGTAGCGGCTCCTAGTAGGACATAACATCTCCTAAATATACATAAATATCATATCGAACGAACTTATACAGTGCTTATATACCAATTCTTTTGCCTCATGATACCAAATCGAATTCAAGGCGAGAAACACGCCATCCTATGATAACCTGATCCTTCACTCGTACTTGTAGTGGATTACTCAGTTGTGATTGACTCGTCAACCTCCTTAATCCAACCACATCGAGGGACCTATAGATATATCTCCCGTTATATAGGAGGGGCAATTCTATCTTGACCGCTCCTATTCCTCTGCATGTTTAATAGTAAATCTAAAAGCTACCTTTATGACCACCCAAATACAGAGTAGTTTTTGATAACCCCTAAGTAAACTATTATATATGTAGCAAACTGTGACGATTTTAGATTTAAGGATCCTATATACACTATGTATAAAATCAACTAATGACACTTAAGAATATAATAATTTCCGTAGTGTCTTATGGTAGGTTAATCCAACGCCATATTCTCTAACATATGTTCATATTATTAATTTGATATCTCTATATCTATGATCCGTGAAACATAATCATCAATCATATATGTATTGATCTGTAAATCATAATTATCTCATATAATGACACAAGATCAATGATAATTTAGAATAGCATCAAAACATGAATAAAGAGTTCGACGAATAAATCATATATTTGTTGATCAATATGAAAGACATTTATTTAATAGATAAAATAACACATTATTTAAAAGATTATAAATATAGAAATGATATAATCATCTTCATGATTGTCTCTAGAACATATCACTAACAATGATGTCGCCTCTTCGTTGTACATATGGGCAGCTCCGTTTACCATGGCTGAGAAGGGGAGTTTTCGAACAGGAAAATTGAATTGTGTTGCGATGCCATTTCCACACCTTAATTTGCAGCACGGATTATCGCCCCCCTCCCTCCCCAATGGGCATTACTGGTCAGTGTGGTTTGCCTACATTTTTGTCCGACGGAAAGGCGACACCACACATCTTTTACGGGTTTACGAGCCTTGAAATTTTTGGTGCTTCACCAGGTGTCCACATTGGTCATAGATGTCGACCTCCAGTGCGAGCGTTGTTACAAGAAGATCCAAAAGGTTATACGCAAACTTAGGTATAGGTAGTTAGACATGCATCCTAGATCTTTTGCTAGTTAAACTAGCTCATTAGACATCAGAGCCTCATTATGTTATGGTTATTGCTGGTTAACTCAATTCTCCTGGTGTTGTTCCATGCGCGAAATGACACTGTGAACGTGCAGTTTACGCCGGTGTGCAGCATCTGCTACCAGTGGCCGTGCGGTGGCCCGAGCCACTGGCCGGCGGCGCGTCCCCAGCAATGGCACTGCGAAGGCGTGCCGGTGCCGAGCAACCACCAGCATTGCGACTTGGGTGGCCGGCGGCGGCGATGTGTTGCTCCGCGATGCTGTCGAGCAGAGGATGCAAGGGCTGCCGTATTGTGTAGGGCTGCCGAATTGTGTATGAAGTTTCGGTACGGCCGAGATTACCCACAAAGTGTAAGTTCGTGTGCCATCGTGTGACCGTGATATTTAGCCCCCTTTTTTCTTGTGTCTGATATGTCCTCCTGTTTGCTTCGCATTTGAGCCATTTTTCTTAGTAACGCAAACCCAAGTACGACATGGACGCGTGATGTGCTGCTAGTCGATGCCGAAAGGTGCATCCGTGCAGACAAACCACACATGGTTAGAAGCAGCTGGTTACAGACCTGTTAGGCTGCTGCTGTTTTGCTTTGGAGCCCCAGTGGGGGGAAACACAAGGCTACAAGTCAAGATGAAAATCTTCAAGCAATTCAGAGAAGTGAATTCAAGTAACCATCTAAAACCTTACCACCACCGGTTCACAACAGTAACTCTGGAAATTGCAACAGCCAGTAAGGCTCGGATATTTCAATATCTAGCTTCTGAGCCTCAAGGACAAAGACCATGGCTTCCAAACAGTTCATAGTCTTCTACCACTGAACCCCCATAATAACTACTACATATCTAGAAAGATAGCTAGATCTCCAGACCTCCTTATTTTTATCATAGTTCTGGAGATAATTTGAGTTATTGCTATTGACTTATACAAGCGGCCACCAGAAGGTTCCTTTTTCTTAAGTTTTTTTTCAGGTTCCTTTTAAATAGCTAAGGTGGCTCAGCTCAATAGACTTACGGATCAGTACTAGAATTTGACACATGGTTGGCATCGTTTTGACCAAGCATTTGGATAGAACAGCTATAAACTAACTGACGAAACCAGTTAACTATCATGCACTCTACGACGCTTCTCTTGGGGGAGCTTAGATCCATCATTTGCAGTTGCTAGGGAATCAGAGGACTCGGTTTCTGAGGTTTTCTGGTTGCCATCTACATGCGTTGAGTTTTCTCCTAATTCCGCAATCCCAGGGTTATCTCCTGTTCTATTTGGATCCAAGGCTGCATCACTGTCCTTGCTTACAGAATGGCTCGGATCAGATGATGGTGTTGCTGTATCTCCTGAGAATGGATCCTGCATCTTCTCTGTGCTGGATTTACACTGCTTTTCAAACATTATCTGCAGATACTTTCCTTGTTCTTCAATTCGCAACTGCAATTTTCTCTGAATCTGCAACAGAAACATGGAATAGAGTTCAGATTGTGTGGGTTTGATTTGCATATACATTGAGCATGCCCTGTATCTGTTTATTTTGCCACGCCACATTCCTGCAGTCACAGTTTGGTTCATGGCCACAAACAAGTGCGGGAAACAGACCACTTTTCAGTCTCACATTTGTTTGTCCAAAAGTGTAGCAAGTGTGGCAAGCTTCTTTTCCTTGGGCATTATTTAGCATGAAACCAAACAACACTTAAATTTAGAACCAGTCTACATGCTTTTGAGCTAGTACAGTAGTACCTCAAGTTGTTCATGAAGGCGTTTCTGAACTTCCATCTGAAGGCGCAGCGCTTCAGTAAGATCCATGCTCCTATATAAGAAACCCAACATTGTGCAAGTGTGTCAATAATCATGAAGTGACTGACAAGGCAAGAACACACACTTTCTCATATAGGCAAGCCTCAAAACAATAATTTCTGGTCCAACAAAAAAGTGAACACATAATGGGCTTAATATGCATCATGATAATTCCAACACCAGAAGTGGGAGGATTTGACAGATGCATGTACATTTACCGCATGATCTACATTCAGAGCATAAATGACAAACAGTTTTTTTTTATTGTGTGTTAGGTATCAGAGAATAATTGCAAAAAACATTCTTTTTTATTATGGCTACAGGTAACCAAGGTTTCGAAAAAAAAATTGGACCACTTTCTAGGCAATTCACAATGCTCACCAAATCTTTACTCAATGGAACAGTATGCAAAGCCAAGGATGCAGATGTCTCGGCCTGGAAGGCTGGAACAGCCAGAAAATGGACTGATTCTAGTGCCAGTAAAACTTGCTTGCCCAAACACGCTTTAATATCATCATGAAAAAAAAGCAAGCATATTCCTCATGCAACCAATTATACTTGTGGAAGTTCGCCAGTAACCAGCAATCTTAAGAATGCTAATAACCTCACCATAGTTTTTATTAAAGACGATATATTTTAGGAAGAAGTCCATTTGAACCCCCTTAACTATTGCCCGAGTCCAGAAATCAACCCCCAACTACAAAAAACCGGGTATTTTACACCCTCCAACTCTCAAAACCGTTCACTTTTTCACCTCTAGGCTGGTTTCATCAGTGGTTTTCACCACATTGGCAGCCACATCACTAGTTTTTGTTGAGTAGATAGCCACGTCAACCTTGAATCACCTCCTAGTAAGCTATACATACATCTTAATGAAAAGTAGCCCTATGGTTCATGATATTTTGGGGAAAAAAAGGTAGGCGGGATACTTTGCTAACTTAATCACATTGAGTTGATTTGTAAGTCATGTCAGCGTATCCAAGCTTATTGGGACGTCATGTTATAAAAAAAACAACCCAAAACCACAGTGGTTTTGATAGTTGAAGGGTGTCAAATGCTCAGTTTTGGAGTTGGGGGCTGATTTTCAAACTAGGGCAAGAATTCAGGGGGATAAAATGGACTAATTCCTATATTTTACTACCCTGCTATCTGTTTGCAAAATGTACATGGAACAATGAGGAGACAGCAAGCACTTGCCTAATTCAAAGCAATTCTTTATATTTCATTCTAAAATCATGCCTGTAGGTATGTGTGTGTGTGTATGTATGTATATGTGTGTATGTATGTGTGTGTGTATGGACATCAACTCTTTCTCAAGTTAATTTTGACTGTTAGTTGGTGATACGAATTGTCATTTAAATATGACCAAACACGTGATCTTAGCCTTGACACATGTTGACTCACAATCTCACACAGTAACCTACTACCAGTTAGCACCATGAGATATAGATAGTGTGCCAAAATGCAATGGAACAAGAGATGAGAGGAATAATATTATTCACTCACGTTTTCAGGTCCAGAGACAAATCATCAGTAGTTGACCTTTTTTCTGTTGCATCTGCATAATGAGTTATATAAAGGTTAGATTAATGTCAACAGTAAACATTAATTACAATATAGTTGCATGCCTGCTATTTGGAGAAAAAAAACAAGCATATTTCAACCACGAGAAGATGAAAATTTTAAAATAAAGTGAAAGCGCCTAGCCCTTATCATGAAAATTGTACTCAACTCATTATCACGAAAAAAAAAAAGTATTCCACTATGTAAAGGATATCTATAAACAACATGCAAGTGGGAAAGAATCCAGTTGAGATAAACCTTCAGACAGGTCTGGCTTATAGCGAGCTGTGCGATACTTCTGCAATACAAACCAGTTCAGATACGAAAGTGAAAACTAAAGTCCCTTGTGGCAAGGATACTACGTAGAAAGCTAAACAACAAACCTGCAGATGACTTTTGACATGATATATTGTCAAACCATCAACTTTCATAAGCTTGAGCACACCCTTAGGAGTTGCTTCTGAAGGTACAAGACAAAAAAAAAAAGGCAAACATTAGATTATGCCAGAATAGGATTCATACCTAAAATCATTTAAGGGAAATTGACAACACAGCAGAGAGCAGACATACTTTCACTACCGCCAAGCTGATTTACAGCATCTACAAAACATTCATGAAGTTCTGGGGTCCACCTCATTCGTTGTTTAGCTGCAGATGCATTGTTGCTATTGGGAGGACTTGCAACAGGACAAATCTCCCCACTATGAGATGAAGCTGACTGGTTGACAGCTGGTTGTGATGCAACCAAGTTAGAAGGTTGGACCATGGACTACAACAAAGGAGACGAATAAACATTAAGTCATGAAAAAATATAAGGAATCAGCTTACGTAAAGCATCACACTGAGAATTAGAACAAGTACCATCATATGATCTTTAGTTCGCTATTTTTGGCAACTACAACTACAAATTAAGGGACTAAACCATCTTAAATTAAGTGGACCTTAGAATTTTATTTTGTGCAAAAGAGAAGATGCAGCATACATCACTTGGAATTTCCAGTGGCAACCATTCAGTGTCAAGAACACAAACATTCATTACAAGAATATAATGTGATAGCTCAAATAGTCAATCTAACAACATTTATAACCCTCTTCAAACAACGGACACAGGAATTCATTTTTGTCGTCCTCACCATCGGTCCATCACTTTAACAAGACATATCACACATAAGCTTTAAACTTTTATTATGAATAGATAGTTTACCTACACAATGTTATGTGTTTCAACAAGAAAATGGCAAGGAACAGAAAAAAAAAATGCATTCCCTCCATCTATGGAAGTATGTCACTGGGAAGTCAAAACTTCTCACACTTCAACCATTAACATACATAAAAGCATATAGGCTGCCCACATGAAAATTATAGTAGATTTGCTGTCAAAAGAACTTTCATAATGTCATAATTTTATAAGCTTTTGCTTATATGTTATAATGGGTTGGTTCGGGAGGACTTGGCTTAGACTTTGGCTTCCATTTGCTACAATAATTAGCTTTTAAATTGTGTATTTTTTAAGACAGTGTCTATAGGTAAATTGTAGTATAAACTACACTGATTTCAGCTATACCAACCAAAATCTTATGCAACTATTTCTCTCTGCGTACTGCCTCTCGCGAACAGTCCAAAATTCAAAATTTTCAACCCAAAGCCATAAATCACAGCCCAAAAACACCCACCCAATAAACAGAACGGGCATTTCTAAATTCTAAACTACCAAAACACAAGACAGAACTACACCCTTACCCTTTATGGTATTGCAATTGCATACCTTTGACTGGGAATCAGTGGCTGTTGCATCTAGAATGTCTTTCCAATCATCATCCATTATCTCTGCCCACCATTCACTTTGTTTAGCAATCTCATAAGATGTTATATTAGAACTCCCGATCAGGATTTGATTATCAGGAGCAGTCATATTATCTGTGTAGTCAGGCAAACCATCCACAGAAGCTGGGAACCAGGTTGCCTCAGCGTGTCCTCCGAGGGTATTATTAGATAAAGATTGAAATACTTCAACATTCGTAGACTGCCCCTCGTGGTTGGGCACAGTGTCATGTGGACTAGCAGAGTATCCTAATGTGGCTGAATACGATGATCTGACAACACCAGCTCTTGGGTGCAAAGTCGCAGACTGAGGTGCACTTTGATGCAAGGGCATAGAATCATTTGGCAGTTGCCTCGGCATCGGAATATGTTGGGGATTATGAGGCCTTGGAAAGTTCTCTTCCAAAGGTTTTGGCAGAATAGGTAAAGAGGATGACATTGCTCCAGAAACTCTGTTGTTTTGAGATTGCCTCCAGTCAAACTTCCTCATTGAGAACAGTGCACAAGCTTTGTTTCTTGCCCATAAATTGCTTTTGATATCTTTCTACAGGGCAAACTCACCAAAAGTGTTAATTCATTACTCTGTCGATGGTTAAGGAACAAAGAGTTAGAAAAAGGGAACTTAGTTGAGCGTATGAAAATATTATAACTGTAATAAACATAGGCAACTGTAAATAACACATCAAACACACATTTATGCATCCTGGAATTAACCATGAGTAAGCAGTAATCTAACTAGTGTCATGTGCATCACATATGCAGAAAACAAGAAACAGCAACATCATGAAATGTGTTAGCACTTAGCAGCACAGTCATCAAGTTGAAAACCTTTGTACACAGGTGCCCAGCAACATATTGACATCAATAGATGTCTCCTTCACCTTTATTTCTTAGCTTCTTTTTATTTATGCAAACTCCGACGGTATATATTATGCATAAATAAATGAGAACAGAACTAACCATAGTACAATACTATGACATAGACCTTCATTCATAAGTATTACCAATGTGATGCTTCTTAAAAAAGGCAGCAACTATACTTGACAGCTCCGAGGTATCATTCAGTTAATACTTTCTTTGAAGCTAGAAACTACAATCTTTCTGCATAGCACACCCACATGCAGAATCTATGGTGAACATGATGCCATAATGATGCTCTCGTTGGCACCAAGGCACCAACACTGACCCTCTTCCTAATATCAACAACATCAATGGCGGAACCAAGTCTCGGGCTACCTAAGCTGTAGCTCGAGGTCTGACAACCAAAGCCCATGTAAAATTCATGAAAAATTACAAAAAAAACAGAGTTAGCCCAAGAGCAGCTGGCCCAGCCCGGGGCTTAGGATGGTTCCGCCCCTGAACAACGTGACATTTATCCACAGCTTTGAAGCCTCATAATTCAACATCAAATGGTCAGCTTATTGTTTACTCGCTCCGTCCAAGTTTGTAAGGTGTATTTCTTCTTAGTATATTGACCAAAGAGATAGTGAAAATGATTATTTTATCCCTAATTATTATTTCTAAATATTATATTTGATGCATATATATAGAGAAATACGCCATATAATAGATAAGGCTATTAAAAAAATACACCCTATAAACATTGCCGGAAGGAGTAGTGTTTACTATACTATATGTGGCACTGTAGTCAAATAAGGAAACCCATCTTGGTCCGCATGTGGCATTAAACTCACAGGATGGCAACCACAGCTTAAGCCCGACAAGATCCTCGTCGCGGGACTAAACCCTAGGGGCAGGCAACTGTATCGCGCGGGGGGGGGTTGACAATAACAACCATCACAGTACCCAATAATAATTCTCCTGTGACGCTTCCCGGTTAATCCTACCCCACCAAATCCCCCCATCATTTTCCGTACTGTACCACCATCACAATTCGCAAGCATGTGTACTGCCACCGCTCCCCACCAAACTCACCTAGAAGGCTAGAACCCATCCCGCATCCCTCAGGCATGTCGCGTTCAAAACCCTGAGGAACCCCCGGCGCTCCTCCGCTCCTGTTCCATCGACTCGGACGATTCCAGTCGGGATCGCCTCGGCGAGACCGATCGCGCCGATGCGAGGTAGGAAGCGGCGCGCGATCGAGACGGCATGGATTGGACTGGATTGGACGGGAGAAGAGAAGAGATCGAGGGATTGGGGAGAGAGTACCTGGTGGGAGGCCGCGCAATCGACGCGAGGCGACGCGGTGCGGCTTTGTGGGAGGAGAGGATGGGAAGGGGATAAAAAAATCTGGCCGGGGCGATCGCCTTTTTGGTGGGAGAGAGAGAGAGAGAGAGAGAGAGAGAGAGAGAAGAAGAACCTGGTGCGCACAAGAGGAGGACGACGCCCACCACTTGCCGGGGGAGGCGCACCGCGCACCCCCACCATGGGAGGGTGGGTGGCCTTTTGCGGATAGGGCCCTGCAGTTCCGCCATGCGGCCAACTGGATGGTCCACGGCAGGGTGACTAGACACCGCGGTTTTTTCTAGAGTAAATTTCGTAGAACCCTGAGTTGAGTTTCAAGGGAAAAGGTAACACAAAATTTTATATTTTACAATTTTTTAAGAAATCATAGATTCTTAGACTTGATCTATGTATTTCAAAAAGTCCCTAGATTTGATCTATGTATTTTATAACTTTCATCTGATGGAACATAAAAAAATAACAATATAAATTAGATGAGGAGGACACAATAATTTGGATTGTGAAGTGCAGGCCCGTCGAAGCCCAAGAGCGAAGTGAGCGACCGCTCAGGGCCCCCAAAAGTCTACGATGAAGGCCCATAGCAGGTTAGATTTCTCAATCCTCACCCATGCGCGCGGGGGCAATCTGGTCTTGCAAGACAGCTCGGCCGATCGCTCGACGCGAAGACTCGTCGCCGCGTCCGTCGTCGCCGCGCCACGCGGCGCGAATCGCGTCACCTCGTCCGGCCGTCTGTGTGATTCTCCGCCCACGAGACGCGTGACACGGCATGGCTCCGGCGATCGGCATGATATATGTTTTTGTTAGACATGATTTTATATATTTTAGGGCCCCAATTGCATTTCGCTCACGGGCCTCCAATTCTTGGAGACGGCCCTGGTGAAGTGCAATATCTCAAGAATCTGTACTGTAACATTCAAAAAATATAATTCTAACATCTTAAATCACTTATTGCAATAAAATATCTTGTAGATGCAATAAAACACTCAACTCATTAGTTCTGGCCTTAATGGCGACGAAGGAAGAGGCTGGCTCGATGCCTTATAATCGATAGGCTCGAATATGGCGAGGACTCATGATGCCTTGCCGCTAGCCCTCCAACATGGGCGACACAAGGAAGAGGATGAGGGAGTAACGCTAGGAGGAGAACGAGAGAGCAATGCTTGCAGTTTGTCAGAGTTAAGGAGGACAAATACCACAGCTAGGAGCTCATCACCGAGGTCATTGGTGTGATTCTCGGGGAGGGTGTTAGACCATATGGTTAGGTCTATGTTATTTTAATGATGAATAATTGACAATGGTTAATTTGTTATGATAAATAATTGGTGATTTTATTTATCGATGTTATGCGAGGTGTGTTAGCGTGTGTGCATATGGACTGATATTGGTCAAGTTGAGACGAACTTGTGCCGAAAAGAATGCTCTTTGGTCTTTGCATGTGCAGGTTGAGTATGGAGGCGATCATGGTCGGTGACGAGGTGGACCGGGACTAGGATGGGGAGATCCGAGGTTCAGACGGTCAAGGAGGTCACGAGATGGTCGGGCTCATGCTTGGGGCGCATGGAGATTAAAGGTGGATGATGCGTGGAGAAGCTACAGGAGGTGTGGTCCTGGAGGCTTCGACACGAGACGAGTTAGAAAAGTTGAAATTTTGGAAAAACCTGTGTTAGGAAGGGTTTCGAGTTCCTTACTTGTTGGAATTGGATTAGAACTCGTGGGCTTAGGGTAAGCCCAGGTTTTGGGCTCTAGACTATAAATAGAGGTGGGGTTGGAGGCAACCCTGTGGCTTTTGGGAGAGACTAATTTCGTGCTAGGGTTTAGGGGTGTCAGGAGGGCACTTTGTAGCCACCACGATTAAGAAATAAAAGATTAGATCAGATCAGAAGTTTTTGACGGCGGCGTCTCATCCTCGTCTCCACGTACTACAGATGCGCGTGCGTGAACTTAACGTAAATCCGATCGGCGGCGTGGCTCTCTCGGTGTCGTCCCGAGACACAGACAGCGCGAGCAATATATATATATATATATATATATATATATATATATATATATATATATATATATATATATATAGCGAGCGGGCGATCGGATGCATGCATGTACGGGTGATGGATAACGAGTTGATGGCATGCATTGGTTGATGATTTTTGCCGAGTCTTGTTGATTACGCGAGCGCAATGAGTTCTTCATTGGCGAGTTTGTGCGCGCCAAGACTTCGTTGAAGTTGTGAGCGGCGGTACATGCGTACGAGAACTAAAAGGAATCGCCGCGTGTTGCATCCAAGATCATTAGCCGTGAGGTGAGATAGTTGATTAGCTAAGGCTAATTAAGAATTTTCCATTACGTTGGCTACTTGGCTTACTGCATGCATGCACGTTCTTTGAGATCTTGTGTTGGCTTGAGGTGAAAAGGTGTGTGCAGCTTTGATCCAAAAAACAAGCCACATGCATAGGTCACGTGATCTTTTCTAGACTATGGATTTTGCCATGCATGGATCTTTGATGTTGCGTTGCATGGAAAGCTAGCGTCTGAGACGCTTCTCTTGTGTTCCACACGTACATCTATTCTTCGGTTTTTCCTTCTTTGTCCAGAGCGGCGCAAGAAAAAAATTACTAGTCGGTTTCTGGTAACTAAACTAGGTAAGCTTATTTTAATTTTTGGTACTGTTATTTTGGTTTCGTTTGTTCTTGCTATTTTTGCAGGCTAAACAATCGAAGACGAAGGTTTGAGAAAAGTTTCTGCTGCATCGCAATCATTCACCCCCTCGATTGCCATCGACGATCCTACAAGTGGTATCGAGCAGTTGCAATGGCATCGATCGGATCGATTTTCGGTAAGCCACCATTTTTGATGGATCGATTATCTTTATTGGAAGACACGCATGGAGGTTTTTCTTCAAGCACAAGGTAATTCTATTTGGCAAAAAGTTGAACATACATATGATGTGCCTCCTGTTGTTACAATTGAAAATTCATCTGATGTTGAAGCTAATGCTAAGGCTAGAAATATTTTGTTGCAAGGTTTAAGTAGAAACGAGTTTGTCGAATTGCTCACCTTAAATCGCAAATAAAATTTGGACCACTCTAGTGATTATCATGAAGGATCTAAATCATTAAAGGTGTGCGTCAGAATCAATTTAAAAAGGAGTATTCAAAATTTGAGATGAAACCTGGAGAATCAGTAGATGCTCTTTTTGATCGTTTTAATAAAATTGTTAGTGATTTGCAATCTGTTGATGTCACATATTCTGATTCTGACAATGCTCGTCAAATTTTAAATGTTTTGGATATGTCTGTTTGGAATGTGTTAGTCACTACTATCAATCATTCTGTTAATATGGAAACACTCACTTTGAATGATCTTTACTCGAAGATGAAAACACATGAGATTGATGTTTTGACCAGGATAAACACGACTAATTCTTTGGGCTTAGTGACTAACCAAGCTGACAGTTCTTCTAGTTCTTCTATTGTTTCTTTGTCTGCATTGTGTTCTATTTCAGATGAACAATTAGAGGAATTTCCAGAAGAGCAGCTTGTACTTCTTTCCAACAGGGTGACCAAGGCAATTAATAACATCAGATCAAGACGGAGAGGAGCTCTAATCAAATGCTATGAATGTGGTGAGCTTAACCACATCAAGATGAATTGCCCCAAACTGAGAAGCAAGGAGGTCAAAGATGATAAGACACCAACTCGTCGCTCTCAAATCAAGATTGATCCAAACAAGAAGCGCAATTATCGCAGGGCAGTCAATAAGATAATTTCAGCACTTGATGAGATTATTTTGAGTGATGATGATTCTGAAACCGATGATGAGGACAATGGCAAGAAGGCAAAGGAGGTGGACTTCACAGGAATGTGCTTTATGGCAAACAGTGAGGAGCTCGACAGTGATGATCTTTATAGTGATCCTGATAAGGTAAAACCTTCTTACACTGATTTATCTCGTGCTGTGCTTAGATTGGTGATGAGCTTAAGAAGTATAAAAGAAAATTAAAAATCATGATTTCATTGTTGATGGCTTAAATTCAAATCAATAGACTTAGAGCTTCTATTCCTGATGATGAATATTGTGAGTCTTGTCAAGTTTTACATACTGAGTTGGAATCTGCTAGAACAATTAATACATCAAACCTGGTTCAACTTAGTGATGTAACTGCTAAACTTGATGAGTTGAGATTGGCACATGACTCTTGTGGTGAAAAGTTAAAACTTGCACATGATGAAATTGAAAAACTCAAGTTTAGCTCTCCTACATGTTTAGAGTCAGGTATTTCAAATATTCAATCTAAAACTTGCTTTAAATGTGATTTGCTAGAAGCTAGACTTAATTCACCACAAGAAACAATTCAACAGATGCTTTATCATGAGATATCTTCTTGCTCTAATTGTCCTAAGCTTAGCACTGAAATAGAAGCTTTGACTAGACAACTTAATGATTTTACTGAAAAAGAAAGATTGGCTCAGTCTAGTGCTTCTAAAAATCTTGTGAATGAATATGTTAAATGCACAATTTGTCCAACTCTAGCTAAAGAGAATGAGTACTTAAAAGACACTTTAGAGAGATTTTCTTTTGGCAAGAAAAATTTAGATATGATTTTAGACAAGTCAAAAACAAGTGTGAAAAATCGTGGTCTAGGATTTAATTTTGTTGAGCATGCCAAGAATAATCCTCCTAAGGTTATTAAGCCTCTTGAATCTGGAAAGATTGAAGTGAAACTTGAACCAAAACAAACTGTGTTTAAATCTGCTGGCTTTGTGCAAAAATCATCAAATCATATTATAGGTGCTAGCTCATCTTCTCAAAAGAATTCTGCTAATGTTAAATTTCAATGCACCTATTGTGGAAGAGATGGACACTTGCATGAATTTTGCTTTAGACGTGCAAAGAAAGAGAAGAAGGAAAGATTGAATGCTTTGAAACAAAAACGTGCAATGTTTTTTGTTCCTAGAACTAATGTGAAAGCTAAGTTTTTTGAGAACTTTCATGATGGTTTTAAATCTGTTTCACATGCTATATTGAGATTTAATTCAAATAATTCACGTTCTTTTCGGCATTCTGATCACCTACATGCACGTGATTTTGGTTCTAGCTTTGTTGCTCCTGTTCATCGTGTGTCTCAGTACTGGATTCCTAGATCTTATTTCACTAACCCCAGTACTGTGAGACCAGTATTTTCTGTGATGTAAGGATAGCTGACAAGGATGGAGAACATGAGCTAGATTGGGTTCCGGTCTTTTACATCATTGCTTGATTGGAACATTTGATGGTTCTTCACTCCTTTGGGAGCTTCCAAGAGATCCCACTGTTTTGAGACCATGTGGAAAAGGTGATGTTGTATTGCATCTTGTTAGATTCTCAAGTTAATGATATTCTCACTACGTCGCTTGATATTTCTTGTTTTGCTCATATACGAAGTGAGTTGGGTATGTTATATCTTGGGATTGTTCTGAGCGGGAGCTTGTTTACAAATTTCAGAAACTTTATTTATTATACTTGTCAAATAAATCAATAAGTCCAGGCCATTGTAATTAAATGAATTGTAGAGCTCTCTTTATCATATTTACTCATATGTTGTGTAGTTTTGATCATAACTAGTTATAATTAATTTGCTATACTTGAACTAAAATATAACTTGGCAGAACACTTTGACTAGATTGATTATAGATAGTACTCTGCGATGTTCATCGAAAAGGATTAGCTTGATTGTGAGTCTTATTTTAAATCTTGGCTATGAGGCTCGCATGTTTCGTATTGCAATCTTTTTATGATCACTCAATTTGGCATGTTATAAAAAAAATGAGCAATAAAAAATTGAAAAGATGTATGCTTCAAGCATGCCATGGTATAAAAAAGAAAAAGCACAAAAAGTGTACAAATGAAAAGAAGTATGCTTTAAGCATGCCACCATCTAAAGAAGTATGCTACAAGCATTTCATTATGAAAAGAAGTATGCTACAAGCATGCCACATGCCTATGAATTGAGTGTGGAGCAATAGATTGCTATATGAGACTGCTAGCTCGTTTAGATTTAAAATTTGCTTCACTTCTAGGCTTTGATTTTTTGTTGTGATATCTCATTGTGCTCTTTATAATTGATTTGGTCATTGTTGAGATGCCTGTTATTAATATAAATTGTTTAATCATGCTCAAGACTGGTTTTGACATTGCTATATGATATATGATTTTATATGATCTAGATAGCTCTACTCAAATATATGGCTTGGTTCTTTTATTTAATCAACGCACAATGACTTGTATAATCTACAAAGCTTCTTGATTTTTACCCTCATTGCTCCTTCTTAGAATTGTTCATTTTTTGAATTTTCTTGATGATTACATTGCCAAAGGGGGAGACATTTGATGTGCTTTGTGAGAAATTGGAGACTTTGCTAGAATTACCTCTCTTGTGTTGAGGGGGAGAGATTTGAGATTTATGGCTTACAAAATATTTTTTCGGCTTCAGTTCTTCACTTATATCTATTTGAAGCTAATTCATCATGCTATCTTGAGATGTTGTCAATGTATTCATCAAGGGAGAGATTGTTAGACCATATGGTTAGGTCTATGTTATTTTGATGATGAATAATTGACAATGGTTAATTTGTTATGATAAATAATTGGTGATTTTATTTATCGATGTTATGCGAGGTGTGTTAGCGTGTGTGCATATGGACTGATATTGGTCAAGTTGAGACAAACTTGTGCCGAAAAGAATGCTCTTTGGTCTTTGCATGTGCAGGTTGAGTATGGAGGCGATCATGGTCGGTGACGAGGTGGACCGGGACTAGGATGGGGAGATCCGAGGTTCAGACGGTCAAGGAGGTCACGAGATGGTCGGGCTCATGCTTGGGGCGCATGGAGATTAAAGGTGGATGATGCGTGGAGAAGCTACGGGAGGTGTGGTCCTGGAGGCTTCGACACGAGACGAGTTAGAAAAGTTGGAATTTTGGAAAAACTCGTGTTAGGAAGGGTTTCGAGTTCCTTACTTGTTGGAATTGGATTAGAACTCGTTGGCTTAGGGTAAGCCCAGGTTTTAGGCCCTAGACTATAAATAGAGGTGGGGTTGGAGGCAACCCTGTGGCTTTTGGGAGAGACTAATTTCGTGCTAGGGTTTAGGGGTGTCAGGAGGGCACTTTGTAGCCACCACGATTAAGAAATAAAAGATTAGATCAGATCAGAAGTTTTTGACGGCGGCGTCTCATCCTCATCTCCCTGTGCTACGGTACACGTGCGTGAACTTAACGTAAATCCGATCGGCGGCGTGGCTCTCTCGGTGTCGTCCTGAGATAGACGGCGCGAGCAAAAAATATATATATATATATATATATATATACAGAGCGGCGGCCGATCGGATGCATGCATGTACGGGCTGATGGATAACAGAGTTGATGGCATGCATTGGTTGATGATTTTTGCCGAGTCTTGTTGATTACGCGAGCGGCAGTCGAGTTCTTCGCTGGCAAGTTTGTACGGCGGCCAAGACTTCGTTGAAGTTGTGAGCGGCGGCTGTGCGTATCGAGAACTAAAAAGGAATCGCTGGCGGCTGCATCCAAGATCATTAGCCGTGAGGTGAGAGTTGATTAGCTAAGGCTAATTAAGAATTTTCCATTACGTTGGCTTACTGCATGCATGCACGTTCTTTGAGATCTTGTGTTGGCTTGAGGTGAAAAGGTGTGTGCAGCTTTGATCCAAAAAACAAGCCACATGCATAGGTCACGTGATCTTTTCTAGACTATGGATTTTGCCATGCATGGATCTTTGATGTTGCGTTGCATGGAAAGCTAGCGTACAGAGACGCTTCTCTTGTGTTCCACATGTATATCTATTCTTCGGTTTTTCCTTCTTTGTCCAGAGAGCGGCAGCGCACAAAAAAAAATACTAGTGAGTTTCTCGGTAACTAAACTAGGTAAGCTTATTTTAATTTTTGGTACTGTTATTTTGGTTTCGTTTGTTCTTGCTATTTTTGCAAAGCTAAACAATCGAAGACGAAGGTTTGAGAAAAGTTTCATTGTGCCTGCAATCATTCACCCCCCTCTGATTGCCATCGACGATCCTACAGAGGGGGGGCGCTACCGCCGCCATGGCATCACTGCCACTTCTTCCTTTGCGACATCAGGGAGAAAATGAAGGTGTTACATGGGCAGTGGACACTAGCTGCTTGCAGTGGTGGTGACGGAGGACACGTCAAGGAAGAACTGCCCATGGTGATGTTGGATCTGAGGTATTTGGGAAGAATAGAGAAGTGGGATAAGTAGATAGATTAGGAAACGAAGAGAATGTCCAGTAGTGCCCTTCTAACTTGTGTGACTTTGTGAGGAGCGAGATGTCCGATACGTTCCATTCGCTCAGACGTTTGGACGCAAGCGTTATCCATGAAACAAATTGAAAAATTAATCATATATATTAAAGTTGAGATGCCATTATCAAAACACTCTCTATTACATAGTAACGGATAAAATGTCCCCAAAATTGATAGGCAAATTGATAAATTGTCCTTTTTATTTTTTGTATACCCTTTTTATTTCTTTTACTGTTTAACCTCATATGAAATACCCTGGTTTCTTCTTCTTCATACTCATCTCCCCTTTTTTTTCTCCAAATCCGGTCAATTGATTCTTTTTTTCTCCAATTTGGTTACCCCTCACTTTAGCTCCACTACCACCGGTGGTGCTTCACCACCGGCTTTGCTAGCACCTTCACGATGATCCTTGAGGAGGAGGAGGAGAGGAGAAGCATTTCGGTCGTGAAAAAAAGGTTTAAAAGTGATTTAAAATAGAAAAGCGCAAATGACCTACCGACTTTAGTCATTTTATTCGTTACTATATAATCGAGGCCATTGACAACTTTGGGGAATACGACCATTAAACAAACTCAAAGATCCACCGGAAGCAAAGCCGCCAAATGGCAAAGCCGAAGAAGCCCCGGGCCCCCGCCCCAGATCCACCCACCGCCGCTCGCCTCACATGGCACTCCCATGCGCCGCCCCTCGCCACCGCCCTCCTCATCTCCCTCGCCGCCCTCCTCGTCCGTGCGCTCGTCTCCGTCGGCCCCTACTCCGGTCAGGGCGCGGCGCCCAAGTTCGGCGACTACGAGGCGCAGCGGCACTGGATGGAGCTCGCACTCCACCTCCCATCCTCCGACTGATACCGCAACACCTCCGACAACGACCTCGCCTACTGGGGCCTCGACTACCCGCCCCTCTCCGCCTACCAGAGCCGCCTCCACGCCCTCCTCCTCAACACCTCCCTCCCCGACGCCGTCGCCCTCCGCTCCTCCCTGGGCTTCGAGTCTCCGGAATCGTACGCGCCCGCTTCGCTAGCTTCTACCGCTCGTAGTGTGTAGAACAGTGTCTCCGTTGTTGCTGATGCGGTGGACGGTACTGTCGTCCGATCTGTTGGTATTCTTCCCGGCGGCGCTGTGTTTCATGTGGGCGTATGCGAAGGGCGGGGCCGGCGGTATAGGGGAGGATAGGCGAGAGGGTTGGAAGTGGCTGCTCGCCATGGTTCTGATCAACCCCTGTTTAGTACTAATTGATCGTGGACATTTTCAGGTGGGGATTGTACTAACTATGTGTGTGTGCGCATTGGAGTATGGCAATAGCGCAGACTGCATTGTCCATTGTGTTACATTTCATCCGTTGGCTGATAAGTACTTGTTTTGTTTCAGTATAACTGCATCAGCCTCGGACTGACGCCTGGAGCGATTGCTGGTGTTTTGTCGAGGAATGAGCTTGTTGCTGCTGCTCTGTTCACTCTTGCAATTAACCACAAGCAGGTTCCCATCTTGTCTGGAAATGTATTTCCTATTCATAAGCTTTATCACCAAACATGAAAATACACTTTGTAGAGAGTGTCTTGCCTTTGCAAACCCACACCAACCCAACAATGAAAAGGAGGGGAGTTCCTGGGGCGGATATACTAATTTAGCCCAATAGACTGTCACTGTAAATGACAAAGTCAGTGCTCATGATTCATCTGGAAATTGAATCAGCAACAAACAAATCTGTTAATTTTTCATCTGTTGCCTTGGGATGCTTGGATCCCAGTGGTTGGAGATCTGAGAGATTCGCAATGCTGGACTAGGTTTTGTCATATATCTCCCAAAATAAATACAATAGGGCAATAGGCTATAATATTAATAAGGAACACATGCAGGGTTGGTGCAATATTAGTCCTCTACTTTTTATGCCTACTGACTCAATTACCAACTAGGTCAAGTTGGAAGTATGATGTGGATAGCTAGAGAAATGAGAGCGGGAGGTGAGCATGCTTACATTCTGCCACTTATTTTGATGGGAAATAGATTAAGTCTGATGTGTCACCTATCGGTCTAATACAGTAATGCGTGAACTTTGATCTACCAAGTTATTTGTAATACTTCCACATAACTAATCTGAGACATCTTCTCCCCATTCATATACATATTTTTAAAACATAGGGTTCCATCCTAAATATCCCACTTTTCTCTATATGTCTTTTATATGTTTGATGTGTTGCAGAGGAGCCTGTACTTTGCACCAGCTTTTTTCAGCCATATTTTGGGGAAATGCCTCAAGCGAAAGTATCCAATTTTTGAGGTCGTGAAACTCGGTTTTGCTGTATTGGGAACATTTGCTCTTGTTTGGTTGCCATATTTGCATTCTTATGAGGCTGCCATACAGGTAATGGTAGATGAACCCTCCTAGTTAGGTGAACCACAATCTAGCTGAATAAAATCTAGTATGATCTGTAGCATTTTTTTTCATTGAGCTGGTGCTGATCCTTAACATGAAACTCGCTTTATGTATAATTTACTTACTTCCCTATTTCCCTGCTTGCCAAGCAATATTAAGCTTGTTATGTCTGTCTTATCAGGTGATTTCTCGACTAGCTCCATTTGAGAGAGGTATATATGAGGATTATGTTGCGAATTTCTGGTGTAGCACTTCAGTTCTTATCAAGTGAAAGAGATTGTTTGCAATAAAACTGCTGAAACTTATAAGTCTGTCTGCTACCATCCTGGCTTTCTTGCCTTCATTTGTTCAGCAAGTCAAGTCACCAAGTAATCTTGGCTTCCTCTATGCTTTATTGAACAGCTCGTTCTCTTTCTATCTATTCTCATACCAAGGTATTTTCAACTAGTAAGTTGATAGGTTCTCTGTTTTATTTCAGATATATGCTGTTTCATTAACTCATGCTTTCTATTTCTTCAATTTGCAGTGCATGAGAAATCAATTTTGCTTCCTCTTTTACTTGCAAGCCTTTTAGCGCTACAAGAGCCTCAGCTGTATGGATGGTTCACATACTGTGCCCTTTTTTCAATGTACCCGCTTATCTGCCCTGATCAGCTTCTTCTACAATATAGCTGTTCTTGGCCTCTTCTTTCTTATCTACTACTCACCTGGTGGAAGCTACGGAAAGGCGGTGAACATTCCATCTGGAAGAAAGGCAGTTCTGAGTCTGCCGTTGTTATGCTCACTCGCTCTTCACATTGTACACCTGCAAATAGCGCCTCCCAAGAGGTATCCCTTCCTCTTTGACGCACTCATAATGTTCATTCGCTTCTCACAGTTTGTTATTTTGACCCTGTACACCAATTATAAGCAATGGATGTTGGACTTCCACTCTAGATCAGTTAGCAGGAAGAAAGATCTATGATTAAAAATTTTGATTTTTGACAGCTAATTTTACAGACAATATCACTATACCATTGTAACCTTGAGTGTGTTCCTTTGTAATGAAATTGATTCATTTTTAATGAAATGGATGGAATGTTTCCACATTGAGCAGATACAGATAAATTTCTGTATGATCAGGAATTTATGTGTAGGAATGATCATCTGTATGATCACTGGCTCACTGGAAACCAGAATGCAAGCAATGGGCATGTTCTTTTTGGCTGAAGTTTATGTCTTTTGGCTACGGTTTGGGGCTTTTGGGTTGTTCGTGCGAGAGATTACAGAGTAACAAAAACTCACGTGCGGTTTTTGCCGATATAAATGAAGTCGGCACAGTATGTACTATAATTAACTAGTAGATCCTATCTTAAAAAGATACTCCGTTTAAAAGCTAGTTGCGGTAGAAAAGCCAAAAAGTAGCTTTTAGAAGCTGAAAAGAACAGGCCCAATATGGACTCAGAAATAGCTTTTGCACTATAATAGATAGTATTGGCCGTCAGGAAATGCACTTTTAACGAAATTTGTCATGCTATCTTTAGAGCTGTTGAGTCCTTGAAATTTCCTTTTATTAGGACTACAAGTAGCTATTGTAGCATGGTAGTATTTACAATCCACAGGTCTCGAGATCAAATCTTAGGAAGTCATAGTGAAAAATTGAAATCCACATAAATAACCCACCCAACCTAGTGTTGGTGGGAATTGAACCATGATCTTGAGCTAGAGAGGAAGTGCCACACTGTTGGTACAATGGTTGGCGAGTCCTTGAATTTACATATGCTATGCTGGCATGCTTGTTTTGATTTTTGTATCGACTTGTTATGCAAATTCTCAGTGGAAATACTGAGAACTGTTTGTTTGGTGGCCTCCAGTGATACAGCTATTCCATAGCTGACAATTAGTAGCACTCTAGAGGCAGATAGGATTGTTCTTGATTCTTCTTCTAACCATACATTAGAACGTCACCATACAAGATCACTCTTTAAGAGAGTGCCAAATGCACCAAGCACATAAGATAAAAATTCTTCGCATCTCTACATATTCGTCAAGCCACTTGCTGAGGAGGAAGAAAAGGCGGTGCAAAAGATAAACCCAATCCACAAATCAGCTACTTCGGTTCGATCTTGGATTGGAGGGTATATCCTCCGCTGTAGTCGAATGAGTCGGTGCTCATGTCCTTGTCCTTCTTTGGGAGAGGATCATCGTAAGGATGGCGAGGGGCGCCCTTTGTGACGTCGAAATCCGTCGCGGACGTCGAGGCAGACGTCGTGGCGCTGCCCAGCCCCTCGCTCTGCAGCATCATCTCGATCTCCTTGACGACGTCGCTCATCGGCGGCCGGTCTCCGGTCGCCTCCTCCACGCACCTGAGGGCCAGCTGGACGAACTTGCTGAACGCCGCGAGATGGTTGGTGTTCATGATCCTGGCGTCTATCATGCCCTTGAGCCCGCAGAACTCGGTGTCGCTGATGTCGAACGCCTTCTTCACCTCGCGGACGATGTACTTCCCCTTCTCGATCGGCTGTTTCGCGATGATCAACTCAAGCATGACCACACCGAAGCTGTAGACATCGCTCTTCTCGGTCAGTTGCTGAGACATATAGTACTCAGGATCCAGATAACCCTGCAGGATAACAAATGGAGCAAAAAAGAAAAAAGTGTCAGAGTCACCAGAAGAGTCATCGGCGGCGACGCGGATGCAATAATGCACGCACTCATAGTATGAGATGTGCCGTGAGCGTACCAGTGTTCCTTTCACTTGGGTACTAACGTGCCCCCTCTCGCTGTCGGATACTAATTTGGAGAGGCCGAAGTCGGCGACCTTGGCTGTGAGGTGCTCGTCCATGAGGATGTTGCTGGACTTGACGTCCCTGTGGATGATCGGCGGGTCGGCGAGCTCGTGGAGGTAGGCCAGCCCGCGCGCCGCGCCGAGCGCCACCCGGAGCCGCTTCTTCCATTCGAGATGCAGCCCGCTCTTCCCTGCAGTTTTTGGTGCCAAACAGCTTCAGCGACGTCGGCAAAAGGACACAGTGCCGTGCGTGCTCCTGTTTGGTTCTTACCGGAGAGGCTGTCGCGCAGCGTGCCGCCGGACATGAACTCGTAGACGAGCATCTGCTCGCCCTGCTCGAAGCAGAAGCCGACGAGGCCCACGAGGTTCTTGTGGTGCACCCGCGAGAGCAGCTCGATCTCCGTCTTGAACTCCTGCCCGCCCTGCATGGCCCCCTGCTGCGCCCTCTTGATGGCGATGAACTGCCCGGTCGGCAGCATGCCTCTGTACACCTTGCCGTACCCGCCGTAGCCGAGCTCGTTTGCTTCCGCGAAGTTGTTGGTGCTCCTCTTGAGCTCCTCGTAGGAGAACCACCTCGCTCCTTTCAGCCGCGGCGCGCCGCCGCTCTCCTCGCTTCGAGCCCACGACGCTGCACCAGTTGACACAGCACAGGTCTCATTTGTGTCAGATGAACAAGGCGACAGGTTCGGTTTTGTCAGGGAGAGTACGTACCGAAAGGCCCGCCGAGCTCCTCCCTCGCCTTCTGCGCTCGCCGCCTCTGCACGAGCGCGTAGACGGCCGCTCCGACGAGCGCAATGGCCAGCACACCGCAGCCAGCCGCTATCCCGATGACCACGCCCTTGCCCTTCGACGACGACCCGTTCTCTGCAACCATCCACCCATCGACTCAGTACCTCACCACTTACTGAAACCATCGACGCGCACAAACACACGCTGGAAAGCACGCATTTCACTGTTTCAGCAGTGTTCTGAACCTGGAAAGGGATACGGGGAGGCGATGAAATAGTAGGGGCCGAACTCCCTGGGCGGCTTGAAGGTCTGGTTGCTGAGGCCGAAGCCGATGCGCATGACCTCGGAGCGGTTGAAGTAGGGCTCACCGGAGGGGAAGAGCTTGACCTGGACCTGCATGTAGGCGTAGCTGTTGAAGAAAGGGTTGTGCAGGTAGACGGAGCCCGGGGTGAGGTCCAGCTTGGTCCACAGCTTGCTCTCCAGCTCCTGGAACACCGTGCCGTTGGACACGTCCCGGAAGAAGGGCGCGCGGAAGTACATATCGCCCTGGTACGGGTACGCGCACACGCAGCTCTGTGGGCTCATGCTCTGCTCCGACGGGCACGTCCCGGAGGAGCACTTCACCAGGCTCGTCGAGTAGGGCTGCGGCGGCTCGCGCTGCATCACGCTGCAGTACTGCGTGTTCGGCAGGCGGTCGCACACCGGGTTCCCGACCAGCCTAAATGAACACGGATCAGGAGGAGTTTGTAAGATCACAATTTAGTAGGATTGCCGTTGTTTGGGAACCGGAAGTCGTCACTCACGCGAGGGTGCCGTTGTAGCTGGAGGTCACCGTAAAGGACTCGAAGTGGTTGTTCTTGAAGCTCACGATGTTCAGCTCGCTGCTGATGCTCTTGCCCATGTCGAGGGTGCCATTGAACTGGTTATCATCGAGGGTCCTGCGACGAACGTTGCAATTAAGGCATTGTCAGTTTTGTTACTGCATTGTAACAATGATCAGTTTCTGGTTCGATCCAGAAGGTTGGCGTGTGAACTTACACTTGCTGCAACTCCGGGCTGCTGCTGAACAGCATTATCGGCAGCGGGCCGTAAAGATTTCCGGATTGTATGATCCTTGATGGGCACCACAAGACCATGTCAAGTTCGGTTACATGAACATATGATGTGAATCTGCAAGGTTCGAGACAAACTTACAAAGCTGAGAGCTGTGGCAATCTCCCAAACCATCGTGGGCTCTCGGAAGGATCAAATGTGTTGTTGCTCAGATCACTGTTGTGTAGTTAGACCAGAAGAATTTTCAGATCAAGCTTGCATTGTGGTGGTTCAAATTAGCAGCAGAAATCTTGTGCAGTGCTGATTGCTTACACATAATTGAGAAGAGTCATCCCAGATAGATCGGGCAATGGTCCGGTAAGCTGGTTGTTGGCTAAGTGGCTGAAACATGCCAGTAATTTGTTCAGTATGAATATAGCTTCTCACAATGATACTTGTACGTGGTATTCAGCAGTTCTTGGACAACTTACAGCTCGTTTACTTTAGTGAGTTTATTCAGATTTGCGGGAACTGGGCCAGAGAGGGAATTTCTATCCAGCCGGCTGTCCAAGCAAAACATAGAAAGAGACCAAGGATTCATATTCGGGCCCATCCAACAAAACAAGAATTGTGCCTAGTTTCGTCTGAAAAGGACACTTACACAACTTCAAGTGTACTAACAAACCCAAGAGAGTCTGGGATATTCCCGGTGAATTTATTTCCATCGAAGAGCCTGCACCAAATATCTTAAGGTGTCAGTTCATGTTGCCAAACCGAAAAAATTCTAGAAACAGGACATCAGGAGCTCACAGATGAATCAGTGTCATCTCAGGGCTGAAGAGAGCATCTGGAATTGAACCAGACAATTGATTGTTATTGAAGTGGCTGCAGAGAACCAGAACGATATGGTTAGTGATACATTCCATTTTGGATCTCTGCTTGAGGAATAGCAATGAACAAATTTCTTAGGACCTACAAGTGTTTGGTTTTGATAAGCTTATCTAGACCCATTGCACCATTTGTCGAGATCGGTAAGGGACCGCTCAATTGATTGTCGGCGATGTCAAACCAATAGAGGTTGGAGAGCTTGCCCAGAGAAACTGGTATTTTTCCAGAGAACTGATTTGAGTTCAAAGCCCTGAAATAGTGTTTGATGTCATTCTCTATCTGCAAAGTGCGAACACTAAACTACAGAAGCACAAATGCACAGTATCATCCGAGCTGACTCGTTAGTCCTACACCAATGAGTGATCCATACATGAATAACAAATTTTGCAGATTTCCTAGCTCATCCGGGATGTTGCCATGAAAGTTGCAACCGGCCAGAATCCTACAAAGTAAGCAGTACATGAGCATAGCAACATCTATGAAGGGCGAAAGCAGACATATAAAAGAAGGAAAAGACCACGGGACACATTCAGAACTTACAAGGTCGTAAGCTGCTTCAAGTTTCCAATGGTCGGAGTGAGCACGCCGCTAAGGTCCTTATTGAATGACAGGTCCCTGCATATACACACACAATTGCTCATGATTCAGCGATGCAAGCTGCAAGAACAGAAAGTTTAAGAAAATATTTAGCCTGGCACTGTGCTGCTACATACAGGGTATCCAGCTCGCTCAGTTGCCCTATGTCAGCAGCTAGAACTCCTTTGATGCCCATGGTAGACAGTTTACTGAAATAGTTGCATAATGGTAAGTAGACTTGGCAGAGTTTGCAATGAATTTTTCTCTGAGTTGTAGGGAACTTACATGGAGATCACTTTGTTGTTACTGCATGCCACTCCTTCCCATGGCGAACCACCGCAGGGATCATCGGACTGTCCCCAGGTTGGCGGTGCGTTCTGCCACTGATCCATTAACGCTCGGAGAACAGTAGCTGCAATCAACTCCATGGTTCATTTCTTACTTCAGGTAAAGCTACCACATGAGAGAATTATTACCGTCCCTAATTCTTGATAAAGAAATATCACAAAGCAGCTCAAATTTCACAAACAATATTTTTTTCACCGCCTGAGGATAACACAATCATGGAGACATATCTAGTCTCATGAGTCAACGAAAAAAGAGCAAGCTCGCTACGCATGCTTTTCTTTTCTTCTTGTGAAAACTAAGAAAAAAATATCTTAAAGCAAGTGAATTTAAGGTTGAGTCATGGTACTCACTGTCCTGGCTATCTGTCACGTCATGGCTTGCTCGGACACACACCGAGAGTACCACCACCGCAGCAAGAACCACCCCTCTCATCCTTGCGCTGCATCCAGGTGCTGCAGCCTCCATGCACGAACCGCGCCGAGCTCGCAGGCCGAGGTGCGGTTTTAGGTCGCCCAGCCACTTAGCAAAAGCTCGGGGATGGCAAGACAACCACCGGTACCACAACTGCATCCCATGATGCACCTCATGATGGGACGTGCATTCAAGAAACCAACATGATTAGATTGGAAGTTAGAGAAAGGAGAGGGGGAGAAAGAGAGGGAAAGATACACAGAGGGGGAGGGGCCAAGGAAGGAGGTGGCAACGACGACTTGACTTGAAAGCAAGCCAAAGCTCCCCAGCAAGCACTACTAGCTAGGTAAGCACGCCCAAGTCGTCCCCCTCTCACTGTCTGCGCCTCTGCGGAAGACACCACGCGAGTGGTCAGAAAGGCAGGATACGGCCTCATGCTCTTAACCCTTGTTCTACGGTAGGCACAGTGCATTAGTGTTAGCTCATGGCATGGACTCATGGTGCTTAAAAGTTTGTTTTCATGGGGCTTAAAGGGTGATGACGGGGAGCTTAGTGATGATGAGGGGTGTGATTCAAGGTACGTAAAGGGAGGCAATTAGGTGGGGATTAAAAAAATACTACCCATGATTGACATTATTCTTTTTCAGGAACTTTTGCACCGGAAAAAATGTATAAGCAGAAAGGACGTTGTTTGGGTTTTCTAGGTTAAATTTCGGAAAGAATCAAAAAATAGATTTTTCTAGGTAATTTAAGAAGCTATGTTTTGGAGTACGTAGCAAAATCATGGCTTGTTTCAGAAGCAAGGTTGATGAAAAGGCCAGCTGTAATGCTGCGGTTCATGGCGTCATGATATCACAAGAAATAGGTTTAGTTAGGAATAGTAAGCCAGTGCAAGAGGTCGTCGGACTGTGACTCGCTGATGTTAGCGTGAGCAAGACAGTGAAATGAAAGGTGTCTAGGAGTGATATGAGCTTTTTTTTTGTTAGGGTTCTTAAATTTTGAACTGTTATATCTAATCTAAAATTTAGATTTCCTCATTATCATAAACCATATAAATTATCTCATTTCTTTCCTCTTCCCTCCCCAAACCCAAGCATCTCCCCACCCTATTGCTGAAACTAGACCACCCCTCGTTGCCACACTGCTGCCGCTCCTCTTTCTCCCACCTCACTCCATCCACCCTAAGCACCCTCCCGCACCGCCTCCTTCTTCTTCTTCTCTCCAGCCAAATCCCCGGCCGCCACCCTTATTACTCGTCTTCGGTGGCTATTGCCATAGGATATGTCACCGCCTCTCGTTGCCTCTTAACCGCTCTTGTCTTTGATGTCCCCTTAGATCTCTAGTACCTGCTGCCACCTCGCTGCCCCACCGCCATCGTCACTCCCCCTGGCCTCCCTCTATAGCCAAGGAGCTCCAGTGAACCCAACTCTAACCCAAACCCTAAACCTAACTCGCCAGAGCTCATCATCAGAGTTTTGCCATTGGTCATCGGTAGCCAGAGACACCAGTAGAGGAGCAAATCTTGAGGCAAATCTGAGGATGAAAAATTCGTGTACTCCCGAAAAGCTAAGTGAAGTGAACCTCTTTTTTACCGACTAGCTCATGCATTATTAAGGGCATCTCCAATGGTCTGAGTCAGCTAGATATATGCATGTACACATCAGCATATATCCTATGTGGAGGAAAGAGAGTATGCAAAAAAAAATCGAGCCAGCTCTTCCTTAAGCACTAGTCTATAACGCCAAACGAGGCATCATTTATAAATTCTGTGTGTGCATGTAAGCATCAAATAGCTATCCTTATAGATAGTTCTTTAGAATGTTAGCTTTAGTGTGTACTATATAAATGATGTGGAAGTCTTATAGTTAGTTGCTAGCTATAACCATTGGAGATGCTCTAAGAGTCATGATGGTGATTGGTGATGATGAATGGCCGTGAATCATGGTAGAAGTATAATTGGTCCGAAGGTGAAAATTTCGTGTACTCCTAAGGTGAGAAAATATCTGAGAAGGTTCTTGATTTTATTGTGATGAACTATTATTAATTTAGAGGAGTGGAAATTTAGAATTGGTAAATTTATAGTTTTTTCTAGACAACTTACAAGAATGGATGATTTTGAAAATTTTGAATCATGAAATGATTTGGTTTGATCTAGATTAGTGTATATATGTTGCAGATACATGTTACAACTAATGTGTGTCAAATTATGAAGAATTTGTACCCCAGAAACGATTTCTTGGTCTTTAGATGTGCATGGTCGTTTGGAGTTAACCATGGTCAACAACGAGAATCGGAGCTACGCTTATGGAGGAGCCGAGGCTTAGAACGATCAAGGATACCAGGTGAGATAGATAAGCTCAAGCATGATACAAGGAAGACAAAAAAATATTGAATGGAAGTTCGAGCAACGGATTGTACCGTATGTCTTGGTCGGTCTTAGTGAGATATGGTCCGGTAGAACCGGAATATGAGAAACTTACCGACCTGTGTCAAGCCAGTGGTGCATCTACACATTGTAGGCATGACGATTGCTTGCAATAGAAGATGAAGAACGGGTCAAGAAAATATACTTTTGTAATTTGACTAAAATACAAAAAACTATCTTAAATCAAAACCGCGGTGCTTGGTAATACGGTTTAGGTCAAGGAAAAGTTGAGAAGATCAAGTTGAATCAAAACTATATGAGTTAAAACCTGTGTGTATAAAGTTATCGGGTCTTTTACATATGTGCTAAGTGGACAACTTTGTTGGTTTTTGCTCTTCTCTATCCTCTTTTTGATCTTGTTGTGACCAAGGATATGTAAGAGATAAAGATAACATCCAGAAATCAATCTCAATCCATCTGCGCACTTGGTTGGTATGTTTACGAAGAAACCTAATTTTTACTCTTTTTAGCATCCTCATGTGATTTTTTTGATTTAGTTGTTTTTCCTTGATTTTTTTAGTGTTCTTACTTGCTATGATATATGAGAATACATTTAGAGTTACCTTAGCCATCAATTACTCACGAGTAAGTTATATTCACCGTTTTTGTTTTTTTGGCCGGTTTTGATGCAACCTTCTTCAAATAGAAAAATGTCATAACTTTGGCAACGATTTTCTTGATCATTAATTAGAATAAATTCCTAATATTATAAAGAAGGCACATACCAAATTTTAAGTTATTTAGAGTTTCCGTTTGAGAGTTAGCTTAATTTTAGGTTTTGACTCGGTTTTGGTATAGCAAAACTTAATGAACCAAAAGATCCCAACTCTCTTAAGTTATTTTTTGTTTTTTGGTTGGGATAGGTTTTTAAGGTCATAATGTAGCCTTGTTTCAAGTTTTAAGTATTTTGGATCTACAGATCAAAAGTTTTATAAATTTTTGGATTTTAAATAGTGTTGTTTTTGTATTGTTTACTAAACAGTCTGAAATAACTGGAGCATCGCTATTTTTTGGATTTTTGGTTTCTTGATCTTCATAACTTTTCATAGATTTTGGAATAGAGAATTGTCAAATACTTAGAAAAAAATTGAAAGTGCCATTTATCCCTCTATTGTTATACTAGTTCTATATGATCTAAAGCAGAGTAAATCCCATGGCATGATTGTGATGTTTTTACAAGAATATTTAGATAATAATTATTAAAAAAAAGGATCAAGTACCCGGGATTAAACTCTTTTGGAACATACTTCATGTAGTTACCTGCCTGTCGTGTGCGTCCGGAAGAACCAAAACATCATCACGAGGTCTTCGCACAGTACAACTCGTGCCTTTGATCGCGATGATGCCGGTGTTGAAAACAACGTAAAAGTCGTAGAAAACTAGAAATAGCTAGAAAACTAAATAAACCTAGGTCACACTCACGAGTGCGAAATCTGGACACATTTGGACCCCTAAACACCCGAAATTCCACTTTTGGCCCCTAAATCAAAAAAATTTCGTTTCTGGACCCCTCCCGACCGCGCGTTCGCGAGCTGGTGCCACGTGTCCCGGACGCGCGGTCGGCGGCGGCGCGATCGCGGCGGCGAGCGGAAGCGCGCGCGCGGGCGGCGATCGCGCGCGATGGAAGCGAGCGATCGCGCGCCACCGGGACACGTGGCGCCATCTCGCGAAACGCGCGGTCGGAAGGGGTCCAGAAACGGAATTTTTTTGGTTTAGGGGCCAAAAACAGAATTTTCAGGTGTTTAGAGGTCCACATGTGTCCAGATTTCCACGAGTGCAATGTCCTTCCTAGGAAATTTTTACGCCAAAAGGGAGCAGGAAACACAATGAGCAAGTCATGCAACAGACTCCATGGAAGAAACCTCGACATAAGGAGCAGAAGAAAAAGAATATAAGGTGCCGTTCGGTTAGACTGGAATAAACTGATTTATATCTAAATTTATATTGTAATTGATTAAAATTACACTGTAGCTGATGGTAGCTTATTTAACATAACTAAATTTTAAAAAATGAAAATAAAAAACATATTAGCCCATCACAGATAATGCAAACGAATACGGGAAAAATCGGTAAAAAAGCTAAAAAAAACAAAAAAAAAGAGATGAAATTTAAAAGTAGTAAAAAATAAGCCAGAAACTCAAGTCAAAATGTGCGGGGCCTAAATTTGATTTACACATAAACGGCACCCTGTCATATCTTACAAAACACTTTAACCCTTCTCAAAATTTTACCAAACATGCTAGTAAAAATTTCGAGTTACACATGGCAAATTCTGGAAGATGATATTTGTGGGGAAACGTAAAGGCAGCTGTGGTGGATGCATTAGCCACTCATACGCCATTGCTTCTCTTGGTGCTGAACAAACAACTACTGGCAACCGAAAAATCTCAAGTTCTCAAGTGGAAGATAAAGCTCCATGTCTCAAGCCCTAGGGGAAGTGGATCGGCCGACATTATAAATTGCTATAATGTTAGGGTATGTACATCTTTTAGCATTTAAACTAGAGGCTAGTAGACACATCACCTCTTTATAATATTATTATTAGCTATTTTTACTTTAACCATTTGCATCACCTACATGTGCTAAAATTGTATATTTAGCTAAAGAAATGATCAACTTTTTTTGACCTTAGCACCAGCTTTTAAAGTTTGCTTTAGTGTCATGCAATCTAGGTTTAGAACCTACTCCTGCAACCGTTGACATCAGTGTTAAGAAATTTCACTCACCTCTAATATTGCCTTAGCACCTAAGAATGCACATGCTTACTACTATTTTACTTCACACTGGCACAACAACGTATACTACTGTGTTGCTATTATACGATCAATATTTGACAAAATAACGTAAAGAGTCTCAAAACCGCGAGAGGACAGGACATCTTAGGGTTCGTCTTGTGCATGCTGTGAAGTGTGAGTTGTGAGCAGAGGGGTTGAATTGTTTAGAGAGCGGGCCCACAGTCATTATAAGTCCCTTGCTCCACTGGTTCTGTTGCTGTGGTCGACGGTTTCACGTGAAAAAAGTGGTTTATGACTGAAATTTTATTGTAACTGGCTGAAATTATACTGTAGAGTATGGTGATTTATTTAACCTAACCAAATTTTAAAAAAAATTAAAAATAGAAAAAAAAACATGTTAACCCATCACGGATAATGCAAACAAATACGGGAAAAAGAACCGGCAAAAAAAGTCAAAAAGTCAGAAAAATGCGAAATTTATAAATAGTGAAAATAAGTCAGAAACCATAAGTTTAAGCTGAAATGAGCTGGCCTTGATGTTCATTTTCTCTTCCAATTGAAGATGAATTTAATGTTGATCGGGATGGATATCTGCTACATATCTGTTAGTCAGAGCAGTGAACGGGACTAGGGATAGCGCAATTTCCCTGCTACCAAGTCCAAAAGATTTTTAAGTAAACAAACGGCACTCGTTAACTGATGCGTTCAAAGGTTTGCGTCAGATGAAAATGAGGAAGTTGAGACTTGTTCACGTGCCTCGGGCCTTTCTTTTTGTAGTCACACCATCTAGTTTATCCTTCCTTCACCGGCGATGAACTCAGTCGACTAGCACTGTGGGGGAGGGCAGCGAGGAGAATAGATGGAGCGAGAAGAAAGAGGGTGGCAGAGTTAGTCCTTTTATCTTCGTGATACCACGTATCTAATTGAGCCTGGGGATTCATCTTGGCAAAGCTTCCATAGCTTTTTAACACTGGAGCAGGGGCGCTACCGCTCGGCGAGCTGGGCTCGCCGGCGACATGGACTTCCAGTTCATTGCGTCCTGGTTAAATATTTTGGATAAAATTGATCAAAATTTTGGCAATTTTGGTCATTTCGTTACCCAATGAAAGGGAAAACATTCAATCAAATTTTAGCCGAATTTGTCTTCATTCAAAATTTATCCAAATCTAGTTAAATTTCGTCAAAATTCAAATAAATTTTAAAATTTTCGTCCGAACTTATGAGCTAAATCCTGAAATTTCGTTCCATTCGCTCGTTTCACTGGCTGACAAAACTTTTTCCGATCCGAAATATCTTTCCCTGCGTTGCGTCTTCCGAACTAGTGACAAGCAGCGGCGCCTGCTGAGCGGCAGGGCGCGCACCATCGTGGCACGCTCCGTGTCTAAAAAATTCTGGCCCCGTGGACTCATCTGACTCCGCATGTTTTTAGGCCGGCGTTCACAGGCGTTTCCGTGGGACCAGCCGACGTTAATGCTGAATCCGTTTTCGTCAACCGACAGGACGCTACTGGCAGTTCATCACCCACGGACGGAGCGTTCTTGTGGGGACGGGAGAGACGAGAGGCGCACGGCCCACGTAGAATCCTATCCGAAGACGTAAATCCAGCGGTGAAGCACGTGAAGACATCCACCCATAAATGCCCAACACGGTTTGGGACCAGGCCGACCTCGATCGTCGGTCCAAAACCAAACGTCGAGTTGAACCCTGTCGCGACGCCGTACCTGCCTGCCAGCGGCGAACCTGGTGGAAGCAGAATAAAATTTAGTAGTTGCTAATAGGATAAGACTAATATAACATAAGCGAATAAAATATAAATTAAACTTTTTTAATCTAAAATCACATCTAAACAGAAAGAGAATACAGTGAAAATGTAAAACACAATAAAGGTTGTACGTTGATAATAACTAGTGTGTTTCCAAAAACCTATAAATATATATAAGTAGCTATCTATACATCAAAATTAGTAAAAATAGTGATACAACCATAAATTGTCATTGTGAATAGTTATTACATTATGTTTTGTGGATCAACAATGATTCATTGGGATTGCAATCCATCTAAGTCTTCTTGATCAGTTACTGCTCTCGTTAGTATAATGCATATAACTTGAATTGGATGCAAAATATTTATGTAACCTTTGTTTCCTTATTTCTTGCAAATCCGAAACTAAATCACGGTTTCACAAAATTGAAAACTTGATTTGTTTTTTAAGTACCTCATGTCCTGTGTCTCGGTATCTAATTGCAAAACTTGTTGTCATTTGTCACACTCGCACTGGCCTTGCTGCTTGCCTGGGCTGTTGCCTACCTGCCCGGCACACAACGTAGAATGTCTGCCCTATTGCCTATGCTACCAACTGCTGCACCGCACGCAGGATCGTGCCGCGTAGCACTGCCCACTTGTCGTCACATCTCACCCCCCGCGTGCGCCGCTCGATACTTGTGTTGGCTTGACGTGGCCCAAATCATTTCTCTATTCTTCTTCTACTCTTACCTTCTTCTACCTCTAGAGCAGCTAATCTTCAAGCCATGACGCCCAATAGATAAAGATAGTGGTGTCTAAATAGGTCGTATCTAATGGGTTGGTCCATAGTCCAATACTATAGGCACGGCATGGTATGAAAGCCGATAGGTCGGGCTAGCATGACACAAATGGGTGGGCCATGTCTGGGCTCCGCTCGATCCACCGTGCCGACACGGCATGGCATGAAACAGTGGCGTGCCCAGGCACAACACGACGCACCTGGCACGCATGGCCTGTCAGCATGATTTGGCACATTTGGCACGTGTAGCCCGTAGGCACGGCCCATTAGGCACGAAAGTCGACCGTTAGGCACAAGAACAATATGATGAGTATGGCCTTTTTAGCCCGTTTAGCACGATAACGGTCGAATTTTGAAAATTATGGTCATTTATAAGTTTAAAAATACGAAAAAAAAATAAAAAAAATCTTAAAAAATTTTCTATAAATAGCCAACATATCCCCTCATGCATCCATACTCAAACCAATAATCTCCTATCATCATTCTCTTGTGAAAAATCCTAAGCCCTTTGCGATAATTTGGCAAAATTCGAAATCTAGCGTATAGTCAAGTAAAGAGGTAACAATACCAATTTTTATGTTCTTATTTCTCTTTATTGTGATATAAAATAGGTAATGGTTTAATTTTGTATTTGTATTTTACAGTTTTTCGCATTTCTAAATTTCTTTATGGCACATTTTGATGAATTTGCTGCTAGTGAGCACAAAATTAATTTGAAAGATCTCGCATCTTCGGGACGTCTCCACCTCCACCTCAAACAGCTGAGGCAGCTGCCGCCGAGCAGACAATGGTTGTACCATTGTCAGGCTCTACCAGTGCCTCTGCATCAGAAAGCACTAGAGCAAAAAGGTCCAGACCCAGCACGTCAGACGCGTTGGTAGATTTCGACAAGGTCATGAAGCAATTGCCATCCAGGGATCAGGTAAGAGTTATTGTTTATAAAATATATCATTATGAATTGTCTGCAAAGTATACAGGTGGAACCGAGCACTTGCATAGACATGCCCAAAAATATAAAGAAAAACAAGGCATCACCATGAGGCAAACGTAGTCGACGTACAACCTCGATGATATGGTACGTATGTGGGATTATAAGCCAAGGTAGCTCGAGAATTTTTAGCCCATTTAATTGCATTGTAAGATCTTCCCTTTAACTTTGTTTCGTCAGATGTACACTAAAAGTACATTAAAACTGCTCACAATCCTATATTTACTCTGGACACACAATCACTAGATATTTAGTTAAATACTACAATAATAGTCATGACAACAATTAAATAACTCTTTGAAACATATACATTTTTTGTGGCATTGACCTTAGAGATATGGGGTGGACGTTCTAGGGTGGAGTATCTTAGTTTAGTCGCTCATTACATAAATGATGGCTAGACATTGGAAAATAGAATCATAGGCTTCAAACTAATTGGCGTAGCACATACGAGTGAGAATATAGCAGAATATATTATCAAAGTTGTAGAAGATTTTGGTCCTACAAAATAATTTTTTTGCAATTACCTTGGACAATGTTGAAGCAAACTTCAGGGCAGTGAATATTTTCACTCCCTTATTTGGTACATACGTTGAATTCTTCTTGCTGTATTTAACAATGCACCTTCCATGTTATTATTCTTATTTGGTGAGGGCAGAAGGGAGAGAAGGTGAACCTAGGGAAGGGCTCGGCACGACTCAGGGCTCACCGGGTGGTGCTGCCGACGGGGCGGCCACAGGGAGCTCGTGCGGAGGCGGCGGTGAACTCAGGAAAACAGGGAAGAACTGAGCAGGAACCCGATGGGGAGTGAGGGGAAGGTCAGCAACCCCTTTATATGGGCGAGGGAAAGGGTTGGTCGCTGGGCGAATTGAAGACACGCACGGTGGTGGAGTAATGTCGGCATGGGCGGCGACATTGAAGACGGGACAAGGCGTAGGGGAGTGGCGCGGGCTAGTGCTAGACGGCGTCAATGCGGCTTCAATGTGATGCGATGGAGGAGAAAACCGGGGGTGGAGCTGGCTTGACCACAGCGGGAAGGAGGGAGGCGACGCGTGGCAGAGCTAGGGAAGACAAGGGTGGAGCTAGGCGTAGGCGCGGTACGGCGCGGCGACGGCGGTGTCACAGGGAAGAGCTAGCGCCGGGGGAGGGGAGGCACCGAGGACGGCAGTGGCGCGGACGGCGCGTGCGCTGCGCGCAGCCGAGAAGCAGGGGAAAGGAGGAAGACAGAGGCGGCTGGGCCAACAGCCAGGAGAAGGGGAAATGGGCCAAACGGGCTGAGAAAAAGAAAGAAGAAAAAAAAGAAAGAACGGGCTAGAAAGAAAAATGGGCCAGGGAGAAAAGAAATGGGCTGAGCCCAAGAGAGATTTTTGGGGATTTTAAGAATGTAAGAATTTGGATTTGTAATTTGGTTTTGAATTTGAAACTTAGTTCGAAATTTTGGATTCATCATTTTTATTTTAGGATTGTTTGAATTTTGAGAAATAATTCTTAATTTTCTGAATTTAAATTTTCAGATTTGCAAATTGGATGGAAAGGAATTAATATTTGTTGCCAATTTCTATTCTTGGTTTTGAATCCCCATATTTCAAATTTTTAGATTCGAATTCAAGACTTCCAAGGGAATTTGAATTTTCTAAATTTTAAACTTTAAATTTTGGTCTTTGATTCCAAGGTCTTGATTTCCATTAACTGGGCTCACCAAAAATCTTTAAGATACTCTAGAAAAACAATAAAAAAGTTTTATAATTTCTGTAATTATAGTAGTTCACTGTTTGGAATGTTACAGGCTTACAGCTGCCCTTCTGGTGGGTCTGCCCCGGCTGCCTGGCACACGCTCACGGCTCACTTCTCCCTACGATGCTGCGTGGCTGCATCCAGCTGTATACACTTCTTCACCAGCATACGTCCACGCGACCACGCGAGAGCCATCCATGCGTGGCCAACAAAAAAAAGCCGGCTCAATTAGCGTGTTCCCGTCGAGACAGCTGGGGGTAGCATCCCAGATGGCCATGGCACTTCGGGTGGGGTGTTGACGTGTTGTGTGTCGTAAAAATTCACAGGGGTAGCATCTTATGCCGTTTTCCTCTCCCCTATTATGAATGTAGAGTAACGCAGGGCTATCTAACCATTTTTTAAAAATCAAGTCAGATTTTGGATGTCCCGAATGCTTTTGTATTCATGTAATTCTAGCATATCCTTACACCCCCCACCACCACCAGCTGCCGCATCTACGGCATCTAGCCGTCTCAAAACCAACTTGACCTACGTTGTCCTTGTGACTTCAATTGGTCAAAAGCACAGATCTTGGCACAGCAACAAAATCAGATTTTGGCGAGAAATTTGTCGCTTGATCATTAGCGATTTCGTTTATGTAATTGTTAGTGTTTTGGTCTGGAGTAGTTCGCACTTTGTCGAAAATACCGAAACCAGATTGGTTAGAGCGAATTTTGGACACATATGGACCCCTAAACATCCGAAATTCCATTTTTAGCCCTCAACCAAAAAAATTCCGTTTTTGGACCCCTCCCGACCGCGCGTCCTCCGTGTGCCGCCACGTGTCCCGATCGCGCGGTCGGCAGGGGAATCGCGCGGTCGGGCGGGCAGACGCGCGGCGGCGGGAAATCTCGCGGTCGGCGCGCGCGACGCGCGGTCGGTGCGGCGGTCGCGCGCTCGAGAGGGCGATCGCGCGCGGCCTTCGAGCAAAGGGTCATGCGATGTGGTACCGCGACGACCCGTGCTACGATGCGATCGTCGCGGTACCACACCGCACGACCGGACACGTGGCGGCTCCAGGGTGAACGTGCGCTCGGGAGGGGTCCAGATTTGGAATTTTTTTGATTTGGGGGCCAAAATGGAATTTTGGGTATTTAGGGGTCCAAATGTATCCAAAATTCGGTTAGAGCCGGGTTGCACAAGCAATATGTGAGGATTGGGTATATTCAACAAATCATCGTTCTAGAAACAATTTAGGGGTATCCCTGCTTATATTAAACAAACGCTCACGCATCGCTCACCTCCACCTCCCCACGACCGCTCACCTCCACCTCTCGATCTCGGATCGGCCCTCCTCCCCTCTTCGGCGGCCTCGCCGCGTTGAGGGGAGGGGTCCTCCGTGGTTTCTTTAACCCTAGCCGCAGCTCCCGCGCCGAGCTCGGGCGGCGATGGCGCGCGCTGGCGCGCGCGGCGTGGCGGCGGGCGCGCAGCTCCCGCCGGCGAGATCGGGCGGCGGTCGGCGCGCGCGCGCGGCGCAGCGTGGCGGAGGCGGCGGCGGTCGGTGGATTCGAGTCGGCGGGTTCGCGCGAAGCGGCGACCGGTGGTCGCCGACGCGGGTTTTGGGACGGCGGCCGCTCTAGCGGCGCGCGCCGTCGGCCTGAGGTGGCGGCTCGTGCGCTTCCGGCGGTGATGCGGCGCTCGCCCGCCGCCGTCGCGCGCCGCCGCACCGCCGTCTCGCTCGCCGCCGTGCCGCGCCGCCGCCGCCGCCGTCTCCGCTCGCCGCCGCCGTGCCGCGCCGCACGTGCCGCTTTTTCCTCAGTTTGCTCCGCCGACGGTGAGAGTCGGGAGGCGTGCGTAGCTGCCGCCGCGGCGCCCGCTGCTGTTCGCGGTGAGGAGGAAGGTGCAGGGGACTAGGGCCCTCGGTTTATGTGGACTCACGCGCGGTGTTCTTCGACCGGGAGAGTGGCAACCAGGAGCTCAAGAACGACTTCAAGGTCCTCTTCATCACTCCGAGTTCAAGTTAGTTGCGGCGGCAGCAAGTAGGCGGTGGTGATCCACGGGCCGCTCGGACCCGGTGGCGCTTAGTCGTCGCATAGTGGTTTCTACATTGGCGCCATTGCGAAGCGGCTCGTCGTAAAGTTCAAGGGTGGCTATGCCATGGCCTTGAGGCGCAGGGCCCCGAGTGTTGGTGGCGGTCTATTTGCGTGTGGGTAGTGCGTGGGTGCTATGGTTGTCTTTGGCGAAAGCCTTGCTTGGGTTTTTACCGGCTCGATATCAATGACGCCGGCGCCATTATCCTTCCCGGAGGTGTGTCATGGCACTCACGTAGCTCTCATGGTCACCGATCTCCAAGTGAAAGCTTTGCCTCGGTGAGGCGGGCGGCGTCGGCGACTCGTCGCCTTCTTGGAGACGTCGCCTCGAGGTCCATCTTCACGCAGCGCACCAAGTTTGGGTAGCTCGATCGGATGAGGTTAGGGGCTTGGTTGTAAGCAAGGACGGAGAAAAATGCTGAAGCTTAGCCTTTCTAGTTTTTTCATAGTCCTTTAGTTATCTTTCTTGTTGTTTTATGTACCTCAGTTTTGAGGCTTTGAGGCTAAGAGCTCGTGTATCTTTTGGCTGTGTATATCCTTCGTGGATATAGAGGCTGGATTTTATATCCTTTATCTAAAAAAAATATTAAACAAACGTGATTACGACACACCCCTAGATTACATTTTTGTGTTTGAATTATGAAAGAAAAACTACAGGTTGTTAGAGAAGGAGGCAATAGGGTCGTTGTGGCTTAAAATTTTAGAACTTTGTTGTTTACGAGATAGACATTCGTATGCAAATTTGATTGGTATAACTGAAGTCGGTACAGTGTCTACAATAATCGACATGTAGGCCTCGTTTTAAAAAGATAATTCATTTAAAAACTAGTTATTATAACATAAAAAAACAGCTCCAATCTTAACTATATTAGAAGGGAAGGAATTGGCGAACTCTTACGAGCTTCTCAAACGTGTTAGCGCTCCTAGACCGTCGGATCACGATCGTACGGTCGGGATCGAGTAATTAATCAAAGCGAGTCGATTAGCTTCAACAAGACGGTTGCTCCACTGCTCAACATACCAATTGCAAGCCAAAGCAGCGAGTGGCTAGAAAGCAGAAACTGCTAGCTTTCGACTCTCAACAACAAAGTTGGGATGGTTGCTTAGTCCAATCGGGCTCCCGTTAACTTGCCTTGTAAGAGAGTCCTCGTGTCGAGCCTCCTGTGTCATCTTTGCCACGAATCTACTGCTAATTGCAGTCGTGCGTTGGCTGGCTCCATGGCCTTTATAGCTGTGTGCAACTCCTTTTCCAGCACAGTGAGTCACCTAACCAAATCCAGGTGCTTCCAGATTAGCCGATTAGGCACTAACGAGAGACCAATTGATGGAGGCTGGAGCAAGGTGTCCTGCAGGTGGGTTCACCAAACCCATTCCTCCTCCATTCCCTCAAATAAACATGCATATGCACGCAGGCACACGTACAGTGTAGTAGCACATTTCAATTATACTGAGACGCATAGTACCAATTTCTTTAACCAGGGAGTCCCTAGCTCTGAAATGTTCTAGAATCAATTTGCTGCAGAACTACATCAACACTATAATACTAAGAATAATCAGAAGTACTTACAAAATATATATGTACTTGTTACTACAAACAAATTAAACACCTGTGGCTAAACAATGACAAACCAGCCTAACTTGCTTTGGCCTGTGACTGAGAGTACCAAACATCCCACGACGCAACTAAAACTGTTCATGTTCCTAACCCGAAACGACCAAACAAACAAACAAACAAGCTTAGCTCGGAAGCGTCCATTGCTATCCCCGACCCAACACCACACTACAGCAGCAGCCGCACTACTCCACCTTGCTACCAAACAGGCAAACAGCCAAAGAACCGGACGTGCATCCCCGTCTCCATCCATAACATCCCACTCCCCCACTGTAACAAATCCCGCTTCACCGGCTCGCGTCCCCCACACCGCCGCGCACGCCAAAAGCCTCGTCCTCCCTCCTACTCCTTCCCTTCCATTGGAGGAACCATCGGCGCGGTGCGGTGCTCCTGTGCCATTGCAAGAATCGGTAGGGATTTGTGGGAGGGGAGAGCGGTGGGATCACCAGGTGGGCGGCGGCGGGGGGCGAGATGAGCATGTACGGGAGGGACCCGTGGGGCGGGCCGCTGGAGGTATGCAACGACTCGGCGACGGACGACGACCGGAGCCGGAACATGGACCTGGACCGGGCGGCGCTGTCGCGGACGCTCGACGAGACGCAGCAGAGCTGGCTTCTGGCGGGGCCCGGAGACCAGGGACGAAAGAAGAAGAGGTACGTCGACCTCGGGTGCCTTGTCGTCAGCCGTAAGCTCTTCGTCTGGACGGTCGGGGTGCTCGTCGCCGCCGCGGTGCTCGCGGGGCTCGTCGCTGGGATCGCCAAGGCCATCCCCAGGCACCACCGCCCGCCGCCGCCCCCCGACGACTTCACCGTCGCGCTGCGCAAGGCGCTCATGTTCTTCAATGCCCAGAGATGTGAGTGCATTGCTATCTTTGGGTGGTTCCCCCTTTCTGTTTTTGGTTTTAGATGTGGCTGTGTCGGAAAGTTTAGATTTTGATTTGTTAACGGTGGTGCTGGGTTAGAAATGGTGGATTTTGTGGCGTTTTCGTCTTTTCGATGTTACTATTCGGGAAGTTTAGGTTTCGATTTGGGATTATTGTGCACTTGAGCTATGCCAAACTCTCGCGATTCGATTTTTGACAGCCTTTTCTTCTTGGTACAATTGGAAAGATCGGATTTTCCGTGGTGTTTCTGGTGGTTTTGTGGATGCAAAGTTTCAGCATTTGGGGTGTTTCTTCTGATGGCTTGGAACGTCTGCTCGAAAGATGGCATTTTATGCGTTATTGGCTAGTTTTTCTGTGCTCCATACCTGCCATGGGAGAGGCCAGTTGTCTTTAAACCCTTTCTATCCTTCAGATCCATCCGTAAAGATGGCACGATCGCATTTTGAAGTGTGATCTCCCATGCTAAAGACCGCATTTTGATGATCTATTCGTTGTGCAAATTTGCTGCAGCCGGAAAGCTTCCGAAGCATAACAATGTACCATGGCGTGGTAACTCGTGCATGAAGGACGGACTCTCGGACCCTGCAGTCCGGCGAAGCCTCGTTGGTGGGTACTATGACGCCGGCGACGCTGTCAAGTTCAATTTCCCAGCTGCCTTCTCCATGACCCTCCTTAGCTGGAGCGTCATCGAGTACAGTGCTAAATACGAGGCTGTTGGGGAACTTAGCCATGTCCGTGACACTATCAAGTGGGGGGCCGACTACTTCTTGAAGACCTTCAACTCCACGGCTGATACCATCGACCGTGTGGTTGCACAGGTAAAACAACTACGCAAACATGGGTGCAAAGGGAGGGAGTACTGTTGTTTTCATCGGGCCATTGCTAATGTGAATTTTGTGGAGGGCGCAGGTGGGTAGTGGCGCAACGTCGCCCGGTTCAACTCAGCCGAATGATCATTATTGTTGGATGAGGCCAGAGGACATCGACTACCCACGTCCAGTGGTCGAATGCCACGCTTGTTCGGATCTTGCTGCTGAGATGGCTGCGGCATTGGCCGCAGCATCCATTGTATTCAAGGACAATAAGGCTTACTCGCAGAAGCTGGTACATGGTGCTACCACCCTCTTCAAGTTCGCAAGGGATAATCGTGGAAGATATAGTGCAGGCAGTTCAGATGCTGCAAATTTCTACAATTCAACAAGCTACTGGGATGAGTTTGTGTGGGGTGGTTCGTGGATGTACCTTGCAACAGGCAATTCGTCATACCTGCATCTGGCAACACACCCCAAACTTGCAAAGCATGCTGGTGCTTTCTGGGGTGGTCCAGACTATGGCGTGTTCAGCTGGGACAATAAGCTCACTGGTGCGCAGGCAAGTGTTTTAGTTTTGCTTTGTTTAATTAAATGTTAGGGACATTCCCCATGTTGACCCACTGGCATTCAGTTTGGTCGATACTTGTCAAGCAGATTTCGTATCTAACATGCTGACCGTTAGAATATAAGACTATCTGTTGAATCACCAATTTTCTATATAATACATCAACTTGCTTAGCTGCAGTAATAATTTAGTGTGGAGTCAACTTGCTCTGCCGTATGTTGAGTATTAATTATTGTTGAACTATAGGGCATTGACGATTATAGAGCAAGAGGTTCACTGCTTGGTTGATATACTAAGGGTCCTGTTGGTACACTTTCAGTGTTGTTCTATTTTTTTTTATCTTAGGAGTTTCTTGAGCTTAAAACAGGACTGTCATAACAAGAACAGTCTTCAGCATGGAACCTGCATTTTGGATCAAATGGTTGAGAAATTCACTTCATTATTGTCAGATAGATGCATATGCCTGCAAACTACAAAAATACTATTATTTGCTGTCCAGCTGTCTGACATGGATTAGTTTTTTCCCCAATCTGTTTGTTTGAGGCTTTGAATCATGCGACAGTCGAAGCAAATCACTCTCCATTAGCTATACAGTAGGATTCCATAAAAAAAAGAAGCTATACAGTAGGTTTCAAACTATGTGCCATACAACATGGTAGCTTTTTTGTGAAGGACAATTCCTAACCTCCAAGGGCTAAATGATGCATGGGTAAAAGTCAACCAAAATGTGTTCTTTGCAGCATAGCAGTAGTTGATAAAAAAAGATACATTGGATAATTAAATGGATTTAACATATCTTATCTTTCTCTTAACTATTGTTTATTGGTCTGGCATTCCAGGTTCTTCTGAGCCGGTTAAGGCTCTTCTTGAGTCCTGGGTATCCGTATGAAGAGATCTTGAGGACATTCCACAATCAAACAAGCATTGTCATGTGCTCTTACCTTCCAATTTTTAAATCTTTCAACAGAACAAAAGGTTTGAACTTCAACTCACTAATTCACACTATCAGCTGTTGATTTCATAGAACAGTTTACTGAATATTCTTGCATTGCAGGTGGTTTGATACAGTTGAATCATGGGAAGCCACAACCTCTCCAGTATGTGGTCAATGCCGCATTCCTTGCTTCTGTGTTCAGTGACTATCTTGAGGCTGCAGATACCCCTGGGTGGTATTGCGGCCCCCATTTCTACTCGATTGAGGTTCTTCGCAGTTTCGCAAGGACTCAGGTAGGTTTCCGTCGCTCAAATATCAGAATGTTGTGTTTCCAATAGTTGTAAGTTGTAACTTCTGGTACTAATTTACTACTTATGTCAGATTGAGTACATCTTAGGCAAAAATCCTTTGAAGATGAGTTATGTGGTTGGGTACGGAAACCATTACCCTAAGCGTGTTCATCACCGCGGTGCCTCAATCCCCAAGAATGGTGTCCACTACGGTTGCAAAGGAGGCTGGAAGTGGAGGGACACCAAGAAGCCAAACCCTAACATCATCGTCGGAGCTATGGTCGCTGGCCCTGATCGCCATGACGGCTTTAAAGATGCCCGCAAGAACTACAACTACACGGAAGCAACCCTAGCGGGCAATGCTGGTCTAGTCGCAGCATTGGTTGCTTTGTCGGGTGAAGGCCATGGGGTGGACAAGAACACTATGTTCTCCGCTGTGCCACCAATGTTCCCTTCACCCCCGCCGCCTCCAGCACCATGGAAACCATAATGGCTGCCAGTATCTGATTCTTTTTGTGTACTACGTATTTAGATCAGTTCTTTTTTCTTATTCTCATACTGCTGTGGAGATCTAACAGTGAAAAAGACCGCATCACCTTTTTTTTTTTCATTTTTTCCCCAGTGTTGTATAATCGCCGTGCTATGTAAGGACTATGCTGTTGTATGAAACATTGTGTTCCAAGTTAGATAGCTTCCCTCGTGGATTTGTGGGATCTTTCGAGATCTGACTGCATTTTCTTGATATAGTGTGAGGATTCATCTAACGAGGATATGAACGTTTATTTTTCCTCCTTGATTTGTACTTACCTAGCATCCATCTTTTCGCTCGCAAAAAAAAACTTGGATATCTTTTACCAATTGAGGGAATGTTTGGGACGAATGATTTAGAATTTCACATGAAAGAATTTAAATTTCCACATAAATCAAGAAACAACTCGCGCGTTCCAACCGGGGTTGGAGTTGTTCGTGTTAGAACTGCTTTAGGATCTCCTAGGGTTTAGATCTAGCGGGGTTTCAATTCAGGTTCGTGAGAGAAACAGAGAGGGAGAGAGTTAGGGGTACCAACCGTCCGATGTAGAGGAGGGGTTGGCCATTGCGGTTCGTCGGTGAAGTCTGCGCATGGGCAGCGACGGTCGGGGAAGAAGGAGCGGCGGCGTCTCCCTGGCGGCGGCGAACGGTGGCAGATATGGCGGTGGTGGAACTTCCCGTCGCTGGAGCGCCCCTTCTCAGATCGGATTAGGGTTTGTTGGTGGGGTTTGTGGCGGCACGGTGAGCCTCGTCCTCTGTGCCGCCCCGGCCCCCACCACTATTTATATGGCGCTGGCGACAGGGGCCATTGCGGTAGGGGTACCAACCGTCCGATGTAGAGGAGGAGGGGTTGGCCATTGCGGTTCGTCGGTGAAGTCTGCGCACGGGCAGCGACGGTCGGGGAAGAAGGAGCGGCGGCGTCTCCCTGGCGGCGACGAACGGTGGCAGAGATGGCGGTGGTGGAACTTCCCGTCGCTAGAGCGCCCCCTTCTCAGATCGGATTAGGGTTTGTCGATGGGGTTTGTGGCGGCACGGTGAACCTCGTCCTCTGTGCCGCCCCGGCCCCCACCACTATTTATATGGCGCTGGTGACAGGGGCCCACCAGCCAATTGGGCTGGGCGCCCCCGATCAGGGCGCGGTCAAGGGGGTGGCATTTGGCCGTTGGGCCAAATGCCTGAGATCACCCTAACATTCTCCCCCTTGATCTCAATCTATGCTTTAACTTTAATTACTTTTGACTTTACTCATTTCATCGCAGATTAGTGCATAGAACATGTCTCATCGTCATGGTCAATCGCCGATAGATTTAACAGCTACAATACACCTCTTTGTTCTGAAATAGTTACTTTAATCTTTGGGCCATCTTTTAGTCCAGAATCATAGGCTTTCCTTAAACCCATGCCGCTACATGTTCTCTGAACACGTTGGGTGGTAAGCCTTTTGTAAGCGGATCCGCTAGTATCTTTGCGGTACTTATATGCTCAAGACTTATAATTTGATCCCGAACTTTATCTTTCACAACATAGTACTTTATGTCAATGTGTTTGGCAGCACCACTTGACTTATTGTTGTGGGCATACGTTATCATGGGTTCATTATCGCAGTACAACTTAAGTGGTCTATTGATGTCGTCAACCACTTTCAAACCGGGTATGAACTTCTTTAGCCAGTTCACCTGCCCTGTAGCCTCATAACATGCTACAAACTCGGCATACATTGTGGACGACGTAGTGACGGTTTGCTTTGAGCTTTTTCACGATATATCTCCTCCAGCTAGAGTGAACACATATCCGGATGTAGACTTTCTATCATCTCCCGCAAAATCAGAATCTGTATACCCCACTATATGGAGTGAATATGATCTTCTGTATGTCAACATGAGGTCTTTTGTTCCTTGCAAATAACGCAAGACTTTCTTTATCAATTTCCAATGTTCTATTCCAGGATTGCTCGAATCGCCAAGTAACCCAGAACAAATGCTAAGTCGTATGTGTGCATACTTGAGCATACCGTAAGCTTCCGACACCAAGCATATGTAACCGCTTTCATTTGATCGATCTCATACGGTTCTGGGCATTGAAAATCCCATATCTGCGCCCTTGACTATAGGTGCAGTGAAGGACTACATTTATGCATACCAAATTTCTTTAAGATTTTCTCTATGTATGTCTTTTGCGATAGTCCCAATGTCCCTTTGTTTCTATCCCTGAATTTCAATCCCTAGAACGAACGAAGCTTCACCAAGATCTTTCATATCAAAGTTTGAGGACAAAACTTCTTTGTCTCCATGAGTGCACTAACATCACTACTAGCCAAGAGGATATCATCCACATACAGGATTAGGAAGATAAACTTCCCATCTTTAAACTTTGCATAAACACAGTTGTCCTCTACATTTTCTTTAAACCCAAATTTTCTTATTGTACTGTCAAACTTCAAGTACCACTGTCTTGAAGTTTACTTTAACCCATAAATCGATTTCTTTAGGCGGCATCTCATTCTTTCATTTTGTTCCATGACAAAACCTTTCGGTTGTGCCATGTAAACATTTTCCTCCAAATCCCCATTAAGAAATACCGTCTTTACATCCATCTGATGTAACTCTAAATCATAATGTGCTACTAATGTCATTATGATTCTGAAGAAATCTTTACATGAGACTAGAGAAAAAATCTCATTGTAATCAATACCTTCTCTTTGCGTAAAGCCTTTTTGCCACAAGTCGCGCTTTGTATCTTTCTACATTCTCTTGGGAGTCAAGCTTTGTCTTGTAGACCCATTTACAGCCTACTGTTTTGGCTCCTTTAGAAATAATTTTCAAGTCCCAGACTTTATTAGCCTTCATGGACCTCATTTCCTCTTCCATGGCCTCAAGCCATTTTGAAGAATTTTCGCTTCTCATGGCTTCTTCAAATGAGGTGGGATCATCCTCCATTTGAAATTCCTCTGTATGATAAATCTGATAATCACCAGAAATAGCTGATCTTCTTACTCTTTGAGACCTCCTCGGGGCCTCCTCATTTGGTACATCTTCTGTTTGAGAATGTTGTTGCTCCCCCTCATCTGTGGCAATGGGTTCTATAGGATCCTGAAGAACAGATTCTTCATTCTCATTCATTGTTGCCACAGGAGGAACAATAACAGGTGATGGCACCACAGTGTCTTGCACCGACGGTGCAGCAACAACAGGTAGTGTGAAGAATGGCTCTTGAATCATCGGAGTGGGCGCATACACCCGCTTCTCTTCAAGGTCAATCTCTCGAGCTACCATGCTTCCTCTCATCATTTCATCCTCTAAGAAGACAGCGTGTCTCGTTTCTATAAACTTTGTATATCTGTCTGGACAGTAGAAATGAAAACCTTTTGACTTTTCAGGGTAGCCAATGAAATGGCAACTTATCGCTTTGGGATCAAGCTTCCCAAGGTTTGGGTTAAATACTTTAGCCTCAGCAGACTCCCCACACACGCAAGTGGTTTAGTGAGGAACTCTTTCTCCCCACAACTCGCATTTGTTTTAGGCACCGACTTACTAGGCACTCTGTTGAGAATATGAATGGCGGTTTTCAACGCTCCATCCATAAACTCAATGGCGGTGTGGAATAGCTCATCATGCTTCGCACCATATCCATCGTGGTGCGGTTGCGTCTTTCACTACTCCATTTTGCCGAGGTTCGCCTGTAAAATATCGGGCCACTATGCCATTTTCCTGTAAAAACCTTGCAAAAGGTCCAGGAACTTGTCCATATGGGGTATGTCGACCGTAGTACTCCCCCCACGATCAGATCGGACTATCTTAATCTTTAAATCGTGTGGTTTTCAACTTCAGCCTTAAATATCTTGAATTTATCCAAGGCTTCATTTCTTTCTTTGATTGGATAAATATATCCATAACGGGAGTAATCATCCATGAATGTTATGAACGAGTCATATCCATTCACACTTTTCACAGGAAAAGGACCACAAATGTCTGTGTGAATTATTTGTAGAACTCCTGTGCTTCTTTTGGCGTCTTTCTTAATTTTCTTTACATATTTTTCTTTAATGCATTCTCTGCATTGTTCTAAGTCGGAGAACTCTAATGGAGGAAGAATATCATTCTTAACTAGTCTTTCTATTCTCCCCCTCGAAATATGGCCTAAACGACAGTGCCATAATTTCGACGACTCATCTAGAGTTCTCTTTCGTTTCCTGTTTACATTCGTAGACGAGATTCAATCACTTTCGCACGCGACGCTCCCATTATCGCATACGACATTCACATCATCACATAATGATAACAAATAAAGCTCATTTTGTAAGATGGCAAGACCAACACATTCTTTATTAAACATTATTTCACACTTGCCATTTCCAAAATTACAATCATAACCATCATTGTCCAAATTTGAAACACTAATCAAATTCCTCTGTAAAGAGGGAACATAAAGGACATCTCTAAGTAATAGAGTGAAGCCCATTAGCTAGCTCTAATGAAAGATCGCCAACGGCTTCAACATCAGATTGGACTCCATTTGCGACTTTAATGCATCTTTCTTTTCTTTGCGTAGTCCTCGTCGAACGGAATCCCTGTAAAGAATTAGCAACATGAACAGTTGCTCCTGAGTCAATCCACCAAGTGGATTTCGAATATTGCACATACAAGGATTCATTTATATAGGTAATAATATTCTCACCTTTCTTTGCCATTATCATCTTTAAGTAATCAGGACAGTTCTTCTTGTAGTGTCCTGTCTTCTTTAAGTAATCTGTTGAGGCTGATGGACAGAGGCTTTTCCCTTGTTCTTTGAGAAGGAGTTACTGTTGAAGTTCTTTTTCTTGTTATCCTTCACATAGTTGATAGAACCACCATGTGAGGATTTAATTCTTTTCTCCTCTTGCACACACATAACTATGCACTTTTCCAAGTCCCATTTCTCAGGCTACATATTGTAGTTGACAACAAAAGTGTCAAACTCTTTCAGCAATGAAGCAAAAACCAAATGAATAAGGAACTCGTCCTTGAGAGCCAAATCCATTGGTTTAAGCTTGGATGCCAAGTTGCTCATCCTTAGTATGTGCTCTCTTATGCCACTGCCATTACCAGAGTACATTTCATGTCAAGTCGCTTAATCACCGTGTAGCATAAGTCTTTGAAGAGCCAATGAACCGACTCTTTATTTTATCAAGGTACTCTGTGATGTTGTCACACTCTGCGATTGAGCCCACAATTGCAGCTCAATTGTGTTCTTTATCACGGTCATACATTTCTTGTTGGTCGGTCCATTTCTTATGCTCAAGGTCATAAGACATATGTAAGGGAGCATGATCCTCTGTCTTTTCTCGCCAAGCAAGATCATCCTCATTTTGATCCTCACCGGTGCCATAGGCTCGGTGGGACGTCTTTGTAGTGAGGCCCAGTCCACCTCACCAAGATAAACGCTAAGTCTATCTTTTCTTCCACTCTCCATAATTATCTCCTTTGAGAGTGGGATCTCTCGATACAACTCATCAAGTTGTATCCGCTGAAAAATAGTTCAAATAAAGTGAGAACGTATAAAGAAAATTATATGCCTTATTTCCAACGTTGGTCAAAAATACGACATACAATTAAATCAATTTTATCTATACATTAAATCTACATCACCGTTGGGCAGAAATAGAAATAATGTATAAAATCATCAATTAAAAAATTATAATACTGTTATTATCAACGTTGGTCAGAAAATAACAATATCATAAATCTCTGGAAATTATATCTATTTTTTCAAAATTAAATTCTCCCGTTGGTTCGAATTTAATAATGAAAATTAATCAACATTAACTTTTGCAGCGGAAACTGTAATTATTCTAAAAATTATTCATTATACAGAAGCATTATACTGTACACATTTAATCTCCGAAAAAATTAACACGTTAGTGCAAAATTTACATAGATTTTAAATCAAATTTCAATCAAATTCACTAAAAAAATGCTTCTGAAAATCAATAAAAATCACTTTTTCGGATTTATCGCTCAAAATGCCAATTCGCCCGTTCAATTCACGGCCACGCCCACGGCGCTCTGCTCCGCCATCACGCGCCCCATCTTTGTCACCGCCCAACCAACCAAATGAGCGCCGCTGCCCACCTGAACGCTGTCGCGCCTCTCCCCCACGCCCATGCGGTCTCAGCCGTTGGATTCGCATCCAATGGCTGCAAACCCGCGCAGCCACGGCCTTTGGCGCCTCCGCGCGATCCATCAGCCGTCGGATTTGCATCCGACGGCTCGCTCATCGCGCCGAAAAGGCCGCGCGCAACTCGGGCTCGACCGCGAAACCTTTCGCCCGCCTGGGCCGACTCCGCCTCCGCGCGAAACTCAGCCACCCGATCGCATCCGACGGCTGAGCGGCGTTTTCGCCCGATCAAAACCCGCGCGCGGCGGATTCCCCGTAACCCTAATTCATTTCTGCCTCCCCTCTCTCACCCTCGCACCCGAGAGCGAAACGAAGCGGCGGCGGCGACGACTTCGTCCACGCCGCTGGAGAAGGAGAAGTCGGCGCCACCGCGGGCCCTCTCGCCGGCGTGCGCGCTCCCCTGAGAGGGAGCGCGCCGCCGTCGAGCGGCTCCGTGTCGGCGCCCTTCCGAACGTGCGCGCTCGGATCTGTCCCGCGTGTCGACGGTGGCCCGCACGTGGAGCGCCGGCGAGCCCAAGGCTCGGCCGATCTCCCGCACGCCAGCGACGACGACGGCCAGGTAAGTACTTTTCAGATCTAGGGTTTCCCCTTCTTTGTTCTTTTCTTGTTTTCTAGGGTTAGGGTTTCGTTCTCTGTGTCTTTTCTTTTCCGTCTAGATCTACGCCTAGGGTAGCTCTGATACCATTGTTAGAACTGCTTTAGGATCTCCTAGGGTTTAGATCTAGCGGGGTTTCAATTCAGGTTCGTGAGAGAAACAGATAGGGAGAGAGTTAGGGTTACTAACCGTCCGATGTAGAGGAGAAGGGGTTGGCCATTGCGGTTCGTCGGTGTAGTCTGCGCACGACGCGGCGCACGGTCGGGAAGAAGGAGCGGCGGCGTCTCAGCGGCGCGAACGGTGGCGAGATGGCGCGTGGAACTTCCGTCGCCGAGCGCCTTTCTCGGTCGGATAGGGTTTGTCGGTGGGGTTTGTGGCGCACGGTGAACCTCGCCCTTCTGCCGCCCGCCCCACCACTATTTATATGGCGTCGCGCGAGGGCCCACTCACCAATTGGTGGGCGCCCGATCGAGGTGTGGTCAAGGGGGTGGTATTTGGCCGTTGGGCCAAATGCCTGAGATCACCTTAACAGTTCGTGTTGGTTCTCCAGCATTGTGGACAGGAGGAAACAACCAAAAACTAACAAAGAAAAAAATAAGCAAGCGGGACACGGAGGAGCACCATAATTCAGCCAAGACTTGGGTCGTATGGTGTTTTGGACTGATGAATTGGTATTGGGTCAAAATGTGAGAAATATCTGAAGTTGCCAAATCGCCGTCCAGATCTGGGCCGACTAATTTTTCCAGACCATGACTTCACTCTTCAGTCCAATAATCTTACGAGCCCACATTTGATGGAACTTTTGCAGACGTACAGCCCAGCTGCACGCCATGAACGTTTCCAAGACTTGAGCTTTCGGGAACTACCGAAACGATAGCAAAATGAGTACGAACTCTCTCTCTCTCTCTCTCTCTCTCTCTCTCTCTCTCTCGGGGTATCAAAAAAGGAAAAACACACACTGTCTCAAAAAGAAAGATGAAGTATGAATAGCTGTGCACACGTCGGTTTCCGCATCTTAAATACAGTCTTGTCCTTTTTAACTTATGATTTCCTTCCGAACAAATAAATATGATATTTTTATCATCAATATTTCGAAGCTATTTATTGAGATAGTCCTTTTGAAACAACTTATGAGCTTATTGATATTCGGTTCATTCGCACGATCGCTCATGTCAGGGCCAAAAGACATCGATCAAAGCCAAAACACAAAGCACCTGGAGTCAAGATGTGAACTATTTGCATGTTTGGCACGGTAGCTCATTTTTTCAAATTTAGCCCCCAAACGCCTATTATTGCAATTCTAACCTCATCCCCGAGCTCAGTAGGCATGGCAGGCAATGCGTGTCTTGTACCGCGCCACCGGAGCTTAGAAGGATAGTGTGACAGCGGTAGGCGAGGACGACATGTGGGAGCTGGCAGGGCCCAGCCCACAAGCCTAATGAGCTCCCCTTCCTTGGCAGCTCCTGTCGAGTCGCCCTTGCTCGGTAGGTGGCTCGATGGCCGATCGACTGGACGCAATGCGACATCCTCAACAATGATCCTGTGGCCTTCGGCAGAGCTTGGTGTTGGCCCCTGTGCTCGCGTGCACCCGCGTGGCCCTGTCGGTCGCCAACGCCTACCTGCATGCATAAAATGGTTCATGTTGCTCTCTGCCCTCTCATTTGAAGCCACACAGTAGAGTTCCTTCCCTGCAGAGCAAAAGAGAGCCGAGGGAGAAGAAAGAAAAAGAGAGTAGAAAAGAATTTAAATTAGTTTTTCAAGGTGGTTTTTGCAGCAATTTAGGAGATTTCAAAGTTAGAATTAGTATAGATATGGTGAAGACCTTCAAAAAAAACATGTTTCATTGGCCTATGAGTAATGCGCTTAATATATAATTAGCATTTCATTAGCGTAATGATAGTTTGGTATTATATAATGCGCTTGGTAACATATTTAGTCGACGTATGTATTTAGGTCATGCAGACCGTATTTTTGTAATTAGCCATGTTAATAACGTATTAGTAGTGATAAAAATGAAACTTTGTAAATAGCTAAAGAAATACACAATGTTATTTGTATTATTCTCGTTGCCCTCGCAAATTAGGAAATATGTATGCATGTATGCACATATATATGTATCGCTCTGATGCCTTTGCAAATAATGTAGAAAATAATTTTAAGATTATAGAAATGTGCACTATATACATGTAATAATGTGTGTATCTGTATTATAAGCATATGGTCGTAGGCGTAATTGGTAACTGAGCTATGTACATGCATATGATTATTTTGTATCGGACGCGCTACCCGGCATGTGCGCGCACGCTACGCGTGGGTTGCAACACGTGCGCACGAACTGGCTTGCATCAATGGTTCGTGTGTAACGGGATCGGCAGTAACTTTCCTAGCATTGCATTGTGAAAGTTACCACCGAACAAAATAGGAGTTATTAGCTCACTGCGATTCATGCATAACCAAAGTTATCGTAATTTATAAAACGTTATTAGTATGCCCTCTTCAAGTTGCATATCATGAAATATTAAGTTATTGCCACCAATTGTAGTCTAACAATTTTTTGCGGCGAGCCGGAAAGTTACTGGCATTGGTGAATAGAGTTATTGTCATATACATGTTGAGTTACTGTAATATTTTGACCTACTATTGACAGTAATTGTACGTGTATTTGGAAATAACGTCACTAATAAATGTAGGTAACTTTTCGGGCACGAAGAGAGATCCCGGGTGGGCTTATTTGTATTATAGCTGTTGCTAGTTTTTTCAATGTAATTAAATCTAAAAAAGTTTATGGCTGCGATCAGTAAGGCTTCTCAACAGTGACAGAGGCTTATTTGACACTATTCATAAGTTTCGTCTTTTTCTGAATTTTTGATTTTTTGTTGAGCTTTTTTGCCGGTTCTTTTTTTTCCCGTATTTGTTTGTATTATACGTAATGGGCTAACATATTTTTTATATTTTTAAATTTTTTTTAAATTTAATTATGCTAAATAAGCCTCTGTCAGCTACAGTGCTTTTTTCAGCCATCTACAGTGTTTTCAGCCATAAGCCACGAGCTTTTCAGCCATGTTGATCACAACCTATATCATCATAGACAATACAAAAAGATTCAAAAGAGAAAAGGTTAAAAAGCTAAAAACAGATAAGATTAAGAATGTATAAGCTAACAGTTGAAGCTCTAACGAGCACACGAATGCTCGTACCGATTTTTTTAAAAAAAGTAAATACAGTATCATTTTTTATAAACAGTTCTAAACATTGCAGTCGTACGAGCCGTCACAATGGAGAAATTCTATTGTATCCCGGTGGCACAAAGACGTTTGTGTCACAAGCCAACTGGCCGTTGACATGTGGCATACAAGTAATAAAAAATTATTTTACTGTTTTATACTGTAGCAAGTTAATAAATTTTTTGCTGTTTTGATACAGTAGAAAACAATAAAAAAATTTATTGATTTGCTACAGTACAAAACAGTTAAAAAATTTATTACTTATATGTCACGTGTCAACGATCGGTTGGCACGTGACACAGATACTTTTGTGCCACTAGGATACAATAGAATTTGTCGTCACAACATGGCTACTACGAGTGCATTCACAAATCCTGCACGTCTGCGCCGAAGACCACGCCAAAATGGCAAGGGCACCGCCACACGAAACCTCAGCCCCGAGGAAAGTAAAAAAGAAACAGCAATAGTACTCCGCTCCGCTGCTGCCGCCGCTTGGAACCGGCGAGAGAACAACCACCGTGCCGCGGAAGGAATCCGCCGTCGTGCTCGAGCGCGCACGGTCTCCTACGCCCCGATTCTCAATGCTGCCTCGAAACCTGCGACCTACCTGCAAGCAAGCAAGCAAACATGGGATAGGAGAGGTTGGGTTCGTGGATACATTTACCGACGGCTTCCGGTTTCGGTTTCTTTTAATGACGGACCGACCCGGTTGGTGAGTGAGCAAGTAGCCCCGTAATTAATGGTTTCCCGCGGGCCTAATCCAACCTGGTCTACTGCTACACTGCTACTTCCGGATAACCATTCGAATTTGGTCGGCGCCATGGGGATCTCCTACCGGTTCGTCCCGCAAAAACATTTTGATTCCATTTTCTTCATGTGCTGCTACGTGTACCAATGCGACCCTATAACCAATAATATTGACATGTGGGTCCACCGTCTTAATAAAATTCGAAACACACGGGTGAAATAGTGTGGCTTATAGTTTATGCTACATATAATGTATTTTTTTAAAGTGAGGTTAACACAAAGATTATAGTAAAAAGTGTACTGAGTTCAAATACACCGGCCAAATCCATATGCGACTATTTTCCTCTACGTACTGCCCCTCGTGAACAGCCAAAATTCAAAAATTTAAGACATAAGTTATAAACCACAGCAAAAAAAACCTACGCGTTTGCATGGTTCGATTTATTTCAAAGAATTTTAGTATCAATGTATATACTTAAATGTTTAAAAATATGCTTACATATCTTGCACACTATTTAAAATTTTACTATATCGTAAAACATCGGAAATGATAATAGAAGCTTTAAGGAAAATACTAAGAGAAATGTAATTGACGTATGAGCTTACGGATCGAGGTTCTTAAAAACGTAAATACTCTCTATCATGCATGGATCATGTAGCCATATAACCCTATCATCCCTCCATTAGTTATCATTTCCAAAATATATGTATGCACATTAACCTATATTTAATCTCAAAACAATATGTTGATTATATGTGCGACAATCTTATTAGCTTATATAGTATTATAGTATATTGCTCATGAATACACCGATGCGCCATAGGCGACCTACCTTAAACTTATAATCCCTTATACACCAGCTGTCTCCACCGAACCGTGTGTCTTCTATCTCTTCTTACCATTATATTTTTTTCAAGTTCAACCTCCGACACCGGCTGCTATCCATTTCAATACAATCTCTTAATTGCTACTTACTTCAATACAATATTGTATCACATAGGTATCTTCTGCTTATCTTGATTACTACTTAATGCTAATTGTTGCAACATCAAACATGCATACATATGCAACCATCGTTGATCCCTACCGGAGACACCAATCACGCTCTCTCAGGTGGCCCTAAGCCTATTTCCCATGGCTGCACCATCTCTACTTTCGAGTTCTTTGCTTCTCTTCTTTTGTACATTGTGCTTCTATTCGTACAAATACATGTATGTATATATACATGTATAATGTTATACGTGTTCGATATCCCTCTTCTCCCATGTCGATCACTCCTCTCCTTTAATATTGGCTACCTCAATGCTATGGCTTCCTCACTAACCGCGTGATCTCGTATCTTCACTAGTGTCGGTATTTCTAATGATGTGGAGAATCTTCTCATCATAGTAGATGACGTCATGCTCTTTACTAGTGATGGTATGGTTTTAGTTACCTGATGGTCCTATATAGTTATAGCTCATCTTCATTTCTAAGCTTTATCTCCTTTCTACTATAGCTTCCCTATTATCGACTTTAATTGGACACTGACTTTTTTTAATAACGCTGATACTCACCACTCGTCATCGTGGCCCTTAACTTATTTGATTTTGGTTATTTTTTCAATGTTTTTGACGAGTAGCACAATATTACCTTTGTCGAACGACTAAGCAGCACGATGCCCTCAATTTTGAGTATGTGAATTGTAATTTGTCCAATACAAGTACGAGCGTCAGCTTGCCAATAACAAGTTCAGCAAGAGACACTCGTGTTGTATACATGCGCATACACGAGATCGAAGAAAAGCCTACCAAAAAGCAACCACTGAACAAGTAGGACACGGACACATGCGCGTCGATTTGAGTACAACTACGCATGCATGGTGTTCCGTACCATCGGTCGTAGTCCGTAAATCCGTAGTGTCCCTCCCGCCGCAGTCCGATGGGGGCGGCATAGGCCGAATTGGCAAATTTTAAAGTATAACTAATAAAATAATATCTTTATAACTGTAATTGTAAAATAACGTTTTTTACCGTACGGTCATTGTGCAGCATTAACCCTAGGCTGACATATGACGGAGTGCCGCACGACCACTACACAGCATTAGCCTCGCGCCGACGCGTGACATAGAGCAGCACGGACACCATGCGATATTAGTCATGGCCCAACATGTGGCAAGGCTAAACCGCACGGTCACCACGCGGCGCTCCACCACATGTCAGCTCGTGGCTAATGCCGCATGGTGATCATGCGGTAGAGAGCGCTATTTTTGTAATTACGGCTACGAGGATGTTATTTTGCTTATCACGCTTCAAATTTTGCCATTTTGGCCAAAGGCTCTCCTATCGAGTCAAGTGCAACGCAGCTGTTCCCACGCTCGGCGTGCTGTGCTCACACGAAAATTCTCACGCTGTCGCGGCACGCATGCGTATATCGATCTGCTGCGTGCCTGTGAGAGGAGGCGGCATTCCTATGCACAACAATGGTGCGGCATGGCAGGCCGAGCATACTCACACAAGATTAGCATCTAGAACAAATAAATCGAATTGGACAGATTTTTCGAAACATCTAATTGATTTATCAGCATTCCATACATTTATACAAGCTATTATGTTAAGGGCCATAGTCATAAACCACCAGCCGCAGAAAAAAGAACCACTCATGTTTAAATAACTCAGAGCAAGGCGAGGCGATCGATGGTTCATCCTAATCTAATCTTAATCCACATGCCAGTATTACAAATGTGTGCGGTGATCCGCTGCCGCGGGGGCAATCCGGGGAGGTAAATGGGAGATGGGCACAGCACGGGGCGCTCATGCCCGGCACATGCGGGTGCGGACGGCACAGCCGCAGCCACGGCGACTAGACCAGTCCTCACCTTGCTTATCTTACCCTACTACCATGCACTCTTGCATAGCGTACATTTGTGAGTTGCATGCCCGGGAAAACAAAACAAAACTCAACAGTGCCGGCCTTGTTCAGCGACATGGCAGGCAAAAAACTGTGGCCACAGATATAGGACGGAGGATGACACGTGGGCCGGGCGGAGGAGTGGGGCCCCGGTGTCCGTGGGAGGTAGCGTCCTTCTCGTCCTGCTTGTCCTGAAACAAGAGCATGCACTCGCATATGGGTGGATAGGTTATTATTGCGAGTAGCAGGCAGTGTCAGTGTGCAAGACACAGCTATGAGTTAGTGAGATGCTACTAGCAGTGCTACCACTGGGAAATGCCGATCTATACTCCATTAATATATAGATTAGCAGTTGGCTGTGCCTACTATAGATCTATTGGTCTTTGCTTTGGATTTGACTGCACTACTGCGTGCAGCCGGTGGTGAGCGTCGACCAAACTGCATCGAGCCCCTTGTGTTTTGCCGTGAGCCCTACTCATTTGGAGCGGCGACTAAGGAGGTGCGTATTGTTTATTCTCTAGCTCCTTGGTGTTTGAGCCCTGCTTTACCTGTGTCCCACCGTTTGTTCATGGGGCAACAATTGCCTGTGCATGTTCAGACTTCAGACAACTTTACAGGCTTTAGTTTATGAGCCTTGGCGGTCTACAGTGTAAAGCTTTTTGGCAGGAAAGTTTTTGACCGACCCCTCACTTTTCAAAAGTTCTATTTGCGGAAATTTTGGCAACGCTCCGCTTGACTTTTAGCCTTTTCATTTCGTTTTTATACTTTTAGTTTTTTTTATATTTTTTTTCCTCTTATTTCTTTATATTATTCGTGTTAATATATATGTTTTAAATTTTAAATTTAATAACATTGAAAAAGCTAGTGACAGATATAATATATTTTCAGCCGTTACAGTAAAAAAACTAGAATACTAGATTTATAAGACCAAATGAGCGCTACATAAAGCAATTCTTAGTAGTAGTGCAACTGTACAAGTTACAAATGTGGCGTTTGACTTGTACAGTGATAAATCACACTGTTAAATTTCGAGAACAGATGCTGCGCATGGACGATGGCCTTCACGTGGCTGGCAACATCAAACAGACAGTAACACAACCTAAACTTTACCGCATTTCGCCTTCAAAAGCGCGAAGAAAAATGAAGAATAAAGGTGAAAAAAACATGTACCGCTAAATAGCCTGCTCGTCGCAGTAGTACCACAACAACTTACGATGCCATGCTGCTCGTGTGTGGAGCACGCACATGCTGGCCTGCGAAAGATCGGTACGAGTTGGGGGCAGCGGACCGGGCCAAGGCACGTACCGTCGCTGTTAGATTTGATGAAGGCTGGGGCGCACTGGCACAGGCCACATGGGTGGTGACTAAGCCTGACAGGGTGGGTCCCCTTCCATGGGCCCACCTCTCATGCCACCTTTCCTCCCAAGTGTACCCTGGTCAGACCATGCTCGATCTACCGTACGTACATCTACGTAGTTGTAGCAAAGCTCGCCTGCGTGAAACATACGGACGTGAGAAGATACTACTGCATGGTCAACTCCAGTGCGTGTATGTACAGGACGTGTTTGTCTCCCTGCCGTTGATACGGGCACTGATTTGCCCAGCCCATCAGAGCATTTGCTTCACGCTTTCGTCTTTTTCGAGTGATACGATTTTTTAGACGTTTTGACTTTTCTTCTTATTCCTTTTTATTCTCCATAATGATATAACTTTGTTATTATTTTTTAAATTTAATTAAAGTTAAAAAACTTTAAATAGGTACAATACATTTTTGACTGCTACAGCGCAAAATAAACGGCTTTTAAGAACAGATAAGCAAGACCTTACACAGAGCGTTGGTACCTTCCAGTACAAGTTTTACTAGTATGTGATCATTTCACTTCTTTAATGCCCTGATCAACTCGGCTTCGGCTTCTGGCTTATTTTTCACTATTTATAAGTTTCGTCTTTTTCTGAACTTTTGGCTTTTTGTTGAGCTTTTTTGCCGGTTCTTTTTTTCTCCATATTTGTTTGTATTATACGTAATGGGCTAACATATTTTTAATATTTTTAAATTTAATTATGCTAAATAAGTCTCTGTCAGCTACAGTGTTTTTTTCAGCCATAAGCCATGAGCTTTTCAGCCGAACCGATCACCACCTAAGCCGGTCCTAAAAACTCACGTATTAGTACTTCCTGCACTGAAACGACACAAGGCGTCCAAAACTTGAAAGACATCGCGATCCTCAGGTACCAATGTGCACGCTTGAAGAATCGATCCAGTGTTACTCATAGGCAAAGACAAGACAAATGTGGCGATAATCACTCTATCTTGTCCTATTGTGCATGCCTTGCGTGATTCACGTCAGCTTTGCTTTCAAGATTTGCGGCACATGGACCATGCAATAAGTTGGCATCAAGGTGCACCACAGAGAGAGCACCTTACACAATGCTTAATTAAAACAAGTCCCAAGATCGATCACACTTGTTGTGCAATGATTCAGAAATGCCATGTAACTTGTCTTCTCTACAACTAAACACAGTAGAAAGCTGTAAGGCATGCATCCATGGAAGCAGAGAGTAATTGAGGGGCAAATTACTTGGATAATTTTCTTTCTTTCTATAGAGCTGTGGACTAACACTACTACAGTAGATTCATTCAACAAGATGAAAATAAAAAGAGAACAACAAATGGCATCCTTTGTACTGGTGACCTGCAACTGCTGGGGGGAGCATACCACACTGGCTGAGGTAAAGATCAGACTATTCTCTTGATAGGACAACATGGCCAAGTAGGAGCATGCGATCTTGCACTAGTTACTAGTAAATTACTTCAGAGACCACTGCCATGGCCATGTGCTCCTCTCCAGCCTCTGGGCTGCCCTTGTCCATTACAATATATGCATCTCCTTGCAGCTTGCAGGTGGTACTAATGTAACGTGTGATCTGTGGCTGGTACTAGCCTTCTGGATTAACCTCACGTTTAATAAACCTCGAGCGGGTGGTTGCAGTAGTACATGAAAGAACTTGGTAACATCAATTGTGTTGATGGTGGTGGTAGTAGTAGTAACGGCTAAGTACTATCTAATATAATTAGAGGTAACACTGGATTACTTGTATATATTTATATATCTCACAACACTGCATCTGCTGCTGCTGCTGCTGCTTTTTCTTAGTCAAGGCTAATGGCATCTTCTTCTCTTGTGGTTTAATAGAGTAATCCACGAAAAAGGGGCAACAAAAAAAGAAAGGGAGCTAACACTATGCTGAGACATTTCACTCTTTTTTTCCCTGTCACAACAACAAATAGCGAAAGGAGTAGAAAGAAAACAAAAAAGAAAGGACAGCATAATTAGATAGGTGAAAAGCTTAATATTTGTGAAGCATAGTGGGAATAAAGGAAGGCCTAAGTGCTTACTATGATTAGGCTGGGGGTATCACTCCCATCGCGGAGAACTTTACATCCCGATCGCTCCGTGATCGGAGGACAGCCTGCTCATTGCGTTCACCGAATCATTTCACTCATATATAGATCACAAAATGTCCAATTTAATCAACGCCGCGAAAAGTAGTAGCATATCATCATACCTGGACATGGGGAAGAAGTAGGGTCTCGGACAAGGGATGTCCAATGCAGAGGGCAGGAGATGGTTGGTGTCACCGCCGGCATTGGTGCAGGTGCTGACACCAACATGGGATGCACTACAGCCACTTGCAGCGATCTCCGTCCCGGTAGCGGTGAAACCGTCGTGAGCGAATGCGGCCGACTTGGTTGGGGAAGCGAACGGGCTGTCCGGCAAATTGTGCTCCGCACTGCACAATATGCATGGCAGGAACAATAATCAAGCTTTGAGCCACTGAAGCAGCTGCAACCTTTCAACTTCGTATATCAGATCATGAAAGCTAAGTCTGAGAATAAAAAACTAGGCAGAATGATGATGATGGTGTGTTTAGTGCAGTTAAATCTACCTTTGGTCGCTATCGGCGTTCGGGCTCGCCTCGCTAGCAGATTCCTCCTTATCGCCTCCTCCGTTGACCGCCTTGCTCTCCACAGCGAAGCCGCCGCTCCCCTTCAGTTGCTCACCTGTTAAGGCCCAAGATCTTACCACGATCAGTGGCATCTGCAAGAACTTGCTTTACTGACACGTAACCGGGCAGTTCGATCACGGTAATGCATACCAGACTCAGGCAGCGACTCGACCACGGTGGTAGCGACGGGCTGGCTGGTGGTGAAGGCATTGGCGATGGGCGTTGGCAACGTCATTGCTGTTGTGGCTGCGGCCGCGGCCGCGGCCGCGGCACGAGACTTGAGATCGAGCAGCTGGAGGCCCATCAGGCGGCGGCTCTGGAACTCGACGGCCTGCTGCTCCTCCTCCAGCTTCCGCCGCAGCAGCAGCTCGTTCGCGCTATTGGAGTGCTGCAGCATCCTCGCACCTGACAAGCACCACGCAAAAAATCATCGATCAGCGCTAGTTCGTTCTAACGCACCACGTCACAGATCAAGCAAACATCATAGTAGACTTTGAGGCAGGTAAAGATCGAATCTTTTTACCGAGTTGGTGCAGATCGAATGGGTCCCTGGCGTCTAGCCCGGTGGGCGTCGGGCAGCCGGAGAAGTCACCTTGCTGCTGCTTCCTGCCAAGCGAGGAGCAACAAGTTAAGCAACCTGGTTAATCGCATGAACGGATGATGTTGCTGTTGCAAGAAGCAAAAGGATCGAAGTGCTGTTGCAAGAAACAAGTTAAGCAACCAGGTTAATCTGCATGCTTGCCTGTACTTGTCGGGGACCTTGCCCTTCTCCTTGTAGGGCTTGACGAGCACACGGGCGTCGCAGATGAAGTGCGGGTTTCCCTTGGCCAAGATCAGCTTCACCGTCTCCGGGTACACGAAGGTGACGAACCCGAACATGCGCTTTTGCTGGTACGGGATGCGCACGTCGTGCACCGGCCCGTAGATGCTGCAGCGCATTGCCAAGAACAAGCGTCCATCAGACCGCGTTTCAGCTATTCCGCCATGAAAGAAGCATCACGTTAGCATGTGTTCACACACACCTGAAGTAGTTGGAGACGTCCTCCTCGCGGAATGTGCTGTCGGCCGGGAAGGTGAGGTAAATCTGGCGCGACCCCGGGTTCATCATGCTGGCGAGGTCGGCGCGGTCCAGGCGCGGCCGGCCCATGAACTTGTGCGCCTCGTCGCCGCCGCCCAACATTAGCGCGGCCGCGGCTGCCGCAGCTCTGCACGCGCGCAGGGTAAGAAAAGGATGGAACTTTGGAGCGTAAGCTTCAAGCTTGTTGGAGTTGGGGGGTTGAAAAGGGCGGTAGTACCTTTGGTTGTCATTGTGCTGTTGCTGCAGCAGGAAGCTGAGGCACTTGCTGGCGGCGGAGGGCGAGCCGGGGAGGGAACCGGTGGGGGAGTAGGGGAAGGCGGCGGGGCCGAGGCGCTGGCTCTTGGAGCGGAGGAGGAAGTCCTGGCACTGCTGCTGCTCAGCGGCGGTGGCGTCCATCTTGGCACCGGCGAGCGCGGCGGCGTCCTCGGGGAGGCCGCCGTGGACGAACCTGCAGCTGCTGCCGTTCTTGCAGAACCCGCGCGCGTAGTAGAGGCATGGCTTCCACCCGAAGCCGTCGCCGCCCAGACCGCCGAGGCAGAGCTCGTTCACCGACGCGCTCCGGCGGTGCCCGGGGCCGCCGTTGGCCCAGCCGAGGCCGTACGGGAACATCCCGCCGCCGTCGCCTGGACCGGGGCTTCGGCACTCCCCGCCGTCGAACGCCGGGAGTTGGTGCGCCGGGTTCATGCCCCCGTCGTTGAGGAACGCGAGCTGCTCCTGCAGCTGGAAGTCGTCCAGGAGGGCATCCCCGGCCTGGGGAAAGAAGGGCGCCGCGGCAGCCGCGCCGTTGACCGGGCTAACCAGCTCCTCCCCAGCCCCCACCATCTCCTCCGCCGCGACGCCATTGCTCATGCTGTTGCTCCTCGAGAACACCGGCGCCTGGGCCCACGACGACGGCGACGACACCGACACCGACAGCGGCGACGGCGATGACGCGGCGCCGCGGCCGGAGTCCTGCCGCGAAAGCATGAACGGCGGGTGCCCGGCCGCCACGGCGGTCGGCGTCCCGGGGCCGGACGCCGGGGGCACTCCCACGGCTAGCTCCTTGCGCGCCTTGGCCATGACGCTCTGGAGCAGCGCCTCGGGGCCGAAGGCGAGGCGTATCATCTCCTTCTCGCCGTGGTCCTGGATGAGCAACATCCCCATGATCTTGGCGGCGTGGTCCGGGTCCAGCGCTTGGATCCGGGAGAACACCACCTTGGTCGCCTCGTAGGCGTCCATGGTCGCACCCAAGAAACGCCCGAACGCTCCTCCCTCCCTCCCACCGCAGCAGCAGCTCACGGGCTTCTCGCCTTCACCTCACAGTCACCTTTACCCAGCGCTTTCTGCTGTCTAGCGTTCACTTACGGCCTGCCTTAAGTACACAGGAGGTGACTAGTGCTTGGCCTGGTCCGGTTGCTCGCTAGCCTCCGCTTCCCGGAGCTGCGGCGCTGAGCCACTGAGACTGAGCAGCAGCTCCATTTCCCGAATGGCTGGTGCATAATCGCCGCCTATCGAGTATCACCACACGTATATGGTAGAATCATATCATCCTATAATTTTATTTTATTAGAGATAGATAATATGAATCCTAGCATAAACTGAAATCAGGTAGTATCATAGTAAAATTATAATTCTACTCATAGAATTATTAAGATCGGGTGGAATCACAGTGGATCGTGATCCTGATAGCATACTATATTAGCATATAAAATTTGATATTACATAATACTAGTTTAAGTTGTACTAGTTTAGCTTGTTTAGTTTTGTTGCTTATATGTTGTTCTAAGGTAAAAAAAATATTATCTTTAACATATTGTATTTTTAAATTATTAATTTATTAAAATTAATTAAATAAGTTTCAAAAATCAATCTTAATTGAATATAACATAAATAAGTATACTCTAATTACAAAATTAAATTCAAAAAAAATCTAGTATAGATTTGCATATTTAGAAATATAATATAATTTTTATATAAATATATATACTTTTAAAATTTTGATAGGATGTGATTCTACTACCTGATTCTGTCGGACAAGAAATAATCCTTTCAGATACACTGACAACCTTGCTCTGCCCGCTTCACGCTCCCTGCATTAAGGAAGCACTTTTCTCTGGTGAGGCCCTTTCTATCCATCCGATTGGATCAAGGTGGGATTAACGATGGATGCAGAGGGGCTGGGGTGAGCAGTCTCGGGACTGTAGCGTTGCGAGTGGCTCGGTGGGGCGGTGTTTAGAGGTTGTTAGGTTTATGTACTGTATTAGTGAAATGCTGATCTAATAGATAAAAAGAGTATGACTTCACCTTATAAATATCCAATAGACTTCAGTACATTAGCTTGCAAAATATAGCAAGCAAAAAAGATTTTCTAGCTGTGTGAAGTGATGGATCCAGCCATATATCTGAGGAGAAGATATCTTGATTGTGATGGGATAAACTAAAATAGTATTATAAACGAAACACGATACTGCTTTCGTCATCATATTCAAATCATCGATTTGTATCTGATACCAATTATTTTCGAAACAATGTCTGATGCCAATTACAAGCCGATGATAACATCAGCCAGGGCATGCTCAACAATTTTAATACCCAAATAGTTCATTTGGCCTTGTTTTCTTTTCAAAACATGATTTTGGGTGCTGCTAAGTTGTTCACCCACTTCTTTGGCATTTTATTACCCGTGTTCTTTCTAATGTTGTCACTGATGCTGCTATCCGATAGCACATCACGGACCAAAAATAAAAAAGGATTTATTTTGCGAGGGATACACTAGAATGTCTCACATTGTTCTGTACAGTTTCGAAAGTAGGGTAGAGGCGACACAAAAGACGAGAGGTTCTATGCTTATGTTTGCTTTTTGTCCGTGCTTTGCTTCAATATTTGACGCATGATCCACTTAAAAAACATTTTGTGACATGCTTTGTCAATGACAGTGGAAACACATACCTACTCCAATATGGCACGAATTATTTCCAATAATACAAAAAGGGAATACTTTTAGGGTGCCCATGTATGGCACGCGCTTCTTGCCTCTTGGACCTTGCATATACCTCTTCAATACTTTTTGAAAGCAAGAACTTCAAATGATTTTCACATTTTACACGAAGCAACGTAATTCACGTATACCAAACATAACTTAATATTATCCAGTGCCATTTTGAAGCGGCTTATTGGGACAACTTTTTTGAATCAACTTATTGGCATTTGGTTTGTTAACATATCTGTTCATGCTAGGATCAAAAGTTATCAGCCGCAGCTAAAAAAACCCATCCATTGACAGTGTGAAATTTTGTATGTCATTTTTCATTGTGAAATGGCATATCTACATGCTAAATTTGATTATTTGAGGATGAATATCTTAATGGGAGGACTATCTGAGTAAGAAACTAACGGTGAGTCAAATTGAGAGAATAAATTTGCTTCCTTTGTCTATCTCATTTTTGGATTGATTTTAGTCTAAAACTACTATGATTGCGAACTTCACATGCATGATGCATAAATCAACTTGTTTGTGATGAATTAGCCATATTTAGGCTTGTCCCAGATAAAATTTTGTCCTGCATTTGCCTTTGCCAATAGGTATAGATCGTGAGCTTGTGCGAGGCCGACACTGTCAGTGCAGGCTATGATGGCATCGACCACATGTTTGTAGTTCTATGGTGTCGATGTGAGCAACTAGGGAAGCTTTGGCCTACGAACCCCTCCTCTATTTTCATCATAACTTCGTCACTGGTGTAGATAGAATGCATTGTGTTGTGGCTAGAAGGGTAGAAATATTTTTGAAACAAGGAGAAGGGTGTATGAAACAACCTGAAAAATATGAATTGAATTGTTTTGAGTTTTGATTTCGTTTGGGTCTTCACCCAATTCATCACCTTCCTCCACCGTCCAAGCTTCCTATTTCTAGCCGAAGCATCCTCCCCATCCATCTATTCATGGCATGAAGAGACGGCACTATTCACTGTCTGAAAAATCACCGCCCACCTGGCCGCAGCCTATTCGCTGCCGCTATGACCTTGCCGTCGCTGCCATGCTTCTGCACTCGAGTCCACGCCTGTACATCTTGACCTTCTTGCCCCTGACAGCCCTTGATGACACCTGCCCGCGTGTCAGACCAACCATGACTCGATTCACTGCCACCTCCCCTCGTTTGTCTCACCGCCGATAGAGGACACCGCAAAACGTGTCGCCCGCCCTGCCAGCTACTGCTAAACCAGAGTACAACCTCCCTGATACCTTACACCCACATAATGAATGCAATCCCCACTTGATCAAACCGCCATGACTATTTCACCACTGTCGTCCTCTCTGCTCTCACACCCTCACAGTCAGCCTGACATACCTACTACCCTTTTGACCACCGCAACGCCCAGCCCAAGGAAGCACAAAAATCCCCTCAGCTAGCTGCACCGCACCTCCCAATGCCTTCCCGACTCTACCACGCGCCATTGCCGCCATGAACTGAACACGGTGCCAAATCGCCCTCCTCACCCTATTTAAAGCCCCAAGTCCCTTCTAAGCAAAACACGGTACCCAGTGAGCCACCTCTACACCCCAATTGAGCCCTCGACCGCAGCTTCGCCGGTGATCACCGAAAACCCCCAAAGTAAGCCGATTTCCAATTCTTATTATCTAGTCAATTACTTTTCAATTGTTTTTGCCCTAGCACCCTTATTCTCCAAGGGACACCACTGAACCATTGCCCTAGATTCCCGAGCCCCCTTCCTCCTAGTGACCAAAGTTCATCGCCCGGCCAAAAACCATCACCGTGGGCAGCCCAACTCAGAAATCCCCGACCCAAGCCATCACTTTCCTAAGCCTCCTCTAACCCTAGGGATGCTTAAACTCTAATGCTTTTGTCCTCTTAGCCCGCCATTACCTTTGTGCCATTCAAATGTCCCGAGGAGGAGAGACCTCGCTGCTGGCGATCACCTGACTTCTAGTTGCTTCCGAGCCCAAAAATGGAATCCTAGTAGCACCAGGAACCCACCCATGGTCGCCAATTGTTGTCTTCGACCACGAATCCTCCAACCACTGCGTGCCCTGGAACCTCCGACTACTCCTCCGCTTGGAATCCCTAACTACTTCATAATCGAAAGGAACTTTGACCGTTCTGCTTCGAGTCCTGAGCAACCCCGCTCGAATACCATCTGATGCTCCCAAGCAGCTCAAACGCCGTCTGGTGCTCCCAAGCCACTCAAACGTCGTCCGATGCTCTTAAACCGCTCGATCGTCATTCGATCTTCGTAGCTACTTGAACACCGTCCGATCTCTGTCGACTTCACTCTTGAAGTCAAACCTCAACCGTTTGCCCGACCTTGTTAGTCGTATGCGAACCCACCCGAGTACTTGAGGCTCCTTTGTTCTCCGAGTATGGTGACAACTCGATAATGACTGTAGCAACCAAACCTATTGTAAACAGTAAAAACCCACAATGAACAGTACCAACATGTTACTGTTCACAAAACCCTAAAATACACATATATGTCCGTTTTGAATCTGTCTACCCATTTTCTAGCTCTATTTCCCCTAATAGACACTGATAAAACCCAAAACCTGATATGGTCCAAACTTTTACCGTTCGCCGAAACCTTTACATATATTCACCTTAACCATTTTGAGTAGTAAAGTCTATTCTCAATTATATTTAGTCTGAATACACATTGATAAAACTCTAGCCCACCTCGGTGTCAAATCGAATCTATATCCAGTACTGTTTCGCTGTCACTATTCACCGAAAGCCCAATAGCACACGTATAACTATTTCGACCACCTCGAACCCATTTATACCCTTTTGACCATTTTAGACCTATTCTTACCATTTTAGTTTCATGTCACCAAACTAAATGCCGACAAAACCTAAACCAAGCCAAGTCCATTCACAAAAACTCATCTCACCCAAATACAGTTACCTCAATGTTCCAAGCCTATCTACCTTTTTCGATTTTGCTTAGTTAAACCCAAAATCTACTAAAAACTCAACCATCTAAACCCTGACCTGTGACACCCCCGGCCCATGTTGGCCCATGTGTTGTGCACATGAATTTCTGAGTTAGTCCCACCTTGCTAGCTTACCTTGAGAAGCACTTACATATAAGTCTAGGAGTTCCAATGGTAGCACCCCCGGTTAACCATTTTGCGCGAAGCGAGGACGAAAGTGCAAGCAGGTTGCTACGTGTGCGTGGCCTATCCAGAATGTGGTTAGGTCTGAGCCGGTTTGGACCCTAGCGCGTTACATGACCACCCAAACCTAATTTTCTTATGTCCTTTGGTTATTATTTGTATTTTGTTCCCAGCTTGCATTCTGCAAAGCAGGAACTCATTTGCATTTGTTTTCTCATGCTAGTATTCGGACCACACAAGTTGGTCAACAGAATAACTATAAGAGTAGTCTAACTAGAAGACCGCAATGAAATAATTAGAGACTTTGAACAAAGAGGCAAGTCACATGTTTTTGATCATATTGAAGCTACACTCCTTTAATTATTTACTTATCACTATTTTCATTATGTTATTTACGCACTGTTATTTCATGTACAATAAATATTTGGAATGACATAATATTAGTTATGTCCTATCACCTGAAAAAGTTCAGTTCAATTTGATGGCCATATCCACCTTGACAAGACTTAGTATTGTTATTAATACTGCTTAAATAATCATGATAAATCAAGAACTCAACTATTTTATACTACTAATAGACTTGGCACTTTGCCGATAGAATTTTAAAAGTAGTTCTGAGTAAGGAGACATCATAGGAGGCCACTAGATGGAAGGGTCCCATAGCTTTATCCTAGGGTGGAGCCTTGGACTGGAAAGGTGGCAGTGCAGATGGGCACTGAAACAAGGGTTGCGGATGGAATTTGCCTCGGTGAAAATATAAGGAATAAAATCTTATGCCAAGTAAAGAACATGGTGATTACTTAACCACAAGTGTTAATTCGTCAAACCTGGTTTAGTAGCTGTTCAAATTCGATTGAATATCTACAAAGGATGAAGGGAGACTGAGAGAGTTTTTGTGGTATGGGAGGGAAAATCCATACTTAACAACAGTAGATTCGCTTCAAATCGGGCGAGGCCGCGGGCCACCCGAATTTGTTGGGAAACAGCACCTACTGAGTAGAGGTTATATAAAGAATTGAGCAGTGAAAGACCTTATTTTCTTAACTCAGTCGTGAGGGTTAAGAAATCTTGTGGGTAAAGCTGTGCAGCTTTGTAGAGTCGTGATTAATAGTATTTGAATGCGCCGTGCTTCCGGTAAATAAAACTATGTGTTAATGGGTGATTCCAACAGTGAAACATAAGTAGATTTGGAAGTGTTGAAGTCTGCTAATCAAGTTTTGAAACCCCCAATTTCTTAAGAAGTTATTATTCTTTTGTGTTTAAAATATTTACAAATAAAACTGCATCCACCTAAAATGTTAAAATCCATATATCCCCATCCTTTGAAAACTCTGACAAGTAGTTATATAGCATTTCTCCATGTAACTTGTTGAGTATAGTTGGTTGTACTCAGTCTTGCTTCATTTTCCACCAACATAGATATTAGAAGAAGAAAGGATGTTATAAGTTTTCGTGTTAGGATTACGACACTCAAATCTTCTTGTGGAAATTTTCTTTGGATCTTCTGAGTGTAAGTAAATTTTGGGTTTAGACACCCTTAAAGCTATTAAAGTAGACCGTTAGATCTTATTTTAATAAACTAACTTTTGAAATGCTTATGAGCAAGTATGATACTTTTTCTGTTCGTAACTGAAGTTCTGAACTGTTACAGAAGGTAATGTCATTTCTATTATAAAAAATAAGGTTGTTACGGTGTAAATGTGAATACCGTATATGAGTGGCATCTACTGGCTAATCTGATCCGTCCAAATCCGACGCGATGACCAGGATCAAAGTTTCTCATTATCATGCATCTCTAAATTACCAATGGTTCCCATTCGGACGCGACCTCTTGGCAGTATGCGAGGTACTGTGAAAATTCATGTGCTCTCCCTGCATCTCATCACTGGCTTTGGATGTACATCCGTAACAGATACTCCGGTACATTGGACGACAGAGGTAACCCATGCACAGTCGCGCACACATGGGGTGCTTGCCGTCGCGGCCTTTTGGACCGAGTTTGTTTGTCTCCTCTTCGACTTTTTTTTTCCCTTTTTCCCTTTTACCCTACTGTTTTTTCTACTGTCAGTAGGTTGTCTGGCACGGCACACGCGTGAGCCCAATCCTGTAATCCTTACCTCGTCACAAAAATGCAAATGTACCAACTTTATGTTTTTACCGGCTTAATGACATATCCGGACGTTAAGAGGGCCTGTTTAGAACATAGGAAATTGATAAGAGTTATGTATGAAACATAACAATCTATTATATATTAAAAGTTTATGACAATTTTTTATAGCTTATAAGAAAAATATATGTTAGAAATTCTCGCAAAAAGAAAAACATTTGACTCTTAAATTGGTGGACTCTAATTTTAAAGTCTTAGTTTGATAGTTGTCTTACAGGTATATTAATTTGAAAAGAATTAAAAAAATGTCTAGCCCTAAATTTGATGATCCTAATTTTAAAGTCTTATATTTAATAGTTGGTTTACAAATATTACATTTAATTAAAAGGTTGATAGTGTAAATTTACTCGATGGACCCACCTCTCAATCCTCACTTTTGTACATAAGGAGAAAGTATCAAAATAAAATTTGCTAATTAAATATAAAATTAAATATCCCAAATTCAAATTTATATTGCAAAAATATAAGATTTGAAATTTATAATTGCGCAAAGTTACGCTATACTACACCAAACCATGTAATTGCATGGACCAATCGGCTACTTTTGTAAATGTTCCTATGAAAATCTTTATTTCAAAAGGGAAGTGTTTCAAGTATATAAATATACGTATCTTTCAATGTGGTGAGTGGCTTGTGCAATTGCGCGCTTGTCATATTGCACTTTTATTTATATTTCCATACCTTTCTAATTATGGTTTAAATTTGGGTGTTCATGTTTTAACCGAGATGTATTTTACATGACAGATAGATTATATATAAGCGCACTGTTTGAAGGATATTATTTCTCTTTTCGGCCACAAATTCTTCTTATTGTGGGAGGAATGAAGTCAAACTTATTTTGTTTTTGACAAATAATATCTTTTCGAATACTTCCTCTGCTATTTTTACTTGTCATTTTGAACATTGATATGTTCTCTAATATATGTGTTTGACCATAACTTTTTCTATTAAAAATATAATGGTACCTAAGTACTTTTGATGAAAAATCAAAACAGTTTTTTATGTATAATGGTACTCAAAGGTTTTAAATGTTAACTGCACATATTACAGGATGAAAGTAATTAAATAAAAGGGAGGAAGTATTTATGTTCAATGTGCTATGTGCATATGCACCTCGTAGTTTTATTGGTTCTTCGATGTTATGCACCGCTAGCCCGATGCACTGAGACACTATGCACGTCTTTTTTTTTCTATATCTATTTGTGTTCCATGCCATTTCTAGTTGGGAAAACCTAAACTAAAGAAAAAGATTCAACTTCACTGGTTATTATCATGACACTTAAATCATTTATAATTTCGTATGGCTTGCCTTAAATCATTAATGATTTCGTATGGCTTGCTATAATTGGTTCTATCAATTGTGTGACAAATCACATAGCACCCATTTGGAAAAAGCCCAAAATAATTGAAAGTCGTAGGAAAATTAAAAAAGAAAAAGAAAAGGGGCTTGAACACAAAAGGCTAGCGGCATCCGCACGCACGTACTTCTCATGCACTAGTATTAGATACCAGGTTAATTTTTTTTTAATTTTTTGCCATAGCGGTTTGTTTTCTTTTGAGTAAGGATTATCTTCTATTTTATTTTTTAAATTACCAAGTAACAAATATCTATAAGTATTAGCATTCCATAGCCACGATAGTTTAACTTTAATTAGGGTCCACCAAATTAAGAGCTGAATGTTTTACTTTTCTGTAAGAATTTACAACATATTTCTATTTTTCTAATAACATTCAATGGTTGCTATAGTTCAGCGTTAATTAGGGCCGCTCAATCAAGGTTGGATGTTTTATTTGTTATGAGAATTTCTAGCATCTTTCTCTTTTTTTAAAGTACACATAAAAAGTTATCACGAGCTTTTTAATATATAATAATAGATGTATTCAGTGTTGGAAACCCAGAGAGCAATTGTCACCGTACTTCTTGAACAATTGGTTCTCTTTCCTTTTCACATAAATACTTGTGGGTAGCCATACAAATTCATACTTATAGTGGCCAATGAGTAGTAATGGCAACATATAAGCTCCATAAGTATGTCAAAAAGGTGTATGTCCTACAATCCTACATCGCACGTGTGAGGGCTGTGGGATTTTAGGGAGAGTTGGATGGTTGGAGCGAAGGAACAAGGAGTGAAGGGACGAGAGCAAATGCAAGTAATGCATCCTTCCTTCGCTGAAATGGACTGTTAGTCCCAATCTAACGAGTAAATAAGATCTTGTTTTTTTAGGCTATAGCTGATGGTTTTTAACTGTGGTTGATAATTTTTATTTATGTTTTTTGAGATGACAGTGGACAACGGAAACATCGACGTAGACGACGTACATGATTTTAGACTCAAAAACCTGCTTAAATAATCTATTTTAAAGAATTGCTTCGTTTGTTTTATGTTTTGGAGAAGCAAAAGTACAAAAGAACAGAGCAGAAAGCAATTGCGCTCAGTGTGTAGGCATGCACTGGAAGGTACTCAATCTTTTGCCGTGAAAATACCTTAACGCCATTTGGCGCCATCAAGGAGTGTCTACCCTGTTCTGCGATAGAGCACAGGACGTCTGCAGTTGTGGTATTCTTCAGCGATTGCAGCTATTTTCAGTTGACTTTGGCCATGGAAAGATCGTCCATTAATGAAGCAAGCAAGTGCTATGGAAAACAGCCGTCTTGACCATTGTCCAAGCCATCGATCGCCTGACTGTTGTTCGATCGTATGTCTGCAAGTAGCCAGCCTCGAGCTAAAGAGTTTCGCAAAATTGTGCATATAGGTATCACCTGATTCAGCATAACAAAAATTCTAGTGTAAATGACATGTTTTGTTCGACGCGCGTATAGACCTAGGCACTTAGGTTGGGTTTTTTGGCTGGCCCGTGGCCCAGCTCGGTGCCTAGGCACAATAGACGGCACATCACGTCTGCATAGGTCGTACTTGGGCCGGCATGGCATGAAATAGGCCTGACGGATCTGAAGCAGGCACATCACACACTAGACATGAAATAAGCATGACACGCGGCAGGGCACATGCTCTGCAATGACACATCCTAGCGGCGATGCGATAGTGCGGTGTGTTGTGCCTTGCCTTGCGGCCGGCGCGGGCACAATTCTCATGGAGAGAGAAAGAGGACAGAGTCATAGCCACCGAGTTGGCCGACTAGAGCATACCTATACGCAGATGTGTGGTGTCCTTATTGGTGCGGCGTGGCTGGCGCCCATCATAGTCGCGCCTATGGTCCTTGGCCTCATGGACAATACCGTTGTTCCAGACTCTGTACGAGGTCTTGACCTATGGGGACCATGACAAGCCAAAGTGCGCTGTCGTGCCCTACAGCGCCGAGGGCAATGTGCGGCCATCTTGCCACCGACAAAGCTGTGCACACATCGTCCTCACCATCGAGCAAGTTGCCATAGAATCTAAGAGTAGAGATCAACCACTATCTCGACACACCTTATGCAAACACCAAGCTTGACCTCACGGAGGACAATGATGTCAACCTCCTATTGTGGTGGAAGAACCACTAGCGTATTTATCACGTGTTATCATATTTTTCACGATACGTACTTGTGGTTCCGATGTAGATTGTCTTATTGGAAGCCACTTTTTGTATAGTGGTGAGGATACTCAAGCCAAGGAGATCGTCCCTCACACCTGAAATGGTTGAGGTACTCACATACCTCAAAGACTAGGAGATCATAGGTGAACGAACTCAACATCTGCTTGAGGATCTGGAGATTGCAGAGGTGATATACGACCTAGAGAATCTTGACGTCAACTAGTCTATGTATGCCAGTATGTGCATATAGTTATTGTACTCTTTTCCTTATGTAGGATACTTACACTAGGGTGTAAGATTTTTAACGAGACAATAACTTTGCATTTGTATCCAATAATTAATAAAATTTAGTTTCTTTTCCCCCAAATATTTGTGTCTAATGTCCATTACAATTATACATAATTAATTTTATTTTTATTTCTATACCATCTTTTCTTTTCCCACTTTTTCTTTTCTCTATTTTTATTTTTCTTATTTCCTCCACTTCTTTCATTTTTTCTCTCTCCCCCACTATTTTCCTTTTCCTTCTTCTTTTTACCTTTTCGGCTTTTCCCCTTCCCTTTCCTCCTTTGGCATTGGGAGGACAAAGAGACCTCCATGGTTGTCGGCCCGCCGCCCCTGCTCCCCACCTCCATCTCTTGCACACCTCTAACCCGCGCTACCGACGTGCACTCCTCCTCCATGGCCGCCACGGAGCGTGCACCCCCATAGTCCACGGCCCTACCTCATTGTCGCCGCCCTCTTCCACTACACCCACATGCCACCTCTACCTTACTCGCCTCCACTACCACCCCAACCATTTTGCCAACAGCCATGGAGGTCACAAGTCCGACTATCCAAGTGGCTATGGTTTGGATCTGGAGGAGTCCTCCACAGCGACGGTTGTCAATGATGTTGGTGGCCACAACGATGCCAGCGCTCCTCCACGGTGGCAATAGTGCCCACGGTGATGGTCCTCCATGACGCGCGGCAGCCATGGTGAGGCCCTCAGTGACTGCGGTGCTTCTACACGGCAACGGTGACCCAGCCTAGGTGCCCACCACTTGCTCCCACTAACCTTAGTTGCCACCCTGCCACGTTGCAAAAGGGCTAGGCCTGGCTGGCACGGCTGACACGACACGGCAATGGCTCAACGTGCCAATGGGCCATGCTTGGTCCCGCTAGAGGTGAGGTGGGGCATGGCAGGCTAGACATGCAGGATTGGCAGGGCATGGTCCTGGCCCATGACCCACTGTGTCGTGTCGTGCCGGGACAGCATGGCCCCAAGTCCCAGGTCTTCGCACGTATATGGGACCAAGCAAACCTCGCATTGTGATGGCCTTGGCTACGTACTATGATAGCGTGCATGGTTGTGTGGGTTTCTCCTCTCACATTTTTTGTCATATGTATGGTGATGACGAAAGAAGCTTATGGTGAGGTGACACTTGTTGTTACCCCATCCGTAATGCTCCTAGTTTGGTTGCAAGAATCCTTGCTGATGGAGCAACACATATCACTGCCTTCATTTTCATGCAGGATGGGGCTAGGAATTCACAACAGAGGGAGAGCCTTCTCTTTCAATAGTTTGCTTTGTAGAAAAGAAATAATATGTAACATTTATGATTAATTACGAAAGAATATAATGTTGTTAGTACATTGAAAAATCATGTGTACCGTTATAACCGGTATATTGCATTTAAATCAATATGTCATGTAAATTATCGAAACCCATCAGGAATTATTTGCAGTAGGAGAGAGCTCGAGCAGCGAGACAAGAGCGGTGTCGATGCGCGGTCTGCCAATAGAGAGTTAATACTATGAGGACAATGTAGTTGGTTACGGTAGGCGAACGGTCGTTGAAATATAAATTACAGTACATCAGTACTTCTATAATGTGCGACACGATTTGACTAGTTGCAACATTGAAAATATGTACAGACAGACATCAGTATTGCTGATACCTACTACATTGAAAGTGCATTATGGTGTTGGTACTGTTCGTGAAGGTTCGAACGGTGTTGACTTGAGCGGTTTTGTGCAAGCCACTCTGGTAAACCTGGACGGCGAGAATGCTCAAATCGCAGATGTGATGCACTGGCTCACCCATAGTTTCTCCTTAGACCCTGAGGTGTGCAGCGTCGTCATACAAGGGTTTTGGAGCCGGTCCCTCACATACATTAGATGAGAGTTGAGAACATTGATGCGCACTGTTGTGTGGAATGGGTTGGCAAGGGTGCCGGCGTCGTGGATACGAGTACGTGATACTTGTGCAACCACGCCCAATATAAGTTGTGCAAGGTCGAGAGAACGGCAATCATCCGAGATGCCTCACAGCACCGGCTGAGCCTAATACAGCTGGTCAGAGAAGGAGGAGCTCAAGGAATATCAAATGCTTCTCATAGTGGATCAAGGGAGAGCCATTCGAGAAGTACCACCCTACTGCACGACATGGACGGCGTGAGGTACGGCATAATGACGATTAACCTTGCTAAGGTGTACAACTGAGTTCTCAGGGGCCTTCGTTGTTAGCCTCTCGTCACCATCATGAAAGGTGTTCTGCACAATACAATCTGCTATTTCAGAGAGTGGCATGCAAATGCTGCACTTCATGCAGCCAACCCACGAATATCGTACTCATTAAAAGTTATGGCATACATGGGGGTGAAGGCACAGAAGGGCCAATTACACACGATGCATGTCATGGGCAATAGGGAGCTAATTACGTCATCCGTGTTGACACCCATACCACTCAATTAATGGCAACTGCACCAACGCCCGCACCAATTGAACAGTGCACTCAATTAATGGCAACTGCACCGACATGCAAACCATTCGATTATATGCTTTATGACATTGAACAATACCACTAACAACAGGAGAGAGTACTACGGTACAACCTTATACATTCGTGCCTACAAGTACAATGAGCCTCGTGCTACCCACATGGAGTGTTATAGAGGGGGCCGCTTCGGACGTGATTAGCTGTCATTGTAGTGGCAAGCACATATGCAAGGTTCACGCAGCACTATGTTGGATTGTATGAACTTCCTATGTTGATGACCTCCTCGTTGCCCATCTTGCGCTACATCTGCTGATGGAGGTCATCGTTGTGCTCTTCGAAACTTTCAATCTGTACCTTCAAGTCAAGGATTCGCTCCCACAATATATCCACGTACTTCACAATGTACCGTTCATGAGGAGGATCAATCCATCGCACGAAGTTGCATTTGGCCATCTGCTGGAAAGGAAGGTTAACATCGAAACTCTATTAGCAGTACTATAAATAGATAATTGCCTAATTGTACCCCCAGAGTGTGGGCATCGGAAGAAATGTCGCCCGCCATCCAAATGGCCTTCTACCACCTGCTCAACCGCATCCTCCATGTGTCTGCATTTTGGCTACACTGGCTGAGCATGCATGTTTGGCAACAAGTGGTAGTTAACACCCAAGTCCTCTCTCCTTTCGAGCGAAAGATCCTCCCTTGGTGACCTATGTTTGACTAACCCCTCGACGTCTGTCATGGTATCTTACTCTAGGATAGAGAAGATAGTTGTTCCTACTATCAATGGCTGAGGCATGCATTTTATAGCCTGCGGGGTGTCGCGGCGTGCTTTATGACAAACCGCGTCATGTGCAACCTTTGTGTTGTGACTACACCGGACAGGGTAGCTTTGTGAAGCGACAAGACCACACGGGGCAGCTTTGCGCAGCGATAAGAACACATGTGCCAGCTTTGAATAGTGAGAAGATCAGATGATCCAACTTTGCACAGCAACTACACCAGACGAGACAGATTTGCGCAACGATAAGACCACATGGGCCAGCTTTGCACAGCGACATGACCACATAGGGCAGCTTTGTGCCACGATAAGACCAAATGGACCAGCTTTGCGCAATGAGAAGACCAGATGGTCTAGCTTTGTACAGTGATTACATCAGAAAGGATAGCTTTGCACAGCGACAAGACTACATAGGCTAGCTTTGCACAACGACAAGACCAAAGGGTGCATCTTTATGCAGTGAGAAGACCTAACTGGCCAGCTTTGCATACTGATAAGAATACACTAGGAAGCTTTGCATAGCAACAAGACCACACGGCCCTGCTTTGCGCAGTGACTACACCAGACGGGGCAGCTTTATGCAGCGAGAAGACCACACGGGGAAACTTTATACAGCGAGAAGACCACAAGGGGCCCTATAAAACGAGGTGTATGAGATTTAGGAGAGAACACTACACAAGTAAATCCAACACTGCACCGGAGCTTACTTCACCACACCGGGATGGACAAGAGATAGAAGAAGCAATGCGACAAAATAATGAAGTAATGGGAGGAGACCTGCGAGCTAGCAAGGTCTGCTGCTGCCCGTGACAAAAAAGCAAAGGTTGCTGCAGCCTGGGCTGAACAAGCCGAGCATGCTACGAGGTCAGCTCCCTACAATGACGTCACCTATAGCAACAACCCCATCCCAACCGTTCCTACCAAGCGTTTGCCGCAACACCTGCCTAGGTGGAGACGTCGCCCCTATGTTGGTGCCGGGATCCATGCAAGTTCTTTAAGTCTAAGCATCGCCTTAGCCTGGGTATACATTACTAGGGTTGCGCAAATTACTTCAGTAACTATCCCGACCATCGTTGGGATAACACCAGTTATCGGTAGCCGGTAAGGACCAATTACACTATGTTCCCCTACCTTTTCTCCTTTAAAGTATGCACTAACAACTTTTTTCGTCTACCCACAGTCCTCAGAACCCCTATGTGGTTACCGCAAGTGAATCGATTCTGAGATCCACCCATATGACCAGTGGGCTCTCAACTTTGAGGAGTGAAACATCAAAAGGTCCTACGAGATTTGGGAGGAGGAGCACCGCAACGACGAGCAAACTGAGTGTATACATCGGGAGATGAAAGCTTATCTCTAGGCATGCATGCGCAGGGAGTGCAAGAAAAAAGAGGAAAATGGCGGCCAAGACAAAAGAGACCGCCAAGTAGTTCAATGCCGAGCTCGCAAGGAAGGGAAAATGGCCCTGGTCTACGCAGTAGATCAGGTCGTCCCACACTAACTACTCCCTCGAAGGTTGAATTTAGTTCCATTCCAAAAAGGGCACATATGTATCGTAGGAGCAGTTCGGTTTGTTGCATTGTGCATATGCTCTTTGTTATGTATGTAATCAAATCCTACGCGCTGTGTTACTCCCAACTGTACTATGAAGTCTATTTTAATTAGGACAAGCATATTTTCTCGTCTTTTCATATTCAATTATTCGCGTAGCAAGTCATCCAACAACATTAACAAACTAGTTCTTCTCCATGTACGAATTCCCGATTACATCATAATATCACTTATCTTCGTACTTATCGATCATTGTTATTTTAGTCATTCTTGAAAAAAAATTTACGAAATTTCTTACACTACAATAACATACAACGATCGCAAACTCTTATTGTGTATCCAACAGATTATCTACTATTCATAATCTACAAAAATCACAAATGATTTCCCAACACTGCCTTTAGGAATGGCTTGTTTGCAGTCGCTGCATAGCCGAGTGACTACAATTGTAGTCGCCTAGCCACTGGGCGACAGGCTGCAGTCGCCGAACCGTTGGGCGACTGGAATCTGTCACTCAATGGCCCATGGACAACTTATGTGTCGCGCAGCCGTTGGGTGATAGGTTCCATTCGCCCAACGGTTTGGCGACTGGAGCCTATTTCTGTAAAAAAAATATTTGCATAGGTATATTTCTGCTATTTTGAATAAAATATGGATTATTTATAAAAAAATTCGTCTTGCGACTAAGTAGCTCTGATTTTGTACAAATATTGCTAAGTATTGATCATGATCAACTGGTGCCTGAAAGAGGGATTGCCATCTTATTAATAAAGCATGCTTTTCTTTCTAACTTGGATTACTTAACATGCCTTTACTCTTGGAAGTGGAACCCATAGGAATCAGATCTTCATTTTTGCATGTTTCACACTTCCATTCATATGTGGTTTATCTTTTTCAGTGGACAGTATGCATTTGACTACGTCAAAATTGAGCCCAAGCTTTTTGATGTGGTACGTTATATATTATTCTTCTATATTGCTAATGTTGTCATCTGCTAGAAGAAATATTTTATCTTGTCAGCATATTGGTTCTTGGCAACACATTTTGGGTTCTGGGTGGGGTGAGATGTTGCATATTTGACATCATCAAACCCATAAGTTCACTGCCCATTGTTTGAATTTTTTTTGTGCTTCCATCTGTACATGCTTCATTGTATTAGCCTGTTCTTTCTTTTTTTATTTTTTATGATTTCTTGTTCGCATATTTCATCTGGGAAAAATGCATTGTAGTGATCAGTATGCAGAGAGCTTCTTTGCATAGCTGCAGTCAGGGTGATAATTCATCCCGAGGAAGCAACTCCATATTCACCTGATACATGGTTGGGATTTCACTTTGTTCATGTGTTTGGTTCATGGGACTATGGGGGATGGGATGGGGCGGTTCTCGTTCCAGAGCTGTTTGGTTCAGAGTCGAGTGGGATGGGGGATATCCCTCTAGGGAATATTCTGCGAATATACTCTCAAATTGGGGATGCTCCTGTCCCCTAGAAATGAGGGGATGGTGAGGGATGAGGTGGGACGAGTGGGCCCCACGAGCTGTTGCAATCCCAGAAAAGAGGCTGACAGGTAGACCCCGCATGTCAGATTTGTTATCCCAAACCTTTTGTCTCTAAACCAAACAGAAAACAGGGACCGTCTTATCCCTTGCAACCAAATACGAAACAGAGTTGGTTCTATCCCTAAAAAATGGGTTGGATCCGTCCCATCCCACCATGACTCTGAACCAAACACACTAGTATCATGCAGGATATCAAGAGCAGATGTCACATTGGCGAGAGCAGCCAGTAAATGTAATAGTCAATTGGTTGAAGAGTAATGCATCATGGACCGCTACTGACTACTGTCTTGACGCTGGCACCTTCTTGCAATATTTTTTGTTCTTATTCCCTGCATAAGCATGATAGTATCATTCACATTTCGCTCAGGCAATGCAGCAGTTGCTAAAAACGTGAAGAACAAGGTCTTCTCAATTGATCTTGTTTCAGACAACCCTTCAGTGATCGCTTTGTGTCTCAAGATTCTGAGCAGTGTACATCAATAATATTTACTGCAGCAATGAGCTTTTTTACTTTGTTGGTGTTTGTTAGATGACTACATATTGCATATCCCTCTGTCCACACCACAGTCCCTACATAGAACTATAGATGATGACTTGTATTTATACATTCTAAACTTCTAACGCCTTTTCAAATCCAGAAAATCCAAAAGTGACACCAGAGGTTACCAGGGACATCCGCTTACTAGCCAAAATGATGGCAGCAAACTTGTATTGCTCACAAATTGAGGATTTCATGTTTGAGGTAGAAATTGCTTACTACTTTTAACTCTTTAAGTATAGTATATGTACATCTGATCATTAGAATTGGATAAAACTTTAAATGGTTGCAGCTGTCTATATGATGATGTAATAATATTTATTCGTATTATCAATTATTTGAGATTTATTGCAACGTATGGGTATTTGGCTAGTAAACTTAAAAGGCCGCAGCATCTGTAGATTATAGATCTAGAGATCAGGAACTCTTGATTGAATATTACCATTGCATCATAGATCAAAACTCTCCCTCTCTAAAAAAAACAGGACATACTAAGAGACGTACGTACTCACATGAACTGTGTCGACCAAAACGAAATCATACGTTACTTTGATTCGAAAATCTTCAGATAAAAAATTAGTGTCGCTTTCTGCCGCTAGTGCCACTACTATTCATAGACAGTGGATGGATCAAACAGTTCTCTTCGATAGATAAATCACTCCGGGCCTCTCCCTCTCCTGGGAGCTGTCGCAAGTCCAAAATAAACCAAACTGTCGCTGTTTCTTAGCGCGAGTGCGACATCTCGCCATGCAATGTGGCGATTAATAATTTTTCTAACTTCAATCATAAGCCTCGTTAAATTTTCTCCGGTCTATCTGCACTGTGATTAAAAGGCTGCTGTGTGTACGGGGGATTTAATTTGGTTTGTTAGATGGTTTTGAGGGGCACATAAGAACTAGACTACGAGATGCCAGGACATGAGATATACCGCGAGTTGATATAGCAGATGGTGACTTGGCTCGGCACATGCATGAATTCTGCAATTTTGGTGATTCATTGGAAGGATGGATTAGTGGTCTAGATTCATTTATAGGCCCTGTTCTTTTCAGCTTCTAAAAGCTGCTTTTCGGCTTTTCTACAGTAACTAGCTTTTAAACGGAGTATTTTTTCAAGATAGAATCTACTAATTAATTGTAGTATATATTTTACTGATTTCATTTATATCGACAAAAATCGCACATGAGTTTCTGTTATTCTATAATCTCTTGTACAAACAGCTCAAAAGTCATAAGCCGCAGCTAAAAAGAACAGGCTCTCAATTTGCGGTTGCAGTGATGGGTAGTTTGAGCTATGGAATCTATTTAGTTACAAGAATTTTGACTAATTACAATAAGATTTTGATGTCTGTATTCCTTTTATAGGAACTGAGCCTAGCTTAGTTGATAGGATGTGTGGGTGTACACCACCACTATCAGAGGTGGATACACTCAAGCCTACTCAGGAGCACAAGACACTGGGTCAGAATCATTTTTTATATATATAGAACTGTGTATGTATAGTGTGTGACACTCCTTGTAGGATCAAGCATAACCAACTAGAGGGGGATGAATATGATGTTTTTAAATTTTATTGCCTCTTAATTAATTTCTTACAATTTTAATGTGACAAGAGTATAATGCACTTGAGACCTACACAATTCTAGTAAAGTTGAGGATCTACAAGAATACTAGCACAAATAAATGATCACAAAGAATTAAATGAACAAGTACTATAAGGATACAAGAGAGACAAGTACACACAATGTTTTACCGTAGTGTTCGAAAACTTGCCGGTTTCCCTAGTCCACGTTGAGGTTAGTCCAAATGAATTGGACTGGCTCCACAAATTAAGCCTTCCACCTCAAATCATTAAAGGTAGTTCTTCCCCGCTCCGGGTAGGTGAGCTCCAACCTTCACACACGCCAAGTCTACTCACAAGCTTCTTGAGAAGATCACCGGGAAATCTCCACCAAGTCGTCTAGGTGCCGGCAAACACCAAGAGTAACAGATCTCAAACTTCACTTGACCACAATTAAGTGCCAAAGTATCAAACTATTGGATACAATGCACTTTTTAGCTCAACCATCTCAAATGAATGCACAAGGAGTAAATGGGGTGTGGAGTGAATGCTCAATGCTCAAAGATGTTCAATGGGGTCTATTCTTACTGTCCTTGAGCAGAGGTACGGGTATTTATACCCTTACCAACCAAAAGTAGCCGTTAGAGGAAAATTCCAGAAAAATTCAGGGCGAGCGGAAGTACCGCAGGCCAAAAGCCGGTACTTCCGCTCCAGCTCTGACACAACAGTAACGACTATGTCAGAGCTTCTGAACTAGCTATTGAAAGTCAGCGTAGAACTACCACCGTTACAAATCCAGTAGTTCCGGGAAGTCGGCGCAGTACTTTCGCTTGGGCCGAAACCAAAAGTTAGCGCTCTTTGGAAAAAGGTTGCGCTCTTCCTATCGGAGCTTCCGTGCTCCGGAAGTACCGCTTCAGACTATGGAACTACCACTCGAATGGTAGTTCTGACGTTGAAACTCCGGTACTTCTGGATTCCTCGAACTCTAAAATCACCCCGAGGGTGCTCTCTGAAAAAAAGGCTTCGCTCGGATAGCCAGAGCTTCCGGCAAATGGAAGTACCGCGATTTACACGCCAGTACTTCTGGTTGCCTGGACAGAGCACCGAGCACATCTGGGGGTGCTCTCTGGAAAAAAAGGCTTCGCTTGGCGCTGGAAGTACCGCTCAAGACTGCAGAACTTCCGCTCTGCGGTAATTCCATTGTTAAAACTCTGGTACTTCTGTTTTTCTAGACAGAGCACAGATTTGTCTTTTAAATTTGATTTTCAAAGAATGCAGTATCTAAATTGATCCAAATGGCACAAGAATTATGCTATCAAGCTACTTGCCATGATCCCTCTTTATGGTACGATATTTAGTCTATAATTCGGTCTTCCATCCATTCTCCATAGGGTGTCCACGTGGATGTCGTCTCTAACAGACTACGCACGATCTCCACAGGACTTCGCACGGTCTTTGTCGAGCTCCACGTGGAGAGTTCGCATGGTCGCCGCCGAGGTTTTCTACTGACCTCTGCGTGGAGACGTCGCACGACCTCCGCAGGACTTCGTGCAGCCTCCACTGAGGACTTCGCCCGGTCTTTGAGGGACTTCACATGGTCTTCGCTGAGCTCCACGCAGATGTCGTCTCCGACCAACTCATGGTCATAGACGCTTTGTCCGACTGCCCGCAATCGTTGACGGGTCGTCCGATTGCCTCGCAGTCGTAGACGCCTCATCCGAACGCCTCGTAGTCTTAGACTTCATGCTACCATGCCATGGTCGTAGACTTTGTCTGATCACCTCACGGTCATAGACTTCGTCCGACCACCTCATGGTCGTAGACACCTCCTCCGACCGCCTCGCGGTCGAGACTTCGTCCGACCACCTCGTGTTCGTAGGCACTTCCTCTAACCGCCTTGCGGTCGAGACTTCGTCCGACCACCTCATGGTCATAGACGCTTCATCCGACCACCCCGTGGTCATAGACGTTTCGTCTGACCACCCATGGTTGAGACTTCGCCCGACCTCCTCGGGGTCGTAATTTTGTGAAAATTGCACGATGGCCTCACACCCCAGCGTACTCTGCGGAGTATAAAGCACTGGAAACTTAGCCATCCTGGGCAACTTTACGAAGTATAAAAAAATCGCATGGTGGCCTCGTGCCTAGGCATATTCTATGGAGTATAAAGCGTCAGGAACTTAGTCGTCCTGAGCGACTCTATGAAGTATAAAAAATCGCACTATGGCCTCGTGCCTCAATGTACTCTACGGAGTTCAAAGTGCTGGGAACTTACATTTCATTCAACAGCCTCATGGTCGAGTCACGGTCACTAACGCTTTGTCCGACCACCTTGCGGTCGTAGATGCTCACACGTGCATGTCCTTGGCTCGCCACCAGCTTCATCAACGAGCGGGGGACAGACCGCGTGCGTCAGTTTCGTCTCGCCGCTAACTTCATCGACGTCCAATCCAAAGGGCGGGGGACCTTCGTCCGAACACATCATGGTTGTAGACTCCGTCCGACCTCCTCGCAGCTGTAGACTTCGTCCGACCACGTCATGGTGGTAGACTTTGTCCGACTGCCCGCTGTCATAAACTTCGTCCAACTACCTCGTGGTTATAGACTTTGTCCAACCTACTCACAGTCGTAAACTTTGTCCGATCACATCGTGGTCGGACACATACTCCGACTGCCTTGTGGTCGTGACTTCATCCGACCGCATCATGATTGTAGATGCTTCGTCCTACCATCTCACATCCAGGACTTCATTTGGCGCATGCGTCAGCTTTATCTCACAACCAACTTCATAGACCCAAGTCCGAAGGGTGAGGGATGAACCACACGCATCAGCTTCGTCTCATCACTAACTTTGTCGACCTCGAGTCCGAAGGGTGGGGGACGGGCCGCACGTGTCAGCTTCGTCACGTTGTCATCTTCGTTGACCCTGAGTCCGAAGGTTGGGGGACGGGCCGCACGCCCAAGTCTTTGGCCCGTTGCTTCATCTCATCGTTGACATCATCGATGTCAAGTCTGAAGGGCAGGGGACCTTCGTCTGACCATGTCATGGTGGTAGACTCTATCCAATCATGTCGTGGTCGTAGACTTTGTCCGACTGCCTCACGGTCGTAGACTTCGTTCGACCTACTCACTGTCGTAAACTCTATCTTACCACATCGTGGTCGGACACTTACTCTGACTGCCTCGTGGTCGTGACTTTGTCCAACCACATTGTGGCCGCTTCGCCCAACCACCTTGAGGTCAGGAATTCACCTCAAGGGAATTAACCACTTACTCAGCCAGTGATCTTGCTAGTATCTATGTCAAGGGAATTGTTTGTCTCCCTGGCATTCCTAAAACCATTATCTTGGACCGTGATACTAAGTTCGTTTCGCGCTTCTGGAAGAGTTGCATCAGAATCTGGGCACGGAGCTTAATTTCAGCACTGCTTTTATCCTCAACCTGATGCCCAATCCGAGAGGACCATTCGCATATAGGTAGGCATGTTGTGTTCTTGTATCCTTGCATGCAAGGGCAGTTGCGAATATCACTTACCTCTTGCGGAGTTCTCTTATAATAACTATTTTATTCTAATATCGACATAGCTCCTTTTGAGGCACTCGGCGATAGGCTTGCCACTCTTCCCTTCTTTGTATGAGGTTGGGGAAGTGTTGTTTGGGGCCCTCAATGAGTGTAAAGAGTAGATCGACCACATCAAGAACAGTTTGCTTTTTGCCCAGAGTCGCCAAAAAAAGTTATGTTGGACCATCTCCTACCATGGAGTGAATCAGGAAGCTTGCTTATCGTCTGGGGTTGCCCACTTCCCGGTTGGTGTCCATAACGCCTTTCATATTTCTATGCTGAGGAAGTACCTTAATGACCCTGATCACATTTTGGAGTTGTCCGACTTGGAGGTCTCGGGGGACCTACCCGTTAGGGCATGGTCGGTCCAGATTCTGGAATATTCAGAGTGTCAACTACGATGCCGGACCATTTCTTATGTCATGCTGTTGTGGTTCCATCAGATGAACATGAAGCTACCTAGGGGGGTTGGAAGTCTCAGGTGCGCGAGAATTACCCCAGTCTTTTCACCTTAGGCTTATTTCTTAGGATTCCCTCCATTTAATTAACCTACTTAAATTCCATTGTTCTACCTTCTGGAGCTAGTCGATTCGAGGCTGAATCTTCTTTTAAGGGGGAGAGCTGTAGCACCCTCCAAACAAAAAAAATCTAACCGTTTCCTCTCTCCCCCGTTATCTCTCTTCCTTTCTCTCTTATTCTTGAAAATCTCTCTCTTATCTCCAATTCATCTAACCAACCGTGACCTCTCTCTCACGTCTTCTTCCTCCATCTAACTCTCTCTCCCGTGAAAATCTCCTTCTCTCATCTCTATTCCCTCTCTCTCACGTCTCTCTCCCCGTGCGTCCAGTGGCGATGGCCGGCAGCGAAGGATGGCCGCCGGTGGCGGCGCACGCGACTACGGAGGGCGAAGCGGCGGCCGGCGGCGCACGTGCATGGCTCGGCGCGAAGTCGATCGCCAGTGCAAGCTGCGAACGGCGTGCGCGCGGCGGAGGCGGCACGGTGGTGGGCTGGCGTTGCGCGGCGGCACGCGGTGCACACGCATCGCCATGGTGCGGCGGCGGCGGCCGCGCGCAGCCATGGTGTGGACGGCGGCGACGAGGCGACAACAAAGACACGACGCGGCGGCGCGTGGCGCGGCGTGGCACACGCGCGTGCGAGAACGCGGCGCGCGGCGGCGTGGAGGCGCGATCTTTGCGGAGCGGTCGATGGCGGCGACGTGGGAGCTGCTAACGACAGCACGCGGCGCGGTGGCGCGGCGAGAGCACTGGTGGTGAAGGCGCGGTGCTGCGGGCCAGCTCGTGAGCAGCTCAGGCTCGGATCGTTTTTTTTTGCGAGCTACGAAGGAGGTTCGGCTCGGGTCAAAAATTTACGAGCTCGAGCCGGCTTACGAGCGTTGAGCTATTTTTTTCACCCCTACCCACAGACCATCTCTCTGTTAGCTCTGTTCTTTCTCTACTAATCTCCTTCTTTACTGTTTGATCCATAGCCATGTCTTGCAATGACCGTAATCGCTAATTAATTAACGTGTGAGCTCAAGGTGGCTTACGAGCGTCGAGCTATTTTTTTTCACCCCTACCCACAGACCATCTCTCTGTTAGCTATCTTCTTTCTCTACTAATCTTCTTCTTTACTGTTTGATCCATAGCCATATCTTGCAATGACCGTGCACTGCTAATTAATTAACGTAACGAGCTCAAGCCGGCTTACGAGCGTCGAGCTATTTTTTTCACCCCTACCCACAGACCATCTCTCTGTTAGCTCTTTTCTTTCTCTACTAATCTCCTTCTTTACTGTTTGATCCATAGCCATATCTTGCAATGACCGTGCACTGCTAATTAATTAACGTAACGAGCTCAAGCCGGCTTACGAGCGTCGAGCTATTTTTTTCACCCCTACCCACAGACCATCTCTCTGTTAGCTCTCTTCTTTCTCTACTAATCTCCTTCTTTACTGTTTGATCCATAGCCATATCTTGCAATGACCGTGCACTGCTAATTAATTAACACCGTTTCATTGGGGTCAATTGATAAGTGACGCCCCGCCCCGTGCCGCGTGTCGCGCTTGTTGGCCGCGGCGGGACGCTGCGCTGCGCATGGTCCATGTGGACCAGATCCAGACGTGCACCGATGGGTCCACGCGGGGCCCAATTACAGGGCTCCCGCAGCGGGCCGGGCCCCGCAGGCCTCGGCGCGTAGTGATCGTCCGTACCGGTCCCTCGCCGGCTAGGACTGGATTGCAGCAGCAAGAGGCTTTCCATCGCGGTGTGTATAATTACACGCTCGTATCCGACATGGCATGGGGCCTTGGGGCTTTTTAATGATGATTATCATAGTGCCAAGGCCCTTTGGTGCTCAATGGCTTTTGATATTTGTACCATGCATCTTTGGATTGGTCGGTCATAGTACAAGATTTTAAAATTGGCAAATTGATCTGTAATATTGTGAGAACTGGGGCTCTGGTTGGAGCAATCACAAATTTGCCGCTGGAAGTGGCCATTCTAATATTCGCAGTAGTTCAAGTGTTTGCTGCACGTACCAATTCAATTTCTTCATAAAAATTTGATTAGAGAAAAAGGTGTGGTTCAAGGATAAAAAACCGTTTTTTAATAAAAAAAATATATCGTGTAAGATTAAATACGGGAAGGTATTAAAGTTTTAAGATACTCACTCGGGTCACAAAAAGTAAGTTGTTTAAGATATCATGCGATCCCCAAGATCCCCAGATACGGCTTTGACATCTCATTTGTATTAAAATATATTAATAAAACCTAATAAATTTGTAATGTTGCGAAAGTCTACTTGTACAGTTTTTATGTATCCAATATAAACGCTCATAAAGATATTAACAATAAAAGTTTAGAATATTTAACTGTACATATCATAAAAACGGCTTCCTTTCGTGATTTGAGGGAGTAATTTGTCTACACAAACTTTGTGCAAGTTCTTAAGTATACGAGAGCACTTTCGGTCCGGTTTGCGTGGATGGCCATGCGTGCGTGTATTAAGTCGACCCTGCTTGCGTTATTGAGTTCATGATGCCGATTAAGCTTGCAACTAGGACGAAATCAGCACACACCTACCTCTCGCACTGATGAAAGCCTTCGCAATAGGTCTATCCATCATTGGTTATGCTCTCGTTAGGCGCAATTATTTCCTCAAAGTCTGTTGCTTTTGTTGACAGTTAAACATTCTCTCGTTGTACGTACCAAATTCTACCACTAGTCTACTACTAATGGCAGGGATGGAAATCACTGTCATCTTTTGTGTAAGAAAATGGTGGGATCATCGGAGTAAACAATGAGCGACTTTACTAGCTTTCCGCTAATGTCACCAGATGGAAAACCAGGATGCGATACATAGAGAGGCCTCGTCAGCTCGTCTGCTTTGAAGTATAAAAGCATTACGAGTTACAAAAAAAATGGTATAAAGAATTATTGCGATGCCCTTGCTGTGCACTAGAAAGGAAGTTGTTGGATGGCTCTCTATCAAATGACAGGATCCGATTTGTCACTTGGCGTAGACAGTGTCTTGGTCAGGACCGGTGAGCTAGAGCAGGGATACGGTGATCTTACGAGCGCTACCAGTTTTAACATGTCTCATAGTGGTTTTCGATCGGGATCTCCTGTTCTAAATTTGACGTTTTGGAGATGCAAGCTGTGCTTTCGGATGGTTTAACTTCCAAAGACGTACCGTACCGAGGATGATCCCAAAGCGGCGGCTGGCTGCCCGGCGTCTCGCCGAAGTCGAAAGGCGCAGCATTTCACCGTTGTTTTCGCCTTTCTTTACATCGCGTCAAACTGATGAAGAGCACGCGAGCGTGGTGGGGCGCGTGTGCGTACGCCGGATCTTTTAAAGGAGGGCGAGTTTGGTTTAAGGAGTTCATGCCTCAGGCGGAGGCGAGAGAGGGGCGGGGGCCCCTGGCTGCCCCTCTGCCAGTTGCCTGCCTGCCTCAGCATGGCCGCCTCTCGTCGTCGTCGTCAGTCACGACTGATTCAGCACCATGTGCTCGTGCCAGTCAGTGCCTGTCCTTGCACATCTAGATGGCAATCATAAAAGTGAAATGCTACTACCAGCGCAGTCAGTGCTCTGCTCTCACGGGGCAGCGATTTTTACACATGCGTCCATCCGACTTTTGGGCGCTTTGGTTGGGGCAGGCAGCGGAAAAGCATGTCATGTGCACGCACGAAAAGATTCAGAATCCAAAGAGGGAGAACAGGGAGGGGATCATGGGGACGGTAATTAACGTGTTTGCATTGAGCCGCAGCTGCTCGAGGCTTGAGATGAGCGTGAGCTAGAGATTTGCTTCGTTGTTTCCCATGCTCTGTAATGTGAAGCGTAGAGATTGAGTTGCTTGTTGTGCTACTCATCTTGTATCATCGCTGTTTACTGGCTGTCTCATACCTTGTCTGCAAGCGTAGGACGTCACTTGGTACCAACATATATAACATGCTGGTAGTGAGAGGTGCTGTTACGTTGGAGTAAAATTTGAGTAGTTGCTGGTTGAATACGATGGTACGATGCTAATTCAACTTGTCACCTTGAGCATTCATGATGGACTATATAACATCAAAGGATCAGGAACAACGGTTCATTATTATATTGTGCTTCACTTCCCACTTGGTTCGATCCATGGGTCACACCTACTACAAACATTGTACTAGTTGTTATTAATCCATTCCAAGCTGGCGATACAACATTCATTTCGAGTAATGCTGTCCTTGGCACCTTTTTCCTCCTATTCATGGAATGACACACTACGACTTTACGCTAGTATTTGATCATTCGTAACGTCCATATAAAATTTAAGCAGCAACTCAGTGGCAAACCTTGAAAATATTCTGATGCAACCGGATTGTGCATTAGTCTTGAAAAGGGACCAGAATCTGGACAGTGTCGGGCTAGGCTCAGGTTTTACTGCATTGTAAGTGGCGCAAGTTCAAATAGCAGCATGCTATCACATGCTCGTGGCCATCTCTTCTCCCAGTTCACCTCAATTTTAGATAACTACAACCGAGTATGCCTCAGTCTCCAACTACATATATGCATGTGGCAACATTCTATTGGACCAGCAACCTTTGTTCCTATCCTTGAGGAGGTGCAGGAGGTCAGAGCACCAAGAGGTGCCAAAATTAGATCCAGCCGTTCAATCAGTGTGATCAACGGCTCAAATTTTGGTACCTCTTGGTACCTTGTACCTCTTGGTACCTCGCGTCCGGTACCACTAGGTACTGCCAAATCTCAGCCGTTCGATCAGTGTGATCAACAGCTTAAATTTGGTACCTCTTCCCCCTCAAGAATGGTAAAATTTCCCTTGTAATAAAGAGCACGATGCATAAGAACTCGTAGCGTTTTATAGTTCCACCAACAACAACAGTACGCCCGTGGAGGGGAAGCAGTGGATTAGGCATCTGAAGGGAACAAGGTTGCAAGACCCACATGGTGAGTGGGTGACTACCCTAAGCATGCACCACCCACCCACCGGCCTGGTGACCCCCAGCTTGGCTCCTTCCTATTTGCTAGTCAAAGCTGCATTCCAGGCAGCAGAGCGGTCTGTCGCGAGTGAATCCAACAGAGACGGGAAAGGCAGAGCAACAGACGATTGCCCCATGCAGGGGACGGGAAAGACGGTGGGAGGAATCATGCCTTCGTTTGTCGTGTGGCTTCTCTCTCTTTATTTGATTCACGGCGCCTCTTGAGGAGGGGTAATTCAAGTATGCAAGACGCGGTGCTATATACTTCCAAGCGAGCAATCTTTTCTTCTCGCCTGTGGGTCACTAGGCAGAAATGGAGCAAAACTGGCAGCCACCCTTCCCGTCCCATGTGGCTTCCAGTTGGAGTCGTCTTCTTCACAGCCGAAATTTTCGGGCAGAGATCGCTGGTGGCCTCTCTTAGCTCCATCTCTCCTGCACAGTGCACCAAGGACGCTAATCAGAAGCAGGCAAGAAATTCCACGAATCGTTGTGAAATAAACTATTTCAGACGGTTGTTCTTAATCTTACGGGAAGCTAATTAACCAAAGAAAGTGGAAGCAAGTTCAGCAAAGGCTCTGGTTTTCCCTGATAAAAGGATAGCATGTTATCGACTGGATCAAGTAGTTTGTTTACGAGACTATAATTGCTTCTTTTTTTGCATGCGGCTGCCTGATGCCGTAGTGGCACTGTACTGTCACAAGCAAGCATCTTTCACATTTCATGAGTCAAGAGAAGGCTGCAATGCGTCGTCTTTTTTTTTTTACTTTTCCGTTTCAATCTTTAAGAAAGCCCTTTTCTAAGGCAGACAAGTCCTTGCACGACGGCCATGGAGACTTTCAGGTAGATGTGACCATGCCTCGTTGCATTTATTTCCCATTAATTTACAGAGATTACTGACCCTGGTTTTTTTTGTTGAACTTTTGACTACTCTAAAAAGTCGAAACAAATGAAACCAGTTTCTTAAAGAGAATTCTCTAAACGGTTTTTCGACTCTAAAACTGTGTACACCGCTCATATCAGAGTTGCCGCCGTCCACCGCCATCTTAAAAAACACAGACAAAAGCATTAGCCATAGCCCAAAAGAATATGGCAATATTTACCTCCTATCAATTCAAATGACCTTAGAAGCTAGCACATGGCCAGATGACTAGATATAGGTCTTGTTCTTTTTTTATTTTTGACTCCGATTTTTTTAGTAATTATTGTTCATTAGACTAATAAGGTGCAACTTAAAAGTTGATATTAGTGTCCACTGATTTTAAGTACACAATACGTGTACATTCAGTGAGAAAATGTCGGCACTTTGTGAGGCCTTACGTGACTTCAATAGATTTTTAGTATGTGTACAAAATAAATACACGTGTGTGCTTAGATGATTTGTCTGTGGTGTATGTTGAATGTGTTGGTGTGTCTTGTACTCTCTAAAACAATTCAAATGACGGTAATGGCTGTCTGTATAATCCGCATCCATCTCTGCGCTTCCATTTTAAATAATTGAACTGATTAATTAGTGCATCCGATGGGAGGCATCAGATCGTACGGGCCTACATGTTTCACAATAATGCCCATCGTCTTTAGCCTTCGTACGACAGCCTTAAAATATAGGAAAGGCCCTTTAGGATGGCAAATGACAAACTCGTAATGGATTACATATGGCATTGCATTACCCTGGCCTTGGTTTAGTTTCAGGTTGATGTGCAGGTACGTGTTTTGTGGCCCTTCACCAAGGTCCAAGGTCCTTTATGAGATGCCATTGCAAAGTTGATATGCACAACGAAAGGTGATGATTTTTTGTATAAAAATAAAAGAACTCAACCACACCTGCATGCAGATATGATGCGCTGAACAACCACCCGGGTGTCTTGAACTCTTGATACACTGCCCTGATCGGTTCGCCTTGAGCTTCTGGATTCTAACTTATTTTTTACTATTTATAAATTTCGTCTTTTTCTGAATTTTTGGCTTTTTATTGAGCTTTTTTGCCGGTTCTTTTTTTCCCGTATTCGTTTGTATTATCATAATGGGCTAACGTATTTTTAAATTTTTTTAAATTTAATTATGCTAAATAAGTCTCTGTCAGCTACAGTGTTTTTCCAGCCAGCTACAGTGATTTCAGCCAAAAGCCACAAAAAAAGCCCAACTGATCACCATGTCGGCTGGCTTTTGATTGCGGTACGGACCAAGTCAGAAAAATAGTACCCGCTGGGTACTTAACTACCTTTATGTATAACGCCTTAGCCGGTGGATGGTAAATGCCAAGCTATTTCTTTTACCAAGAATTATAATACGAATGCAGCGACTAGTGACTGCTACTGTCTACATATAATCAACAAAGCACCCTAGGGTAAAAGGCGAAAGCTAACGCGGCAGGGTAACATTGGATGATCATATATAATGGATCATGACTTCAATACAGAAAGAACACAAAGCATAAATCCACCCCCAAATGAGTGGATCACCCATGCTAGTTATCTAGTTGTTGTAAATAATATGATTTTAGCAAAAATTCAGAAAACAAATGATAACACTAACATGAAAACATGTAAATCTACCCTATCATTACACAAGATAATTTACTCAAGGCATATAGCATAAAAAATATTAAAATCAGCATAATACTTAGATTTTAGAGTTCAATATTGCCCTCAGATGTAGAGTTACTTAAGATTTGTTTTTGGCCTTCTCAATACTTATCAATATATCTCACTAATTAAATGTGATGATCACAATTTCAGATTTATGAGCTATAAACAATACTCCTCTATAAAGTCAACAAATGTTTCACAGGCAGCAAGTTTCAGGTGGTGATCATTTGGGCTTATTTTTGTGGCTTATGGCTGAAAAGCACTGTAGCTGGCTGAAAAAATATTGTAGCTGACAGAGGCTTATTTAGCATAATTAAATTTAAAAAAATAAAATATAAAAATATGTTAGCCCATTACGTATAATACAAACAAATACGGGGAAAAAGAACCGGAAAAAAAACTCAACAAAAAACCAAAAGTTCAAAAAAGACGAAATTTATGAATAGTGAAAAATAAGTCAGAAGCTAAAAACTGAAGCCAAAACGATCACAGCCAGTCTAAAGTCTATAGACTAGGAAATTAATTGTGCAGTGAATCAATCGTACAACGTAATAGCCTCCTCACAAATAGAGAACTGAACAACTACTAGCAATAGAGTAGATCAGCTGGTAGTAAGGTGACTGAAAACACAAAGCACCTATTCTATTCATAATCAGTCGAAGAACATAAAGAACATAGACTGCAACTTGATGCAAGCTGACAATAAGAAGCAATTAACATAGCTCAAGTCTTATTGATTATCACTTTTAATTTCATAACTTGACAAATATCCTCATCGAGCCATCTATCCCACAGCCCACAATTACTCTGCACTTTCCAACCAGAGAAGACAATGATAACTCACAGAACGGAAATCTGAAGCAAAATACAAAGAATGAACTACCGAAACACTTACAACACCAGTGACACTCGAAGCCACCGAGAAGAAATCCGGGCAAGGCACGCCTAAAGGCGCTGTCCCAGAAAACTAAGCGCCTCGCTGTGTCACGTAAGAAGGCAAGGTTGACGGAGATACAATGCCGATCTTTGCACTTCGAGACACACCTAAGAACGAAGCTAAGGTACAGGGAGGATGCCGCACAAGACCAACCACAATGCTTCAGCCAAGAGCATAGAAAAACACCAAGGACCAAGATCACCTTTCCTTGTTCTCAACTGATCGAAGGCCGGCCGGATTAACCCTCAAGGACAAAGCCAAATCTCCTAACGGCTATTTCAATGAAGAAACAACGTAAGGAGCCAGTCGGGTATTGCCCAAGAGGTGAAAATTCGGACTTCTCTGCTGTCAGAGCCGATGAAGAGCACGAAGGAGTAGGGGTACCACCGCCTAGATCGAGATCCAATCGAGGAAGAAGAAGAGATTGGGAGGAAGGGGACTCACTGATTTCGGTGCCGAATAGAGGAGAGGGAGATCACTTTATATAGGGGAACGAGGAGGCCGATGGCGGGCTGCAGCCAACGGCCAGCATCGAGGTGCTCAGGCGAGTGCGCCTTCGGCGCCGCCACCATCTCCGCACAACTCGGCCGTCGAGCGAAGCATTCAAGCCGAGAGCCTCCCACTAGCGCACGCGAGAGAAGGCTTTTAGTCTTATCTCTTCCTCTGGCCCACCGACAGGTGGGATCACCTCTCTCTTTTCTTCAAATTGGGAAATTACCCAATTTTGAAACCGTCCAAGTGTACCACTTCATGATACTAATAGCAGGGCAATAAGCTTGTTCTACTCTCGTCCCCGCAGGAGCAAGATGAGCCTTTTAGTACCCCTTTACAGTAGCTGGTAATGTGGATGCAAAAGGGGAGGAATTATAAGAAAAACAAAGTAGAAAGGCATAAAGGAGATTCTTGTAGCAAACACTATTGTGGACTTGACAGTTCGATTGATCACCATCCACCGGAAAAGGGAAACTAAAGTGTGTTGTGGATTAGTCAGTGATCACCTTTGGTGTTATCAAGCAAACAATTTCTATTCAAATTGAATTCTGTGCAGTGTTACTTGGACACAGAAACGAGTGTCAGAATCTAACTCGGCAAAAAAGGACACAAACAGTGTTTCTCGAAAATGGACACGGGTGTCCAAATCCATCGACTCGACTCGGATTCGGTGCCCGGTTCAGCAAAAAAAAAAGACACAGGACACGGGTGTCAAAAAGTAAGCATACCTGAGGAATAGGCTTCTGCCAATATTTAAAAGCTGGTTGAAACACCTAAGTGAAAACTCCATCTATCAGTGAAATGATACAGCAAACTTATTTCAGACATGTTTTTTGAGTATTGAGATGTGGTTCCTTGAAAGCAATAGTTTTGTCAAAGGGAAATTTACAGTGAGCTCACCACATGCAGACCTAGAGTTGCTGCTTCTTTTTGGGCCTTACTCTCTTAGGTTTCCAAGAAAAGGCCCAAGCAAAAGTATCCATTGGGCCAGGTTAACAAGCCCAGAAAGATGCGATGATTTGTCCAATAAACGTTTTGTTAGCAGTTGAGCAGCAGTAACACATCGACATAAGATAGAGAGCAAAGTTCGAAGCTTACCCAGCATGATAATGTGTTCTGAGAAGAGACAGATATATTTGATAAAGTTTCAAGCTTCCTTCCCTTTTGGAATGAGCCTTTGGGGTAAGTTCGATAACCTGAAACAGGATGATTCTGGGACCTTTTGCAACAGTATGTGTTTTTGGATGCAGTAAGACAAAACTGTTCATTAGATATGCCAGATTTCTTTGATATGATATGTTGAAACTGTTCATTAGATATGCCAGATGTCTTTGATATGATATGTTGGGTAGGGTGGGTCCACATCTTGTTTTGCAGCACATCTAAGCAGGTGAAACAATCAAAGAGAAGCTACTTTGAGAGAGGAAAACTTAAAAAATCAATTTACCTTATTTTTAAATCAATTTAGCAGACACGTAGGTTGACCCGTGTTGGAGGAATAATTTTGCTTCCCCACTAAAGGGCCCGCTCTGCAGAAGACACATATATATAGATCGAAGAATTGCAGTTATGCTTAGAAAGGACAATAATACCCCCCACTTGTATTTATAAGTTAGCTATATCACTAAAGGGTATTCAAGTTATTTGTACAAGCCCAAGAGCCTACAAATGCCCTATATACCCCTTATTTGTAAGGAGAACTCTTTTGAGCAATAAAGAAGTATATTCAAACTGGTAAGCCCTCGAGGGCCCGCTCCCTAAAGGTAACCCTCTGTTGGTTCACCAACTCGACGGTCATTTTTACTTTTGTAGATGATGGCCCATCAAACAACTGACGTCCACTCTCTCACTTGTGTTTGTGTTTCACACCTACAACATTGACGCCATTCGTGGGGACCGTAGCTAATTGATGAAAGGCTATGGCCCGTACCAAGAAACACTCTAAGTCCATGAAGCCTCCTCCGACTTTGGAGTGTAATGAGCTTGTGGACAACCTGTCCGCCCACCGGAGGAGCTCTAGGCATGCACCATCATCAGAGATCAGGGTCATCCACCCCGGGATGGACAACACCCTACGTGCCCTGAGGCTCCCAAGCGCGTCCTCCTCCCTTGCGCTAGCTTATGCGCGTCCTCCAGTCTGACTAGGCACATGGTGTGACGTCTGGCCCCCTAAGGCACTTCGCCTCATACCCATGAACATGGCTCATAGCTCAACGCCTGCTCAATATCAACTCACGGAACACCAATGTGTGTATATGTCATACAGGAAGTGGTTCGAGGCACATTGGATGCTCGCACACTAAATGCTCGTGTTGCATGGATGTCCTCGCCTGCACCCTATGCCTCGGCACCTTATGCCCTAGCACCCCCGCATCGCGCCCCGCTTCCTGGTGCACTGGCACCCTGTGCACCATGCCCTGATGCATTGCGTTTAGGTGCCCTACGCCTTGGTGACCCAGCACTCCAAGGCACACACCCTGCGAGCCACACGTTCCCCGGCACACTGCGCACCCCCGACGCCTCATTACTCCAACACCCTGTGCACCCCGCGCGCCCCTACACCCTGACACCCGTGCCCCGATGCCTTATTGCTCCAGTGCCTTGTGCGCCCGTACGCCCGGGTGCCCAGTGCCCTGACGCCCATACCCGAACACCCCGACACCCTACCGTCGACACATTGTGCTACCTGTGCGCCCCGGCGCCCATGAGTGCCCTAGCACCTCCGAGTCTCGGCACTCGCACACAGGCACCCAAGTCTCCGAAAACCTTCAGCTTCTCCAAGTCCTTGGCGCCCTAGTGCCTGCACCGTGCTCACCCCAGTGCCCCAACACCTTGGTACCCTGCTAGTGCCCTGCGCCCCACGGCCACATGCACACATCGCCAATCTAAGCGCTGCAGCGCCCAGACACTCTGCCGCCAGTGTGCACCACGACGCCCTACATGCGCAGGCGTTGTCCAATCCAACAAGTCCTGCCATGCTCGTTGACGCCCTGGCAATCCACCAGTGGGCGCCTTGGCATAGTCGATGATGCCCGACACTCAACCCGCTGGCATCGTGGCAATCCACCAGTGCCCTAGCACGCACGCCGGTGCCCTGGCATGCTCGCTGGCACCCTGGCAATCCACCAGCGCCCTGGCACACTCGTTAGTGCCCAGGCACATTCGTCGGCACCCTAGCACACCCATCGATGCCTTGGCACGCTTGCCGGCACTCTGGCAATCCACCAGTGCCCTAGCCCACCCATCCATGCCCTGGCAACTCTCCCACCGGTGCTCTGCACCCTTGAGGCCTCACGTAGATGTAGGATCACAGATTACCGGCTAGAGAGGGTAAATAGAAAGTTTTTAAATTATTTTGGCTAAAATACAATTTTAGCAAGTATGAACTTAATTAAAATTATTTTGCACAATCAAGGTTTAAATTCTCTAGGTTTCACTAAGGCACCGCACAGCTATGTCAATACTAGATACAATTCTAACTACACAATTCAATTAAAATAATTTGCTAGAAATACAAATGTGAAGACAAGGAGATAAACTACAATAGAGATAAGCAATGTTTTCTCGTAGTCTCAAAGACTTGCCGGTCTTCCTTATTCCACATTGAAGTAAAACCAAATAGATTGGACCAGTCCATGAATTAAGCCTAATCACCTCAAGTACACTAAGATTGCTTTTCATTCACTCCAAAGATGGCGAGCACACCACTCACAACCGTGCCAGATTTCTTCACAAGCTTCTTTAAAGAAATCACCACACAACCTCCTCCAAGCCGTTTAGATATTGGCAACCATTAAGAGTAACAAGTCACGATGTTTGCTTTAAGGTTTTTCAAGTACCACAAAGATCAATTAATGATGCAATACATTTGAATGCTCTCAACAACATCAAAATATGAAAATAGAGTAAATGACTTGAAGAGAGTGTAGCAAAGGCTCAAACGTATTAAATGAAGTCTAAGAAGAGTCCCTTGCTACTGGTGGGGAGGTATTTATAGTCTCTGCCCATTGGGAAGACCGTCGGGGCCGAAATCCCTAAAAATTAGGAAATATGGTACTATCGCCATGTAGTGCCTGTTACCACCGCACATACTGTTCAATGTCTACTTAAGGTTCGTTAAATGCACAGAAATTAGTCGTTACTTCAAATACCTGTATTACCATATTCACAAGGGTCGGTAGTACCGATCATGCGATAATACCACCCCTCAGCTGCAGTAGTACCGATTTTCAGATGAGAGAAAATACTAAAAAATGCACCTCTATGGAAATTAGCTACTGCCAACTAAACTCTGGTCACACCGCAATGCGGTAGTACCACTGTCACCATGTATGCAGTCATACTGCTCTGCGGTACTACCGTTCTACACAAGCAGTAATACCGATACAAGAAATGTTCAATATTTACCTCTCTGGAAATTAGTTAGTAACGACTGATAATACCAATGCAGTGGTGGTACTGTCAAAATGCCTGTGGGCATACCGGTTTTTCAAAAGAAATTCAAAGAGGGTTCCAAATGAAGTTTCAAAGGCATGCATAAATAATAATTGATCAAAGTGCCATAAGATAAACTTCAAGCTGCTAGCTATGACCCCTTTTTACAATACAACTTCTATCCTAGAAATCCCGATTTTTTTAACCAAATACTAAGACCAGTAAAAACTATAAAGATATCTTTAGACTATAATATACTTTTACCTTGAGCCAAGCCTTGATCCAGATCGCTTTTTTTATCACCTTTGCTTGTTTTTTCTATAACATCATCAAAATTTGAGACTAAACATTTCAATCATCTTAACAAACAAGTTAGTCTCTTTAATCATTGCCGTCATTAATTACCAAAATTATTTTTAGTCTCTTTAATCATTGCCGGCATTAATTACCAAAATTATTTTTAGAGGCTTAGATGCTTCAGGAGACCGCGCCAAGGCCAGGTGCCCAGTCTGCTTGGTGCCCTGGCAACTAAGCCCCAGTGCCCTGACAACTGAGCGCCCGCGCCCTATTGAGTAATCCAGCTCGCTCACTGTGGTCGAAGCGTCAGTCGAAGTGACCATGGTCATACGTCGTGCTCGTAAGAGTACTGTAGTGTCATGGTCGAAAGATCACTATAACAATCGTAGTGGTCGTGGTCGAAAGATCACTGTAGTAGTCGTAGTCGTCGTGGTTGAAAGATCACTGTAGCAATCGTAAATACTCGACGTGTGCTCAGTCCACATGAGAGCGTTTTTCCCAATTTGTTAGCATCGTATGCGACATGGCCTATATCCGTGGAATCGTGTAGGAGGTGGCGCAAGAGTGGCTTAACCATTAGAGTTACACTAGAATTGGGATACGAACTCTACTCGTATTGAATAAGGATTTGATAGGAGACTATATATATTGAGAAAGGTATGGGGTTGAGGGTTGTACCAAAAACCGAGGATCGGAGAAGATCCTGAAACACACCCATCAAAACCCTAGATACCATCTTTCAAAACACCTGCCATGAGCACTGGTGCTAGCACACCAGCGCACGACATTCTATCTCTGGACGTGTGAACTTCAGTAGAGGCGTTGTTGTGATTGTGGTGCTGGTCGGAACGATCGTGAGGAGGAGACGGTTGGTTCATCAAGATCAACTACCGTCATTACACCGACAAGCGCTACGTTAAACTAGGTGTAATGATTTATGATCTTTTACTTACATAACTTTTTTATTTACGTAATTGTTTTTTTAATTTATGCTAGTATAACCTACCTCATATCTCAACATAGTTTTTATTCTCCCTGACCCTTGTGCCATTGGAGACGCAAGCTAATTAAGCAAAACCCAGGTCATGATCTAAACCTAGACCTGAGCAAAACCAAGGCCAGGACAGCCTAGCGAAACTGCAATAGGCCGAGAAGCATCTGGTCAATCCGATTAGGGTGGTGATCGGTTCGGCTGAAAAGCTCATGGCTTATGGCTTAAAACATTATAGCTGGTTGAAAAAAACACTGTAGCTGACAGAGGCTTATTTAGCATAATTAAATTTAAAAAATTTAAAAATATAAAAAATATGTTAGCCCATTACGTATAATACAAACAAATACGGGGAAAAAAGAACCGGCAAAAAAGCTCAACAAAAAGTCAAAAGTTCAGAAAAAGACGAAACTTATGAATAGTGAAAAATAAGCCAGAAGTCAGAAGCCGAAACCGAGTTGATCAGGACCAGTATAGCTGTACAGGACTAGCCTCATGGCCTACCTCAGGCTGGCCTGATGTGTTTGGACACGGAAATACGACCAGACCACAGTTGAGCAAGACTTGGATTGGGATAAATCCTGGTACTGCCCTAAACCTGGTCCTAGTGCGCCGCTCTAACTTCAGGTTTTATCAGTAGTCTGTAGATTGGGATAAATCCAAATTTGACCCATCATACAACAGGGGAAAAAAGGCTTTCTCATCCTATATTACAGGATTTTCATGAAAAAAATGAAGATTACTCCAAAATACTTATGTTGCAAAGATTAAAGAATTGCTCTAAATGGCAAAACTTTTCCAAGAAACCAATGCACAAAGCAAAGCAACCAGACCAATGAGTTGTATGCAGATAATGTACGTACTGTATCATACTCAAGAGCGTCTCCTTGGGTACAGGCATGATATTGATAGCCAATTCCGAGACCATGATGCCTTAAAAGGTTTAAGTGGAGCATCAGAGATCTGCGTGTAGGACTGAATCTCGCATGGATAGCTGGAGTTTCCGAAATGCGGATTCCACTTTGGTCACAATATGTTAAAAAAAATGCTACACGTGGACCAAATATAGCCTACTTAATAAACATAGCAATACTGAGAAACAAATCAAACATGTTATTTCGGCCTCATGATTTAACTAAATCTGAACAAGCAAATATGTAACGCATCGAATTACCAATGCAAATTGAAGCCAGACTACCATGCTCGATAATAACAAGGTTCGATGCTAAATGCTTGAGCTAACAAACCTCATAGTATTCTAACTTTTGGGAAGAAACTGCTTCCAGGGAGTCAGCCTGGACATTTGTGTTTGTTCATTGCAGTGCTGGTGATAACAATGAATAGGTTGACCGAAGACCTTGCTCTCAACATCATAGGATAAGGATGTCTACATAAAAAATTGTTAGATATGAACAAGACACCTCATGCTGAGAGTTCTCTGCTTGATGAAACTCCTCGAAGCTGAAATTTGAAAACCAAGCAGGCTTGTCCGAAACACCATGAAGACCATAAGATTGCTCCAAACAGGAGCTACCATACGAATTGCACATGGGCTGGCTGTAAGTATAGGTCTGCTCTCTTTCACTACCATGCCAGCACAAGTTCTATTTCCAGAACAAACACAATCAGCAGTCAGAATCACAAGACAACAGTCTCAATGCTTATGGCCTTATGGGTACTGCAAGTAAAAAAAAAAAGAGCCATGTACAATTAATAAGAGATTCTGCATTTCTCCTTTTTAAGCCAATCAAATCTCGTATCATGAGATGCTCCCCAAGTCAGTTGCAGGATCATGAGAAGCAAAGTATGGAGTGCATTTTTATGGGGGCCAATCATAGAAATTATCTGGTCTCAAGGCTAGGGTACAAATATGCATCACACATCACTAGAACCCCCTGATCCCACTACATAAAAAACAGTACTCAGCAAGAGCTCCTAGGATCAAATGTCTGCAGTACAATCACAGGTGTTGATCACTATTTAGATACAAGCACACCCAGCTCATACATCAAACTAGCGTCTGAACTATGAACAACAGCTTTGCATTCGGAAAACAGAAAACAGTTACCCACGTTGCTCCGGACCAGCTCTGAACCGGCATTGTGCGGCTCCATCCTACCGATCGCCGGCGGCGCCACGTCCACCTCCACGCCCAAGGCCTCCTCCCCGCCTCCCTCCCTGATCGCGTAAACCGGAACCCCGTGCCTGTCCAACCCAATCCGCTGCTCCCCGTACTCATCCGAGTATCCGAACAGGTAATCCAACCCCCTCATGCACTTCCTCCAGAGGACGCGGCCGCACCGCGCGCCCCTCCGCACCTTCCCTTCCGCCCCCGCCGCGTACGGCTGCCCCTGGAACCCCTCCGGCGACTCATACACCGGCTCCCGCAGGGCACCTCCTCCCCGTTGCCATAGGTCTCCTCCAACTCTGGACTCTGCGGCTCTGGCGAAGGCGAAGGCGGGAAGTCGGTGGAGGCGGCGGCGGCGGCGCTGGTGGAGGCAGGGTAGAAAATGGAGGCGGAGGGCGGGAGATGGGAGCCGTAGGTGGCACCGTGGCAGCGAGATCGTAGCCCCGTGGTAGGGGTGGGGGTTGAACTCCGCGAAGAATTCATCGTCGTCTTCGTCTAGCGCGGCGTCGGCGGAGGCCATGGCGGGGCGGTGGCGGCGGTGGCGGTAGGGTTCGGGTCTGGGGTGCGTGCGAGGCGGGGAAGTGGGAGTGGAGTGGCGGAGGAAGAGGCGACGAGCGAGCGGGATTCGCCGGCACGGGGCGGCAAGTACGCTGTGGTTTTCTCATCTGGTTCCTTAATTCCTTTCCATGGGCAGGATCGACGGCTCTTTAAGCATCGTGGGGCCACGGTTCAAAATTGTGGCCGGGCTACGGGTCGGCCCGGTCGAAACCAGGTGTAGGGCCGAAGCCCGTGTGCTTGCACGCAGCCTCACTTGAAACACGGAAATTTTATCTAATTCTGCTAGGAGGTAAATTATTTCCTGAATTTTTTTGTGTACCAAACATACTTTAAACCTAGTAAGACCTTTTTTCATATCTACGATTTCACTCCCATGACCGATATATAGATCTGTAACAAATTGTGTAAATTGGTTTACCTATAATCAATTAATCATAAATCCTAAGTGTCATGCCTATTTGTGTACATATTATATAACTCATCTTAAGACCATATATGTGGTGCAAGTCACTAGCTGGTCATTACTAACAGAGAACTCACTGCAATATTAGTTCACACAAGAGCATTCCTGTGGTGCTAGTAGCTATTTCTCCTAAATGTTGGCTCACAGAGGCCCCGGTGCATCTGGCATTACAAAGCCTACAGCATTAGGTCCTCCTTTAGCGTTATATGCTAGCATGAGCCTTTTTTCGATGGAAAAATGCATATTTTAATTTGAGTGCTTATCCCTTAAAACTGTTAAGGATAAAATCAGAGATAATACTTAGCCTTTTAAATGCTAATTTGTAATATTTGCTAACGTTGAATGGTGTATCATAGATATACAAATTAATTTATGCTTATACTAGCGCTGCTATAACATTAGTTAAAATCAAATGTGGGTTCTTTTGAACTGATGACTTATAACTTATGGCTTAAATATTTGAATTTTGGTTGTTCGTGAGAGACAGTACGTAGAGGAAAATAGTCGTATGTGATTTTGGTCGGTACAGCTGAACTCAGTATACTTTTTACTATGATTTTCCTTTTGATCCCACCTTAAAAAAACTCACTGTTTAAAAGCTAGTTACTGCAAACAGTATAAGTATAAGCCAATTTTAAACCTAAAAGAACCTGGCCTTGAGTCTTTATAAATATGATAGTAACATCATCTATTATGTATACTATTTAAAATGTTACTATAATAAATTCACAACAATACTACATACAAAGTGTCTTAAATAAAATCCATTTTTCATCGTAGATTACATCAAGCACAAGATGACGTTCATGGCCACACCACTTGACCTAAGAAAAACCACCGGAGAGGAATGGCTGCAGCCAAGTGGCGGCCGCGGTCCGACCCATGCGGCAGCGGCCGCGCTCCACGCGCCGTGACCCCAGCATTTCCCGTCACCGGAAACACAAATTAACCAGCACTGCACGCCGCCTCGTCCCCGTCCCGAGCCGAACCACCCCGGTTCCCACCCTCTCCTCGCTCGCGCCCGGCGAGTCCACCACCACTCCTTCCCCCAATCGAACCAAACCAATTCGCCACCCACTCCGCCAGTTCGCGACTCTGTCCGATCGCAATGCCGTCCCGGGGTCAAACCCAACGGTCGCCGTGAGCCGCGACGGAGAGATCTCGCACGCCGATTGCGCCGCACACCCCGCCACGCGCCCGATAAGGCCGCGCGCGGCCGCCCCCGCCCCGACGCCCTGGAGCCGGGGCAGCAGGAGGCGGTCAAGCCGTCCCCGACCAACGGCCGCATCCGCTACCGCACGCCCTCGGCGGCCGATCTGCTCCCTGCCGATGACCTCGCCGCCGCCCCCTCCGCCTCGGACGCCGCCGCGGCCACAGCGGCGGCCTCCAGGATGCGGCGTTACTCGGCCGCCGGCGCGCGGCAGCAGCACGGGGAGGCCGTGGCCGACCGCGTCCACCGCTGCCGCGGGGTGCTGATGGTGGTGCTCGCGCCGGTGCTCCTCATCTCGTTCGTGCTCCTCCTCATGCGGCGCGCGCCCGCCTCCGCCACCGTAGGGGGCTCCGGTAGGTGGGCCCCCCGGGTCGTGGTCGGAGTTGGAAACCGACCGAACAAGTATGCTGTGATATTTGACGCCGGGAGCTCCGGGAGCCGCGTGCACGTATACTGCTTCGACGGGAACCTGGATCTCGTGCCTATAGGGAAAGAGATCGAGCTGTTCAAGCAGGTGAATTGGTTGGGCTTCATTTTGTCTATATATCTTTAATTACAAAATGTGGGGCATTGTCGGGTGGATCTGTTTATGCTATGATCTAATGCTAGGGTGCTCGTAGGGATGGTTGATCCTGGATTGGCATTTGAAATGAGATGACTTCATATGTGCAAAGCATGTACAGGCAAGGCAACCGTAAAAAGAATAACTAGTGCATATTATGGAACGGTGAAACCGACTTGCCGCATTTGATGTGGATATCTTTATTTGGTAACACTTGAGTAAATCATTGGAACCATGATCCTACCATCTATGGACATCCACAATTAGAAGCATATTGAATGATGGAATTTTGCGTGATGCATGTGCGCTATGTGGATTGTACGTTGGTGGTTTTTTAGGATGTTTTGGATAAATAATGCCTTTGTTGCTATTTGTATGAATGCATTTGGCCTTCTAAGGTAGCACAAATCAGTTCATGGAAAGTTGACAACCGTTCATTTGCTTTCCCCTATTTTGCACTTGTCGCGTAACTTGTAAATGAAACTTGAAGTATCACTTTATCCCTATGACTTATGATTCGCTCAAGCTTGTTGGGAGCAGGGCTGTATAAACCGACACATACTGGCCCTCTATTGTTGATATCTGCCCAATTAAGTCATCAAGTAAGGATGTGGTCCTAATAAATTTGGGCTGTTCATCTAAACCAATAAATTTTTACCTAGTTATATCAACTTTATGGATGATCACAGCTATTTAAGTTTAGTTTATAAGTATTCCTGCAACCAGGCACATTGTTGAAGTGTGGAATGTTTTCATATATGTGACTGCAGAATTAGCTGGTCTTTTCAAAAAGTTTTTTAAAAACGAAGGTTCTACCTGCATTTTGTACAAATGCTATTCTAGAAAAAACATATCTGAATTTGTTTGAATTTTAGAACTATTCAGTGCTGAACTGATTCAGTTATAGAACTGCTATGAACTGCCAGCAGAAACTGGCCCTTTTTATCAGTTATAGAATCCATGTTGGGAAGTCAATCTAAGCTGTTTGATGCTCCAAAAGTTGCTATTTTGCCCCCACATTGAAATATTGTGTCATGAATGCTGAAAAAAAACTTACTTAAAACTTAAATATTATGCATCACTAGCTTGCTACCCTAGTGAGGCTTGTCCTCACTTCTCAAAAGAATGTATGCCTAAAGTTTTGAGGAGTTCCAAGGATCTTGCAGCTGTAAGATGTTTGTTTTTCCTAGACACTCAATGACCCAATGATCTGTAAATACTCATGTCGCCTTGTCATATATTTGAATATAAATGAACAATTTTTCATGTAGAGAAGAGAGGGAAAATACAATTTATCTATTTTCACCTTATTTTCCTTTCAGAAAAAACCAGGCTTGAGTGCTTATGCCAAAGATCCACAGGAGGCTGCTGAGTCACTTGTTTCTCTTCTAGAGGAAGCTGAAAAAGTAGTTCCTGTAGAATTACGTGAGCAAACGCCTGTCAGGGTTGGGGTGAGTGGTGGTTTCCTTTCCTCTGTTGCATTCTACAGAATTGGAAGCTGAGACAGTTCGAGTTTTCACAATAGTGTTTTCTGGTGAATTTTGATCTTCAAACCCTTACACAGGCCACTGCAGGTCTCAGAGCGTTAGGAACTGAAAGGTCAGAAGAAATTTTACAAGCGGTAAATGTTCTCCTTGTGATAATCCATTTTTTTCATTTTAGTCTCATTTTGATATTTTTTTAGATATGCCTCTTACTATCTTTTAAGTTGTATTACCTGATTATGGCATTCTTTTGGTTATTATTGAATACGGATTCTGCAGGTTAGGGATCTTCTTCGTGACAAGAGTTCTTTCAAATCCCAACCAGATTGGGTCACCGTTCTAGATGGATCCCAGGAAGGTGCATTCCAGTGGGTATGATTTTGTCCTAATTTATATATATGCTGATGCTCCATAGCTTTATTTTGTTTCTTTGTTTTTTTAAAAAAAAATCTCAACAAGGTTCATTGTTCCTGTATAAGTTTTGAATTGCTAATGTTTATAATCACAACTTGTCCTTTTTAAGTTTGAAGAGCTGTCCATATGCTGCCCTTTTGTAACCTTCATACCATTAAGAAGCAACATGAATGCTTTTTTGTTTTTGTAGGTTACCATCAATTATCTGTTGGGAAAATTGGGAAAGCCTTACTCACACACAGTTGGAGTGATTGATCTAGGTGGTGGTTCTGTCCAAATGGCTTACGCTATCTCTGAGAAGGATGCAGCAAAGGCCCCTCAAGTGTCAGATGGTGAAGATTCATATGTGCAGAAGCTGCTGCTTAAGGGAACAATGTATTATCTTTATGTTCACAGGTCTGCATCAAATGGATGATTGCAGTCCAACTGTCCCAAGATTATTGACCTTTTTGTGCTGTTATTTTTTCTGCCAAGATACTTAGCAATTATGCCTAAAGCCAGTGATTAGTGTGGCAATATTGGTAGAACATATCATTACAGTCTTCACAACTTAGTTATGCTCCTTATAGTGGGAATGACCTACAAATATCTTGTATTTGGATTCCTAGGTCATATAAAACTGTAAATAGAGGAAGCCTGCCGTTATTTTGGAAGTTGCTACCAGATGTTGACCGTTCCAGAGATAGCATAAAGGGTAAAAAGGTTAAGAACTTATGGTGTTACTTTAAAATGGTTTACTTATAATATAGAATAGGCTAATCATATTATCATATCTGTTGTGTTCTAAGTGAACCGTCGGGGAGGTCACTACATACGTCCTTCAACCCATTCTCATACGTCCTTCAACCCATTCTCTCTCTCTCTCTCTCTCTACTTTTAACTCTGACATGGAACAATATTATTTACCACATTGTGATGAACTACTGTTGGAACTGACATCACAAGATTGCTTCTATCTAAATAAGATGAGTAAAGACAATACATATAACTGCAAATATTGTTTTCCACAGTTATTTGCATTATGGTTTGCTGGCGGCTAGAGCAGAGATCTTAAAAGCCAGTGAAGGCAATGATTACAGCAACTGTATGTTGCAGGGACATCATGGTATGGTTGCTTGCTTCTGCTTACTCTTCTAAGCCAAACATTTAAAACCGATATGTCTTTTCCTTGTTGCCTGCCTAGAATTTTAAATGAACTTCCTGTGAATTTAGTGAGATTATGTCAGCATTGAAAGGGCAAACACTCATTTTAAAACAAAGCTAAGCTTACACAGAGATGCTTTTCCTCAACTTTTGTTCTACCCTGTGCGGGGCTAGTACCCTGTTCCAAAATAAGCAACATCTTATTGGCTTTTCTGGAGAATTTTGCATGCCATCAAGTATTAAATAGAGATTTTGCAGTGTTCTGTACAATGGAGGCCTTGATAAAGGCATGACTGTTCTATTGGCAGATTATGCTTGCAATGAAAAATTTTCATGTATTATATATACATGTCCCAGTTTTCCGTTAGATGAGAATTTCCGTTAAATGTACTGTGCCAATTGCTCTTTTCTTTTGATTACCTACCATAGTATCGTATTTTAACTGTTCTTGTATTGCAGGAAAATACAATTATGGTGATGATACATTTGAAGCATCAGGTTTGTCGTCTGGTGCTAGTTATTCCAAGTGCAGGGCTGTTGCAGTGCGAGCTCTTAAAGTTGATGAGCCAGCATGCACTCACATGAAATGCACATTTGGTGGTGTGTGGAATGGTGGTGGTGGAGATGGACAGAAGAATCTTTTTGTAGCATCATTTTTCTTCGACAGGGCTGCTGAGGTAATTCTTTTGACAACTAAACTTTCTGATCGATCTGAAGCTGGTTGCTATTGGCTTGCTAGCCCTTGTCACGATATACATCTAATTGTCTCTCATTCTCTGCTCAGGCTGGTTTTGTAAACCCGAAGGCTGCAGTTGCTAAGGTTAAACCATCAGACTTTGAGGAAGCTGCACGGCGTGTTTGTAAATTGGATGTGAAGGCTGCACAGGCCACCTACCCTGATGTCTCGGAGGAGAACATTCCATACCTTTGCATGGATCTTGTCTACCAGTACACATTACTTGTGGATGGATTCGGTATGGCTTAATGCAAAGGATGAAAATTCACAATACCTTTATAAGCTTCCTACATATATCTTATTCTTCTTGTCTGCATTCTTTCAGGTGTGGATCCCTATCAAGATATTAGGTTGGTAAAGAAGGTGCCTTATAGCAATAACTTTGTGGAAGCAGCATGGCCCCTTGGTAGTGCCATTGAGGTTGCATCTTCATCATAGGAAGAAACAGCTTGGCAGTAACTTATCTAAAAGGATCTCTCAGCATATAGTTTTGGCTTAGTTTACCAATCTGGAGTAGTGAGTTTAGATCCTAAGTTTGATGTTAGGATTTTGCCTTGATTCACCATTTGTTATCCATCTTCCATTCTATTTGTTTAGCCTTATATATATTAACGTATACATGAGAAATATAGCTTGAAGTTGTTCCGTGCGGGCCATTCTAAGGTCTATTCATTTTGTACTAATGAAAGCCAGATGAGAGCCTTTGTAGTTTGTAATTCTTTTGGACTTCGGTGCTGATTCATAAATCTACAGGCTAATTCTGCGTTGTTGGTTGTTTAATTCCATGTCATCTTTTGTTCCCTTATGCCAAAACCACGCCCGTTGCCTTTTTGTTTGGCTAGTGTGCAAGAATTCCACTCCCGTTTTGAGGCCCTGTTTGAAACGCAATGCAGTAATTTCAAAGGAAACATGTTAATTTCTATGTTCCAAATGGGACCTGAATAAGTACAATCAGGGTCCCAAAACCAGCAGAAACTAGTTGGTTCCTACCAGCTTGCGGTTTCCCGGTCAGTGACAGAATGTATAGTAACAACCAGGTGAACTGGTAAAGCCCAGAAGGGAACACAAACAGCTTAGCTCACTGCAGGCCTGATACACAAAAAATGCTCTTAAGATTCATGTATCACACTTCACAATAGCTTTCCTGTAAATTAATACTGAAACAAGGGCATCCACGTTGTGGGAGCACATTGCTCAACAGAACAACCAATAAACCGGTGCCAATTTAGATACAGTCCTTTTCTCCTAAAAGAATTGATGAACAATGGTATAGCCTTGACCTCATAAAAGGCGAGATTATGTACAGGTCTACAGGATCAATTGATCAGTAAGGCAGTATCCTCAATCTCTTCTAAGATCTAAAGTATATGTCTTTTCTGAAAGAAAGTCTTCAGATGCCACAGCTGCAACCCTGCAACTCCGGCGCAAACCACTAGAGACAACAGGGTAAAAGAGTGCATTCTTATGGTTGTCTCTTCATTGAGCCTCTGCATCTCGCCCTCGCTGGCAAAAATGTATGAAATCAGTGAACATGCAAATACAATTACAAGATCTCAGATTGGAGAGAAAATAACTTGAATAGTGCTCGAGAGTCTTACCTCTTGCGTAGAGAAAGCATCTCTTCATGTATGAGGCGAGCAGAACCCTCCAATTCGTGAAATTCCGGATGAGATGGATGGTTTCTTGTAGATTTGTTGTCTGGTTTTGTTTACTGGAGTTAGGTTCTGGTTTGTTTATATCTTGTTGGCTGAAAATGTTCGGTTTCAGGTATTAGACTTTCTGCTGTCTAGGCTAGCTAAAATCATTTTAAATGTCCTGTTTTTAGTTTCGTCTACTCTTTTTGTACAACTTGCGAGTTTGGTTCCCTCTCTGCTTGGAAAAAAAAATCACGATAACTGCTTTAAATTTCTCGAGCAATTAAGCGCGCGGCGGCACGTACCTCGTATCACGGACGCGACCATGAGGTAGTTAAGTGGGGGGCAGAGTAACCGCGCGTTTTGTACCGCCACGGACCACGGTCAGCACTGCACACCGTCGATACTAGTTCGCAGAGAGGTCGATCGCGCGGCTGGGTGTCGGCTCGCGGGCCGCGTACGTACGCCGTGCGGGGATCGAAGACGTCAACCGAGATATTTTGAGTTCAGTTCCGGATGAACAGGCCTGGAGTTTTTCAGTTACTTGCCTCTCCGATGGAACGACTAAACGGACTGTAACTGTAGCCAGCCAACGGGCCGAGCTGGAATGCTGGATTTGCGACACTATCCAGTAGTACTTAACAAATGTACAGTTGTGCATAATGTAATGGGTCGCAATACAAAAGGCGAAAATAAATGTTAAGTTGGCATTCGAATCGCTAATTCCATGTTACAGTATGTGACCATTCATTCCGATATTCCAACCATGCTATGGCGACAAGGTGCCCGGTAAGATGAAGTGCCCGTCTTTGGCGCTCAAGTTTCGATCCCACTTCCTACCTCAAAACAAAAACTGTACAAGTTTCGCCTAACTTCTCCACCACCATTCCATTCGTCTATCTTGATCATAATTAACGGCAAATCACAAATGGTATCGACGGATCACTAGTGTGTGATGAAATTGTAGCACACAGACTAACAGGCCAATTATAAGGGAATGAGTTGCTACTACTCCTTCGTCCATAACACTATGGTTATTATAAGGGAATTGCTACTGTGAGAACGTATGATATTAAGAGAAAAAAATCGGATGCTTGGACGGCCAACACACAATGAGTGACGCTCACAACCTTCCATTCCTAATCTTATCTCATTCTCCTTCTCTACTACATCTCTCTCTCTCTCCATGGCTTCTCATGCTCTTACTTGATCTGATGGCTCACCGACGGCCAGGCTTTGCCTCCCAGGAACAAGCTACCAAAGAAATGTCTCCCTGCTTCTCTCTCTCTCTCTCTCTCTCTCTCTCTCTCTCTCTCTCTCTCTCTCGGTTTCCACGCTCACTTGTCGTCCTGGGCAACAGCGATCCCTTGTAGACGGCGAACTCAGCAGTGGCACAGCCAGGGTCAAGGGCATTAAGTCTATGGTGTTGGAGCCGCTAGATCCAGCCGGCGACGTGGTGGTGGGTGGGCTATCCTCCTCCTACTCCAAGCTAGTCTAAAATGTTGGCACCGGTAAATCAAATTGTTACAGTGGTTATTTTCGAATGTTATAGCACTCTCTTGAAAATGTTGGGGCTGATTTAGTGGTTTTTCATTTTTGTTGCAAAATGTTTCAATTATGCTGCAACAAATTCTTGTATTTGTTGCCACAATAGTTATCATTTGTTGTACAATTTTTAGTTTATATTTGTGTTGTTTCATCAAATGAGAATTTTGTTGTGACCATGGAAACTAATTGTTGTGGTCCACGAATTTTTGCAACGGCAAATCGGGAATACTACTATTCGGATCTTCCACCCTTCCTACTCCTCCGCCAATTTAAAGCTCTAGTGAGTTAGTGGCAACCAGATATCACCACTAGAGACGAGCTTCTCTCACACCCTGCACCTCCAAGGCTTTGAAAGCAGATTGCGACCACAGTGTCCTAAGCTCCAACACCATTTGTTGGTCCAAGGTCATAGCCGCTCGTGCTACAGGGAGGTCATCCAACACCACCTCCTCCTCCGGCAAGCTAGCAGGGGCCAGAGGTCACTACTTGAGATGAAGTTTTCGTCATTTTTTGTTCGCGCTAAATCAGACGACCGAAATCCATCTAAATGAGATCGGATGGCTGGGAAGCATACGATGGGAACTCTCCCATCGTACATCCATGCACTGGTTACTCCCTTATGATAATTATAGAAAAATGGTGAATGGACTATTTGGCCCTTGAAGTTTCCATGGAAGCTCACTTTGGTCCTGGACCTTTCACACCTGGGTCCTTAATTATTTCCATTTTAGGCCACAGAAGGACCTCTGCACGCATGACTATCCACGTGGACACACCAAGTCAGATATTGTTTCTGGTAACACTAATCTCAACAATGTGTCAATTATAATTTATACACCTATATGACTATATCCATGCCCCTTTAGCAATTGGGTTCCCTCCCTCTTGGAGTGCTGTTGGAACCCTCGCTCCTCGCACTGGGGTGCGATCACTTCTTTTCTTTGAATTTTTTAAATAATTAATTTTTTATTTAGAATTACAAAAATACATCTACGATTTAATTTTTTGCACTTTTGATATCATGTTGCTCAATGGTTAAACAACACGTTGCCAAGTTACCCAACGGTTGGGCGACTTGCTCACGTTGCCCAATCATTGAGCGATTACTCCTCTAGTTACCCAACGGTTGGGCGACTACTCCATCCTTTTCTCTTTGACTCGACACCCTCACGGGCTCTCCTCATTTCTCTTGCAAGAAGAATGAGAGGAGCTTGAGAGAGAGGAGAAAAAAGATAAGAAGCAGAGAAACTCGGGAGAGGGAAAGGCCAAGATGAGGAGAAGTAGAGGAGCGAGAGAGAGAGAGAGAGAGTGAAGGAGAGGAGAGGAGCTTGTGAGGGTAGAGAGAAAGATGAAGGAAGCTCGTTGATAAGAAGAAAATGTCTTCGTGTGAAGGTAATAGCCTCATCCATTCTTGTTCTCATCCGAATGTAGACAACGTGTAGCTACGTATTTGTTTAGCATGTATTTAGTGAATACATATTGACAAATGACAATATTTGCAATGAAAAATCAGTCATGTCAGAACTCACAACATTGAAAGTACATTACGGTGTTGGTACCATTTGTTAAGATCCATATAGTGTTGACCTAAGCAGTTTCTCGCAAGTCCGTATGGTGCTCCCAAATACGGAGAATGCTTGAATCGGAGATGTCCTGGACTATCTCACACACAGCTTCTCCTTGGACCCCGATGTGTGCAGTATTGTCCTACATAGACTTTGGAATCGGTCTAGTATGGACACTCGGTGGGAGTTGAGGAGTGCAAGGCTGTTGGCGATGTGGTTATGAGTGCATGCTACTCGTGCAACTATATCCGAAGGAAGACGAAGGAGGTCTGGTCAGTGGGAGCAGCTCGGGTGCGCAATGCATGGTTCACAAATGTAGAGCAGGAATATCGCACACTGCACGCTCAGCCCACCCAATAGGCGGATGTAGATGTTGCTGAGGCAGATCATGAATATCGCAGTACTGAAGTTGAGCCCATTGGACATGTGAACGCAGGGGAGTATGTGACAGCATTGTACGTCAGATGGAGATTGATGATCAAACGACCTGGGCTGAGAAGGAAGCTTTAGAAGAGGATGGCAATGACTTCTGATGAGGACAAAGGTCCCATGCCACGTGCATAGAATACGGTGGATGTTGAGGGTCTTTCTGTACCCGATGAGCATGAATCACCATGGGAGTACCATGCTATGAATGTTCAGCTTCATGCAATGTTTACTGACAAGGGATCACTGTATAATGTTATTAAGTTATGGGCCTTGTCCATGCAGAGGACGTTTCAAGTCCTCAAATCTAGCTTAGAGCACTACACCGTGGTCTGTGAGCAAGTTGGCTGTCCTTAGCGTGTGCACTCATATAGACCTAAGTATGAGACTCACTTAATTGTCTCGAAGGTGGAGCTGCACTCTTGTGTGCTCAACAGTGTTTTGCTAAAACATCGCAACCTAACATCCATCTTCATAGCGAACTCATGTATAGTAAGATAGTGAAGATGTGCGAAGCAAAAGGGTTTGGAAAGGAGGTTCGGTTCTTTTGAGGCGGATTACGAAAACCTTCCCGTATGCTCAAGGTGCTATGGGACAGAAACCTGGGCACACATATTGTTGTGAAGGACAAGCCGTCTAGAAGACCGCCTAGTTACCTGGTTTTGCAGAGGGCCTTCTTAGCCTTCGATGCCTCCTCAGCTTTTCAGATGAAAACGGCAGGACTGTGCAAAGCAGGACATGACAGCTGATCTAGATCTTGACCTACTCGACTACACACACTGGATGGGATGCTCATCATGCACCTTGATGGCAAGCTGAGCATCTGGAAGTGAAGGAGTGAGTTTGCAATGAATTGGGATTTTCATATTGTTTTTGGAGATGATCTCTTTTGTCAAGAAGCTGGATGATTTCTTGGTGATTTGTTCATCCTGATTTGATGGTGTTTATTTGGTTTGTGAGGGATTGGGATTTGGATTTTGGAGTTCAAACGGCTTAAATTTGAGACTTGTGAATTGGAAGGTTTACGTTATCTATTTCATGATCAAGAGAATCTCATCTTTGCCTAGAGTGTTATATTATGGAATGTATGTGTGGTGTGGTATGTGATGGTCAATTACGGTGCAACTAAGGGGAGTGTTCATTTTTTGCTTGAGAAGTAGGACATCAAAAATAGATTTTACCAAGTCCTATTGCTACTATAAAGGAACTTGTGTGTTCTAAACAAATATCATCAGAATTATGGTTCCATTTTGCAATTGTTGCTAAGAACTATAGACATCATTGACCCCAATAGATTAAATTGAAAAATGAATTGACAAGGTAATCCTGGATTACGCTATGAGCCTATGATACATCTCCAACCCTTCCATTCTCTTGTACAGAGTATTTGACAGGAGAACCTTTTGTCCATTTCGTATAAATGCTAATGTTTTTAATACTCAGGTATATGTTGTCGTGATGTTTTCGAATCTGTTGCATTTGCACAAGATGCATTTTACTTCACTTTGGATTGGTGATCAGTACTTATTTTTTTTTAGTTCTTACAAAATGATCAATTTACAGGGTTTGTTTTTTTGAGGCTCCAGTTGATGTTGTTAAGGAACAGGATAAAAAGCTTAACAAGCTGGGAGCCAATGTGATAATTCCTGTTATGCCGGGACATGTAGTGCAAGCTTTTACATTGTTGAAATCAAGCCCAGAGGCTTAGGTCTATAGCTATATTATTTTGTTGCTGTCATGGTTGATCTCCTTCAGTTGTTGTGATTACCATCTACACAGACTACGTTGTTCTTTTTATATGCTGCTGACTTTGGATGCCTCATCTACACAGACCACAGATATGGTGCATACTATTAACAATTTTATTTCACAATACATTGCTAAATTACTTACTTTCAGAAGAGGAGAGATAGCTATGGAAGGTAACATAAAATCAACCAAAGTGATTATAAATAGGAATCAAAGTGATTTCATGATGCAACCATTGCAGAAGATAGGAAATGTTACCTTGTCAACTATTTAGCTTTAAGTAAGGATTAGCAACTCTGAAATAAAATCGTCAATAGTATGCACCATATCTACAGTATGCATTTTGTCATAGGGATGAGCTTGATAAATATATTTAAGGTCAATGAAATTATCTACAGTCAAGAAATTAAAATTCTATTAGAGTTCTTTAGAGATAATCACTACCACATGAATTAAAAAAGGATAGAGATAATCACTACCATATGAAGTAAAAAAGGATGTGATGGCACTACAAATGTAGAAACATGGAAACTAAAGTTCAGTTTAGTAAGTCACATAATACTGGCTATATTTCATTTAAATATGGTAACTATCATTCTCGTCAATTTCATGATGTTGATAGTTGATGGTACAATTCCATGTAGTTCTCCATTGTCCTTGGGAAATCATAAACATACTGTTATTACTTTATGAAATATATACATTTTTTTGGTCCTGGGCTTTGCATAGATATGTTTTTCTTGACATGTGTGTGAAAGAAAAGATATATTTATTGTACGGCCTATGATCATGTTTCACCTTATTTTAAGATTCCGTTACAACGCACGTGGACCTTACTATATCACTTAAAAGGTTAGAATCGATGATTTGCCACTTAATTAGTTGCTTCATCTATATAATGCCATTTTCATCCTTTTCCTCATTTTCATCCAAAAATCTCCACTCCTTAAAAGCACGAATTGATGGTCGTCGTCCGTTCTCTTTAGACTTTTTATAGCCATCTATTCTCCCTCGACTCTCCGTAGCCGTCCAATTTCATGATCTCCCCTCCCCCGTGCGCATGCTCCTCTCCCACGTGTGTAGGCTCCTCCCTAACCGCTCCCTATGACCGGGAAACCTCCCTACCCTGTCAGACACGCACCTCTTCCTCCCAAATCCCAATCATCTCTCTCAGACATGACCACCTCACCTCCCCGCCGCACACAACCTCTCCGCCGCCTCCTGCCCACCCTCCAAGTTGCTCCTCCTCCACCCGCTCATCGCCTCTTCCACTACCATCTGCCATAGTGGTGGCCGGTGGTTGTGACCCGCCCCCACACATGCTACTCCAAGCCCTCCTTTGATGTGGGCAACTCCTCTAGTGATGGTGGTGACGGCCCCTTCAGCCCTGGCCGTGAGGGAAGCGGCGGCTGGTGGAACGCATATCCACCTCTAGGGCTGCCCCACCTGCCTCCATGACCTGTTCAGGTTCTTCCACGCCCTCCGTGTCCATGCCAATACCCTCAAGCTCTGCTTCCACCAGTAAGTAAAAATGGAAATGGAAACTCTAGCTTTCTTGCTATGTTTGTGCATATTCTCCTAATTTATTTGGGTGGCTCGGCTGGTGTTTGTAGGAATGCATAGTGGGGCCGTGCAAGTGAGTGGCATCGTAGTGGTAGAAGATGCCCAAGAGCGGGCCCTGGCCACAGTCCATCTCGTCGTATGACCAGTGGATCCTCGATTTTCGGATGTTAGCGAACCCTTCAAGATCCGTCATGGTGTCCACTGAGGAAGGCAGGATTTTCTTTCTCCTTCTTTCTTTGGTGTAGTTTTGCTTGTTTAGTGATTGTTAATTTGCGAGTGATTTTGGGGCTTTTGTGGTTTTGTATGCAGAGTTCTTGCTCCATAGGTGGCATTCTTGGTGTGGGGTTGGTGCTGATGGCAGCGGCATACACGCTTAGCGAGTCTGTTGTGTTCTACTATGGTGGAGCGATGACAATCAACATTTTCCTTTTTATACTGATTATACTCTTTCAAGTAATTTATATTCTTCACACTGTTTTCTGTATATTATATAGTGCCAATTGATATGATGAATGGCATTCGTAATTGCCATTCTTTCAATAGTTCAGTGAAGTTTTCTTATTGTCATAATTTACACTGCCAGTTGGGCACTGTAATAATTATAGTAGTGTATACGGAACTGTCAAAACAAAATTCTCTCAATCCCTCAGTATAATTAAACTAAAAAATTTCCTTTACCAGAGGACTGTTAGGACTGTTGCATTCAATGCTTGTGGAAATTGGAATTGCCGAAGACATGCATAATCCTATATGTAAGTTCTTCATTTAGGAATATTATTTATGGTTCATTGTGCTTCTTTCATTTCCACCTACATTTACATGTGCCATAGGGAAGAAAGAAAACTTATCCTTTACGATGGTACAATCTTTTGAATTGCCTCATGACTTGGCATGTTTTTTGCTTATGTTTTCTCTATAGTTTGCCTTTAATATTGATAGATAACTATAAGGTATGAACTAAGTAATACCTTCAAATTCTACTTTTTTTTTATCAAATCTATTAGTTATGCTTGTCATTGGTATATCTAAAATTTTGAGCTGTAGTAAATTTGTAAGCCCTGTATCCATTCTCCTCTAGCTTTACCTTTATGTAGAAAGGGGTCTTATGTTTTATAGGTTTATGCAGTTTGAAACAATGACAGAGGATGCAGATCCCATTCCATGGCTTTTATACTCTATCACAGTCCATGGACAGATGCTAGAGTGATAACTCATCAGTTTGTCTTGGATATCTGACATACAGACATATCAACACAAATGTTTGCAGTGTCATCAATCAAGATTAACCATTTCTACACAAACATGCACACTCCACCAGAGGGTTTGGGGCTCTAGATGATCTCATGTCAAGAACAGTCTCCACGAAAATGTGCTACAGATTTTGGTTTGAAATATTTTTAGTTCTGCATAGATCTTGTAGTGATTTGGAGAGTTCCTTTGGGATTATAATAGTGTGTGTCGAAGAAGAATGTGCAATGTACCAGTATTTATAGTGTCATATTGTTAGGAGTTAATCATTCGTCTTATGGTTGCATATTGAAGATTAAGAGGAAAATGTTCATGCTAATTTGTTCCATGCTAATCTCCAGATGTGAAGGCCTGTAACCTCGAATTCTAGGCTTGAGCTGGGCCATGATGCTATAGAAGCTCTGAATATGCAGGCGAATAGCATAGGTTGAAGCTCCAAATTGTATTTATTTACAAAATGTTGTTTTTTAGTTGTCTTTTCTACAATCTAAAGTACGTGTACGATTTCCTCGATCTGATTGAAAGAAACTAAACTATGAGATTTAATGTAAATGGTGTACTTATTTAATGTAAACAAAACTACCTACTAAGTTGTATATGTAAACGTTGTACTTCTTTATAAGCCATTCCAAAAATGATTAACTCTTTGGAATCTATGCTTTCATATTTACCTAGAATTTTAAAATATTTGGAAGGCATGAGAGTGTCAACAAATTTTATCTTGCTTTCATCTAGCATTTAGAAAGCCTGGTTATTTTCTTCATGCATGCTTGCGTAAGGTTTAATATTTTATTGTAACGCATGACATCTAACTAGTAAAAGAGAAAGACCACCAAGCTTGCAGTTAAGCACCATAAACCGACCAAAATCCCAACCAACCCCACGCCATCGCAAAATCATGAGTGCAGACAAACGCTCCTGTGCTCGTCCATGGACACTGTACAGCGTATTAGTAGCCTAGTAGGAACTAGGAAGCTACCATGGCCAAGTAGAGGGCCTCAACGTTAATGATCCGCCGCCACATAGGCGGTGTCGGGCTGCTCTAATGGGTTGTGCGGGTCGCGTTGAGTATCCTTCTCTACACATTGCTTCTCCACCTCTCCCCTTTCCTGGGCCTCCCCCACTTGTTGCTCCCCACCGCCCGTCCCTCCTGCCTAGGCTGCCGCAACAACTCTACTGCCTTTGTCGCAGCCTCCATTGTCGCCAGAGAAGCCAAGCGCCTTGCGCCCCCAGCTCTGCCTCAGGAGTGAGTGGAGAAATTTGCTAAAATTGCTTCTCTTGTGTTGAGGGAGAGTTTTATAAGTTTTGCCAAGAGCCCAGAGTTTACTGCTGTGGTTTGTCAAATTATTTTCTCTACAGCTGTGAAACTTTCTTTTCGCAAATTTTGCTTTTCTTTCAAAACTTAACTCATTCGAGATATTTTGAGGTGTTGTCAATGTATTCATCAAGGGGGAGATTGTTAGACCATGTGAAGGTTGTGAATAGAGTGATGGTGAATAATTGACTTTTGAATTGCATTGAAATTTACGTTTGTGAAAGTTTTGGACGACCACGGTTGGCGATCGGCAGGCTTCGAACATAGTCCATAGTGGGGGGTCTGATCGGCCTTGTGAATTGTGATGGATGGTCCGACCGGTAGATTTGATTGGCAAGCATCAACCACAACAGATAGCAGATCGACCACCGCAGAACCACGGCTGAACAACCACAACAGGTCGACCACGATGGATGACTGCGGCAATTAGCTGCGTACATAGGAGGCCAAAGTGAAAAGCGGTAAAGCAGTTTCATTCAGATGCCATTATAATAATCTGATTAGCTGGCTGCAGCAATGGCAAAATAACCTTCAGCTTCCTCATGTAGCTGATCTGTGCTCTATATTTTTGCCGTGCCTCACCCCATGAAGTGCCATCGTGAGAATAAAGCTGTAACGCTACTCTGCCTGTGGAAGCTGATCACTCTGCTGCGAATCGAAGCATCTTTCTTCTGGATTTAATGATCCACGCGGGAGGTGGAGAATCTTATGTCATCCATAAACTTGATGGGCATCACTGGTTGTTAGATTCATAATTTGCCGATTCTCTATTATTTTCCCCTGTTCTTGAGGTTTGGTGATGGTGTGGTCTGAATGAACTGGGAAGCGATACATAATAACTGTAGATGTAGTGTTCTACTGTATTTTCTAATGAGTCAGTGGCCGATGCCATGTTGTATTAGGTTGTTCATTTGTTGTTAATGTACAAACAAATTCCTTGAATGGAAAATGCAATCTAAATGCAGAAATGGAGGGCATTATTTGACCTGGCGTAATAGACATCGCTCTGGTAGCCTGATTCTATAGCATACTTGCCCTGTTGTCGTACACTCGTACATAAGCGAGCCGATCTATCACTGATACTTTTGAGGGAGTATCACCTGGCAACCCATATGTCCTGAAAGCAGTAACATTCATGTCGCAGTGTTGATTAAGATGACGAATTGACCACATTAGGCAAAACATCCTGCCTGTCCGAGCCATGGTCCGTCTTAACCATTTAGGCCGAGTTATAATGAGACACTAGTGAACCGTTTACAAAATACATGGATCCCAGTTATGTAACCACAAACAAAATGAACAATATGAATAGCTTATTTTATTTAATTGTACCATCTTAGAATAAATCCTAAATAAACATGTGCTCATTCGCGGCTAATTTGCAAAAGCCAAAAAAAAATAAGTGTGAAAAAAACACCCAGAAAAAGTCGGCACTATATATTACTCCAGAATGGTACAGAATGTCTGCTCGAAGAGTAACTACTTGCTAGCTTGCTAGTACTGTCGGCAAACTGCAAACAGACAACACGGTGATACAAATACATCACACTAAAGATTACGAGTTTTGGTTCGGTACATTCACTTATTCTCAGCCGTTCAATATAGCTCATCCAACGGTTCTCATGATCTTAACACCTCCGGTGTCTCTGAGTGGTGTGCAGGAGTGGTGCTAGGTGCAGTTATACCCCTCGTTAATTAACGGCTAGATGCAGTGGAGGTGTTAACACCTCCAACACCTCTACGTGGACCGAACCAATTCTCAAAGATTACACCTACTTTACACTCCAAAATGACACGGTATCACAAACAGAACAGAATTGCAAAGACTAGTTAGTTTTCCACAACTACAAACGAAGCTAATGGAAATATGGACATTTGGTGGGGAGCCCCAACTGATACAATGAACAACCATTCACATGCTACCTGATTGCCTGGTTGCTACAATACAGTCATAGCTCCGAAAGTATAGCAGGAATATAGTGAGAAAGCTCAGCGGTAAGTGACTGAAACCCGTTGACAAGTTGTGTGTGGAATTCCTGGTCTTCTTCGCCTATCAATCTAAAATGCACACGGATTGCACGCTTGCAGACAGCCATGAATTCAAGCAATGCAGCTATGAGCTGCTGCAGTTCTTGTGATCGGAGCCTGGTTGCAGGCTCACCGGATAAGAAAGCAGTGCACACACTTAATACACCACTGTTGACCTGCATCACAACATTATAAAAAAAATTAGCAAAACAAAGAAAATAAGGAGCAGGCAGTAGGGATATACTTAAAAATGTTTCATATTCTGCAGAGAGGGTTACAGGCTTACAGCCTTACCTGAACAGCCACACTTCCTTGGAGTATCCTTTGCAGACTTTGAAGTCTTGGTAGTTGATCACCTTCAGAACTCCGTGGTTCTTCTAGTTCATTCCTCAATGCAGCTGTCCTTGTTTCAATCATTCCAATCGCATTCTCGACAGGAGAAAACTCCAGAGATTCAGATTTGATCACTAGCAGGCGATTCACCAAAGCAGGAAAGGAACCCTCTGTCTGGAGTACTGTGCGTCTCTTCCACTGATCTTCTAGGCCACCTTGTGTTTTTCCATTCTTTGTGAATGGTGTATCAAAAAGAAAACGGTCAAACACACGTGCACGAACAGTACCAGTAGATAAAGAGAAAATCCTTTCCCTCCTACTCCCCAAGTCCTCATCCTCCATTACAGGATCAACAGCAGTTATCTGTAGATAGCAGACACCAGGTTGCAGCTCATCAGCATTGACTTGTCTCGAGTCTGGAATGATGTGTAAAGTGTGATTTCCATCCATCTTAGCCTCATAGATATGACTAAGCTTCTCCATAATGTCACCAAGACGAACATCCCGTGGCTCTCTAAACACATACTCCTTTTTATTGAGTTTGCCAAATCGCTCCCCATAAAATCCAACTCTGTAGTAGGTAGCATCAATAAATGGTATAGGGCTAGCCTCCTGTTCAAGAATTGACTCATAGATGTTCGTGAGTGATGTGTGACATTTAGCCAGCTGCCCATAAGACCTTCTGCTTTTGTACACAGGAATGATGAGTTCCTGAATGCTAGCGCAAAAGTGGTAGAGTTCAGCTTGTGCAAAGAGTTTGTTTGCAAGTTGAAGATACTTGACAGCTGAATCCACGGTAAGTTTGGACGCACCATATCCCTCAACTTCTGCTGCAGATGCTTCTGCGCTCACATCAGTGCTCACAATAGGGCAAATCTTACACAGGGAAGCAACATGCTCCCTACTCCACACAGCATCGTTCCTTCCAACAAGTGCCTATAAGAAAGGTTCAATGGTCAGAAAACTCCATACAGGAATTGCAGGATTGCTGGAATATAAGGAAGAAATGGAGCAAAAATTACAACCTGCATGATCACACCAGCTACAGCAACTGCACATTGCGCAGCTTCAGCCCATGATTGCATCTCCTGGTGCGCATCACATAGATGCAGTAACCACATAATGTGAAGATCTGGAACAGGCGCATAGGCCATTGCTAGTTTATAGAAACCCTCAGCAGCCGCACACCTGTCCAGAGTCATTACAGAACCCTAAAAAGAACATTGAAATTTACAGGTTCAGTACTCAGTGCTTATTCAAGAAAATTCAAATGGAGAAGTGGCACAGCTAAAATGTAGAACCACACATTGGTGTTTCAAGTGTGCAGATGACATAAACAAAAAGGTAAATTTCCTTTCAGATTGCCAATTCCATATTAGCATAGTGTATGTAATGACACTTGTAGGATACATTCACAAAACTTTCTTACCAAGAGGGCGTGTTCAAGACCAGCATCAAGGGCCTGGACTAGACATTTAGACAGATGTTTAACCTCTACCCAGGACCATCTATTATCCGTGGAACCTTCAGGGGCAGACTCCAGTGCAGTAACAGGGAGGCCACAATCTTTCAACAGATCCTTACCCCGTACATCAGCCATTTCCTCTAGTGATTTCCTAAGACGCCGAGCTTCACCACTTTCTTCAAGAGAGCCATCGGATTTCATCTGAGTTACTTGCACATCAGACATCAACTCTGACAAAGTAATAGTCAGCATGACCCTCAACCTTGTGGTGTTCTTGAAACAGTTGAATGAGTTCTAGAAGCAAAAGAATATCTGTATCAGGATCATTCAATTCATGATTGTATAAAACTGAAATTCTGCAGACAGCTTACCCTAACAAGAATCTGCAAACCGACAACAGCCCTTTTTCTAATAGAATCATTTCGGAATACAGCAAGCCGCAAAAGATGAAAAGCAATCTGCTTCAAGAAGCGATCATTCTCCCTTGCCATCAGTGTTGCACTATGGAGATTAAATATATTATAGACCACAGGAAGGAAAGCTTTCCAAAAAGCTAAGGGTTGGCTCCTAGATAGAAGAGCCATTAAGATAGATGTCACACAATCTAGCTTAGCGTAATCAGTAGTGATGCTATGAGAAGCTGCAGCAACCGAAAACTTCTCAATTATTCCCAACACTTCAAGGCTTACAGCGGTACTAAGATTTTCTTCCCATAGTTCCTGTAGGAATTTTATGTCAGATTGAGTTTAAATAATTAAAGATCCACATAGGATTGTTATACGTACCAACTTTTGTCTCAGTACTGGATGTAGAGACTCTCTCAATGCCCTGGCCGTTGATCCCATTCTTGAAGATTGTGCTTGAGCAAGTGCTTCCCTCAATGAATAGGGTTGGTTAGGGGAGCTTAGTTGAGGACTAACCCTGTTCCACATGTATCCATTTTCTTGTGTTCCCTGAGGCTGCATTAAATAGCAGTGATCATTAGAAAACAAATAACTAAAAAATTGGCCATAATCAAGGAGTTTTTTTTTGCGCCACATCACCTACAAAGTATGTGCACATATAATATGTACAGAAAAACACTTTCTAGCAACATGGGCTCAGTTCCATTGCAGGCTCACAAGATATATGTGAATGTCAAGCCCTATTTTGGGCCCCTCAAAGTAAACACATTCCCTTAGAACTGTTCCTTAAATAATCTAGCCAAGCATCAATTTCATGCACTTTGGACCATAAATAATATTTGCAGGCAAGATTCAGAGAACTAGTGCCCAATCAATTACCAGTGTTACCACCTGAAATGTTCCTCTGAAAACCGGATTTTTTCAGTGACTAAGCAAGGATGGTTGGCTATCTAGTTTTAATCGCATTAGATGGAATATTTTTCGTATCAGAAGGGGCATAAAAGTCATTTCCACTTGATCAAAGCCCTTTAACCTTGTTAGTGGGCATTTTCTGAAGAATTTTATGATTCCAATGGCATGAAATCAATAAGCCAAAAAAGCAATGGCAAAAGTAGAAAGGGTGTGGCACCAGTATTGTGAAGTGTGTGGCAGCAGTATTGTGAAAAACTGTAGAGAATTAGGGTAACACCTCACACCTCATGTAGGGGGGGGTGACTTTCATATATATAGCCATGTACAACTTGTGTTACAAGTAAGGGTAACTTGGGTATACATATCTCTAATACCCGCCCGCAGTCACAGCGGGAGGAAACTGGACGCAGAGACTGGACCTAAAGTCACTGAACAACTGTACAGGCAGGCCCTTAGTCATGATGTCCGCGAACTGATGTGCGGAGGGAACATGGAGCACGCGGATCTATCCCAAAGCAACCTTCTCGCGGACGAAGTGGATGTCAATCTCGATGTGCTTCGTGCGACGATGATGAACCGGATTGGCTGTCATGTAGACTGCACTAACATTGTCACAATAGACAATAGTCGCCGAAGGAATCGAGACATGAAGCTCCTGAAGCAATCGTCGCGACCAAGAAGACTCAAGAACCGCATGTGCAATAAGCTTCGATACTCGCCTCTGACCGAGCGGGACATCGTAGTCTGCCGCTTGGAAGACCAGAGACCAAGTTGTCGCCGAGGAAAATGCGATGGCGGAGGTAGATCGCCGAGTCCGCGGCAGCCCGGCCGGTCGTCGTCGAGTAGGCGGTGATGGAGGACACATCGGCGGTGCCGAGATGCGATCGGCCGTCGGTGCCCTTTACATAGCGCAGGATGCGCTGATCGAGCAAGTCGCGGCTCCGCGGTCATGCATGAAGAGGCAGACTTGCTGAACAGCGTAGGCGAGGTCCGGTCGAGTCAGTGTAAGGTACTATAGAGCGCCAGCAAGACTCCGGTACTCCGAGGGGCTGGCAACAGGAGCGCCGTCAGTCGCGGACAGCTTGGCTCGAGAGTCAACAGGTGTCGATGTAGGATGACACTCGGCCATGCCGGCCCGCTGAAGAAGATCAACAGCATATTGTCGCTGGGACAGAAGTAGGCCGTCGGAGGAGCGCATGACAGAGATGCCGAGGAAGTGGTGGAGAGTACCAAGGTCCGTCATGGCGAACTCGGAGCTGAGCCGGGCGGTGATGCACTGCAGAAGGGTCGGTGAAGATGCCGTTAAGACGATGTCATCAACGTAGAGCAGCAGGTAGGCGACATCATCTCGATCTTTATAAATAAAGAGAGACGTGTCAGATTTTGCCGCCGTGAAGCCGTGCGTGCAGAGATACGAAGCAAACCGCTGGTGCCATGCCCGAGGAGCCTACTTGAGACCGTATAGTGACTTCTGCAAAAGACAGACGGAGTCAGGGGCCGAAGGGTTGACGAAGCCGGAAGGCTGCTGGCAGTAGACAGTCTCCTGAAGGTCGCCATGAAGAAAGGCGTTTTTCACGTCGAGCTGATGAATGGGCCAGTCCCGCGAGGCAGCAATGCTGAGCACAGCACGGATGGTGGCCGGCTTGACTACCGGGCTGAACGTCTCGCCGTAGTCAACACCCTGCTGTTGGGAGAAGCCGCGAACAACCCAACGAGCCTTGTGGCGGGCAAGCGACCCATCAGAGTGGAATTTGTGTTTAAAAATCCACTTGCCCGTCACAATGTTAGCGCCAGGTGGTCGAGGCACTAGTCGCCAGGTGCCATTGTCGATGAGAGCTTGGTATTCATCCGCCATGGCAACGCGCCAGTTGGGATCAGCCAACGCGCTGCGGTAGTTTCTTGGCAGTGGCGAGGTGGACGTAGCGTAGAGATTCCGGTAGGTTACAGGCTGCACTGCCCCTGTTTGCAAACGAGTCATGGGCCGTTGCGCAGGAGCAGAAGGCAGCAGGGTCTTTGTGGCGACCCGGCTAGCGATGAGGCCGGTGAGGCGATGGAACACATAGATGGCGGCGGCGGGCGGCGGCGTTCGCGAGATGTCATGCCACTACTACAGCAGAGCGGCGTCCCGCGGCGGTCTCCACGGCCGGCCGATGGGCGATCCGGTTGTGTGTGTAGGGGTCGGGCGACGACGCTGGTACACCGTCTTGGCGCGGTTGGTTGCTACGCAGTGGGGCCGCGATGCAGAGCTCGGTGTGTGACGCCGATAAACGGCGCCGGCGGCGACCGACCGCCGCAAAGATTAGCCGGCGAAATGTCGAGCGGGCTGAACAGCAGGGCCGGCCATGATGACGGCCGGGTCGTCGAGGAACGACTGATGAGGAGCAACCGAAGAAGAAGGCGGCTGCTCAACACCCGGCGCGGGCAACCGACGCAATGGAAGAAACATCCTGCAGCAAAAAGTCAAGTGAAGAAGCACAAGACGGAGCGGCGGCGAACGGAAACACTGACTCATCAAACACGACATGTCGAGAGATGATCACTCGCCGTGTAGATATATTGAGGCACCGGTAGCCCTTGTGGGAAGAGGGATACCCGAGAAACACGCAGAGCGCGGAACGAGGTGCAAGTTTGTGGGGAGTTGTGGCACTAAGGTTGGGGTAGCACAGGCAGCCGAACACGCGAAGGTGCGAGTAATCTGGAATGGAGCGATGAAGGAGCTGGTACGGGATTTGGTTGCCGATGGAAGAGGAGGGTCGCTGTTCGAGACATAGGTGGCTGTGGCAAGTGCCTTGGCCCAGTAAGCCGGAGGCATGGAAGCATGAATGAGGAGGGCGCGGATGGTGTTGTTGATGGTGCGGATCATACGCTCGGCTTTGCCATTCTGTGGAGAAGTGTATGGGCAAGAAAGGCGAAGAAGGATGCCGCGGCTTGACAAGAAGGTGGACATGGCATGATTAACGAACTCAGTGCCATTGTCAGCCTGAAAGCATTTAGGAACAAAACCAAACTGAGTCTGAGCGTATGCAACAAAATCAACAAAATGACTATAGACTTCGGATTTCTGACGCAACGGAAAGGACCAGCAAAAATGACTGAAATCATCAAGCATGACCAAATAATATTTGTAACCCGAAGTACTAAGGACCAGAGACGTCCATACATCACAATGAACTAGAGCAAAAGGTTCGGACGTAGTTGACACTGAACTAGCAAAAGGCAGACGCGTGTGTTTGCCGAGCTGACAGGCATGACACAAGGATCGTGTTGCTTTATTACACGTGATAACTAACATGTTGTGAAGGGAAGCAACAGCGGAGGCGGCTGGATGACCTAGGCGGTGATGCCATAAGGTGGACGAGACGGCGAGGCCGCAACTAGCGGCGGTGGATGGCGGCCGGTGAGATGGTGTAGAGTCCCCGCCGCTATTGCGGCAAGAATCACGCGTCCGTCCATGGGTCCTTAACAGAAAAGCCAGAAGCGTCAAATTCAATGGAACAGTTATTATCACGTGTAAACTGACGAACTGATAGAAGATTGCACACAAGAGCAGGTGCAACAAGAACATTGTTGAGGTAAAAGGAGGTGTCGGCTGTGGGAAGGATGGAAGTGCCACGACTGGTAACAGGAATGGAGTGACCATTTCCCACAGTGATAGATGAAGAGGAGGGAGGCGGGTGAGTAATATACCATCCGAGGACATATGGGACGTAGCACCAGTGTCGAGCACCCATGGACTAGCACCCTGAAGGGCCATTTGGTTCAGGGCGGCGATGAGGCCCGCCTGGTCCCATCCGCCATCCTGAGAGGCTCCGGGCGGCGTAAACTGCTGTTGCACGCCCATCTGGGAGGAGAAGTGAGCGCGCATGAAGGCCGTATGAGCCTGTGGAGCCGGCCCAAGGAAACCTTGCCCGCGCCGGCCACCGTTCTTCTGCTGCCGAAACCATGGTCGCTTCTTCTTTCCAGGCGATGGGCGGCGGACCCATGGCCGGAGGGGTGGCGCGTCTGGCCCGACCGCCTGGTGCCTGCGGGTGGTCGCGCCGACCACCGCCGCCGCCGCGCTTCGCTATTTCCACCGCCGCCTTCTTGTTGTTGCGCGCGGTTAGAGAGGTTTGTTGACCCCATGTCCGTGCGTTGCGCCAAGGCACGTGGAGGCGAGCGGCAAGCCGTGCCGCGTGTGGGAGCGGGCGAGAAGCGCGGTCTCAGAGGAAACCTTGCCTCATTGCGCGCGAAGTTCCTTGAGAACGAGCTTTTAGCGCGCGATGTTGAAGTCGGAAGTGGTGTGGTGTCGCGATGTTGTCCGCCGTCTTTGAGAGCGCGGTTGAGGCCGCGAGGAGGTTGAGGACGAGCGCGACGGCGAAACAAAGATGACCGACATCGCGCAGGCATCGGCGACGGTCTTCATGCGCCGGCGATGTCGTTGATGGAGAGATCGCCCTGCTTCATCGAGGAGAATTCCTCATGCAGGAAGACGGCACGGGGCTCCTTGTTGGCCAGAAAGAGGCCCTCGATGGCGACCCAAAGTTGGCGCGCCGATTGATCTTGCGCCATAGCGAGGTCCTGTACGTCGGCGGCGATGGAGCCGAGAAGCCAACTGTGGACGCATGAATCGTCCATGACCCACTGGGGATCATTGGGGTTGGCCGGTAAAGTCCCATCAATGTGGCCGCGAAGGCCTAATTTCCCCACCAAGGACTTGAAGAAGGGCGCCCACTTGTGGAAGTTTGGGTGTTTTAGCTCGAGGACAATAGGAACATGAGAGCGAACAGCGATCGTTGCGTAGGGAGCGACGACGATCGGTCCGGCAGGGAGATCGGTCATGGCGCCGCTGGTGTTGGGAGCGGCTGGAGAGCCTGTTGGCATTCTTTGGGAGAAGGCGGTTCGAGAGGAGGCGCGCGCGCTGGTCAGAATGAGGAGCGGCGGCGGGTTAGAAACCCTAGAAACAGAGGAGAGGTGGCGGCGGTTGAAAAACAGAGGAAGGGGCAGCGGAAGATGCCCAGGAAAAGAAATCTGATACCAGGTAGAGAATTAGGGTAACACCTCACACCTCATGTAGGGGGGTGACTTTCATATATATAGCCATGTACAACTTGTGTTACAAGTAAGGGTAACTTGGGTATACATATCTCTAATAAAAACGCCCAACTCGGTTCATTAATCTGCTGGTTAGTCAGTGTCGCCGGCCGTACCATCACGATTACTACAATCGGAGGGCTGATAACATCGCTGAATGATTAATCGGCTATCTTCCCATTTAATAAAACAGTTTTTACTCATTAATTACAATTAGCTTAGTGTTATGGTGGCCGGTAGCCCGGTAGTATGTATGAACAGTACCATGTACTATACTACTATAGCATTGGGATTAGGAAGGGTTTACCTTCTTTAATTAGAATATCTATTTTCCTAGATAATTAATTGAGTTTCCTAATATAAAGATTAGTTAATTGGTATCTTATTTATAAGTTAGAAAAGTTATCTATTAGTTAGGAAGATTATCATTTAGATTGATCTTATCCATAATTGTTACGAAAGACCTCTATACAAGGAGGCCTAATGTAATCATTGGCATTAAGCAAAGAAATAATCAAAGTTATTTAGTCTCACTCCTTTTCTAATATCAGGCCTCAGAGCCTCTCTACCATAATAGAGAAGAGCTCCGCCAGCGGTTAAATGAGGACGAGCGTCGTACCCTCGGTCCTCGGACCCATACCCAACCAACAGCCATAAGATTTAGAATGTTGTATAATGGTGCACATAGCGTGTAACATATACATCAAGTATATTTGATGTATTCTTCAGAATAAAATGGCGGAAATAAAAAATGCAAAGTCCTGAACTCCTGGGGATTCACCATAGACCAGCCAAATCTAATCAGTCAAATACTCAATAGCATCTTAACTGATACCAGATTGTTTGCCACCAATAACTACTAAGAAACAATGCTGACAAGCTATTGGTATCTGGTCCAGTTCCAGTACATGTTTTGCAAACCCTACTCAAGACGTACCCAACCTACCGTAAACCGGATACTCCCAGAAAGCCAACATGATTCAAGTTCCAATGAGGCCAAGTATCTCACATGGGACGATGGGAGCTTATCTAATATGCAAACTGCTCACACTGTGAAAATAACAACTACAGGTAAAAATTTTTGTACTGGAGGATTAGGCTCAGAAAAATAATGTGCCAACATACCCTTATTTCATGGCGTGAAGCCTCAGACAAATACACATTAACGGATGGGGACAGTCGATCAGAGTACTTTGGGGACGCAGGGTGCTCAGCATCAGGGCTCCGAGAACTAGAGCCTAGTAGCAAGCTGTCTCCTGTTTTGTTGTGCTGCAGAAAGCATTCAAGAGATTTAGCTTCGAATAAACTATAAGAATTAACATGGTTCAATGGTAACAAAGCAGATTCATAACTAATAATAAATCAATGCACAGATTCCATCTGACCAAATTTCTGAGGTTAGATGATTGGATATGGTTATCATGTAATGCTGCCAATTAAAAGATGGATGCACTTGTGTATTTTGAAATAAGTCAGTAAATTTCAGTTGTTCCAAACATACAAATACAACAGGAACACAATGAAGAAAAAGTTGGATTCGGATATACTTCAATCAGTAACCTGGAAGAGTTTTTTGTACATCAAACCAATGCAATACAACAAACTAGAATGATTAGAGATTAGCACTGGACGCAAAACCCATCAAATAACAAATGTGGGTATAGGAGAAGTGCTATAGCCAATATGTACAAAACATTTCACACAAAATCGTTGGACACACCCCTTTACTCTATTGTGTAGGCCCATCAATCAGGGTGCATTCAAATGGGACCCCCACAGCAATGGAATAACAGGGAATGTCAAAAACCCTTTGTGCGCAGAGGTTTATGGGTGGGGATGATAATATCAGAAAGTTCCGTACATTACACTTACAGATATTGGCTATACTGATAAATACTTAAAGATTCTAAAATATCAACAAGATCTCTGTACAAACCTCAAAATGGGTTATACATTCTTCAAGTAGCTTGAAGAATAATCTGGTTCTAGCAATGCTCTGTTGCCATGCTTTTATAAGAGTTGTGTCGTCCAAGTTCCTTATGATTTGCAAAATCACTACTAGCACTTCACGCTTTTCAACAGCATTTAGGTTGTAGAACACAGGCATCTCATCTAGAATCTGCAACAAGGAGTGTTTTTCACAAGCAAATAAATTTGTAATCATAACCTTGTGTACACTAAATATTGCAGAGAAACAAACCATTGATTATTGATATTCATTACAGACTAATTAGCTGTGACATGAATGTGCATGTACCTGTCCTATAAGAGGAAAATACAGCTGAGCAATGTACAGCTTGTCTTCACTTTTTTGATAACGCTCATCAAATTCATGCTTGCATATAAGAACAACCAAAATACGAGCTGCCTACAATAATTGCAACACAGTACATTTTCACATAACCAGGTAAGAATAATTTGCCATCACAAATAAGACAGGTTGAAATAGTTGGGGGGAATGCATTGAGGGGTAACCCAAAACATTTTTCTTGCAATTGAGATGCTTACTTTCGCTCGCTGAGATAAATCATCATGGTCAAGGGTGAGGAAGATCTCTTGAATAAGAACCGACGAGAGATAATTTCTGTAAACAAGGAGATATGTAACTCAAAAAACACACTCACCCAAAATATAAGGCTAAAAACGATTAGCAGCATGTTAGTGCATGAGATATTCACAGGTTTCTTGATTGGGTAATGTATAAGCAACACTAAGCATAAACATTATAAGGATTTTAAAAAATAGAAGTCCCTATGCCAATATATTTATGGACAACAGGAAACAAAACTCCTTTCTATTGAGCAATGAGCAGCAAAGAAAACTTGAGCGGGAAGACTAAAGGCTCTGAATAACATTGCTGGCCAATTAAAACATGTTTGGAAACTGGAGTTTTAATACTTCGCTAGCTTGAGAACTTACAAAAGAACATCTGAAAAAAGATATGTCAACATCCTTTGAAAATGCAAAAATTCAACAGAGTAAGAAAAGGGGCAACCTACCTATCAGAGGGATCCCGACCAGGCATTTCAACAAAAAGATCATGATCACATATTATCTGAAGGAATGTCAATTTGCAATCATGGAGAACTGACTGGCAAACTCCTGCGAACTTGTCCATGTACAACGAAACCTGAAGAACAGAGATGTATCTATTCAGCAGCATATAAAAGATATTTATGCATATATACTTGGGACAAAGCTCCTCACTAGCTTTACTCCAGTTTATTGGCAACTTCATAAAAACCAGCTGAAGTAATATCCAAATCAACAGGGAAAAAAAGAGTAGGTATGTTAAGAAGAACACCAACAAGAGATCAAATGGTAGCACTTGAAACAGAACACTTCAATGTTGAGGCAAAGCAGAACTTCTTTTGTCGGGAAACACCCAGAATTCAAAAGCATAAATAACAAAGAACCAAGGGGAGAGGGATAAACTTAAATGTGACTTTCAACATTACCAGCTCAAAAACTTGCCGTGGCTCAATGATTGATAAAAGATCGTAACAAAAGAAAGCAAGTGTGCTGTTCAAGCGCTTCGCCAAGCTTAAACCCTTTTTACAGCGTTCATGAACCTCAGTTAGAAGGCAATCAAACAGCTGCATGATACATCTAAAAACACCTTCTTTCAACTGTAGCGGTGGGACATCTTCACCTAGAGCATGACAACAAACAATCAGAACCATACTTTGTTGTATAATAAATATTCATGTACTGATACTACTATATTAATAACTCCCAAGTACGAACGCTTGGTGGTACCTAGTGGAAGATTGTGGTAGAAGAGACGACTTTGTTCCAATCCCGTTGATTTTACAATAAGCTCCAGAAAAAACCAAGCCATTGCCAACACATCATCGTAGACGGGTCCAACTCTATAACCTTTAGCCTAAAAAGCCAAAAAGAGTATATGATGAAGCAGAGCAGCAGAAACATGTTAAAAAGAAGCTGATTGAATGAAACAGTCGCCTCTTGAGGATTCAAAATAAACCCAAAAATAATCATTAACAGAGGATATATTGCATGCAAGAAGAACAGAAGTAGAAGGATAAAAACCAAATCAGATTGTGTTAGCATGCCCTCGGTGCAAATGCTTATCATTAGTGCAAGTGGTATGCATCATCGACAATTTAACGCTTATACCAATAGAATATGGCTTGCATCTCTTTTGGACAATCAAACTAATGCTAAGTTAATGGGTGTTTGCATGATATCAAGTTTTTGACACCTGTGGGCACTGGGGCATTAAACAGTGCTAGTAGCAATAGGGGCCAAGTTTTCAAAAGCTGTGGACACTGGGGCATTAAACAGTGTTAGTGGCAATAAAGGCTAAGTTTTCGACACCTGTGGGCACTTGGACATTAAACAGTGCTAGTGGCAACAAGGGCATTATTCGGGAATCCAGATATTTCAGCGGCAATGACACTTGGTAATGTCCTCTGTGCGGCAATATGATTCATACATTATAGCTCACAAATAAAATAAACATGACAAGCGATCAAGTAGAACAAACTGAATAATCGATTGCTCAAAACAGAGAGAATAAATGATTACTAACCTTACTCCGAGCTAGGCTACCCCAAACAGTGGATAAACCAGGATATACAGGTGCTTGCTGATCACCAAAGTCATCGAAAGCATAATCAACATAATTAACAAGAAACCTATTTCTCTCAGCCCCATCAGATGATTCCTGCTGCACCCTGCGAGAGAAATGCATCATCTGTAAGTCAATTTGAGGTACTTGTATGGTCTGAGTGCTGAACTGTTATAAACCGAATCTATTGTAGCATCAATATTGGAGAAAAGAAGACAATGGCAAGGTAAAATAAGGCATTAAGTTAACGATGGATAATTCTATTGAAAAATTCACAAAACAGTATTCTTAGATAATTAAAGCCCAAGGATTCAGATCTTGCTAAAGATGAGAAGACACTGCTAAGATCTTGTGGGACAGGGCCTCTAAAGACAAGTGTGGCAAGATGCTATTAACAAACTTCCCGCATCCGTGTTTGTTATGTTGTAACATGCAAGTGGACTCAGCAAGTGCTCACATAAGGTAACACTCAACAGCTTATATTTACTCAGAATGATTCACCTCTTTAGTGAGCAGAAGCAATGAGAAGAGAATCAGGTTTTGTGACATCCGTGTATAAAATGGCATCCAAAGCATTGATTTTTTTTCTCCAGAACATATTTGGCCTTCTAAAGGTTAGAATAATAGGATTTGAGAAGTTGGATGAACATGGCATGCTTGAGCTCTAGAAAGAAACTAGCACAAACAAATATGAGAGGAATGCACATAAAACAAACAAGAAAGCAGAAAATTACCGCGTTAGAATATTAACCATGGCTCGAAATGCAGCAACCTGCAAAAAAAATATATCTGTAGCATCAAATGTAGTGGGAAAAATTATCAAGATTAACACTCAGCAAGAAATATAGTTCGGTAAAAAAGGTAAATGCGCTGTACTGCTAGTTAGAAAAGGACCAAAATAATTCTGCATAATAGAAACATAAACGAACCACCAACCTGAAGGGTTTCACCACCATCACCAATAAGACGAAGCAGCATATTAAGTATTGGTTGAAGAAATTGTAACAATGCGGTAGATTCAACATTCTTCAAACTATTTATAGCCTGCACAAAAAACCCCAAGGTCAACAATATATACCATTCGTATCTAGTGCAAAGTACCTTCATGATGTAAAATTCTGCAAAATACCACAAAGAATTTTGAAATAAATAGTGAACATAATGTTTGAAATATTCTAGAACTTGACCATATTCCATGTAACACTTTCCAGAATCCAGAATGAGAGAAATAAAAAAAGACAATCAGTAGAAAATAGGGGGGAAATAAAAAATTTATTTTGCTGAGCTTGTCGCTTTTGTTTATCTCATCGTAAAAAGAGTTATAGCACGATATTTGGTCAAGTTATAGAGCGCATCAAATACTATCTTCACTATTCTTTCCCATTTTTTTGTACTTTTCACTGGATGACATCCAGGCATGACAAATTGACAATGGATGAGATGTTAGAACGAACATTCGTTATGAAATAAGAACACAATGGGGAAATAGATGTATATCACTAGCATGCAACGACAGATATTGAAACAAATTGCTAGAGAACTCACGGAGTAGGAAATGGTTCAATAGGATAAATAGTCAGAACCTAGTGTGCAAGCAGTTCTAGAATATGCGTCTGCATGACCCGCCTGGCGCCTGTACTACTTTCGCTTTTTGCAAAGCATCATGTAAATAACAGGCCAAACAGACTACCTTCTTCTGGTAGCCAAAAAAAGCAGAAGCAGCATATCTTGCTTGTGTGTTTTATCACAAAAGCAAAAACATCGGCAGGGCAAGGATCATGAAGAAAAATAACAGCATAAGCTCCAACCTAAGCCATACAACAGCAAAAGAGATACCTCAAGAAGCTCAGAACCCCAAGGTGGACTTGTATGTAGTGTGTGGCGATCATACTCAACAAAAAAGTCTCTTATCCTTTCATTAACTGGAAATAATGAAGAGCAGAGTCTTAACCGCAGTCTGAAAACAGTTTTTCCATCCTCCAAGTAGTCCATTCTCTCCTGTACAAGAATTGAAAATTTAAAGTAAAATCTACCACCGCGAATGTATTTGAAGATAAATTCCAATTGAGGTGGAAGAAACAGCAAAAAAAAAAGACAAGTAACAAACCTTTCCACTTTCCTGAAGGTAATGTGGAACAAGCTCTCTTAAAATTGGCAAAGATATGTCTGAAAGTAACCTATTAGATGCAGAAAATTGTTGCAAATCAAATTCAACTCCATTCTCATCAGTTCACAACTTATTTTAAGATATTACAAGCACTTTTGAGTTCATCAATTTTGTGGTAGCAATTGAGATGGTATGTGATCTAATTGTCTAGATGGCCCTTGGATGTTGCACAGAAAAGAAAAAGCATTTATGCAAAATTCTGCATATACACTATCGTAAAAAGCACTCAGCTACTAGCCTTTAATTATAAGTATTGTAAGCAGTATGCATTCTTGCTAGTGAATGAGTACCACAGTGCTTCTTAGTTACATAACAAAGTGATAAGTGACAAAAGTACTGATAAAAAAATTACTAAGATTTATTTATTTGCTTGATTCAAACCATGAAGCAAATATAGCTTGATGATATAACCATGTAAAGATTGTTCCCAAGTGTTAGCGATAAACCTTGGCTCTTCATATATTAGCATGATAATAAAGCATTGACTTGGATGTGATCCCACATATAAAGCAACTGACCAAGACTAGTTCAATATAAGCATTTCAAGTAAAAAAAATGATAAAATAATGCATACTGTATGTGTGTCGACAGTGGAAGTACAGAATATCCCACAACCACCTGAAGGAGTAAGAACATGTTAGACACCAGCAAAATAAACAAACCAAGCATAATAGTGTGCCCTTATTGATAAGGAACAGAACGCATACTGGTTTGGGGGCTTCAAGTTTCATTTGGAGATCTACATGGAAAAATGTGAACAGAAGATGATGTTGGGGTGTCAAAAGAGCAGGCAGACTGATCTTAACTTCATCATGGTAGCAAGCCATTCTTGTGCCAACAGCAATCTGGGTATGAACCCACTTCTGTAGTGTTGTATTCCGATCCCTTGGATGGACAGCCTGAAACCCCATATATCTAGTGTCTAAGAATACTGAACAGACAGCAACAACAAAACAAGGAAGAGTAAAATGACCATGTAAACAAACCTCTAGTGGAGGTTTACGGATGTCAGAATCATCCTTTCTCAATTCCACTCTTACAAATAGATTTCTTTTGCGGCTCAAGCTAACAGTCAATGGGTACACATAGAGGCAATGGAACAGTTGTGAAAATGGTTCGCTTCGAGTCATCATCCGAAAGTCAAAAGCGTGAAACTGCAAATAAACAGAAAAACAAGCGTTACCCTAAGGCACAAGTTCCAAAATTGAATACTCCAACACAAAAGAAGACAGATGAGGAACTCCTAGTTACATTGTCACCATTCTCCACATTAGAAGTTTGACCATTCTGATGTGCATCTTTCTGCACAAAGGCACTAGAATTCAGATAACTTCGGACCCCATCAAAGCTATTCCTGTTGTATCTGCCATTACTGAGCTCACCAGCATCATTTAAATCATTGGCCATGCTCCCACCTTCAGAAATGTTATCCACATCATTATGGCCATCACGAAGTTTTTCTACCTCTAACCTTAGTACACCTTTCACTGGTTTGTGTACTTTTCGTTTCGGATCCTACAGGTGACAGAAGAATTAACATAATTATTTAGTCAATTATTACTTTATTGACAATATTAACTTATTGTGCCCGGCTGCTCATTCTTACTTGGAGGGAGTCTTCTATATAGCTTTCCTTCACTTTGTTTAAGTTTGATATTTCTACAATAACCGAGCTTCCACTTGAATGATGGTTGAGTTTTCCATCTAAAGTGAGCTTGGAAATAGGCTCCATGATGCTATCTTGAGAACTTGAGCCTGACATACTTTGTGTTAAAGGGCTGCTAGGAGAGGCAGCATCACCAACACCACCAGCATGATTGTTCTCAAACAGCGGAATCATAGCCCATGCAAATGACTCTCTATATGGTATGATTCGAGACCAAACTTGCAGCTTCTGCTTCTCTTTCTCAGCCAAGTGCACCTATCACAAAAATGAGCATAAGGGTAATGTCAACGCACACGATTCACCCAGGGAGATTTTTTTCCTTACAGGTTCTTTACGAGAATAAACGGAAGGTGTTACACCCCCTTCTTCAGTAGCAGCCCTCTCTAGCTGAATCAGAAGGCAGACTGATGGTGAAGGGGCATCCAACGAAAAAACACCCCGACGGTCCAAAGAAACCTGAGCCTAATTAAAAACGAATGAAATGAAAATGGTCATTAAGAATACAAATTAGATCAGTGTGGAATTCCAGCATAATTAATGAGCTACAGCTGTTTCTTTTTGTAAATATTAGCAAAAATTTAGAGGATTGAAATAAGGGCCCAGATGGAGGTAATTTCCATTGCTCCTTACATCTTGCATTTCTGATGGAAGTATGTGAACATAGAAGTCTTCCGACAGTTTTTCTCTTCTATCTCTGTTGTACAAGCAGATGGTACCGCTAAAAGGCTCTGCACATGATAGATGGGCAAAAGGCAGGTTAGCATTACGCTGTCAAGTATAAATGAAGATATAGCACAGTTTAGCAGTGTTGAAACAAAAAAGGATAAACTGTTTATTTTTGCTCACCAACTAATCCAGCTTGGAATGACAAAGATAATACCTTGACTGTTATCTTCAATCCACTGTAATCAGTGGAGAATAAGTTATAACATGGGACTGCTAACAAACATTGTTCAGAGCAAGAAGGGAAAAGAAAGCAAAGACACATGTAATGCTTGAGTGTGCAGCTTGAAGCAACCTGCTGTGTATTGCAGGGAGACTCTCTGGCACCCGTTGGCCAAATATCAAAGATCTCTCATTCTCCCAATCAAATGCAGGTTCATACGCAGGTAAAGGTGACAGACTACAGTGCTGGAAACACAAGCAGATAACATGTTGTATTGTTGTTAATGCCCTATAGTAAGATGGCAATTGCTACTGCATATGCTAAATTGCTAATGTCAAATAGATGGCAGATTGATAAAATATAGACATCACAAATAAGAGACCGAGAGACAAAAGGAGAACAAGAAATTCGAGGAGTCGACTATGTGAGCATTAAGCAAAGAAAATTCACAGTTTGGTGGTTCAAAAGCTTAAACTACTTCTGCTAGAAATGTCCACACGACCAATAATATTGTATGTGATGTAACTTGTTTGCACAGGAAGTAATAAATCAGAAAACACTGGAAAAGTACTAGTTGATTGAATGCATAAATGGATTCAGACAAGTGAATCAAATGAACAAAAAGTTCAACAAGGAAGTATTATAGCAGATGAAACAAAGTACAAGCGGATAAATAAACTGTATAAAGAATTAAGCATGAAATAGTTTTTTATCCAATATAGGCACTCGGATTAATTGCAGAGGAGGTAGCTTAGCGAGTAGTATGCCACTAAAGGTGCACAGTAAGCAGGCAAAGCACATGATAAACATCCACCTAAAATAGAAATCTAGTGAGAATCCACTTACTTTTTTTGAAGATGAAGCAGACGGTTCAGTTTCATATATTTGCCGCCCTGAGGTGCTTGGCATATCATCTTCAGCAGTTTCCTCAGGCTTGGAATACCTAGCGTTGCAAAGCTGCAACTCTATGACAAAGCAAGAACATAAAATTATTCATACACAAATGTATGTGAAACTAATTCAGCCACAAGGATGGAGGATTACCTGCTTCTATGTCGGTATCAGGTCCCTCGAAAATTTGATTTTGAAAGGATGGTGGTGCAACACTCTCATATCGTCCATATTTGCAGTCATCTTTCACATAATCAGCCTTATAGCACTGTACCAGCTCATTTAGATGTGGCCACTGATCTAAATTTTCATTAAGCTGAAAACCAAAAAAAAGGCACTTAGCTCTTTTCACCCTTAACTCTTAAAATTATGCAGCCCTAAATATTTTCGGTGATTGTAATCAAAAGGAGCAAAATGAATTATTAGCAACTAATGATGTGTGACACTAATACACAGGGAATAATTCTATCATGGAATGCCATACACATGACAAAGACGAAAAATATTTAGACATAGACCACAGTAGTGTAGTTCCATTCTTAATGGTCTATATTAATACTATGGGCAATTCAACAAATTCATTGGCCAAATAGCAGCAAATAAAAAATGAACAATTCAATGAACTCATTGCCCATAGCAGTGAATCCAAAAACTAATCTAGCATTTGCAAAGCCAACCATAAAAAGCTGCTCCTGCTAAACATGGAAAACCCATACACAGGCATCCTAGCGATAAAGACATTAAACAACTGCATCCAACAATGCAGGTTTCACCTCAACAGCACAAAGCTAGCAGCGTTTCACCACTAGGCAACACCACCATCAGTTTACACTCCTCAGCTCTCACCAAAGCATAAGCGCATTAAGAAAGTCCAAAACCCTAAGCAATGGGCTGACGCCGAGACATTGAGATCTCCAGCATCCCTTTCACTACATTTCAAACATCTCGGGCTTCCCATGCACCACATTGCCTGCACTACCACACCACTACTAAAATCTCAATAAACACCGCCGCCGCATTCGCACAACCAAATCAGCAATCACGGCCACAAGAACGAGTAGGGAGTGATACGTACCAGTGGATCCAGCCCCAGATTCCCCGCACACGACAGCCGCGAAATCCGCTTGAACCGCTGCCCTTCCCCTTCCCCCGCCCCAGCACCCGCCGCCGCTGCCGCGGGATCCATCGCCGCCACCTGAGCCGCCATTCCACAAAACCAAACCAATTAAGCACAAATCCGCGCACCACAGCATAAAGCAGCACTAACCAACAACAAACATCATTGACCAACCCAAAAAAAATTCCCCGCCCAAACGCCGTACCGGAGGGAGGGAGCTCGCGAATCTGAGCACAGGATCTCGCGACTGCGGCCCAGATCCGGGCGAGGGAAGCGTGGCCGAGAAGCGACGCCGCGCGAACGAATCCTCTCCTCCCACCCACTGCAACCAACCCGAGGCACTACTGGCCAGAGGGCAAAAGCGGGGGGAGAAAAGACGACGCTACCGCCACTCGTTGGCCATTGCTTGCGCTCGCCACCTCCTGCTCCGCTCTGCCTCTGCTCCCCGCTCCCCGAGCCGAGGGTTTGGTGAAGTGGAGAGGAAGCGAAGGGAGCAGCAGGTGGAGTTGGGAGTGTCTTTTGAGTTTTTCGGTGGAAAGGGAGGGGAAAAGCGAAATGTAAAAAAAACAAAGATTTGGTTTGGCTTCTACCGGTGCTGTTTTTTAAAAGCTTTATTAGCTGCGGTTTTTTTAAAAAATATTTTGAAACGCATGCCTCTGCCAGTGCAGCGGCTGCTCTCGCACTCACACACATGAATGCTTCGCTGTCGAGAGGCCGGAAGACAACAGCAGACTGTTGTGCCTGTGATGGGGCACGCCGGGGGTTGTACCCGCAAGGAAAAGTTTTGTTACTGTGGAGTTGTTTTCTTTCAAAAATGCAGTGCAAATGGTTTGACAGATGCGACTTTTTTCGCAAACTTGCTGTTCAGCTGTGTCGTTAGGCTGGTGATCAAGGAAACGACCGCCCTAACAACTGATTACATTGTAATACGGCTTGTTAGGATGGAAGTATATGTAGATTCGTCTGTCTCTTAATATTATCTCTAAGGTTTTTATCACACTTAAAAACAGACAATATTCCTAATAGTCCACCTCTAAAATTAATTTCTCTAATTACTTTATATTATTTTCATTATATTTTTCTCATACTTTATTACCATTTACGTTGGTTTGTCATTTGTGTGCTCAGGTTATCTTTTGCATAAAAGGTAGCACATTCTTTTTTTCTCGTCTCCTCTTTTTTCATGTAAAATTTTTTGATATGATATAGCTAAAAGATAGCTAATATGGCACTATTCAAAATGCCCTAGTTATCACTCTTGATTGCATAGTGGACCTAAGCCTAAGGCAGGTACCTTGACAGGTCACTGATGTATTTAAGAATTAACAAATCCGTCGTGTAGACTGCAGATATTGTTTCGATGTCCTAATCAATGTACAAATGCACGTAAATCGGTAACAGCCATTATTCACCCAAATATTTCAGATGTTTATGGTCGACTCTTGAATGGGGTTTACACTTATATAGTAAAAGTATATTAGATCACAGTCGACGAGCCATTTCAACTCGCATAGTCTGTGAGACAATTTCAGCATGTATTATTCCAGTAATGGATTAGTACTATTCTAACCAATTATTAAACAATTGGGTTGGGCCGAATCAATTATTTTAATATGGAAAGTCCCATATATCAACTTTGATGTTACTTCATCCGTTCTTTTTTATTTGACTTGTTTTATTTTTTATGGTCTTCAAGATACGGCTTCAACTGATATTTTTATGATTTTATAGTAACATATACTAATAAAATTATAATATTATAAAAGTATTTTTTATAATAAATCTAATAATATAATTTTTGTATAGCCAGTCTAAATAGTTTTAAATATATTGGTGATTGGTACGTATTCTAGAAAATTAAGTAAAAAATAGAGGAAGAATTCGGACTTGACTTTGAAAGGCTCCGCTTCACATCTATTCAAATGAAGCATTGAGCATTAATCTTTCAAAAAAAGAAAAGCCCAACCCGTCGTGTCCCATGGTTCACTTACATGTGATCCGACTCACCTTGTTTGTGGTTAAGAGGCATCAGCAGGTTTTAAAAGAGAACAATTCCAGCAGAAAATGCGACTGCCTTCTCTTTCACCCTTGGGGGCCATTCTATTCAATGACGGCTTCCGAAAGTCAAAAGCTAAATACCATTTGGAACGTGTTGATTTTATAACATTGTTTTTTCTATTTTTCTTTTTTCATTTGCATTATCTGTAGAGCTATAACGATGTTTTTTTCATTGAATACTTTGGGATAAAAAAACTAACAATTATTACAGTAATATTTTAGCAAAAACAGAACACTGTGAAACAGGACCATATTGTCTACTGTGCCTGTGTTGAATGCATTAGACCAGCTGCTCCTTAGCGACGATAGCACAGTCATATGGGTGGACCTACGAATTTCATAAAAATAGCATCAACCACTTGCGTGGCGCTGTTCTCGGTGTGGAGACTTGCCTGGACCGGACTACACTGGTACAACAAACAGGGTTACAAAATTACGCATACGTGAAACCAAAGGAACCTGCGCTTTTTTCTAATTGATGTGTGGGCGACGCCGTCGTCGTCTTTCTTCTCAGCTCATGTGCCCCACGCCGCTCCGCTCCGCTCCCCCCGTGGTCCCTTCGAAACCCCGCAAAAACCATCGTGCATCCGCTACTCTCCATCTCTACCCAGCTCCAGTTACGCGTAGCATCCGAGAAACCGTGCCTTTTCATCTGCTCTTGCTTCTTTTCTAACCTTTGAAAAACCCCAAAATTTCAAACCAAAAATTTTCATTATTTTTGCTGTATTTTTTAAGTGATTTTTGAAAACTTTCCTTTTTGGGAAAGTTTTCCCCGCCGCCGCTTTCCTTTTTGGCCTGGCGCCTCCTCCCCTCGTTGGCGCCTTCTCCTTTTCCGCTCCTCTCCTCCCGGCGTCTTCCGCTCCCTTCCGCGTTGGCGCCCGTCCCTCCCGTTTTCTCCTCGCGCCGCGCGCTAGCGCCTGCGCGCCGCGCCGCGCCGCCCTCATGGCCGCGCCGTCCTCGACCGCCTCCCGCGCCCGTCGGCCTCGTCAAGCGCGTGGCGCCCTCACGCCACGCCGCCCGCCGCCCCTAACCCCACCCGGCAGCGCTCCTCCTCTCTCTCTACGCGACGCGCTTCTCGGCCGTCAGCGCACACCTGCCTCCGTCGCGTCACGGTCAGACCGGGCAGGGCGTCACACCTGGCCACCTCTATCCCGCGGAGAGACTCCCAACCACTCTGTTGACCCCGACGCCGCGCCGTTCCTTCTCCCGAAGGCTCCTCTCCTCCCCTGATTCCCCCTCCACCGAGCTTAAAAGCCCTCTCTCGCCTCCCTCCCATTCCTTTGATTTCCAGAGCTCCCACCCTCCCATTTGCCTCCGCAGCCTCACCACCTCCCGAGCCGCCAATTGAAGTCCCGCCGCTCCGAGCTCCGCCATTGCCGCCCTGTGAGCCGGCGACACCTCGGAGCCAATCTCTCTCTCCCTCCCTCCATTACTCAATTGCATTCGCCCAAAGTTTCTCCTTGGTGTAACATTCATCTTGGTGCATCCCCACGGGCAGTGCTTGCCCGTGGAGCTCACACCGGCACACCGCCGGCCGCAACCACCTCCCGTGGCGGCATGCTCGAGGCTCCCGGCTCCCACCGCCGCCGCCAATGTGAGCACCGGTCCCGTGAATGTGTAGCCGCGCCGATTGCCTCTCTCGCCGCGGTGACCTTCCTCGCCGCCAAACACCCGAACCTCCCCTCTCTCTCCCGCCTTCTCCGTTGATCCTCGCCTCCTAAGCCCCAAAACGGAATCCCGTGTCGAGCCGCATCCGCCGTGTCCTTGGTCGCCGCCGACAAGCCCTCGGCGCCAGCGCCGTCGCGCGCTGCCGCCATGCCTCGGTGCATCAGAGTGCCGGAGGTTGAAGACGATCCTCCCGCGACGTGGCTTTTCCCGCCCGTCCATCTCGTTTGTAATATCTAATTTCGACCGTCCGATCCGCCGCCAGACGATTCGCCGCCCTCTCGCTCCGCAGCCGTCCGATCTCTCCCCGTCTTCATCCCAGCCACCCACACCCGCCGCATCTCCGCCACTCACCGCACCACGCGTCGGCCATCAAGCCGCGCGCGGCGCGAATCGCGTGGGCCGCCTCCCTCGGCCGCTCCTTTCCGCGCATGAAGCCTTGATGATGGTCAGCACGGCCTCCCGGCCGCGGGCGTTTCACCGGCCGGGCCGCATCATGTTGCACCGGCCGGCCTTCCACTGCTCACCCGATTTTCTAAGTGATTTATCAATTTCTAAAATTCGGAAAAACCAAATAAATCCTAGAAAATCACGAAAATCCCAAAATTCCCAAATTTCACCACCTTGCTCCAAATAATATTCGAACCCATTGTTGGTTTCCTTTTCCACAGAATCATTCCCAATAAATTCCTAAAATTTCATTTGAAGGATTTATGCATTTATTCCTTTTAATTAGTTTATTTTTCCTCGCTTGATTAGTCTCAAGCTGGATTTAATTTGTTTTATATGTTTGCGCTAGTGTCAAGTCTCCGAAGTTCAAGTGCGATCCAGGAGCCGGAGGTTCTTCGCTCGAGCTAGCGAAATCATTCGGATTGACGGCAAGTCCCAAATCCTTTGATCATGTTGCAACCCATGTTATTTAATTATGTTATTACACTATTTGCATTGAGCTAGTTCTGAAATGTTAGTTCAAAATAAAATAAAATGTTTAGAATGACATGTTATATAGTTAACCCTACCACCGATAAATGCCATGTTAAACTCGTAGCCATGCCTTTGTAACCCTAGAATTAATTATCTGTTATTCTAGATATTTGTAAGTTGTTATTATCGTGCAAAGTCTTATTCTAATAAGGTTGTGGTGCGGGCCAATAGAATTTGGAAAACCCGCTCTAGGGGGGGTAGTATGGGATGCCGTGCCCTAGGGCGGAGTATGTCGACTTGTAAGATAGGGTAAGGGGGCTGGTGCGCCGAGAGATTTTCGCCCGCCTCTTACCCCGGGTTGCAGTTGCGGACTGGCCGGGGTTGCGGACTCGGGAAAAATATAAGGACTAGACCCTTACGCCGAGCAATTGACATGGTGATCGCCAACCACGGGAGTTGACTTGTCAACACCGGTTTAGTAGCCGCTCAACTCGATTGAAACTCTACAGCGTTGTGGAGAAGGTGTTTGGGTAACAAAGGTTAGGCAGCCGTGATTGGGTGCCTAACAACGGTAGAGTTCACTCGGCGGCACCATTTTCTTTTTCTTGTGTGTGTGTGTGCGAGCGGACTGAGTGAATTCTACCGGTAGAGCCTATATAAAGAGTTGAGCGGTGAAACGACCGGCTTTCTTAACTCTGTCGCGGAGTTAAGGGATCGTGTGGGTAAAGTGAGCAAACTCGGAGAGTCTAATAAATGGTATTCGAATACGCCGTGCTCCGGCTATTGAGCCGTGTCACTTGGGTGATTCCAGAAAAAGCTTAAGTAGTTTTGTACATGTTTAAACTTGACTCGTTGGTTAATGAACTCTTCATGAAAAACCCCGAGTTCTTGAGGAGTAGTTTTGGGTCCGTCTTCTAAAAATGCTTGCAAATAAAACGCATCCACTCAAATTAATAAACCAAGTATACTCCTTCCTTTGATGTTCCGTGCATGTAATAAGTTAGGGTCCCTTTGGGACTTGTTTGGGCGGTTGATTGGCTCACGGCTTGCTTTTGCCCTTCTTTAGAGGATCAAGACGAAGGTGTTTGCCTCCCCGTTGAGGAAGTCCCGGAAGGTCGCTTCTTCGACGAGGATCCGTGGCTTTAGGTCTTGGCCGCGCTCAAGCGGATCTTAGAGCTTCTGTAATGTAATTATACTTTGGGCTTGCACGCCCCGCTGTTGAAAATGGATGTTAATCCGTATGTGAAATATATGCTGAACTTTTGTTGTAGGCATGCAATGGTATACTCTTGCGCGACACTCCATAACTGTTCATGCGTGAACAGTTGCGAAATGCCGTGTCCGTACGCGCCCCTGGAAACGGGGGCGTTACAACCTTTATATCCTCCTTTGAAGATTACCCTGTGAGCTGTGGCTGGTGCGGCGGCCAATTGCAACTAGTCCGGCGTCTGAATTGTATTTTCGGTGGTCTCTCTGTAAGTTGTCAAATCAAATCGGACGCTGACACTTGGCTGGTAGGATGGCAGAGTTGCACCAAGTCAAGCCCGCGAATTTGTTTTGCTTGCCGCTTGTTACGGTGGTCTAGATTTAGTTGGTTGCCAGATTATTCTCCAGCCACCAACCTTGAAAGGTCTCAAAGTCCTGGAGCAGAGTTTCTTTACAAAACGCTCCTGTTAAAAAAAACTCAGAACTTCACGTCCAAACACTGGCTGTATCCATCATGGGAGTCCTGCATGCCTCGGCCGAGCTCGCTAATCCTGCCGGGTATCATCATTAGAGCGCCGCTGCATCGGCCGAATTCCTTCAGATGATTAAGTCGGCGTTGCGACGAGGGATTCATACGCACGGATTGCCATCTGGCCGTCGCGTCGTATCTGTTCGTCTCTCTCGTGATTAAATCGCGACGTAAATGTAGATGGTTTTCCCGGACAAAAGAGGTAGATGCAGAGGGAGAGATGAGATGTCTAGGCGCTACATGGACAACCAATGCCTTGTCCGGTATTGGATGTCACACTCTACCTATACCGTAATGCATGCGTGGAGCCAATGGGATTGGGGCCTTTTTCATTGGAAGGACATGGCAAATGATGATTAATTGATACTACTCCACTTGGAAACTTGTCCCAAGGAAAGGGTGTTCTCTGTCTGCTCCACTGCTATTGCTCATTGATGAACGAGCAGAGACGAGCACAGGATCTGTATTAACGCCGCTCAGCAGGCACTCACTGTCCTTGCCAGAAACATGCAACCTCTGTAAGCTTTAAACAGATGAAAGCTGAATATTTAGGTCAGTTTTTCAGCGCGTAACTTCAGCAAATTTTATGCTACCGTTTGCTACTATACTGGAATTGTTACCAAACACCCATCTCAAGAGACATGATTAGAACTTTACTTTCGGATAGTTTTATTAGTATTCGAGAACATCCAGTTTGGCAACCCAGAAAGACAGGGTCCTACACTCCTACTAACCTCCTCATGGCTCCAGCCTGTTGGGGTGCGGCAATAACCCTGTGGCCGCGTTTGCCTTTTCTCCATTATTACATAAGAACAAGAAGATCTGACCCAAAAACATAGACTGGGCCGAATCAATTCCGGTCCTCGAACATCATGGGATGGATAAAGATCCAACATCGTGACGGTTCACAGGAAGCTGACCAAACTATCCAAATCTGCCTCGAAATCGAAACAGATGGCACTTGTGAGTTCTTTCAAGCCATAGGACGCTGGATAAGAAAAGTATGCACTAGCACTAGCAGAAGCACCTGCGAGTGACGATGGTGAGGGCGCGGGAGGGACTTGGCAAATGACAAAGCAGAGGGGTTCCCCGAAGAAGGCGTGGCCGTTCGACGACGCGGACAGCGAAGACGCAGCCGCGGCGGAGACACAGTTCCACCGCCGTCCCATCGCTGCCGCTTGAGCCTTGAAACGGTGAGGCCTGTCATTCTAGTGAAGCAGTGAATTCAGCCCATAAAACTACAAGTGGGCGGCATCATTTTAGGCTGAAGAGTTGCGACTGAAAACAATGGGTACGGCCCATGGAAAGTGCACAAGACCAAGAGTCATTACTCGGTAATGCTAGTGCGAGGAATTACAGACTCGCGTTAGACGGAGAGGGCTACCGCGAGACATATCCTGTGGCCCGGGCTGCCCGTGTTTCTACTTCCAAAAAATAGTTCAAACGGTCATGAAAAGTTCTAAAATAGTGTATTCTACAAAATTTTAATTGGAAACATGGTGTATATCAAGAGGGAAAAAAAGACTAAGTTCAACGAACAGTATCTTTATATTTTCTTTTCAGGGCCTGTTTGGAACAAAGGAATGCAAAACAGAGGAATGGTAGGAAGCGCAGGAACGGAGGAAAGTGAAAAGCGGAAAACTACAGGAATACAAACTATAGGAACGAAAAATGTGGACCGTTTGGATTGCAGGAAAATCTCTCTCCTCTCTGTCAATGTTGTTGCCTCGGTCCTATGCAAAACAAGAGCTTGGAGTGGATGTTTGATTTCCTGTGAAAGCGATGGAAACGGGGAACTTTCCTTTGTTTTACTGTGGATCTTTCCTCCAATCCAAACGGTGAGAGAGAAGATATTTCCTTAGGAATGCGTTTCCTTTGCTTTTCCTCCATTTTTCCTCCAATCCAAACGGGGCCTCAATGTTCAGGCCGCGATAGAACTCGGTGTTCCGAAGGCTGTGCTGAAAATTGATAGCCTATGGACTGAGATTTATGGTTGAAAATTTTTAATTTTGGACTATTCGAGAGATGCAGTATGCAGATAGAAATAATTGCATATGACTTTGACTAATACAGCTGAACTCGGTAGAGTTTGTGCTATAAACTACTTATAGATTCCATCTTAAAACCATACTATTTTAAAACTAATCTTTACTATATAAAAGAAGGAGTTGGTGGTTGGTGCGGCCTCTCCCACCCCTCCCACCCTTCTGATTAAAAAAATGTATGTTGACTGACGTGTAGGCCACCCCAGCACGCATTCGCGTCCCCCTCTGGCCCTCCCCACTCCTCCCGAACCGCCCCCCACCTCTCCCGAACCCGTGCGCTCCTCCCCTTGGATTTCGCCGCCGCCTGCCTCCCCCCACCGCTGCCTCCTCCCCCGTCGCCTCCTCCTCCCCCCCACCCCTCCTCTGCCTCCTCCTCCCCCACCCCTCCTCCGTCTTCTCCTCTCCCTCCTCCGCCGCCGCCGCCGGCCTCCCCCACCGAACACGCATCGCAGTCCTCCACCCCAGGTTCAGATCCGTCGTCCATGCCGCCCGCTTCTCCACTCCCGTAAGCACCTCCTTTCTCTCCCCTTCACTTCTCGGCCCCTCCGAATCCGGCGAGGTAACGACTCGTGGGAGCCCTCACGCCGCCGCGCTCCAGCCGCCTCCGCCTTCGCCCCCCGCGCGCGCATCTCCACGCCACCGCAGCAGCGCCATGGCGCAGCCCGCTCGTTGTGAAGAAGGATGACGATCGCGACGAGGAAGGTACGCGCGAACGAATCTCTCTCTCTCTCTCGTTGTGTGTGTTTGTGTTCGTGTGCCCAGATCTGCGCCGCCGAATCCTAGATCCGTGCGATCCGATCCGGATCACCAAGCCCATGACCATCGTTGTGCAATGTGTTGGGGTTGATTGATCGCCGCTTGTCGCTGCAGAGTACTACTCGCCGCTCTCGGCATCGAGAAGGGCGCCGTCTGCAGAGGCCCGCGTCTTCCACGACCCTCGCCGACGCGCGGCGATGCCGCCAGTGCCCGCCTAATCGCAGCTTTCTTCTTCCTCCCGCCGATCCCACGCCTCACCCCAAGTTCCTTCCAATCTCACATAATTGCCGCGTGCGTGGTCTGTGCTCGCGGATACGTGTATACGTCGCGTGATTGCCGATGGTTTGTCCGTCCTCGTAGGTTATTACCAAGTTTCTATACCGCCAACTGTATGCGACACCTTTACCAAGGTACAACAACATATATCTCATCTCACTTCGATCGTGATTTAGCAACGCTTATGGATTCAAATCGCTGGGCATGGATGTTGGCATTACTCGTGAAAAAAATATTGAGAATATTGCACTGAAGCCACGTTTACAATTATAAGTTTTGACATCCGTACTTAACTATTACTTAAGAACTAAGGTTCAGCACCCTAAATAACGTTAGGGGTTGGTAAGCCACCCGGCCGTAAGCATAATGAGCAGAGTACAAACGATCAGCAGTACATGTTTTAAAGTACAATGGGGATCTTAAGACTAAGTGGACAGAAAATCACATGTTGGTGCAGTGCAACTTCCTCATGATTGTGGGGAAGTGGTGACTGCTGTAGTTCCAGGACGTATGCTCTTCGATAGGTATATGAATGTGAAAAATCTTGTAGGTGCAGGCCACAGAGGTCTTCTTTGCGACGACAAAGTTGTTTCAGTCCAAGGATGCAGGGCTTAGGAGAATGGTGTACCTCATGATCAAGGAACTTTCGCCGTCAGCTGATGAGGTTGGATGATGTTGGTTGCTACTTTGCAGTTCTTTGCATTTGGTGGGCTCTGAGACTGACTTCATTTGCGTTTCATTGGGTGTAGGTTATTATAGTGACCAGCTCTTTAATGAAGGACATGAATAGCAAGACTGATATGTATCATGCAAATGCCATAAGAGTTCTTTGCCGCATCATTGACTCAACTCTTCTCACCCAAATCGAGAGGTATTTGAAGCAAGCGATTGTTGACAAGAACCCTGTTGTTGCCAGCGCGGCTCTTGTCAGTGGCATCTACTTGCTTCAGGTGTGTGCTACAATTTTAGTTTGCGTGCTTATGCAATTGCATGTTACTGGTAGCTCTAGATCCTTATTAACATTTTGTTCATATGTTTTTTATTCGAAGGGTGTCATCTAGCAATCGTGGGAGGGGAGAGAGTCCGATGCCATCTCATCTCTTCGCCTTTTCTTTGTGGGTGTCTTGATTTGTCCATATGTGGCATTCCTGCAGGAAGCGGAAGTCGTGGATATGCTCGATTTATGCCCAGTCTACCACTTATTAGGATTCTTCCATGAGAAATTTGTGTGATTTCCATCCTCTTGTGTCTGATTGTTGTTTGGGCTGTGTTCAGGGAGAACGATCATGAGAACTGCCCATTCCTAGAGATGAGCAGGACAATGTCGTCAACTGCACCATCCCCAACTTCATTGTGTAACTCCATGCTTCCTTGCACTTAGCCTTGTTCTTGCAGTTCTTCTGTGTTATGAGCACCCTCATTGGTTGCTCACCTGTTGTGGATGTAGCTATTCCATGTTGTTGGAATTTTATGTGTATTTTGTGCTTTTAATTAACTCACAAGCAGATAAGAAGGCAAAAGCTGAAAAGAAACCCCTATTATGATGTTAATCACAAAGTACATGGGTGTTCTGTGTGTTTAGAAAGAGGGTAAGTAGGATAGGCTTTTGAGTGGTTAGAATTTTATTAGCAAGCCTGTTGAATCCTGAAGAACAAAGAGTTTAATATTTGTGTTGTTACAGAAAGTAAGTAGGAGGAGCTATGTGAAGTTGGATATATACAGAAAGTTTACAAATGCATTGGCGGTTTCTGTGATAGCTTTAGTTGCCTGGATTAGTTATGAGGTGTGTAAATTTCACTATATATGTCCATAGTGAACATTGTGCCTATATGAGAACAATGTGCAGCATGTCTTCTAACTATATGAGAACAATCTATTGCCTCTTGGTCCATTAAGTTTCTATAAGCTTTATTAACATCCAGGTTCTCCATTATTATCAGAAGGTTCGAAAAGTGTGCATTCAGAATACAGAAAAGAATTGATCAATGGAAATATGCTCTTTTTTGGTTCATGTGCAGGCACATATTTGGTTTGAATGTTTTCATTGTTTTTAAAATACAGATTGTTCTGTGTAATTCTTTTAAATATTTGCCCAACTAAATTCATCTGCTTATTTTAGGAAATATAGCTGCCAACATGTCTTTTTTTGCAATCCAATGTCACATCCCTCTTGATACAACAACTTCTATGGAAAATTTTGATAAATCATTTTCATAGCACTTCTTGGATTCCATGTCTGAAGTCTGAACATCAACTATAAGCTTCTAAACAATTGTATGTTAGAGAAGTCTAATTGCCTGCAATAGTATGTATGATAAGACGTTAGTTTTGTGTGACACTGTACTAAAATTTGTACTAAAAAGAATGGTTTTGCTGTGTGACACTGTATTAAAATTTGTACTAAAAAGAATGGTTTTGCTAAATTAAGATTGTGAAAAGTATTGTCGGTAAGTCAACGTGTCTCATTGGTGATAATAGTGATTTTGCTTCTCTTGTTGGTTTTGATGAAATCTGATTTTAGTTGAGGAACCTCTTTTCAACCATATCTACATTGGTGCGCTCTCTCTTAAAATGAATATATGCTTATCACAAGCACCGCCAAAGGCATGAAAATATATTGGTAGACAACATGTTGTTTTGATCCAATGCATGTGCATGCACTGCTCATGGGCTAATATATTGGCTGAACATATGTTAATTTATGAGCTGCTATTATCAGCACCCTTTTTTCTGCATGTGTGCCAAAAATTATCATAGACGTGGAGATGCAAAACTCACATTATGTTCTGCAAATTTTTTTATTTCCAGATACTGATCAATAATCATTTAAGCTGGCTTAATTCACCTGAAGATTTTTTTTCAGGGAATCTTCAGCTTTTAAAACCTTGTGAATTGAATAACCTGATGTGTTCTCATGGCTTCATTTTGCAGGTCTATTTTAAAGCGACAGACCCCATTAGTGAGAGGTGGCAGTGTGTCTGGATCATAACAGCCTTCTGGGATGTTCTTGCATTTGTTTTACTTCTTGTGATATGTTATCTGTGGGCACCGTCCCAAAGCTCACAAAGGTAAATATTTTGCCTCTTCAATGATTTGAAGCCTTGGAAAATGCATAATCTAGGTCTGTTTTATATGTCATAAGTAAATGGTTAATTAGGAACAACTCTAAAACTAACATGCTATTCCTGTGCAATGCCTATTCAGGTGAAGCTACCGAAGATGATGATGAGGAAGCTCAATCTCTGATGAAGGGAACTAATGGTGATGTAGGGATGGTAAAGATTGACAAGAGACAAAAATGATGGTGCTAGCAATGCTTTCAGAACTAAGTTTAAGAACCTTCCGACCCTCTAGAGATCAGACAAAAAACATTTTATAAATAATACTATTTGTCCTTTACAAATTTCTTTTAAGACTTTTATTGATGGATGAAGATAGTTAATAAAAATCAACTTTGAGTGTTAGTCGGCGTTGTAGTTAATAAAAATTGGTGAAGATCGAACTTGTAGTTCTTATTATAAATTAAGATAACTGTCAATCTGGGTATGTGAATTTTCTTGATTGATGTGAATGTCACCATACAGAAAGATTTAGGGAATGTCTATTTTTGAACTTTTTGAACCATTGGATTAAAAACAGACTACAATACAATAGTAATTTTAATTTTTTTTAATCCGTAGCAACGCACAGGCATTCAACTAGTTACTATAGTAAATACAAGCCAAAGTCTGAACTAAGTCAACACGAACCCAGCCTTTATAAATCTATGGGAGAGCCGTCAGGCCAGCGGTCCGAGATCATGGGAATTCTTCGTCAAATTAGGGAGCTCAGTTCGATATACGTATTTTTGTTGTGCAACATGTTTGTGGAGAAGCAAACTGCACTGCCACTTGTGCCGTTGTGCGTGCAACAACCAAACCATGCATCTGTTCGGATGTGTGGCGTGATGTAAGACCGACGTATTTATTGAGTTGTAGGTTGTTGTTTTCGGCTTTTAGTTTTAACTTTAATTATTATTTATTAAATTAATAAATTATAGCTAAAAATTATAAAATGTAGTTAAAAAAATACATGTATTCAATTTGAATGTAACTCTATATATGTTCATTAATAAATAGCTCTTGATTTATTAAAATAAATACACTAGAGTTCTAGGCCAACAGAAACGACGGCACGTGCTTATCCGAACTAAATTAAACTCTTGCCAAGACGAATCCAACAGTATTTGCACCGTATAGGCGGGGCAAGTCCACGTCCGCCCCCTAATCATCAACGCACACGACACGACTACGTTACTACGCACATACACGAGTATTCCTCGCGTATACCATACAACGTCCTTTACTATAGTTTTTGGCATATATAGTACTGTTTGTATCCATAATTATGAAACTGATGGTATACATATCGTATTTGTAAAAATAATGTTTTTGCCGTTCGATGGCCGAGCGGCCACGCCGCAAAGCTGACGCGTGGGTGTTCCGCCGGCGGCAGGCAGCCTGCCGCCCCATGAGCAGACGTAGGCGGTTTAATTACCTACCTTAATTTTTGTGCATACTATTTGTTGATATTTTAATATCAATCTTACGTATGATTTGTTTGGATTTAAGGAACTCTTAAAAGACTCGATGAATGTGCATGCGGAGTAGAAACACGGAAAAGTTTATCCTGGTTTGGGTTTTCTCCTAAGAGAATAACAACTCTACGTCCAATATGATTGCTAATTGCTAGAAAGTGGATTACAACAGATAATTACATAAATGGTTAATGCTATCTTGTGTGAATGATTTACCTATCGTCCTCCTCTCCCTTCAACGCTAACCTTTATATAGCCGGTAAAGCGACGGCAGTTGTCCCGCGCCGGAAGACGCCTCAATGCTTTGGATGATAACCGCCTGACGGAAGTTACTGTTAGAGAGACATAAGAGGCCATTCACCATGTAGCAGTTGTTGTCAGAGAGAGTTCATGTGCGTTTAGTGGACTAACGCATGTCCTAACCACCTTGTCAGACGAATCGACAGTGTAATTCATTGTCGTAGATAAGTCAGTTAGAGATAGACTCATCATAGAAATTTCCATGACCACAGAGTGGTCGCAGTAAGACTTATAACTATATGGTCGTAGAAGAACTTATAACCATGGGATAGTCGCAGTAAGACTTACGACTATGTAGTCGTAAAAGGACTTACGACTAAGGGGTAGTCACAATAAGACTTACGATTATGCAATCGTAAAAGAACTTATGACTATATAGTCATAGAAATCCTTACGACCATCCTATTATATTTATCTCTTATCGATAAGGGGTATACCCAAAAAATATAATGACATAATAATTTAAGGATTATTCTATCATTATCACTATTTATTTTAATTTTTCAATATAGAAAATGGGCTCAAAAATTATAAAATTTTATATACAGTCTCTCAACATAACGTACTTAACTATGCAATATTTTGGTAAATTTATCCACTGTGAATGTTGCTCAAAAATCTGTATGATTACTAGATAATATTTAAAATTTTAAATATAGCAAATGAGCTTGAAAAATTACAAAAAAATTTATGCAGCCTCTTGCGACAATGTACTTGATTGTATTGTTTTTTTGACAATTTTATCCACTTTGAATTTTTCTCAAAAATTTATACAATTATTAGGTGATCAGCAAGTGCGGTAGAGGTAGGTCATTTCATTTTCTTTGCCTTGTTTATTCCATATTTTGGTTTTCTTTGCTTTGTTTAATCCACATGTGAACAAACGTAGTGAGCCGTAGATATTTGGCTTATATAAAATTTGAGCAATCGTGCAGTAAACAGACCACCAAAAGTGTCACTTGTGTCGCATCTGTCTCCCCACGTGCATGTCATTATCAGCGCGTCATTAGTACGCGCTTCATTATCGCTATCGCTATAAATTTTAAGCTGCACATGCTCATATTCTTGTAGTCTCTTCGCTGACACTCCTCACCTGCGCTTTTCGTCCGATTTCTTCACAACTGATTAAATATTGTTTAGAGTCATTATTAGCAGTCATATTAATACTTAACTTTTAATTGTATGAATTATCTTTGTTAAATATATATACATAATTATTTGCAGTTATTTAGGTGTAATTAATTTAGTCCTAATTATTTAGGCATAATTAATTATTTTTTATATTAATTAATTTTTTGTTAGCAAGTATATGTTATTTAGTTGTATATTTTTATATGCTTTTATGTTGACTTCATTAGACATTAAAATCGTAACTACTAAGTGTAGCAATTAATTAAACTGTGATGCCAAAGGAAAGATTATATTAGAAACATAAAAAAAGAATCCCTAGCAAACTTCCTGTTGCGTCATGCATGTTGCGTACTATTATACTAAGTAGTGCTACTCCTAGCTCATATAGCATAAAAAAGCTGGGTTCATTATCACATTGCCTTTGGACCGTTCTTCATGGACACGAGCATCATCCAGGCTTATACTATTTTTTTATGATAGCATATCATGTTATTTAGTCCATAAAGCCAATGGAGGGTATGACGTGACAGAAGTATACATCAGATTTTAAGCCACATTGTTGCTTATTAACTTAAGCACTGAATTTACTTGCTTTTGATGAAAAGATAATTGAGGTAGAGAAAAGTAAAAGGCCGGATATATAGTAAAACCAAACTATACTAATAAACAATTATGACAAGTAGCATCAAGGCCCAGATGTTTTTTTCTTGACTAAATTATGAGCATGTGTTCATATGCACCATTTATTTGGACCAATATGCATTTGCAGTGTTCATTTTAGTCCTAAATGTACATTATTTTATACTATTTATTCCATCGTAAATTTTAATCTGTAGTATTTTTCTGTCATTATCAATCTTCGTACTAATATTTGTTCTATCATATTTGTTGGAAGGTATGACTTTACCGGAGCTTCTCGAACAGTTCTACGATGAAAACCACTAGTACCACTCATGGATGACGGGTGACGCGGCTGGCCCTCTGCCCTTAAAGTTGCGGGGTGGGAGGGATCCATGGGAGCTAGACAAGCACTACGTCTCAATCCTATGGGCCACAGGTAGAGATGGCAACGGGTAAATACCCATCGGGTATTGCCATTCCATACCCGTACCCGCTAGGTGTAAATTTACCCGTCGGGTTACCCGTATCCGCTCGCGGGTAGGAAAATTTACCCATACCGCACTCGCGGTATTACTACCCGACGGTAACCTGCACTGCAAGCATACCCGGTTCAACACATAAGAATATCATCAATTTAGACATTTATTAATCATACATGCCAAGCACAAAAGCGTCTAGTGATCAAAATCAGTACATCACATAAATATACTTGACATGACCATATCAATATATGACAAACAAATAAACAATCAACAACAAGTAGATAATAAAATTAACATTTGAGTGGGATGTCTAGTTGTCTAATGCGGTATTCATTACTGTGGGTAGGCGTGTATGGGTAGTATATACCACACCGCACTCCCTACCCGCGGTAGAGGATTTCGCCCAATAACGTACCCATGGGTACATAAAATTTTCCATACCCGTCTCTTTATCAGGTAAAACCCGTCGGGTATTCGGGTATCGGGTACCCATTGCCATTTCTAGCCACAGGTTTGTTACCCTTTGTGAGGCTGGTCTCTGTCGGACGCGAGTTCACCATTGACGACAGTCTACTCACGGCACTGCTGGACAGGTGGAGACCTAAGACGCATACATTCCACTTTTGGTGGGGTGAGATGATGGTCACCCTGCAGGATGTCTCGCTCTTGGTCGATCTCTCTCTTCGGGGTGACGCACTTGTTCCAGCAGGAGTGGACGATGGTATGGACGGATAGGGCACACTTGGATGTCATCATGGAGTAGCGTCCGTACGACGTCCAGACGTACGACGAGTACCTAGAATGGCACGTATCCTGATTGCGCAGCAGACTCATCATTCCTCCACTAGATCGCCCCGAGCAGATCACACACGAGGATGGTCAACAATACTCGACGATCCCCACAGCGCTTTGCGGCGACATGACAGCGTAAGACAGTTGCAATATCTTATCGTTTCATTTACAAAATTCATATTGGTCGTTACTTAACCTGTTTCGTATGTCACTTCAGTTGGAGCGAGTGCTGCATATTGCAAGCCCGTCCGAGACTGCCATCAGCAGCCCGAAGACACCACCGGCCCTATAGAATACTTTAAAGTACATCCTAAAGCATGCCAAAAAAATAGTGCACAACCTGAGCCACGATTGTTCGACGGATCACGCCGTGCACATTGGGCACCTAGTGGGGGCACCATGCTCACCCGTCAGGTCATCACGAGCTAGCGTGTTCAGCCGGCCATCGCAATCTACCGAGTCAACCCCGCGGGTTTGGAGACTTCAGTGGGCAGAGCTCCTTTGTTCATGACATTATTTCTAGTGGCCCGTAGTTCAGCATGTCTCAGTCAGAGGACATCGACGCTTACCGGACCTAGCCTACTGGACCATCGTCGGCCACTGAACAAACAGAACGGTCTCCATACATCCTTCGAACCGAGACGCAAGCTCCAAACTAGTTGACATACCCCCACGGAACATGCTTGTGCTCAACGGAAGATAAGACCACGCATAGGAAGACAGACACAACGAGAAGATAGCAGTGGCTCAGATGGGTGAGCCATATCGCATCCCGTGCGATGCGTTTTTTTACTATTACATATACTTTTACAAATATTCGTAATGTATAAAATTCTAAAAAAAGACAATTACTATGACTATGTCAGGATACTGCACATAAGATTTTGTACTTTTTGCAACTTGTTTGCTACATGTAACGTCTGCTACAAAAATCGTAATCATACAAATCTTTTAGAAAGATTCACAGTGGATAAAATTGCCAAAAAATTACACAGTCAAGTACATTGTGTCAAGAGCTGCACATAAAATTTCATAATTTTTCGAGCTCATTTGCTATGTTCAAAAAGTAAAACAAACAGTATGGAAAAAATTAAGGCAGGTAATTAAGCCGGCCAATTAGCTGTCTTAATTACCTACCATCTGCCCATGGGGCGGTAGGCCGCTGTCGTCTAGTGGTGGGGCGGCAGGCTGCCTCGGCTACCGGACGACAAAAACGTCATTTTTACGAATACGGTACACATGTTGTCATTTTTGTAATTATGGATGTAAACAGGGCTATATATACCAAAAACTCCCTCTGCTAGCTAGCAAGTCTACTCCACGCCAGCAATGGCGGATCCAGGATTTCGTCGCGCCCCGGGCTAAATTCTAAAAGGCTAACAGTCTAAAAGTAACGCTAATTCATACCTACACAACCACATAACAAAAGTATATCGTAAATGCATCATTGACATGAAACTTTAGCTCAATGCTTCAACATACAACATAATAAGAAAAACATGGCAAAAACAAGGATACAACGATACCGCGATACGATATTTTGCACAAATAAGAATATGGCAATACGGCAAGTATATATGTATTTAAAAATTAAAAAATATAGACAGGTTACGAGAGAGCAAGAAACTGAGATTACCTTGATGGTGCTATATATTCCATTATTCCTTGCCTCCTTTAGTCACTACTTTCATTTATGGACTGTATAATTGACATTGCTCATTAATCACAATTCACAAAAATATGAACATCTACAGATAATTTGAGATATGACAATATAAACACCTAGCACAAAAATCATTCATGACAAATCTAATAGAATACCTAAAAATCTAATGTACCGCTATACCTCAAAAAAACATCTACAAATCCGCAGTGAGTGAATCGACTTCGACTCAACACTCACCCACTCCGAGCAATGAGTCGGTTGATCGCTGCTCGGCATAAATCCGAGTGGCGTCCGCCTCGTCCGCATTTCTCAATTCCTCCGCTTCACTCGCCACTCTCCCCTCAATTCGCCTCGGCGCTCACTCTGCGCTCGCCCACTCGCCGTCCTCCTCCGGTCCTCCTCCTCGCTCCCATGCTCGGGCTGCGCTCGCGGCTCGGCGCTCGCCTCCTCCCTAGCCCTCGCTCCGGCCGCGCTCGCCGCTCGCCGCTCCTCCCCTCCTCGATCCGCCTAGCGGTGGCGTAGTGGCGGTCGGCGACACCACCGTGCTCTCCCGCGCGCGCGCAGCCGCGCGCGAGAGAGGTCGCCGCCGCCGTGCTCCCGGCACGCAGACCATGAGCGCGGAGCGCGGCGCCCGGCGGTGGAGGCGCGCGCAGTAAGCGCGCGCCGACGCGGGGGCGCGCGGGGCGGGCGGCTTGCGCGCGGCGCGCAGACTTCTCGAGGCGAGTGGCGAGCGAGCGCAGTAAGCTAGGGTTTCTCTTGGCGCTGAGCGAGCGCGCCGCAGCGGCGTGAAATCGCGAATGCTTGGGCCGCGCGGAGACTGAGAGAATGGTGGGCAGATTTTCTCACACCCCTGGGCTAAATAGTGAAATATATATGGGCTACCTGGGCTGAATAGTAATAATAATACCTCGGACTGACCTGGGCTACATACTATAAAATTTCTCACGCCCCGGGCTAAAGCCCACTTTGCCGGGGGCCCAAATCCGCCCCTGCACGCCAGCGTGGACACTTGGCGGCCAGGACACACACGGAACGCTAGATATTTTACCCTCGAGGTGCCAATCGGATTCGCGTCGCGTCCGGCGAAGCCGAGCCAAGTAGCCCGCGCGTGGTGCACCTTAACCAAAACCGCGGCGCTTTTGGGCACGAGTAAACAGCACACAACAATATAACAAGAGCACAAACCAGAAACCAAGAAATCGGCTCTTCTTTTTAACTTAGTTTCTTCAAATAAATAAACAAGACGATTTCTTTTCTGTCTTTTTAAAACAATTTATTGAGATAACTATTTAAAATAATTTATCTATATTTTAATTTGCTCATACTAGATTTATAAACTATCTGCTATATTCATAAGCCATGTCAATGGACCCATCGCCTCTTATGTGACAATGAGCTGCATCATGTGCAGGCGAGTCAACCAGCCGGTCACCTGCCGCCGCCGTGGCGCCGTCTTCTTCACCCCGCGAACCGCAGCTGCGCGCGCGCGCCGCGTCGCTGGCTGCACGTACGTAGCGGATGCTTCAACGCAACGAATTGGTCCAAGTGCATGGCTTTTGGCAGATGCGGGACGTGGTAGAATGGTCCGCGCGTGGTCAGATGCACCGGAGTTAACGCGGTATAGACCGCGGTGGGTTCTAGTTTGAACTTTCAAGGATAAGCTGATAAGCATCACGTTGCTGTCTAGGTTCCTTTCCTTTTTGTTTTTGTCAGGGTTAAACGCTGTTCTTTTTTTAAGTACACCTGTGGATGTACACACTTACACACTCTATGCGTACGTCTCAATTTACATGTATATAGGTGTATTCATTCGTACACATCTAATTAAAACGGAAGTCTATACTTTATAGAGCATAGCTATACACTTTAACCATTGAATACATTCACATGTATACTCTTTCTTATTAGGACATAGAAGAGATAAGTAGAAAATCCTTAATACGATCCATTGAGCTAACGCTTAGGGCCTGTTTGGATCCACCCAGATTTTAAGAATCTGGCTTTTGGAAATTGGGTGGGATCCAAACAGACCAGTTTTTGGAGCAGTTTTTAAAATCTACCTACCCAGATTCTTAAAAACCAAGAAGCTGTTGATACCCAGCTTTTGCCAGTTTTTTGGGCACAAATACCCATTTACCCTCATTAAAGACCACGCGCAGACACTTCCAATCATAAATGTAAGGGTATAATAGTCTATTAGCACCAATCATAAATGAAATCATCTTTTAAAAACTAAAGGATCCAAACACCCCATCAGTTTTTGCTTAGAAACCAGCTTTTAAAAACTAGAAGTAATAGCTGGTTTTTAAGAATCTAAAACAGATTCAAACAGGACCTTAGTTCCTCACGCTGTTTTTATTAGATGTGGCGCGATATGTCACTGCAATTTAGTGGTGGTGGTTTTGATTTGCGGTGTTATTGAAATGGCTCCTTTTCTGTCTTTACATCGCAGAGCATTCCAAATTCATCGTCCCGTGACTTTTCTGTGGGCGTTTATATCTAAAATTGGAATAGACGTGGTACTTATTGTGGCATGGAAGACACTCTTAGGTACTATCCGCGTGTCAATGATCGTAAGATTGAATTGGATACGCTTGCCTTGTCAAAAGGATGAATCAATGGTTAAGAACTTAGGACCCATTTGGAACATCTTAATTTTTTTCTAATTTTTGTGGGAGTTGAATTGTTTCAGGTGAAACTCTCCGTTCCAAACGAGGCGTCAGCTTTTGTATTGTTATCCAATAGTTCATAGGCTTAGTCCTGTACTGGGCACAACGGCGTTCCTGAAGTCACATCCCGAACAAGTGGGCTCTTAGCAACTGATATATAAAAACGCAAACACAAAACTACATATGCTGGCGTAATCACAACATGAAATCAATCAAAAGGCAAGCAAATTCGAGAAAAAGGAGAAATTCTACCGGTGATCGAGAGTAGAGTCCAAACCCATCAATTTTTATCTGAAGGAAAGAAAGCAACCGTAGGCCAGATCGTTCGCTTATCTAGAATTCTAGATCACGACTGAAAACTCTAGGGGGGCCCGGGCGCGGATGCTATCGTATCAGCATCTTTTCGCTGAGTGCAACAGCACTTCGAGCCCGTGAAGCAACTACTAGTCAAAAGCAGCGGACGACCAACGCTCGACCCGATCCACCGGGCACGCAGGCCGGGGAAACACATTCCTTTGCATTTTCCGCACCGAAGTGCTTAGCATTTTCACGCACACACAAGAACCATTTACCAAGTCTCACCTCATCCGTATGGAAGAACCTCTCACTGCCTAGAATTTACATGCGACGTGTAGTTTTCGACATGTTCAGGCAGTGAGCTTGCGTCCTGATCCTGTTCCAACCGAAATCGGACCTGATCGCCTGATTGCATCGACTCGTTTTCCCTCGCCTTGACGTCGTTCTCCGACGTCACCCGTGTGTGTGCGTACACCTCGCGTACGTTCTTTTCTATCTTTGCTCTCGAGGAGACGTGCGGTGCGCGGTGCATCAAAGGGGCTGTCCCGTGGGTTACGCCGGGCCATTCAATTTGCACGCACGTGGGGGAATACTGGCTGCACATTCGGATAACCATAGCCGGACTTTCTGTGCGCCTTTACCAGTTTGCACTCCTCTGCACACTCTTCGAGTTGGACGTTTCTTTCGACTTTTAAAAATTGCTTTTTAGCTTTTATATAGTAATTAGTTTTTAAATAGAGTGTTTTTAAAGTGAGATTTACTAGTTAATTATAGTATATACTATAGCGACTTTATTTATATTAGCCAAAATCACATACGGATTTCTTTTACTTTATACTTCCTCTTACAAACAATGCAAAAGTCAAAAACCAAAATACACAGTAAAAAAACAGAAAAGGGTATGCATGTCCCCGTCTGAGCTTTTTATCTTGTAGTGTAACTCCTCTGCCTCTAGATACAAAGCCTGGTCCAACCTCGCTATCTGACCCTGACTTCTCCGTGAACACGCATCGGAAAACAGGGGCATACTAATAGTACAACTTTGGTTCATACTTTTAAACTGTGTTTGATATCTTTTGATTATAATTGATACTTTTTATTTTTATTTTTTAAGATGATAATGGATAATGAAGATATTAATACAGAGAGTGTACATGATTTTAAACTCAAAAAATCACTTGAAAAAAATTTCTTTCATCTGTTCCGGTTTCTGGACAAGTAGAAACAAAATACCACAAAAGGATAAAAAAGAATAGGCCTCTGCCTTTTGAAATTGTAATAGGATTTGTAAGAAGTCATTAGGGTCATAGGACTCCAACGCTTCTACGCTGGATCTACCCCTGACTGCGATATCTACAGGCTTATTTAGTTGGCTACCACGGTATGCAGCATTTAATTATGGCAAAAATGTGGCAAACCACGTTTCTTGTGGTGAAGATTATCCATAGTAGAAGTGCTACAAGGACTGACTAGATAAAAGAGTACTCCTGGTTTTCATAGGAAACAAATCATGGTGGATATTGGTGCTGATATTTTCATGACCAAGTTTATTTTGGATTGAAATTAATTAACCTAAATATTCTGAGCTGACACTCAAGATAACCTATATCGATTCAATCAAGTATTGTCGAAATTGCGATCATTGACTTAGCTGCCAGCTGATCATCGTTGTTTCGGAAAGAGATCATTTTACTACGTGTAGCAGTGGCTCGCACAAAGACGATACGGTCCAGAGGAGAGCGCAAGAACTCGGAAGATACGCATCGCGCTCAGAGCAACTCCAATAAGGCCCCTACTTAAATCCTCATCCTACTTTTGAGGGCCGAGGGGCAAAAAACTCACTCCAGCAGGACCCTTACTTGAGCCCTCAAAAGTAGGGGGCCCTCAAATCTCCCCATCGAGCCCTCATTCCTGGGGGTTTGGAGGGAGCCCCTACTTTTAAGGGCTCAAGTAGGGGCCCTGCTGGAGTGAGTTTTTTGTCCCTCAGCCCTCAAAAGTAGGATGAGGATGAGGGTGGGTCATATGTATCATTCCCTCTAAGAATGAATTTGAGGGTCCTGTTTTAAGGGCTCCTGCCGGAGTGTAGCCCAAAAAACAGAGTCCTCAAAAGTAGGGAGAGCCCTCAAATAAAAAGTATGGGTCCTGTTTTGAGGGCTACTGCTGAAGTTGCTCTCAGGCGACTTTCTACGTGTACCTGTTCTCGTTCGCAAATTCACGCCACATTCCTTAGGGTGGGTTCATCCGGTTTTGGCATTGATTTTGGCTTTTCGTTCTTTACAATAATAATTAGTCTTTGAACAGTATATTTTATAATACAAAATCCCCTGATTGATTGCAGTACACACTGTACCGATTTTAACTATATTAAAACTATATAGGTTAAAGTCATATGTAGTTGTCTCTCTTTTTATTATATCTTTTGTGAACAGTCACAATTCAAAAAAAAATCAGAAATCAAAGTACCCATCCTTCATTTCCTGACAAAAAGTAATTACTTGCACATAAAGTCCATATATCAGTATTTTCTCTCCCAAGTCCCAAACCTCTTCTTCGATCGTTACTTATGGCAGTGTGGTGGCACGTAGCCAGCCAGAGCACTCGCGACCCTGCACTACATGCGCGCGCAGCCGCGGCCGCGGCCGCACGTCGATATCGTCGTCATCTCTCCAGCTCGCCAGCGCGCCCGGCCGCCCCACCGGCTGCTCGGTCGCGCGCGCCCGGCGCTCGACACGTGCCTCGACAGCGACGAAGGCGAATCGCGCGACGACAACCGCAAAGTTACTCGTTATGGAATTCCTTTCTCTGTTCGCCCATGGCGACGGCCGCGCGCGCACATCCTCTGATCCGCACGACGTCGCTGTTGCGCAGCCGCAAGCGCGGCCGGCATGACTGGTGCACCCTTCTATTTTTAGACCCAGTGGCAGATCAAAATTTAGGTTGAGGGAATGGACCAATAGCAATATCAAAACTAAAACATAACATAAGTAATCTACATTGCAATCATAACAATAAGAGTATATAACATTAATTAAACCCAAAACTACAATCCACATGCAAACATGTAAAGGTGGAGATAGAATATGGTACCTTGTTAATGAAGTTTATATAGTAATTTTTCACTAAATTATCAAATCGTTGAATACACTAGTTTGAACAAAAGATGAATTAACAATCTGTCAAAAGTATATGGATTAGTGAGTGTTAACATTAATTGATCAATAAAAGTTAATTGAACATTATTAAACCAAAAAACATACCACTAAAGCACTAATCATATCTAGAGGTCAAGGCAATTTCTTTCTCTAATGTTTCATGGCTTAAAATCATTCCTTAATTATATCACAATCAAGTCGTCTAAATATCTTCCACACAATGTGACAATGTAGCACACCATCAAACTATTTAGCCACTCATTGAATAATTTATTGTGCAAATCAGTCTTAATCATCTTCACGGTCAAACTTTCAAGACCATGACAAACAATAAAGTCATCAATTTTTTTGCATATGGAGAATGAAGGTTTCAAGTTAATCCCTTATAGTTGCACGATCAGTAATGGAGAAATCTTTATCATATATCTCCATAAGCCGAGCAAGCTTATTCACATCAAACTTTGAAAATGAGTCTCTTGGGTCAAATCAAGAAAAACATACAAGCAACTCCGAAGATACCTAGTTGAAGCGATGATCCACCTCTGTGTTAATAGCATCAACAACAACAAAGAAAGTATTAACGTGATAATCATGATCTTGAGTGATCGTGGCCCCATCCAGCCTTAATCAGTCATATCTTGGTATGGCTTCATCCATATTTGGTACCAAAATCTTATTTGCACCATAATGGCTCTCAACCATGGTCCCTCAAGCCGATCAGATGTACTTTCACATTAACAAGTAATGATATGGTCTGCACAATGTTTTAAGCATTTCTTTGCAAGACGAGAGATAACTTATTTATAATGTGAAACACTATCGACATCATCTTCAAAATAAACACAAAGTTAAAACTCTTCATTAGTTACAACAAACCTATTGCCAGACCTAGTTGAAGCCCATTTTCATGCATAAATTTTAGTACCTCCACAACTGCATCCCATATTGACTCAATGCGAAGTAAGATTGCATAATGAGAGCCCCATTTAGTATTTCCAGATCTGACCAAGACAATGTCTTGATGTTTCCCTCTTCATCTAAAAATTTCACCACTCTTCAACCTATCAAAGATATTCTTTGATACTTCTCAGTCAATACTTGTGTTTGTGCACCTTCAATATCAACGCGCAAGTCAGCTACCACAACTTGAACATCATCAACATTAACTTGCGCTTCTCCGGTCACCACAACGTTTTCATTTGCATGCGTAGTTAGTCTCGAGCCGCTGTCGCTTGACGCGGTGCTAAAATAGCTCTTTAAATCTAATGAATCAATTAATCAAACATTAAAACCAATTACTGATTTATAGCCTAGTCAAATTCCAACTGATTTCCTCATTACATTCCTTAATTTTGGATCTAGACTTCTTGTTTTGAGATCGAGGAGCCATGTATGTGTGTGCCTCACAGCCCACCTCTTTGCCTCGATCGGCCCTCGGCTCGCCCGCCTCACGTGGCTAGTCAGCTAACCGTTGATGCTAGTTGCGCCCCGTGTGGCCGTGTCGGTCGGCAGTTGCGTGGTCGTGCTTGGCGCCCCCCCGCGGGCCACCCTCTTGTTTCCTCGCATGCGTTGTGCGCCTGATCACCTCCCGCCCATCGGCCCATTCGTAGGTCTATGTCGGGTGTAGCTGTCTGCCGACCTGCAACGCACCGCGACGCCGCCTCAACCTCCGCTAAAGATGGCTTGGGAGTTGGGAGTGATCGAGCAGGCGAACACTGACTGAAAGTTTTAGATGAAGCGATAACCATAACACATGGGCTAGTAGTGGGCCTCCTACCTCCTCACGCACATGTGGCCCATGAAGGCCCGGCCATCCAGCTTCTTTTTTCAAGCCGCTCACTGCAAACGGACGCCATGACCAGTGGCAGATGAACGCAGCTTTCTTGTTCCTTTCTCCCTATTCCCCTCGTATTCCCGTCGACGTGGCAAAGATCCAGAGCATTCTTCCTATCTCTCTCATGTTCTCCTGGTGCTCTGGATCTCCACCACATCGACGGGAATATGAAGGGGATAGGAAAAAGGAAACAGAGAAACCGTGTTCGTGGCAGATGCCTAGCGGGAGAAAGAAGCAGGCGCTAGGAGAGAGGGATACCAACGGAGCTGACTACCTCGGACAGCCGCCCCAGCCGTTGTCGATTGCTGGCTTCACCCTAGCTCTCGCTTCTCATTGGCCAATCAGTCTACACATCTACTCGTGTCATTGGATTGGCTATAGCTATAATATTAGTGTAGCGATATATATACAGATGGATTGATGGATAGATGCGACCCCAACCGGTCTTTCTGATTTTTATTAAGACAGTTACGCCCTTAAATAAAGCCAGCCACACACCTAGCTGCTAATTCTGTCCATGGAAAGCTACCAATACTGCCGTTGTCGGCTAGATAATTACGCCATTAGGCCACGGCTTGCCAGAAACGTGCGATTAGTGGGCCTTCGATGCTTCTCTACTGCGAAGGCAAATCGATTGATCGGATGTGCAGGGTCTCCATCATCGATCGGTCGTGTTAGGATAAAGATTAGCTTTTTTAATCGCTTTGCTTGGTAGCCTAGTATATATAATCCCTGGGAATGGGATTAGTTTATTTGTGACTTTGTGTGCATGCAGCCATGCAGGTGCTTGGTGTTGCGATGGCCTTAGCTAATCCCAGCTGCTTGTACACGTGTCTGCTTCGCTTAAAAACCCTAGGGCCTGACCGTTGTGAATTGTACAAATGTTTTGGCGATGGTATGGAGTGTTTCTTTTTAATTTAGTGGCGAAAAATCTAACCCCATACAGCTATGAGAAGTTGAGACATCAAATATTTACGTAAAAAAATGCTTGAAATATCTTTGAATTCTCTCTTAATACGTGGAGCAGTGAAGTGTCCACATGAAGCTGCATGCAATATGAGTTTGTTCTCCCCGGATAAGCTGGTGCACCTGGGATTTGGCCTTTCGATGGATAAAGACTTGACATGTCAGGTCACCGAGCTCATCAATTCAGTCAAGGATCAAGAGCCAATACATGACAGATTAGGGTTGTTTATATTGGTTGTAGCGGATGGTTTTTAGCTGAAAATAAATAGTAATAACTGAAAAATGTAGTTTTTAGAAAAAGAGTATGAGTAATGTGGAAAGTGAGGAAGAGATATGTACCCAAAACGGCAGTGATAAGAGTGGGCTGGAAGGCTGCTTCGGAAAGTCGGTGTTCATATTAACTTGAGATCTCTCTAAATAGAAGCTAATATAAACATATACTAGATCATACTAGATCTGTCAAGTGGTTACTCGATGAAAAATGACAAGTCATTGAGTTCATACCTAGCTTAATTCTTTTTTTGGTCGCATTTCACTTCAGAAAGTTTAAAATTACTTGATGACGGCAAATTTTCACAGCATACGTGTTTTACCAAAAAAATGCGTCTGGGGCATCAAAGTTGTAGTTTTTCTATAAAAAAGAAGCATCAAAATAGTATACTTAATATGCATGCATGAGAATAGTACCAAGCATAATTTGTATAGGAGACAAAATTAAGACAAGTTAAGACTGCATATGGCACTACTACTGTTTCTTTGTTTTGCCAGACTAACCTACTGGTCCAATCGTCTCTATGCGCCTCTTTACCCAAAAAGCCCCAACAAACAGATCATGTTCTCGCTACCTTGTTTTCACGCCATCTCCTTGTGTCGAACTATATTTAAGACCATGGCCTGGCGACTAACCCACAAATTTGTCAGATTGCTGCATGTTTGAGCTTTTGGTCTCTTTATCAATCTTTATTAATCAGATTTTCTAAAAGAATACCTTACTCTTTCTACTATCAAGCTGCCAATATCCTGCATACTCCATATGATCTGTCATGAAACCTAGTTTGCACCCAAGAGACTCAATTACCAGTCTTTGTAGGTGCGTTCTTTTTAACTACGCCTTATAACTCATGCCTATGGTTGATAATTTTTTTTATCCTAGTATGAGTGTTTGTATGAACGAACCGAATGACGATAAATCGCTTCTAAAAGGCTATCTCGATAAGCCGTTTCAAAACGATGGTAAAGAAGCATTTCTATTTATTTATTAAAAAAAAGATGTAAGTTATAAATCATAAAACAAAAATAACAGATTTAACCAACCCCTACTCCTCCTGATAAAAAAATCTGTGTTCTAATAGAAAAAAGATGTTCTTTTCCACTTGTACAGATTAAAAATCAGCCCAAATAGCTCGCTCGAAGCATCGCTCGCCAACACGTGCCGGTGGCAGCGTGTTCCACCAGCCGACGTCACGAGCCCGCCCGGCCCCTGTCCAGGCCCCGGTGCCATCACGCTGGACGTGAGGACGAACAACGAATCAACGATAGCCAGAAATTAAAGACGGGGTCTATATAGCACTAGAGTATTTTTTTAATTTAAAATACTCAGATTTTTTTATATGAGAAAAGAGGGATTTAAGTGTTTTTATAGTTCGAACTGAAGTACTCAGATTTTTTAGAGTGAATGTATATATGGGAGAAGAAGATTCGAATATTTTTTATGGTTTTGAACACTTATTTTTTTAGAAAGATGTATACATAGAAGAAAATCTAAATGCTTCAAATCCCAAAAAAAAATACTCAAATGCTATTTAGCACTCCCCGAAATTAAAATCCCCCGTGCCTGGGCCCATTCTACCCCTCAAAATCCAAAAGCTCCTGGCCGGCCTCTTTTTTAAGTACAAGGATGTACATATGCACATACACTAAACATGTCTACACGGACATACGTAGGTATATTTTTAGCACATGACTAATCTAGAGCAAAAACCAGCATCTCGTAGAAAAACCAAAATCTCATAGAACGTAGGTATGTACTTTAATCATATACGTGTATTTTGCCCTGGACTACAGTCTAGAGAAAAGGTGAGCACAAGTATGGAATCCAAAGTTCAAACGCCGGTTAATAGCTCACGTAACAGCAGAACTTGCCAAGCGTCAAGCGAGGGTAGCTCCTCTCAGCCCCTGCCCCGCCTGTGCAAGCGTCACACACACACGTACACAAGCGGACAAAATCTGCGAGCATATAAGCAGCCCCTCCCCTCCCGTCCCCAAAAATTCCAGTCCTTCATTTCCTAGCTGCAAGATTTAGCCAACGATCGCCTCCTCAGCATAGCATAGCGCGTACAGGAGACTACACCATTACGAGATCTGATTAGCAGTCGGAGCTAGCGAGGGTTTCTGTAGAGGTTGCTCGGTCGATCGAGGTGTAGGGCGTATAGCTGGTACGCGCCGATGGTCATGTCGAACCCGGCGATGCTGCCGCCCGGCTTCCGGTTCCACCCGACCGACGAAGAGCTGATCCTCCACTACCTCCGCAACCGCGCCGCCTCCTCGCTGTGCCCCGTCGCCATCATCGCCGACGTCGACATCTACAAGTTCGACCCATGGGACCTCCCATGTTAGTATACCCGCCCCCATACACCCACGATCGAGCTCACGATTCATGCATGCAGATCCCCACTTGTGATCCATAGTATGTTAATTAGTTGTATATCGTCTCTCACTCGTGTTCTTTTGGGTTTCAGCCAAGGCTGCGTACGGAGACAAGGAGTGGTACTTCTTCAGCCCGAGGGACCGCAAGTATCCGAATGGGATCCGGCCGAACCGCGCAGCGAGGTCCGGCTACTGGAAGGCCACCGGCACCGACAAGCCCATCCACAGCAGCGCCACCGGCGAGAGCGTCGGCGTCAAGAAGGCCCTCGTCTTCTACAAGGGACATCCGCCCAAAGGCACTAAGACCAATTGGATCATGCACGAGTACCGCCTTGCCTCCGCCGACGCGCACGCCGGCAACACGTACCGCCCCATGAAGTTCCGCAACGCCTCCATGAGGGTAAGTTAGCTATCTAGCACAACAAACATATATACGAACCATAGTCTAAGAAAACATATGAACAAAATTGAAAGAACAAACCCTAGATTTTGGTATGTAGATCTATATGTTAGTGTCATGCTAGTTGCACCTGCTCGCGCACTGGCACCGTGATTTTTTTGGGCGTGTCTGTGATACGGGTTCGTCGACACGTCTCAGTATTATCGCATCGGTTTCTGGCTTGCCAATGGACGCAAGCTAGAGCTGCTTTAATGTGTGTTGTTTTAAAGAAGAAATGTTCTTTACTTTAGGCAAACTTGGCATGGTTGCGCCAAGTCAATAGATCCGACAATGATAGGCATGATGCATACGTGTTAATGACTGATTCATCTGCATCTCGTTGTAGCTGCAATTTATTTTTTATCCTCTTAATTCAAGTCTACTTTGTGTGATCAATCTGGGCATGCAGTTGGACGACTGGGTGCTATGCCGGATCTACAAGAAGAGCAGCCACGTGTCGCCGATGGCGGTGCAGCCGCAGTCCGACCACGAGCAGGACGAGCCGTGCGCCTTCGACAAGAACCAGCTGTACGGGACGTCCACTGCTGGCATGGTCGCGCAAGGCGACGCCGGCGTTTTCCCGCTGCAGGCGTCCGCCGTCACGCAGAGTTTGCCGAGGATCCCGTCCATATCCGAGCTGCTCAACGACAACTCGCTGGCGCAGCTCTTCGACGACGGCGCCCCGGCCGAGATGGCACGGCACGACCCCGACGCCGCCCTCCTCGGCCACCCCGTCGTGAACCAATTTCTTGTGAACAGCAGTGGCAACAGCATGTCGCAGCTCGCGCAGATGGGCTCGTCAGCCTCGATGCCGGCATCGAGCGATGGCACCACCGGGAAGCGCAAGAGATCGGAAGACGGTGGCAACACTGGGCTAACGAAGAAGCCGAACGGTTCTTGCTTCGGTGCAACGTTCCAAATAGGCAACGGCTTGCAGGGGTCACTAGGCCTGGGCCATCAGATGCTGCTCCATTCCAACATGGGGTTGAACTGATAGCTAGCTCTACTGCAGGTGATCTGAATTTTACATGGCGAAATGATGATGTGAACAATGAGGCTCTATTACACCAAATAGGTCCAAAATAGATAAATTATTCGTTAAGGTATAGGGAAAGGAATTGTGCTTGTATTTGCGTCAAGTGTCGATCGACTAGCTAGGTCCATCGTAGTTAATTTGGTTTGTGGTGTGTACACATTTTTTTTGGGATTTGCTTATGTGCTCCAAAGTTTAATGGTGTTTGCTCATTTGCACTATGATGTCTCACTGACATGCGGGCCTTAGGCCCACATGTCAGTGAGACATCATGGGGTAAATGAGCAAACGCCATTAAACTTTAGGGTAAGAGAGCAATTTTTCCCATTTTTTTCTCCTATGTAGTACTATTATGTACTGAAGCTTTACCAAGCTAGAAATGGCTTGATAAGACTTCGACGTACCGGAAGTCTGGAACAGGAGAATGATGATAAGATCGAACCGGCTTTGCTTATGTAAAACAATGATAAATTAAGGATTCTTTAAGGAGCCATTCATTATGTCATGTTTACTCACAGTGTTACTGTTTCAGTCTTACAGCACAAATGAACAACCACGCGCACGTTTCAAAAAGAGACGAGAGAATCACCACAGAGAACACCTGCTCCAAGAATATAACTAGTCATTCAACAGGAGGAAGAAACCCCCCCCCCCCCAACAAAATAAAGGAAGTGATGAAGAAAGGATATGGAACCTGGCAAAAAAATAATTTATGGCGTTGGATCTCCATCTAACAACTTAAAATCTGACTGTTTTTATCTTTAAAAATAATCGAATGTTGTATAAACACTCCCTTTAATAATTGACCAAAGTAGGCAAGTTGCGGATGGCATGTAGTTTTCAGTTAAGGTGGTGGATTAGTGAGCCTTTTCATTCCGCTCAAGTTTTCTTCAGATTGGCGCAGAGGCTTGTCCATGTAGAATCTTGTCCGGTCACCAGAGCATCGGAATATTGCCATACGCATCAACAAGTCCAGGGACGTCGGTGTAACGGAACAAACAAAAACCGATCCATTTGGCGGCTTGGAGTGGAGTAGGGTGGGTGGATGGATGGATGCAGTGCAGAATGTGCGGTAGTGCAGTGCAGGTCCCCTGGAGCTAGAGGGAGAAATAATTAGATTTACTGTATCAAATTCTCTGTCAAGAATCAAGATGGGAAAGATGATTCGATGTGGCTTAGCCTCCAAAGAGTCAAATCATTGGACTTCATGCAGCCGTTGTTGAGCTTAGCTGGATTGAACTCGGTGTCGAAGACTCGAAGTTCTCTGCGGCTCTGTAGTTTTTTTCTTACTTATTACTTTTCTGCTTTGAAATGTAAATTGAGTATTCTACTGAAGCATGTGACGGAGAAAATGGTACTAACCGACAAGGTCGTCAGAGAAGTAAATGAGCAAATACGTACGTAATAAAACGAAAAACATTCCCTGCGTCATACCTTGTGTGTAGATTACTCATCTTTTACCCGGTAGTTTCCATGACACGATCTACAAGGGCCGGCGATGTTATTTTTTTTTAGATGAAGATGCTTATCCAATGACAAAATTTTCCATGCCGCACACGCAAGCACAGCTAATTAACTTCTCATTCTGTGTCTTAAAACAAGAGTGAAAATAACCATTTCGGCTCGTGCTTCATTTTCCCATGCAACATTCCTGAAACTCGTCGAATCTCTCGGTAAGAAGACAGACAAAGGAACTCTACAGTTTAACCATTTTCACCACAGATTCAGAGTATATATCCCAGGTCCAATTTGTGAAGAAGAGAGTGTTGAAATATCTGTATATTCCGCAACATTCTGCTGTAATTGATTGTATAACCGAGATCTTAGGAATTAGTACCTGACTAAGGAAAGTTCAGAGTGATTCTCAGACTCCCTTCTGTGTATAAACGATTATTGTCGATATTGTAACAGTAACCTGAAGTTACTATATAAAGCAATGCAGTCTGCACGATTGAGGTGTGATTGCTGCCATACATTTCTATCTTCCTCTCTGAATTCTTTTATGGTATCAGAGCCACACCACATAGAAAATGTCCACGTCCAACGGCGTTGCTAATTCTTCATCTCCGGCCGCCGTGTCATCCATGGCTGGTCTCCTTCCAACACCTGCTCCTTTCTTCAGTTCTCTCATTACTGTTCGGCTCACAAACACCAATTACCTCCTATGGAAGGCTCAGATTATGCCTTACCTGAGGAGTCAACAATTGCTTGGCTATGTTGATGGTACCATACCACGACCAGCTACTACCATCACCCAGTCCTCGGCTGATGGTGCTATACAAGTCCCGAATCCGGCGTTCCAACACTGGTTGATTCAAGATCAGCTCGTTCTGAGCACTCTACTTTCTTCATTGCAAGAAGATATTCTTGGTCGAGTCCTCCTTCTCAATACCTCGGCTGAAGTATGGAGTGCCCTGGAGGGGATGTTCTCATCAGGATCCAGAGCCCGAACCATGCAAATCTGGATGCAACTCAACCATGAAGAAAGGTGACTTGTCTATGTCTGAGTATTTCAATAACGTCAAAACACTTGCAGATACATTATCTTCCATAGGACAGCCACTTCGTGATGAAGAAGTGGTCTCCTATATGCTTGCTGGCCTGGGAGAGGATTATGATCCTCTGGTCACTTCAATTACTACAAGAATTGAGCCAATTTCCCTTTCCGAGTTATATGCGCATATGCTGGATGCTGAGATGCGAAGAGAGCATAACAACAACACTTTTCAAATCTCGGCAAACAATGTAATCCGTATCTCTCGGGGAGGATGAAGTGGTTTTCAAGGTAGAGGCCGCGGAAGTCACAATGGAGGCACTGGAGGCGGTCGTGGCAAAATCCAAGGCAACTACAACAATCAAACCAGCAACTACAACAATCAAAATGCATCTCGCACCGGCAATCGCCCACAATGTCAGATCTGTGGCAAAATGGGTCATACAGCATTGAAGTGCTATAATCAATTCAATCACTCTTATCAAGCTGAAGAATCTCATGTAGCAGCAATGGCAGTAGCAACACCAACTTATAATATTGACCCAAATTGGTATACAGACTCAGGTGCGACGGATCACATCACCTCTGAATTGGATAAACTCTCTATTCAGCAGAAATATCACGGAAAGGAGCAAGTTCAGACAGCCAACGGCGCAGGTATGACAATTTCACACATTGGTCATTCTCAAATTTCCACAAATAACCACACCTTGAAACTAAACAATGTTCTACATGTTCCTAATGCACAAAGAAACCTTGCCTCTGTGCATCGCCTTACATCCGACAATAACATTTACCTCGAGTTTCATCCTGATTATTTTCTTGTCAAGGATCGAGCCACGAAGAGACTTCTTTTTCAAGGCAGATGTGAGGGAGGTTTATATCCACTGGTGTCTTCCTCCGGTGTCTTGAACAAGCAAGCCTTCACTAGTATCAAGACTTCACCGCATTTGTGGCATTGTCGGCTGGGTCACCCTTCTTCCACTATTGTTCAACGAGTTATTCATACAAATAAACTTCCTGTAACCCCTGATAAAGATAAACAACATGTCTGTAATGCATGTCAGGAGGGAAAAAGTCATCAACTTCCATTTCATCTCTCAAATAATGTATCTAGTGCTCCCTTAGACCTCATCTTCACCGATGTCTGGGGACCTGCTTGTACCTCAGTAGGAGGTTTCCATTACTATGTCAGTTTCATAGATGACTTTAGTAAGTTTGTGTGGTTTTATCCAATAAAACACAAGTCTGAGGTCGCAAATGTCTTTACTCAATTTCAAACCCATGTTGAACGAATGCTTCATAGAAAAATTATTGCTGTTCAGTCAGATGGTGGAGGGGAATACAAATTCCTGCACAAACTCTTTCAGCATACTGGCATTAACCATCTTCTTTCTTTCCCTCACACACATCAACAAAATGGCTCTGCGGAGCGAAAATACCGACACATCGTTGATGTAGGACTTACTCTTCTCGCGCAAGCCTCAATGCCATTAAAATTCTGGGATGAGGCTTTCACTTCTGCTTGCTTCATTATCAACAGACTGCCCAGTCGAGTTCTTCAATTCTGCACCCCAATGGAGAAGTTGTTCAATGCTAAACCTGATTATACTCTCCTCAAAACGTATGGTTGTGCCTGTTGGCCGAATTTACGACCATACAATAGGCATAAACTTACTTTCCGATCCAAACGATGTGTCTTTATCGGTTATAGCAATTTCCACAAGGGTTACAAGTGCCTTGATCGGCAAACTGGGCGTGTCTATATCTCTAGGGATGTGATCTTTGATGAATTTGTGTTTCCCTTTGCCGAGGAAACAAATCGCACTATTCCTGAACAGTCCCACAGAACCCTTTTGCCTCTTCATTTGAACACCACATCTTCCCACACTGAGAACGACCATGTGACTGATATTGTCAACCCTTTGTCTAGTGCTTCTGTTACTGACTCTGCAGGTGCTGAAGTAATTGAATCTACCGTTGTCCCTGCTATGATGGAGGGAGTATCGGCACCTCAAGAACAACATGGTGTGAGAACCAGGCTTCAGAGTGGCATTCAAAAACCCAAGATGTTTTCTGACGGCACTGTTCGGTATACAACCAACAAAGGGAAAGTTATCTTCAATACAATGGTTGTATCTGAACAAGAGCAGGCTGAACCATCTTGCTATAAGCAAGCAATGCAGAATATACATTGGAAGCAAGCAATGGATGCCGAGTTTGAAGCTCTTCAAAAGAATCAAACATGGCGTCTTGTTGAAAAACGGCTAGACCAGAATATAATAGATAGTAAATGGGTGTTTAAACTGAAGCGCAAAGCTGATGGTAGCATTGATCGGTATAAGGCACGACTTGTTGCAAAAGGATTCAAGCAGAAATATGGTTTGGATTATGAAGACACCTTCAGTCCAGTTGTAAAACCGACAACGGTGCGATTGATTCTTTCTCTTGCAGTTTCCAGGGGTGGTGTCAGCGGCAAATTGATGTGCACAACGCTTTCTTGCATGGTGAATTAGAGGAGCATGTGTATATGAGGCAACCACCAGGATACGAAGATTCAAATCACCCACAGCATGTTTGCAAGTTGGACAAAGAAATCTATGGTCTTAAGCAAGCTCCACGGGCGTGGTACTCAAAATTGAGCTCCAAACTGGAAGGACTCGGTTTCAGACCATCACAAGCCGATACTTCTCTCTTCATATACAATCAAAATAATAATATCATATATATGTTAATCTATGTTGATGATATTATTATTACAAGCTCCTTAGACAAAGCCATTCAGATTGTCCTTGATCAATTGCACAAAGATTTTGCAATCAAAGATATGGGTGATCTACACTACTTCCTGGGTGTAGAAGTTATCACTGAGAAGAATGGGGTTACTCTCACACAGAGAAGATACATTGGGGATATTCTTTCCATAGCAAATATGGTGAACTGCAAGCCTATTTCTACACCAATGGCATCCAGTGAAAAATTGTCACGAGCTCAAGGTACCTTGTTATCTGATACAGAAGCAATGAAATACAGGAGCACTGTTGGAGCTCTTCAGTACCTGACAATAACTCGGCCTGATTTGTCATACTCTGTTAATAAAGTATGTCAGTTTTTACACTCTCCTACTCAAGATCATTGGGCAGCAGTTAAACGGATTCTCAGATATTTGCAGTTTACTCGGAATCTGGGGCTGCACTTCAGGAAGTCTAATTCAAGTCTTGTGAGTGCATTTACTGATTCTGACTGGGCTGGTTGCACGGATGATCGAAGGTCAACCAGTGGATATGCAATATATTTCGGAACCAACCTGATCTCATGGAGCCCGCGGAGGCAAAACACTCTATCGTGATCAAGCACAGAGGCAGAATACAAAGGTCTTGCAAACACAACAGCTGAAATTATCTGGATTCAATCACTGCTAAAAGAATTAGGCGTCTTTCAGGAGAGACCGCCGTCTCTGTGGTGCGATAACCTGGGAGCTACGTATTTGTCGGCAAACCCTGTGTTTCATGCCCGTACTAAGCACATTGAGGTGGATTTTCATTTTGTGAGAGAACGGGTTGCAAAGAAGTTGTTGGATGTACAATTTATTGCATCGCAAGACCAAACAGCTGACATATTTACAAAGCCTCTTCCGGTGCAGAGCTTCAGTTACTTCAGAAGCAATCTTAATCTCTACTAGACGTTAAGATCGAGGTAGGGTGTTGAAATATCTGTATATTCTGTAACATTCTGCTATAATTGATTGTATAACCGAGATCTTAGGAATCAGTACCTGACTAAGGAAAGTTCAGAGTGATTCTCGGACTCCCTTCTGTGTATAATCGATTATTGTCAATACTGTAACAGTAACCTGAAGTTACTATATAAAGCAATGTAGTCGCACGATTGAGGTGCGATTGCTGCCATACATTTCTATCTTCTTCTCTGAATTCTTTTATGGTATCAGAGCCACACCACATAGAAAATGTCCACGTCCAGCGGCGTTGCTAATTCTTCATCTGAATGCACTGAGAAGAGTAGAACCAGACCTCTGTATTCCAAGACCCAAATCTTGTGAAAACTTCAGATAACACAAGATGTGTTTTACAGTTATCGAGTGACTGATACACACCAAGTTCCGAGAGAAGCGATTGAATCCAGACTAGTTCTACTGCTGCATCCGCCAGTGCCTTGTGTTCAGATTCTGTGCTGGACCGAGGGACAGTGGCCTGCTTTCTTGAACTCCATGGTATCAAATTGGATCTAAAGAAAATAGAAAAAGCATTTGTAGAATGTCGATCATCTACACATCCTGCCCAGTCAGCATTAGTGAATGCATTGAGAAGAGTAGAACCAGACCTCTGTATTCCAAGACCCAAATCTTGTGAAAACTTCAGATAACACAAGATGTGTTTTACAGTTATCGAGTGACTGTCCATCGGCATGTGCAAATACTGGCACACTTTGTTGACCACAAAAGAAATGTCTAGCCTAATGATCCTCAAGTACTGCAAAGCGCCCACCACGCTTCTATACTTTGTCGCTTCAGGCGCTGACAAAGCAGTTCCGACTTCTTTGGATAGTTTCTTTGAAGTTGACATGGGAGTTGATACTGTCTGCATGTAGTCATGTTAGCTCGCTGCAGTAGCTCGGCGATATACTTCTTCTGTGTCAAACGAACTCCCTTCTTGTCTTCAACTAATTCAATGCTGAGGAAATAATGCAGAGGACCTAAATCCTTGATTGCAACTCATTTTTAGCTATTGCAGCAACCTGTTTGATGCTTGAGCTGAAGAACTTGCTATAACCAGATCATCCACATATATAAGAACAAACATAGTTGCCCCTTGATGATTGAAAATTAATAATAAGATGTCTGATTTTGAAGGTACAAACCCAAGCTCTTGTAATTCTGTGCTCCGTTTTGAGTACCAAGCCCTTGGTACTTGCTTCAATCCGTAGATTGCTTTGTACAGCTTGCACATGTGCCGAGGAAACTCCGAGCTTTCATATCCAGGTGCCTGTCACATATAAACTTCCTCTAACTCTGCATGCAGAAAAGCATTTTTAACGTCTACTTATCGTAGCGTCCACCCACAAGAGACGGATCATGGCTGGTTTCACCACAAGACCAAATGTGTCCTCATAGTCAACACCGTACCTTTGCTTGAATCCCTTTGCGACCAGTGGTGCTTTGTGCCTTTCAACAGTGCCATCTACTTTTTTCTTCAGTTTATAGACCCATTTGCAATCGATGAGATTGATGCCAGGTCATGGTTCAACAAGCTTCCAAGTTCCATTATGCTGAAGTGCATCAAATTCTTCATCCATGGCCTTTTTCCAAATCGGTTGAGCCAAAGAATCCTCATGCCTAGCTGGTTCAACCATGCTAGATGAAGCTTGTGTTGGTACACAACAGTAGCAGGCATAGATTGCCGTCTCCTAGAGTAAGGCACCGTTCCATCAATGCGAACTTTAGGCACCCGAATGTTGTTTTGGAGCCTAGTGCGATGCATAATTGACAATAGAAATAGGACTACCTCCTTGTTGGCCATTTGTAGAAGAGCTAGGTACATAAATCAGAGTTTGGTAGCAGAATTGACATTTATTCAGGATAGGCAGAGTTTTGAACATTGACTGGAGGGAGTTCAGTGATAAGAGTTTTGCACATTGACAAGAGAGAGTCTTGAAAAAATACCAAAAAGAAACATACCTTCATCAAAAATCACATCTCGGTAAATATATACATGTCCAGTGGCAACATGGAGACACTTATACCCTTTGTGAAGGTTGCCATACCCAATGAACACGTACTGATGCGAGCGGTATTGCAACTTTTGTGCATTATACGGCTGGAGATGTGGCCTGCATGCACAACCAAATACTTTAATAGAAGTGTAATATGGTCTTATGTTAAAAAGACGCTCAAACGGAGTGAGACCATCAATGACCTTACTTGGAAGGTGATTGATTAAGTGGCATGCTGAAAGCAAAGTATCTTCCAAAAATCTAAGAGGAATAGAGAAGTGTGCTAAGAGAGCTAGGCTAATCTCGACAATGTGTTGTTGTTTTTGTTCTATAGTACCATTTTGTTGATGTGTGTGTGGACATGACACACGCTGGCAAATTTCTATTTGGTTAAAGAAGGTATGGAGTTTTCTGTATTCTCCCCACCCCTCCCCAATCGGTTTGAACACATTGAATTTCCTATCGAGAATTCATGCGAGGATTGAAAAATAGTGTTTATTTATATCTAAAAATGTTAAAGTGTCTTTATTAATTACATTATGAGTGTTTTACGTATACATTTTCATAAAATATAACTTTAAAATAGAAACCATAATATATAAATGCATATTTTATCTAAATATATGCAAAAAAGAATACACATTTCATATTAAAAATCTATATTATACAAATAAAATAATGTTTTTACCAAGTTCTCGTGGGTTTATGGAGACCCTATCAACCAACGGGCCTATCCCCGTGACCTCGTGGGGGGTGATTTGCCCCTGTAGCACCCTACATACAGCCAATCTAGGATATTACTAGAAAATGTCATCGCCAAATGTTTGAAACATGGCACCGGTCCACTTCTAATCAAATAAAGAATGAAATAAAATGGCATAAATAGTGGCAAGTCACAGTGCTGAAACTCGAGTGCTCCCATCCATGCATGTTCCTATCACTCCACCGGCCTTTTACCTGAGAATGAAAAGAGTAAGCGTGAGATTTGAAAATCTCAGCTAGTACCCAACAACGATCGCAACACGGTGAGTACAGAACAGATAATGCAACCAAGATAAACAAAGGATAAGTAATGTAAGCAAGTAATTGATACAGGTTAAAGGCAATAAACTTAGGTTATCAGAAATACTGCTATAGATCGAAGACAGAGATCGTGGAAACAGTGTAATTAAAGATATTTGTCTTTTAGCAAGTTGCAAAGGCGCCGACGATCACATCCCACATACCTGGTTATATGAGAATAATCAGGCACATCCTTATCCTCGACTGTATAACCGCCGACGGTATGTAATATTCTGTATAACGATAATGTATGGCCCCCCGTACGTTACCAAGTGGGTGGAAATCTCCCCTATATGTGGATAATCCTGGGCCAGGTAACTGTCATTTCTCTTATTAGTGAGTTATCCAAGATGTAATTAGAAAGTCGAGGGTGAATTAAGGTGAAGATATGAGAGTAAAAGGTGGATACAATTGAGTAGGGAGAGACATGATTTGTGATACAAAGCAATGGAAAGCGAAGATATGATGATAGCGTACTAAACCTGTTCTAAGAAGGGTATTAGAAGGAGACACACAAGGGTTGTCAATCATACAATTTTTATTACATGATAAGTGATTACTAGTCAGATTAATGTACCACAACTAAATCAGCCGAGGTTCACAATCAATAATGTACAATTAAAGAATCATGGAAGCAGGATATATAAATAAGACGCCTAATGTTAAAAGATTACTAGTGGTTAACCTTATATTTGAACATGCTTTTATGTGACCCCAATAATAATTTAAGCATCCATTCCAATCCCTAACTAAGCATAAATTCTATATTCGAGCATTATACCAACTACAAGTGTACAACACTAACCAGCCAAATGCATTAGAATCTATCTAATTCTACAAATAGCCTACAACTGACAATCAATATAGTGAAATAATCTAATACTAAGCTAATGGTGATAGATAATCATGAAACGGTAATGTGCGAAAGGATAGGTTACGGCCGCGAGGTATTTGCCTTGAGCACGCTCGATGAACACGCTGCACAATGGATCCAAAATGTGCAACTGCCCAACTGCTCCCTCAACAGCTGTGTGCGAATCTACAGGATGGAATGGAAGGCAACCAATCAGATACAGATGAATTTGATAAAGGAACAACAGGAGATGAACTTGACAGGAGAGGAAAAGGGTTCGCTAGCCCTCACGGGCAAGCGAAACGCCGTTCGGCCAAGCGAAACGATGTTGGGCTACGCGAACGGCCGTTCGGCCGAGTGAAACATTGTTCAGCCGAGCGGATAGCCGTTCGGCCACACGAAACCACATTCGACCGCACGAATGGCCGTTGGCCACGCCTCTTCCATCGGCCCCGTCACGGCCGCCACCGGCTGCTGCCGCACTGCATGTCGCTACCACCGTCGCCGAGCACCACAGCACCTCCCACCGGCCGCCGCCATCACCATGGCCGCGTGCGTGCGTGCGGCCGCACGCGGCCACGCCACGCTGCCTCCATGCGCTCACCGCTGCCATGCCAGGCCGCCTGTCGGCCGCCATCGTCGAGCCGCGCGTTGCCACTGCACCGCACACCACCACCGCCATGGATACGCGCGCATGCGGCTGTGCCTCGCCGTCGTCGCCTCGTCGGGTTGGCCGCCGCCACCGCCGCGCTGGGCTATGCGCCGCCATCAGCCACCACATGTAGTGCGCACAGGGAGAGAGAGATAGAGAATACTAGATGAGAAAAAAGACCTAGTGGAAGAAGGTTGCGCACGGAAAAAGAGTAGGGAGGTCCCTCCATTTAAAGCCACACCTTGATTAGAGTTTTTTATTATTATCTTTGTTATTATTTATTTCATTTCTTTATTTTATTATTTTTTAAGTGCTACAGCCCCGCCCTTTCCCATATGGGGATTATCTTTGCGGGGCCTTGCCTCACGGGGGAAATTGGCATTGCTAATCAAGCTGCAACGGAACGATGAATATACCAATCGATGCGGTACAGTTGGGAGGAACATGAAACACAAGTGGGAGTGTTTTGTGCATCTCATCATTTCGTTACTTTTGCCGAGGCTAATATGAGAGAACCTTTCACGTATCTCCAAACTACTAGCCAGCACACATTCACCGGATAATGCTAGTTAATCAGAATTGGGCCACCTGAGATCTCGCTGATCTCAATTGTCTGTCATGGGGCTCCATTAATTAGGAACCACTATTCCATTTAGACCAGATGCTAATATTTTACAATTGAAGAGCTATCAGAATAGATGCAAGTATGCAGCACTGTCATGCTGTTCTACCGGCTGCTAGAATTGGTCCAGCACACTGCGATTCTTGGCCCCAAAAGGCACGAAGAATCACTGCATGTAGCTAGGCAAGGAAACAGAAAAGCAGATCAAAAGGACTACTGCTTTGACACTAGCTAGAAGCTTTGATCACTTGCATGAACATATGATATGTTATCTTAGGGTGTTAAACTTATCTGCTTCCAACAAGGACGTAGATAGGATATGTTCCCTATTTAACATATATAATCTAGCTTTAGAGGATGTGATTCATAAGGACCCAAAGACTCGGTTCTTTTCGGCTTATGGCTTCCTCTGAATAAATAGGCAAGATGATTTCTCTGCCGCTATTTCGAAGTGACTTATAAGGGCAATCTTTTCAAAATGACTTATCGACATTCGGTTTATTTGCATAAGCGCTCGCAATAGGACCAAAAGCTATCAACCAAGTGTGGATCTAGGTCTATGACAACCTAGGCTGCGGGCTGCAGCCCGGAGCGTGGGATTTTTACCAGTGCAAAGCCTAGGTAAGCCTGAGTCACAATTTTCCTTAGCCTAGATAGTAGTGATATTCAGCCCTCCACATCTTAGGATGTGATAAAAACCTAAATTCGTCATTGTCATATATAGCCTAAAAGAACAGATCCAAATTCTCGGGCCATATGCGTTAGCAATTGTTTTATCGTGCATGGCCAAAACATTTATTGGTCTCTAAGTGGAGCACGCTCTTCTCGTGACCAAGAGAGGATGAGAGATCAAAACAAGGAAAGCAGCTTGGGTCCGATTTATAAGTAAATTTAGCTTCGTGGTGATCTTGGGCTTGAAAACTTTTTGTATCCAATTCATGTTTTCACTACTAGTATCATTGGGCTTAGAGTGAGTGGAAAGCCCGCTATCTTTTGTACTTCAATTTTCGGTCGTGCGACAGGAAACACGGGCCGTCGTAACCGGCCCGGCTGGATAGATTTATGGATCCACTTGGTTAAAGTTTTGTGTAGTTCTAAAGTCAGATGGTCTCCAGGGTTTGGCCAAGATGCAGGTACGGCCCAACAAACAAACATCGTGGCTAAAATGAGGACCTCACCGAATTTTGGTTCATAGCTTAAAATTTTAAATTCTTTCTATCGTGAAAACGAATACAAAAAGAGATACATACATGTAATTTTGATCAATATAGCTGAAATCGACACAATATCTACTACAATTGACTTGTAGACGCTATCTTGAAAAGACATTCCGTTAATTAGTTACTGTAAAAAGTGAAGCCATAAATCTAAAAGAACCCACCCTATGTCTAGCTGTTTAAAATATCTTTGGGTTGACGAAACTTATTATTTTGAGTTATGTCTAACAACAAAAGTTAATACCATGTTTGAAACACGATAATTTTTCTTAACTTGTGCCAGAATTGAACTATTTCATAGAAAATTGTAGTAAATTTTATGTGTTCCGAATCTGACCTACATGGAGAGTAATGCCTTATCATGTAGAATGCGCGTCGAAAAGTTACTATCGTGCATGAGAAAAGTTACTTCCAAACACATGTAAAGTTACTGTCAGTTGTAACACTACACAACTGGCAGTAACTCTACATGTATTTAACAGTAACTTCACTCACGCACGACAGTAACTTTCCGGCGAGCACAGTGCGTGTAGGCGTAGAATAGCGAAGTCGTGTATATATGTAGCACCCTGAAAAAAGAAAGTGTATCAACATTTCAAAAGCTGGCAATTATTTTAGTTAGCTTTAATCTAATTGATTGATTTCCTTAATCAAGCATGAGGGGATTATCTAGCCTTCCTTTCCCCCCTCTATTCTCACATGTGTGTGCTCCCTCCATCACTGGTCTCTCTCTCTCGGATTCGTGGCCATGGTGGTGACGTTGGGTAGTGGTACGGCTGGGTGGCGACGTGGCCAGGACGACCGGTGCAGGCTGAGTGCCAGGCGGGGACCATGGCCGAATGGCAGCTAGGTGTAGTGCGGGTCGGGTAGTGGCACGGCCGACAACGACGGTGGCGGGTGGCGACAGGCGGCCGTCACACATGTCGTCATGGTTCAGCTGGCCAGGGGCACGACCAAATCAGGTTTTCATGCACGGCTTTGTTAGCGTGTGCTGCGGAATGTGGTTCGCTTGGATGATTGAATGGTTTGCTTAGCCGAACAATGATTCGAACGACAAAAGGGGGCTAAAGAACCCGTTTCTTTTTGATCGAGTGAATCTCTCGTCGTCTCTCATCAATTCTCACTGGGCCACATTTGATTCACTTCCATTCCATCATGTAGATTCGCACGCAGCTTTTAAGGGAATATTCGGGTAGTTGCACATTCCCGATCCTTTGTGCAGCGATTCCATCGAACGTGATCAAAGCAAGTACCTCGTTGTCGTTAGCATGTCTGTTCCACATAATTTATCTTCTATGATTATTTGACATTATTGTCATTGAGTACATATACCATATTACTAATGCTTGTCTAGATATAGATTTCTAATCTTGTTATCATACCATGATACTTCTAAATTACATGGGCTTGTATGCTTTTATGTTTATTAGTATACTTAGCTATTAGTGTTTAGAATTCATGCTTAAATTGTTAATGGGGGTAGCAAATGATCATGTTGTAGGCTTATGTTTAAACCAGTAGCAACCATTAATATCAAAACTTCTATGTTTTGTCTTCCTGATATCATAATGTATTGTTTGTATGATTTCTTATGTGAGTCATGACCAATATATATTAATAATTGTTAATTTGACTAATAATCACTTATCACGTAATAAAACTTAGTTGGTTGTCAACTCTTGTGTGAGCTATGTTACAATATCTCTTTTAGAATAATTCTTAGACCGCTATCGCCATGTGATCATTTCACATCACCACTTATTAGGATCTAACGTTTCTTCATTTCAAACCTTTAGCGAATTATTTCACTTATCATATCTTTATCTTAGCCTCTCCATAGTTCCCTTAATTCGTACCATATAATTTGTTAACAATATAATAGTTATCTGACCCGGGGTTATCCACATATAGAGAAGATTTCTACCCATTGGTAACGATCAGGGCCATACACTCTCGTTATTCAGGATGTTACACACCGTCTGTGGTTATACAGCCAAGACAGTGATGTGCCTAACTATTCTCGTATAATCTGGTATGTGGAAAGTAATCACCGATGTCATTACCATAATTTGCTTCATAATAATCATCTTAACTCGTCGTTCCTGTTACCACTATTTCCGACCCGTACCCATTTTCCTTGTAACATTATTACATTGCACTTAACCTGCACCAATTACTTGATATAATCACTTGTTTTTTACCCACCTTACTTGCGACCGTTGTTGGGTATTGCGAACTAAGGTGCGCTCTCCACTCAATTGCCTATGGGCATGTCGGATGGTTACCACAAGAGTTTCTTCCACTGTAAGTTTATTTTCTATCGTTAAGCCCTGTGTGGCAATAATTGTAAAACCTTGGCCATTAAGTCTGTTGTTCTATTTAATAAAATTTGGTTTATTCTTAGCTGTTTATTGTATGGATATGATTTTATCAGTATTAAGGGCCTGTTTGGGAGAGCTCCACCACTGAAAACGTGGATATGGAGGATTTGGGATCCCACCATGGAGTATTTGACCTGTACAGTAGCTCCAGATCCACGAAATTGAGGTTTTGGTGGGAATGACTACTTTTGGTGGGATGGGGTGTGTAACCAGTGGCATTGGTGGGTAATTACCACCCAACTCCACGGTGGAGCACCCCTTGAGGAGCTCCATGAAATCCATGGATCTGGCTCTCAGATTCAGGATTTTGGTGGATCTAGATTTCGCGGAGCTGGAGCGTTTGGGTAAAATTTCGTGGAGTGGAGCTATTTTTCGTGGATCTGGAGCTGGTGGAGCTCTCCCAAACAGACCCTAATACTGTGTGAACTAGCCACTGATTTTAAAACTAGTTCAGAACACGCAGAGCATCTGAATTTACATATTCAAATCTCAACAGTCACTGGCGGCATCATATATCTCATATTGTCACATTTACGTGTTACAGGACAAACGCAACCTACCAAGTAAGTACCAACTCCACTAAAAGCGTCAATTATCACTAATTTTGGCAGTGCTGTGCTAGCCGCCTAGCAGTAGCTAGGACTTGCCTCATTTCGTTGCAATCAGGAACGCCCCCCACTGGACGTCGCTCTCCCGGGTGGCACGTCCGCCGTTGGCGCCGCTGCGCCTTCACACCCCGCCGTGACGCGGCCGTGTGCGGTGTGGCGCTCTCCATCTGGAACACCGAACACGTAACCATGGGGTGTTGAAGTTTATTAACAGTTGATTCGTTGTCCAGAGCTCAGATACAATCATGGTGTTGGCTCTGCTGTCTTCGCTGATCGCAGCAGTTGGACCTTCGGTGCGCCGAACAACGAGCACCCTGCAACGTGTGGAGAGACGGCAAAAGAAGGGGAAACCGTGGGATGGCCGCAGTACGAATGTTCTGGGCTCTAGGGACACGCCGCGTGATGGCCGTACAACCGCGTGGGTGAGATGAGAATCTCACGATCTTATCCACCCGCCACCTTTTTTTTACTTCGCCGTCCGTCCGGTCGGCAAGGTGGTCGGTCCCGTCGGGATGGGAGATGTGGTCACCGCAAGAGAACCTATCTTTTTCAAGGATAAAAAAGGGAAAAGAAATAGAGCAAGACTTTCGTGCATATACATTTTATCAGGCTCCTTCGAGTGATGAGGTAAAATCAGGCTTAGGGGTAGCAATAGCGCGGGGATCACGGGGCGGCCCTGTGTCTTAGCCCCAATCCTTGCCAAGCTCTCTTGCCCTGCCCTACGAAAGTTGATGGGAGACGTGTCCCCCTCTTCTTCCCTAACAGAGCCTCGCTCCGTGTGAGGATCTCGAGAATTAAAAAAATAGTATTATGTATATTTAAAAATATTAAAGTGACTTTATTAATTACTTTATAATTATTTTACGATATTTCATAAAATATAGCTTTAAAACATAAATAATAGTATATAAATACATATTTTATCTAAATATATGAAAAAAGAATACATATTTCATATTAAAAATATATCATGCAAATAAAATAATGTTTTTTATTAAGTTCCCGTGGCTCCGTGGAGACCTTGGGCCTGTTTGTTTCAGTTTCTGGCAGCTACAACTACTCTCAGAATCTGCAGCTCCCCCAAACAGTCTAGATTTTCATCCAGATTCTAAGTAGCCAGAAGCTACAGAATCCAGAAAATGAACTAGTAGCCAGAAGCTGTGGTTATCCAACTTCTCTAGATTCTGACTAGCTGGATACTCACCAGCTACTTCTCAGAATCTACAGCTGAAACATACAGACCCCTTGTCAACTAACGGGCTGTCCCCGTGACCTCGTGGGGTGATTTGCCCTCGGCCTTGCCCCTACAGGGATTATCTTTGTGTGGCCTTGCTTCACAAGAGGATTGCATTCCTAATCAAGATGCAATGGAAAGGTGAATATATCAATCGATGCGGTACAGTGGGGAGAAACATGAAACACAAGTGGGGGTGTTTTGTGCATCTTGTCATTTTGTTACTTTATCGAGGCTGTGCACAGGACAAAAGGCTAAGAGAAAAACTATTATATGGTATAGTGTTTTAGGCAAAAACAATGGTATAGATTTGGTCCGTCCGATCCAGTCGATTGAATGCTCCAAATTCACATCCTATGCGCCATGACTCCTATATTTAACCGCACAAATCTTGTCTGCACTGACACGATATCCCCCTGTAAAGGGTAGTGGCCACAATGGGAGAGCTCGACTGTGTGCAGGAAGGCAGAGACTATGGAGGAGTGGCGGCTACAAGGGAGCTCGGTGGTGTGCAAGAAGGCCAAAGTGGACCATATAGGAGCATGGCTAGCAAGAGCGGTGGTGGGTGAGCATGGTGGCGTGCAGGAAAGCTAGCAACGGCATTGACCATCTTCCACTTCTATAACAGTTCATGTGACACGACGATGGGCATGGCTGCATGTGACCCAAGCCTCAACTACAGGCACAATAGTGCACGGAGGCAGGGCGTGGTTGCACAGACGGAAGCGGGACATCGGCGGAGGAGTATTGAAATATGAAGTTTCAGTTTTCTGAAAATTGAAGCACACGTGAACCTTGAAGTTTAAAAAAAAAAGAACCGGCAAAAAAGCTCAAAAAAAATCAAAAGTCTTAAAAAATAAAATTTATAAATAGTAAAAAATAAATCAAAAATCAGAAGCTGAAACTGAAACGAGCGGAGCCCTAGCTTGGGCTGTCCGTGCCCAAAGCCTAAAAGGACGGACGGACCCGTTCGGATCGGAATCGTGCCTTTACCTATCGTGTGCGAAACTGCGAATCATGCGTCTTCGGGTGCACGCACCAGACAGAGATCACTCATCAAGCATGCACGTCTTCAGATACAGAAACTTTGTTTAAGACAACAAAGAACAATCAAAGCAAATCAGCATTTCCCCTGATTTTCTCTCTTTCTTTTTGTATGCTAACCATTGGGGCCATAGAAATGTGGCGAAGAGGCCAACATGCACGCGTAAGCGAGGTGCCACACCGCTGACATGCAGCCCTCAACGACGTGGGACCACCACTCAGTGCCACGTTCGCGCATGCACAGCACGGGGCCCCAAGGTCTCGATGGGAGCGTGACTGTGTTATTCTGCATGTACCCAGAAGATTATTAACAAAACAACTTTGTTTGTTCTTCCCTAATATTCAATGAATGCAAAGCAGAGCTTCTGCTTTCCTTTGAAAAAAAAAACCTTAAACAAAACATCATCTTCTTGCTATGGAAAAGCAACATTCTCTTTGAAGAAAACGAAGCTACTCCTACGTTGTTTCTTCTCCTAAATTGTTGCCTTTGGCCGAACAGAACAAGCTAAACAACAATGTACCATGAGGCTTGCTGGTTCCAGGGGCAAAGCTGGTTTTAACAGTTGTGCATAAGACAACCAGTTCTGTTCTGCTTTTTTTTTTTGAGAGAGGGTGAATCCTTTGTCATACTGCTACCACTACCGGTGTGTGTAAGTATGAACTCATACAGATTGGTTCAATGTATACCAATCACCAGTGTGCAACATCTAATCATGATAGTGCCCACAGGCGACGCCTAGGATCCAGAACGTTCCGGAAGGGGGCCCACGTGTCATACAAATGAGATGTACACCGTCCACGCCAGTACACCAAACATTTACACAGTTACCTCGGATTATTTTTACTAGGCTGTAATTGGCTATCCTATCCCTCGCTTGACTCTTCTGGGTTCCATAAATGGGGAAATTTAACTATTTGACACTTTTAAGAATACCATCTATTCAAATGTCATCTTTTTCGTTGTAATTAATATTTTGCCACTCTCGAGCCTACATGGCGCCTAGTCACCGCCATGTCATGCGCGCAAGCGCCCAGCCTCTCCCGCTGCGCCCGCCCGCCCGCCTCCCGCGCGCGCGCCTCTGCTCGCCCGCCTCCGCGCGCGCGCGCACCTCCCGCTCGCCTACCGTAAGATTTCGCCGCTGCGGCGAGCGGAGTCACGGCGGCGCGCGCGCGGCGCGCAGCGGCGGCGCAGCGGGAGGCTTGGCGCGAAGCGAGGGACGGAGGTGCAGCGCGAGGCCGGGCGGCGCGAGCGGCGAGCGGAGTCGCGGCGCGCGCGCGCGCGCGCGGCGAGGGACGGAGTGCGCGCGCGCGCGGTGGCGCGAGGCGCGGGCGCGCGGCGGGGGGGCGGCGGCGGCGCGCGCGGCGCGGCGCGACATGGCGGTGACTAGGCGCCACGTAGGCTCGAGTGGCAAAATATTAATTGCAACGAAGAGAGTGACATTTGGATAAGTGGCATTTTTAAAAGTGGTAAATAGTTAAATTTACCCCATAAATGGGGACCAAGGAGCGCAGCTTCTCCTCGCCCCGTCCAAAACGAAGCTCCTGAGAGAGAACAGAGCACGAGATGTTCGGCTTCGGGCACCACGGCCACCATGGCCAGAACCCCCCGGCCGGCGCCGGCGGCGTCCACCAGCCCACCTTCAAGATCTTCAGCCGCGCCGAGGAGAACTACTGCGTCACCGTGCGCGACGGCAACGTCGTCCTCGCCCCCGCCAACCCACGCGACGAGCACCAGCACTGGTTCAAGGACATGCGCTTTAGCACCCAGGTCAAGGACGAGGAGGGCAACCCCGCCTTCGCGCTCGTCAACAAGGCCACCGGCCTCGCCATCAAGCACTCCCTCGGCCAGGGCCACCCGGTTCGTGATCTCTGCGCTCCCTTCTTCTCCCATCCCCGTCGTTTCTGTTAGATTCCATGATTTGTACGTGCGGTTCTTGAATCTTGATCCTTGAGTCTCTGGAGATGGAGATCAGAATGATGTGTTTGGGGCGGCGTGCAGGTGAAGCTGGTGCCGTTCAACCCGGAGTACCTTGACGAGTCGGTGCTGTGGACGGAGAGCGGCGACGTCGGCAAGGGCTTCCGCTGCATCCGCATGGTGAACAACATCCGCCTCAACTTCGACGCCTTCCACGGCGACAAGGACCACGGCGGCGTGCACGACGGCACCACTGTCGTCCTCTGGGAGTGGGCCAAGGGTGACAACCAGAGCTGGAAGATCCTCCCTTGGGGCGATGAGGCCTACGCAGGCGGCAGCTTCAACACCGCGCGCGGACCCTCCGAGCCCACCGTCCGCATCTTCTGCAAGGCCGACGAGGGCTTCAGCGTCACCGTCCGCAACGACACCGTCTGCCTCGCGCCCACCAACCCCCGCGACGAGTACCAGCACTGGATCAAGGACATGAGGCACAGCAACCGCATCAAGGACGAGGAAGGCTACCCCGCCTTCGCCCTCGTCAACAAGGTCACCGGCGAGGCCATCAAGCACTCCCAGGGCGAGGGCCACGCTGTGAGCAACCATCCTGATGCCTTCTCCAATCGTTCTCGATACATCACATCTCGATCATATCTCGATCTGAGACTTGAACTGAATTAGAAATTCTTGTTTCAATAGGTGAAGCTGGTGCCGTACAACCCCAACTACCAGGACGAGTCGGTGCTGTGGACGGAGAGTCGCGACGTGGGGCACGGCTTCCGGTGCATCCGCATGGTGAACAACATCTACCTCAACTTCGACGCTCTCCACGGCGACAAGGACCACGGCGGCGTGCGCGACGGCACCACCGTCGTGCTCTGGAAGTGGTGCGAGGGCGACAACCAGCGCTGGAAGATCGTCCCCTGGTGTAAGTGTCACCACACACTCGCTATTAGCTCTAGCTGCTACTTGCTACTACATTTTCTTGATGCCTACTAGAAAATTTTGCACGTCTTTACCCTACCAGCACAAGAAATATCTTGCACAATAACGTCATAAGGCGGTGGTCGGTAGGAACTGATAGCTTATCTGCCATCTTTACAATTAGTTAGTGTGTTCTATTTTGTCAAGAAAAGATTAATGTGCTCTCCAGTATCTAATGGTTGCTTGTGTTTGCAGAAATTTGTTGAGCTGGAGCTGCATTTGTCATCACCATGATCTGGAGTTGGAGAGATCAGCCTGTGGTCTGCTGCTGTGTCCCTAGAATAAAAGTTGTGTGAGATGTGGTGATGATGTGTCCGGATGTGTGTTTAGTGTCAGTCCTGTTCTTGAGTCGTGCTGCTTCTGTGAAGAGGGGGCAGCTATGTGACGTGAGCATCTGTGCCTGTTCTTCATAGTTCAGACATTGAGCTGCTCTGTACTGCAGTGGCATCCTTCCTTCTATCCAAGTGGGCTTTAGCATCCATATCTATGCTTGATCTGCATCTGTGTTATTACCAGTGGCTAAAGCTATGGCACACCCTTTCTGGAATTGCAAACAGGGTACCTCAGATCAAATGCTGTGGCCGATTTCTTTGATGCTCGTTATTAGCTCTCTAATGAATCAAGATCAGAGCAGCTCCGGTTGTCATATGGCCGAGCAATGTGGTTAGGCTTGCTAGGGCAAATGCATCGTGATTTAGTGCGCTTGTGGAAATCGTGATCTTTCGAACAAGGAGGATATGAAATGATCCAACTGGAACTATTTTCTTCTTCCATTAGCATGGTTTCTTTGTGTGAACGGCGGGGTTCATTTCAGCAAAACTTGTTATAGTGGATTAGTGGTTCTTACTGATCAAAGAAGCTACTTGTAACTCGAGCAATCGAGCAGATCACATCACAGTAGATTCCCGTATACCTTCGGCGTTCATGGAGCAATTTTTTAGGGATGAAGCCTGAAGACCTTCGTTAAAGAAAACCATGGATTCAGAGCACGGGCGTCTGTGGCAAATTGGCAATGCATGCGTGACGAGTATCCCGTCGCCCCGTCGGGATCGGGGGAGGCAATAACAAACACCGCGCAGAAAACAGAGCCGTAAAATATATTATCCTCGATACGTATCAGGTAACAGAATCTTAGTACCGGCCAAACGGGCCGTCCCCCACGCACAACACTGGCCCAAGCACGGACCACGGCACGCACGAATAGTGCCGGGCCTGACACGAGCACGGCCTGTTTGGAGGATTTCAGCCCTTTAAACTCGATAACGTTCGAATTTTCAAGCTGTTTACATCCGTTCGGAAGTTTAAAAATATATAAAACAATTTTAAAAAATCTCAAATTCTTTCTATATATATGCAGAAAATCATACATCACTCAGCTACCATACAACATCGACTCTTCTCTGAATTATCTTATGAAAAAAATCGATTCTCATTGTAATAATTTGGCAAAATTTAAAATCCGGCTACAGTTAAGAAAAGATGTAACATTACTAATTTTCATATGTTTATATTGTTCTCATTTTTTGTTCTGATGTAAAATAGATACTTTTGTAATTTTCTATTTGCATTTTGTAGTTTTTACATTTTTGCCGTAGAACATTTTGATAATTTTTTGTGAGAGATTTCAGGATTTCTCCGAAATATCTTGCATCCTTCAGGAATGACACGACTGTATCATCAGGCTCTACGAGTGTCAATGCGTGTTCAACATCGAAACAAATAGATCCAAATCCAACATATTGAATGTATGGGTAGATTTCGATAACATAATGAAGCGAGATGAAACCGGAACTCGGGTAAGATATACTATTTGTAAAATTTGTAATCATGGATTGTTTGCCAAGTCCACAGGAAGAACTAGAAACTTGATTAGACATGTTCAAATATGTAGAGAAAAACAAGGGATAACTATGAGGCAAATGCAGCTGTAGTATAACCCTAATGGTACGGTACGTAATTGGGATTATAGTCCCGAGGTAGCTCAAGAATCTCTTCGTCGTTGGATCTATCTTTAAACTCTAGTGAGTCTAAAACATTTGAAAACTACATTAGAATTGCTCATAATCATAATTTTTTCAGTTTCTAGATAGATAACAACTCAACATTTAGTTAAATACCCTAATAATGGTTATGTTAAACTAAAACAACTCTTTGAGACTTTAAAATTTTGGTGACCTTGATCTCGTACATATAGAATGGTCGGGCTATGGAGGGTTATCTTGATGTAGTTACTCATTATGTTAACGATGATTGGGTAATGAAAAAAGAATTATAAGTTCTAAAGTAATTGATGTAGCACATACGGGTGAGAATATCACATAATGTATTACCGCGTGTCGTGGGCGGACGCTGGCGCCAGGGGAGCAGAAGGCAGCGGCGCGGCAGTGGGGTAGGGGCGTGGGGAGGTGAAGTGGAGAGGGAGCGGAAGCAAGCGGAGCAGGAGGAGAGGGAGGCGAGAGAGGCCAGGCAGAAGAGGAGGTGGGAGATGGTAACTGTTGGTGGAAGTGGAGAGGAGTGGTAGTTAGATATGAGAGAGAGGGAGAGAGATGTTAGATAGATTGTCAAGATTTCAGTATTTAGTTCGGACGGTTGAGAAGGGAGGAAGGAGAATGCATCAACCACCAACTTAAACTTATTAAATAGTAATGATTACTATTTATAAACTAAAATTAAAAGCTATCAATAAAATCCAATATGAACACCCCACATTCTCACGTGAATTGTGGACTGGTTGCGTATGGTGAGTAGGGCATATAGCATCGACGAATTGTCGTCTGTCTGTTGCGTTCTATTCCTTGTTAGTTATCCTACACACACCGATTGGCCCAACTAGCCCCTACGGCTAGTCCCAGGCTCAACCTAGCTACGAGCCCAGGCCTGATCCATGCATGCCCCAACCTGTTGAACATGAAGGCGTATCATCGTATCAATGCTATCAGTCGGCCACAAGAATGGTGGCCAGCCCAGCTAGTTTACCAAGTGTTCCCAGAAACCAAAAAAAAAAAAACCGAAGCGTTTTCCGATGAGGTGGGCTGTATATGCTTCCTGGGCAACCCAGCAACACCATGGACATGGGCCTCCAGAAAGCCACCCACGCGAAGCTTTGCACGGACACGACGGCGAAAACAGCAAGCGCGCTACAGACCTCGGCTACATGCCGGTGAATGGTAGCTTGTCGCGAGCCAGAGACTCGCCCATGAATCAAGCGTCTTGCCCGCAGCGCGGCCAAGATCCCGTGCCTTCCTCATCCGCAGACGGCATCAAAACACGGAGGGATCAGCCTGGAGCGCGCGACCCAGCCGGCAAGATTTCACGGTCAAGAGCGGAATCCAGGATATCGGGGGCCTTAGCTCCTTCTGTCGTGGGCACCCGTGTGAATGTGTGATGTGACCCGTTCGTAGTAGGTCGAGTGCAACATTCGCCGACGCATATTGGATAGGAATCCCGAGCCTTCCTCGTTCGCAATCGATAAGATTTGGCCTCCTGCAGATTCCATGGACCGGTGTTTTGTGCTGATCAGGAAACGCAGAGCAAAAGCATCCTATGCCATGGCTTTCTATTCCTCCTGCGTTTAACTCGGAAAAATAATAAACTTACATTTTGACATCTGTTCAGTCTATGTCAATAGGTTCATGATGAGGCATTGCTGCCAAACCAGCTAAAATATGAAAGAAAACGAAATGTTGAACGGGCTGCTCCTATGCTATACCGCTCTACAGATTTGCGAATTTCTGACTAGTTTTTGTAAGTAACTATACTTGCTTGCTGTCTACTTGAGCTCATTCAATTAAGATACAGCAAGTAAAACAACGGCATTGCACCGCATAGCTGACCATGAGTCCAAGAATATCAAAGAAAAAATTAGGTAGCGGTAACTAGTAAGCCATACCAACCGTTCCTGTATCACTTCACAACTTCATATGACGCGATACAGAGGCTACGCTGAGGCGACAGATACCATGGAATCCTCATTATTCGCTCTGTTAGTAAATTACAACCGTATAATCCCGGGATGGATTTGATCGATCCTAATATAAGGTCGGTCACCAACTAAAACTAATTTAACTGCACAGGTATAGACAAACACATGGTGAATTCTTTTGAACTTATGACTTACTTTATACAGTAACTATCTTTCAAACGGAGTATGTTTTCAAAATAGGGTCTATAAGTCGATTGTAGTAGATATTGTCTTGACTTCATATATATCAACTAAAATCTCATGCTAAGATCTCTCTCACACAAACAGCTACAATTAAAAAAATTTAAGCCAAAATCTATAAACCACAGACTAGAAGAACACACTCACATCCAACCAGCAGAAGTCAATGGACAAAACTGTTGCACCATAAAGAAAAAAACACTTCTCTAAAAGTTGGACACAATCAAATCAAAGGATATGAATGCACCACGCATCTTCCAGCTCGTTTATTTCCTTGTGCTTTTATCATTCCTACACATGTACTCGAATTTTGTGGCAGTTAAATACTTAAATTAGTACAAGTTGTGTGGATGCAAATTCATGGACTGTATACAATTCTCTTTTTTTATAAAAATTTTTATAAAAAAAATGCCCCATAGTATATCGGCAATTTTCGTTCCACGTACGGTAAATAAGAAAAGCAGCAGAGTATACCTTGTGACGATGACATATTTTGAAAAGCGCAATATGAGTGGCACGCGAATTCTATACACAGATTTGTAACCAAGGAGCTTTTCTGTGACGATAGTTTACGCACCTATTATACAGGACTGTGACGATGATTTGGATGTGTAACTTCCGATAGAACAACCAACCTAACTAAAACGACCACCAGGTGTACATAAAAAAGAGCATAAAGAAAAGTCGATGCAGATCAGTGCTACGTTTATTTGCTCCCGCTAGTCTTCACTCGTGCCAATTGTGGACCGACAGCCAGTCATGCACGCAAGCCCACAGAAATTCTCTCTCTCCAACGTGCTAGCTGCCATGCCAGTCGCTTCCCTATATGCCCCCGTTACCAAACTAGCACGAGCAGGACACGAATTATCCCAGGAATTCCATGCAAAATCAATCGCGCACGCGCAACCGGACTGACCCGACTATGCATCGGCGTGTTTTTTTTCCTTGTTTAGCTCCCTGTCGCTTGTTTCGGTGGGAACGTGTTGCTTTGGTGTGTCGGTGAAGCGCAGGCAATGCGCTAAGTTAGCCGTGCATGTGGCTGGGGATCGAGGCTGGCTGGAGCTTGGCGTGCGGGTGCACCAACGTAGACGCATGCATACGTCCTCGATCGCGCGGTGCTCGAGATGTTCCACGTAAGACGACGACGACGATCTCGGCGCAGGTTTTGTGCCGATCCCCACGCAACTCGGTCGTCTCGCTGTGTCAGTACCCTCGAGCTGCCAAGTCAAGTCGTCCGGTTTTATAAAAGCAAAAGCCATGAGTTTTAGCATGTAGCATCAAGGATTTCGTTTGAGAAAAAAAAATAATGTGTCCACTGGCAATTTGGCATGGTAGAATGACGATCGAGCTGATACGTGGCATTTTTTTTCCTGAAGAAAACAAATCGCAAGCTGCCCATATGCGCGCGGCGAGCGTCGTTTTTGCATACTGCTCGCGGATTGGTTCCGAGTTCTGACAGTGCCCCAAGATTGAAGAATCATAGCTGTAATAATTTTTTGTTTCATCTTTTTTGGGTAACCAGTATCTATTAAATTAACAGACTGTAACTAAGAAACGCCCTAATATATTAAGACTACAGCCTAGCTAATCATATCATCTTAAGACTACAGCCTAGCCAATCACACAGTTCATGGTCCGCTCCAACCAATGGTGTCGTTTCCGCCCATTGTTAATGCAAACAGAACAATGGGCCGGCCGGCCGGACGCTCCCATGGTCTACACTATATCATTTGATTTAATCCAAACAGTATAGCATCTAACCAATCAGCAACGAATTTAAAACAAAATGGCACAAAGCCTTATGCTCTATACATGCGCTTATCGATATATCCATCAATAATGTAACTGATAGTGATGCGTTCTAAATTTTATATATTTAGACTCGCTATACTTAAACCAATTGCCATACCGACCAAACCATACAGGGTTAAATCTTCTCTTTTTCTTCCCAAACATTATATATGAAAAATCATATGTGTGAGGCTGGCAAGACCCATTATTCAAATATTTTCTTTTTACCACATCTTTCTAATTGGGGAAATAGTCATCTATTCTTTCCCTTTTCCCTAGATCAAACTGAATCTCCTCTTCCCAATTGATTTCTGAACTTTCTGTATTCGTAGCATTTGTACTTGATTTGGTGCCTTTCTTCTTATAAATAGCTCTGTAACTACGGACTACCTGCTATGAGGAGATGACAATTGTTGAAAGTTAACACACATTGAATTAGATATTCAAACACATTAAAAAATTCTCTAATTCAATTGTTGAGAAATCGAAACAGGGCATTATAATATTAAAGCTCTGACCCAAAAATATTTTAAAGATTATAGAATTGAAACAATAAAATCTAAATCACAAAATTTAGTACATATTTTGGTCAGCTAATCGTTATTTCGTTACCTATAAAGATCATTGAACATTTGAACATTGAAAGCAAGGAGTCAGGACAAGACGATGAGTGGATGACCTCACCTATTATTGTGCCCATCGGCCATACTGCATACAACATATACACACCAAGATTTAATCCATTTGCAAGAGCACACAGTAAGATTAACACAGCGAGAAATCTAACCATACCATCCGACGCACGTACGAGCAGGCAAGAAGCGACCGACGACAACTCCTTCACCAGGCCCGTCACCGCTGTAGATGAAAGGTTGTGTGCGCCACGTGCCGCGTGGGGAACAAGGGAAGATGGTTAAGCGTCATTTGGACCTGGCATTGGCTACTTAGTTGGCTTAAGCCTGGTGCTGGCTTGGCATTGGCTTGGGGCTGGACCGGCTGGTGACCCACGCTCTATCGGTTCAAATAGCCTATGTTATTTTGTTCTCTTTTCACAGTTAATGGATATGTTGTGTCGTGCCAACTTCAACTTACACGTATTTTTTTAGAGTGTCTTATTTTGTCAACGTCCCGTGTGTTTTCTTTTCTTTTCTCCCCTTGTTTGTCAATATTTTTAAGCTCTCTTTTTTAGATAGATATAGTCCTTCATATATGGAGACACTAGTTTTTGGCATATAAGGCACACACTATGTAAACTCAAATTATAAACAACAAAAATTAAAATCGGTCCAGGGGCTTGTGCATCCGCCCCTGCAACCAGTGCTGCTCTCCTCGCCTTCTTCTCCGCCGCTTCCCTCCCCTTCGTCTCTCTTCTCAGCGCCACCCTCCTTTCCTTCTTCTTCGAATTCGGCCTAGCTCCGCGTTCTTCCTCCGCCTACCCTCGCTCCATCCTCCACCACTGCCAGCCTGCGGCGCCGTCGCTGCCTCGCCATGCAGCCCCCGACCCCTCCTCCACACCGCTCCACCTAGTCTAACTGCCATAGCCGCTGCTGCCACTACCCTCTAGCTCTGCCCATGGCCCTCTTACTCTGCCCATCTCCCCACCGCTATCCACCGTCGGGCCACCGCCTCCCCTCCCCCAACCCTCGACCCCCTTCTATGCCAGGAGGAAGGGTTAACTCGTAGCGGAGGAGTCGAATTTTCTTCTTCCGACAATAGAAGAGAATGAGGGGATGATAGTGGTGAAGAAGGAGAGAGCAACGTATAGGAGCGAGAGGGAGGGAGTGGCGACGGGAGTGAGAAAGAGCATAAGAGAGAAAGATAATGATGTCCTGTAAGAACGATATGCCGATAGCTAATTTTTCTCTTAATTAAACAAAGGAGTACGCATGCATTCAATGGCTTTGAGTCTACTCATGAGGTCCTTTCTTGACCCATCATCTCCAGGACGAAAGTTCAGAGTTAATCCTTGCACGTACCTGGAGCTAGCGGATGGAGTACCATGCATGCACGTGCGCATTTTTTTGGTCGCGGCCTAGCTAGTCCGCTAGTGCGTACGGCAGCGGCAGCGCCCCAGGCATCGCGAGACCGCCGCCCCGGCCGCCCGGTTCGGCGGGCTGGGATCTCGAAAAGTAACCGCCGCGACGCGTGCGGATTAACTATTCACGGATCTATTATTGCTACTGCTGCTTCTACTAGCCTATTATTGGAGGTAACGTGGATGGTTAATGTTGGATTGTAAGTGATTTATTATCCCTCAAGTTATGCTGTGAGGTGCTTCTACTTTTAAGTTATGGTCCGATTAAATTGGCTTCTATTTTTAAAAACAGAAGTTAATATAAAGCACTAATTTCTATAAGTCATTTTTATTAACTATTACTGTTCATCAACAATTACTTTTCGTTTTTATATATTTTAATATACTTTGTATTTTATTATATCACAGTTCCATAAGTCACATTAAGGTCTGAATGTTATAATGTCTTTCGTTGCACCGTCTTTCTAACATCATGTACTACTATTCATCAGCTGTTTCTACCAGCCACTACTATTCATCAGCTGTTTCTATCAGCCACTATTATTCATCAGCTGCAACCAAAAGACATCAGCAAAATTCAATATGAACAGGCCCTATGTCTCTTGCTCTTTCACAACTATAACAATATGTGAGACTATTCTATCAATATCCTCTTTCACGTATTAGTGTCACTCAGCCATTCACCCTCACTTCATTTTTAAGTTAGATCTCTTGCTCTTCTACAATTAATATGTGACTATTCCAATAATCTTTCCTTCACAAATTGGTGTCTCTCAGCTATTCACCGTACATCGACGTCCCTTATTAGGTTAGAGATGTTAGAAACGGGCTCTTATACCACTTGTTAGATCGTAAAGACTTCTTATCCCCCAAAAACTAGTTTGTGAGCCCTCACTTTTAAGTTAGATTTCTTGTTCTTCCATAATTAATGTGAGACTATTCCAACAATTAAAATGCTTCCAAGTTGTAGTGCTCCAATGGGTCAGTGTATATGATTTGAGTGAGCCACAAGGTGACAAGGAGATAACGCTCTTGTTCTTTTTGGTGTTTTGTGGCTTTTAGGTTTGACTTCTCTGAAAGTTGAAATAAATGGAACGGTTTCTCTAAACGGTTTCTTAAAGATACTTCTCTATATATACCGTCCATATCAAAGTTTTTATTATCTTTATTAAAACATACAAATAAAAATTATAAACTATAACTTAAAAAATATAACACCTTCAGAAGAACTTCCTGACACATCCATTAAGGAGCCATCGAAAGGTGACGTTGATGCTGCGACTCAGGCTTTACTCAACTAGAGCCCATTTCATGGGAAAGCTTGCCTACAAATAGCTCTTCGCCTTTTTGGCAGGTTAGCGACTAATCACAGCATTTGTACTACGTGTCTTTGGAAGAGGCTGTCCACCAAACGTCTTCGGATGCGAGTAGCTACAACTGCTACCCTGGAGAATTACGGCTTGCACATTCACTCTTCCTCTGTAAATAGACATTACAATCATCAGCAGTGTATATCTATCCACTTCATCTAGCTAAGCTAGTCCTAGAAATAATGCATCGATGGTAAAAGAATCGGTTAGTAGCGAGTTTGTTTATTTGATCTTATAATACTGTCTTAATTTTAAAATTAATCCTATATGACACGAAATCAAGGAAGTGGAGAGCTTCCGCGCGCTCTGCAGCCGCAGCAGCAATGCTAATTGCTGATTCCATACATGGACTCAGCTATGTTAATTGCCTAGCTAATTACCTATATGATATCTATCTTGTTCCGAGTCCCGACATACGCATTTGCGCATGCGCACGAACAGAGCTCATAATGATTGCAGTGTTGTGTCTAGATGGACTGTGCTAGCTTCGATTTTCATTGCATTAGGCCCTGATCAACTCGGCTTCGGCTTCTGGTTTCTGGCTTATTTTTCACTATTCATAAGTTTCGTCTTTTTTTGAACTTTTGGCTTTTTGTTGAGCTTTTTTGCTGGTTCTTTTTTTCCCGTATTTGTTTGTATTATACGTAATGTGCTAACATATTTTTTATTTTTTTATTTTTTTAAATTTAATTATGCTAAATAAGCCTCACATCATTTCTGATTTTTTTACCAACTTCTGATAATTTCTTCAGCCAGCTACAGTAATTTCAGCAATAAGTCATGAGCTTTTCAGCCGAACCGATCACCACCATGTGTAAGAATGGTAGTAGGTAGCTAGGCAATTGGCATAGCTGAGTGCAGTATGGAGTTAGCTAGCGCGGGAGCGTCTACGTGGGTCACAGTGTGCCGTACTTAGGGTGTTGTTTTTTTTTGTAAGAGGATTAAATTTATAATTTTATATGGTATAAATTAATTTTAAAATTAAAATAACACCACGAGATCAAATAATAAAAATTCGTAGCGACCAGTAATACTCCAGGTAGCAACAATAAAAAAGCCGAGCAATTTGTACATTTGTAAACTCTTGTCCCCTTAACCAAACACCAATCGGATGCCAACTCTCGTGCCGTCAAATCCATCCTCGCCGTGCTTCTTCACCTCAGCGGAAAGGAAGGGCGGAGAAGATGAATCGTTAAATGCCGAGCACTGCACGGCGCAGCGCGCGGTACGCCCGAACGGAACTGAACCGGCTAACCGGAGAGGCGAGCGCAGCGCAGCACGGGCACGGCCGTCGCGTTGCGGTCAAGCGCAAAGCTGCGGTGACTTGACGTCGCACCGGCTGGCCGGCCGCGCGCGCCGTGCGGTTTGTGGGTCGGGGGTGAGGTCGGTTGGGGGGCGCACATGCGCGACGGACGGACGGACGGGACGCAGCACGCGCCGCATTCCAAATCGCCGATGGGCCCGGCCGGGGCCGTAGGGTGACGTGAGCGCGTATCACCACCGACGGCTCGCGATAGGCTTGTAGCGGTCCTAGGCTGCTTCCGCTGCGGGCCGGGTGGGGCTGGCAGGTAAGCCTGACGTCGTCTTGTCACGATTGGCTTCGAACTCTTTAGCACTGTGACTAATGGTCTTTAATTAAAAGTTAAGATAAATAGGATCATTTTTTGAGTAGATTTTTTTAAAAGTCTTCTTGAATCTAAAATCTTATGTATTATCTATGTTTTAGGATCAATATAATAACAGAGAAGTGAATAATGTTTCAACTTTTTATCCTAAGTATTCGTTAATACTTTACATAAATAGCTACAAAGTTATGAAGATTAAGAATAGAAACTAACATAGAACCTAGCAAATCAAGAAACTAAAAACTAAGGAATAAATAGTAATTACAGTAGTATCGCTACAGTATTGGCAAGTCCGCTACAGTGAAATCAACTAGATAAATAATAAAATCAGTTTGTTTGAAAACCAAAAATTCATGTAGCTTTTGATCCGTAGGTCCAAATGCCTTAAAAAATTGATATGCACATTCTTTAGGATGTCAGGAATCTATTATAATCAACGATCAAAAGAATCATTGCCAAATTTCTTATCTTTTTTCTGTTTGAAGGAAGATTGCATTAAAACCAGGCAAAAACAAAAAAAACGATGAATACGAATTGCTCATGGGTGAATGATAGCCAATATGATTGTTGATGTATTTCCATGTGTCACAGCTAGCTAAAACACACAAGAAATCAAGCAAAAAAATAGCTGGATCAAGAAATCTCTTAGAGAGGCCAAATCAAGCAAAAAAATGAGAAACTTCATGAATTTGTCAAATCTGATGCCTAGATGGATAGAAATTGATCTTCGTATGATATCTCCATCAATTACATGTTTTTGGCATCTAAAAAGATCAAAATGGGGAGAGAAGAGATTATAACCAACCAAATCAAGAGCAAATCAACCAAAATAAGATAAATTCTTCCCGTAAAAAAACAAGAGAGATCCATAAGAGATGGACAAAGTTGATATATTGCTACTTGAGGATAAATATTTTGTAGCTAGTCTGCCTAGATGACAAGAGAGTACGCCACAACACACAACTTTTCTCAAACCCTAACTTTAGAACATTTGGTCTCCATGAGAAAATGGTTTAATGATTAACTAGTAAGTCTCCATCTCAACCCGTTAAATAGACAAGGTAACCAACCTCATCTAATCCTAATAGATAGTATCTACTTAACATAAATGGAGGAAACTTGATAACCCAACTCATGGGTTTTAACCCACACATTACACTTATGCACGTATTTTAAAGTGCATAACTCCGAATCCGCTAAGTCCTTAGCCTTGATCTTCTTAGCTTCTTATTGACCTAAACATCTCTCCCAAGCGCCGCAGTTTTGATCCAAGGTAGTTTCTGATATTTTGATCAAACTACTAAAATATCATTTCTTAACCCAATCTTCTCTTCCATTGCAAACAATCATCATGCTTATCATATGTAAGTTTACCATTGGTTTGCCATGTGTCGGCAATTTCTCTCCCGTTTTGGTTCCATCATACCACGTCTCATTTGGACCAACTAAACCATATGGTGCAATCCGCCACTTGAACATCCCTTCAACATTTCCTGTCTTCCTCGTGCTATACTTGAGCTCAACCATCTCACACAATATTCTTAATTGTTCTAGGCCTTGGCTCCTCCATTAGCGTAGCTCCAATCCTCGCCATTAAACATGGTTGACTCCAAACATCCCTGCACATTTAAAGACCAAAAATAATTTTCAGACACAAATTCTTCACAACTTAACCCATGGTAGTCAAAACATACTTCATGCAACATTAATGCATAGACCTAGGTCAAACAAATCGAATCATAACTCAATACCCAAAATCCAAGAATTTTCAATTGGGTCGGTACTATCGTCCTTCACATGCCGGTATTACTGCACCCTCGTACCTCGCAACTGGATCTCTTTGGAAAATAACTACTAGCAAGTAAACCATGGTACTACTGCTTAGCAGTATGAGTGCCACGGGTATGACCGCTGTGGTTAGACTGCTGCAAAGTGATTTGACCGGTGTCAAGCCGACGGTCATACCAGTTTCCTTGAAATATTCCAAAAATGATATGTACAAAATACAATCTTTGCAAGATCAAATAACTAATCCACAAAAATTTGCAATGGTTAATCACAACATTATCCTAGATCTTCTCACATGGTCCTTCACGCGTCAACATCCTCTCATTCGCTTAAGCGCACCACCACTAACAACTTGAGCACTAGAAAAATGGTCTCCTTGGATCCATTTGGGTCATGTTCGTACAAGCTTCTGCTTCTGGCTTCTACTTAAAAAAGCCAAAAGACAATACGAACATCTGACTTCTCGAAGCGAATGTTTCACTTTTTTTTGCAAGTGTCTCGCTTCAGGGATAAGATAAGGGGTCATGAGTGCATCACACAACATATTCCTCATGCTCCCATCATGTGCACATATATCTCGCTTACTTTTACACTACTCATCTCCTTCTAAAAATAATTTCTTCAGTCAGATATCAACAAAAGGCAATGCGAACGCCCTTTGGAATGGGGCGGCATGGGAAGGGACTAGTGATGGAGTTTCAGCAGAAATAAAAGAGGGGCTATGCTAATGAGTTGTGTATGAATTCTTTGTTAGGAAAGGTAAATTAGTATCTAAGTAACTAAAACATGTACACATCATTAAGGAGTTTTCACGGGGAGGGGGACTAGGACCCACCATAGCCTCACCCCACTTCTTGCCACTTGACCCTCTCGGCTGTCACAGCATTTTAAAATCGTCCATCCAACTGATGCATGGTACATTGTACGTATGAGATGTACTTACCTGTTTCGAATTTTTGGCACTTTTGGAACATTTTGAACCTGTGTTCGCAAAAAATAGCCATAGTCGCACAAAAATAGCACTTCTGCCGCCCGATCACTGGACGGCAATGGCGTAGAGCTGACAAGTGGGCCTGCTGCTGGCACCATACGGCTCCCTGCCTGCCGCCCTGCCACCAGACGATAAGTAATTAAGCCGGCTAACTAGCTGGCTTAATTACCTGCCTTAATTAGTCGATGGCTGAAGTGGTTGAATAGCCGTGATCGGACGACTGGAGTGGTCGAATGGCCGTGGTTAGACGGCTGAAGTGATCGAATGGTCGACGTGGTCGAATGGCTGAGGTGGTCGAATGGCCATGGTCGCACGATTGAAGTGGTCGAATGGGCAATGTGGTTGAATCTACAGTAGTCGGAGATACAATAGCTGGTCGATAGGCTTTAGGTGGTCGAAAGCTACAGAGTGCAAAGAGTGGTCGGGACTCGAGAGTGATCGGGAGCAGTCGGAGTGACTGTGGTTATGAACGACCATTGTCGAATACGGCAGTGGTCGAGATAACGCGGTCAGTGGTTGAAGCTTGGGAAAGCGGCTGCGGCTAGAACTACTAATTAAGGCAAGTAATTATGCTAGCTTAATTACTTGCCGTCTGGTGGTAGGGCGGCGGGCGGGGAGCCACATGGTGGCCAGGTGGAAGGTCCACGTGTCAGCTCCACGCTGCTGCCGTCGGTGACCGAGCAGTAGAAGTGTTATTTTTACTATTTTTATGTGACTATAACTATTTTTATAAATATGGATTTGAAAGGTACCAAAATAAAAAACGGAGTATCGAACACACAAGAACGCTGATTAAATACTACTTCGTTCAGCTCCATAATACAATCCACCGATACAAACCTCTACACCGTCTTTTCAGTCACATCCGAAGAGGCACATTGACTGGTAGATACTAGATAGTGGTACAATTCTGGAATTTGGATCTGGGGCCATAATAGCAAGGTTCAGTCAGCCAAATGTACGATTTTATTGGCATACTTATCTGTTATCTAACGAAGGAATCTTCTCGTCACCAAGCGAAAATACAAACCCCTACCTTCGGTGTGTTTATTTGGATTTATAAATTCAGAGTTTTAAATTTTTGTACTATAACAATTAAAAATACATTGTATATACTATTAGCTTTTTTAGCGTAATTAAAATTAAAAAAATTTAAAAATCGAAATAATTTATATCATCATAGATAATAAAAAAAGAAACGATAAAAAGCTTAAAAATAAAAAACGAAAATAAGAAACTAGAAGTTAAAATAAAAGCTCGTTGGAGACTCACCACGACGACACCGGGGTAGACAAGTTTGAATAGTTCATGCTAAATAACTAGGGTGCTCAATAGGGCAGGCACACTTATCCAATCGGACGACCGTTCTGCCGGGATAACTAGTTGGGGCTTTGGCTAAACTTTAGCCCACTCATTAGCCCTCCTGTCTGGATCCACAAGGACTAAAAATTAGCAACTAGTTGTTAGCCTATGAGATCCAAACAGGCCCTAACACGCCTGTGTGAGCTAAAAGATCACGCAGGCGGAGGAATCTCGTTACTGACGTTGCATGCTTACACACCTGCGCCGGAATTCTGGCGTGCCATCCGTCGCGGCATGGGAGGAGAAGACCAACTTGTGACCGTTTCTTCGGTGCGATATTACTTCCTGCCGTCTTTTAAGCTTCAAATTTCCCAAAAACTTTCTGGGGGCTTAGTCGCCTGTTGTGTTAGAGCAACTCCAGCAGGGCCCCTACTTGAGCCCTCATCCTACTTTTGAAGGCCGAGTGACAAAAAACTCACTCCAGCAGAGCCCCTACTTGAGCCCTCAAAAGTAGGGGGCCCTCAAATCTCCCCCTCGAGCCCTCATTCCTGGGGGGTTTGGAGAGAGCCCCTACTTTTGAGGGCTCAAGTAGGGGCCCTGCTGGAGTGAGTTTTTTTTTGCCCCTCGGCCCTCAAAAGTAGGATGAGGATGAGGGTGGGTCCTATGTGTCATCCCCTCTAAGAAAGAATTTGAGGATCCTGTTTTGAGGGCTCCTGCTGGAGTGTAGCTCAAAAAATAGAGCCCTCAAAAGTAGGAAGAGCCCTCAAATAAAAAGTAGGGGCCCTGTTTTGAGGGCTACTGCTGGAGTTGCTCTTATGACCTGGGAATAAATTTCAGTACCACTAATAAAACTCCTACAGTTTTGAAAAGAAAAAGAATATGTATAAGGAACTGTGTATGTCTACGATTTTTAAGAAATATAGTGGAAGCTTAAACCTGTGATCTTAACCATTACAACATTGAGCTCTGCCAATACATTACACCCCAGAAAACTAACGATGTCATTGTAAGAACAAACATTTGGACAACAATGTCACTGTTTTTAGTTACTTCTTTTTGCACTAGATAGTTAAGAACATAATGAAACATTGTATATTTAACACGGTTTTGAACAAGATGGAAATAGGTAATGTCTTTATTGAGTTGTATGCATCATCCAGTTCACCCAAAAACTTAAGCTGATGAGAAAAAACGGGCAATTCACTTATACTTTAACACTTCCCTTCACATATAGCTTCATCAGGTCTAAGACATGAAATACAAGTGGGCTGTAATTTTTTTAAATTGCGTCAGTCGAGTCTTGAACTCAAAAGCTTTTAACTCTACTACCATATTAAGTTGCATGCATTAGCCAATTTATCTAAAAACTTAAATTGTTGAGGAAAAACGGACAATTCACTTGTACTTCAACAGCCTTCTTACATGCAAAACAACAATGGAACATTTTGTGGCTTGAACTAAGACGACATTTGTGAAAACTATCTATTAAAAATTCAGATGTCATACTCGTGTTCCAGAGTTTGAAACATACATTTGCATTCATCATGCTTGTCAAATAATGTCTCGGAAACCAATTGCAGGTATATTGTAGCTGTCGGGGGAATGATCTGTTTCTAATTGAGAATGTGGGTAAGGACTCTGGTTAGGTCCACCACTGAGATTCTCAGTTGCAGCTACTGGCAAATATAATAGCAATAATTAATAAAGAAGTTAAAAGATCAGTGAGATAACTATTTGAACGAGCTTGTTAATTTACCCATAAATGATTATAAATTGGAGCTTAATGCAGCTGCCTTTGAACATGTCTACCAGCGAGGAAAGTACATGTTGCATATTAAAGAATGTTGCAATTATCTTGTATTAATTAGTTGCTCAAAAACACAAACATATACTATTATGGGTATCCATGTCATCATGCCTTCCCTTAAAGAACTGGTGTATATTTTGTGTTTTGAAAACATTACCATCAGGTTCAATTCATTGGTAGAAATCGACATCCCAATTGCTTAGCAGCCTCTTATGGATGAAATGAATACATCTAACTGACAAAAATATTGGAACAAACAATTCAGTCTTCTGTGAGGAGTATTACTTTCAATGTCAATAAGTTGTTCACGTTAGGCCAACTCCTTTCAATCTGGTTCTGATATCCAATGCTAAATAAGTAACAAGACACTAACAAAACCAATCAAAACTAGATATCTGCAACGTCATGCACTAGGACTGCTGCCGCTGGGACATTACTGATGCAAGCCTGTAAGGTAGGGAGGAAAAAAAATCACCCCTTCATTCCGGCAGGAACTAGGCCTAAACAGAAGCACGTCATCGCCTTGACATTTCGCCTTCCTTTTAAAGCAGGATACTCTCTTGATGAGAGAACGGCTAAAAACTCCGGGACCGTTCCCTGTTGGCACCGTAGGCACCGTGTGTGTGTTCACTTCGAAAAGGGAAAACTGTTGGGGGTGTTCGGCAGGGCACAAGCCGTCCGGCTTTTGGCAGTCGCTACAGTACCTAACTTTTAAATAGAGTATTTTCTCAAGACAGAGTCTACAAATTAAATGTAGTATACGTTAAAAGACCAACATCTGTACCAGCCAAAATCGTAAGTGAGTATCGATCTCTCCGTAATCTGTACCGTAAACCGTCAAAATTAAAAAATTTCAGTCAAAAGCTATCAGCCGTAACTAAAAAGAACAGAGCTTTTGGTTCGCAGCGCTTTTGGTTCGGCTGCGCCCATACAGAGGTGAACCCCGCGGTATCTTTGCAGAAAAATGTCGTGGTCGTGGGCTCGACGGCTCGCCGCGCGTCCCTCCTATGGACAACGAACAGCACCAACAGGAAAGAGTTCCCAAAGGAGGCGAGGAAAAAAAGGGAAGGGAACACCACAACCACAACCGCAAAGCGAGATTTGACATGCATCGACCGATATTAACCTTTTGCGAGGTTAAAAAACAGCTGCGATGTATTTTCAGTTTCTGATCGCCGTCTCGTTGAAGAAATTGGCCCGAAGAATGGTTGCCTGCTATATACAGGGGGCTGATGAGTTCAATTCTTGCTGCATGTGGGGATAGCCTGTTCGTTGTCAAAGTCAGAGATGAGATTACCAAATCAAATATACATGAACTACTAGTATTGTGTGTGTTTTAATGGAGCGAGAAAAGAAGTCTGGTTTAGTCCAATGCGCCGTTGCCACGTTAGCTGTGAATGAATATTCCACTGGCATAGGGCACCCCGGGCCGTGGAGAAGAATAGGTCGGCTCTTTTCAGTCTGTTTACGGTTTTTCACTAAATAAAAAATAGAACAAATTCTTTACACCGTTTTAAAATGATTTATCATAAAAAAATTAAATAGTTTATCGACATTCAATTTAGACCCCGATCAATTCGGCTTGAGCTTCTGGCTTATTTTTCACTATTCATTAATTTCGTCTTTTTCTGAACTTTTGGCTTTTTATTGAGCTTTTTTGCCTGTTCTTTTTTCCCGTATTCGTTTGTATTATACGTAATGAGCTAACATATTTTTTATATTTTAAATTTTTTTTAAATTTAATTATGCTAAATAAGCCTCACAATCATTCTGATCTTTTTTTAATTAATTCTGATGTTTTTATTGTAAGCCACAAGCTTTTCAGCCGAACCGATCACCATCTTATTCATACAAATATTTATATTAAGATTAAAAGACATTAATCTCTCTATAAGTCATTAGTTACAGCTAAAGAACGTACCAATAGCGAGAGAACATGAATTTGGACGAGTAATTAACAGTTGCTTAGAGGCCACAGCTGCACGGTAAGAAGTGAAAGACGTGAACGCCCCACCCGGTCGCAGGCGCAGGCGAGGCTTCGTCCTCAAGCCGCCTCCGCACGTCTCTCTCTCTCTGCCAGTGTGCCTCCGCCCGTATATAATGCCCCTCGGTTCCTCCCCCCTAGCAGTCACCTACCCTTGTTCCTAAATCCACCTCTCTCTCTCTCTTTCACACGCCTCTCTCTCTCTCTGCGAGGCATCCGTTTCCTCTCCTTCTAGCTTGTGGCGGCCGGCTTGGTGCGGGAGGAAGGGAGTTTGGTCGCGGCCGGCGGAGATGTCTGAGGTGTCGGTGATAAACCAGGTGGAGGTGGAGGAGGCCGCGGCCGGGCTGGAGCTGCCGCCAGGGTTCCGGTTCCACCCCACCGACGAGGAGATCATCTCGCACTACCTCACCCCCAAGGCCCTCGACCACCGCTTCTCCTCCGGCGTCATCGGCGAGGTCGACCTCAACAAGTGCGAGCCATGGGACCTCCCAGGTTTGCACACCCACAGCCAAAGCCGCTCCTTTTCTTTTCTTTTCCCCTTCATAATTTCTCCGTAAGAATCCTCTTGGCTTAGTCCCGTGCGTTGATTTTGCAGGCAAGGCGAAGATGGGGGAGAAGGAGTGGTACTTCTTCTGCCACAAGGACCGCAAGTACCCGACGGGGACGAGGACGAACCGCGCAACGGAGAGCGGCTACTGGAAGGCCACCGGCAAGGACAAGGAGATCTTCCGCGGGAGAGGCATCCTCGTCGGCATGAAGAAGACGCTCGTCTTCTACCGCGGCCGCGCCCCCCGCGGCGAGAAGACCGGCTGGGTCATGCACGAGTTCCGCCTTGAGGGCAAGCTCCCCCACACGCTCCCGCGCTCCGCCAAGGTCCGGCCGGCGCGTATCTTGTCTTGTCATGTTCTCTTCTCCAAGTTTGTTAATTTTCTTCCTTCGTTGGTTGATGAGCTAAATCCTCTTCTTTTCTTGATGCCTTGTCGCGTGCAGGACGAGTGGGCCGTGTGCAAGGTGTTCAACAAGGACCTGGCGGCGAGGAACGAGCCAATGGCGGCGGCCGGCGCGGGGCTCGAACGCGTCAGTTCGTTCGGCTTCATCAGCGACTTCCTCTACTCCGCCGAGCTGCCGCCGCTCATGGAGCCTCCCTTCGGCGCCGACATCGACGAGGTGATCGACTTCAAGGGCCCCGCGTCCACCTCCGGCCACGCCGCGCCGGGCATGAGCTACCAGCAGCAGGTCAAGATGGAAGAGCCCGTGCCGCTGCAGCACAATCATCATCAGCAACCGCACACGCTGTACTCGAGCCCCTACTTCTCGCTCCCGACGGTGAACTCCGGCGACCTGCCGCCAGCGATCCGGAGGTACTGCAAGGCGGAGCAGGTCTCGGGGCAGACGTCGGTGCTCAGGCCGTCCCGCGAGATCGGGCTCAGCACCAACCCCAACGCCGCCGGGTGCGCGGAGATCTCGTCGGCGGTGACGCCGTCGTCCCAGCACCAGCAGTTCCTGGACCACCTCGATGACCACGTCCTGGACCTCGCCGATATCTGGAAGTACTGAAGCAATCGAGCCTGAATGATCCGGAGCTGCCTACCACCTCTACCTTCCACAGGATTCGCTTCTGGCTGGTTGATTAATTACTTAATTTGATTGATTAACTTGGTGTTTCATGCTTGGGTTACTTAGTGGCAGTTTGTTGATGCATCTTCATCTTCTCCTTTGCGAAGGCCTCTCGATTGGGTCGGATCAGATTATTATCCGTCCAGACCTCCGGGCATTAGCTAGGCCTCGATACCTGTTAATTAATCCTAGGTTTATATCTTGATCCCTGTACATACCACTAGTACTATTCTGATTGTGTTTAGTAGCATGATGATTATACAGTTAATGGATGTAGATTAGGAGTGGGGCGAACTGATTAATTTGGGCGTTTGATGAGCCAGCTAGCGCTAGCTTTGTATATGTACATGTACCATTAATTGCTTAAGTCAGACATCTCATTATATGTGAATTGATGCCTCAGTGGTTGACCTTTTTCTTTTCATCTTTCTGTACCGCTTTCCGCTTGTTGATTAATCGCTCAGTTACTCCTTTCTTGGTGCAACTCGACGTGACGAGATGTAGTGCCGGTACTGGCGCTCATCAACACCTTCCGAAATCTAGCAAGAGGAGAGAGCCCATGGATGGGCCGATCGATCGATGGGGGGCCCTCTCGGTCGTCACCGCACACGATCGGGTTCGCTCTTGTTGGGATCAATCCAATTATTCCGGGACCATGTCGTCGTCATAACGTCCAATTCTGTACTATGCGGCCAGGGTGGCCAGAGGATTGTGCGTGGATGCAGATGTACCTCTAAAATTTTTATAAACAAATTTAATATATACCTTTTTATATACAAAGTATACATTATATGTAGTAACATACTTCTAACAACCTATTAGACCCAATAGACCACCGCAGAGAATCAATCCCAAGCTAAGATCAAGTGCCATCCTCACTTCCTCAGACCAGTCCATAATATACATCGGCCAGCCAGCAATTTCTCAATCGGCAATCAGCTAAATCCTTCCTTCAGAATTCTACTCTAGTGTAAGTGCACTCCCTAGAGGCTCATTTTGCTCAAGCTGAAAAGAAACAGAAGCATACTAGAAGCAGCTACTATGTAAGTTTTTTGTGTTAACTTTCATACTCTAAACTTGCAATGTAGTAAAATAGTACTTCTGCATATTATTTAGTTTCGAGTCATTTACTTGTCATTGATGAGTCTAACTTATGCTCATCCCTTGAATTATAAACCGCATTTGAAGTTGCTACAAAACAGTATTCAAATATCAAAATTCAAGGAAAAAATAGTCAATTGCTATGCCAGCATCTTTTAAGATTTCCTAAACTCAAACTTCCAAAGTAGTAAATCATAACACACACACACATATATGGAACTTGAAAATTTGCCTATAAGAAAACCAACATGTAATAACAACATCTTTGTGGTGTTAGAGTATATCTTAAATTCACACACCTATCGAAAAATTCCTGACTCCACCACTGTGGGAAGCTACAAGCTTCTGCCTTATCTCCTTTCGGAAACTCTTATTGTGTCTCCAAGTGAGTAAAAGCGGACGTATCAATGTACGCTTGGTGCACATTGATGCTGCTATTGCTAGTTCGTGCATTTTTTTCTTGAGCGCACAGCATAGTAGGTGCTCGAAATCGCCCATTACCTTTATCCACACCTATATCCACACTATTGGGTAGGATATGGGTAAGAAATAAAGTACCCATTTAGATTTGGGTATGGAGAGGGTAATATCCATTTATCTATTTTTACCCATATCCATTCAAACATAAAGTTGAGAGTGTACTTAGACTATCCATGGACCTAGACTATCCATACTCAGTAATAGCTTCCTATAAAATTATGTAGGAGCCACCTGTGCACCTGTGTCCACCAATTTGCAATGAGTAGCTCCCCTACACACATAATCATTTCCAACAAGTTTCAATTGATTTCATAAAACTTTTGTGGTGTGAACGTGAGGTTAAAATTTCAAATACCGAAGTTTTACGAGAATTTCCTATAAAAGCATGTAGGGTCATGTGTGTGTCTAACTCTAGCGATTTACATAGAGTATTTTCCTTACACACATAATCATCTCCAACAAATTTTAGTCGATTTCGAAAAAAAATTTTACGTTGTGATCGTGAAGTTGAAATTCTAAATACCGAAGTTTTACAAAAACTTCCTTCATAAGTCTCTTTGACTTAGCCCCTTGTTTTTCTTCTCTTTTACTCATTGGGTTATCCAAACCTATTTAGTATACGTTTTTTAAGATGGCTACGGACGATGAAGATATCGATAAAAACAACGCTTATGATTTTAGACTAAAAAACCTTTTCAAAAAATAGTTTGAACAAACCGTTCCTTTAATTTTGCTTCCGAAAAAGTTAAAACTAAAAACAAAGGAAAAAAGAACCGGACAATCGCCTCATGGCTAAGCTCTGGAAGGAGTCGTCACATGAAAACTACTCGCATATCCTGATATCCTAGAGCCTTGTCCTCTGGCCCTGGGGAACCGGATTGGATTAGCCGTCCCTGTCGCGCCGTGACGTCAGAACTTTAGGCCCCATCCGATGGCATCATGGCACTTACACTGTACCTTTCCATTGCTCTATCCTCTTCTCTGGGGGATGGGCAGGTTAGCGATGTTGTTTAGTACTAATATAGCTCGTCGTCAATGATCGCAGGGAGTACTAATTGGCAGGGCACTAATTGTTCTCCCGGGGGATGCATGTTGCCCCTTGCCCTTAGGCTTGTTAATCAATCTCCCTGGGGATTTGGTTAATTAATCCGATGTAGATGTCCAGATGCAGGTTGCTTTCAGTCTGTTGATTGGGTGCAGATTTTGTAGGGGATTTCATCCGTTGATCGATTAGACAAGCCATTGCCCGCGGCCGTTGACGTGGGATCTGTGGGCCTACGGTCGATTAGATATTGTTTTCTTTCTCCCCCCTCCCTCCAAGAATAGGAATACTAGATATTTTTTGAAAGGCTTTCTCTAAGCTTGCTTTATTTTTGCATAAGAATAGATGTCAGGGATCGTTAGGGGAAGTGACCACTAACCACCAAGCCATAGCTAGGCCACAAGAGTATTCCCAAAAGTGTGCACCGGAAGAGAATTTTACCATGCTCACCCTGATTCGCTTTCGTTTGATGTGGTTTGGAAGTGAGGATTAGGGGTCCCCCTCGCAGATGAATGATCGGATCGGAGCAGGACAACTCCACGGCTTTGTGTATAGATCATTAATCGTAATCTGGCACCAAGGTCCACCTGGTGATCGAGCGGTAACCCAACTGAAAGCATTGGCCAAAACGGAACAGGGTGCGATAATACCATGCATGTACGAACTCAATATCGCGTACCACTTGAACTCAATATCGCGTACCACTTGAAAATACGCTATCGATCCGAGCCAAGTAATCAATTTGTGAGAAGAATATGCATGCTTCACCAAAGTCCATCAAGCACGGTTCGCTCGGAACCGAAAGTCATAAATCTCACCTGATATCCCCGTAGATAAAGCAACATGTTGCCCGTGATATTACGCACATATACTGAAATTAAAAGCTCCGGTGAGTATATGTAATGTGTACAGTTCTTACAAGGTGCTGGCGTCCACTCCACTGAGGAGGCGCCTGCTCGTGGTCGGTTGTCCGTTCTCGCTCACTCTGATGTACGAGGGCGACACGCGTGCTCTTTTAGAAGTCATCACTGTACTGCAACCGTTATACCTCGGATGGGTTCTCTTAAGTTGTGATTTTATTTTTGAATTCTGATTGTTCGTGAGAAACAGTACGTAGAGAAAAATAGTCGTTTGTAATTTTGATCGGTATAGTTGAATTCTGTACAGTATCTACTTGTAGATTCCGCTTTCAAAGTATGTATAATTTAAAAGCTAAGTACTGCACATAAAGTAATAAGCTAAAGCATAAGCAGACCCTACATCTTCCCAGATTATTGGCAGGTATGCAACATCCAATTGAGCAAATGTTTGCTCTTCTAGCAAGAGAAAGATTTGCCAGATTAAATGAGATCCTTGAGTAATGATTGATATGGACCTTCCATATACTTTTCGAATGAGATCCAGTACCTTATTTTTTGTGAAGTTTGTAGTCCTCCTTGACGATATATTCCGCACACGCTCTATGACTCTGCATTTGACGTGCCTGTCGATCAGTGGTACTGGTACGTGTAATGCTTACTTTTACATAAAAAGTCACAATAATAGCATGTATAGTTACAAAAATACATTTTATGAGGTTGTATATTTATTCTCAGTTTTTGTCTTTTTAAACGTGTGCTAAAAAGACGGACTCGCACATGCGCGTGCAATGTGCGTATATGGTGGTGTGTGAGTATGCGTATTCCTTGTAATCGAAAAAAAAATACTTATGCCTTATTAGAATCTTTTGCAGAGGAGTCAGTTGTAGGCTCATTTGGGATACATGAATTTTATGAGTTTATTACATATATTGCATCGATATTTTAGAAAATTTTTGGGTGATGATAAACATTACCTAGATATTTTCTTCCTAACTATCATCCAGATTTATGACCATTTGATTAGAGATCCAACGGCCATGAATTCTCCCCTCACCCCCTGCAAAAAAATCTCCCCCTCCTCCAAAAAAGGGGCCGTTAGATATCTAATCCAACGGTCTCAAATATGGATAATTGTTAGGAAGAAAACATCCGGATAATACCTATACACACCTAAATTATTTTTTTATAAAAATCTATGCACCGTACGGGAAAAATATTTTTAAAATAGCTGCTACAATACTTTTGCTACGTGTCACCACCTTATTCACGTGTTACACAAAGTAGATTATGTCATCGGTATACATTAGGAATTTTCGTAAAACATCGGATGGTTTCTGGCGGTGGCGTCAGTCCACGTGACGATGGGGTCGTTTGATCCGCTCCCACCCACGTCGCCCTCCCACCGGCGACGTCTCGCGCGCTTCGGCGCGTGCGAGCGCAACGGCGATGCCCGCCCATCATGGCCCACCGCTCTCCACCCATTGGTTGGTCTAGTCTTGGTGTCCAAGGAAAAAAAACCACAAGCCAATGCTCCGGGACCCAGCCATCCACCTCATTCTCCACTGTTCTAGATGGAAGTTTTGCGCACCACAGACCACGCCGTTTCTGCTACTGCAAGCGTTTCTTTCCTGCCAAAGGAATGGATCAATCACAGTTAATGCCTCAATTTCCCTCCATGCCTCCATGCCTAGCTTTGTTGATGAAAACAGACCATCCTACTACGGACTGCAAAGCCCTTCAAAAATTGCCTAATCTTGATGGGCAAAAGGTCATCATACTCTGCAGTACTGGAGTAGAAGAGATCTGCTAATAGTACTGATCTAGCTACTCCATGGCTTGGAATCACCAAACAGTCCAAAGTCCAAACCGCCGCAGCTAGCTTTGCTACTGTGTCACGCATCTTTGTAGCATACACAAGGCATGTTTCACATGGCTTTTTTTGCCTCATCTAAGCAGGGCACCTCTCTGACCTTGACGAGTCACCACCCCCGCACCCCGTTGGTTTATCCTTCAGCATTAAAGTGTGTGTATCAGAAAAGAGTGGACGAAATAAACCAAACCATTAGGTCTATCTAAGATATAGTTATATGCACCCCAGGTCCATGTCCGACATGGCCGGCTGGCACCCGACGCTTCTAGAAAAACGATTATTAACGGAGGGGATCGTTAAAAGTCTGGATGTGATTAAAAGTCATTAATGACTGTAAAATTATAGTCGCTAGCAGTTGTTAATAGTACTAGCAGCATAAGCGCGACGCAATGTCGCATTAGCTACCATATGAACCGAAGTAAAAGAGATGACAATTCATGTAAGTTTTTTTTTAAAAAAATCGAGGATACGTGCATAATTTCAAGAAAACCAAAGGCCTTTTTCGCAAAAAAACTGAAGATATGTACGTAACTAAACGAGGACCTATACGTAATTTTGGAAAACTACGGGGTGCTATCCTTCAAAGGATATGCAATTTCGGTGAAGTGGAGGGGGTTTTTCAGAAAAAACCTAGCAGGGGCCTTTTTGCAGGAACCGAGGACTTTTACGTGATTTCAAAAATCTCAGGGGCCTTTTTGCAAATATGCTGATGTGGCGGTGGAAGGCCAGAGTTCCCCCGCTTTAATATAGTGATGATTAAACAACGATCATATTTTCAGTATTACAGACCAATTTTTGGTCATTGCTAACATTTTGATGGTCCTTTCAAGATATTCATGACCACATGTTTTATATTTACAACCACCTTTTTCTGTTGTGGAAATCATTGCAATATGTAATTAAGAATATAAACAATCAATAACATACGTAGGAACCACTTTTTATTCATTGAGACCAAATAACCTGGATTTGTTCTTTGCATCCAATATTAAAAGTGTAATACAAATCCATTAACATTCATAAAAAGTCATTCAATACATCATTATAACGGCTAACCTAATTGAAACCAAAGCTGGAAATATGATAAACTTGCTAATCTTCAATTAAGAGCCGGACTGTAACATTATTCTTGTGAATGAATGCAAAACATTCCTTCATCAAATTATTGCCTCGTTATGCATGTACTCTACTTCTCTGGGAGCCCTACAAAAACAACAAGGTTTACACCGGTTAATATACACACACGCACCCTAAATACATACATATATGCATGCATGTATGTATGTATACATATTAATTCAGTATGCATGAACATTTGAAGGACAAGAATTAAACACATGGATGTTTAGAGACTGAGAAAGCAATAAAATCCTAAACATAACGCATGTGTGGTTGCATTTTACCGCACATTACCTTTGTCTTTCCTTTATATCCGCAGAAGATAAACAAGTTCTAGTGTAAACATAATGTGAAAGCAACTAACAATTATGTTGTCATGTGCAAAGGCAGTGAAAAAACTCAGATATCAGTTAGAAAACAAAGAATCCATTCATTTGTGCATACAAGCAAACACGTCTACATTTGCCGTTCTAATTTCCAACTATTTTTGCAATCCCAACTTCTAACACGAAATCGCATTATTTTTAGTACCTGATTTGCTCGAGGGGAAGGAATTAAGATCTTTGCCTCTAACAAATGAATGATTGGCATAGAGCACACAACAGTTGTATACCGTACATAACCTAGGTCATGGTTGTCAAGACGTCGCTAAGGCGTCCTGACGGTTGGAGGGGGATGCCGTGAACAATCCCCTTCGTTGTGACGAGTTAGGCAATGCTGGGTGATGCCTAGGCGTCTAGGGCATCACCCAACTCGTTGTGTTGGCCGCCTGGGGGATGGGGCTTCCAAGGGTGAGTTTACGGCCTGGGGTGGCGATATGTAGCCGGAGGAGGGCGAAGGCGGCCAACAGGAGTGATGGGTCAAGGTGGTAGTGGTCGGAGGAGAGGAGGAGCCGGTCGAAGGTAGCGGCTGGAGGCGGCCGATGGCAGCAGCGGGTCGAGGCGACGGCGGCGTCGGGTCAAGTCCAAGGTGGCAGAAGAGAAGTTCACGACACCTGAGGGCCCGTGGTGTCGGAGGTGGTGGAAGAGGTGGAGCGAGAGCAGCGCGGAGAGCTGGTGGTGATGTGGTGGCACGCCAGTGGCCAGTGGTGGAGAAGATTTAGCGTTGGGGAGAGCACGATGCGGGCGAAGGGAGAAGAAGCAAATACGTGCTTGAGATTTCAATGGCTGGCGGCTAGGTTAAAAGGTTGGGGCAATTTTTTTTGGTATTTTTGCGGTTTAGTCCTTGGAGTTCCTGAAAATTACAAATAGACACATCACTCAATGGATTTCTTCTACTTTAGATTTCTTGAAAATTACAAATAGATCCCTGCCTCAATGGATTTCTTCTAATTTAGACTTCTCGTGCTCCGTTGCATGGTTATTTAGATAATTTATGCTATTATATTGCATGATTATTTAATTTTTGGTTATATAAGGTATTACTTGTATTTATTACTATCCTCTAATAATCATCATAGCGGACTCAGTCTCCTTGTGATTTGCTAGAGCACGGTTGACGTAGGCATCTGCCACCAATGCGCTGCCGCCGGCCCTCTTTTTTCTCTGCCCCTGCGTAGACCACGTGTCCGCGCCGACTTGGACTGTCCGCGGCTGCGCTGCCTCCACCGGACCTGGCCCGAGATGCAGCCACCATGGCCAAAGTCGAGATGCGGTGACGCCTCCAAGGTCGCACGACCACGCCGCCCCTTTGGCTCTCCGGTGGCTCCCCATAAGCAGACGCGGTAGAGCAAGCCTCGACGGCGGTGCATCGAACAAGGATTTACCAGTACTGCGTTGAAGTAAATAGGGTTCCAAAACTAATCGGACGGCTGCTCAGCACTTGGTGGGATTGCATCCGTCCGCTCCGCGATTTACCACTGAAAACGAGGTAACCACTGACGACCACTTAAGGGCGTCTCCAATAGCTGGCTATTTAGTTAACTAGATCTGATGTGGCAAGGAAAAAGTAGGAGAGAGAGTAGTCACTAGCGACAAGCAAATAGCTGATTTATTTCACGTAGTCCAAGAACATGAGAGAGGAGCATGTGGGTCCAACAGTATAAAATAGTCTTTACTTTTGTCTCTCACCTCCATGTCAGCTGACTATATAGCTAGTACTAGCTATTACCATTGCGGATGCCCTAATAGAATTGTTAGCGACGGACAATAGCCGCTATTAATAATCTGGTACATGGATTTTCAACCAAGAGTATCCGGATTTGTTGATAATAGCGCGATGCTTAACTACGATGATGTACCAACTCTTACTGTAGTAGTACGAACCGACGGGCATGAGCCCAGCTGCTCGACCGACGCGGTGGAGTAGATAAGGTTTGGTAATTGGAGGCTTCTACCCGCTCTCTTTCACTCTTGTCTAGATCTCCCGTTTTTCCTGTGGTTGGTACGCCCTTGTCAGTAGTACGATCGAACAACCTAGTCAAGTGATACTTTTGCCCGCGGCTCAATGCCATAAACAAAAAATGGATGGATTAAGCTTTTAGCTCTCGTGTCATGTTCGGTTCCAATATTGTGCAAAGTAAAACGTCATGAAAGCAATTGATGTTTGTGTGTGTCACTGTGTGCGCGAGAGACTCAGAGAGTGACCTAGGCCGGCGGAACGCAGGAAGATTCATAAATGTGTGGTGTAGGGTGATACTACTGTACTCCGTACCGGCGTCTCAACTGCACGCTTGGAAAAAAACTGCACGTATCACACAGGAGTCGCATCCCTCATGATCCGTAACGCGACCAGAGCCTCGCAAATTATCGTGTTGGTAGTTCAACTTCGCGTATACCACCATGAGAGAGTTTTAGGCCCCACTCAAAAGGTTTAGTCTTCTGGCTTCTGACTTACTTTTTACTATTTAATAATTTCATTTTTTTTCTGTTTTTTTGTTTTTTATCGGTTCTTTTTTCTCGTATTCGTTTGTACGGTACGTGATGAGCTAACCTATTTTTTTCTATTTTGATTTTTTAAAATTTAATTACGCTAAATAAACTACTATCAGCTATAATACAATTACAATCAACTATAATACTTTTCAGCCGTAAATCATTTAAAAAAATCATTTTAAGCACCCTTGGAGGCCTCAAAGGCCATAAATGTGCGGGGAACCGAACAAAGGAGGCTATTTTGGAACCATCCGAACTACGTTTGCCGTTTTGCCACTCCAACTTCGACACCTCGATCGACCGATCTGAAGCTGGCCATCATGTCAACGGATGCAATTAATGTTACCGAGAGTAGTTTTAGCCCACTTGAATAGCGAACAACACAAGAAAGAATCTGTCATGACGCTACATATATGTAAGAAAATCTCCAGCCTTTGATCTTTTCTTTCTTTTCCGTTGGCTCGTCCAAGAAGCTTGCTGGGCGTGTGGTTGCGTTGCAGAGTTGCCAGGTGTGCTGCCTTGAGTGTGCCACTTGGGAACTCTGATGGCTACATTTCCCAGCATCATGGCTAACAGGTGCCACCTAGGATGCCTGCCGTGGGAAGGGAATTCTAGGGCGATTTGATCCAACGGCTGATGGGGGAGTCTCACGTGAGGCTCTCTTCCACTGTATTTTCTCTCTCTGCCAAGATCAGAGTATGTTCTTGACTGTAGCCCTTTTGAGAGTTTTAGAAGCAAGGGCTAGATATTTTCAAACAGGTAGGGTATAGAATTCTAAAGGAACGCGTGTGAACGGGCCTAAATTAACGGTTGTTTATTGACATGTTTGTGCTCTAGAAAATTCGTTGTGTTGTCATCGAGCAGTGGTGTGTAAAAGGTTTTACGTAGCTAGTATAAATAAGATTAGAATTTAGACGTACACCCGGCGATATAGCGCCTCCGGTGATGGCTGCGAAGTGTTTGGAGAAGCCACTCAAGAGTCGCTCAGCTCGCTTGCCGCGTCGTTGACGCCTCCTCGATCCGTGCCTTCCCGAAATGGGATGGCCGCACCCACTAATCTAGGTGGTGATCGGTTGGATTTAAAAGCTCATGACTTATAGCTGAAAACACTGTAGTTAGCTGAAAAAATATTGTAGCTGACAGAGACTTATTTAGAATAATTAAATTTTAAAATATAAAAAATATGTTAGCCCATTACGTATAATACAAATAAATACGGAAAAAAAGAACCGGTAAAAAAGCTCAACAAAAAGCCAAAAGTTTAGAAAAAGACGAAATTTATGAATAGTAAAAAATAAGCTGAAAGTCAGAAGCTTAAACCCAACCGATCGCATGGAGCTCCTATTATAATCCGTGGAGAAGACAGGAGGCATCGCTAGACCTGGAAGCAAACCCGTACTTATCGAACGAAAACTGTTGCGTTCAATCTGTAACAAGCTAGGGCTGACATGCATGCAAGTAGGTACAATTAACGTAGGATGGCCTACGCTCGAAACGGTGCAGGCGAGCATAGTTGTTGTCGAACAAAACTGTACTAGCTAGCTAGGGCTGTCAAATTTTCAAAGCGCGGAATTGTTGAACGGGATGCACGGGTGCGTGCACGAATTCTTTTGAGTTTACGAGGGTGTCACAGAACGTACGCTTCCAACACCGTACGTCCCAGCTGTAAAAAACGAAAGCAAACGGTGCGTGTTTTTTCAGCTATGGGCTATGTCTAATGGTTTTTGATCCTAATATAAATATTCGTACAAACGAATCGAATATCAATAAGTTCATAAGTTACTTTAAAAAGACTGCTCGATAAACCGCTTCAGAATAATGAAGAAGAAATTATTCTATTTGTTTGTGCAGAAAATTCATTTGCCATATGCTAAAAAAACAGTACCAAACTGTTTCAAAATGTGCCGCGCCATTGGACGTTTGTCGTGCAAATGGGGCTAGCTAGGGCCCTAATCTCGGCAAAAATACAATAGCTCAAGCTAGTTTTGGGGCGTACTACTCTTCCTCCGTGTGCGCCTGATGTGGTGGGTGGCCATTGTGCCAGTGATGCGATGGGTATCTCTTCGGATACCTCTCTCAACCTCGCACCTCTTTTAATATATATAGCTTTCAATAAGATATTTATCCAATATGATTAGATATCGTATTCAACTTAAATACGAGTAGAAATTGTATCTCACTCGGAGAGCCTTCGACCGGATCCTTACTCAATACAAATAGAGATTGTATCCCACTCGTAGTGTATTATTTGGACACTTATCGTTCCAACCCTTTAAATGTGTGACGCTATAAGTTTATGTATATTCGGTCATAGCCTGAAAACTTCTCTTCTATCCATAAGTTAGTAGCGATCCCTAGCAGAATATAGCGACTCCGAAATATGCATAAAGATCATATCGGATGAACCTATATAGTACTTATGTACCGTTCTCTTTGCCTCACGATACCAGATCTAATTCAAGGTGAGAAGCGTGCCATCCTATGATAGGTTTATTCTCCACTCGAACCTGTAGTAGATTACTCAATTGTGAATTACTCCCAACCACATTCGGCATGGCCATCCACTTTCTTCATTCAACCACATCGAGGGGTCCAAAGATATCTCTTCTGTTATATAGGAGGGCAAATGTAATCTTGATCGCTCATAATCCTCCAGATATTTCATAGTAAACCTGAAAGCTATCTTTATGATCACTCAATTATGAAGTAGTGTTTAGTAACTCCTAAGTAAACTATTACACATGTATGAAATTATGAATATTTCAAGTCTAAGGATCCTATATATACTATATATAAGACCAACTAATCTCACTTAAGAACATAACAATTCTCACAGTGTCTCATTGTAGGTCAATCCAACACCATATTCTCTAATATGTGTCCATATTATTGATTTAATATCCTCATATTCATGATCCGTGAAACATGGTCATCAATCAATACATGTGCTGATCCATAAATCATAATTGTCCAATATAATAATATAAGATCAGTGATAATTTAGAATAACATCAAAACATGAATAAAGAGTTTACGAACAAGTCACATACTTGTTGATCAATATGAAAGACATTTATTCAAGAGACAAAATAACATAATATTCAAAATATTATAAATATAGAAATGATACAATCATTTCCATGATCGACTCTAGGGTATATCACTAACAATCTTCAACTTGCACTAGAGTCAATCATGAAGTATCTAATACTCATAGCTCTTATGTGCCTCATACTTAGGCTGCAGGAGAGGTTTCATCAACAAATCAGCAGTATTTAAATGTATATGCACTTTGCATATCTTCACATCAGCTCTATCAACAATATAGCGAATAAGGTGAAAAGGCTGAAGTATGTGCTTGTATTGTTGATGCGATCTAGGCTCCTTGGCTTGTGCAATGGCTCCACTATTATCACAATAGATATCCATTGGACTAAAAGCACTAGAGACCACACCCAGCTCAAAGATGAACTTCTTTATTTAAAGAGCCTCCTTTACAGCTTCTGAATCAGCAATATACTCAGCCTCTATTGTAGAATCTACAACTGTCTCTTGCTCAAAACTTTTCTGGCTTACTACTCCTCCATTAAGACAAAATAAAAACCCAGATTGCGATACAAAATTATCCTTATCGGTTTGGAAGCTAGCATCAGTGTAGCCAACTCTTGCCTAAGAAAAAAAACCAAGTTTTCCAAACTCTCAATGTAACCAATCATTTTGATCACATGAGGACTGATTGGACTTCCTTCAGGTAACTTACGTGTAAACAACGACTTAGAGATGTTATACCTTTTAGCTCTTGCCTGGTTCTCAAATACGCCTTTAAGACCCACAATTATATTATATGCATCTGTGTTCTCATATTGCTTCTGAATCTCGGAGTTCATGGTAGTAATCATGAGATAGCTAACTTCAAGTGAATCATTGTTATATTTTTTATACTCATTCTTTTCAGCATGAGTAGCATTTTCAGCTGATTCATCAGGATATGAAACCTCTAGAACATATTTCTTCTTTTTTGTTTGAGAATATTTCTTAAGTTGTGATACCACTCAATGAAATTTATTCCACTTAGTATTTCTTTCTCAAGAATAGATCACAAGTTAAAACTACGTATGGAGGAAGTAGATGGTGGCATAGTCAACAATTCAACACTATTTTTATGTAAATCTTTCAGTAAACAATTTAACAAAACATACTCCAACTATATGTTTAAAACCATGTTCCATCTAACTACACATGGTGAGTCAAAGATCTATATTTCACCAAGTTCTAGTGAGTTTTGGCATCACTGCTAGAAACCTAGAGACATAGATAAGTAACCCCTTGCTAAGTACATTATATGTAACTTTTTTCGTTGAGTGACATCCATATGTCCTGGCCTCGATACTATGTCCCTAGGCCTAAAACTATTTTGATAGCCTAGTCAAGTTAAACCAATATTACACATGAAGTGTCCAACACTTATTTTATCATATTGAGAAAATTAATAGCACCCTACTTTGATAGACCTACCAGTTAATGATCAAAATCTTGATAGGTGCAACAATTGAAATGGCATCAAGTTTTACCTAATTTTTTAAAAGGGTATCGTTCTGTCATGTTAAAACACCCAAAATAATAATAATAATAATAATATGAACAATGTTATAACAGGAACATAAAAAATACAAAGATAATTGTTGTAGCATGAGCATAACAGTAGGTATAAGGTACCCTTTCTCCAGGGGAGGAGGTAGATCTAGAGAGAGCCAATGACAGGAGAGAGAGCTCGTATGTAAAATGAGTGGATCTGGCCCTTTTACACCCCTCTTGGGGATTTATATATATTAAAGGGACAGGATGAGAAATTCACATCCCACCCTTTGGTAATTATAAAAGGTGAGGGTACATTGGTACATTTCTCTATACTATTACGCCTGTTACAAATTGGGTCCATTGCAAGGCCCAATCACGGGAGGCTGGACCACCCCTATAACAGTACTCTCTTGACAGCAAACACGAAGGTCTTAAGGGGCGAGCTGCCGTGATCGATTGCCCCAGCCCCCCGATCCCCGACAGCAAGCACAAAGGTTCTGAGGGGCAAGTTGATGCAACTGCTAGCACCAACCCCGGGGGCTCTGGACGCTCTAACCCTCTGGAATAGGATTCTTCTTTGATGGATCCTGATGTGGTTGTAGAGTCCCTCGACAGGGCCTGAGCCGCCATGTCGAGGTCATGCCTCGGACTTGGGTGACGCGTACGACTACGTTGATCATGATGTGGTTGTGGCAGCGCAAGGAGGCCGGGCGCGGGGCCACCCCTCCAAGGCAATGCATATGAGGGCAACAGAGTACACTAATGTAGCCGAAGCCACCGCGTTGAGGTGGTGCATCGCACGCAGGCGGCGCGTAGACGCAGGCTGCCAAGCCTTACGCCAAAGCCATTTTCATCTCGTCGATGTCTGTCCTCTGACGCAGTGATGCCGAGGCGAAGTCATGGCGGCCTGTAAGATCATGAATATTCAATCATGGCCTGCAAACACCTTTTCGATCTATAAGTCAGTAGTAGTTCCTAGTAGGACAAGCAATTCCCAAATATACATAAAGATTATATTAGACGAACCTGTATAGTGCTTATGTACCAATCCCTTTGCCTCATGATACCAGATCAAACTTAAGACAAAAACATGCTATCATATGATAGCTTGATTCTCTATTTGAATCTGGAGTGGATTACTCAATGGTGATTGACTCCTTAACCACATTCGGCATGGCCATACATTTTCTTAATCCAACTACATCAAGGGGCCACAGGTATCTCTCTCATTATATCAGTGAGGCAAATTTCATCTTAATCGCTCATATTCCTCTGCATATTTTATAGTAAACCCGAAAGTTAGCTTTATAACCACCCAATTATGGAGTAGTGTTTGACAATCTCTAAGTAAACTATTACACAAGTATGAAACTATGACGATCTCAGGTCTAAAAATCCTATATACATTATGCATGAGACCAACTAATGACATTTAAGAATATAATAATTACTACAATATCTCATGGTAGGTCAATTCAACACCATATTCTCTGACATATATCTATATTATTGATTTGATATTCCTATATTCATGACCCGTGAAACATAAACACCAATCAATACATGTACTAATCTATAAATCATAATTATCTGACATAATGATATAAGATCATGGATAATTTAAAATAACACCAAAATATGAATAAAGAGTTTAACGAATAAGTCATATTTATTGATAAATATAAAATATATTTATTAAAAGGATAAAATAATATATTATTTAAAAGATCATAAATATAGAAGTGATACAATCATCTTGATAACCACCTCTAGAGTGCATCACTAACACCTAACACAAACGCTCATGTGAACGAACCAAATTCTAATAAGTCGATAAGCCGCTTCAGAAAGGCTATTCCTATCAGTCGCTTTGAAATGGCAATAAAAAACTATTTTATTTATTTGTTCAAAAGTTATAAGGCATAAGTTAAAATGGACATACCAGAACATTGGACGCACGGACACGGAGCAGCTGATCCTCCTCCCAAAACAAAAGGAAAAAAAAAGAAACAGAGGGAGCATTTGTTTCTGTATAGCCAGCGTCGTTTGCTAGCCCATAAAAGGCTCTTTACGGGCCTAATTCTCAAACTTGCTCAGGCCAGGCAGTTCCGGCCCGACCCATCACGCAACAATCAGACTCCCTCTTTACGAAGGGAAAATTGCTCTAATGCCACAAAGTTATATGCTTCGCTCCTCACCTTCTCTAAGACTCCGACGCCGATTTCTGGCGACTTCTCCACCGCCAGAGCGCTTCCCGCCGGGAAGCGAAACCCTATTCCTCCCAAGTCCCAAATCCGTCGCGGCTCGCGAAGCCACTGGCTCTGATGTCGTCGTTCCCGCCGCCGCCGCCGCAGCCTCCTCCAGCGTCCGCGAATCCCTCCCCCGCTCCGCCGCCGCCGCTACAGCAGCAGCCTGGGTCCGGCCCGGCGGCGACGCTCCTGGTGCGGCACCTCCCGGAGGCGATCCCGCAGGAGATGCTATCCCGCCTCTTCTCCCACTACGGCGCCACGTCCGTCCGCCCCTGCGCCGGCGGAAAGTACTCCCCTCCTCCTTGTCACCTGACCACTCGTGCTTTTTCTGGTGTTTCACGTGTTATTTTTTTTTCTGGTAGTTCGTTATTTAGCTAGTAGAAGTCCTTTGATGATACTGAGATGGCGTACTTTGTTAGTGATTGGATATTTTCCCGGCGATTTGTCTCCTCACTTCATAAGTTACTACAATGCGTGCGTAGACGGTGAGGTTTCGTGATTCCTAAGAACAATTTTCACTATTATGTAACAGGTTGAGGAACTGTGCATTTGTGGATTTTAGGGACGAGATGGCGGCCAACCAGGCACAGTCTCTGTTGAACAGGTTCCTTTCGTCAAGTACATGCTCTGCTCAATCGCTTGTACAAATTTTGTTCCAAGTTCCAACTACCTGTGCAAAATAGCGTAATTTATTATCTTGATTTTGTGGATCCATCTCCTGTCCTTTATTATCTTGTGTTTGCTAAAGGATGGTTTTGGCAGGTTGAGGTTCCTCGGGAAAGTATTGATAGTCGAGAAAGCGAACCAGCCAAATACAAAAAACGCGAATGAGAAGCATCAGGAGCAATCAGCACACGGGATGCCTCAAGTGCCAAGTATGAATCCCCTAAATCAGAAGAATCCTACATCCGCTGCTGAACCGATTGCTCCTAGGCTCGGCGTGGACTATCCATTTCCTCCTCACCTTGAGTATGTTATTACTGTCATCATTATTTAATGCATTATCTTCCAACATGTTCATTTTCCTGGGAACACACTCAAGCCATTTTCATGGAGCTAATGAATATATTCTGCTTTCTGAATTATATATCTACAATGTTGCCAGCAAACACTCATTTAGTAACTTAAGATGCTTAGTTGCTATCTGCACGAATTAAGAATCCAATAGCCTAAGTTCACCTGTATTAATTACACAGTACGTTGTTCCCCTAAGGACCCTAACTGCAAAGCTGTCTCTTTTTTCCCCTGTTACAACGCAATGCTTGGATTTACGAGAAATATGAGTTGGTTTATCTATGTCAGATTGTGAAGTAGTTTAATTTACTGCTACCAGATTGCTTAGCCTAAAGGCTAGTGAGCTATCAATGTAAAGTATCTATGGCCTATTTCCTGATACTATCCATTTGGAAGTAACCAAAATCAGGCTAGCATATCAATCCAAGCTATTAAGTTCAAATTGTTTTCTGACTTAAATTGAATGCAATTCTGATACACCATAGTTCCATAATGTTTTATAGTTTCCAGCGAGGTCAACCAATTCTTCTCTGCAGAAGAACTTTCTGTTATTCATTGCTGGTGGTTCTAATCCACCATAGTTGCTCGAGCTTCATCTGAGTGCGCTTCATTTTTTGTAGGTACGCATATCCACCACCAGATGGAAACATATTGACAAATATAGTCAATGCTCTCATTGCTGTTCCCCGATTTTACACACAGGTTTATTAGGATTTCAACCTCGTGCACTACTGTTGCAAGGCATGATTTTGTTAATTCAGCATGAGCAGATGTATTTAGATTGATGTGTTGTTCTTTTTCACAGGTGCTGCATTTGATGAACAAGATGAACCTTCCAGCTCCATTTCGGATGGCATTGCCTACTCCACCTTTACCATCACAAATGCCTGCTCCTCCTCCCCCTCCACCGCAGCCTTCTACGACAGAGAAACTTCATTTGGCTGATTTGTCTAGTGATGAGTCTGAGTTGGAATCTTCTGATGTACTTGCTACTTCTACGTTTCTAGTGTTTTTTTTAACACAGTACATTTTTAGTGTTCACTTTGTATGTCTTTGCCATATTATTTATGCACACTTTATTTATTGCAGGAAGATGTTGATAAAAGGAAAATCAAGCGCGCAAAGCATGAAGCTATTGTTGGTCCTGCAGTTGATAAAAGTGTTGCTCATGAAGCAGTTGGGGTGAAACCAGCTGCGTTAGTTTCTAGTGAGCTTCAAGTGATAAAAAAGAAAAACCCAGTACTGCAGGTGAACCATTCTTTCTCATAACTCAAAAGCTGAGTGCCTTTTCATTTTCTAATGAAATGGTTCTGTGCAGATAAAAGTCACCCATAAAGCTGCACAGAAGGAACTTGCTGATCAAAGTACTACCGAGAAGGAATTGGCATCAAGAGATGAACAACTTGAAGAAAAACACTTTCTCACACCTCAGGAAATCGAGAAAGAGAAATTACCACCAGAGGAGATTTTGTCCCTTCCTATGTTCAAGGTACATGAAATTTGCTTACCGAGTCTTATTATGCCATTTGCACAAACATTTCAAGGACATGTTGGTCTGCCTGGACATCTTGGTGATGTAATTCGCTAGTGATATTATCCTGTAACTTCAAGATGATTATTAGGAATAAATCTATTTTACCCCCCTGAACTTTTGCGATAGTCTAAGTTTCAACCTCCAACTGCAAAACTGGATGTTTTACCTACCTCAAGTGTCAAAACCAGACAACATACCCCCTTAAGCCACTCCACCCTGATTTAAATCCTATGTTGCATCGATATGGCAGTGGTTTTGACATGTAAAATGTTTTTAAGATGACATGGCAGCCTAGTCAGCGGGTAAGCAAATAAAAAAAAATATGGTGGGTGTGGGATCCACATGTCATCCTCAACTTTTTTCCTCAAATTTTCTTTCCCATTGGCTCCTCTCCGCCCTCCCCATGACACTGCCTGCTCTGACACCGCGTTGGTCCTAGAGGCCAAGAAGGCGCCGCTGCAAGCAAAGTTGGCACGGTCCAAGAAGGCTCCACCCAAGGCGGAGCAGCCGACGGCTGACACGAGGACGGTGTTCATCATCAAGGCTGTCGCGGCCGTGGTGGTTGCTGGGGTGGCCGCAGCGGCGAGCGGCGAGGAGCGGGTGAAGAGGGCGGCACCAGAAGAGGAGGTGATGCCCGTCGTTGTGAGCAAGGTGCTGGTGCGGACCTCGAGCTGCACCAAGGAAGAGGTGAATGCGATCCTGATCCAACGCGGCCGGCTCAGCCGGGGCTCATCATCGTTGGGGAAGGCGGCAGCATTGGATGAGAATGGTGGTGGGCACCACCGCAGGTACTCTGGATCTAAGAGGAACTACGACTTCGACCAGGAGAGGAGTGGAGGCATGGATGATGATCGCAATTGGGAGAGGTACGGGGCCACTGTGTCGAAGCCCTCCTAGCGATGGAGAACATCGGAGTGGAAGCAGTCGAGGTGCCATGAGATGAGCATTGGCGTCGAAAGCGGGAGCAGGAGAGTGAGCCAGTTTCCAGGGCGGCTGGCGGACGGCGCTCCCACGACAGCGAGCTCCAAGAACAGCGAGTGGGCCACGTGACAGCAAGGGAAGATGGTGTTGGTCCTAGCTAGGGAGAAGGGGTGCGCGCTGTTGCTGGTGGCGGTTACGTTCGGGAAGAGGTATCCGTCGCCATGGTTGAACTCCCCGACGAGGGCGGTGGCTGTGGGAATGAAAATGTTGGGGCATAGTCGACGCACAGACCGTCACTAAGCCAGAGCTCGTCGGGGAAGGTTGACCAGTCGCCATACCATCGCAACCCCATGGTGGAGCTCGACGAGAACACTCTCGTCAACAACCACCACAACAACAATAGCAACAATGGCAAGCCCCAAAGGTACAATTTGTTATAATTTGATTTTGGGCCACCATGTTCTCCCACGAAATTGTTCAAATCCTTGATATGTCTTGTAGAAACCCACACAGAGCGCGGTCGCCATGCCTCAGAAGGCACCGCCATGTCGTCGTGCGGTTTTATTTGCTTACTCGCTAACTGGGCTGCTATGTCATCTTAAAACCATCTTACGTGTCAAAATCATCGCCACGTCGATGCCACATAGGATTAAAACCAGGGTGGAGTGGCTTGAGGGGGTATGTTGTCTGTTTTTTACATTTGAGGGGGTAAAACATTTAGTTTTGCAGTTAGAGATTGAAACTTAAGACTATCGCAGAGTTCGGAGGGTAAACTAGACTTATTCCTGATTATTATGAATATACATCGTCATCAGTTGTTGAGTTGTTTTCACCTTCTTGATGATGAGAAGCTAATAATGTGAAGAATGGTGATTCTTGTGAGCAGATTTTGAATCTAGTGTCATAAGCTGGTGTTGCCAGCTGTTACACAATGAGGTCTATTATGTCACTTAAGCCACTATTTCCACTTTCCTTGTTTGTTCTTTTATTGCTTCATCAAAATAGGCATCAAACATCAGCCCCCTTTTTTTTGCGATTCTAACAGTTGCAAAATGTCCCTTTTGTTTTTTTGAAATAGCAAGCTGTCTAAATTCGATTTGATGCCTCATGTTTTTTTTTGGCAGAATTATACTCCAGGGAATCCTGCCAGCGTGTTATACATCAAGAACTTGGCAAAGGATGTCGTTCATGATGACTTCTACTATGTCTTTGGTAAGATTGATGGAGACTGAATACAGTATTTGTTCAAATATTGATATAAGAAATTAAGAATTCTTAGCTCACTGTAGTACTTCCTCAATTTCTCACTAAGTTCTGTCTCTAACTGCTCCCTACAGGATCACTTTTCGAAAGCTTGGACACTGCAAAATCTGGTCTAAGTATCAAGTTAATGCAGGTTAGTTGCGCATATCTTTCGCTTGTGCCCTGATCACTATCCAAAAAGAATCTGTTCATAGAAATCTCCAAATGATGTTCCTTGGTCTGCATCCATTGTTTATTCGTGGTGTAAATCATCACAAAAGCTGTTGATTGTGACCATATCACTTTTCGGCTTTCCTGCACCATGTTGCTTCATTTTGCTAGTGCATATTTCTGTTTTTTTGAATTGTTCTGATCTTGTTTCAGGAGGGACGGATGCGGGGCCAAGCCTTTGTGACATTTCCATCTGTTGAACTTGGTCAACGTGCACTGGTTAGTGACTATCAATATGATCCATTAGTTTGTAATGTTGCACAATAAGACACAGCTAATTTACCAAATTCCAGTGGCAAAGCCATCTGCATACTTGAAAATCCAAAGTTGCTCATCGGACTCACCACGGACAGACTTTGTTCGAAGTTGCATTGGCGGAGCTGAATGAGTTAAAAGGGAAATTAGTGAAGTACATTAGTTTTTATGGTCTATGATTCCAGCAAGTCACTTAGCATGGTGTGAACAGTGCGCAATATTATAGCCATGAACAATACATGGTACTGTAGCATGAGATTAGGAATTGCTAGATACATATCTTTATATTACGAATAGTTATATATATATATATATATATATATATATATATATATATATATATATATATATATATATATATATATCTTTTTATGAATAATTAAATGTATATCTTCATGTTATGAATAGATATATGCATATCTTTAATTTTAGATAGTATGTGTATGATGTTATCTTTTATTGATTTGTTGCATTAGATTATGTTAGTTTCCATATTTTAGGGGTTAACCTTATCTATATAAAGAGAGAAGCCGCGCCATTCATAAACAAATAATGAATAAACAAAGATTCTCTAAATAAGCCTCAAGGTATCTCTACATCATCAAGGAAGAGCTCTGCTGGCGATTAGATGAGGATGAGTGCCCTATCCCTGGTCTTTGGACCCGTACCCAACCACTGACCACAACATTTGGTATCAGAGCCAACTGCTGCTCCGCCATCCATGGTAAGCAGCAGGGGTTTCGATCCTATGAAGGCCCAACCTTCACGATTCCACCACCTAAGGCATCTGACCTTTGATGGCATGGAAGATTCGCAACCTTGGTTGAATCGCTTTGAGCCATTCTTCAAGTAGCAGCATACGATGGAGGGATAGGAGTAGTTGGCATCGCACCACCTAACGGGAATGCCGCCTTGTGGTACCGGCAGCTGGAGTGTGCACTTGGGGTGCAGACATGGCCAAGTTTGTTAAACACGTTAACCTCCATTTCGCTATCACCATCGCGCCGTCTCCATCCACACGTCAAACCTCCACCGAGCCAACTACCACAGCTTTCGATGCCGATTTATCCTCTGTTGAGATCTGCGCAAACTTGATGGCCTTGATGAAAGAGTTCATAGTCAAGATGGAGGATGTGTAGCGTGTTGCTGCTGTTTCTGAGTCGTCATCGCCGCCGGTTGGGACCATGTCGAAGATAAGAGTGGCAGCAAGAGGTGACGCTTGCCACTGCTAGTCTACAATGGCGGCGCTGCCATCACCGTCCCCATCACTGTCATCAGCGTTGGTCCTACTACCGCCTTTACCAATGACTACTCTCTAGGTTTCGCTGCCCTTGGCTGCACCTTTGGTGCCTTCGCCAGGGAGGAAGTTATCAATGTCCAGCGGTGGTCCTTTCCACGCAGCCGACCGACATCGTGCCTTCGAAGATGCGAAGCGCAACGGCTCTCACGTGGGGGTCAGCGACGTCGTCGCACCTTTCCCATAACTGTTGCATCTCGGGGTAAGAAGGATGCTGCTGCCTTACGGTGTTTGCCTTTTACCGCGGGTGACTCCCGCGACGTCAACTAACGCTAGAGGGTCGGTATCCTCGTTGTTGTGCAACAGGGTTTTGTTGATCATCTTTCACGCCATACGACGTTGTCATTGTGCCCTTTCGTCGACATGGGGTTGCGAAGAACTTCAATCATGGCCGCCACGAGTTGTCTTGTCGTAAGGGATGTAATGTTATGGTTTATGATCCTAGCGAGGCATGCAGCATGGCGTGAACAGTGCGCGGTATTGTAGCCGTGAACAGTATATGGTACTGTAGCGCGGGATTAGAAATTGCTATATGCATATCTTCATATTAGGAATAGTTAGATGCACATCTTCGTATTATGAATAATTAAATACATATCTTCATATTAGGAATAGAGAGATGTATATCTTTATATTTAGATAGTATGGATATGATACTATGTTTAGTTGATTGGTTGCATTAGATTGTGTTAGTTTTCATATTGTTAGAGGCTAACCTTATCTATATAAAGAGATGATCCGCATCATTCATAATCAAGCAATGCATAAACAAAAGTTCTCCAAATAAGTCTCGGTGTCTCTCTACTTTATCAGGGAAGAGCCTTGCTGACGGTTAAATGAGGACAAGTGCTCTATCTCCGGTCTTCGGACCCATACCTAACCATCGACCATAACATTTAGTTGTCTAAGAAGAACATGCATCAGCTGTAGTTCCTGAGTGTTTTGTTTGACCCTAGATTTTTCTTTATTGAGTCCATGAGAAGCATGAGCACTAACGAATGGTTTCATTTATGGTTTTGCAGAATCTAGTACATGGTTATGTGTTCAAAGGCAAGCCGATGATCATACAATTTGGTAGAAACCCTGCTGCTAACAAAGCTGCCTAGGATGGGGTGCATTCTTTCCGATTCTGATGCACTTTATAGTTGGCCGAGATTGGCAAGTGGCAACCAAGACTGCGGGTATTTTGTGCAGGTATCGACACCCTGAAATGTGAATATCGCAGTTGGGTTTTTTTATTGATTCCATGTGGAATGTAATTGCTTTACGGTGTGTTGCTAAATGTTTGGTAAGGAAGAACATTGGTTGTTTCAATCCGCTGACCTTTAACATCGTACTTTCTGCTGTGTTGTTCAATCTATAGTATCCTCTCCAGGAAACAAAATGCTAGTACTGTTCTACAGTAACTGTATACTTCTCACCACGAACTGGTAAAGTTTCTGGAAAGAATGCTATAACTCATCCGTCATCCGTGTAGTACAGAAGGTGAAGCGGCTTTTTATTTAGATACGAGGCAGATACAGGCGTTGCAGTGGTTCTGTTCTGCGGTCTGAAATATGTTGGATTGGAAGATAATTCTGTTTTTTTTTCAGCTTATCATTTTCCTCGAAAAAACAAATGGCATGTTTTTTTGTTTTATCAAGATAACATTTTTGAAGTAACTTATTGATATTCGGTTTATTTGTACAAGCGCTTATGTGAAGATCAAAATCCATCTGCCATAGTATAAAAAACGCATCCATTGCACTAGCGGAAAAATGTCCTCTCCGGGTGTAAAATATATGCTCTGTAGCAATCAGTTACGGCTGTCGATGGTTTATACTTGATACTGGTAGGGGAGCCCTGCCGGAAACTGCATTTTGTTTTCCTGAACTAATTGTACGGTTAGCCAGGAAACTGTGTGTATATCACTAATGCTCTGCCCTTACTTTGCCATCAGATGCTCGTAAGTCCCGTGACAGTAGTAACAGTGAGCTTGGCTTCTGAATTAACGTTGCTACCTCTGCTATTTTTACACCTGAAATCTTGAAGGCTGCACATGAAATGTCTTTTCTCCCCCTTCGTGTGCGAACTTGGGCAAATGTCTTCTGATAGTGAAATAGCGCTAATTTGCCTTTAGTTTTAGTGACATATGTTACTCCATACAATCAAAGCGTAGTTGGGCCTTAAAATAGATATATCATCCATGACCATGTTTACTTGCTATCAATAGAGAGCTACTAGTGTGAGTGCGCTTTCACCACATATATCATCCTTCCCATTATCCATATTTGGTTACTATGAATAGAAGCTACTACCACGCGCTGAAAGCTCACCACATAATCATCCCTATATCAAAGATGGGGGAGTCGGCATCCTCGCCCGTGCCACATGGCGTTTCTGCGCTGTTGCCCCGACGCGTGTGTGCGAGCGCTTCTACCCGGTGATTAGCGGGGCCGCCGCTCTTCGACGCGCCGTGTTCTCCTCCTTATTTCGTTTTTTCTCCAGTGATTAACTTTGTGTTAATGGGGACTACTTACATTTTTTAATAGCTGAACTACCTGAATTCTGGATTAATAGCTGCTAGCTCACTTTACCTACTACTTTAGATTACAATGTACCTTTTCTTTTAATGGTTAATATACCTTACTGTTTTGGACGTAGTCCATATTGTGTTTAGCTAATGTTTACTGCCTGCGTACTTGATTCGTTTCCTTGCTTGCTTTTGTATTTGTTACCTATTCTTCAGCTCCGTACACTCTCCATAATGTTTCCCTTGCTTTTATGAATTCACTCTATTTTATTATACCTTCCCATCAGACAACCTCATGCGTCAACCATCCAACCACCTTATCGGTTCCTTCATGTGGTCTCATTCTTGATGCAATGAATTGATAGTTTCTACACTTTCTACAATTTACTACTCAACTTATTCATATCTGCCTGCAAAACTTTCCTACATACTATTGGTATTATGTTTCATATACCTGCTAAAATATGCGATTTGTTACTTCATTGTACTTCTTTATTTCTTGCCTAAATTTACACTTGATTGGTTTGCTGTATTGCCTTCGTAAAATTTTACTAATGCTATCTGCATGATATATAGTTTACAATTACTCTATAGGAATTTGTTTTCGTTGGCTTCTTATTTCTAAACTTGATTATTGTTCTTGCTTCCACTACTGCTTTTGCCCATACTATTATTTTTTCTATTTACATCTATTTTCCCTCTTTTTCCCTGTACCATTCCTTTCCCCCCTACCGTGTTACTTTTCTGGTTCCAATTTCTGCTTAGTTTGTATACTTATAGTAAGCCTATTTATACAAAACATTCAAGATTTTCAGTCCGTAACTTCATTCTGCTGCAGTGTTCTTTATTGAAGGCGTTAGCCATATTAGTTTGCTTTGTTCACTACTATTTTTCCAGATATTCATCATATAGTACTCAGATTAGTTGTGTTAGCCACTTGGTCTAACGAAACCGTTCATATTGTTTTCAATTCAGGATTTGTAACCAAATCATTTGATGTAAATTAATTATTCAAAACACTTATCCTTTCTAATCTTTCTCCGTTCTCAAATAAGTCATCCGATAAAATCAACAATATAGGAAAACCATCCAAATAGACATACTAAATATATTCATATCCAACAAATATACAATATTTTACTAAAATTAATACGGTAACCTATTGCTAAGAGCAACTCCAGCAGAAGCCCTCAAATCAGGGCCAGGTGGATTTTTGAGGGCCCAGTTTTTTTGCATCTACTCCAACAGCACCCCTCAAATCCATCTACTCCTACATCCTCTCCCTCACCCCCGCCGTCTCCAGGCATCCCCACCTCCTCTTCTCCCCCTGCCCCTCACCTCTCCGTCTCCGCCTCCCGCCGCCTCCGCTTCCCCCTCCTCGGGCGGAGGCGGCGTCTTCCTCTCGCTGCTCGCGCTCTCGCAACTCGACACGCTCGCCGCCTTCCCCTACGCGCACTCCTTCCCCCACGGCTTTCTCACCGTGCGCGCCATCACCCCCGCCGACGACGGCGAGGTTGAGGCGCTCGTCCGCCTCCTCGCATCCTCCTTCTCCGAGAACGTCAGGTGGGCCCCCGCGCAGCGCTACGCCTAGCTTCTCGCGCTCGTCATCTGCAGGTCCCGGGAGAGGCGCGTCGGAGATGTGTCGGGCGCGGAGGTCCCTCGCCGGGGAGCCACGGAGGTCCCTCGTCGGGAGCCATGTAGGCGCGTCGGAGATGCGTCGGGTGAGATGCGTCGTGAGCCGGGGAAGAGGAGCCGCCGAGGAGGACGGTGGCGGCGCGGGAGGAATCGCCGGGGGAGCCGCACCGTGGACGGCAGAGGAGGATTGGAGGCGGCGGGGGATTGGAGGCCGAGCAGGAGGGGCGGGACGGGGCGTGCGGGGGATTGGAGGTGGCGGGGGATTGGAGGGCGAGCGCGGGGGAAGTTTCACGGGTGCGGCAAAAAAACGAGGAAAACCGTAGGATGAGAGCCAGAGCAGGGCCCCTGGGAATGAGGGCTTGGAGGCCTCATTTGAGATGCCTTCTATTTTTGAGAGCCAAGTAGGGACCCTGTTGGAGCTGAGTTTTTGGCTTTGGCTCTCAAATCTGAGTTTGAGGGCTCAAGTAGGAGCCCTGCTGGAGTTGCTCTAACAAACACTAACTTGCGCGGCGAGTCGCCGCGCACCCGCTGCTAGTATCATCTATGGCCCTGATCATCTCGGCTTCGGCTTCTGGCTTATTTTTCACTATTCATAAGTTTCGTCTTTTTCTGAACTTTTGGCTTTTTGTTGAGCTTTTTGCGTTCTTTTTCCGTATTTGTTTGTATTATACGTAATGGGCTAACATATTTTTATATTTTAAAATTTTTAAATTTAATTATGCTAAATAAGTCTCTGTCACACATGCTTTTTTTTCATCACTGATGTTTTCAGCCATAAGCCATGAGCTTTTCAGCCGAACCGATCACCACCTATATCCAATCAGTTTACTATCAATAGGTTAGTGGCCTAGCTGTTAGTTCACTTCATGTATATATTTTTTTAAAAAAAAACAGGTGCACATTATTAACACCTGTAAGGCCGTAACACTACTAAACATAGAATACACCAATGAAGCAGATAAGCAGAGACTGAGAAGGTGAAATGGAACACATCCATGAATTTGCCAGCTCATTTTGTATCTACTAAAAGCTGGATTGGTTTTCCAACCAAAACAAGCATGAGGTATACAAAGCCTTATTTCACCTCACATATAAATAGAAATTACTAGCTGGTGAACTTAATATTTACATCGCAAAAATGGCAGTACCAGCTATATCAGCCTATAGAAAAAAGACTAAAAAGGTTAAGTTAAAAATTCGCAGGAGAGGTCGACCTATGGCCAACCCACAGTTCAAAGCCCGGGCGCGGAAACAGGCTCCACGCCACAAACAAAACCGGCCGGTCATGGGTCACCCATTCGACGGTTACCTCCACCTGGCTGTCATTGGGCCCCACACGTCATCCTCCTTGACCAAAAGCACGTCTGCCACGAGTTGCACCGAGCTCCCCCTCCCACACGTGGCACCTTCCCTTCCTGCCCGGCTACCCCCACGGGCTTGTGAGCCCCAATTTTTTATTCTTATCCAGTACATATCCGTTCCCCGGAAAGTATACCACCGGCGAAAAGAGAAATACCAGAAGCTTCTCGCACACGTGGGGACCATCCGACGTCCTATGCATAAATCGGACGGCTCTGAGTGTGTGGAGAGAGGGGGAATTACAGTACCGGTAAAAGAAAAACGCGGCGATTTTTACTTTCGCCTTGCCTTTTATCCGTGGACTTCCTTTTTAAAAGGCGCTTCTTTTCTTTGCCGCTTCTCCAATCCCCTCGCCTCTCTTGTGTTGGTTTTCTTCCTTCTCTCTCCTCTCTCTCTCTCTCCTTCGGGCGTGTTGGATCCGTGCGGGCGGCGGGCGGCGGGCGGCCATGGCTACGGCGCAGGCGGTAGCGAAGGGGAGCGTGGTGTCGCCGTGCGGCAACCGGGCTGCGGGGCTCCTCGGCCGGCGGAGGGGCGCCGTGGCGGCGCGCATGGCGTCGTGCGCGCCGGCGGCGGTGCGGATCGGCAGGAAGAGCCCGTTCCTTGGCGGGAGGCTGGCGGTTGGGCCCAGGAGATCGAGGCCCGTGCCCCGGAATCTCGTTGCGTCGCCGGTGCAGGTGGATTGACTACTCCGTAGTAATTTTTTTGTGTTGCCTGTGGGGTTTTCCCATTTGTTTTTGCGGTTCTTTTACCCCTTTCCGGTGATAAAATTGTTGAATTATTCTACTTTTCGAATCTCAGACGCTTGAATTCCTATATTTAACCCTTTTTTCGTTTTCCTCACTTTTTTTTTAAATATCGACTTCTCTAAAAAAAAATTTGTTTTTCGGGTGTGCTAATATGGTATGCTGGTTTGTTTGCGGCAGATGACCCTTACGATTGGGAAAGCCATGAAGTGGTGGGAGAAGGGACTGCAGCCCAACATGCGGGAGATCGAGTCCGCCCAAGACCTCGTCGACTCCTTGACCAACGCCGGCGACAGACTCGTCGTCGTCGACTTCTTCTCCCCTGGCTGCGGCGGCTGCCGTGCCCTTCACCCCAAGGTAAAAAAAAAGGAACAAATAACTCAAGTTCAGCGTTCTATGTTGAAAAAATTGCGATGTTCTGAAAATTTATTCTCTTATGTAGATTTGCCAGTTTGCGGAGCAGAACCCAGATGTGCTGTTCTTGCAGGTGAACTATGAGGAGCACAAGTCTATGTGCTACAGCCTTCATGTTCATGTCCTCCCGTTCTTCAGGTTCTACAGGGGAGCTCAGGGCCGACTCTGCAGCTTCAGCTGCACTAACGCAACAGTAAGATCCTGATCTGGCCTTGTGCTCTTTCTGTGCGTTATTGCTTATGTTGCTTCTTGGAATTGTCAAGGAACACACAAACAGGATTCAGAAACCAAATGCTCCAGCTGTCTTGTTTGGACATCGTAGAATTAGACCCTCATGTGAAGCCAAACGTAGGGGGTCGGAAATTTTGTGTGCGTGTGTTGAAAAGGTTCTCCCAAACTTTACCGATCAAGGCCTTAGAAGTTAGGAAGTTCCTCCATCTAGGGTTACTACGAGCTTAGTGATACTAAAAAAAGAGTAAAATTCACAAACCACTGTTTTAGACCATAAGTAACAAAAAAACCACCAGGTTTTGTGATTCCTTTCACATAACACTAGGTTTTGAGGTAAAGGTAAACAAAAAACCACCCCATCCCACCGCAATTCAATGATCATCTCCGCAAATGATTTGCTTCTTACCACATAAAACGCCGGAAAATTTAATCATTTGCCACTCTTATGAGTCCAGTGGCAACAGATTTGCCACTCTGGCCCATTGTCAGTGACTCAGGTGACCCCACATGTAAGTGACAGAGTGAATTGGTCAATCTTAAGAGTGGCAAAAAATTGAATCTCCCTTTTTGTTATCTATAGCCTAAAACATGATGGTTTCTGAAATTTACTCTAAAAAAATCGAATCTTGATACTGAATCTGACCGAACACAATGATGATCACGTTGTTTACCTCTCATTGATGTATAGTTTTGTTTCCAACCGGGATTTTGTTGCCTAATTCGACACATAAGCTTAGATTAAATGTGGTATGAAGTGTCATTAACTATTACTCTTACTATTTGATAAGGTACTTATTATAGTGGCAACTTCTTTATGCAGATTAAGAAGTTCAAGGATGCGCTTGCAAAGCACAAACCAGATAGATGTAGCATTGGCCCAACTAGGGGGCTTGAGGAGTCGGAGCTGTTGACCTTGGCCGCGAACAAGGACCTGCAGTTCACCTACACCAAGCAGCCAGAACTGATTCCGAGCGGAGATGTCGCCGTCGCTGCGGAGGTCAGTGCTCCTGAGACTCCAAGGCTTCCTCCACCCGCGAAACCGTTGGTCAAGCAGGGCTCTGGGGAGAGGTCCTTGGTCTCATCAGGAAGATGAGATGTGATGATGGCCATGATGATCATATCCCTCGATTCTGTACAGTTTCTTGATTGTTCTTGAGTGTACCAGGTTGTACCTTCTCATGGTTGTAGAGTGCAGGCTAAAGTTTTTTTTGCTTGTGAAGCCTGCCCTCCTGCCCGCTAGAAGCGTAGTCGTAGTGCCAGCGAGTGGTGTGGCCGTGGAGCCCCTGCTAGTTTGCTGTATGCTATTTTGCTAGGTAACTGTTACGAATTGTCGTGGATGTGTTGCTCTTTTGCTACACCATTTAGTTTTGCCCCTCTTATTCGAGATATCTTTGGTGCTAGTACTTTGCAAATCTTAATTCTGGTCCTAGTATGTGTGGTGAAATTTTGTGGTGCTTAAAGATGGTTGGTTGTCCAACGTTGTGTGCTGTGATATCTGGATCAGGATGTTGAACTGAGTTTGTGGCCTTAAAAAAATGTTGTTGGGAGTGCATGGTAGGTTCTTGCTTTGGCCTTTGGAGGTCAGGAATCAGTGGGTTGCTTTTTGGCCTCTGGGGTTCGGGAAACAGTGGGCTTCGCGGTTGCTCTTGGTTGAACTGTGAAAAAGGTTGTCCTGACGAACTAGATAGGGTGTCGATTCATCAATTGTCCACGGACTTTTAGCAAGATTCCTACTAACCTTAAGGGGACAGCTTGGAAGGGACTGTATAAAACTAAAAGGGATAGTTATAGAGAACATAACTACGTAACAAAGCAAAAAAGTTACTTATTTAAAGATAGAAGTACTCGATAAGATATTAGAGGCCAAGTTATTTCTTAGCATTTCAGGGCCTGTTCTTTTTGGCTGCGGTTTACAACTTTTGGCTGAAATTTTTGAATTTAGGCTGTTTATGGTACAGATTACGGAGAGACCGATACTCACTTGTGATTTTGGCTCATACAGATGTTGGGCTTTTAACGTGTACTACGTTTAACTTATAGATCCCGTCTTGAGAAAATCCTCCGTTTGAAAGTTAGGTACTGTAGCAAAAGCCAAAAGCCACCCGGCTTATCATGTGCCGAACACTTGTATAAGAAAGAATTAGAGTCCTAAAAAATTCTAAGGGGTTTTGACTTTTGAGAGAGCAACAATTCTTTATGCTGTTTTGAAGTTGTGCTTAGAATTTGTATTCGACTTCATTAAATCTTCTCTCTCGTAGTAGTTGCTTCAACATTGATATTTTTTGTTCTTTTTACGGGATTTATCTTCTTTTTTGTACTATGTATGCTTGTGCCGTATATCACAAACTCTAATCTGATCTAGGGCCTGCTGCATATAAGAATATGTATCAGTGTAACTAGTGGTATCAGAATTAAGATTGGATTAATCTGATTTATGAGAAAGTAAAACATAAGATGTCATAAAATCAAGATCAATGTCGGCGATGCGGAATCAAGTAAAGAAAATTGACGGTTGAGGAACTTTTATCGATTTCCAGCAAGAACTAATCGATGCTCTTGAAAGGGACAAACTGGAAAAAAAATGCCTGACGAAGGCTATAATGTGATAGAGCGAAAGGCTATCAATACAATCTATCTATGTCTCTCTAATAAGGTAATGTACTTGATGATCAAGAAAAATTCGCTAAAAAAATTATGAGGGCTTAAAAGAATTGTATATAGCAAAGTCATTAACAAATCGGTGGGTGTTGAAGATACGCATGGAGGAAGTTACATGGCTTGTTGAGCATTTCAATGTCTTCAACAAGTTTATCATATAACTAACTAGTGTGGATGAGAAAATTGAGAAGAACGACAAGGTTATCGTATTGGCATCATCTCAACCACCATTATAGGAGCAACTAATGATGAATATTCTTGGGAAAACCACTCTTAACTTCAATGAGGCAGTTGCATATGTATTGGAGGCGGAGTCCTTGGAAAAAAAACATTAGAAGCTTCATCCTCAGGTGATGAAGCATCGGTTGCAATAGGTATTGCAGTTGGAAGCAAAAGTCAAAGGAAGAAAAAGGGCAAGAGCAAAGGTATATGCGTATGCCATTTATGTAATGAGGAAGGTCACGTGTTAAAAGATCATCCGAGTTTGAAACAAATAAATGATGCATGCTCAGTAGCGATCTCGAAGGGTGATTCAAACATACTAGTTGTCAGTCAGTCAAGTACTTCTAATAGATGGATATCTGTGAGGTCTCTTGAACTTGAAGGTTATAAGGTATCACTTCAATGTGGAGACATGTAAGTTACTTGTAAAGAGTAGGTGATCATGAAAAGTATCTGAAGCAATAGAGGATACCAATTGATGGGTACACCTAAAGGAAGGGCAACTAGTGGGGTCTGATAAAAATCTTAGACAGGAGAAGAAAATCGTGTCGTCAACGGTAGATACTCATATCTTATCTTCAGTTATGTGTGAAACTGAAAAGGCGGTTGCAAAATCTAGCAGACGCAAAGACGAAGGTGCGAACTGTCAGAAGAAGGAAAACATGGTGGGACCAAGCATGTGGTATCGGCGAGCAAGTGGAGCTTAGAGGCAGTACAAACTTATAACATAGAAGGTTGTATGAACATGAGGCGTGGTTAGTCAAACTACATAACAAAGTAACTCTGAAGTGTAGGGTCTAGGCAAATTAGTCCAAAGACTGACACACACACATTACGATGATGTGCATAAGCTCCTGTGGTCGGGCAATCCTAAAGGTGTGAGGAAAACAAAAATATATAGAACCGACTTGGAGTAAATTCTTAGAGGAGCGCAATAACTCTAACGGATAAGAGTTAATGTTAGTTTGTTGAGTATGGTGACTCATATTCTATTATTTTATGATTTAAAAATATATGCTATAAGGAGTCCTAGATGAATACTAATAGAATTAGGATTTGTAATTTCTTTTGGAGCAGAGCTAAAGGGGGCTATATAAAGCCATGAGAGGTGGTCACGGAGAACCCAAACAACTAGGTAAATAAACCACTCATCCAAAGGTAGAGGTGTATGAGAGGATTAGATGTTAGGTTATTTTTTAGCACTAGATTCTTGTATAGTGTAAGGATATGAGAGTCCTAAAAGATTCGTGATGATTGTGTGAGCGATAATCTCTTGTACGCTTTTAAAGGTGTACTTAAAGAATTTACAATCGGCTTCTCTAAAATTTCTCACATCGTGGTTACTTTAACATCTTTATTTTGGTTTTCTTTACAAGATTTATCTTCTTTAGTCTTAATATCGTACATTGTAACTGATCAAGAAGCTTCTGCGTATATGAAAGGTATCATAGTGTAACAGGGATACACGATTAATTAGGACTAGTACTGGTATTGACATACCAAATGCCTATTAGTTTGAGCATTATATACCCTGTCATCTGTTTGTTTTGCTATAGGAACATGGAATGACGATGGAAGGACATGAATTGAACTAGGAGTATGGCATACAATTGAGAAGATTATTGCATTGGCATCATTCAGTGTATGCATTCTTATCCACGCGGTGTGGCTTCTGGTTTTTCTTAATATGAATTAGATGTGACGAAAACAAGAACACGATATCTAGATCTGGCTGGAAGCCTGGAATTTCTATTTCCTGCACACCCTTGTCCGTTACAACAGATGTGTGCCTCTGGTTTCTCGAGAGATTCAGCTAATAATAGTGATTCTGGAGACTTCAGCCAGGCTCATCGAAAATATCGGATCTTGGGGTATTTTGGCGCCGTGCAACATAAAAAAATACTAGAAGTAGCCCTCGGATATATGCTATGAAATTTCTAGCTCTCTCTCTAGCACAAAACTCCGGATGGCCGACACATACGCAGTTCCGTGCCCCAGCACTGTAGCACCCGACTCATGTGGTTCAGGAGCGCATGATTCCGGCAAAACAAACAGTGGTCCAAGGCTGTATGTAGTCAAAAAGGCAGTTGTGGTTGAATACAGCAGTGGTCGAACAAGGCAGTAGTCGAACATATAGTGGTTGAACATGGGTGTGATCGAAAGCGACAGTGGTCGAAAGCGGTTGCGGTCGAAAACAGAGGTGGTCAAAAGCGGTAGCGGTTGAAAGGGCAACTGTGATCAAACAGCCATGGTCGGAGCGGCTACGGTCGTGCGCGACCGTGGTCATGAGCCACGAGGATAGGGTGGCGGCGGTCGGGGAGTTTGGCTATGCCCGAGCTTGGTGAAGTGGTCGACGGTGATCCCCTAGGTGTGGTGAAGCTCGCACGGTCGTTGACAAAGCCGGAGGCGACCCCAAGCAGCAGCGATTGCTCACTGAAGTGGCGCTGGTGCTCGGCAAGAGAGGTGCGCGATGCGGAGGATCATGCGCTCCTGGACCGCATGATTTGGGTGCTGTGGTGCCGAGGTGCGAGACTGCACACGTGTTAATCGGACGGAGTTCCATGCTTAGGGAAAGAGTCGAAAATGGCATTATATACAACGAGAGACTATTTTTGATATTATTGTGCTGCACAGCGAAAAACATGCCCAAACACTGAAAATATCTGCACAGCCGACACTACGTGCCGCGCTGCTGGACTCCAATTACAACGTCCACATTCTGATCCACTTGGTTGATGCTATCGTTATCTGTAGTCATCTTTATGTTGCAACAGTGTACTTGACGAGTATGAAATGGAATATTACCCCCTCCGAGTAATCAGAAACATCGATAAATTGACAGGAAAATATCTTGAGTTTGTAGTTTGTGCACGGACTTGTCTATGCTCTATAGCTTTCTGAGGTGAAAGTGGTGCTTAAAAAAAGGCGTACTCTATTTCATCTTTATCGTTTCGTGCTTATTTTCTACGACCTTGAAAAGTACAGAGGTATATACATATCAAGGTCTCCGTCTCCTTTTCACAAATTTGGATCGGCTACAGTCCATCACGTCTGCCGCCGGCTGCGCACCGATGGTCTACAATACACTGAGCATGCACAGTAAAAGAAGGATTCTTTTTCATTCATCAAGGATTCAAGGTATTTAGCTAGGTTATATATACTGTTGATTGAATGATCGACGGCACACATAATTCCGCCGGTGGTCGTTGAGAGGACAATCTGAACGCGTCGTGTGTAGTATACATGGCGGTAGCTGATAGGAAAAAAGGGATTCTGACGAGGGATTCAGAATAGTTTAGGATTGGACCTTTCGGCCGTGTCTTTGAATTCCAAACCTGCCAGTCTGACGCGTTTTGCATAGACACTTCAGGGATTAGAATAGTTCAGGATTGGACCTTTCGGCCGTGTCTTTGAATTCCAAACCTGCCGGTCGATCAGGTCAAGCTCTCAATCATTCATCAACTCTAGCACTCTAGCAGCACTTTCGCCCCCATTTCCCTTCTGACTCCACGAGGGGTTAAGTGCATGTGCTTAAGTGCGAAGGAAAAATCTTTACTATTTAACAAGTTTGAGTTGATGTATTTTTCTTTCTCCCTTTTCAACCGTCCGATCTAAATACTAAAATCTTGATCATCTATCTAACATTCATCTCCCTCTCTCTCATATCTAACTACCCCTCCTCTCCACTTCAATCAACAGTTAACATCTCTCACCTCCTCTTCTACCCGGCCTCTCTTGCCTCCATCCCCTCCTGCTTGAACTGTATAATTTTTTATATGTCCTATCTTTCTTGGTGATGCAAATATGTGAAACTTATATAGTTAGAAACTGATGAAAATTAACTCATCATTATTTAAATTATGCACCTGCTTCCTCTTGCCTTTTGACAATTGACCTGCACTATCTGAATGTCTGTGTGTTGTTACGGATATAAAAACTTTTAGAATATGTTTGTATGCATATTCTAAACATTTTACCACCTGTGAGTTTCTTTTAAAAATCTGTAGTAACATACGGGCATTCAGCTAGTGTAATAGGATAGAATATCAGGGATTCAGGGGTAGCTAAGGCCGGTGTGGCCGGGTTGCTGCTCCTAAACAGCATGTAAGAGCTCTAAAATTGTTGTATGTGCCAGATTGTGAACAATGCTCTGACGCTGAAACTTGGTTTAAACAAACTAATGCCCACGTGGATTTGTTTTTAGAAACAAAGGGCATTTACGGGTGTTTGTAAAAACATAATGAACGCGAACAGCAACCCCAAGCGAAAGCAAATATTGAAGCAGCGTCCAACTCTAATCTTCAGTTTATGCATGACATTTGCTTTTTGTGTGGCTCTTTATTTTCAAGAGCATATTTATTAAATTCTAAAATGGACTAAGCACGACTGTACCATGAATGCTTATGGGCTGTGTGTTGACGAATCACGAACGTACAGTTTTAGGTGGTGATCATTTGGGCTTATTTTTGGTGGCTTATGACTAAAAAGCACGGTAGCTGACTGAAAACACTGTAGCTGACAGATACTTATTTAGCATAATTAAATTTAAAAAAATTAAAAAATATTAAAAAAATATGTTAGCCCATTACGTATAATACAAACAAATACGGGGAAAAAAGAACCGGCAAAAAAGCTCAACAAAAAGCCAAAATTTCAGAAAAAGACGAAATTTATGAATAGTGAAAAATAAGCCGGAAGCTAAAAGCTGAAGCCAAAACGATCACAGCCTAACGGGACCTCAACAGCCATGATTAGGGATGGCAACGTGCTGTTCCCTTGTGGAATACCTCTCATCCCAACTCTCTATTTCGATACGGGGAGCTATTTTTCTCCCATCGCTATCGCCACCGGGTTTTGAGGGGGAACGGCCCATCAATAATCTAAATTTCAATTACATTAAAAGTAATTTTATATATTTATTGTATGATTATATAGAAATAAATAAATTTATTAATACATGAGACAGTAGAATATAGGATCGAAGATGGCAACAGAGGAGAGGTGAATGAAACCTCAAAATTCTTCCCTAAGTATTCATCAATTCTTCACTACAATAATTACAAAGTGATAAAGATTAGTATGAAAAGACAATACACAACCTAGCAAAACAAGAATCTAAAAATCCAAGAAATGAACAGCAAATCGGTAGTACCGCTATAGTACTGCACAACATTACTGGTAGTACCACGCTACAATGAATTCATCCCGATGAACAATAAAAATAACGCGATTTTAAGACCAAGAATATATGTAACTTTTGATTCGTAGATCCAAATGATTCAAAACTTCGTATACACCTTCTCTAGAATATTAAAAACCTATTCCAATCAACGATCAAGAAAATCGTTGCTAAAGTTTTGCTTTTTTTCATTTGAAGAAATGTTGCATGAAAACTGAGCAAAACCTAAAAAGGTGAATACGACTTGATCGTGGGTAGATGATGCCCAAAATGGTTCTAGATGTATTCCCACATATCACAGCAAGCTAGAACACCAAAGAAATCAAGCAAAATACTCTCGGATAACAAAATCACTAGTTGAGGTCAAAATCAAGTAAAACTAGTTTTTTTATGAACTTGCTATTGAAGTGTCTATATGGGTGGAGATTGGTTTCTAGAGATTATCTCCATCTCTTATACGTCATTAGTACAATAAGATCAAAAAGGGGAGAGAAGAGATTAAAACCAACCAAATCAAGAGCGAATCAACCAAAACATGAAAGATTCATAGAGATGAACAAATATTGATGTATTGATACTTAAGGAAGAAAGTTTTATAGCTACTCCACGTTGAAGGACAAAGAGCACACCATAAGCACTCTTTTCTCAATCCCTAACCCTAACACATGAATACTTAAGAGGAAGATTGGATAGGTAACAACAAATCCCTATCTCAACCCGTTAAATAGATGGGTCAGCCGATCACATCTAACCCCTAGTGGATGCTATCCATTTAGCACAATAGGTGAAATCCGATAACCCTACACATGGATTTTAACTCACACACTATACTTATGCACGCTTTTCAATGCACATAAGTCCGAATCCATTAAATCCTTAATCTTGATCCAACTCGATCTTCTCAGCTTTTCTTTGAGCTAAACCGCTCTTCAAAGCGTCGCTCAAGCGTTGCGGTTCTGATCTAATGTAATTTCTGATATTTTAATCAAACTACCAAAATATCATAGTAGCAGAATAAAATCTCTTCCATACCTATTCTCTAATAGAAAAATTCTCTACGGGTTACCGCTGTCAGGGCATCCCTAGCCGTGATGGATAGGCACAAGGAAAAAAGGTAAGTAGCAGTAGTACGTAGCCATCCTGCATTCGCTGTTGCCAGAGGCGAAGCCACGTTGATTCATCCGAGTGCACCGGCAACAGGGTAAAATAAATAATCAAGTTATTAGCAGCTCATTTTCACCTCTTGTGCACCACCTTAGCCCAAATACATGCACCACCCTGGCCCAAATTAAATATGTGCTGCAGTACTGATATTTGGCCCACCCAATAGTAGTCTGCAGCAGGCCAGCAGCAATGCGTAGAAGCTGTGATTGCTACGAGCGGATGGCGTACAGCAGCAAGGCGGGAACCACAAGCCGCATGCCCGCATTTTTTTCTTCGCCTCTGATCGCGTGGAAGCTACGCAGCCGCTGCCGCATCGTTTTCTTCGCGTAGAAGCTTTGACCGTGGCTCATCTCGCTGGGATCGGTGGCCTGGATCTCTGCTGGATGCCGTCCATCTCCCAGGCGGGAACAACGCGCTCGCCACCATCTCCGGCCGCCGCGTCATCATCGCTTCTGCGCGCCTCTGCAGCTCGGCTCCTTCTCGAGTTCTCGCCAGAATCGACGCCCGCGGCCCGCGGCAAGCAGCCTTCATCCGTTCAAATAATGTCAAGTAAGCTTCTGATTTCTGAATGTTTGATCGAATCAAATAATGTTTATTTTCTTCTCTTAGATTTAATATGTAGTTGAGGTTTTAAATGATGTGTACTGACAGATAAGTTTATGGAAAAATGGTTGAAAAGAAAAGCGCCAGATGGAGATGATGGTAGAAATATTGGTAATTCTCATGAACCTCATCAACAAGACACCAATGTTAGTCTTTCAACGCCAGAAGAAATCAATTGGGAGGAGGAGATCCAATTTGATCCAGGCAAAAGAAAAGAAATACGTGCTTATCATCCTAATCTTAGAGAATTGGTAAGAAGAAAATATTTGGTTAATGGACCTTGTCAACCTCGCACTGTTAGTTTTCCATGGACTCGGATTGGGGAGAGAAATAGAAGGTTTAATCCTGAATGGTTTGATGAATTTGGAAATTGGCTTGAATATAGTGAGTCCACCGATAGAGCTTATTGTTTTACTTGTTTCTTGTTTAGAGATCCCACTAAGAAGGAGGCTGGATATAAGTCATTTGTTGTAGATGGTTGGAATTGTTGGAACAATAAAGATAGATTAAAGGAGCATGTCGGTGGTGTTGGCAGCCCTCACAATGTAGCATTGAAAAAATGTGATGTTCTGTTGCAAAGAAAACAACACATTGATGTTGCTTTTCAACAACAGCTTGAGACTTCTAAGAATGCATATTTTGTTCGACTCAATGGTGCCATTGATACTGCCAGATTGCTACTAAAGCAAGGATTGCCTTTCCGAGGTCATGATGAGTCAAAGACATCCTACAACAAAGGGAACTATAGGGAAGTTTTTAGTTGCTTAGCTGAGCATGATCCAGCTTTAGCCAAGGCATTGACGGTTGATGCTGCAGACAGTAGTCTTTTGGTGTCTTCTGACATACAAAAGGACATCATTAAGTGTTTTGCAGATGAGATTTTACATTCTATCATTGAAGACATTGGGCAAGATGTATTTTGCTTACTAGTTGATGAGTCTAGAGATGTCTCTTGCAAGGAGCAAATGGCTGTGGTGTTCAGATATGTGGATAGTTGTGGGCTTGTGAAGGAGAGCTTTGTTGGGCTTGTTCATGTGAAAGATACGACTTCTTCTAACCTCAAGTCATGTATTGATTCTCTATTTGCTAGATTTAAGCTGAGCTTGAAGCAATTGAGAGGCCAAGGATATGATGGTGCTAGCAATATGCGAGGTGAGTTCAATGGCTTACAATCATTGATCATGAGGGAAAATAGTAGTGCATATTATGTCCATTGCTTTACTCATCAACTTCAACTAGTGGTTGTAGCTGTTGCTAGAAAGCATACAGGCATTGCAGAATTTTTTAGCAAGATTTCTACCTTGTTGAATGTGGTGGGTGGATCTTCAAAGAGAAGGGACATGATTAGAGACATTAATCTCAAAGAAACTAGTAAGGCCTTAGGTTGTGGATTACTTAAAACTGGGACAGGATTGAATCAAGAACAATGTCTTCAAAGACCCGGAGATACTCGTTGGAGTTCTCACTATAAATCTCTTAGAAGTTTAGTTAACTTGTTCCAAACAATTATCAAAGTGCTAGAATTTGTGGAAAATGAAGACAAGGATGGAAAGGCAAGGGGTGTTCTTGTGTACTTCCAATCTTTTGAATTTGTCTTCTATTTGCATCTCATGTTGACCATTTTAACTATCACAAATATCTTGTCAACGGCATTGCAACGGAAAGATCAAGATATTGTGAATGCTGTTAATTGTGTGAGATCTACTAGAAGCCATTTGGAACAGGTTAGAAGAGATGAGTGGGACAAAGTACTTGGAGAAGTGTATGCATTTTGTGATGAACATGATATTTCCAAGTTGGAAATGGATGAAGCTTATATTGATCCAACTAGGCCTAGGAAAAAAACAGGAATTACCAACAAGCATCATTTTCATGTTGATTGTTTTAATGAAGTTCTTGATTGGTTGCTACAAGAGCTTGATAGTCGCTTCAATGAGACTACCTCTCAATTGCTTCTATGTTCAGCTGCATTCAATCCAAGAGATTCATTTCATGATTTCAATGTGGATAGTTTGATAAGCCTAGCTAAATTATATCCAAGTGACTTTGATTCTGTGGAATTGAGAGAACTTAACACTGAACTTTGCCTTTATATTGCTGATGTGCAACAAGATGATAGATTTGTCAACATACAAACCATTGCTGAGCTTTCCCAAAAAATGGTAGAGACAAGGAAACATCTCACCTATCATTTGGTTTATCGACTTTTGAAGCTAGTACTTGTATTGCTGTCGCCACACCTACGCTTGAGAGGTGCTTTTCAGCCATGAAAATTGTGAAAACATCTTTGCGCAATCGTATGGGCGATCAGTACATGAGTAATAGTCTCATTTGCTATGTGGAGAAACAAAAAATGTTGAAAGTTACTAATGATGTTGTAGTGGATCGCTTCAAGAAAATGGGACATCGCAAATACTAGGAGGTAACATATTTCTTTCACTTTTTTACCATTATCCAATTCTTGAATCCATCTTTTCCTAACAATGTTTAACCATCTAATTAGCACTTTTTTATAGGTCATCATCTCATCAAGGGCCTGGGTTTCATGATGTATTTTGCCATGACATATGATATTTTGTTGCTGTTTATTTATATTAATTATTAATACCATGAGATTCTTCATTTTGGTAAGCATTCCTACAACTCTAACATTACTATACTACTTTGCCATTGTATGCGTTAGATCATAATTACATGTGTATATTGAAGTGTGCACTCGGGTCCTTCGTGCTCTAGCTTCGCCCCTGGGTGTTGCCATCTGCATATCGACAATCAGACGACGATCCACGTGCCTCGAGCAACAGACGATGGTGAGAGCCCATTTTTGACACGGCTAGCTCCTCTACGTGTTGCGAGCAAGAAGAAGCGGTCGATCCAAACAAGCCCCGCCTAGCTCTCGCGACGCGTCTACTCGGACACTCGCAGAGGCTCGACGCCACGGCGCGGGGGAAGACCCGGCCGGTGGCGTGGCCGCCGCAACTCGATCGCAGCCATCCCGTCAAAATCAACGACGCGACGGGCGCGCGGTCTCGCACGCCGGACCCACCCACGCGTCCGTCCGTGTGCAGGAGATCGGCGAAAAGAAAAGGGCGCCGAACCACCGTCGCCACGTATCCCGCGCGCGCCGGTTATCACGGCGATTTGTTCGCCGAGGCTTGGAGCGCGCGTACGTACGACGGCCGCGCGCACGGGCCTGGCGCTGAGCGGTTCGCCGGTCTGACCTCTTGTTCCACCGAATCGAGTCGCTACTGAACGCTCGACAGCCCATGGGTGGGTCTGTGGTCGTAGGCGGGGGTTTAGAGCTGCCCAAATCGGCCGTGTTTGTCGGGCCGGCCTGAAGCCGGATATTATTGGTTCGATCAAGACGCAGCCCGGCTTATGACAGCAATGAGCTTGGCCAACGGCCCATAATAGCAATGAACTAGGGCTACAGCACAATTTGATTCCATGGGTCGTGCTCGGCCGTCACCTTGGCCCAGTATGTTGGCCCAGCACAGCACGATACAAATAGTATTGGACCAAGTACGGCTTGTTAGACACGGTAGCTCATTTAGTCTATTAGTCACACTTAGGGTGCCTTTGGTTGAGCTTTTGAGAGCTGTTTTTGCTTCCAAAAAGCCAAAAGCCAACCAAAGGGGTGGAAACCGTAAGTCGCTTTTGAAGCGAGATACTTTTAGGTAGTCTGATTTTGAAAGCACATTGGATCCTCGCTTTTGGCTTTACGCTTCACGCTTTTGAAATGGTGAAAATAGAGAGTCGTTTCACAGTTGTTTCAAGGAAAATAGAGATAGGAGGTAAGTTTTATACTTGTTTGAACCAAACAACTTACACGACTTTTCCACACCCACAACCTCAAAGACTTTTCCACACCTCACACTCACAAAGAGCTTTTTCATAAGCCACAGCTCAACCAAACACACCCTTAGCCTGTTGGACATGTTTGGCCCATTAGGCACAGTAGGTATGGTCCGTTTAGCATGATTTTAACCTTTTAAGCACATAATTGTCGGATTTTTGAATTTCCTAGCTATTTATAGTCGTTTGGGAGTTTTTAAATATGAAAAATTAAAAAAAAATCCTCCACTCTATTCTCCAAATTTTCTTGAGAAAATTTCGATCCATTTTGTGATAAGTTGACAAAATTCAAAATATTTTTGCCAGAAATCGAATATTTTGAAATCCGTCTACTGTCAAGAAAAGAGATAACAATACTAATTTTCATATATTTTTATTGTTCTTATTTTTCTTTGTTATGATGTAAAATAGATAATGGTGCATTTTGATAATTTTCATGTGAGTGATTTCGGAATTTCACCAAAGGATCTTGCATCATTCGGGAATAAAACGACTCCATCACTACCTCAAAGGGGAGACATGCAATACCATCGTCAGACTCTACGAGTGCCGCTGTGTCTACAAGCACTAAAGTAAAGAGATCTAGACGTAATACATCAAAGGTATGGGTAGATTTCGATAAGATAATGAAGCGAGACAAAAATGAAGCTCAGGTAAGATATATTGTTCATAAAATGTATCATCATGAATTATATGCAAAATCTATAGGTGGAATGGGGACTTAATCAAACACGCCCAAAGATGTAAAAAAACAAGGGATAATCATGAGGTAGATGTGGCTGTAGTACAAACCCGATGGTACGGTAAGTTGTTGGGATTATAGTCTCGAGGTAGTTTGAGAATCTCGTTGTCATTTAATTGCCTCATAGGATCTATCTTTACACTTTGGTGAGTCTAAAGCGTTTGAAAACTACATTAATACTGAACATAATCCTAGATTTTCTTTAGTTTCTAGACATACAACAATTCAAGATTTAGTTAAACACTATAATAATAGTCGTGCTAAACAAAAGAACTCTTTGAGATCTATACATTTTTAGTTATCTAGACCTCGTACATATGGAGTGGTCGGGCTACAGATAATTATCTTAGTGTAATTGCTCATTATGTTAATGATGACTAGGTAATTGAAAAGAATTATGGACTTTAAACTAATTAACGTAGTATATACGGGTAAGAGTATTGTAGAATGTATTATCAAAGTTGTAAAATGTTTTGATCTTACAAATAAATTTTTTGCAATTACTTTGGATAATGCCACAGCAAAATCTAGGGCAATGAATATTCTCACTCCGTTATTTAGTATATATGCCGAATCCTTCTTGCTACATCAGGATGCGCATGCCATATTACTAATCTTATAGTTAAATATGGTTTAAACATGTTGGATCCGCATATTTGAAATTTTCATGGTGCAATATATTACCTAAATCATTCTAAACAACGAATAACAGTATATAAGAATTTTTGCATTGTGATGAATGTATGTCCAAAAAATTTTTGTTTTGGACATGTCAGTAAGATGGAACTCTACTTATATGATTCTATATAACCTTTTACGTAAAAGAGCATATATTCTGATTTTATTCACACACGCTATCACAGTCATGACGACAGCACACTATTGACTAAGCAGCATTGGTATGTCGCTGAAAAGTTACTATCATTTTTGGAACTTTTTTATGATTTCACTGTTGCTTTATCCGAAGTGTATTATTTAGCATCTCCTTTAATTGTGGATCATATTCTTGCGAATGTGATAGTTTTACGAAAGGCTATTTGTGCTATGAAAACTAAATATTGAAAATATTAGAAAGAGATTATATATTTATAAGCATTTGCATTTATTTTAGATCACAGAGCTAAAATTCAAGGATTCACTAATGTTCTTGCACTTTTGTGTGCGTCTGTAGGGATAGATTATTATCACTATGCAGAGATATATTATTATAAATATTTTTTAGATGTTCATACTAAATTGTTCAATGTTTATCAAAAGTACAAACTAAAGTTTCAGAGAGATCACTTGCAACAATCTCCAACAACATCCACCATAGGTAAGAAGAAAACCATGTGGGGTAAAATCTTTGATGCACTAGATTCCTTCAGAAGATAGTGTTCTACAACTCGTCAAATACTAGAGCAATACATAGCCCTCGTAGCAGTGGCGAACTATTCACTTTTATGGACAGCGATATGCTGATCACCTGGAATAAGATTTCAATATTTTGGAATAGTGGCATGAGCATAAGATAACATATCCAATGCTACCTATATTAGCACGAGATACGTTAAGTGTTCCTGTCTCAATGGTTTCTTCCGATTCTACTTTTAGTCTTTTTAGAAAAAATATTAGAGAAGAGAAGAACAAGTCTCACGAGAGATATTGTGGAAGTAATTTTAATAGTAAAAGACTAGAAGCAAACTGATTCGCAAGTTCAACACTCTGTGGAAAATAGAGAGTTGGTAGACACATTCACCAATCTATATCTGTATCTAGACGATGACACTTAGAGCATTAATGTACATATATATTTTCTTATTTTTTTACATATACTGCCGAGATATAGACCTACTTTTGTTCCAGGTTGCCGCCATATTCGCTGGATCATGCGCCGCCTGATTACATGATTATCGAAGCAACTCCTCCACCATGTTGGATTAAGACTCAAGGGTTGTTTTGTTCCCCGTTCTCCTGCAATGCATGGGACTGGAGTCTTACTCGCGCGGGCGGCAAGGGCCTTCACCATGTTGATTAAGACTCAAGTGTCGAAAAATTATGTGCGATGCCATTTTGGACCTCTAAGCAGGCCATCAAGGCCCTTGCCGCCCTCGCGAGTCGTCGGCGTGTGCACAAGGTGGCCGGGGCCGGCGATACCTTCGGCCTTTGGAGAGTGGAGGTAGACCAGGAGGGGCTGCCAACTGCGGAAGCGAAGACCATGCGACCCTGTCGCGGTGAAGCGTAACCGGGATGTCGGACGCAGACCGGGAACACGTCCGCTTAAGGCCTGCTTGGGAGCTTCGTAATCTTTATGCGTTTGAAAATTGAAAAGCATGTAATTTGTTGGACATAAGAAATCCCGTCGGATTTCGTTGTATTTAAGTTACCCTTGTAATAGCTAGTACATGGTGTTTGGATAGTAAACAGGAAACCAACGTGACAACCAAAACGCACAACATTCAATACTGTATCTTCTTGTAACGCCCCTGTTTCCAGGGGCGTATACGGACACGGCATTCCGCAACTATTCACGCATGAACAGTTATGGAACGTCGCGCAAGAGTATACCATTGCATGCTTACAACAAAAATCCAGCATATATTTTACATATGGATTAACATCCATTTTTCCACAGCGGGGCGTGCAAGCCTAAAGCATACTTACATCACAAAAACTCCAAGATCCGCTTGAGCGCGGCCAAGATCTAAAGCCACGGATCCTCGACGAAGAAGCGATCCTCAGAGGCGTCCTCGACGGGGAGACCTTCACCTTTGTCTTGATCCTCTAAAGAGTGGATTAAGCAAGCCGTGAGCCAAACAACCGGCTCAGCAAGTACCAAAGGGACTTTAACTTACTACATGCACGGATTAACAAAGGAAGGGAGTATATTTGGTTTATTAACTTTGGGTGGATGCAGTTTTATTTGCAAACATTTTGATAAAACGGACCCAAAACTACTCCTTAAGATCTCAGGGATTTTCAGGAAGAGTTAATTAACCAACCTAAATAAGTTAAACATTTACAAAAACTACTTAAGCTTCGCTGTTGGAATCACCCAAGTGACACAGCTCCATTAACCGGGAGCACGGCGTATTCGAATACCATTTATTTGACTCTGCAGAGTTTGCTCAGCTTTCCCACACGATTCCTTAACCCTCATGACTGAGTTAAGAAAGCCAGATCGTTTCACTGCTTATCTCTTTATATAGGCTCTACCCGGTAGAATTCACTCGGGTCTGGCACAATAAACTCCCGTCCGCTTCGAGTGAACTCTACCGTTGTTAGGCACCCGCAGTACGGCCTACCTAACCTCGCTTTCTCAACAACAAGCCTTTACAATACCTGTAGAGTTTCAATTGAGTTGAGCAGCTACTAGACCAGTGTTGACAAGTCAACTCCTGTGGTTGAGCGATCACTATGTCATTTGCTCAGCGTAAGGGTCTGGTTCTATATTCTCACATGGTCCGCAACCTTGCCAGGCCCGAGTCCCAACCTAGGGTAAGCGGTGGGCGAAAGCCGTCTCGCGGCGCCCCACAACACCCTTACCCTAACTTCAATCCTAGGGTAAGAGGTGGGCGAAGACTAACTCGTGAGCTCTTCCCCAACCCTTACCCTACCTTGTGCACGCCGGCACTCTCCGCTCTAGGGCACGGTGTCCCATACCACCCTACCCTAGAGTCGGGTTTGCAAATTCTATTGGCCCGCAGCCACAACCTTATCAGTATAAGACTTTGCATGATGATAATAATAACTTACAGTTATCTAGATTAACAGATAATTATTTCTAGGGTTACCAAGGCATGGCTACAAGTTTAACATGGCATTTGTCGGTAGTAGGTTTAACTATATAACATGTTATTCTAAACATTTTATTTTAATTTTTGAACTAACATTTCAGAACTAGCTCAATGTAAATAGCATAATAACATAATTAAATAACATAGGTGGCAACATGATCAAAGGATTTGGGACTTACCGACAATCCGGATGATCTCAGCTAGCTCGAACGTAGAAGCTCCTGGGTCCTGAAACTGCACTTGAACTTCCGGGATCTTCGAAACTAGCGCAAACACATAAAAGAAATAAGTCCGGCTTGAAACTATTCAAGCAAGGGAAAATAAACTAATTAAAAAGAAGTAAAATGCATAAATCTCCAAATGGGGAATTTTAGGAATTTATCTGGGATGAATCTGGAGGAATGGAGGCCAAAAATGGGTTCAGAACATTATTTGGACCAAAGTGGTGAAATTTGGGGATTTTTGGGATTTTCTGTGATTTTCTAGGATTTATTTGGATTTTCTGGGATTTTGGAAATGATTAAATCTCTGGAAAAATGGTTTAAACAGTGATGGGCCGGCCCGGGCGCTACAGTGCGGCCTGGGGGGAAACGGTCGGCTCGGCCGCTCAAACCGTGCGACCCACGGGAGGGCGCGCGTGCGCGGTGACGCAGTCGGAGGCCGCGCCCGATCAGAGCGTGCCCACGCGGCCGGGATGGCCAACGCGTGGCGGGGCGGACGGCAGCGGAGCGGCAAGCGCGGGCAGCCCAGATCAAGGCGGGGAAGAGGGATCGGACGGCTGGGATAGTAGGGAGATGGGTGAAGCGGTATGGGAGGATCCGACGGTGGAAGAGGGCAGAGTTTATGAGGATCGGACGGCGGAGGGCGGGCGACCATCCGACGCTTAAAAACAGACGGCAACGATCGGATCCGAGGGCTGGGATGCGTCCACGTCGCGGGGAAGAGGGAGTCGTCTTCCTCCTCTAGCCGCTACAGTACCCCCGGGGCAGGGATACGGTGGCGACTGCGGCCTGGACGCCAGGGGGTTTGCCGGCGGCAAAAGAGGGTGCCAGAGGGGAGGGCTCACTACGGGGAACCCATTTTGGGCGGTTGGAAGGCAAGGGGGCCAATGGAGATGGCGGGAGGGAGAAGGGAGTGACTCGGCTCATCGACGGCGATAGGGGTCCCCGGCGGCGAGAGAGTCCAATCGGCGGTGGCTACACCGATAAGGGAGTGTGAGGCTCACAAAGGAGGCGGCGGTTCAAGTCGGAGAGCTTCCTGGTGAGCTGGCCACGGGAGAGGTGGTTCGGCCGGCAGTGAGCAACGGTGCTGGAGCTCCACGGGCGTCCACCTGGGCAGGGTCATGCACCAAAGGGATCAGGGGAGAAGTGTGAAGCTTCTGGCGAATGCAATTGGGAAATGAGGGGGAAATGGGGAAGATCCGCTCACGGGTGTCGCCGGCGCAGGGGAGGGCGGCGACGGCGGTGAGGGCGATGAAACTTCGATTGGCTGCCCCTAGGGACTCTCGGGGGTGGGAGGAGGTGAATGGGGGTGTTTGAGAGGCTCGGGAAGCAAGGGAGCCGAGGGATGGGGTTTTATACCCGAGCGGGGAGGCGGAGCCTTAGGGGAGAAGGCAACGGGCGGTGGCGCGGGAGTCAACCGAAGTGACGGGCAGTTGGGGGGCGTCTTCTCCACGGGATGGAGCCGTGACCGGGGCTGGCAAAGCCGTAATGGCGATGGACGGCACGGGGGGCAGGTGGAGCTGATAAGTGTGAACAGATTAGATCAAGGTAGAGCAACCACAGCACGAGCAGTGGAATAGAGCCCCAAATCCAGCACGAATCACGACTGGGGAGTGGGATTACCTCTGCTCTAGAGAAGAAGCGGTGAGAGAGAGCCCCGCACAAGAAACGTCACTTGGAGCTGACTGGAGCCCGGCGGCGACGCGAGGCAATTGCGGGTGCTCGTCGCGAGGCAAATCTTCTGAGGTCTCGTCGAAGACAGGACGACAAGACGCTGGGGATCTCGCCGCTGCCGGCAATGAGCGCGCCCTCGCGTCTAGGGTTCCTCACCTAGAGTCGAGGATGCGAGTCGAGTCGCTCGACTTGCGAGTCCGATGTTTGTCCCAGACTCCAAGCAGATTTATTTTTTACTCTATTGCAAATGGCCGGACCGGATGTAATTTTATTAGTTACCGGCCCGTCTAAATAGATTTTAACAGTGCAGCCCAAAAAGGTTTTGGTGTCGAAATTTTACACTGGCTTTGAGCCCAAAACCAAACTTCCAACCATGCCCTCCGGGAGATTGGGCTGGTGAGCTCAGGCCCAACCCAATCCCAAGCTTATCGATGGGTTCCACTCGGCTGCACGATGCCGAACGCACGGAGTAAGGGCCTGTTTGGTTGGTGCCTAAGCTTGTCATGTCTAAGCTTAGGCAATGTGTGGCTGCCACAGAAAGTGTGGCTAACAAAATCGAAGCCACACTTGTGGCAAAGTTTGGCAAGAAACTGAGTCTATGACGTGTGGGGACGGGTGCTAAGAAAGTGTGGCATGCCACAGTTGCGTCAGTGAACCAAACAGCTACCTAAAAACTGTGGCACGCATAACTTGTGGCTAGGCAACTTCTAGTCATGAACCAAACAGGCCCTAATACAGCCATGGCGAAGTTTGGAACAGGTGGCCGCCAGTTAAGAGCAAGTACAGTAATGCTGACTAGGTCACCTCTAGCGAAATTCACATCAACACAATCCTAAATGGAAGAAAGAGAAAAGAGGAGAGAGACAAGCTGTCCCTCATACAAGAGGTGACCTCTAGCACATCATACGAGGAGAGATAGGCAAGCTACCCCTCATGCAAGAGGTGACCCCTGATATATTTATGCAAGTATTAAATGTTTGAGTGCTTTAGTAGAGGTAACCTCTACTCAACTTATTGTATTAGCTACCTTCACCATAAGAGCAAGGCTAATAATACAGCCTTCAGCTGGCTGTATGGACACTTACAGTCCACTTATCAGCTCATTCATATAGTAGTTTACAGCCAGCTGAAGGCTGTATGACCCACCCCTTTCTCTCACAAAGTTTCTTGGTTCTTGTGCTTTAGCTGGCTGTAAACTTACAGCCCACCTCTCTTCTCTCTCTCCACCTCAGCATACAGCCTACTAACAGCCTCTTATTATACTTGCTCTAAGCCACTTGTACTCTTTTTTGTTTATTTGGCTAGTCTTAGATGTGGCAGCTACCTCTTCTATTAAATTTGCTCTAAATGGATGAATTAGCTTGGTTGATTCCCAAGGAGAGCGGTGTGAAAAATTCCAGGAGGCCTATGTCGTGTTAACCTCTAGCGAGAGGTACGCGTGACTCGTTTCAGCTTAATTTTGAAACTTCCACGATAAGCCGCTGCTCCTCACAGAATGGCCGCTCTAGGAAAAGATTGGGAAACAAGGGCGGACGGAGCCGTCTGGAATGACCCGTTCACGAGAAGCCAGTACCGGGGAATTAATGAAGTCCCGCCTGCCGTGTTACGTGGAATAATTAACTGACCGCGATGTCGGTTGACCACTTTGACCCCGACGAGCAGGCTAAGTTCAGACACGTACTGCTGGTGCTTCTATCGTTTTTTGCTGGGGCGCTGCTAGGAATTGATGTCCGATCCGGGGTCCGTTTTCGGACGCTCGCCTATAATAATTTTTATCATATTTATAATATTTGTTACTTATATTTACAATATTTTTTTGTACGTGTTGTAACGTCCTATGGTCCAAATTAGTTTAGGCATAACCTTCTTCTAGATAAGTCACGCATACATTGCAATCCGTTTACACTTTTGTCTCTACTTCACGTAAAACGGTTAACCGGAGGTTGTTACCATTGGAAGCACTAGGCTTATATGTTAGTGTAGCTTCTCAAGTCAAACTAGTAAGGTGAGACTAATCCACACCCTCATGTGTACACACAAATAAGAGCTATCATGGGTCTAATTTTACGTGGGCCGAGTGCCACACATGTTCTTCTTGCAACGTTTTTTTATTTCGTGTATACAATCGACTTTTGTGTTATATATTTTTATTGCATATGTTGATTAAAATTATTGCACATATTATCTAAAAATGTCGTATCGGAGCATACGATGCAAGCACTCACATCCTTCTTTCTTTTTATTGTTACACATATAACTGAAAAATGTTACATACATAGATGACAAATATTGCGGATGGAAATACTCTTCGTTTTTTATGTTCAAAATATAGACAAAAAATATTACAAATATGAAAAAAAAAATTACAATCAAGCGTCCGAAGAAATGGCTAGGAATCGGACATCCCTTTTTGCTGACCCCAACGAGAAGAATGCGTGCGTCTAGAAGCCCATCAAGCAGCCATCGCGTCATAGAAAGGATCTTTGCAAGGTTGTCAGAATCTCGATTCTATCATACAATTCTAAGATTTTACGATCTAAAATGATTCTATGGTAGAATCTTAATATTCTTACGATTCTACCTAACTTTTTAATAGGATCATGATCAAAAATTTTATACGATCCTACTCCATACTATCGATTTTATTATAAATAATTACTTGTATACTTTCTTTTAATTCAAAATTTTAACTTTTATCTTTTTAAGCTCACTATAATTATCGTAAAATAACACATGATCTTACCTTTACTCTACAACTTGTAAAGAAAAGTTCAAAAGACAATTTTAAAAACACAGTAGTGTTATAATACACTGTAGATTTTTTAAAATATTTCTTTGATGGAATCAGGTAAAATCTTATATTCTACATCAATTCTACGATTTAGGATCCTACCAAAGAACTTCTGATCTGATTCAGGATCACGATTTCAAAAACCTTAGATCTATGCACCATTTGTACTTTACGTGGCCATCTAACTGAAAACGACTGGATTATCCGTCCCCTGTTACGCTATATTTATTCATAGTCCACGATATGTATAGAATAAGAAAACACTAAATATAAGAAATACTTATGAGAAATAATTATACATATCTCTATTAAATGATACACTACAATCACTTAACCCCTTTCAAACCATTTAAGTAGAGGTAGATATAGAAAAATTATAATATCTATACTTTATATTCTCTCGATGGATAAATATATTAAAACCGATGCTCATGTGGCCAAGGACAAATACAGCGAAGCAAAGGGAGTAGGTTCTTTGTACCGTGTTACTCCCTCTTTTACCTGTTTAGGACATCGACATAGTTTTGAAGTATATTTTTGTGATTAATCTGCTAATATTATTTCAATGTGACATATCTAAATACTTTTGTATATATTAGTAGTCAAATTTTTAAAATATGCAAGAAAAAAGAATGTGCTAGAAAATCTAAGATATTGTCATGAATCCACTGGGATCCTAATTATGACTGAATAATCAGCCATTTGATGCCATTACTTAAAGGCATATCGCTAGCTAGTTAGTAATTTTAAAACTAAACAAGAAGATAACTGGTTGGTTCTTTTCAGTAGCGGCTGATGGCTTTTGGTCCTAGTGAGAGCTCTTGTACGAATGAACCGAATGCCGATAAGCCTTAAAAGTTACTGTAGCAGTCATAGTGTGTACTATAGCAATCGTGCTCGGAAGAGTAGTCGAAGCAGCCGTGGTCGAGGCGCAGGCGTCTGAGTAACGGCTGAGTTAATAAGTTGAGTAAGTCTTTCAAGTAGTGCGCGATATGTGCGTAAGTTGTAGAATCGTGGCAGGTAAAATCAGATCACAACATCTTTATAATCAGTTTGTTGATACAAGAGTGAATAATAGAGAAAAGAGAAAAAACGACATAAGTCAAGATCAAGTCCGTCTTCTCCGACAAGACCGAAACGCTCACGGAAAACCGGATGGAGTTCCGGTGCGCTAGCGTGCACGGCGGCGACTTCAGCGAGACCGACGGCGGCGAGGAGAACGGGCATGCCGTGACAGGTAAGCAAATTTCAGTTATTCGGTTGTAAATTAACGTTAAGCCTGCGGCATCTGGGAGATAAAACTAGAGGTGACACTTGTCAGTTGCATGCTAGAATTGTCACCATGCCTATTTCGAGCACATAAACACATAATTCTGCAGAAATTTTAAGTTTCTCTCGATGGTGAGCCGGAAATGGGCACACGAGTCTGCAAGCATGCAAGATTCAAACACTGACACACTTAGAAGATACTAGTCCTTTCAGCGATCTTTAACCCGTGAAAAGAAAAAAAATTTCATGGTTATAAGACAAGGACGAGACGTAAACGTGCGCTACTGTTCATCATTGATTGGTTATTACTACTACGGAACCGTTGAACTCAAACTTTTCAATGAATTTTTCGTTCCATGTTTTAATCCCACAAGGAAAAGGCTAGCTTTTCAGTGCTTTGGTACACAGCTATAATTTATTAGTCTAATAAATAATAGTAATAATAAAAAACTAAAACTAAAAAGTGAGTGAAAAGCGGTAAACTATATCAACCTGAAAATGCTGCAGCTTTTGACGCCATTTGACTGTCTCGTTCGTACCTTACAACGTGATGGCGGCAGCCTTGGCAACGACGAAATGGTGATCAGTTGGGCTTAAAAGTTTATGATTAAAAACACTGTAACTGACTGAAAAAAACATTGTATCTGACAGAGGTTTATTTAGCATAATTAAATTTAAAAAATTTTAAAAATATAAAAAATATGTTAGCTCAATATGTATAATACAAACGAATACGGGAAAAAAAGAACCGGCAAAAAAGCTCAACAAAAAGTTAAAAGTTCAAAAAAGACGAAATTTATAAATAGTGAGAAATAAGTCAGAAACTAGAAACTCAAGCCGAACTGATCAGGGCCGGCTTAACCAACATTTTCTTCGGATAAGACTAGAAGCACCAGACATCCTCAACTAATCCAACAGCTTGCATTCCTTAGGAATTTCAATTTATCGATAACGATGAATCGTCACCAGCATTTCCCTGGCTTCAAAGCTGACACGAATAAGCAATTACCCGGCAAAATGTAGTAGTACACCAGTGACTACTGTGTTAACCCAAACATGGACCATCTCATTTAATAAAAAAGACATGACAGTTAGAGTCTCAGTCCATGACAGTTGAGTTCTCAGTCTCAGGTTCGCAGCAATGCTGCTATTAATTCAACTGTGGCTCATGTGAAAAATTTCTGAATCAAGTGTCGTCGCGCACACTGTCTGATGCAGTGGACGGCGTGGTCCCGAGACCGAAGACGGCGGTCAAGACGGACCCGAAGCTGATGACCTTGCTCAAGGACGGGACGGGCACCAAGACCGGCCGCGCCCGCGACTTCTTCCTCACGCTGGCTACCTGCAACACCATCGTGCCCATCGTCGTCGACACGGCCGACCCGGCGGCGAAGCTGCTGGAGTACCAGGGCGACGAGCAGGCGCTGGTCTACGCCGCCGCGGCGTACGGGTACACGCTCGTGGAGCGCACCTCCGGGCACATCATCGTAGACGTGTTCGGCACCAGGCAAAGGTATGGACCGATCACCCCTACACATCATCTGCAAATTCTTGCTTCTGATTGCGCTGCTGCCGGTGAAATTGCTTGTGATTTGATCGCCTCCTTGATGGTGAAATTGCTGTTTGTTCGTTCCTTGGGATAACAAAGTGGCTAGCTGGGCGATCTGTGGGTGGTTGTGATGCGATCGACTGCGACATTGATAGGCAGATGTCAGGTGGATGGTAGTGAAACAAGGGGAAAATAACATATCAGGATAAAGTTTCCGCTGGTGTCACCAAATCTTGGGCCCGGCGGCCGCGCTGATACGTAGCTCTGAGCCTGTGATCAGCAAAAGCGGACTGTCAACTGCTCCACTTCGCTACTAGGAAAATGGCTGTGGCTGCTGATAATACTCGTTATTTAGTCGTTAGCCTGGTTAAGGCCCCATTCGTTTCGCCTTAAACTTCTAACTTCTGTTTTATTTTATATTATTTATAAATTTCATCTTTTTTTTATATTTTTGACTTTTTTAAACTTTATTACCGGTTCTTTTTTCTCGTATTTATTTGCATTATACGTGATGAGTTAACATATTTTTTTTCTATTTTTAAATTTTTTAAATTTAATTATACTAAATAAGTCCCTGTCAACTACAATATTTTTCAGTCAACTGCAACACCTTTTGGCCATAAAGGTGCATCCCATCGAGCAAATGATGTACGTACTAGTATAGTACAACGCTCGATTGGTCAATCATATCGTTAGTCATATATATATGTACGGGCATCACATTTTTCAGGCCAGGCTACTCTTGCGCTGAAATTATATTTTTTTAGCATGGTTATGCACAAAATCAGTGCTAAAAATATAGTTGTTGTGGTCAGGGACAAATTGGATTTGTCATGGCCAAGTCGTCGCCATCATGGCAAAGAATTCCGTCGGGTGTAAACATTTTTTAGGGCATGATCGGGCGGATCGGCTTAGTTATGTGGGCACCCAAAACCGTCGACTTCTGTCAGTGATCAGCAGTTACTTCTTATCCTAGCCTGTCCAAGGCCCCATGGCAAGCAGAATGTTCAAACTACAGACATTTTAGCTCTCCCTGACCAACGAATGCTCGTCTCTAAACGGCAGCCATGAAAGTGATCAGAATTTTCCCAGATCATAATCTGCCCGTGGTTCAGATCAAAGCCGTAGGATGGCGACCAATTCACCTTGGTCTCAGATTCTCAATTTCAAGTTGATTTTTCTTTCTTTTGTCGTTCTGAAAGAAAGATCCGTAGACCAAGGACTTCCGAGAAGTTTGGACAAAAATGACACTGTAGCTCACAAAAATACCAGATTTAGCTCTTAATCCCCCAATCCCATTTATAGCCCCTCCCCCTACCGCGGGATTTCCCTGGACCGACACGTATTAATCGTGCGGTCGGGAACCGCATGACTACTGTTCACAGCGAAATCATGCAGTCGGAGACCGCACAACCACTGTTCATCTAAGTCGTGCGGTACCGCACGACCACTGTTGGCTATCCCATCCGCCCGCCGAAAGCTGCTCGTTTGCTCACTGTGTGCGTGACCGACACGTGTTAATCGTACGATCTGGCACCGCACAACTCGGATGAACAGTGGTCGTGCGATTTTCACTGTGAACAGTAGTCATACGGTCGGAGACCGCACGATTTTATTGTCGTGCGGTCCCTGACCGCATGGTTAACATGTGTCAATCCAAGAAAATCCCACCGTGGAGGAGGGGGCTATAAATGAAATTGCAAAGGATTAAGAGCTAAATCTAGTATTTTTGTGAGCTACAATGTCATTTTTGTCATGTCTTGTTTGTGTGCTGGAAGATGATTTTGGGCATAGTTTTGTGGTACAATTCACGAACCTTTGAAGTCGTGGGCATAGTTTTGCATGTACCACACGATGGGGCAAGCAGACTGACGCATTTGGCGAGCAAAAAAATGCGATTGATTTGACAGGTCTCGCAGTACGCCAACTTCAACAATTAATTCCGATGGAATATGTATGATTATGAAATTATTCAACCTATCCAGTGTGACATGCACAACTTCGGACGGGTGCAAATAATAGGGTGCTCCTTTTGACCTAACATCTCACTTTTCGAATAAGCTTTTCCCCTCTTCTCATTTTCGTCTTATTTTAAAAATAATACATATGATCATAGGTATATCATATACATCATTTCTCTTACTCGTGTCTCATATATACATTTCTCTCCTACTTTTTTCACCGTCTGCTCTCTTTCTAAAAATCATTTTTTTCAGCTAAAAACCATCAGTCGTAGTCAAAAACCATCAAATACAGCCAAATACAAACACCTTCTAATATAAGCCATCAACATGTACGTGTTAAGGTATGGAATGTATTGGTCCTGTTCTTTTGGGCTGCGGCTGGTTGCATTTCGCTATGACTGATAACTTATATTCGCGCTTTCCAAGGCGATGACAGACAATACACACGGTTTTGAGCTCGGAAAACCATTTAGAGAAGCGACTTCGAGAAGATGCTTGGAGAAATCGTCTGGTTTGTTTTGGTTTATAGAGAAGCTGAAGCTAAAAGTCATAAAAAACTAAAAATATCAGGATCATTAGTCGAGAAGCTTATTGGGTCTATACTGGCTTACATGCGGGCCCGCCCAACTAAACACACAAGGAATTCATGTGGCATTTCACATGTGCACCGTGTAGCCTTGCACCTTCCGATATTGCTTGCTCGATTATCTCGCAGCTCTTGCAAAAAGTCAAAAAATACAAGGATTTCGTTTTCTTGGAAGATTACTGATGGTGCCAGCGAAAGTCATAACACGTAACTTTGTTTTTAAAATGAATCATCACTCATCATGCCACAAATCACGCTCCAGCTTCAGCACCAATAAGAAAAGCGCGGCTCTGCTTATTGTGGCTTATAAGCCGTTGTTTTTGATCTGTTTAAGTATGTTATAGCAATTGTTAGTTTTTTTATGAATAATTAATTTAAAATAAATATTATATCATTACATACAATATAAGGAAATAAGAGAAAAATTAAAAAATCAAAATCAAAAAATTAAATAGATAAAATTAAGCAAAAATAAAAGTCATTTGGAACGGAGCCTCAGACTCCAAGCAAGTCAATCCAGCACGGAGACGTGCCCACAGGCCAATGACGCTACAGCTTTGCGAAGGCTGCCTGCACATGCGCTTAGCGGTAGGACGCTCAATAAAAAAAGGCGGCCAGGAAGGATTTGACCCGTGCGGGCTCTGAGCCGTGCCCGGACGGCCGAGAGCCTCCCGTGCTCCAGAAGGCATGTGGGCCCGAGCAGGTCGGCCAAGCTGGACTACGAGGCTTCCAAAATTCCAACTCGCTGGACGACGGGATCTAGCTATACGCGGACGGACGCGCGAGGCCGGCCGGCCGGGCGCGCGCGCGCGGGGCACGTTAGCCGTGTGCGCACGGCGTGTTGAGACGGTCGACGCGACGGCAAAACTTCCCCCTCAACCTACGCTGGGTGGGTGGCAATAATGTGCCGTGCGGAACGCAGCGGGTGGGTTTCGGTGCGCCTTTCCTTGCCATGGTTTACCGGACGCTGGACCGGTTGATTAGGCTTTTTTTTTTACCTGTGCATAGGGGTGCTTGTACGCTCGTGGATTTGCAAGGGAGAAATCTTAGAATTTTAGCGGCTCTAGTTTTTTGGTCTAGATTCGTCCGGTAAGCTGTCGCATGCATGATTTTAGCACTTGTGCGGTCTCTTCATGTCCATACCCAATAGACCTTGTTTATGGCCGGTTTCGAACCGGTTTTTAGTTGACTTATGTTTACACTATCTACAGTAATTAGTTTTTAAATAATATATTTTTAAACAAAATCAATAGAAAAATTATAGTAAAAGTTTACTGAGTTTAGCTATACCTGTCAAAATCACATGTCGCTATTTTTTCTATGCGTACTACCTCTCGCGAACAATCGAAATTCAAATATTTAAACCATAAGCTATAAACAATCAGCCAAAAAGAATCCACCCTAAGATTGGGCTAGTTATAGGTCCAGTTTTTTTTTAAACTTATAGCTTATGGTTTACAATTTATACTTTTCTTCGAACAAACAAACATGACAGCTTCTATGTCGTCTCTTTGAGGCTTATCCGGACAGTCTTTTCAATAAGACTTATTGATTTATCAGTATTCGATTTGTTCGCACAAATGTTCGTTTTAAGGACAAAAACCATTAACAGCAACCATAAATCATCAGCCATATAAGAAAAAACATACCTATATTGTGCTCGTACACTGTACTTAGTAATCACAATTTTGTGAGCTTAATTTGAGACTATGGTGGCCCTGTTTGGATACGCTTATCTGAGAATCGATTTTAATTTGATCAAGATTTTCTGATAAGTCGCGATCTGAAGAATCTGCGATCTGAATAATCTGAATAATCTGATGGGACTTGCGATGCAGATTTTGGATTCTCAGTGCAAATGCTGATTTTTCCCACCGCGGCGGTTGAAAGAATCGAAAAATAATCAAAGCGTTTGGGTGGGATTCTCGCTTAATTCTATCCAGAATCGGATTTTAAGCGTATCCAAACAGGGCCGGTGTGCTTTAGAACCCTGTTCTTTTTAGTTATTTAGCGATTTTTGATTTTTAACTTCTCTCAATAATTATTATTTATTAAACTAATACTAAGTCACAGGTAAAAACTATAAATCGCAGCTCATAATAACATGCCCTAGCATTTCTTCGTCAAGTTCTACTTGTTTAGTCTTCCGTAAGTATCATGTGTGTGATTGAATGCATATGGTGGTGTGCATGTGTGTGAATGTCTATATGTTGTATTGAGTGTGCAAAAAAAACAAAGTGTAGGCCTAATTAAGTAACATTTTCCCGCACCTTGGTTCGTTAGTCTGGCAGCCAATAGTTTAACGGGTTTGACTCGATCTAATAAATCTTGGAGCCCACATGATCGCAATAGATCCTTCCTCGATCATCTCCGCTTTGATTGGTCAATTTTGGACAACTTAACACGGGAAAGATTATTCCCTAAGCCTCCTTTTCGTCAACATGCCTGGGCTTCATGGGTAAGTCATCTCGAGCGGCTGGGTTCGGTACTGCCTATAAGTTTGATCTTACACTTCAATATTATCTCACTGTTAAGTATTATGTTTTAAAAGTTAATATCTATAGAAAAATTATAGTATAAATTATATCGAGTTTAACTACACCAACCATAATCGTATACGACTATTTTCTTCTATATACTGTCTCTTACGAACATAGCAGAATTTAAAAACCACAATCATTAGTCATAAGTCATAGCCTAAAAAACCCAGCTCTAAAATAATGATCACAGTTCATTTGGTCCAAGACATATTAATACAATAATTTCTTCATGGTCAAACTGTTATTTTTGGGGCCAGTTACTTTGCCCTTTTTTCCCGGGAAAAAATATATTAGAATTTAGAAGCGTAAAACCGTAGAATTGATCCAACCAGGTTCGTCAGAAAAAGGTTGGAAATAAAAAGGGAAAAGAAAGGTTACCTCTGTCCTCCCCTGCAAGCTGCTACGAGTACTCTTCCTTCCTTGCAAGGGCAGATCAAATCCAAACATAAAATACTCCTTTAGAGAAATGTATTATTTTTCTGGTCAAATCACTGTGCGAACGATAAGGCGTGGTCAGTTCATGTGGTCACCCATCCATCCATATACTGCGACGTGTTCTGAATTTTAGGACAACGCCTCCGGTTCGACATCTTTTCAGGAATTCAAGTCTGCACAGTGCACGTCCATTTTCTGGCAAGCGGCACTGTGCACAAGTGATGCTGCACCATACTCCTACGAGCATCGCCAGATTCATGATTTCATCGCAATGCCTAAAATATTTCACCTCATCGATCGCTGCCATGCTCTGATGGATGGGTACACTCCAACGTCTAAAAATTACTAGCAGTAAAAGCGCGATGTGGCACTAGCTACTATATGGACAGAAATAAAAGAATAGATAATTTGTAGTGTTTGCTCCTGAAAATTCAAGAACACATATGTAATTTTAGAAAAAAAACAAAGGGTATTTTTGCAACAAAAACAAGGGCCTATACATAATAACTGTAAAACTACGGGGTTTTATCCCGTAAAAGGAGATACTCTTTGAAAAAAAAATCAAGAATCTATACATAATTTTAGAAAAGCGTAGGAGTTTCTTGCGAAAAGTGCTAACATGACGGGTCTTTATGTGAAAACAGAGGACCCACATGCAATTTTGGGAGGGTCTTTTCGCAAATTAGCTGACATAGAGACACTTCTGGGCAAATCCTCAGGTGTAATATAGGGAGTATTTTTCACAATGTTGTGTCATCCATTAGAGGATCTGTTCTTTTAGTCTACAATGCCTTCTGAATAATAATTATTAAAAAAAATTAAAAGTTAAAAATCACTGAAAAATAAACTGGACAGAGTTTAGAAACCAACAGTAACATTCACGCAGAGCCAGGAACAGTAGTAGCAGCATAATTTAAAGCTTGTGCATTTGGTCATGAGATTGGACAGGGGACTCCAAATCCAATGGCGCATGCGCTGGCGTCAGGCATGAGCTTCTAGAACGAAGCCATGGATGACTCGTCACGAAGTTTACAGCACATGACCGCAGTTTTTTATGGTAAGTTTTCAGTTAGTGGGTTTGTTGTCAACTCTGCCTAATGAAAGCTTGTGCGGACGTTGACCGGAGGCTTAACGAAGATTTATGGCTTCTGTACTCTGGGAGCAGAGCCTTGATTCCAGTTGTTAGTTTAACGTAATTGCAACCCTTGCCTTGATTCGAATTCAAACGCTGAAAGTAGCATTAGTCTCGCATAGCAAAAGTCAACGAGTCAGAGAACAGAGATGGTATTTGTGATTGCCGTGCAAGTAATGCAAAACGCATTTCTAATTCCTTGTATGTTGGGCATAAGATATTGGTTCGTTTGATTTTGTTGCCAAATTTTGGCTTAACAATTTGTGCTAAAAATCGGCGCTACCGCAGTCTAGACTTGAGACCTGTTTGGAACACATTTTAATTTCTGCAAATACAGCAGTTCTAAGTTTAGAGCCATCCTTAACATAGTACTACTACTGGCCACAAAAAATTATCGTTTTACATATATACAGACAAACTTTCTAAACTTTGCCTTTCGATATTAGAAATACTTTTATTAGTTTTTATAAATCTATGATAAAATAAATTAGTGACTAAATTTACGAATCATATCGATGTTTAAAACGATATTTTTATGATCAGAGAGGGCAGGTGTCTAAACAATGGACACAAAATAAAGCTCTCGCAAACACTACCGTGCAGTCAGAAAGACTCATTTAGAAGCTCAAGTTACCCTGAAATAGGAGCTAAATCTTCTGGATCAGATAAGATTAGAAACCGGTCCCATGCATCAGCACAGATAAAATTTTGGTTTAACCGTTCTGGGACCCACCCACACCCCTCAGTGACCCACCGAAGAACCATCATCTCCAAAACCCTTTGGCCTTTTGGAAGCTTCAGGATCTCCGCCACAAAGCAGAGCCGGCCGGCGCCCCAAGTACTAAACCGCCCCAAAAAAAGATTTATTTAGTGATGAAGTAGCCCTCACCATCTTCACCACTTTGTGGAGCCCGTCTCCATCCTTTCTTGACCAGCGACATGCATGTACCATTCCGAGTCTGTGTACGACAGCATGATTACTCTGTCAGTGCTAATTAAGCCGCCTAAAATTAACTAGAAAAAACTAGAAGAAGAAAAAAAAAAAGCTCTGCTAGCCTAACTCTGTCTTCTCTGTCCTCTCCTCAGGGCCAAGAAGCTTCTAGGAGGAGAGCATTATCACATCTCCTCCTCCTAATCCAATATTATCTAGCGTTTCATGCCTCAACTAACAACTAATTTAGATTCCTTGTTAGACTTTCAACACAAAACAAACACGCTCAAAGATAGCGTGCCCAACACAGGAGCACACATCCAAGATGCCGCTCGATTGGATTAAAATAAATTAAATTATAATTAAAATTATATTATAGCTAGTAAAAATTATACTGTAACCAATGGTAATTTATTTGGTATAATTAAATTTAAAAAGTTTAAAAATAAAAAATAGATTAATCCATCGTAGGCAATACAAAAAGAATACGGAAAAATCAGAATTTTTTTTTAAAAAACTAGAAAAAGTAAAATTTAAAAATAATAAAAATATACGAGAAACCAGAAAATCTGCAAGTGTCCCTCGCTCTCTCATGCGAACGGTGCATTTGTCCTCGCCAACTCCCCTGCAAGCGGCCATTGACCAAACCATTTCAACTTCGCGACGAGTTTGCGTGTATTTTCTCCCTTTGCTTTCTTCCTCTTCTCCTCCTCCTGAAATAAAAATTCCTCTGCGCGCAGCAGCCGCCGATCTTTAATGCAACACTCGCCGTAGTTACTCCCAGGCATCCGCTTCAACCCAACCTAGCCCGCGGTTCTCGGTTCCAAATCCCAACTCGTTTTCTGCTCTGCTCCGCTGCTCCCCTGGTTCTTGAACCCGACCGGGCTCGCTGTGTCCGCCAATCCGCCGGTCAAAATCCGACCTTGACGCGTGCGCCGGGAGCGCCATGGCCGGGAACACGGACGGGGATTCGAGGTTGCTTGTCTGACGCGGCGAGTTTGGCCGGTCAGCGCGCCCGCCATGGCCGAGGACTACGGGTCGTCGCGGCACATGTCGGCGTCGCAGAAGGAGCTGGGCGACGAGGACGCGCGGGTGGTCCGCGTGGGCGACCCGGCGCGCACCAACGAGCGGCTCGAGTTCGCGGGGAACGCCGTGCGCACGGCCAAGTACTCGCCGCTCACGTTCCTGCCGCGCAACCTGTTCGAGCAGTTCCACCGCCTCGCCTACGTCTACTTCCTCGTCATCGCCGTCCTCAACCAGCTCCCCCAGCTCGCCGTATTTGGGCGCGGCGCCTCCGTCATGCCGCTCGCCTTCGTCCTCATCGTCACCGCCGTCAAGGACGCGTACGAGGACTGGCGCAGGCACCGGTCCGACCGCGCCGAGAATAATCGCCTCGCCGCCGTCCTATCCCCCGGCGCGGGCGCCCAATTCATCCCTACCGAGTGGAAGCACGTCTGCGTCGGCGACGTCGTGCACGTCACCGCCGACGAGTCGCTCCCGGCGGACATGGTCCTCCTCGCTACCAGCGACCCCACCGGCGTCGCCTATGTGCAGACTTTAAACCTTGACGGCGAGTCCAACCTCAAGACTCGCTACGCAAAGCAAGAAACGCTCACCACGCCGCCCGCCCAGCTCACCGGCGCCGTCATCCGCTGCGAGCGCCCAAGCCGCAACATCTACGGCTTCCAGGCCAACCTCGAGCTCGAGGGGGAGAGCCGCCGGATACCGCTTGGCCCGTCCAACATCGTGCTTCGCGGCTGCGAGCTCAAGAACACGTCCTGGGCCGTCGGCGTGGTGGTGTATGCGGGGCGCGAGACCAAGGCGATGCTGAACAACGCGGGCGCCCCGACCAAGCGCAGCCGCCTGGAGACGCGCATGAACCGCGAGACGCTCTTCCTCTCCGCGATCCTCATCGTGCTCTGTGCGCTCGTGGCCGCGCTCTCGGGCGTGTGGCTGCGCACCCACGAGACCGAGCTCGAGCTCGCGCAGTTCTTCCACAAGAAAGACTACCTGAGCCACGACAAGAACAACAACTACAACTACTACGGCATAGCGGCTCAGATAGTGTTCATCTTCCTCATGGCAGTCATCGTGTTCCAGATCATGATACCCATCTCGCTATACATCTCCATGGAGCTCGTCAGGCTCGGGCAGGCTTACTTCATGATCCGGGACAGGTGGATGTACGACGCGTCGTCCAACTCGAGGTTCCAGTGCAGGTCTCTCAACATCAACGAGGACCTAGGCCAGGTTAAGTGCGTCTTCTCCGATAAGACCGGCACGCTCACGCAGAACAAGATGGAGTTCCGGTGTGCTAGCATTGAGGGTGTCGATTACAGTGACATCACACGGCAGCAACCTGTTGGTAGGGCTAGTTTCTCTCTTATCCTGAATGAATTCTTTGATTAGGGGAGTCAGTGTTGGGAATTAATAGCTTCTGATTCATAGCAGAAAGTGATCGGATTTGGGCGCCAAAGATGCCGGTTAACGCCGATAGAGAGCTGGTGGAGTTGCTGAGGGAAGGGGGTGATACTGAGCAAGGGAGGTACGCCCGAGAGTTCTTCCTTGCCCTGGCAACGTGCAACACCATCGTTCCTATGACTCTTGATGGCTCGGACCCAAAGAAGAAGGTGATCGATTACCAAGGCGAGTCGCCGGATGAGCAGGCGTTGGTTTCTGCCGCGGCGGCGTACGGGTTTGTGCTTGTCGAACGAACCTCCGGGTACATTGTAATTGACGTCCTTGGTGAGAAGCAGAGGTACAGATCGAGACATCCTTCTTTGCGATTAAAAATGTAGGCACTAGTTGACGCTTTCGGTGGAGCGCCACTGATAGATTAGCATTAGGAATAGGGACAAAGAGACGTGCGGTTTTTTACTCTCATGGTAGTACAGTTCGCCGTTTGTGTCTTTTAGTAGCTGAAACTTTGTTGGTTTGTGGCTGTTGCTTGCATCCTATTTTTTGGGCTCGTAGTACATGAAATTGATGCTATTTGTGGTAGTAGGGCAGCTGAAAAACTGTAGGAGCTGCTTCACTTGAATTAGCATTGATTGGTGAATGCAATTGGTTGAGTTGATTTCCCTACTGCTTTTTGTAGATGTAGAAGACTAGTGCTTGTTAGTGCAATGCTTCGTTTTACTTCAGTATATTGTGCATCTGGATCTTGTGACCTTTTTGTCCTGTTAAACATGGTTAATGACATGCTTTGTTGCCTTTACGGGACTTCATGTGCAGGTTTGATGTTCTTGGTCTTCATGAGTTTGACAGCGATCGCAAGAGGATGTCGGTTATAATTGGTTGCCCTGACAAGACTGTCAAGCTGTTTGTAAAAGGCGCAGATAATTCAATGTTTGGAGTCATTGACAAAATACTGAATCCAGATGTTGTTCAAGCAACTGAGAAGCATCTACACTCATATTCGTCGTTAGGCCTGCGGACACTTGTTATCGGTATGCGGGAACTTAGCCAGGCAGAGTTTCAGGAGTGGCAAATGGCTTATGAGAAGGCTAGCACCGCGCTACTAGGAAGAGGGAACCTACTCCGTGGCGTGGCTGCCAACATTGAACGAAACCTGTGCCTACTGGGAGCCTCTGGTATTGAAGACAAGCTGCAAGATGGAGTACCTGAAGCAATTGAAAAACTGAGGCAAGCAGGGATTAAGGTTTGGGTACTGACAGGTGACAAGCAAGAAACCGCCATCTCCATTGGCTATTCCTGCAAGCTTTTGACAAGGGATATGACACAGATTGTAATCAATAGTCACTCAAGAGAGTCATGTAGAAAGAGTCTAGATGATGCAACCTCCATGGTTAACAAACTTCGGTCACTATCGACAGACTCTCAAGCTAGAGTGTCCCTCGCTTTGATCATCGATGGTAACAGCCTCGTCTACATTTTTGATACAGAACGGGAGGAAAACATTGTTGATACAGAACGGGAGGAGAAGGTATGCAATCTTACTAGTATCTGTATCATGTGAGTGAATTCTGTTAAGAATAACTAATGGAATACCAATTTTGCAGCTTTTTGAAGTCGCAATAGCTTGTGATGTTGTTCTATGTTGTCGGGTGGCTCCCCTACAGAAGGCTGGCATTGTTAATCTAATAAAGAAGCGAACAAGTGACATTACTCTAGCTATTGGAGACGGTACAATTTTTTGTTTTAAACTAGCTCAGCACTTGAGCTATCACTTTGTACTTACTGTATTTTTTAATCAATCTGAAAAGAAGTATTTTTTTTCAGGTGCAAATGATGTATCCATGATTCAAATGGCCGATGTTGGCATTGGCATCAGTGGGCAAGAGGGGAGGCAAGCTGTTATGGCCTCAGATTTTGCCATGGGGCAATTCAGATTTTTGGTTCCCCTGTTGTTGGTCCATGGCCACTGGAACTACCAGAGGATGGGCTACATGATCCTATATAACTTTTACAGAAATGCTACTTTTGTCTTTGTGCTTTTCTGGTAAGTGCACTCCCTTTGTTACTTAGTTTGTTAAATTTGCATTAAGAGTTAAACATAAACTCCTTAACCATTGCAGGTATGTACTTTACACTGGTTTCACCCTGACAACAGCAATAACTGAGTGGAGCAGTGTGTTATATTCTGTGATATATACTGCTGTCCCGACTATCGTTGTTGCCATTCTCGATAAGGATCTGAGTCGGAGGACATTGTTGAAATATCCCCAACTCTATGGCCCCGGGCAGCGCGAGGAGAATTACAACCTAAGGCTATTCATTTTTATCATGATGGACTCCATTTGGCAGAGCCTTGCAGTTTTCTTCATCCCTTACCTCGCATACAGAAAGAGTACAATTGATGGCGCTAGCCTGGGAGACCTCTGGACACTGTCTGTTGTCATTCTTGTCAACATTCACCTTGCAATGGATGTCATCAGGTGGAATTGGATCACACATGCAGCAATATGGGGCAGCATTGTTGCAACACTGATTTGCGTCATGGTCATAGACTCCATACCTTTCTTGCCTGGTTTCTGGTACGCGCTCGATCTTACCATTTGCTTCCATGCTTATAGGAGAAAAAAACTACACGGTTGCTGATCCTGTAATTGTATGACAGGGCAATCTATAAGGTGATGGGAACTCGATTGTTTTGGGCATTGCTGCTTGCAGTGATTGTCGTCGGAATGATCCCTCATTTTGCCGCAAAGGCCATCAGGGAGCATTTCATCCCCAGTGACATTCAGATTGCAAGAGAAATGGAGAAGTCGCAAGATTCTCATGATGCCACTCATCCAGAAGTTCAGATGAGTACATTGGCTCGAGTTTAGGGGTAGGGGGTCACACAGTGATCTTTTGTTCATTCTGATAGGATAGATTTATACCTTTCTTTGGTTCTTTTTGTTAGAGTGTATATTAGGCAATTCTTTCTGCAGTGAACAGGCTTCTTGCTGGTTGCTGCATTGTCAACTATCCAAAGGATAGGTTTCTTGTACCCATGCTGTGTATCCCCCCGCCAAATTTAGTTGATTTATATGAAACGGAAATCATACAGGAGTTAACTGTACAGATTTCGAAACTGATCGTATTGATTCCCAACAAGAGCAAACGTACAACCCTTATGATGGTTAACTGTACAAATTCAGAAACTGATCCTATTGGTCGACAATAAGAGCTAACACACTTGCGTTGTGATGGTTGACCGTACGACTCAATAAGAGTTAACTGTACCATTTCAGAAATCATGCAGCATTTTGTGCCACTGTTTTTATGGTTTCACACTTTCAGTAGGACTTGTGAATTAGTACTTCAGTTCAGTGAAAAAAATCAGTATGGCCACTAGAGAGAAACTTGGAAACAAATGACTGGATACATGGAAAGGGAGGCTTAGAAATTTTCTCCTCGGTCATTGTCACTAGATGCAGTTGAGTAGTGCAGTATCAGTTTTTTACTTTGTATGATAATGCGCAGTATTAATTTTTTACTTTGTATAATAATGCGGCTTAGTCTATTGCCACGTTAATCCATCACATACGTTGCAGACTTGCAGTATCAGGTATACTCTTTTTGTTTTAGTTTAAGCAACTGAAACAAAGAGTCAACCTCCACGATGGTACTCTTCTAAATGCATCGGTATCAACAGAAACATTTTATAAGCAAAAATTGATGGATTGGCTTTAGGATCTCCTAGGGTTTAGATCTAGCGGGTTCTCTGTTCGAGTTCGTGAGAGAAACAGAGAGGGAGAGAGTTAGGGGTACCAACCGTCCGATGTAGAGGAGGAGGTGTTGGCCATCGCGGTTCGTCGGTGACGTCTGCGCACGGGCAGCGACGGTCGGGGAAGAAGGAGCGGCGTCTGGCGGCGGCGTGACCCGTTGGGCGGCGATGTCTCCCTGGCGGCGGCGGCCGGTGGCAGAGAAGGCGGTGGTGGTACTTCCCGTCGTTGGAGCGCTCCCTTCTCAGATCGGATTAGGGTTTGTCGGTGGGGTTTGTGGCGGCACGGTGAACCTCGTCGTGCGTACCGCCCCGGCCCCCACCTCTATTTATGTGGCGCTGGCGACAGGGGCCCACCAGCCAATTGGGCTGGGCGCCCCCGATCAGGGCGCGGTCAAGGGGTTGGCATTTGGCCGTTAGGCCAAATGTCTGAGATCACCCTAACATTCTCCCCCTTGATCTCAATCTATGCTTTAACTTTAATTACTTTTGACTTTACTCATTCCATCGCAGATTAGTGCATAGAACATGTCTCATCGTCACGGTCAATCACCGATAGATTTAACAGCTACAATACACCTCTCTGTTCTGAAATAGCTACTTTAATCTTTTGGGCCATCTTTTAGTTCAGTAATCATAGGCTTTCCCTTAAACCCATGCCGGCTACATGTTCTCTGAACACGTTGGGTGGTAAGCCTTTTGTAAGCGGATCCGCTAACATCTTTGCGGTACCTATATGCTCAAGACTTATAATTTGATCACGAACTTTATCTTTCACAACATAGTATTTTATGTCAATGTGTTTGGCAGCACCACTTGACTTATTGTTGTGGGCATACATTACTGCGGGTTCATTATCGCAGTACAACTTAAGTGGTCTATTGATGTCGTCAACCACCTTTAAACCGGGTATGAACTTCTTTAGCCGTTCACCGCCCGTAGCCTCATAACATGCTACAAACTCGGCATACATTGTGGACGATGTAGTGACGGTTTGCTTTGAGCTTTTCCACGATATAGCTCCTCCAATGAGTGAACACATATCCGGATGTCGACTTTCTATCATCTCCGCATAATCGAATCAGATACCCCACTATATGGAGTGAATCGATCTTCGTATGTCATCATGATGCGTTTTGTTCCTTGCAAATATCGCAAGACTTTCTTTACCAATTTCAATGTTCTATTCCAGATTGCTCGAATCGCCAAGTAACCCGTAACAAACGCTAAGTCGGGCGTACACACTTGAGCATACCGCAAGCTTCCGGCAATTGAAGCATATGGAACCGATTTCATTTGTTCGAGCTCGTACTGGTTCCTGGGGCATTGAAAATCCCCATATCTGTCGCCCTTGACTATAGGTGCAGGTGAAGGACTACATTTATGCATACCAAATTTCTTTAAGACTTTCTCTATGTATGCCTTTTGTGACAGTCTCAATACCCCTTTGTTTCTATCCCGGTGAATTTCAATCCCTAGAACGAACGAAGCTTCACCAAGATCTTTCATATCAAAGTTTAAGGACAAAAACTTCTTTGTCTCCAGTAGCAGGCTGACATCACTACTAGCCAGTAGGATATCATCCACATACAGGATTAGGAAGATAAACTTCCCATCTTTAAACTTTGCATAAACACAGTTGTCCTCTACATTCTCTTTAAACCCAAATTTTTCTTATTGTACTGTCAAACTTCAAGTACCACTGTCTTGAAGCTTGCTTTAACCCATAAATCGATTTCTTTAGGCGGCATCCCATTTTTTCATTTCCTTCCACAACAAAACCTTTCGGTTGTGCCATGTAAACATTTTCCTCCAAATCCCCATTAAGAAATGCCGTCTTTACATCCATCTGATGTAACTCTAAGTCATAATGTGCTACTAATGCCATTATGATTCTGAAGGAATCTTTACATGAGACTGGAGAAAAGGTCTCATTGTAATCAATCCCTTCTCTTTGCGTAAAGCCTTTTTGCCACAAGTCGCGCTTTGTATCTTTCTACATTCCCTTGGGAGTCAAGCTTTGTCTTATAGACCCATTTACAGCCTACTGTTTTGGCTCCTTTAGGAATAATTTCCAAGTCCTAGACTTTATTAGTCTTCATGGACCTCATTTCCTCTTCCATGGCCTCAATCCATTTTGAGGAATTTTTGCTTCTCATGGCTTCTTCAAATGAGGTGGGATCATCCTCCATTTGAAATTCCTCTGTATGATAAATCTGATAATCATCAGAAATAACTGATCTTCTTACTCTTTGAGACCTCCTCGGGGCCTCCTCATTTGGTACATCTTCTGCTTGAGGTCTTTTGTTGCCCCTCATCTGTGGCAATAGGTTCTATAGGATCTGAAGAACAAGTTCCTCATTATCATTCATTGTTGCCACGGGAGGAACAATAACAGTCTTGGCACCACGTTGTCTTGCACCGTCGGTGCAATGACAGCAGTAGTGTGAAGAATGGCTCTTGAATCATCGGAGTGGGTGCATACACCCGCTTCTCTTCAAGGTCAATCTCTCGAGCTACCATGCTTCCTCTCATCATTTCATCTTTTAAGAAGACAGCGTGTCTCGTTTGTACAAACTTTGTATATCTGTCTGGACAGTAGAAACGAAAACCTTTTGACTTTTCAGGGTAGCCAATGAAATGACAACTTACTGTTTTGGGATCAAGTTTCCCAAGGTTTGGGTTAAATACTTTAGCCTCAGCAGGACTCCCCCACACACATAAGTGGTTTAGTGAGGGAACTCTTCCTGTCCACAACTCGTACGGTGTTTTGGGCACCGACTTACTAGGCACTCTGTTGAGAATATGAATGGCGGTTTTCAATGCCTCCATCCATAAACTCAATGGGAGTGTGAAATAGCTCATCATGCTTCGCACCATATCCATCAGGGTACGGTTGCGTCTTTCAGCTACTCCATTTTGCTGAGGTTCGTCCGGTGTGGAATACTGGGCTACTATGCCATTTTCCTGTAAAAACCTCGCAAAAGGTCCAGAAACTTGTCCATATGGGGTATGTCGACCGTAGTACTCCCCCCCACGGTCAGATCGGACTATCTTAATCTTTAAATCGTGTTGGTTTTCAACTTCAGCCTTAAATATCTTGAATTTATCCAAGACTTCATTTATTTCTTTGATTGGATAAATATATCCATAACGGGAGTAATCATCTGTAAATGTTATGAACGAGTCATAACCATCCATACTTTTCACTGGAAAAGGACCACAAATGTCTGTGTGAATAATTTGTAGAACTACTGTGCTTCTTTTGGCGTCTTTCTTGATTTTCTTTACATATTTTCCTTTAATGCATTCTCTGCATTGTTCTAAGTCTGAGAACTCTAATGGAGGAAGAATATCATTCTTAACTAGTCTTTCTATTCTCCCCTCGAAATATGGTCTAAACGACAGTGCCATAATTTCGACGACGCATCTAGAATTCTCTTTCGTTTCCTGTTTACATTCGTAGACGAGGATTCATTCACTTTCTCGCACGCGACGTTCACATTATCGCATACGACATTCACAGCATCACGTAATGATAACAAATAAAGCTCATTTTGTAAGATGGCAAGACCAACACATTCTTTATTAAACATTATTTCACACTTGCCATTTCCAAAATGACAATCATAACCATCATTGTCCAAACATGAAACACTAATCAAATTCCTCTGTAAAGAGGGAACATAAAGAACATCTCTAAGTAAAAGAGTGAAGTCATCAGGTAGCTCTGATACCATTGATGGATTGGCTTTAGGATCTTCTAGGGTTTAGATCTAGCGGGTTCTCTGTTCGAGTTCGTGAGAGAAACAGAGAGGGAGAGAGTTAGGGGTACCAACCGTCCGATGTAGAGGAGGAGGTGTTGGCCATCGTGGTTCGTCGGTGACGTCTGCGCACGGGCAGCGACGGTCGGGGAAGAAGGAGCGGCGTCTGGCGGCGGCGTGACCCGTTGGGCGGCGATGTCTCCCTGGCGGCGGCGGCCGGTGGCAGAGAAGGCGGTGGTGGTACTTTCCGTCGCTGGAGCGCCCCCTTCTCAGATCGGATTAGGGTTTGTCGGTGGGGTTTGTAGCGGCACGGTAAACCTCGTTGTGCGTGCCGCCCCGGCCCCCACCTCTATTTATGTGGTGCTGGCGACAGGGGCCCACCAGCCAATTGGGCTGGGCGCCCCCGATCAGGGCGCGGTCAAGGGGTTGGCATTGGGCCAAATGCCTGAGATCACCCTAACAAAAATGCCTAGCATTCAAGTCCAAAAAACAATGTAATCTCAGAGATTCTGCATCACTATAGTATCTGTAACAGTAGTGTGTTCCAAAAAAGAATATTTCTCGACCAGCCATCATGTTGACAATCTGAAGGGTTCTTGTGTCAGCCCTCATTATCACAAAGGATCATCTACCGGGAAACAAATGTGTCCAACTGAATATATGGATCTTATTTATCATGATGAGGATTCGAAGCAAAGGCGTAATACTACAATATTTAGGAGATCTCATGCAGAACTTACACTGAGAGGCACCGAATTACACCAAAGCAAGGTAAACATAAGCGTTAGTTCAAAACAAGTATGGCTGTCAACTCCAGCAGTTTGTGCAGCAACAGAGGCAAAAATGTTTAAAATGCGTCTCATTTCCACAGTAAAATTGATATTGAAGCGGTTCACACCAAGCGCCATCATCTTAATTTTTTAAAAAAAATTTGATCATGGGCAAATTCCCAGCTAATTTTCTGCAATATGATATGGAGCTTAAAAGGTTAAAAGACCTTGTAAACAACTTCCATTCCATGAGAGTGGCCATACCAAGCATACAACTACTCGACTTTAAAATAGACCAGAGAAGAGCAAACACTACAACAAACTCATCAATAAAACGGGAGCATCTTCCACTTCTGATTGGGGCCGCTGTTCCACGGGAACACGATGATGGGAGTGCCGTCGTGCGCCCTGCTGGCTTCAGTCACGCCGCTCGCCGCATCAAGGACTAGACCAATGTTGCACACGGTCCGGAGGACTTGGAATTGCACACGGTCCGGGGGACATGGAATCCCTCGCCAAGGTTGTCGCTCCACTACTACTGAAAAGTTCATCACAAACGATTCGAAAACGTCACTACAGACGATTTCCTAAACCGTCTATGTTTATGAATCAGTAATACCCTAAAAGCATCATAGATGGTTCTTAACTAGAACCATCTGTGATAGTCTATTATCACAAATGGTTTTAGGTAAGAATCATATGTGATTGTGTTCTCGCGATATCATAAATAGATCTCTTTTAATTCATTAATATTCTCTAATTGCGCAATAAAACAATGCAATCAAAGAATACAGATAAACTAAAACATGACTATTTATGATTGGCGTGTTCGTAAGCTGTGGTCGTATGCGCCTAATCTGTTAGCAGCCATGTGCGCCACATCAGCAAATTCTGCAATAAAACATGAATTTCAATAAGAGCCAAAACCATAGCTATCCATCAATCATCATAAGAACTAATCATCAAGGAAGGGAGGGGAGGGGTGGGGGATATATCACCGGTGATAAAGGAGAGGCTGACGGCAGCAGCGTCACCATTGTGGCATGACGATGACACTGCACAAGACACTTTTATGATATGAGTGCCTTATGCAGTGAACCATGGCGTCACAACTGGAGGCGGAGGAGCTCGAGGAGGTAGTCAGCCAAGCTTTCTATTTTTAAGGAAAAATTTGGCGAGGAGAAGTGATAAGAGAAAAGGAGTGGAGGAGAAGTGAGAAGAGAGAAGAGGAGATAAGGAGAAGAACAGCCGATCCTTCTATTTTAAAGAGCAAATTTAGCGAGATGAGCAGAAAATTCAAATTCGGTGAGAATAGATAAGTTGAAATATTATCACAGACGGTTCTTTACTAAGAACCGTCTGTGATAAATAGGTCATCACAGACGATTTTTGTTTCGAATTATCTGTGATTCATCATAGACAGTTTGAAACAAAAACCATCTGTAATAAGTATAGACATCTGTGATGTATCACAGACGGATCGGAATAAAAACCGTATGTGATAAATAGGTCATCACAGATAGTTCTTTTCATCATAGTGAACTTAGACGGTCTATCTTGTAAAACCGTTCATGGTAATTATATTACTGATGGTTTGTATTGAACCATCTGTAACGAGACGTGTAGAATGACTCTTTTTTGTAGTAGTGTCCGCGTCCACAACAGCTCCACTTCCACCGAGTCCGGGCTGTGGCCGATGAGTCGAAGCTGCGTACATACGATCCAAGTAACACTCATTGCTTTCTCAAATAACATCAAGAAGATCTCTCCATCACGCATCACTTGTCAAAGTGCGATGGATTGTAACACTCCCATTTCTGGAGGTGCTAGTAATCTCCGCAACTGCCCTAGACTGAACAGTTGCGGAATACTGGACATGAGTGAGCATCACAACACATATGCTTACAACAAAAGAGCAAAACTTTATTACAGAAATATGGTTTATCAACCTATTTTTGACACGACGGGTGTGTAAGCACAAAGCTATCTTACAATACGAAAAACTCCCAGACAAACTTGAGTGCAGTTGAGATATAAATCTAGTCGTCTTCAGCATAGTAGGGTTCTTTCAGAGTTTCATCAGCAACTTGGTCGTCGTGGTTCTATTGTCATTCTGTTTGTCGTTTCGCAAGTCACAAAGGTAAATTTTAACTTATCTATTTGCAAGGGTATTCAATGAATGGGAATATACTTGTTTTATTAATTCAGGTGGATGCAATTTTATTTACAAACATTTTAAATTCGGGAAACGCAAAACAAAAACTTCTTATGGGGGAAGTTTCAACACTTGATTGCTTAGCTTACTCAGATTAAAACATAAAGAAATCTACTTATGCCTTGCTGTTGGAATCACCCAATAAACACAGCTCCATTAACCAGAAGCACGACGTATTCGAATACCATTTATTTTACTCTGCAGAGCTGCTCAGCTTTACCCACAAGATTTCTTAACCCTCATGACTGAGTTAAAAAACCAGGTCATTTCACTGCTCATCTCTTTATATAGCCTCTACTCGATAGAATCACTCAAACACGGTCCATACACTAACCCTAAGCTCTTCTGCCCGCTCTGAGTGACCTCTATCGTTGTTAGGTATGGTTTTACCGTTCCGCATACCTAACTCCCCATCATCAACACTCCCACCTCCTGTAGAGATTCAATCGAGTTGAGCAGCTACTAAACCAGGGTTGATAGATCAATTCCTGTGGTTGAACAATTTCTGCGTCTTTTACTCAGCATAAGATTCTCGTTCTTACTTTTCACTTGAGGCACAAACCACATCCCTGACTGTGCTCAATGACACTACCACCATCTGCCCGAGCCTCCACCCTAGGGTAAGGTCATAGACGAAGGCCACCTTGTGGCTTTCCACTGCACACCTTACCTTAGTACCCGTTTTACAAATTCTACTGGCCAACAGTCAAGTTACTTAGTAGTACAAAATTTTGAGTGAGTGATCTACAATTATTTATACAATAATTTAAATATTACTAAGGCTATCAAGGTGAGTATGGCCTCAAATTAAACATGGTATTTTTTAGTGGTAGGACATAACTAATTAGCATGTCATTCTAAATATTTATTTTAATCAACTAACATTTTACAATTAACAATAATGGAAATACAGTAATTAAATAATTTAAATTCATGGGATTCAATATGATCAAAAACTTGTAACTTATCTTGCTGTTTGCAAACTCAACTGTCTCGTACACTTCAATGCCTGGTCCCGATTCTTGCACAATCGCCCTCAGAAAGCTCAGGAGCTAGTGCAAACACATAAAATAAATCACAGGTCCGTGCCTGAAACTAATCAAGCTAGGAAAATAAATAAAATAAAAAGGAGTAAAATGCAATAAAAATCAAATGGAGTTGTTTCGGATTTTGTTGGAGCTGAGATTGGTGGAACGAAGGTCAAAAGTGGATTCAAGGCGTTGACATGATCGAAATAGGGTATTTTTCGAATGAACAGTGTAGCTACAGTACTGGGCTAGCTCGATTGAAACAGTGTGTGCACGTGGGTATTGAATTAAAAAATGGCCCACAGGCCGACCGACTCGGCCCAGCGACACTCGGCCAGAGCGGCCCACACGCACGCAGACCGACACTCGATGGCTGACACGTGGGCGACTGGGATCCAGCTACGCCGTGCCTTCGTCTACCTTTGGCCATCTTCATCGGAGGAAAACAGAGGCATCGCCCCCGCTACGATTTGGCACCAGCTGAGCTCTCCGACGAGTGTGGGTGGTACGGATGGTTTCTTGGGACGGCAGTGGTTCCATTTTGGGGCTTTGGGGAATATGGAGATGGGTGGTGGCGGCTGGCGACAGGGAAGAAGCTTGTGGGCCTCCAAGCAGAGTTAGGGGTTTTCAGGGGTTATTTGGCGAGGCTGGCGGTGGTTTGACCATCTAGGGTTGATAAGGAATGTGAGAGTGGCGGCGATTTAAGTTGAGAGGTTCCCTATAGGGGCTGTCCATGGGGAGGTGTGTTTAGTCAGCGGTAGACTTCGTCGGTGGGCTCTCAAGTAATGCTCATGTCCGATTAAGTTTACTAGTGTGATTTGGATACAAAGAGGTTGCTATGGCTAAATGCAATTGAAATATGGTGGTTGAAAGAGGGAAATTGAGTAAGCAGCTCACCAGGCTCAGGGGAAGGAGGAGGAGCTGCGGTGAACGTGAATCCAATTGAATGGTTTTGAGGAGTAGAGGGGAGTAGTGCGAAGCTTTCAGTGGAAGCAATCGAGCTTTAAGGGTGAATTGAGGCGGTGGGAATCAATAAGGCGGCTCAGGGGTGGTGCTTGAGCGCGGAAGGGAGCGGTTCGAGTCAACCGGTGCTCTGCACGAGGGACGAGTGAGGTCAGCAAGAAGGGGTAGTCATCTGGATGGTGGGGCCACGGCAGCAGGGTTGGCGTTAGTGAGAGGACACCCGCGGTGGCGCAACCGCAATTTGAGCGCAGGAGAGGCGGCTGCGTGGGCAGAAGAAACAGGGAGGCGGTGGGCAAACGGGTTTATAGTAGGTGTCAACGAAAGGGAGAGGTGGAGGAGCAAAAGAGGAAAGGCAAGGTGTGGAGGTGAGTCGTCGTACGGACATTATTTTTTTGTACTGAGAAACGGCGGCCGAAATCTCGAAGAAAATGGCTTATTGGGCAATTGTAACCAAAGGAGTGCATCTCCGGTGGCTTTGTTCACGATGGCAAACGCTGGCTGCCTGCTAGTGCTTCGTCCTTGAGACGAGCACCGTACCTCACGTCCTTGTACCAGAGCTGCGTTACAATTTACACACGGGTAAATGCACAAATCGCACGTGACAAGAATGCACACGACTTGTGCTGCATGGCCGAGACGAGGTGGAAACGGACGCGATTAAGAAGCAACGGAAGCCCTTGCCTGACGTTCGTCGAGCTGGTCGGCGTGGTAAAGGATGACCTCGCCATTGACGATTGCGAGGCTGTGGTCGTCGGACGCGCGGCAGTGGATCCTGAACGCGTAAGACATGGCTCGTCCGGTCAAATGCGGTGGTTCGCTTAGAACATTTTAGTATATCGAATCGATGCTGATTTAAAATTATATCACATAAGTATTTAGAAATTTAATTTTGTTTCTCTCTAATGTATTAAACTGATTCCTACTAATAACCGGAACCCACGTTACATTAAAAAAATCCAAAGTAGTAATATACTCTCTCTCAACCGCACTCTATTCTATGTAGTTGTTTAATAGTTATATAAATTATTTAATATTTTAAATCGACTCTAGTCTGATTCCATATGCTTTTTTGTTGAAATCGATACCTCCAATATATTGAATCGATTTAATATCTTCTCTCTTTATTTAAATCAGCTAAGACACAGCATTACGGAAAAATTAAGCTTTGGGCCGGGCTTTTTAGGCCAGTCTCAATGGAGTTTCATGGAGGGTTTCATGCACATTAAATACGGTGCCACATCAGCCAAAAGAAGCTTTTTGCATGAAACTAGGAGGAGAGAGAAGGAAAACGTTTCATCCCCATGAAACCTTTGAGCGTTGTTTCCAAAACGTTGGTAATCGTGTGAAATCCCCACTGAGAGCCTTGTTGGGTTTCATCCCGTGCGAGCGTGCTTCTGATTGGAGAAGAGAAGGAAGAGGGGACCACAGAAAGGCTAAAATAACCTATGAAACCGCACAATGAAACTATACACTGAGAGAAAAGACTTGTTTCATGTTTTATTTTATATCTTGAAAACTGGGAGGTGAAATCTTGCATTGAGACTGGCCTTATACTCCTTTGGAAGCTGGAACGGTCGTTAACCATGGCATGTCGTTCGAACTTCTGGAATAAATTGACATCGCAACTCGCAACGGCTCGTCATCTCAAGGCATGGGAACGTACCATCTTTATTGAGTTGCATGCTCTCAAGAAGATTACATGCCGAGCTTCAGCTATACTGGATAAGGACACCTCTGATTGCCGAATCCGCCACGTATGCATGGCGCATGCACGGTGAGCTCTTCACATAAGCCCTTCTTTTTAAACTTATAGTTTTTCTAAATAAATAAATAAAATAATTTCTCTATTATTTTTTAAAGTGATTTATCGAAACAATTTTTTCAAAACGATTTATCAGCATTCAGTTCGTTAATACAAAAAAGAACACACCTATAGTCTAACATGACCATGACCATCTGGTCTAACACCATCTCGTCCTTCAATGCTTCTTCTCGGAAAATATGGTTCGAATTCGACTTCTCGGTGTTGAATTTGGAACCATTATGCCAGCCTACCACGCCGAGACGAGATGGCACAGGGCGAACAAAAATCCCCAGTTTCACACGCACAAGAAAAGGAACAAAATTTCGTAAAGCCCAGGTCTCATCGTGTGGCGAGGGGCCGGCCCGGCCAATTAGATCGGAGGCCGACCTGGGCGTCAAATGGGCCCCAACACGGGCCGAGCAAGCCCGTCGCCCCGTAAGCCGCGGCGCAAGCAAACGAGAGCACCGAGTGGAACCGCGCTGCCCGCGCGCGCACCACCGTCGACCGTGGGCCGTCGCGTGCTGTGGTTTGGAGGCGATTCGCGCGTGGCGAGGAGGCCATGGTCCCATGGCCCGCGCCATGCCGTTTTGGGGGCGGTGCTATTGCTACGCCGACGCTGCCGCTTCAACCTCCCTTGCTTTCGTGCGCGAACTTCTTCTGCAGTGCGGTGGATTTAGCTGCGTTTATTAGGCCTTGCTCCCGGTGGCAGATCTAGGAAAATTTTTTAGAGAGGCTGAAGTACCTTCAGCTCGACTTCAGCCCCTTCTACATTATACATCCATGATTAAAAATTTAAGGGGGGCTTTAAGGGTCCGGTAGATCCGCCCCTGCTTGCTTCATATGGCTTTTTTTTTAAATGGCTTATGGTTGAAAAGCAATATAGCTGGCTAAAATTACACTGTAACTGATGGTGCCTTATTTGGCGTAATTAAATTTAAAAAAAATTAAAATAGAAAAAACATGTTATCCCATCACAGGCAGTACAAACGAATACGAGAAAAAAAGAACCGACAAAAAAGCTCAAAAAAACCAAAAAAGACGAAATTATTGAATAGTAAAAAATAAGCTAAAAGTCTAAGCCGTTTTAAGCAGGACCTTAAGCAAGCGGAGTCTCAAATTTGGCCGCTGCAGCTCTAAACTTTGTGCCATTTACAATTCATTTTTTGTGCATTTGTTACCTTCCCTGGCTAAATTTTTTCTCACAAATGCGGATTTGACTCCCACACATTGTTTTTCGTGCATTTTTGGCTGCAGTTCAGATTCTTTTCAATTTATGATTTATTAGCATTTAGTTCATTTGAACAAGCAATCGTTATAAGGGCAAAAACTATCATCTATAACCATAAATCATTAGGCGCAGCATGTCCATGTCAAAGTTCAAAGCGTGGGCAGCCGGCCGGTACCCAGGCTTCCAAACTTCGTTACTAGTTTTCAGTTCGTTTACAGTACTAGTAGAACGCATGGTGGAACACGGCCAGAAAAAAGCGCGGCTGCCTGCAACAGGGATTGACTCCGGAGACAGACAGGTACATACACTCGCAAAGTAAGGTGCATGAGCGAACGGAGCAAGAACGAGAAACCCCCACGAGGCCAGCAGTGGAAGCCACGGCCGAAAAGGGCGTCGTGCCGCGGTGTCCCGCGCCGTGGAGACACACCCAGGTCCCGATGCTACCTGGACAGCAAGGGACGGGCCCCGTCTGCGACGGTCGACGGCATGCCCTGCCCATGCCCCCACCCACTCCCGCCGCGGGAGCCGTCTCGTCTCGTCTCGCCTCGCCTCGCATGCCAACCGCGGCCAAGCCGGCCTGCATGCTGCTTTGCTCCATCGGCAGCTTGGCGTGCCAATGCCACGAACCTGCCGCCGCGCGACAGGATCGGTCCTTCGCTTGGTGTTTCAGCTGGATCTGTGGGTGCGTGCATGTACATTTCGGTCCTTTTGCTGGTCGCCCGGCGAGGCAGAAAACGGCAGTGCTGGCCCGCGCGCCGCGCTGCATTATTCGGTTGCATAGAGCACACATGCTGTTTTGTGCAGGTTGCACACTTGCGCTACTGGGTCCCAAGCCGAGATGTGACGGTTTCTTGTGTGTGTCTGGTCTGCTCCAGTGATCTCTAGCTCCTGAGAGATCATGAATGATACGCTTGCGTTGTACTGTGTGAGTACTGGTTAGCACAGGATAGAATCTGCAAACAGAGTGACCCAAATGTGCATGGCACCTAGCTAGCCTGTTTCATTTCGATTACACAGTCATAGCTTAGTTTAACAAAGCATATGTGGAATCTCCCGTTCAAAAAAAAAAACAAAAACAAAAACAAAACAAAGCATATGTGGAATTGCTACGAAACATTACTCGATTCATGAAGTAACCAACGAGTTCGTGTGTATAAGAGCACCGACGGCTAACAAAGCACATGGGAATTAGGACAGCTATCTTATGCTGGGGGCGAGTAGGCCAGTTAAGGTTTCTCAGGATCGATGTACAGACAACGTGGGGTTCGTTTCCACATCACAAAGTGAACTTATTCAGAGTAGATGCATGCATGCTAGAACGTGCACTTGCAAATGCTAGTTTCGACCAGTTTAATTCGAACAAAGACAACACCGAGTGTCCATGGATTACATTAAAAGCCTGAGATCACACCAATTTGCTCCTGAGTAGTACAACCAGAACAAAATTGATGCTAACCCTGTCTCAAATTCACCTTATCTCTTTCCAATTTGAGAGCAATGAGGTGTAGCACACCCTTTATAGGAGTATTCTTCTTGGTTTGACCACCTTCAACGACATATCGATAAGTGCTCATCTTCTGGTATCGTCATCTAGCACACTGCATGCAGCTGGCAAGGATTTCCGCATGCCCATATTCCTGGAGTTTTGGTTCAGTCCATATGGAGGTGCTGGAGGTGCTAACACCTCCACTATATCTGACCGTTCAATTGATAGGGGCAGAATTGTATTTTCAGTTTTTCACCGTTGAACTGAACCGTTTCTCTCGGCGAACACACTGCCTCCTTCCAAGTTGAACTGAACCGTTTCTCTCGGCGAACACACTGCCTCCTTCCAAGTTCCAACTCTCGACTCACCGTTGGCCTTGACCCAAGCACATCTCTCGGGACGCGGCGGGGGCGGTGAGGCGCGGGCTGTACGCGGCGGGGGCGGTGAGGCGCGGGCTGTACGCGCCGAAGGGCGAGACGTACCCGCTGCTAGGGCTGAAGGCGGCGGCGCTGAACTGCGAGACCGAGGATCCCTCATCCCCGCCGTAGCTCTGCGGCTGCGGCCAGTACTGCCGCGCCACCTGGAGCTGGCGCATCAGCGGGTGCACGTCGGGCGGCGTGGTCGGCCTGAGGCCCTGCGGCGGGGGCGGCCGCATCAGCGGCGAGGCCGGTGCTGCGTACTTCTGCTGCAGCTGCACCAGCGTACGTTTCCCCTCCTCTCCCCCTCTCCTTTCCTCTTCCTACCTGCTTATTTCTCGCAATCGTCTGGTTTCGTTAGGGTTATACCCGTGCGGTGGATTCCATTCCCCGTTTTGTAGCGGAGCGATATGTTTTGCTATAGATTTTGCGCGGATTTGATCGGATATAATTTTTGGTATATCAAGAGAGATATTTAGATAGGTTGGCAGATTCTAGTTCTCCGATTTATGTCTTTTCATGTCTTCAACTTATAAATTTTGATCAGAAATCCAAGAAAGAATTCCAAAAATGATGTTTGCGACTCTGCAATCTTCGCAATTCTTGTGCTATTTATATTTACAGTGATGCTAAGTAGCCAAAGTATTGAATTGCACAAATCTGCTGCCATATGTTGTGCCAAGTTAACAGCCTTGGCAAGATAATGATGATAATCAGCAAGTTCCAGTTCACAAGCGCACAACTCTGAACATGCTGCACTTTCCCTCGCAGTGTGCTCCATGAACAAATATGTTGATGATCCTCAATAACTAGAGAATTGGCGAAAATTGAGGAAGGTGGAAGTTAAAATGTTCAAAACCAAGAAATTAGATTACTGGTAGAAAGTTCAGTCCTTGTTAAAATTAAAAAGTTGAACCTGTATTGTTTTTTTTCAATGTCCTATGTTTTTCTCAACTAAATTTACAGGATCGATCCCCAAATGTTGCCAGGATATTGAGTTTGATTGATGAACTTTTTTCCTTTTGTTGATGTCCCCTTGAGCCCCACAACTTTGGATATATTGGTCCAAATTCCTTAATTTAGTTGATTTTGATAGCTGCCAGTTTCTTTGTCAGAATATCATGCACTGAAAAAGTGCAAGGTTGCATTGTACACCTACTGCTGCATAGATAATGTTAAACTTTATTTATCCTGACTACAAAATAGATGCAGAAAATACAGTACTCAACATTGTCATGAGTACCGCATTGATTCTGCAAATACAGTATTGATTATAATTTTGTTAGCAAATGTCACACTAAAATGTGTAGTAAATTAATACTTGGAATGAGTACATACCGAGATTGAGACGTTTTAAATGAGGACTCTGATATGCATGAAACTAGAACTGAGACCCTTCTTCTCCTTTATGCTTTCATTGTTGACCTTGCATTGATGCCATAAATCATTCCAACCTTGTCTAAATCTGTATTATTTGTCCTTCTTTCAAGTACAGTAGAAGGCTATTCTTGGAATATCAGGTCGGGCAAGATGTTGCTCAGTGCTTGAATGAAGCCCTTGTCATTATTTAATATAGTTCTTTTGTGCCTAATGTAGAGATGTGTAAATTGCAGGATTATATTATGGAAGGTAAAAAACCCACCAAGGTCACCATTGAGGATTTGGAAGAGTATAATTTGATTGTACTAAAAGAGTTTGGTAGCGAGGAGGAAGGTTTTAGATTCTATAATAGTTATGCGGAGGGGAAAGGCTTTAGTGTCAGAAAAGATATTGTGAAACGTGATCCAACCACTGGAAGGATAGTCCGTAGGCGGTATTACTGCTCTAGAGAAGGTTATCGAAGAATACAATTCTTTGACTTACCTAATAGACAGAAAGAGCCAAGACCACTTACTCGTTGTGGATGTGAAGCAGAGTTTGAGATAGAGCTTAATGAGGAAACTGGTTGGTGGTTTGTGAAAAATTTCAAGGATGAACACAAGCACTCGCTAGCGAGGCCTGGTGAAGTTGCATTTCTACGATCACATCGAGGGCTCAGTGATGCACAGAAAGCAGATGCTATTGAATTTCAGGTCGGTGGCATCCGTAAATATCAAATAATGGAAGTTATGGAGAAACAACATGGTGGCTATGAACAGGTTGGATTTATACCAGCTGATTTGTACAACTTCTTCAAAAGATACAAGAAAAGAACCATTATAGGGTATGATGCTGAAACTGTGATCACCATATGAGAGCACGACAGAAAAGGATTCGAGTTCTTTTATCGAGATAACACGATGATTTGGGTCACTTAAGAAATTTATTCTGGTCAGATGCGCAATCGCGCATTGATTATGATGTTTTTGGTGACGTTGTAGTGTTTGATAGTACATATCGTGTGAATCGGTATAATCTGCCATTTGTTCCATTCATTGGTGTTAACCATCATCGGAGCACAGTTGTTTTCGGGTGTGGTGTTGTATCAGATGAATCAACTAGTTCTTATGAGTGGTTGCTTCACGCATTTTTGAAAGCTATGTACCAGAAAGAACCACGATCATTGATAACGGATGGCGATTCTGCAATGCGGCAAGCAATAAGAACAGTGATGCCCCGGTCCGAACACCGTTTATGCACTTGGCATATCGAGCAAAATATGATTCGCCACCTCCGCCAACCCATGCTTTCTGAGTTTAGAACTTTTATATATGCTCCAATGAGTGTTGAAAACTTTGAGAAAAATTGGAATCTTTTTAAGCAAAGGCACGAAATTTCTGATGAGAACAAATGGATGTGCAAGATGTATGAGTTGAGAAAGATGTGGTCAGCGGCATATTTGCAAGGAAAGTATTATTTGGGTATGAAAAGTAATCAGCGAAGTGAGAGTCTCAACTCAAGGCTTCATAGGCACCTAGATCGCAAAATGACCCTTTATGATCTGGTGGACCACTATGAGCATTGTCTGTCACGAATGCGCCGGAATGAGGCTGAACTAGATTCCAGGGCTTCACAATCTATTCCATTCACTAAATTAGATGCTGAGCAACTTGAAAAAAGTGCATCAGTTCTGTACATGCCTAATATTTTTAAGTTAGTGAAGGTACAGATTGAGAACACAAAGAGATGGTCCATTGGAGATATCATATATTTTGGTGAGTATGTAAAGTTCTTTGTTGTGTTAAAAGAGAGTGTACACAATGGAGTTTATGTGGACTGCAGTTTTGAAGGGAATTGTGTGAGTAGCATTACCTGCTCCTGTCGCAAAATGGAATGTGAATCCATCCCATGTGAACATATTTTTGTTGTTTTGAAACATATAGGAGTAAATGGCATTCCTCAGTGTTGTGTATTGAGGAGGTGGACAATGGGTGCTAAGGTTGCATTTCCTTCAGATAGAAGAGGCGGAATGCACGTTTGGTCTGACCAAATGGATCGTTATCGTGAGCTCTGCAATAAGGGAAAGGAGGCCTTCTTAATAGCGTCAAGGAATGAAGAAATGTTGGTGGAGGTGTTAAATTATTTACAACACATTATAGATGATAATGATGATAGTAATAGCTTCAAAGAGGCAATGCAATACGGTCCTACAATTGCGCAAGGTTCAAATTGTATCCAGTCCTCGGTAGAAAGAGTTCATGATCCTGTTTGTGTTAATCCAAGAGGTGCTCCGCGCAAGAGATACAAGAATTTCACTGAGAAGACATCAATTCATTGTGGGTATTGTGGGAAACCAAATCACACACGACGCACATGCCCACTTCTTCAAAGGCAAGTACATGTTTATCCAGTTTATACTATGTTTGTGTTTGTTATATAAAAAATGTGGTAGTGAAATGTAGTAGTAATCTTGTGTTGTCATCACACGCAGGGACAATTAAGAGACAAGACGGGATGCGTACTCTTATCTTCGGCAAACAAACATGTGGAGTTTTCTTGTGATGGAAATAAGTTTCATAGATCGAGGGTGGTTTGATCAGTTATGCTTATCATGCCACTTTGGTTTCTTCAAGGGACAATGGTGATAGAAGTCGCTGAAAGAAAGTAAGTGAAGCTGGCTCTTCAATACATAAAAACTTTTTTTTGTTATGAAGGCATATATTTGCTATATGATAATGATTGACTTGGTACTAAGTACATCATTCTACTATGAAGTTGATACTGTAATGTTTTTTGGTATGCTTGCTTAGGATTTTGTGTATTAGGTGATGTTGTATTGTTGTTATTAGAGTCCATTCATGTAATCTGTGTGTGGTCCTCCTTTAGGGTTAGATATTTTATTTCAAATAAGCTTACTGGCAGAAATCGTCGTTATTGGCGTTGGCAGAAATCTATCAAACTAACAAGAAATCTATCATTTCCTGGCACATTGCTGACCTTAAAATGATCTGGATGCCCATATTTCATTTTGATGTCACTATTTATCACTAACAGGAAGAGTCTAGATTGCCCTGAGTCTTTGTGCTGCATAAAGTTACCATGAAGAAGTGCAGAATCGGGTTGCATTCATATTCCACCTTGGTTAGCTCAATAGTTTTTTGCACTGCGTTTCTGTGCTATTGTAAGCGAGACTATTACAAATTGAAACAAAGATGATGTTAAGATTGCATTTAGTGAGTTTATAACATATAATTTCTGTTAGAAATGGGCAACATTGAAGATACCCTATATGAATTCTTGTTGCCAGCTATTTTTTCATATGCAACAACTGCAGCCAAGTTTTTGGTGATGTGATTTTTGTTACTTGTTGCCCAAATGAACCATTTTAAAGGGGATATCAGTAGCCTGTAAACAAAGTTTGTTTCTTTGTTTCAATTTATGAAGTTGTTTATAGCCAGCAATTTCAAGGCACCACTGATGATTATAGTTGTGATCATGTCAATGGATATATATTTCAGCTCGAAATTTGCAAGGCACCATCTCAGCTGTTGATAATGGCTCACTGGCTAGCTCCTCACTCTGATTGTTTTGAGTAGCCGCTGATTGTGGCCTCCAAAGACCTTTCCGTAATTCCATTTGACTCATCACATAATAATAGTTGTGTTTGTTGATTCATAATAATAGTTTGTTGGGGTTCATGGTGTTAAACGAGAAGCCTTGACTGCTGCATATCCAATAAATTTAGTTTGGAATTTTAATATAATGCCTGGTTATGAGGGAGATCAGATGACTTTGATGTCTCAAGGGGTTGGAGTGATGTCTTATTATGATGTTCTATTTTAAATGTCTTTGGCGGTGCACGTTTATGTGAAGGATTTAACTGAAACAATCATCACTTGTGCCGGTCCTTCCCACAAGTATGTCATTCATCCGTTTGCCTGTTCGGTTATTATGCCAAAAGAACGCCAGTTTTTGACAAAATATCATCTTGTCTGTAGGGTGCTCTGAGAAGTTCTAGAACTGCAGCTGCTAAAATCAGCTTGATTACCTGAGACTCGAGTTTGTGCAGATACATATATTCTTTTTTGTTAGTGAAATAATAAAAGTTCCCTTGCACTTGCATAGTGCACCATGGAGAAAGTTCTTCTGTACCTTTCTTTGCGAGAGTTATACTTTTGCGCATGAGCAAACTTGCAGATTCCCTCGTCCTTTGAAGGGAGTGATCTAGCTCTTTCCATAGCTAAGACTTCCAAGAGAAATGATCCAGTTAAAGTAATACTACCAACTCAATATGCTCTCCTGGTGCATTGTGCTGTTCCAATTGCTGTCTGAGCCGTACGCAAATTGAATTCAAAATACCATGTACTCAGTTTGTAAACTTCAGCATATGTTTCCCTCGTGCCTCTGGATGCCCATGTCCCCGGTTCTATTTAATTGGCTTCACTGTTCTTTATACTATTCTGCATATAGTTCTCAGACAAAGATTTTCATTAGCCACAAAATTATATATGCACTCCTCATATAGGAATACCTCAGTGAACAGTTTCTTCACCAGAAACCAGAGATATGCTCCTGATAATTAAATAATTCAGCATCTGATATTTTGCTATCTGGAATATTAACTGAGCTCTATGTTTTGCAGGAAAAAAGGCCATTTTATCTTTGTAATTAAACAAGCATCTCAGGAAAATCCTAATGGAGTCAGCAACTTCTACCTATTATGCCCAGCTTGATTCTGATTCTTTATCTGGAGAAGGTGCCACCTCTACAAAATGACAGTCTAGGGCTAACCACATGGACAAGTTTCACTTCACTCAATCAGGATTGTGAGACCCGTGATACATGAACCAAAAAGTGCATGTATTTAGACACATGTTCTGTTCCTCTCACATGTCGCAGTTCAGTACTTGAGATGTAATTTGTAAAATTTTCCAGGATCAGGTTGTACTCAACTTACCAAGTTAGATGTACCTTTATATACTCAAGCAATCAGCAGTCCGCAAACATTCAGCAGTTCTGTTCCGGAATTGGCTGAACAGGTTCAGCTATATATGATCAAATTATGGTGAGCGTCATTGATGTGAGCGTGCGCAAGCGACCATTCGTTTTGCAAATGATCTCAAAATTTCATATTATACTCCCACTTGCACCATTGATGTGCCATTGGAATTCGCCGCCAAAGTTCATTTCGTACTGCACATGAGAAATCGTAGAATGCCATTTGGCTATATTAACCTAGTGCGCACACCGTCTACCTGTATAAACCTATACAAGCGAGCAGTAGTTCTTTAAATGAGCTCAAAATTTCACATTAGAATCTTACTTGCACCGCTAACATGCAATTACAATTCGCCATCGCAGTTCATTCTGTACTGTGAATAATAAATCGTGGAATGTAGTACATACGTCATTTGGCTATGTGAGCATGCGCAAGCTACCAGTCGTTCTCCGAATGAGCTGAAAATTTCACGATGGACTCCCACCTGCACCGCTGACACGCCATTGCAATTCGCCGCTATAGTTCATTTCTAGAGCACATAACACCTTTTTGCTTGCAGGGAATGAAAGATGGCATGAATACTAACGCAAAATCAGAAAGCAGCAAATTAGAAGAAGAGGTTCAGTTATTAACTCTTACATGATATTCCATGAACTTCATTACATGCCAATACTTATCCAGTCACTAGCTTTTTTTGTAGGATGGTAAAGTCAACGCAAACTCGGATGTTGACACTAAGATACAAGACAACATAGAGAATCATGAAGAAACTGAAGATGATATACAAGAACCAATGGAGGACAACAATTACCCTAGCCCACCTATTGCCAGAAGAATACGGGGTCCTAATGGGAGGATGCCAACATCTACTTACGGGACATCAAACCACTATGTATATTATGGTCTCCCAAATAACAGAAAGACAACTCCCAAAAAACGAAACGTAACAAGCAAATGTGCAGGTAACCAATAGCTTACCCTATAAGTAGCAATGATTTTATCATTAAGTAGGTTTTCTACACAAACCTTAATTTTCACTAACTCTTGCAGGAGGGATGCTATCTTTATTAGAGAAAACTACTATAGACTATATTACAAATTCCTGCAAAGAGAAAATAATGGCAACATTGAATTCAACACACATCCAGCGTGAAGCAATGCTCTGTTTGACCCTTCCAGACTCAACTCCTCAAATGAAGAGATGGTTGTGTGATGACGTAAGTATAAGTCTAATTATTCGTGCAACAATATTTATTTTCTACAATGCCAAATCCTCAACTTCAACTACAAAATAGCAGATAATGGATGGCTACATACGATTGATAAAACATCGGTATCCATCTACAAGGACTAGGGATGGCTGCAAACCATATTTTGAGAGCACAATTGACTGTCAGCTATTGAATAGCGCAGGTGAATTTGGTCTTCGTTCTAACAGTAGGAAAATTGGCTCAGCTTTGAAACGTGGAGAAATATATCTACAACATGACCTGGTATACATATTTCAATTACTTGCGATGCTTCTTTAACTCATTTAGCATTTTTTTCTAATTATATTAAACATATTTCAAATTCTACAGATATTTCTCCCATTGAATCACATGAAAGTGCATTGGTATTTAGTCGTTATCAATACCAGGAAGGAAGAGATACAAGTTTTGGACTCAATGGCTGTTTCTAAGTATGATAATCGCACTGTACTAATAAATACAGTGAGTCTACTCTCTACTTTTCCATCTTTCTATCGTGTAGCATGTACATATATTCATCAAAATTTATTGGTTTTTTTATTGTAAAATAGATCAGAGGTGTGCAAATATATGTTGATTTGGCAATATCAAATGGAACAGCCATTGCCAAATGGGGCAGCTTGCTTCTCACATCATGGCCTATCCGTGTTATGGATATTCCACAACAAACTGACAGGTACTAATCGTTATCAGAGTTGTGCTATATTTATACATTTTGCAACCAAATCATGTTTCATTGTTGTTTTATAACCCAGTTCGTCATGTGGCTTATTTGTCCTAAAGTTCATGGAATACTGGGATGGAACAAGATTGACAAACATTGTCACAATGGTAATTACATCCCACATTCTTCTCTCTAATTCTTCTTTGTTAGTGGTTCAGATTTGAAATAAGCTGAACTGGTAGGACCACAGTACAATCAATCTGAAATTCAAATATATATATATATATATATATATATATATATATATATATATATATGCATGCTATTGATTATAACAGAGTTTGCCCACCAAAGTAATCTAAATTAATTACTCACTAAAGACAAAGACAAGAACTATCTCCAGGACAGCAATAAGAGAACAACAGTGAGACTCAATTCAAGCCCAAGATCAAATTGCCATCACATTCATATATAGTCTCATTAAATTCTTTGTTTCATCACAGAGCAATTGGTCCCTTCCGTTGCACTCTCAGTTGTATAATATCACAGAGATACCAGCTAAAGCACAGAAGAAGAGCCTGGGTACTCACAAGGCGATGGTATTCAAAACCACCGTGAAGAAACAAGTATTTACTTTTACTTCCAGCATAAAAGAATAGGACCCAAGCATGATAAATTGAATGGAAAAATGACTTCTTCAAGAAATAATAATGTGGATTCATTAAGCCATTAAAACAGTATATCATGCAAGAGTAAAGAATCAACATATATTCAGGTTTGTGATATGAATCATTAAAGTGACATGCTGCCATCTAAATTAGCCAAGCATAAATGACTACAATCAGCATGTCTATATTGTTGTTACTTGCTCTCAGAAACCTAGATGCACAAGAATGAATCTAGACCTTCTCTGTCATTACAGATTTTATTTTAATCTCGACAATACATGACAGTTGCAAATTTGATCTTGAGCCCTAGAATAAGCTCACTAAGCCCAAAACTCAACAATAAAATGTTTCAAATAAGCTGAACTGGTAGGACCACAGTACAATCAATCTGAAATTCAAATATATATATATATATATATATATATATATATATATATATATATATATATGCATGCTATTGATTATAACGAGTTTGCCCACTTTGCAAAGTAATCTAAATTAATTACTCACTAAAGACAAAGAGCAAGAACTATCTCCAGGACAGCAATAAGAGAACAACAGTGAGACTCAATTCAAGCCCAAGATCAAATTGCCATCACATTCATATATAGTCTCATTAAATTCTTTGTTTCATCACAGAGCAATTGGTCCCTTCCTTTGCACTCTCAGTTGTATAATATCACAGAGATACCAGCTAAAGCACAGAAGAAGAGCCTGGGTACTCACAAGGCGATGGTATTCAAAACCACCGTGAAGAAACCGAAATGGCAATGCACGATCAAATCACTGTCCCAGAAAACCTATCAACCTACTGTGACAAGCAGGAAGAAGGCTCACGGAGGTACAATGCCACAACCCCAATTTTCGGCCACAGCCAGAAATAGGAGCCGAGGGTAAAGTAGCACCGCACAAGACCACCGAGGTTCACCAAGAACAACTCGCGAGCACCAAAAATACTGGATATATGAGAAGTACTCCCATAGGCCGTAACCAACCAGATCTGAGCTCGTGCACTAGAATACTGCATCCCGACCACAGCACAGACGAATCAAGTAGAGAGGAAGCGTGAGGAGATCAAGAGGGCAGCGGGTCTGAGGAGGATGGGACTTACGGTGGAGGTTGTTCATGGCGGCGGCGAGGTGGTCTTCATGACGCCGGGGTACGGGGGGAAGATCCCATCCTCCACTCGCCGTCACCGGCGCCCAGGGGGAGGAGGGGACGGACGCGTCTCCTCCGCCGGCGAAGTCGTTGAGGAGATCGCCTAGCCTCCGACTCCCCGAAACTCTCTCTCTGCTTTCGTGAAACGGTGCGCGTGCGGGACAGCGAGGCGCGTTGTAAGAACAGTTCTCACGCGTGGCGGCGGCGTGATGGTCGTGATGCTGGCGGCGGCGAGATGGTCTTCATGACGCCGGGGTACGGGGGGAATATCCCATCCTCCACTCGCCGTCACCGGCGCCCAGGGGGAGGAGGGGACGGACGTGTCTCCTCCGCCGGCGAAGTCGTCGAGGACCGTCACCGGCGCCCAGGGGGAGGAGGGGACGGACGCTTCTCCTCCGCCGGCGAAGTCCTTGAGGAGATCGCCAGGCCTCCAACTTCCCGAGAGTCTCTCTCTCTGCTTCGTGAAACGGTGCGAGTGCGGGACAGCGAGGCGCACGTTGTAAGAGCAGTTCCCACGCGAAATGACTCTTTTGCCCTGTGGTAAGAGCGGTTCTAACGCGAAATTACTTTTTTGCCCCCATTTCGCGCCCTGTTGTAAGAGCAGTTCTCACGCGAAATTACCCTTTTGCCCCCATTTCGCAAACACCACCCCAGTGCACCAGTTACAAACACCGGAGGTGTCAAATCTATCATAACCGTTAGATGAGTTTTATTGGACGGTTCACAATAGACAAAGTGTATTGAACCAAAACTCATATTCCTGACGTCGTAACATGCTACATGCTAAGCTACATAGAACCCTACAACCCACAAGCGAAGAGCCGGCCGGCGGTGCTGAACTACTGACAAGGAGATAACATCCAGTTGCAAAACCGCAGCCCAAAAGGTTCCACACAATTTGGCGAGCATGGGTGCACAGGTCAAGCAGGTATTGCTGACCACACCAGCATAAACCAATCTAGCTAGCTGACATTGCTTAGTGCAATTTGAGGGCAATGTCTGCACATATCCTGCTTCTAGGGAACAGATCGCTGTTGAGAAATGAGAGGGACACTGACCCGACCACCAACCTCTCCTGCAATGTTTTGGCTTTCTTAAGCTCGACACCTTTCTCTTAGCTCTAGGTGATCTGGTCGTCGTCTCGCTTTCTCCCATTTTTTTTTCCTTCCTTGCACTCTTTTTCTAAGAGCTTCAGTTTCATCCTTCGGTTTAATTAACTAAAGGCATTTGAAGCTGAAGATATATGTCTTCAACAGTAGACAAGCACACGGGTAACATATATGATTTTCTCTCAAAGATAAAGCTACCCACTTGATTAGCTTCTTCGTGAAGTCGCCAGTCCCCGGAAGAAACCAGTAGGTCGTCCGAAACTACTACTATATACATTGCACATGCAGCCGCTGGTTTGGCTTTTGGGACACAGATGAGGAATCGGTGAGCAGGGACGAGGGAATTTTAGAGAGCGCGGCGCACTTTGGCCGCTTTATTTTTCACTTTTTAGGGGCTTCCTTTCCTTGGCGAATCACGCTATTCATTGGTCCCCCCACGCTGCAGAGAACGATTTGTCCGCGCATCGTCGTCGTGTGTCGGACGCGGCATCGATCGATCATCTCGTTATGCGCTTCTTCACTTGTTTTCCTTACCCCGAGAATACCCTGTAAGTGTTCACTTGTTACTAAGCTTTAGTTTTTAGGGTTTTATTAAACATCATCTGGATGTTTTTTTTAACTATCATTCAGATTTAGAACGGTTAGATTAAAAATCTAATGGCCATGAATTTTTCCTCTCCCCTTGAATTCTACTCTCTCTCTCTTGAAAAAATCTACCCCTTCAAAAACAAGAGGCCTCTTGATCTCTAATTCAAGAGTTACAAATTTGAATAATAATTAGGAAGAAAATATCCGAATGATGTCTAGACACTCTCTAGTTTTTAAATTACTTTGTGACGTATTTAACCCAGTACTACGGACTAGTATGATTTGAGTATTCATCCAAAGTAGCTAGGGTTGGTCTTCACCTTTATTTGCTTTAATTCGTAAAGTTTTGTTTTTTAAGAAGAGTACTGAAGCAAACCCTATATACATGCATGGCCGTTTACGCCACACAAATGATGTGTCATCGATTAGTAGAATCATTGAGTACTTCTGTACGTGCATGTTTCCAGCAGGAAAACGACGACGACTCTTGGTTGAAAAGTTCCCATATACAAGTACACATTTATGCATGTTACTTGTTCTGTGCTCTTTGTATGCAGATTTCTTTTAGTATAGGCAGGCTTGTTGGGTAAAGAGTAGAAACACTTTGCTTAGTGCTTAGTAAAGCTAATCGCAGACCATAAACACGCCAAGACCACAGCATGCACAACTTATCAATGTACTCCAGTTAACGACAAAAGAAAGACAATCATTGCCAATTTAACAGCGATCTAATTAAACACTACTCCATTTGACTAATTATTTGCTATGCTAGCTATGATCAGGTGCACGAGTCTGATGATGGTCATCAAGTAAATGGTCTCTTTGGAAAACTCCCTAACATTTGCAGCCGCATAAACAACGCCTGTAAATGTTGATGGAGCTGCATGCACACGGGTTCTAAAGGCATTGTACTACAATGGTTACACGCACAATCATTAGGAATGTAAAAAAAGCAACTCCGACACGGAGCCAAAAGCTTACAATGACCCATGCTCCATTGTTCTCCTTGATTTTTATCTCGGCCATATGCTCGCGGAAAGTCCACCGGCTAATGCACCTGTCGCGTCGACATGACGCTCCTTTGATAAAGATAATGTTCGGTAAATTTAATCAAGTCTTTTTGGTTAGTGTATGCATCATAATAATTATGGATAATAAGTTCTTTATGTTAGTGGCGTACCTTTTACCTCTCTTATTCTACTTAGAGCAAGGCTAATAATACAGTTTTCAGCTGGCTTTATGGACACTTACAGCTCATTTATCAGCCTATTCATATAGTAGTTTACAACCACCAAGGTCAGTATGACCCACCCTTTCTCTCACAAAGTTTCTTGATTCTTGTGCTTGGTGGTGTAAACTTACAGCCCACCTCTCTTCTCTCTCCTCCTCTCTCTCCTCCACCTCAAAGATACTGACCTACTAACACCTCTTATTATACTTGCTCTTATAAGAGCAAGACTAATATCTGACCTTCACCGGTGTATGGACACTTACTGACCCACTTATCACCCCATTCATATAGTAGTTTACACCCACCAAGGTCAGATGACCCACATCTTTCTCTCACAAAGTTTCTTGGTTCTTGTGCTTGGTGATTGTAAACTCACCCACCTCTCTTCTCTCTCCTCCTCTCTCTCCTCCACCTCAAAGATACACCCTCTACTGAATTTTGATCTTGTTGGACCTATGTTTACTCAAAATTCCCGTTTTGACCCCCTGTGCAAAAAATTCCCAAATTTGGACCCCTGTTGAGCGCGTGATTGCCAGGTGCAGCCACGTGCCCGTCGTGCGATGCAGTACCGCCGGCGACGATCGTTCATCGGGTCGTCGTCGCGGTACGCATCGCACGACCGCGCTCTCCGTCGCCCTCAGCCGCGTGATCCAATTGCCGCCGCGCCTGATCGATCGGCCGACCGCGCGTCCTCCCGCCCAGCCGCGCGACCTGCAGAGCCGACCGCACGATCAATTCGCGGAGCGCGCGATCAATTCGCCGCTGCATGCTGCTCTTGCCTGTCATGCCATGCCAATGCATTGCGCTAGCTACAAAACTAAAGCGCTTTCTAGACGGCGTAGATGCCATAATTACGGTTTGTGTGTACATGACAAAACTCTAGTACACAATCCGATCACCCTTAATGGCTCGTGCGCAGGCGCATGCTTTAATGGCTCGTACGCCTGGTATTCAATAAAGTGCTCAAGGACATCCGAATTGATCGCGCGCTCCGCGAACTGATCGTGCGGTCGGCTCTGCAGGTCGCGCGATCGGGCGGGAGGACGCGCGGTCGACCGATCGATCGTGCGCTCGGGCGATTGGATCGCGCGCTGGGGGCGACGACAGCGGGTCATGCGGTCTGGTACCGCACGACTCGGTGAACAGTCCGGTCGTGCGGTACCAGACCGCACGACCGGGCACGTGGCAGCACCTGGCAATCACGCGCTCAACAGGGGTTCAAATTTGGGAATTTTTTGCACAGGAGGTCAAAACGGGAATTTTGAGTAAACATAGGTCCAACAGTATCCAAATTTCCCAGCCTACTAACAGTCTCTTATTATACTTGCTCTAATACCAGTATCTTCGCATGAAAATACATGATTTTAGTGTGAATAATTCTAGCTAGGTTTGTCTTGTTAGCTGTTAGCATTTGCATTGATGTAGCAATTAATTAGGGTGGCAACGGGGAAGCCCCCGCAGCCACGCCAAGGCTATCCGGGAGATGCCCTGTCCTCGGTCCTGAGAGGATCTGACCCTCATGGAGATCCTACAGGATAAAAAAAAATAGGTTAAATATTTTTTAAAAGTAATAATAATGCGATTTTATTTATTAATGTATAATTATTTAGGTATTTTTCAAGATATAATATCGAAATATATATTCTAAGATATATATTCAAGTTTTAATCAAATATACAAGAAAATAATATAATATTCTATATTCAAAAACTATAATATATTGTTTCAAAAGCAAGTTTTAATATTTATTGAGTCCCTGTAGGAGAAGACGGCCTCCCGTCCCTACCCGCTGGCGTAGCGGCCCCCGCCCTATTCCCCCGGGGGCGATCACCCCTGCCCCCATGGGGATATTCCCCATGGGCTCAATCCCCACGGGGAATTGTCACCCCTAGTAGCAATGCCATCGAGAGATCACATATGCGCATCTATGTAAACAAAAACAACTGGTGATATTTAAAGCATCTTCTTCGTTTTTAGGGAAAAAAATCTCACAATAATCCTAAAAAGAAAAAATCCTAGAAAATCTCACATTAATAGAAAGAAAAAGATAAGGATCTCCACAACTTATTTTGGTAGTGCCAGGTTATAACGGTGCAGCTTAATCATATATATATATATATGTTATATAAAAAATATAATTATATTTTAATTATAAAAAATATAGTTGTATATCAAATATAACTGTATAATAATATATAGCCGTCTAGGTGAACGGGTAAATCTGCTAGTCTGCTTGTTAGTAAAACGACAAAGCAGTTCAATGCTCTCTTAAAAGTGAAAAATCATAATTTTTATGCAAATGGAGGGTACGATTTGCCCACGATATCTTTGTCTTGCAACTACTGGCCACTTATTAGGGCCACTTTGTCATTGATATATGCGCTGCGGAAGCAGAATCAACACAAATAATTAAATATAGTTAGTTATAGAGAATATCTACTCATTAGTATAGTAAAAATATTTCGATTACGACTTTAGAAATGAGATTGTTAATCAATTAATATGTCCAGACATTAAAATAGAAGAACTTTTAAAGAGTCACCGTCATGCCAAACGAAGCCTAAGATACCAACATTATCAGCTACCGGAAGGTGAATTTTTATAGCAATTTTCAAAGCAAAAAAGAAGAAAAACTCATATACTACTAGTAATATTCTACCAATTGAATACCTTTACCAATGTTGACTTCATAGGCAAATGGATGGCGTGCACCGATGATTCAAGCCTACCTCGTGCCTCGTTTCTAGGGTTATGTTGGTGAATTGATCATTGCATTAGCTTAGGCCTATCCAACTTTTTCACGCAAGACTCTTATCAGCTTTGCATCCGGTAAGCAACTTTAGGAACCCAGCCAGGGAGGTCAAGTGTGTTAGGCATGTTTGCATCATTGTGGTTTGGTTAGGACAGTGAGTAGTAGCAAGTAGCACACGCGATGGAATTCCTGTAGTCCTGATCGCGGTCAGTTTGTCCACCCGGCACTGCCGAATTTTTGTGCCGTCGGTCATGCATGTGGCGGAGAATTTGGAACGCCAAGAAACTAAAGTACATTACCAATTGACCTTGAACTGCGTTACTGCAGTAAGGATAAGTTTAGTGTAGGACTGTTTGGAAAGAGTAAGCAACACTATAGAACGATCTCCTTCCACTTCCACATAAGCAAAAGAAATTTCAGCGTATCAAACAATGAACAATCTAGATGAATTGGCCATACTAGACGGTGATCTAGGTGGGGAGGGAGTAGTGGCTATTGATGGTCTTGCCCAAGCGGTGGAGGAGATCCAAGCGAGGCTGGAGTAGGGCGACCAGCGGCCTCGCCCAGGCGGCAGAGAGGATCAGGTGGGGCGGGAGCAGGTGTGGTTGGTAGCCTCGGTTAGGTGGTAGAGGAGACCAGGCGGGGTGAGAGAAAGGGTGGCCGATGGCCTCACTCATGCGGCGATGTCGGTAGTGGCATAGAGATCGAGAGAGTAGGTGGCCCTACCTAGGTGCACATGCGACGATGGAGGCACACTTTTTGTGACTTGGTGAGAAGAGCGAGAGAGGCGAGGCGATGTGTCCTCTCCTCGCGAGATGAGAGCTAGGTCATGGGGCTGGGCGAACTGGTGGGGAGTGGCCACGTCAGCGTGGCTGAATAGCGTGCGAAATCGAATAAGGGTGGAGGGAAATGCATGCTGGGGCAAGGTGGGTGTGGAAAAATTAGGGTATACATGTAGCCGAACTCCACTGAACTATTTGAGCACGACTCATCAAGGCTTGCGAGCTTGAGATCAACCTCGAGCTCAGCTTGTTTGGAGCTCGAGCCAAGTTCGAATCGAGTCTAGAGCGAGCTGAGCTCGAGTAGTTCATGAGCCTCGAATTTTTTACAGCCCTTATGGTGACCGAGCATGGTGTGATAGCCACCGGTGCAACATCGAGTAAAAGTTTGCAACCATGGTGGTCGTCTGAAACTATGAATTACTCACTTGGATTATTTGAAACTTCGTGAAACTTGCTTTTGATATGTGTTTCATATGATTTTTTTTATAAAATTTGCCAAAACATTGGTGAAACCTTGTAAAATCTGTTGAAACTTCTTTTTTATAGAACTTTCTGAAATTTATGGCTTTTCTGTGAAACTTGATAAAACATTGATGAAACCCGCTGAAACTTTGTTATGAAGCTTTCTAAAACTACTTGAAATATATTGAAACATTTTTATGAAACGCGATAAAACTTGTTTGAAACTTCAAACTCGAAAACCTTCGTCTTGATGAAACTTTTATGCAATTGAAACCTCATGAAACTGCTATATTGTGCATTTCTAATGGTATAGTACGTGTGGGCTAGCAGCACTCATTTGGAAAGCAGGTAGGAAAGAGTTAAATTTCTGTAGGAATCCGAAAATTTCCCAATTTCTACACAGGGCTAAGTGATTAATGCTCCTTGGTACTAGTTTTATGCCTCATTTCGAACACGTGAACTTCGTAGGAATTTCATAAGAAAAATAGGTCAATTGCCGTAGGAACAGGGGAGAACAAACCCGCATTCCAAACGTCACCTTAGCATAGCACGGCCAGCTGTGTGACAGAGAATGCATGTCAAAATCTTGCGTACCTAAATACTGTGATTCTGTGAAGCAATCTTAAAAAACAAAAAACGGTGTGAAGCAAGCTAGGAGTGAAGTCAAACCAAGAACGGAAAGGATACGTTGGTGCCGACTTCAAGGAACGGATGTTCCGTCGATGCGAGGAAGTACTTCGCACTACACGGCAACGTGCAATATTACTCTCATAAGGACACTCCCAATGCAGAAACTATGAGATACTTACCAATTAATGTAGACACTACCCATGGAAACTATACTCCCAATGGATAGTTTCTACAAATAAAATTTTCATCCAATCATCTATCTTCTCTCTCCTATCATCTACCTATCACAGCTCTTTCTATCTTGGTTCCTGTGTAGACATGGTTTCTACATAAGAAACCATTTCCTTATCTCTCCTCCTTAACTCCAATGACACATCAGCATTTTGCTTACTTGACACCTTATTTAATGTCATAGAAATCATCTATAGTTTCTGCATTGGGAGTGCTCTAACCATCATATTGGAAAGCGACGGTGCAGATTCTCGGGTAACCAGTCCCCCTACTAGTACTGCAGCAACGCGAATCTACTTTGTTACTGCAGCAACATGCGATTTCTGGACGAAGCACCTCTCAGACCCGGCATCCACCGTTGATCCGATCCGCTCGATTTTTCTTTCTCACTGGAACGGGGCGCGTGCATGATTGATGCATGCAAAGGGATCCCCGGCCACGTACATAGATCTACGTGAGAATCCGAGCCAACGGAGCGAACGACCCCATGTTTCAGGCTCTCTGCAGTGAAACACTGAAAGGTCAAATTCTAGCGCGCGGCGGCAGTAACTTCTGATCATGCACGCACGCATGCATGCAAGAGACGCCTCGCGCGCATTAGAGCAGGTACAATAAGGCTTAGTCAGCAGGCTATAGCAAATATAATATCAACCAAATCTTACATGGCAGAGAGAGAAAGGAAGAGAGAGAAGGAAGCTGGCTACTAAATTACAGCTAGCTATAGTACGTAAAAATATGCATTTCACTCTCTTACACGTGGGGCCAAATAGTTATTGTAATAGCTACCTTATTGTATGAATTATTTTTTTAAAGACTATAGATGAAATGGACAAGTGTTATAGCCACTAGTTAGCTATACTATTGTACTTGCTCTTAGGGCGTCCGCAATGGTAATAGCTAGTACTAGCTATATAGTCAGCTGACGTGGAGGTGAGAGACAAAAGCAAAGACTATTTTATACTGTTGGACCCACATGCTCCTCTCTCATGTTCTTGGACTACGTAAAATAGATCAGCTATTTGCTCGTCGCTAGTGACTACTCTCTCTCCTACTTTTTTCTTGCCATATCAGATCTAGCTAACTAAATAGCCAGCTGTTGGAGACGCCATTTGGCGCGCGACCAGTGGCACGCACGTCCACAACCGGCCGGCGCCTCGATCGGATTCGAAGGCGACGACGAGGGGTCGATAGCGCGCGAAAAGCTGCGGTCCAACTAGAGCAAGCATGATGCCAAGCATGATGCAGGCAAGGAAAAGCCAGGCATGGCGACAGGCGTGGCGCAGTGCCCCCCGCGTCGTCGTCGTCGCCCCGACCGGCACAGCATTTCTGGCCTCGCTACTGTCGCTTTCCCTCCCTTGTTTACTTGCAATTCCTCTCTCTCTCTCCTTGCTGCTGCGCGCGGAGCGAACACGGCCGGGCACGACCGACCCACGGGCCAACCGCGTGCCGCTCCCCGTTGTCCACTCCCCCGCCTCCCTCCCCTGTCGCCTCCTCCGCCCTTTTCTTTTTTCTAACTCGCGCGCGGTCGATCGCGGAGAGAGAGCGTTCCTTAGCTTTATTTACGCGCGCCGCGTGAGAGAGAGAGAGAGAGAGAGAGAGAGAGAGAGACGTGCAGAGCGGGGGATTTTTATGGATCGGTGCCTTCGCCCGCTTGTATTCCCCTGCTGCTGCAGGTTCCGCCTGCTGCTGCGCAGGGTCGGTCAGGGTATAGTCACGTCCACACCACGTCAGCCCTAGTCACCCTGATGGTGGGACCACGGGGCACGGATCCTCTCAATACTCATGTGGCGAGCATGCGCTGTATGTTTGCCATGCAGGGCAATTGGTGATACGTATTTAGCCCCCGTGCGCGCGCACACCGCACAATGTCCTCTTAGAGCAACTCCAACAGTAGCTCTCAAAATAGAGCTCTTACTTTTCATTTGAGAGCTCCCCCTATTTTTAAGGGCCCTATTTTTTTTGCATTTACTCCAACAGCACCCCTCAAATTTAAACCCTCAAATCCATTCCACTACAACTGACACATAGGACCCACTCCTCATTCTCTCCCTCCTCGTACGCCTCCTCGCATCCTTCGACGACGGCGAGGCCGAGGCGCTCGTCCGCCTCCTCGCATCCTCACCGTGCGCGTCATGCGTCAGGAGCCGGGGAAGAGGAGCCGCCGAGGAGGACGGTGGCGGCACGGGAGGAATCGCCGGGGAGCGGTGGCGGCGCGGGAGGAAAGAGGCGGGCGGAGGAGAGCGGGGAGGCGGGCGGCGCGCTCGGGAGGGAAAAGAGGCACGCGGGGAGGGAGGCGGGCGGTGCGCTCGGGAGGGGAAAGAGGCGGGCGGGGAAAACGAGTCCCCAGGAATGAGGGCTGAAGAGGGGATTTGAGGGGCCTCTAGTAGGGGCCCTGCTAGACCTCTATTTTTACCTGAAGCCCTCAAATATGAGGTTTGAGGGCTCAAGTAGGGGCCTTGCTGGAGTTACATCTAGAAATACAGAATCCAAGAATAAATATGTGACATCATAAAGGTTCTACTAAGCCTTGCTCTAACTGGTTTTAATCTCTATCTTATTGTGACTTTCAACTTATTTAAACCAGAAGCAACTTCGAACACGTTGACTTCTAATTTCGGTTTATTTTAACTTTTTTTGTTTTATTTTTCTTCGTATTCCTTTATATTATCCGTGACGATATAACGGTCTTTTTATTTTCCTTTTTGTCAGAAAAAGCTAGCAAACACTAAAATACATTTTCAACCATAATCTCAAAAGCTATAGTCAGAAACTTAAGTTATGAGCCAGTTGGATTTACCACCTAAATCTATGATATGATAAAGTTGCTAGTAACGGTTGGATTATGTCTTCACTAGTCGTAGCATAACAAATTAGCTTTTTTTTATGTATCCGCTTTGACATTCGTTGTATGAACTCGTCACCTCAGACAATAAACACCCTTAAGGCCCCCTTCAAAACGGTTTAGACTTCTGGTTTATTTTTCACTATTCAACAATTGTCTTTTTCTGATTTTTTAGCTTTTTAAACTTTTTTTGTTGGTTCTTTTTTTCCCGTATTCGTTTGTGCTGTCCGTGACGAGCTAATATATTTTTTCTATTTTTAATTTTTTTTAAATTTAATTACGTCAAATAAACCATCATTAGCTACAGTGTAATTTCAGCCAGCTACAGTGCATTTCAGCCACAAACCACTCAAAAAAAGCCATTTTGAGCACCCCTATGCAATGCTACCATACCGTTATCGACAATATGCTTGCGTGCACCATTGGTGATCTGAGCCGACATACATGTATACCTATTTTCAAGATAATTCTATTCGAAAATGTTTTTTATGTTCCTCGTTAATATAGTATGCACTCATGTCAACCGCTGCAATCTTTCTTAATCGATGCCACACATGAAGTATGCTATTAAGCAATGATAGTACCAGATGTCACAACGGTGATGCTAGCTAGCTTGGGATGTGCAGATGTGCTCAAACAAAGAATCCACCGTCTCGAATAGTATTGCGTAGGCCACCCACGTTCCGATGCGCCCCCTCGAGACTTCCGGCCGGAGTTGGATGCCTCTGAACAGGGCGGATAAAAATAAATAAATATAGGCACTCATATATATATATATATATAGGAAAATTACATAAGGCACCATGGTGCCTAGGCACCAACATCCGATAGATATACGTATATGATTGATAATTTTTTTTGAGTTTGGGTATGAAAATGTTTTATACCCTTGATATATTTATGGTAAGTAAGTTTTGAACTCAGTTCAAATTAGTTTGAACTACTTTTGAGTTCAATGCAACTACAGTGAGTATATACCATAAAAATAGTTCAAACTAATTAAACTGAAGTTGAATTTAAATTTTTTCGGAGTTTGGCATCTCAAATATATTTTTATGGGTATATGAAGATACCCACATCAAACGTTATAATCTCAAGCAAATCAACGGTATTGATATTGGTGCCTAGGCACCATGGTGCATGAAACACTCGTCATATATATATATATATATATATATATATATATATATATATATATATATATATATATATATATATATATATATATATATATATATATATATATATATATATATATATATATATATATACACACACACACACACACACACACTAGCAAATATCGTTTCAAGTGTTTATATATAGTTACTAATAGGCTGAGTAAAAAGCATAAGTACTTAGATATTTAATCGCTCCACAGGAAACTAAAATTTGAGTGGAGCCTAGATCCCCACTCGTCGTCCTTTGGGTCCGAAGTTGAGGCCAAACCCAACACTCGCACAATCCAATTCCTAGATCTTTTATCCTGTCCATGGCCATGGAAAGCAAACTATACTTGGGCAGGGCAGATGAATACCTAAGAAAGAGGCATGGCTTGCACGGCCGGGCCCAGCACCACCCTCCTAATAAGGTCAAGGCAAGCCAAATCGTGGGACCCAGCTGTCCCCTCCTGCATTCTAACAGCACATCTAATTTGGACTCTCTTCGGGGGGTGACTGGGAGGAGCACCTTAAAGAAAGGGAAGAGCACCCTTTGTTTAACTTGATGCGAATGTATTATATACATGGTGATTCAGCAGCTAGATTTTTGCTTTGATGGGTTCACATCTAGCAATTGGCTTGAATTGTCTTAAAATATACTGTTTTTTGTAGACAAATACCTGAAAGTTGGGTGCATAAAAAATGCTGCTGATTTTTTTTTACGTCTTTTCATATTGGGAACTACTGGCTGTTCAAGTAACGGTGCAACAGAAATTCTCATGACAAGGAGATGACAATTGGTCCTCATGTAGGTTGATGAAAATTAATCTCTGGTAATTTTGAAGATTAATATTGAAACAACCCAAAAATTTGTAAAATTTTGAACTTTCTCGAATTTCATTTGAATTCAGTTTCCTTCCCTATTTGGCATTCTGTCCGAGTTTTCGCCTTACCTTTTCAGACGCTGCGCTTCCTCTCTTTGTTGGCGCCTTTCTTCCTTCCCACCTTTCTCCTGTGCGCTGAGCTAATCTGGCCACTTTCCCGCACCACAACTCCCAGCCATAGTGCCTCGGTGTTCACAGTTGAGACTCGATTTTGCTAGCACGGACCATGCATTCAACCTTCGCCACCTCCAGTTGACATCACCTTGTCTCACTCTGCGTGCAACGCGCTGACCTCCTAGCTCTACCGCATTTTGCTTCCTCGCCTGGCTGACGCAAGCACATGTGTTGTACTACCTTCGTCACCCTTCGCAAGCTCGTCAGAAGCCATAGTATGTGCCGTGCCACCTCGCATGTTGCCTCGCTTCACCGACCGAGCCCGGAACCACCTCTCCCCTCCACGCGTTGGCGCCGCTCAACCTAAGTCCCTGCTCCCACCGCCATAGCCAAGCCTTAAAGCTTAATCGGTCATTCAGTTCACTTCGCGCAAACCTCAATCACCCAACCAAAGCTTTCCCGTGGACTCTCTTGCACCACGTTGCCATCGACGAGCTCCCCGGAGACAGTGAGCCTCCTTGGCTAATCTCGTAGTCCGGCCGTCCTCTATCCAATTAAAGGCCGCCATAGCTTATTGAGACCATCCTGAATATATAGCTTTTCTCATCGGACCATCTCCTAAACCCATTCATGTCAACACCAAGAACTACCATCGGTTATGAACCCCTCTCCATGGACAGTCCGAGTAAAGCCACTAGAGCCTAAACCGCCACCACCATGGTGTTTCCTGTTCGTCATAGATGGCTAAACCGCCCTTGTTTTTGCCGAAGACCCGTCGGAGAGCCCCTATGCCATGGTGGAGCCCGTGGCATTTTCCTTAGCCGTCAGCCATTAATGTCCACCCCGAGTCCATCCAAGCTCAAAAATGGAATCACCAAAGCTTGTAGAGCCTCTCCGTACCAACCTTCGTCGCTAGTGAGCTTCGCTGGTGCTGTATTGGAGAGCTCACCGTGCCCTGTTTTGTGCTGGAGAGAGGGGGTCGGAGGTTGAAGAAAGGAAAGAGAGTGATGTGTTAGGCCACTGGCCGTTCATGTGTTGCGCATTAGGGCTCGGACCTGCACGTTGCGTGCATTGGGCCGATGCGACTGTGTGCTCTAGGCTGGAATTGCCAGCCCAAGAGGCCATTTCTTGTTAAGCCGAGCCAACTGTTTAGTTACTGTGTAAGACTATTCATGCAGGCCAAACCTAAGACTGTAGCATCCTGTAACAGCCGGGCAACACGCTTCCTAGCAAGATGGCCCATCACTGTTCTTAACTGTAGCAATTTACTGTTCACAAAATGCCAAAAACAAGTACATGTCCATTTTAATCATTTCGAGCCCATTAAAGCCGTTCTAAGCTCCGTTCCACCAACCTAGATCCTGAAAAAACCCAACCTCACACTATTCCAAAACCAATCCACCACTATTTCAAAACCAATCCACCACTATATATCAGCCTATTACTATTCATCGTAAAATTTGTCCAACATATTTATAGCCATTTTGACTATCTCGAACCCATCTAGCCCATTTCCAACTCCATTCAGCCAACCCAAGCACTGCTTAAACTCCAACCACCCAAACCCATTTTATTTTATGTCTTTTCTCGTTATTTTATTGTATTTTATTCCCAGCTTGTATTTTGCAAAGCAGGAACTTATTTGAATTCGTTCATTTGTATTAGCATATGAATTCAGCTAGCTGGTCAACGAAAGAGCTACAAGAGCCATCAAGCAGTTGGCATAAGCCTAAAGACTAGGTTAAAATAATTATAGATTATGGATAAAGAGGCAAGTTACATGTTTTTGATCATGTTGAACTTGCATCATTTAATTATTTAATTATCAGTACTTTCATTATTCTTTATTTATGTAATGTTATTTATTTAAAAATAATTGTTTAGAATGATATGACGATTAGTTATGTCCTAAGACTAGAAAGGCCCTATTTTACTGATGGCCATATTCACCTTAACAAGTCTTAGTAATAGTAATTACTATAAAACTTATCATGGTAGATTAGAATTTCAAATGTTTTACACTACTAAGTATTTTGTCATTTTGCCGATAGATTTATAAAATTGTATTAGGGTTGAGGATGAATCATCAAAAGTGACTAGATGGTTGGAGTCTAAGACCTTACCCTAGGGTGTGTCATTGGATTGGAATGGTGGTAGTGCCATAGCACACTAGGGAGTTGGTTTGTGGATGGCTGCCTCAGGTGAAAAGTAAGGACTAGAAGCTTATGCTGAGTAAAGAACACATGAATTACTCAACCACAAGTGTTGACTTGTCAAGCATAGTCTAGTAGCTACTCAAATCAATTGAAGATCTACAGGGTGTTGGTATTCTAGAAGTGGAATGTCCCGTGTGTAAAGGGGGTGGTATGGGAGCGATAAAACCATACTTAATAACGGAAGGAGCACATGAAGTTAGGAAACCTTTTCTGCGTTGGCCAGTGGAATGCTAGTTTACGTGTGGCCTCAGCCCTACTGGGTAAAGACTAAAAAAAGAGAGTAGCGAAAGACCTTATTTTCTCAACTCAGTCGCACACCACTTATCATGTGTCTATTGCACGACATTGAGAGTTTGATAAATCTTGTGGGTAAATCTGGGCAACTCTATAGAGTATAACAAATGATATTCGATTATGCCGTGTTTTCAGTTAATGGAGATGTGTTTTATGGGTGATTCCAATAACAAGACATAAGTAGATTTTGAGGATTTGGTAATGGAAGGTATGATTAACAAACCCCCTTTTTGTTAATTAAATATTGTTTTACCATTTTAAAAATATAAAGTTCTATATCAATAAACTTGCATCCATAAATATAATAATAATGAAACCAACTCATTTCATCTCCTGAAATACTGGCAATTAGTTAAATAGCATTTCTTCGTGTGACTTGTTGACTAACTAGTGTACTCAAACTTGCTTAATTTCATCAGAACAGATACCAGAAGAGGAAAGGATACTTCAGGCTTTTGTATTAGGGTTACGACTGCGCTCAAGCATTCCTGTGGAGATTTCTTCGGTTATTTTGAATGTAACTTAAGTTTTAGGCTTGAAGTTGATCATTAGGTCTTATGTTTAATCAAGTTAATCCCTTTTTAAATGTTCATAAGCAGGCGTGATACTCCTTCTGTCTGCAATTATACTCCTGGGCCGTTGTAGGATTTACGATGGCCCTGTTCCCAAAAATGGGTTGTTACAAATATAGTTTGGCAAAATGCTAGAATTTCGAATGGTTGTGGGTATCAACATTGCTTAGCTTCTAGAGTGCCTAAGGGTTTCCATTCAAGTTTATAGGTAAATTCAAGTTAATTAGAGTAAACAAAACATATGCAATACATACATTTAATTGAATTCCTACATGTGAATTCAATGTAAAACTAGCTGAATATTCAATATAAAAGTATGGTTAGTAAGCAATTAACTCTACATGTACAGATGTTCAACTTCGTTTTTTTAAATTTTGGTATCGGCCTTTTGATTTGTATGGGATTTAATAGCATATATATATATATATATAACAAGTAATCCCCACTAACTACAATCAATGATATTTCTCTCTTTCCTCATGTAGCATCACCCAATTGTTCACAACCTTTGAATAAAAATTGAGTGTCATAGATATAATTCATTTGCATTATCTTACAATATTTTTAGGCTCTACCATGTTTCACTTTGATTTGTTCAAACATTACAACCAACAAATTGATTTCTACAAAATTTTGCTACGAAGCGTGGAGTATCCTTCAAGTTTATGTGATGTACATGTTGGATGTCATAGTGTTATACGAGAAGTCAGAAGTTCGATTCCCACTAGGGACACTTAGGAGATTTGAAAAAAAAGCAGGGATAGTTCTCTAAGGCACTCCCAATGCAGATACAATAAAGTTATGTCTATTGCTCTCCACATCATCTAGATAATACAACATTTGTACATAACCTCTCTAATGAATTGTGTCTAATAGCTAGCCCAAGGTTGTCAGAATCGCGATTCTAAATCGGATCGGAGACACTCTATTAGGATAGCATTCTACGATAGAATCGTAGAATCTAAGATCCTACCTGATTCTACCAAAAATATATTTATTCTAATTTAGTAAGTATTCCAAAATTGATATGAGTGTTTATTTGGTCATTTATCATCTAATTTGATTAATAAATATATCTTATTTATGACTAGAATCATGGTTTAAATTCTATGTCATTGAGAGCTATGACTAGAAGAGCGATGTTATCAATATTGCCATAATATGATCATTTTACATAAAAATGTAAAATAAATAGATAATTAAATTAATTTTTATTATTCCAAACCTCCGAATCTTAATGTCTAAACTGTTAACTACTTAATATTTAACATACAACTTGAATTGAGAGATAGGACATAACTAAACACTTAAGTCTTTCATAATCTTAGATGATACATGATTCTACCACGATTCTACTGTGATTCTACATGATTCTATGACTACGATCACGATTCTACCAGGTACAACTCAAGATGCGATTTGAGTCAGATTGGCTTCGTGGGATTGTAGAATCGTACGATTCTACTATTAGAATCGCGATTTTAACAACCTTGAGCTAACCTACTCAACTAATACCATAATTTTCTACTATATCCCATACCTCCTCCCTCTTCTGCTCGCCTCTATACTCAATTAATGATGTGGACACAACCTTTCTCCCTAATGCATATTTTTGTTGTTTCTTCATTGTTGGTTTGGGTGCCCAAGCTATATCTCATGCAAGACGCAACTTCCATCTCTTTCTTCTTTAGTTTCTCCTCCACCACATCTTCCATCCTAAGTTGGCATGCTATAAACATTGCTGATGTAGGAGCATTGGGAGTGCCCTAATTACTCCCTCCATTTCGTTATATTTGTTCACGGCCTCAGGAGTATCTGTTTCAATATATTTATCCATGAAGGGAATCTAGAGTACAGTTATTGTAATTTTTTTCTCTCTCCACTCCTACTTAGATGCTTTGGAAGAGGATAAATGGTTGTGATATGTTATTTAATAGGGGCATGTATGGTTATTTCTTGTTAAGTATTTGTTAGATTTAGTGATTCTTTAATCTGTGCATATGGTGGGCTATGGATAAATATAGCGAAATAGAGGGAGTATATATCTTATTGGAAAATCTAAAAATAAAGTATAGACAACCTATGTTCATAATAGTAGCGAGTATCTTAGTTCAGTACATCACAATCTAATTAAGGCATGCATTGTAACGACCCTATGTTTGCGAACAAGACCATCGTACTTTCTGCAACAGTCTAGGAGTTCAATTGTGAATAGAAAGAGTATCATGGCTGCTCACGATATTTTAAAAAGGATTGGATTAATTGAAATATGACCTAACTATCAACTTTACAGGTGTCCAAACCCAAAACTTTAACTTATATTTAGAAGAATCGAAGAAATCCCCACAGGAAAACTTGAGTACGGTTGTAACCCTAATACGAAAGCTGAAGCATCCTTTCTTCTTTTTGTATCTGTTATGATGAAAACAAGTAAGATTAAGTACACTATTTACTTGGTAAGTCCCTATATATGAAAGGCTTAATCAAAGGAGGGCGTTATGTTTCTTTAGCGTGCAGCCAATTAGTCAAATATCATATCATAGTTAGTTTCCAAACCTGTAACTTAGCCATTTTTAACTAACATAAAAAATATCCAAATTCAATTGACTTTGTGAGAACAACTCTCCTCACAGTTATTTACCATATTCAATCCATGGATACCATTCTATATCCTTTTTCCATACTGAAGGATCATGTGAGAAGGTCTAGGATGTAAGTTTTGTGGAGTAATGAAATAGTTTTGCAAAGATGGTATTTGATTTGGGCTGTCTTCTGGAAGTGTCAGAAAAATCGAAAGTACTGCATGTATAAGTGCGTTAGTTCCATTTGGCAGAAGTACCACAGGTATAAGTGCGGAAGTACCACTTGACGGAAGTACCATTTTGGGAAGCGGTAGTTCTGTATTGCGGAAGCACCAGTGTGTGAGGCGCGATACTTCCGATCTTCGCAAAAAATAGGGTTTTGGGGAATTGAGTCATGGATCGAATTGGGATGACCTAGGTTATTGGATTAAGGTTACATGATGCATGTCTTGGGTAACGTAGGTTAAGTTATGAAGAACTTGTGTCTGGAAATGATTTCTTTGCCTTTGAATGTGCAGGGTCGCTTGGAGCCATCCATGGTCAACGTCGAGGATCGGGGCTAGGCTCATGGAGGAGTTGAGGCCCAGAACGATTGAGAATGTCGGGTGAGACGGTGAGCTCAAGCATGGCACGAGAAAGGCGAAAAATATTGAAGGTGAGTTCGAACGATGAGATAACATCATGTGGCTTACACGGGCCAAGTGAACCATAGTTCGGTGGAACTAGAATATGAGAGACTTGACGATGCGTGGCAAGCTAGTGGTGTACCTATATATAGCAAGCATGGCGATTGCTTACAGTGGTTGGTGATGACCGGGTCAAGGAAGGGTATTTTGGTAGTTTGACCAAAATACCGGAAACCATCTTGGATCAAAACCGCGGCATATGGATAATACGTTGGAGAGCGGTTTAGGTTAAGGTTGAACTGGTTTGATCAAGGTGGATCAAGGCTAAGGATTTAGTGGATGCACACTTATACGCTTTGAAAAGCGTGCATAAGTGAACTTGTGTGAGTAAAATCTATGTGTGTGAGGTTAACGGGCTTCTCTCATTGTAATAGTAGATAGTATCCACTAAGGTGAATAGGTGGCTGGTTGCCCACCTATAAAAGGGGGTTGGGATGGAGATATGTGGTTTCCATCCAACTCATCTCATGTGCTCTCATTTCTAGGGTTAGGGTTTGAGAGTGAGTGCCTTATATGCTCTTTGTCCTCTAAGGAGAGTGGCTGTAAAATCTACCTTTCAAGTAAGCAATACATCAATTATTTTGCAACTCTTGTGTCTCTCTTATTTTTGATTGATGTGCTTGTCTTTTGGTTGGTTTTGATCTCTCTTATTTTCTTCTTGTGATCTTGCTATGCCAAGAACGTATAATAGATAGAGATAATTCTTGGGAATATATTTTTACCTATTTGGGCACATTGATAGCAAGATTCATGAGAAAACCCTATTTTGCTTGACTTTCACCTCTTTGGTCTATCTCTTGATCTGAGGATTTTTGGTTTGGTTTCTGTTGTGATTTAACTTGCTGTGATGTGTGAGAACACATCTAGACCCTTCTTGGTCATCATTATCCCACGAGCAAGTTGTATTCACCAACTTTGGTTTTGGCTCGGTTTTGGTGTAACCTTCTAACAAACTAAAAAAGGTCTTAACTTTGGTTATAATTTTCATGATCGTTTATTGGAATAGGTTCACAATACTCTAGAGAAGATTCCTACAAAATTTCATATCATTTGGATCTACAGATCAAAAGTTCCATCAATTCTTAGTTTTGAACTTGTGCTGAAATTACTGTTTACCGAGGAAAGATAGTACCACTGTAAACAGAGGTACTTCCGATTCGGAAGTACCACAGTGCAATTAGAGGTACTTTTGAAAATCGGAAGTACCGCAGTTATAACATCGGTACTTCCGATTTCGCTGATCGTTCTCCAAAATTTCAACAGCTTCTCTTGCTCATCTTATGGTAGTTTCTCCTCTTAATCTTTATAGCTTTGTACCTATTGGAGTGAAGGATGATGAATACTTGAGAAAATTTTGAAAACAACATTCACCCCTTCTGTTGCCATCTTGGTCTTTCACATACAACCATTCCATGTCCATAAGCACCATTAACTAATAACCATTGTGTGAAAACCACACACACTATGGTATTTTCACGCTTTGCCCATGATTGGGAGCACAGCTATTCGAATAGATTATAACACTCTATAGATATGTACAACTTTACCTACAATATATGATTATCTCATAGTATCAGGGCTTTACAATACTTAGTTCTGATGCCTTTCCCTACTTTGGAGGTTTAACCCCTAGCGCTACAGAACCTCCATTGTTAGTTCATCGATCAAGTGCACTCTCCAAGGGCAGGGACCTTTTGGGTCTCTTCTGGGCAGTGATCCCTATAGGTTCACTCCAATCACTTTTACCCGGGCAATGACCCTGCGGGCCATCCCAAACTTTGTTGCATTAGTGTAGGAGTCCACACCATTGGCCGGGTCCATCCCATACTAGATTGTGGTTATATGGTCCAGTGTAGAAATGAGCACACATAGATTTGGTCCTTAATCGACTCAGATGAGAAACTAACACATCCAAATCTAGTGTCATCCATCCCTACACCATTCTTATACCAATCACTTGCCCAAGTCTCTACCATTTTATAAAACATTCCCTGTTTATAGTGGTAACCCACGTTACCACTACCATTATCATGTTTCAAGATTCTGTTGGCAATATACATGTTGTATTTGACTTTACCACTAGAGCACATCTAAGCACAACCATAATCTAGCGATATTACTATCACGAGTATCCTATGGTGATAAGAGAAATGTATTATCAAAGAAGGGAAATAAGAGGTACGGTATCAAATGTATAGTGTAGCTAGGCAATTTACATAAAACAGTAGTGGCAAGCATGCACTTGAATTTGAAACCAAAATATTGCATTTGAAAACTAGGTTTACTATGATCAATTATAAGGACTTGCCTCCTTATCCAATATCTGATTATTTAACTGTACACTTTAGGTTCACACCGTTCACTTTAATTGCTCCAGCAGCTTCTTTGTTGGTCAACTAGTCGAATCCAGATGCTAATGTGAAAGAACAAATTTAAATAAGTTTCTGCTTTGCGGAATACAAGCTGGGAACAAATTCCAATAAATTAACCATAAAAGATATCAAGAAAATAGGTTTGGGCAGATAGGGTTCAAGTAGTGCTTGGTTTGGTTGAATGGAGTTGAGAATGGGTTAGAGAAGCTCAGGATGGTCAAAATGGGTATATTTATGTTAAATGAGTTTTTGTGAATAGTAACATGTCTAAACAGTACTAGGCCTGGGTTCAAAATAGTATTGGGTTGGTTAGGATTTTATCAGAGTCTATTTAGGCTAAACAGAGTTGAGAATGGGCTTCATGAGGTCACAATTGTCAAAATGGGTATAAAGTTGCTTAACGGGTTTTGGATGAATAGTATCGGGGTTTAGTTAGTATCTGGGTTTGGGTTTCAATAGTAACAGGGTCATTTGTAAATAGTGTTTGCTATAGTGATGAGCCGACCTATTTTTGGTTTTGGGTTCGCTAGACTAAAATGGCCTGGCCCAAATCCGATTTGTCATCTCCTTCCTCAAGTTGCTATAGTACGCCCGAATAGAACAAGAATGGCAACGAGTAATTGCGGCATCGATGAAGGTCGCCGATGGCAATGGAGCACATGGTTGGATCCCGTGTAGCTAGGGGGTTCCATTTTGGGGCTTTGCAAGGCTCAGGAGTCAGTGTTGGTGGCCGGTGGTGAGAGAATCTCGTCGTTGCTTTCTCATGGCACGGTGAGGTTAGGGCGGTTCTCTGGTGAGGCTAAAGAGGGTTTGAGCATCTAGGGGTTACTAGGAGGCTAAGGGCAGCGGTCGGCTAGGCTTGGGCGGCTCCAGGCGATCTGCCCTCGTGCGGTTGGTTCGCTCAACGGTGGTGAACGACGTTGATGAAGATGAGGCCATGGGAAGGGTTGGTGTGCTTGGCTGTGTGACCGTGGAGGCTCAAGGGTGCTACGGTTGAAATTGGTTGGCCATTGACTGAGCCAGAGAATCGACTGAAAGGGCTTACCAGCACAGGGGAGGTTGGCAGCAGCGATGTGGTTTGGTTCTGGAGGCGAGGTGGCTTCTGTTGAGCAATTGGGGTCAGTGTGAGTCTCAGAGATGGCTTGGCGTAGCTTTATAAGCTAGGGATTGGCGGTAGGAGTAGTGGAGGAAGCTTAGTGGTGGTGATGCGTGGCCAAAGCGATGGCGGTCGAGAGAATTCAAGGGTCTTCGACGGCACAGCTAGCATTGTGGTGGCACCTTAGGCTCAGAGCTCCCCTTTGCGTTAGTGAACTGCAAGTGGCGATGGTCAAATTGTGTAGGTACGGGCGTCGGCTGAGGAGGGTGTTGCTTGGTGGTGACAGCGAAGCTGACTCGAATGGCCGTGGCATGTGGCCAGGATGAGAGGATGGCCATTTAATGGCGATGGCAGGGGTTGTCAGAGACCGGCAGTCGTTGGTACGGCTTTGACGGGAGGTGGCAGCGGTGAGCAGTCAGTGGCAGCGGCGAATGGGCGTGAGCCAAGTGGCGCTTGAGAATAGGGGCGAAGGTGAGGTTTGGTCTATCGCCAAGGCTTGGGGAAAAAGGGAAATTCAAATAGGGAAAGCGCAAATGGCTGAACAACTTCCAAATTGGGCAAAATTCCAAGTTTGGCCAAAAATTTAAAAAAATTCAAAATTTTGCAAATTTTCAGTTTGTTTCATGCATAACGATGTCAACAGGTAAGGTGAATTTTATGCCCGTCTTTGCTTTCATCAGTAGATTAGCACCATATAGAGGATCCCACACCGCTTTTATTAGCTTTTGTGGACTATTTTTTTCGCGGGGGAGCTTTTGTGGACTTTGTACATGCAACACAGTAAAGCTAGGTTTGGTGAAGTTATAATTAGAGGTGGCAATTGGTACATACCCGCTGGGTATAGTCATTCCATACCCGCACCCGACAGATATAACTCTACCCGCTACGATACCCGTACCCGCATACGGGTATAGAAACTTACCCGTACCCGCACCCGCGCGGGTATTTATACCCGACGGGTATTTGTTGAGTTCTTTTCCTTCATGTTGATGCCAAATGATTAATATGGTACAGAATTCTCTTAGTAATGTGTAAATTCACCACCATGAAGCACATAATTCTCTTGGTATGCGGGTATATTTTACCCACAGGTATGCGGGTACGGGTAATATACAGCCGTACCCGCACCCGCTCTACCCGATAGGTAGAGATTTTTGCCCATCAGTATACCCGCAGGTGAAGATATCTTTCTATACCCACCTTCTTATCGAGTAAAACCCATCGGGTACTCGGGTACCCATTGCCACCTCAGTCAAGTTATAATGCTCATAGCAGCGATGTTTAACACTTGAACAGGTGGTAGTTGGACGACTGTATTACTAGTATAGTTGTTAATGATTCGTTTGCCCACAAATTCGGATAAGAAAATTTGGTGGTGATAGTGGGAACTGAGGTGCTTGTCTTTCCATCGTTGAACGAGAAATGCAAATCACGGATGCCTGTTCTTATTTGCTTACGTATTGGCTGTGTGATTTGATGGCCACGAACTGAGCCCTTTTGGTGATGTTGATCGATGCAACTCACCATTTTATTGGAGAGAGACCTAATCTGCCATGCCCATTGATCATGGACGTTAGCTATAAAACTATATGCCGTGTGTGTATATACAAAACGAAAGAAGTATTTAAGACGGGAGGCGTTGGTTCGTTGCAAGCTTATACTAGTATTCTTTTCTCAAGCCAGGAAGAGCGTTAGTTTATATGACAATACCTTTGTAACGGCTGAAGCGAATCACCAGAGATAAAATCATCCACTTTGCCCAATAGAGGGATCGATGCACGTACAATAAAAGGAATGAAATGCATAGGGGTACCAACGGAGCTAGTAATAACCATGCATGAATTAATTTGCATCCAGAATAATAATTTCAAAAGGAGGATAATCAAGTACTGTTAGCTAGTCAGCAAGTGATGGTTAGATGCAGAGCACAAGGTAAAGATTCTTTCTGCTATTTAGTATTTAGTCATCCTGACAATGTTGCTATCACTAGAAACATTACACTATCCCATAAAACCAGCCAATAGTAATCAATGGGCATCTTAATTAGTCATCATACCACCTACTCCTAATTATAATCTCGCCACACAATTACTAGTACTAGTTATAGCTAATCAGCAAGAAGTTAGCTTCATATATACTACACAATGCTGATTTAATACACAATCACCTCCGATTAAAAAGTTGAGTACTAGTAGCTCAAATAATCCTCAGAAATGAAACTAAAATATGGGAATCATCCTAGGTCGATACTTGTAAAGATTTTAAAATTACCGATCAGACTAGTAGGGAGCTAGGCTGATTGGCACCTAACCAACATTAGCTAAGCGCTTCTCCTAACCAACATTTGGCCTTTTTTTTAACCGAAGCCGAGCAGTAAATAATCATGCGCAAGCGCAATATGCTACTCATCCACTCCACTAGGAAGGCACCATTAGTAGAACTTCTCCAGGACATTCTTCCTCTTCCCTAGCTAGCCCCTCCTATAAGTACAACCCCTCAACAAAGACCTGAGTGTGCAAGCATGGTTGTCCCCTTAAATTGGTGCCTCGACTCTCCTCAAGCTAGAGCTGGCTAGTCTCCTCATCTCTCGATCCAAGCACAAACCTACTGCACTTCACACGTAGTGTGTGTGCTAGTCGTGTGCCACTCACACACACAATTTACCCTATCCAATTCGATTGATCGATGGAGGGGAGCAGCAACAGCCCGGACAGGCAGTCGTCGGGCGGCAGCCCGGAGGAGCGCGGCGGCGGAAGAGGAGGAGGAGGACGGGGGGCGGGGGAGCCGGTGCGGTCGCGGTGGACGCCCAAGCCGGAGCAGATACTGATCCTCGAGTCCATCTTCAACAGCGGCATGGTCAACCCGCCCAAGGAGGAGACTGTCCGCATCCGCAAGCTGCTCGAGCGCTTCGGCGCCGTCGGCGACGCCAACGTCTTCTACTGGTTCCAGAACCGCCGCTCCCGCTCGCGCCGCCGCCAGCGCCAGATGCAGGCTGCGGCGGCAGCGGCCGCCTCCTCCTCCCCCGCCGCCAATAGCTCTCCAGCTGCTAGCGCCAACGTGGGCCTTCCGTCCGTCGCGGTCCATCCCATGGCCATGGGTGGGAGCGCGTGTCAGTATGAGCAGCAGGCGAGCTCCTCCTCGTCGCCGGGAAGCACGGGAGGGTCGTCGCTGGGGCTGTTCGCGCACGGCGCGGGGGTGTCGGGCCCCATCGGCGGTGGGTACTTACAGGCGTCGTGTGGCGCGTCGTCGGGGCTGATGGGGGACGTGGACAGCGGCGGCAGCGATGATCTCTTCTCCATCTCGCGGCAGATGGGCTTTGTGGAGAGCCCCCGCTGCTCGTCCTCGGCGGTGCCGAGCACCGCCGCGCAGCAGCAGTACTACTCGTGCCAATTGCCGGCAGGTGAGTTGGGTACCGCACAACGATCTTGGTTAAGTACGTGATTGTTCCAATTGGTTGGTCCATCGATCTCGTGCATGTGTTTCTCATGTTTCTTACGGAGAATAATTGTTAGGTTATTGGTTTATTTTGACCGAAAATATTCTAATTTGTAAACTTTTGATAAGTTCTTATGCGCGGGTTTTGCTAGTGCATATGCACCAAACAGCTGAAGGAACTTTTGACGGTGTAAATGCTGATTTCACCCCTACAATTTTGTTTGTTTGTATTGAAGTGATGCAGAATTCAAGGAGATCTAGCTTGGATCTTCCGGATGCATACTTTATTTCGTCTTCCTTACTTAATTACGTCGATTCTTGTTCTTTAGTTCTTCAATATAGCTCGGTTACACCTCCTAGCTAGTCTACCGGCGCATGAGATCATAGTACATGATACATATGTCGTCCTCTCCACCATGATATGTGTCTGTTTTTAACTTTTTGTAGAGACTTGATCAAATTTCAAACAGTAACTAAACATGGAAATTACATGACGAAATGAACAAATTTAGTTATTTCTCATAGATTCTGGACATGCATGCATGCAGCTTCATCCTCTTTTGGGTCTCTCTCGTTTTGTCTATCCACTTAAGCCTCCATTTGGCACATGCATGGAGTGGAATTAACACATGTTTACGCATGATCCAACTATTAATTTGATGCGCCATTGTGTTAAATAGCAAATTTACCAATGAACTTTGGTTACCTTAAAATTTCTTGCATATGGACTCTCTAAAAAAATCATGCATGCATGCACATGTAAATGTGTGCAATATGATTTTCCTTTTTTACTACATCCTCGGTTTCGCTATGTTTGTCAATCGCCTCAGAAGTATCTGTTTTAATATATTTATCTATTGGGGGAATTTAGAGTGTAGCTATTGTAGTTTTTCCACTATACCCACTTAAAAGTTTTGAAAGAGGTTAAATGCTGTTGTATATATGGTCATTTCTCATTAAGTATTTCTTAGATTTAGTATTTTTCTTGGTCTGTGCGCGTGGTGGGCTATGGACAAATATAGCAAAACCCATTTGTGAGAACTTCTAAATTAAGGTAAGGAATGATATGATGGACAAGCTAATGGTGGTATCAACCGTTCTTTTTGGCTTTTCAACTGGCTTTTGGCTTCGGTTTCTATCGATGGTATTATTTATCAGACCTACCAGCCACAACTAAACACCATAGCCCAAAAGAACGGGCCTAATTCATGAAGCTTGCATTTGCATGCATGCTAGGAGAAAACATTCGCTCCTCTTACGGCAGAAGTACTTGGAATCAAAATGACTGGGTATAAATGCCCATATGATAGAGAGGTCCCAACCGTGAGTAAACTGTAGTGCCGACCCCAGGACATTTATAATCTCACCAAAGAATTTGGTTTGGCTTATGCGTCTGCTTGTTAATTTTTGTCGTCAAATGATCTAGCTGTTGATATTTTCCTTGAGTGGATTATATGGTCGCTGCTGATTGATTGGCTGATTGCCTGCTAATTCCAGCGACGATCACCGTGTTCATCAATGGAGTCCCAATGGAGGTCCCGAGGGGTCCAATTGACTTGCGAGCCATGTTCGGCCAGGATGCGATTCTCGTCCACTCCACCGGGGCCCTCCTCCCAGTCAACGACTATGGAATTCTAATGCAGAGCCTGCAAATGGGAGAAAGCTATATTTTGGTAACCATCCATATCGCCTCTCATCGATCTTTCTCATCATCTCCAATAGCCCATGCAATTTGATTTCTTCATGAATGCAATCTGCACATTGCACGCATGCATACATACTCGTGAAATGTAATCTTTGTTCGATCTATGCTTAATTTCCCTGCATTCTTGCATATGATCATCTTACAATATTTTTTTTGTTCCTGATCCACAGGTCACGAGGACAACTTAAAACTGCCCGTAGTAGATAGAGATATCGCTACTCAATACTCTCATTGGATCAGATACATCATCATGTATTCATGTGGCCGGGGCCGGGTGCAGTTCTTCACCAATCATAACGGGATGCTTGCATGCAAATCATATATCATACCCATTATCGTCCATCGAGAAGCAAGCCGGCTAGGTAGGACAAGTAATATATGTATTGCACCATCAGTTCAAGTACTACGTACTTATATGACCTTAAAACTCTACGAAAGCGTGGGCGGTCGAATTTCTCATTAGATTACGGATTACAATGGTTATCTTCTCTTATCATTTCCGTTACAAGAATATGCGTGTGCATGCATGCATGCCCTATATATATATATATATATATATATATATATATATATATATATATATATATATATATATATATATATATATATATATATATATATGTATATATATATATATATATATATATATATAGGACGAGTGTTTCATGCACCATGGTGCCTAGGCACCAATATCAATACCCGTTGATTTGCTTTGAGATTCGCAACGTTTGATGTGGGTATCTTCATATACCCATAAAAAAGTATATTTGAGATGTCAAACTCCGAAAAAATTTAAATTCAACTTCAGTTTAATTAGTTTGAACTATTTTTATGGTATATACTCACTGTAGTTGCATTGAACTCAAAAGTAGTTCAAACTAATTTGAACTGAGTTCAAAACTTACTTACCATAAATATATCAAGGGTATAAAACATTTTCATACCCAAACTCAAAAAAATTATCAATCATACACGTGTATTGGATGTTGGTGCCTAGGCACCATGGTGCCTTATGTAATTTTCCTATATATATATATATATATATATATATATATATATATATATATATATATATATATATATATATATATATATATATATATATATTCTTTCAGCTAGCTAGCTACACGTTTGTACTCCATTGGTTTGTTATCTTGATGTAATGCTATTTCTGTCAGCCAAACGCGCTTGGAATGTTTGCGCTTAATATATGGCCGAGTGGAAATCTAAACAATGATATTCCTTCGTACTCCATTTGTCTCCTCTCTATGGCTGTCCATAAATCATAATGTATATGTCGGCAAGGGCTTGATTTAATTTTACAGCAATGTACATTCAGATCACTTCAGATAGTAGACCGATTTGTGACATGCATCCTTGAATTTGAAGTGAAAACATTAGGAAAGGATCATATACTGTGTATATGCCACATCGATCCTTGAATATTAGCCACCATCGTGTAAATGTTCCAGCTCAGGGTTCCCTAGTGTTCGTTCGCCGTTGCCGCACGAGTGTCTGGCTTGGCACCAGGAAGTTTCTCCAGTGTCAACAAAAAAACAAGCACTAGGGGAACTTGCAAATTCTGGTAGTGGTTTCTATGTCACAATATAATGTGTTTAACCAATAAGGATGTGCCATATTTCCTATCTTTAAAAGATTCTCTTTATCATTATAACTTTTGATCTATGTACTATAAACATATTCTCTTGCCTATCGAAACCTACGCCTTTAATTTTACATGGTACAAGAATCTCTATACAAAAGCCAAACACCGGTTTCCACCTAAAAATTAAAAATTAGGCTGCTGCCACGTGAATATGGTATCCCAGCATCATAGTATAGTTTCCACGAAGCCTAGCTCATATACTAATTGCTCATCAAAGTTTTCCCCTTGAGTTCTCAATTAACTAGCATATTTACTTGTGCAACCATACGGCTAGATATTACAATATGGCTGTCTTTGATATAAAACTGTAATTGCAATAATTTAAATACAATCTATTTATTATCTAACTCTAAAATCTATATATAATTAATCTGCATCGTTATAATTTGGTTCCACAAAAATAATTGGTGTAGATTCTTCATTTTTATTAATATAATAAATTTTAGGATTATTATGTGATTTTCTTATTAAAAAATAAAAAAGATATCTTGAATATCATGTGTTGTTTTTTTTATAGATCTGTGCTTAAGTGCATCACTTGATGTTCCCTTTTAAACTGCGCCCCCTCTAGGTGTCAAAATTGTGGCACCTAGCACATGCATGCTGCACATGAACCCTGCATGCACGGCTTATTTGATACATGAAAAAAAATCTGGCAGGTACCGAATCCATAACACTACAACAACAATGGATCAATGATGCATCGAACATTGCTACAGATTGCAAAACAAGACATGATAAAAAATACGAAAAAGCTAGAAAATAATATATAGCTGATAACCGTCTAATCCTGTATATCCAATAGCTACGAAGCCTTATCCCATCCAGTTCACGTGAGGTCCTTATTCACTCAACTCATCCGTATTCAACAACCATTATTCTCTCTCTCTTTCTCTATTTCTCTCCTCCCAGTGCTTCTCCATCCGTGATAATGAGCAAGCGAGCTCGACGATGGCGACGACGGCAAGCGAGAAGGAGTTGTAGTGGTGACTAGACGTAAGTTTGTGTGGCCATACTCCCACCGCTAGTTCCCGTGAGGCCATCACCTTGTTGCATCTCTTGTCTCAATCTCTCTCTCTCCCCCTCCCTCATTCCCTCCTAGTGCTTGAGAGCTTGATCTAGAGAAAAACGGTTATTGTGTGGGTATAGTAAGCAGCGCAGGAGTGCAGCAAGAGGCACCACATGTAGGGGGAGCAGCGATGACCGTTCGTTGTGCGGGAGTAGGGATGACGACATTTGGGAGCAACGGTGGTTGTAGGCATGGTTGCATGGTTGGGTGGCTTGCAACGGCACGGGGCTGGTGACACAGTGGGTTGACGGTGCAACAATCCAACAGGAGTTGGGATGCTCTCCTGTGCTACCGGATCGACATATGCCACCGTGAATCCCAAGCCTACTTCGGGTGACGCCACTCTTTCCGAGCCTCAATCTGTTGTATCTCTTTGAAGCTTTGGATGTTTTTTAAATTTGTGAAAATTTTGCATTGCCTCTTATAGTTTTATTTTGATTTTTTTATTTTGTATTGAAATGGCATATTCTTTTGTACTCAGAAACTCACGAAAACATGTTGAAGTTTTTGTGTTTTGGAATATGAAACCTTATGAAACTCACATAAATTTGCATTTTTAGAATATAAAACCCCCATGAAACTTATAATTTGGAATAAGAAACCACCTGAAACTTTGTGTTTTAGAACATAGCGCCTCATAAAAATCACATAAAACTTGCATTTTGGAACAAAAACATTATGAAACTTGCATTTTTGAATATAAACATTATGAAACTTGCAATTTGGAACATGATACTTGCATTTTGGAACACGAAAATTACCTAAATTCACATGAAACTTTGATGAAAGTTGTGATTTTGACAAATGAAACCACTGAAACTGATGTGAAATTTGCTTGGATTTTTTGCCAACTCTGAAACGTAGAAGCTTGCTTTTGATTTTTTTTTAAAAAAAATGTTCTGAAACACATTTTTCAATCAAGTTTCATATTTGAAACTCGTTGAAACATGTTGAAACATTCTGATGATACACTAAAACTTTCTGAAACCTAGTGAAACTTGATAAAACAAGGATAAAATTTTTGCTTGAATTTTTGAGACTTCTTTGAAACCTTTTGAATGTAGTTTAAATTTATAAAATTTGTTGAAATCTATTTGAAACTTTTGCTGAAACCTTCTTGAAACTTCTACTTTTTAAACTTGAAACTTCCACAAAACTTGTTGCATCAGTGAAACTTTCTATAGTATGTTGAAACTCTATAAAATTTTACTATACTATTAAAAATATTTTTAATGATATTGCGTTGGCTAGCTGCTCCTAAGAAATAATATGAGCCAGGCTAATTTCCTGACGTGCTGAGTGCTGAGGTCGTTATAGCGCTCCAGCTAGCTGTGCCCGAATGGACGTGTCAAGAGTGCCTCAAACTAGCCAGCTCCCAACTCTGGCACCACCCACGGCCCCTTGTAGCCTATCGGGAAGTCAAGCGCGTCGTTCAGGCGTTCTGTAGGAGTACACAGTTTGGAGCTTTGGATCTCGTAATTGCCCTCAGCTAATCAATCGATTGATAATTGATTTAACCAAATATGCATCTTGGTTGTACGTGGGTTAAGGTTAAAGTAATGGCCTAGATGGAATTTGGATCTGCAATGCAAGTGAAAAGCCAAGGGAGATGTCGGTCGGGTGTCATGTTCTGGTCCCTCTCTCGGTCGGCACTTTCATTCCTTCCTTGTCTTGCCAAAATAAGTCTGGCATCACCCTAGGCAGGGGGCTGTGGAAAAGCATTTGCTCTCCCAAGCTAGTCAAATTATTTTGAGACTACTCGGTTGCTTTGAATAGTAAACCTTCGGGTTGTTCATGCATGAATGCATGCATCAGTTGTAGTTCTTCTCATATGCCTAACATTGAGATCAATGACTCTCGTGAATACCCGTGCATACACCAATGGTGCATATGCACATATGCCTTGCATTATGAATATGAAAATATCATGTCTTGAGTTTTGCATACCAACCAGTTTACATTAAGGATCCATTTAGTTCATGGAATTGAATTGACCTTGTGGGAATTGGAGTCTTCATTTAATTTCTACGTGGGAATGGAATTAGTCAATAATTCTACTTTTTTTTTGTTTGGCTACCCAAGAAACCGTGGCATGGAAATGGAATGTTGTCGATTCCAATTATGTGACACCTCGGCCCATGTAGAATTAGGCGTATGATGGCTCTTATGTGTGTGTGCACATGAGGGTGTGGATTAGTCCCACCTTGCTAGTTTGGCTTGAGAAGCACTACATATAAACTTAGGGCTTCCAATTGTAGCAACCTCCGATTAACCATTTTACGCGAAGCAATGACGAAAGTGCAAGTGGGTTGTTACGTGTGCGTGGCCTATCCAGAATGAGGTTATGCCTAAGCCGGTTTGGACCCTAGGGCGTTACAAATAGTATCAAAGCCGATCCTCGTGGTTATATGAGCGCGTGGGGGTCAGGGGCGCGGGCATATGACGCATGGCGCGTGTGAGCCCGGAGTGGACACATGGCATGGCATATGTGCTGGCACTGAACGCACGGACATATGCCAAGAGGGGAGATCATGATCATTTACCCTAATGTGGGTATGTTGGGCCAACGAGGATGTCAGGTCCTTTGAGGGGGGTGTATGTGACACCTCGGCCTATATAGAATTAGGCCCATGATAGCTCTTATGTGTGTGTACACATGAGGGTGTAGATTAGTCCCACCTTGCTAGTTTGGCTTAAGAAGCACTAAAATATAAGCCTAGGGCTTCCAATGGTAGCAATCTCTAGTTAACTGTTTTGCGCAAAACAAGAACGAAAGTGCAACGGGTTGCTACGTGTATGTGACCTATCTAGAATGAAGTTATGCCTAAGCCAGTTTAGACCCTAGAGTGTTACAAATTATCTTCTTCCCTCTAGATGCCAAGCATGGCTGCCCCTCCTGCTACCAAGCGCCGCCGACGCACCGAGCACGCCTCCTGTCCCTTGGCATCAGGCCCCGTGCTCAACCACTTTATCATCTTCGCCGCTGCCTGACCAAGGGAGCTGCCGGTAACGAGGCCACCGGAGTCAAGGAGTCACCGAATCACCACAATTCGATTTGGAGGTGTAGATCACCGGCAGCGTAGCTTTAATGGGCATTAGTACTCGGTGGCGGCTGGATTCGAGGAAGATAGCTGGAGTTGAGGTGGACAGTCAGATTCAAGATGGGCAGAGCTTGGCGGTAGAAGGCGGGGCCTCGAAGTGGCGACAACATCGACCGAATTCGAGAACAACATTGACGACTGGCAACAAGACTCGCTGGAGGCGTGGTCGCTGGGGAATCGCAAGCGGTGGCGCAACGTCGACAGCCACTGGAGTTGAGGAAGACGGGCTACACAAGATCCGGATCCCATCCATGATGGCACACTGAATCCAGAGCAGTTAGCAGCGGGAAGGGGACCTTGACAACGGTTGTGGAGGAAGGAGCTTGCTAGCAGTGGCGGCGGTGATTGGTAGTCATCGATGTTGGGGAAGGAGGCATAGGAAGGTGGGGAAGTTACAAGCGGCTTTGGTTGATGGAGCTCGGTGGCGGTGGTGGGTGGTCAATTGGAGCTCGCCGGTGTTGGCTGGTGGATGGATCTCACTGGCGGCGGTAGGGGCTCGCTGGAGTTTACCGTCGGAGTGGAGGAAGTCTTGGTGATGGTAAAACTGGTTTGTTCGAGTGGACAAGAAGTGAACATCCAATTTAACACAAATCAGAGGATCAGAGGTTTGAATTGCGAGAGAACGCTTTTAGATATACTCCAATTCAGCTGGAAATGGGTTTCAATTCCAATTCCAAAGACATCCAAACAATAGATATTCAAAAGATTCAATTCCAGTTCGCTAATTCTACAAACCAAACAGGGTGTAAAGGTAATACGGCCTCCACTCGCCAGGATTTGTGACCTTGTCTACACCCCAATATCCTCCACCTTCCTAGTATCAACATCTGCCAACTTGTTGGACCGAAGATGGCAACAGAGGAGAGTGAATGATGCCTTAAAAGTTCCCCCTAAGTATTTATTTATCCTTTGCTCTGATAACTACAAAGTTATGAAGATTCGGATAGAAACACTACTCATAATATGGAGAAACACGAAGCTATGCCACTGTGGAAAACCAGAGGCTCTCAGAGCTGAGCAAAACCAGTCAGAAAAAATGTGGTAGAACTTCGACTACGTGGTCAGAAGTCCCACAAAACTGAGCGGAGCCTGATCATAAATCAACATGGTTGGATTTTGACTATGTGGTCGATGACCAGTCAGTGGTCTAAAACCAACGTGGTCTAGAACCAACATGGCCGAAATGCAACTCGAGTGGTCAACGACCAGAGAACGGTTGAAAACCATCGTGGTCGAAACCAACATGGCCGAAACTAACTTGGTCGAAAACCAACGTGGTTGATGTCCAATGTGTGGTCGAAAAACCAGCGTGGTCGAGGACCAATGAGTGGTCGAAAACCGACGCAGTCAAGATCGATGTGATCATAACCTTCGCGGTTGATGACTAGGAGCCGCGGTTAGAAAACCAATTGTGTAGATAATGACCAGAATAGTTGTAATAGTTTGGAATATAACCCGAGTTGTCTACGACCAATGAGTGAACAAAACCAAAGTGGTCGAATCAAAGTCGAAACACGACCAGAGAGGTCAACGACTAATAAATGGTAAAAAAATTAGGGACTGCAGTATTACCGCTACAAGGCTTGCGGTACTACTGTTTCCAACAGAAGAACAGGGTTTTCAGCCCGACCGCGAGAACTAAAATCGATAGAACTTTCGATCGACTCAACCAAAAGCCATGAAACTTCCTACGCATGTTTATTAAGGTATTAGGAAGCTATTCTATTCCTAGATCAAAAAACCATGACAAAGTTGAAACCTTTTTGCAATTTAATGCGGCGCACACCAACCATAAACTAAAAACCAAATCGATGATTAGATCTTGCTCGTGGGTAGAAGATAGCCAAGATGGCTTTGAGCACATTCCCGTATATCACAGCAAATAAGATCATTGAAGGAATCAACCCAAAAAAATCCCAGATCAAGAAACCACCCATTAGGCCAAGAATGAGCAAAAATAAGGTTTCTTGAAATTCTTGCTATTGAAGTGCCTAGCTGATTGGAGATCAATTTCAAGAGGTTATCTCCATCTCATCCATGTCCTTGGCACAGCAAAATCAAGAGAGGGATAGAAGAGAGATTAAACCAACTAAAATGTACGCAACTCAATCAACAGGAAGAGATCAAGAAGGGGTTGAGAGAAGAGAGGAAAAACCAACTTAAACCAAAGCAAACTCAATTAGACAAAAAGATATACAAAAGGTAGATAAAAAATGATGTATTGCCCACTTGAGACGATTCATTTTACAGCCACTCCACTCAGGAGGACAGAGATTTAAGTCTAGGGTACACACTCTCTAACCTATCTCCCATGGGAGGGAGGAGGAGCTAGCCACCAAAAGGCTTAACCAACATTCTCAAACCCTAGCTCTTGCCTCCCTTCTCCTTATATAGCCTCACAATCTGAACCAAAATCTAATAGATCCACTCATTAAGCCAAATCGGGGATAACCCATTAACCCCACCTAACACCGGGTTTTACTCACGCATGCTTCTTTTGTATTGAGCAATTTTACCAAAATGCCCCTCTACTATTTCGCCGAACCTTCCCGCTTCCTTTTCCACGAAGCATCGTCCATGTTTCGCCAACTTCCACATGGCCCGAATGACTTGCCGCCAAGCCTCTCACGTGTTCGGATCCCCACCGAACTGTCCTCGCTTGCAACCGGCCCAAGTCACTTGGCGCACCACATGCCTCTTCTTGCACATGACGGCACCCAGCTTTCTTGACCATCTGGACCGTGACTCCTCCCTGAGCCTAGTTCCAGTCCACCATGCCATTTCCCATCATGTCCACCACCGGTAGCTCTCTCTCCAACTCCTCGTCGTCCTAGCTTACAACCACCCCACAATCCTCAGTCATTTTCGGCGTCTCCCTGATCGTTTTGGACCTCAACACCACCCTGTGCCTAGTCTCAGTCCTCCTACGCCTCACCATGACCTAACTCTGAAGTCCTGCAACCAACACCAATAAGCAAACCATCATGTAACAACACACAATACACAAAGTCTTCAATTTGCACAATTAATCCATGCAAAAAGTATGCAACCAAAATACTGATTCTAAGCTTACGACCAGACAATAAACCCATATGCACACAAGCAACAACACCTAGATTAAACTATGACCCAAATTCCATAAATTCCATAAAACAACCTCAGGCCACCGAGAGAGACCAGTCTAACCGCAAAGCACAGGCCGGTCAGACTTCTAGCTAGTTTGACATGAGTACTCGAGGTCTACGACAGCCGATTGCAATGCCTACAACTACGACTACCGACCATCCGTGGTAGGTCAAGCACTATAGCTTTTGACTGTCGATCGCACAGTCTACGACTACCGATCATAAAGTCTACAACTATCAACCGCAAAGTCTATGACTATCGATCGTAAAGTCTATGACTATCGGTCGTAAAACCTACGACTACCGACCGCGAAGTCTATAACTATCGACCACAAAGTCTACAGCTATCGACCGCAAAGTCTATGACTATCAACCGCATGCGAAATCTATGACTACCGACCATCAACCATCCGTGGTCATTCAAGCACTGTAGCTTTCGACCATCGACAATTCGTGGTCGATCTGCCAATCGGACCACCCAACACATGGCCGTTCGGACTGCCTATCATAGAGCTGACCAAACTACTGACTACCCAGGGTCGATCAGACTGCCTGACTATGAAATCAAGGAACACGCCTTCGACTATTATCAGTGATCAAAGACTGCTGGTCAGACCGCCAAAACAAAGTGGTCAGACAGCTTAACCTGAAGATTCCAGCAGACAGCCCAACTAGAATGCAGCCTTTTGTAAAACCTTCAAAAACCAAACTCAACATGCGCAAATACTCTAATCTAAAAGTCAATTACTCAAAGCAAGAATGGCAAAAACTAAGCTACATATAGAAGGACATGATAAATCTAGCAAGCTAACACAAGACATGGTAAGATGTAAAGCAAAATATCATGTCACATAAGCATAATAGTCAAAGCTCCATGATTTGTACAAGCATTCATGCATATACAATGCATGCTGGAATTAAAATGCAATATGGTACAAATAAATGCACAATAAGTAAGCTCCCGTTGAAGAGTAGCCTGAAAAGAAGGAAGCTCCAACTCCCCCTAAAGAAGGCAAATTGAGAAGAACCAAGTATTTAGCCGTGATTTCTAGAAAATGATGGTTTAAACTCAACGAGATGACACTCAAATACACCCTTCCCACATGGTCTCTAGTCTATAACCTCATATCACGGAGCAAAAAGACAATACTAGTTGTCATAACATAAGACACTAGTGACCAAGAAAAAAAGCTCAGGTTAGACAGTATATAATTCTAAATAACCATTTGGATGAGAGGTGTGACTAAGATAAAATCATCTAGAGTTCACTCCTATCTATTCATTAGATCCTTTCTACCACTATAACAAGAATACTATGCAAAACCAAGTGGTGGAAAGTAAGAAATTGAAGGTCACCAGAGAGCAAACCTCTGTCACATCGCTTAGTGGTGTGGTGTAGTTGATGTGGTGGAAGATGACTGAAGCTGCATCGTGAGATCAATATAAACCTTCACTAGAAGCTCAAAGGGGGTGAGAGACCCAAAGTATCACCATAAGCCACATGATCTCCCCCTCACAACCACAACTTGCAACTCAAACACAAAAACAACTGGTGTCCTAATACTGGGGTAAGTGATATACAAGCATGGATTCAGTATTGAGACATGACAACAAAAGTAGCATCATGAATACTAATGATAAAGAACACATGAGAACACATCCCCACACAAGCTCGATCTACCCTCATTAGAGCACCTAGAACAACAAAACCTAGTGCAACCCAAATCTAGAAGAAGCTTGTGGAGTAATCAAAGTTCTCATGATATCTAGGTATAAGCACAATATAAAACTACCAAGATATCATACAGATTATTTTCATGCTAGAACATAAATGAATAAGTTCAAGATATACATGCATCTCAACGAATCACAACCATACACACATAACAAGTGACAAGGAAAAGTCATAAAAGTATATGCTAGCATAGATACAAGTATAAACATGTACACATGAACCAAAAAGACAAGAAGGCATGAATAAATATAGTATCATGGCATAGAAAACTATCCAAGATATAATCAAGTGCAAAATATCCATAATCAAACATGCATCATATAGACGTACATCATGACAAATAAAAATATTGGAAAGTACGCTAACATGTATAAATAATTGTGAATGGATATAAGGAGTAAGATGTAAGCAATAAAACATGAAAGATACAACAAGGTACAAAGTCATGATAATGTTTGACTCCTAATACACATATTCAACAAGTAACTTATGCTCATGAAGTCAAGTCAAAGCTTAAGCATCCAATAAACATGACACATAGATACTTAAGCAAAGTATACATAAAGGCATGACAAGAAAGTAACACGAGTAGTACATGCCAATATGGTACAAGTGAGAACATAGACAAGCACAATATGCCAATTATGATCAAACATGAATATAAGGGTATGAAGATATAGGATAGCTCACCAAGTAGGTGGAACCGCCAAACGTAAAAATATATGCCTCTTGGAGGCCAACAAAATAAGCAGATAATCAACAAGTATTTTAATCACCTGACAAAGCAAACAACTAGAACCCAATTAAGCACATATTCTCTATCCTACATCCCAGCACCTACACATGAGAAGAACAAAGTCCCCGAATCTTGGATCCCGAAGGGTTAGTAAACAAGTACATGAGAACCTAAAACTTTGACACATCCACAATAGAAGTATGCAAGTTAGCATGATGCAAAAGATAGTTCATGCAAGAGTATCCATTCCTGGAGGCACGTCGCAAGTGGACAACTCAACAAGTGAAATGAGTGTCTTCTCTAGAAAAACAGTGAATGCCTTACTTGAAAGCACCAATATGAGAACCAACAGAAGCACCAGAAGAACTCACAATTCCTCCTCACCGTAGGTGTGCACCTCGATGGGGAGAACGAGGTCCACTATTTGAGAAACGATGGAAAATCTTTCTTGGGATAGCATGTGGACTAAAAACATAGACATAAGAACCATGTCCACGATACTGGATGACATCACTAGGAAAGTGACAAAGAAACCATAAGCCAAGCGAGCCCTCATGCTATACTCACAAGTGGTCACGTCATGAGAAAGACTATATCCACCCAGAGACTTAGAAGCATAGGCTCGAAACATTTGTTTGTCATGCCATAAGCAAGATTCTACTCTATGCCCATCCTTCTCGCAGAATAATCAGTGATGCAAAGGTCTACTAGGAGACACGGTCCGTGAGGACACAACATTAGCAAGCCTCATAGAAGAAGTCCTTTGGGCAGAGACCAAAGAATCACATGACACAGATCTAGAACCCCGCTGAAAACCAAGAAAAGAGGGACAAGTCACCTCAGGGCTAGTCAGACTGCCATTGATCCGCCGGTCTGACCGCCTTGTAGTCTGACCGCAAGGGTAATGGCGGTTTGACCTCAGTCATCTCGGCTTGCTCTCGCTCCAGTTCCTTGTCGTCCTAGTTTGCAACCATCCCAAAAGCCTCAATCATCTTTAGCGTCTCCCTGACTGTTCTGGACCTCAGCACCACCCTGTGCCTAGTCTTGGTCCTCCTATGCCTCACCATGACCTAGATCTGAAGTCCTGCAACCAACACCAATAAGCAAACCGTCACGTAACACCGCATAATACACAAAGTCTTCAATTTATGCAATTAATCCATACAATACACCATGCAAAAAGTATGCAACCAAAATACTAATCCTAAGCTTAGAACCAGACAATAAATCCATGTGCATACAAACAACAAAACCCAAGTCAAACTATGACCCAAATTCCATGCATTCAGACCACCGAGAGATCAGTCTGACCACCAAGCATAGGCCGATCAGACTACTAGCTGGTCTGACACGAGTACTCGAGGTCTACGATAGCCGATCGCAACGCCTACGACTACGACTACTGACCATCGACCATTCGTGGTCGGTGAAACACTGTAGCTTTCGACTATCGACTATCGGTCGCAAAGCCTACGACTATCGATCCCATAGTCTACGACTACCGACCACAAAGCCTATGACTACGGGCCGCAAAACCTACGACTACTAACCGCAAAGCCTACGACTACCAACCGTAAAGTCTATGACTATTGATCGTATTCTAAGTCTACGACTACCGACCATCAACCATCCGTGGTTGTTCAGGCACTGTAGCTTTCGGCCATCGACCATCCGTGGTCTATCTGCCGATCGGATCGCCCAACACATGGCCGTTCGGATTACCTATCACAGGGCCGATCGGACTACCGACTACCTAGGGCCGATTGGACCGTCCAACTACAAAGTCGAGAACCATGCCTATGATTACTGTCAACGGTCGAAGACTGCCGGTCAAACCACCAAAACAAAGCAATCAGACCACTTAACGTGAAGATTCCAACAGACAGGCCAACTAGAATGCAATCTTTTGCAAAACCCTCAAAAACTAAACCTCCGCAGAACTCTAATCCATAGGTCATACTCATCACAACCATGGGATAACCTCCATATGGTCTCACACAACTACTGTAAATGTATTGTTGTTATAGCTACTACATATTGACTAGGCCTCAAATAGTGCTTCAGTGATTCAAACCCATGCATCCTGCTAACAATATTGCTAGGGAATATGCTAGGAATGGCAGAGAGCTTTGCTAGGAAAGGGTGACGACGGAGTGGATGAACGAGCCTTAGATAGGTATTTGGAGCTTCTAAGGGTGTGTTTGGTTCGTGGATGGAGGTTGTATCGTATATCCTGACTGAGTGGATGCAGGCTGAGTGGAATCGTATTTCAGAAAAAGATGTTTGGTGAGGTTGCATGAGCGGATGCAAAAAGCGAGATGCTTGTTTGGTTGCTGTATGAACGGATGCGATCTACCAAACTCGAGAGATCGACACGTGGGACCGCATAAGATACACTGCATCAACCCATCCAGGATGGCCAGTGAAGCTCATTTTGAGCGTATCCATCCATCCAGGATGAGGGCGTATTTTTGCATCCGCTCATGCAGGCTGCATCCACTCATCAGGCAACCAAACAGGCTCTTTCTCATATTATACGGATCCACTCAATCAGAACGAAGGAGATTCAGGCAACCAAACACACCCTAAAGAAATCATTTCCTCCGAGCTTGATTGTGGCCGTTCTACGTGGGTCGGACACGGCGGACTCTGATGAGCTGTAGGATATCTCGTTCTATGTTTTTTTATTGTTTTTTGTCTGTCGTAGGTGAGTTCTCTCGTACTGAGTCTATATGTCGTTGGCGTCGTGATGAGTCTTGGGTTTTGTATGCAGTGGGCTGTGGGTAGACGTTGTCTTCCGTGTTTATCATCTCGGTGTGTGTTCCTAGGACGGGTGTTGTAATTTTTAAACTATATATTCCTCTCTTTAATGAATAGGTAAAGCTCTTGCCATCTCTGTAAAAAAAAAGAGAGAAGTTTTCAGCTTTTTTTCCTATAAGGAGGATAAGGCAGAAGCATGTTCTTAATTTCTCCTCCGATGCTCCAATCTAAATGCCAAAAGTTCCATTTTAAGGACAGGAATAAAAGTAGTGAAAGTGTAAAGGAGGAGTCTGACGCAGCATGCAGAAAGGAGCGTGCAACTTGCAACATTCATATTTTTTCTTTCCAGTTATTAAAAACTACTTTTTAGTTTTTCTATAGTAACTACTCTTTAAATTAAGTACTTTTTAAGACAAAATATACAAATAAATTATAATACACTAACAACTTTATTTATATTACCAAAATTATGTATAAATTTTTATTATTTCGTACTCTCTCCTATTATCAACATAAAAACTAAAAACCTCGTTTAAAAACCATAAACAAAAAAAAAGGCCTACTCGGTTGTCTCATCTCCAAAGAACGTATATGCGGCTAGTGAATCATGGGCCTCGGTTATCTCACCTCCGAAGGTTCTATTGTACTTAGGGAGTCATGGCCCCGTTCAAGAAGATGGCCTGGACTCGTGATTTGTTCGGGAAAAAAAGAGATAAAAAGTAGTACAAAGAACATTCACAAGCAATATGCCGATGGGCTGCGATACTCTCTAAGCAGTCCATCACATGCAGGCTAAATGGGCAGCCCACTCCTTCGCTTCGTCGTCTTCACCAGCACCGCACCAGAAGGCTGAAGCCGTCGTCCTTCGCAAATGGCCACGGTTCACTGCCGCATCAATTGTGTCCATTGCAAGCTGCAAACCAGGTTGTTCGGACTTGAATCCAGAGCAGAGACGCACATGGAGCGAGAACCGATACTTCTCCTTCTCCGGTTGGTATCAGCTCCGAATCAGACAATTTGCGACAGGAGTTTAAGAGGGGAAAAGGCGGCTTTAGCTATGGCCGGGTACGCGCTAAATTTGCCCTCAAGATCCTCTCTTCCCCCTCTCTCCATACGCACCGATGTAATTTTGGTTGTTCATGGATTGCGTGATTCTTGGTAGCAATTGGGAGGTACGAGTCGCCCTTTTGCCTTTACGCTTGCTAGATTCTTTGTTTCCTTCTAACTGGGAGGAATCGTTTCGGCGATTGCTCCTTGGACTTGTACGCTGGCATTGCCTATCTCCGATCGCCACTAGCTCGTAGCCGCTGCAAACGATTATACCTGGTCCTAACGTGGATGTCAAGTCCGTCAGAACCTCAGAGATCAATCAAGACCGGCATGTTGCAGGGATGCAGTAGTAGTTAATTCTAGGAGGGGGAGAGCCAAGAGCGTAGGGAAGATGCTGTGTTGCTGAGACTTCTTGACCTTTTGTTCCTATGCATGAGTTGTAGCCTTGTAGATCCATTAGATGGGAGCAGGGTCTAGGCATGGCGCATGCTGATGGGGGGAAAATGTAAGCAAAAGATAAGTTCCTTGGCATAGCGAATCTGATTCTAATCATTAGTTGGAATGGAGATTGCAACAAACTTCGTTGTATTTCTATGGTACAGAATCACAATAAAGCATATAATAAAGGAGAACACCGAGTTCTCAAACACTGTCTCTGTGGCCCGCAAGAAGCATCTTATTGTCAATTCCATTACTTATTTCGGTGAATTGAGATGGCCGACAGCGCAGACCGTCCGAGCATCACATAAGGCCTTACAATGGAAGACATGGCAATATGTTTAATCACTGGAAGAATCATCCCGTTTCACTTGTCCTCACTGCTATGGAATTGGCACGCTTGCATGTTTTAGGCCCAGCTGAACCCATTTAAATCAAATTTCTTGCAATGTTGGGGCCCGTCGTTTGTGTCGTTGATGTTTAGATCCAATTTTGCTGTCTGGCATGACATGCTAAAGCCGTCCCTCCTCTCACGTCTTTCTGGGTGATTTGGAGGCCTTCTGCTTAGCTTGTCGAGAAATAAATCCTCGCTTCCTCTTTCTTTCACTTGCGGATCAAATGCCATGCCTCCAATCTCCTTTCCTTTTTGAGCAGTAAGTCTAATTGATAGGATATCTTGATCTTTTTGTGAGCTCTCACATGCAGTTAAGCAGCTGTCAACTGATCCATCACCAAGTTGCATGGTGTGCCCTTGTAGCATTGGTGAACCTTCAATCTCCTCAAAGCCTGTAAAAGCATTTTGGAGGCATTCCGATGACACTTTGAAGACCAATTCTGACAATTGCATCTTTGCAGTTTCTAGACCAACCGAGCCTGCATTTTGCTTTGCAAGTGTCTCCTGTGCTTTTTCCAGCACCGATTGTAGGTACTTTCCTTGTGCTTCAATTCGGAGTTGCAAGTGTCTTTGTACCTGTTGAAAGGCATCATTAGTTCTTTACGTGTAAGATATCAGGTCATCAGTATTTGATCATTGGACCTTTCATTTCTTTTCTTGGGGTTGAATTACAGTAGTAGTGAACTCCTACCTGAGCTATGTATTGTTTTGCATAGCAAAATCATGTACAAGAGGCACAAAGGAGCATAGGCTCCAATATTTTCAAAACAGGAGATAAGAAAAGAGTAACCTTCAGGATTTACACTAGATTGGCTATTAGCCTATCTTTTTGAACCTTTCTTAGGTTTCATCCTTTTTACATGTTTTCCTATTACTCTACATATGATAGAAGCAAACCTTGATGTTCTTAAAAAACTTACGACTAATTTGACCTCAAGTTATCTGATGATGCATTTAACATTAATTTTTAACTTAGGTTGGAGGTGATAATTATTACAGGTTTTGGGTAATGGCAAACAAAGATTCACATACACTTCAAGGCTGTCTATCTCCCTAGACAATATGGTGGCAGGACACTTAGTATTCGTCCTTCTTTTATTTCATAGAAGTCATGCGCTGATATAGAGCACATCATTTTAAGCAGTGGATGAAGTGGAGCTATCAAGAAACAAGAAATCATACAACCATACAGGAGAAAGATGAAGTTAATGCCTGATTTAGTTGTAATAGAATTCAAAGTAAACATGACCATAGCGTAGCCATGAAGTTTACTTATAAAATTATCTATGATGGTTAAGCATACTTTAAGTTGGTTTTGGTTCATGGTACTCTACTTTTGCATGGGTATATTTTTTGAATTGGATGATTTGTTTGTAATTATGTATATCCATAACAATATGAACCTTCAATCGGTGAATAGTACCCTTGTAGCTATTTTTTCCTGCCTCTAGTGTATATTCTCCAAAGAAATTTTATTTGACATACATTTATTAGATAGTCAGCCATAAAATTCAACATACAGTATTAGTACCCCTTGAAATGCCTTAGTCAAGAAAATATAAAATTCTGTTTGTTCAAAGGGATGTAAAAGTGACTATCATAGTAAATATAATTTATATTATGATGCTTCTATACCTCTAGTTGCTCATGTAGCCGTCGCTGCACTTCAATTTGCATCTGAAGAGCTTCACCTATGTGCATAGATCTGATAAAATACCAAACTATGTTACCTTCTGTAGACATGCTGAAACAAAACATTTACTCATCTCTTACTTGTTTGTCTGGGTTCCAAGGTCTAGGTGGCTGACTGGTGATCCATTTCCTTCAGAAGGTTTCTCTGTTGCTATGGTGCAGCCTACCACTGCTGAATGAAAAGGAATTTCAGTATTAAGCTTGATGGTAGTCTGATAACTTGAGAACGCTATACTTACCATTTCTTGCATTTCCGACATTGGCTTGAGCATGGAGATTTTTATTTAGCCTGTATTTCTATGGTAAAAGACAAAACAATTTAGTATCTTGCTATAACACATGCATAAGGGAAAACTGCAATATTTGTGAGAGAGAGAGAGAGAGAGAGAGAGAGGGGGAAAGACTGTGATGCTACAAATTCCATATATACCTGTAGATGGCTCTTGAGATGATATAATGTTAGTCCAGGGACACCCATGAGCCTCATAATTGTTTTTGGGGTAGCTTCTGCAAGATTTTGAAGTGTTTACATGATAACTTTCATGTACTTGCTTATATGACAGAAAGGTTTCATCGCATACTTACTATCTGGTCCACCAAGTTTGTTTACCGCCTCTACAAAACGATCATGTAGCTCAGGGGTCCATTTTAACCTAGGCTTAGCATCAGTGGAGAGTACAAGCCCTGACTCTGCTGGAATAGTTCGCCCTTGCAAAAGCAAGTGCCTCTCTGGAGGGAAAGTCTGCCTAGAAGACAATAGTTGGCTGTGGCTCTGAAGCTGCTGTTGATGATGATACATCTGACATGAATATATCTCAGGTTAGGATTTATGACAAGAGATATCCTTTTCTTTGTTTGAGCAAACCAAACTTCACATGCATGACACATCTCATACCTCTTTCAATTCCTGTTACGTACTGATATCTGCTTGTAGACTGCACAATCCTGCCAGGAACTGTCTGTTGCAGTTTTGTCAGCCCTCTATTTCTAGTAATCAAGGGTTGTTCATCGTACGTTGAAGTTATATTGTTTGGGAGTGAGATGACCTTTAGCTGTTCTAGCTAACTACGACTACTCATGTCAAGATTTTATGCAGAGACTGGTCTTATAAGGCAGGCGAGTGAGGAGAGAATTTCGAATCGTTGGAACAGGCACTAAAGCCTGACCCAATCTTTGCAGCAACTGAAAAGAGATATTATCCTTATTCCTTTGGGTACCTGTGGACCCTATGCACACCAAACTTTTTATTTGTCAATTCCAAGAACACTCTTGCATTCTGATTCTGCACTAGCAAATATGGTTTATATTGCTTTAACTTCGCATACACGAAGGAGGGAAACTAGACACAGTCGTGTTATTTATTGGTCTTACAGATAAAAGTGGGAACCTTGTTCTCTGGAGAACTTTTTGGGCTGTGGTTTTAGTATTGTCTTTACTAGATTCCTGGATTACGTCTTACTGGTTTAGAACTAATTCTGCTCTCCACTGCACTTACATTGTGAAACGAAAGGGCGACATTTGCGGTTGGTCGGCATTGTTAGGATTCTCTATGTTCTGCAATCACATATGCTATTGCATGTTGTGTATGTTCAGCGTATTCAAGCATGATATACAGTTGATTAAGGAATATTTTTATTGGTTCTTATGAGAGCAGAGTTTTAAAATTCCTTTTTGACCAGATGCATCCAGAAGAATAATTGGATAAAGTTTTGCATACAAGTAAAGCGAAGAAGGAACTCATTCTATTAGTGATGCCTTTCTTGGAACTCCACAAAAGCAAAGCATGGAATAATGGAATAAGCATATGGTTTTGTCTCCTCTGGTAAGTTTTGTACTTGTTCAGCTATCAGGCAAAAGGAAAGTGGATAGGCTAATCTAATAGGCTGTGCATGTGTATGAAGCAGTCTTCTGAGTTTGATTGCTATCTGTTCTATATAAGGCGCAGAAAGTAGGATCTTAAAATTGACGGTTTAGTTTCTTGATTTCAGTGCTCTACTTTGCTTTTCCTTTACATGTACGCTTGTGCAACCGACTGTTTCTCTTACAGTCTTACTTCCATAATTTATCCTCTATGCTTTGACAAAAACCGCTGCATGTTCAATGTTAGATAAGTTTAACTGGCATAAAGTCAAAGTTATATATATGCTATAGTTGGTACAAACCAATAAATTAGGGCTCCCTTCTTTTGGACTTGTGCTTAGGCTTTGACTTCCATTTCTACAGTAATTCGTCGTTAAATAGTGCGTTTTTTAAGACGGGGTCTACAGATAAATTGTAGCACAAATTGTACCAAGTTTAGCTGTATCGGTCAAAATCACATACAACTATTTTCCTCTGCGTACTGCTTCTCATGAACAGACCAGAATTCAAAAGGCCACAGTAATAAGCCGTAAGCTCAGCCTAAAAGAACTCATCCTAGAGCTCTTCCTCTATGATCTGGGAAGGTCTATACTATTTTACATGTAGTCATGTCACCTTCTTTTATTTGTTCTGCAATCCAATTAACGTTCAGGCTATGTTGTGAGTCACAAGTGCAGGATGCACCTCAAGCCCCCAAAAAAAGAAGGAAAGTTTTCAAAATCATCGGAATGGTAAATAAAATAAAATCAATTGCAATCTAATACTGTAGGACCTTCTAAAAAAGAAAGCTTGACAAGCCTGTTGTTTCAAAAGTAACTAATAGGAGTGGTCCAAGATGGATTGTTCATTATAGCTTGTTATTTGTATGGTTTGCTTGGAGCAATTATGTGGATCAACCAGTCTTCTCCAAAGTTGTTCAGGGAATCCCTGTACTTACAATTACAAGTGTCCTCTGTTCACTTATTAAGACAAGCAAATGGTCCTCCTCGTTCAAAAAAAAAAGACAAGCAAATGGTCCTCGTGATATGATATTATCTGCACCTTGGTTCCTGTTCAAGTGCGGCATGCTGGTGCGTATCTGTTCCTCCAAATTGGTGTCCGATTACTCATGCATTGGCTGGGACTTGTGAACAATGATGGCCGATCATCAGGAGCATAACCTAAAACTACTATACATCAGAACATGGAATAAACTCTTTCTGGCCATATAGCTTTATCGTTTGCGCAGAGATCAGATTACATTCAGCTGTTACTTGTTAAGTGCTTGGAATCGTATGCTTTCTCTTTCTCTCCGAGCTCTAGACATTATCGTTTGCGCAGGCAGACACGCGATCCCGCAAGAAGGAATAAGTTAAAGTGATGTTGACAAAGCTGTAGGGAGGAATCGTGCGCCTTTGTTTTTGGGTAAAGATGAGGAGGAATATATCGCCTATGTCCACCTCTTGTGTGCGGTTCTTTTGTTCCGCGACTTCCTTGTATCTCGCAGCCTTGCAAGCCCAGGTGCGAGCAGAACCGACACGCGTGGACTGTTGCATAGGTAGATTATGTATCTACCCCTTGCTCAGTGCCTATATTAAACTCCCATCTTGGTTGCAGGAAGAAAGTGAACCTGAACACGAACAACACAACAGGGATGGAGAGTTGGAGATGGAAAAGCATGGACCAGCTGTTTTTTTTTCTTTTGTTATCGTATCTAACCCCTGTGAAGATGCTTTGTTTTTGTACATGTGAAGTCGGCGATGCAAAGGTGAGGAATGGAATATCGATCATGCTCTTGTTCTTATGCACGTTAAAAGTCCCTGAACGAATCGGCATATCATAGATAGATGAAAAGTTGGCAGCCAGCAATGGGCTGGGCCGGTTTGTGAAATACATTTCTGAACGGGGAGCTTCGGACAGATGAGGCCGTGCAATCTACGCTGCTGGACCTGCAAGACCAGCAGCAGCTCGACAACTCCCCGCGGACGAAAAAGGCAGGCCCTCATTGCCCGTGCTGCACGTCTTCTTTTTGGCGTGCGACGGACGGACTGGGAGTCCGGGACGGCAGCTTGGTGCGCCGGACGCCCACCTGCCGGCACCGCCGCTGTGGATCCACTGCCCAGCGGCTCGCGTACGTGTCGGCCAGTCCGCCGGCGACCAATCGACTAGGAGTTGAACCACGTGCCGACCTACTGCGCGTGCCAGCGACGAACGCCATGGAGGCTCGGTTCTAGGATCCACACCGCCGCCGCCTTCCTTTCGCTGCAGCAGCACAGCTCGGCGAGAGACAAGACACCTTCCAGCTTTGCCGTGCTGCACGACAGTACAGTACTCCGTACGCATTGCCAGTCCTTCACAGGAGTACGAACAGCCAACAACAAACAAACAAAAAGGGCATATCCAGTCCTTTCTCAGTGCGAACTACTACTATCAAAGAAAACAAATTCGAGTACTCCAAGCCTACATGTCACATGATACGGACCCGTTTAGTATTCCAAAGGAAAAACACAGGAATCCACAATCCTCTGAAATGGGTACTGTAGAGCCGTTTGGTTCGCAGGAATCGATCGAAGGAATTCCATAGCAATACTGTCCACTGCCTGCGATTTTAGAGAAATTCCACGGGAAAGAAAACGGTCCTGTTCTTTCGCCGCTCTTGTGCGTTGGTTTTTTTTTCCGAAGTCAAAATAACGCTCGGTTCTTTGAAGGGATTTTATAAAAAGCCTCTCGAGTCTGTGCCGTCACCGTCTTAATCAATATTATCTATTACTGTTTTAAAAAAAACACATCTTCATCAATATTATCTATTACTGTTTTAAAAAATATTGATAAAAATTACCGATCATAGTAAAAAAAAATTATCAACTACAATCTAAAAATCAATAGAAGTGGATGGAAAATTTCCTACACCGCTGATCGCACACGACGCCGAGAAAGAAAGGGAGCAAAGGCAGAATTATCGAGGCAAATTGTCGAAGCCATCACCAATCCTACAGCTTGAGTTGTCGCCCCGTTGCCGGAGTAGAGCCACCGCCGTGTTGCCTCTCAAAGCCTCAAATCACCACTAGATCTCAACATGTCAAGCCGCCGTGCGTTGCCTCCACCGTCGCGCCGCGGCGCCGCACGAAGCCATTAACCCCATAGCCACGGCACGAAGCGCTCGTCTGCGCGCCGCCGGAAGCCCTCGCCCAACCTCACCGCCATACGCATGTGCCTCGAGCCCTTGATCTGCTTTTTTCTTTCTACTTTTTTTTTTCTGCAAGAGCGTGTGATAGAAGGACCCAGATGAATGCGTAAGGACGTGTAGTCCTTCGAATTCACTAATACTGTTGTCTAATAACCCCACATGTCATTGGGTCTTCAAACGAAAACTTTGTATCACTAATTAAACAAATGAGATATACTTATCCACTTCCAAATTTCTTCTCTGAAAACTACTATGTTTTTCGTACGCTCATTCAAACGCTACCTATGAATTTTTTATATTTTTAATCCTCTGTTATAATGTATTTTTTATTCCTATGTTTTTTTCTTATTACTATATTTTATATTCTGTTTTCCAAATGAGCCTTTAAGCCATGAAGTATCGCACGCCACGGTGAAACGGGAAACCCCATGTCGGACCAACCGAAGCCATGCCAGCGCCAGGACCCAGAAGATGGTAAGTGGTAAGGGCATCTCCAATGGGTCTATAGCAGCTATCTACAAGAGAGTTCATGTCATCAACTGTCCTACGTGAAAGATATTAAATGAAGAAAGAGAACGCAGCTCTCTACAGCTCTAGAGATAGTCTATAGCGCCAAACGAGGCAGTCTCCATAAATTCTGTGTGTGCATGTAAGTATCAAATAGCTATCCTTATAGATAGTTCTTTAGAATGCTAACTTTAGTGTGTACTATATAGATGATATGGAAGTCTTATAGTTAGTTGCTAGCTATAACCATTGGAGATGCCCAAGCGCCAAACCTTCATGGGAAAGCCAGGGTCTATCACGTTTAGAGACAAAATTGTATCAAATCTAAAAAAAATTAATATTATTAAATTATATATATCTATATTAAATAACATTCTATAATTATTTATCTAATTTATCGATATTAAAAAGATGTATATGATAAAAAAATATTATAATAATTATATCTTTAAACTTTAATAAATTTATATTATAGAACAACACTTATATAAACGATGACTCGTATACGCAGGGGCGTAGCCACCGGAGGAGCTTAGTGAGGCTTAAGCCTCACCTCCCTCGGTGGCAATTTTATAGTAAAAATAAAGAGAGAGATTAACAAATCTAAAGAGAAGCTAGCTCTCTTTGATGAGAAGCTTAACAACAAGCATGAAATTAAAGAAGACGACGACAAGGAGGAGAAAAAGTGAAAATCATAAAATTAAAGAAGAGCTAGTCAATCAATCAATCAAAGAAAAAAGAAAGTGAAGTAATATATGTAAATCATAAAATTAAAGAAGAAGAAGAGGAGTAGTGAAAATGATAAAATTAAAGAAAAGATAATCAATGAAAGAAAAAGAAGAAGGAAAGTGAAATATATATGAATTTTCTAGTCTGGGGATGATGGTGGAGAGCTCGATGAACCTCTGGTTGATTTTCTCCCTCCGTCGCTGCTTCGCGATGATGTGGTCCTGCATGTGCCCCGAAGGCGCCGCTGCCGCTGAGCCCCCCGCCGTGAAAATGATAAGAACATTGGACAGAGTGTGGAAAAAGATACCACCTTTTGTTTTTATTATCTCATGATTCAAATTAGCTTAATTATGATATGTTTCATATGATCTAAATTTTCTTTGTCATTCATAATTTTCTATTATATCACTAATTTTGATATGTTTTATACATAGATGACTTATCGCTACTCTGCACTCATGGCGCTTTCTAAGTTTCTATTATCGAGGTACCTACTTTCTATTTCTCTATTTTTCATTGTTTGTCTCCATCTAATTTATAATTTCTATATAAATTTGAAATTTTATAAGAGTAAAAGACTAATTTTGTATCAACTAAGTTTAAACTCATAAATAATTTAGCCCACTTTTAATTTTATTCCTGACTTCGCCCTGCGTATACGGGACGAAGGAAGTATTTGTCGTCGCAGGCATCCTTCCTCTCGGCCAAATCATTCCCCATGCCGCCTGGGCCCCGGTCGGTTAACATGCGCAACACGAGCCACCAGAATACGCTGACGCAGTGGTCCCTCCCTGATCCTAGAACACATGTACCACAACTCTATGCGTCTACTGGAGTAGTACTAGCTACTGCTAGTAGCCTAGCTAGCACTGTTATTCCCCGCATAGATGCGTCCCTGATCATATAATCTACTTGCACCTCCCAACATGGTCACATGGATGAAATCTTCCCATGCTTTGGACAGACAACAAAGACGGCTGATTTGATGCGGAAAAACTGATGGTTTGTATCGGCTCGGCATATTCGAATGGTCGATCAAGCTCATGCCTGGGCTCTTTCTCGATTTTTTTTTCTGTGCAGCGAACTTTCTGTCTTGAGGTGTATTTTCCCCTTCGTAAAAGGACTTTAAAATAGCGCCCCTTTCAGTTCGTCCAGAATCATCAATAATAAGCCAAAATAGCATTAGCGAAAATGAGGACACCTTATTTTTGTTTTGTTTTTAATTCTTACTGTATATATATGTTTTCTTAGGGCCTGTTTGAGTGTTGTAGTTTCCAAAAACCATGGTCATGTGATACCACAGTTTTAAAAACCATGTTCTTTTTTATAGATTTGAGAGAAACTACGATGTGTCTGTATGCTACAGTGTTTTGTGTAGTATTATGTTTAAAAAATATAGCTGTTGGATGAACTACTTTGTACAGTGGTAAATCCAGGAATAAAATGTAGCTTGGGTAGACTCGCAAGCGTGAAACAAACAACATTACCCAAAAGTAAAATAATCTATGATCAAACTACGGTTGCAATCGTACTAATAAGAGTATATGACACAAAATATAAGTAACAACTATAATTCGGATGTAAATATGTATAGATAACAATAAGATATTGAAAAATACCTCCATAGCCATAGAAGAAGCAACTTGTTAATCGTGGAAGATAGATGGATCAGTTATGTCATAGTTTGATAATAGAATATAAAAAATACAATAAAAAGATAAAACTTGGATAGGAAGTATAGGTATCTACAATCAAGGCAGATGCGTGTTACTCTAGCATGGAAAAATGAATGCGGCAAGTTATAACATACATATCGAGGATTACTGGTGGATGACTACAAACTCAAAAGTTACAGAAGATCTGGGAAGCAGCGAGGACTCTCTTGATCTTGCCTAAGAGCAAGGCTAATATAGCCTTCAGCCAACTGTATGGACACTTACAGCCTACTTATCAGCCCATTCATATAGTAGTTTACAGCCAGCTGAAGGCTGTATGACCCACCCCTTTCTCTCACAAAGTTTCTTGGTTCTTGTGCTTCAGCTGGCTGTAAACTTACAGCCCACCTCTCTTCTCTCTCCTCCTCTCTCTTCTCCACCTCAGCATACAGTCTACTAACAGTCTCTTATTATAGAGGTGGGCTGTAAGTTTACAGCCAGCTGAAGCACAAGAATCAAGAAACTTTGTGAGAGAAAGGGGTGGGTCATACAGCCTTCAGCTGGCTGTAAACTACTATATGAATAGGTTGATAAGTGGGTTGTAAGCGTCCATACAGCCAGCTGAAGGCTGTATTATTAGCCTTGCTCTGCTTCAGTTAATTTCCGGCCAAATCGAGGCGGTGCCGTCCTTTTCGGTAAGCGCTTCACATCAACTTCAGCACCCCTAACATCATACAAAATTAGAATAGGGGGAAAGGGTAAGGAACATGAAAAATTCACAATATCTTCCAGGACAATTAGTTTCCTAAAGTTCAGTATGTAAGCTAACAGAATTTGTTATCTGAATTCTTACAAAATTATGTATCCTCCTAAAGTTCAGTATAGAAGCTAACAGAAATTGTGATCTGAATTCTGAACAAATTATGTATCCTAACCATGTAGACAGTGAGTAGAACAAGTCCTTGCTTGCTTACTACAAAGTAGACAGAGTCTGGCTTTGCCTGGATGGCTGTCTTTGGGAATCCCAGCTTGTCTGCCGGCCACAGTTCATCTCCAAAGAAGCTATTTGTGTACAGCACTTAGTCACCGGCTTTCAGCCCGGCTCTTGCTGCATTCCCTCCGGACTCCATAGGCTAACATAATGCCAAACCAACAATTTTCTAGTTACTAAGTGCAACCCTTTGTGTATCTAGTTTCAGGCAAGAAATTAAAGTTGTCTACATATGAAACAGCTATTCCTTGTTTTTACATGGAAGCAGCTAGACCTATTGCATCAAGTTAATCTGATGATATATTTTCTTGAAGAAACATAGTGAATCAATGTATTTGAAGAACAACAATTCAATACTGAAATGCACACACTTTCTAGAAAGGAAGCAAGAACTGGTGACAATAACAGATCATGAAATCAAGGAAGGAACCATTGTCTGCATAAATCAAGGAACCATTTTCTTCCTAGTCGACCTACCATTGCATTTCTCAATTTTCAGGATCCTCTTCAATCTTCATGGGAGAATGTGGAAAAAAGAACTACAAAAGTATACCTCGTCGGTGACGGCTTGACAAAACGGCCGCTTCGCCACTACAGGCTGACCGCTAAGGGTGAAAATGGATCGAATATGGATTAAATAGTGCTTAAATCATATTCGCATCTATATTTTTTCTCGGATTTGAATACGAATCGAACAAACGTCAAATATGAATACAGACTGGATAAATGTCGGATATAAATTCGAATCGAATATCAACTCAATTTGGTCGGATCCAGATATCCTCATAATTTATATAGTATAAAGACATTAATGATATTTTATCCTCGTATAATCACACTTAATCATTCTAATTCATTTACTTTATCTAAAGAAATATGAATTCACGCTCAATTAAAAAAACTTGTCCAACTAATTAGTCGTATTGTAATAAAATAAACATATTGCTTCGTCGAATACGAAGACGGATATGGATAGTCCGGATAAAATAACATTTCAAATGGTAAAAGTTCATACCATATTTGCATCCATATTTTTGTGCGAATTCGAATACGAATAAGATAGAAAATGTTAATCAGATAGAAAAATCTATACCATATTCACATCCTATCGAATATGGTAACTGAATAACACGAATAATTTGCATACACTTTTTACCCCTACTGACTGCTACAGTCCCTTGGCCATCGGCCGCCACCACGGCCCTGGCCTGCTAGCCGCGCTCGACGCTCCCCTGGGTAATGGCAGCCGTGCCGCGCCACTAGGTTGTCCGGTCAGTGCCGATGGAACTGCAGACATGTGCAGATGCCGATGTGCCGCCCTACCGATGCTGACTCTGGGTGGGGGGGGGGCGGGTGATTGCCTGACCTCGTCCGAATGGTGGGTCCGCCATTGACTTTGCACATATATAAGTCACTAGTATTATGGTGTACTTCTATACATATTAAGTTGATAGTCACGATGGATGAGACGCCGCACATATAATAAAGGATTACATATTGGTTAGAGATAAAGCATATATTGCCTGTACCTTTGGACGTATATATCAACATGGGATTCTGAGTTAAGCTTAAGCTTCGATTAAATTGACCACTATATCTATAAGCAATTAGTTTAAAGACATGATAGTATGGTTCTTCACGTAACTCTTTTCTTGAATGATCTTGAAGAAATCTTTATTCAAACAAAATTCTCTTTCGTGCTAATAAATAGATCGATGTTTTGGGAGAACTACATCTGCACCCGCATACATCTACGGTCGCAACAGTTACAAATTTCATCATTAGGCAGAGCGGCCGCAGCCTGCATGCTAAAAGAGGAAGAGTGGCGCGCCGACGGAGAGATTTGGAAGAGAGGCGCGCCACTTCGGTTTAGAAAAAAGAGGTCCTGGGTGGAGTTTCCAGAACTCTAAAAAAATACCAAAGTCTTAGAGATACTATGGTTTTTAAAACTACATAGTCTGTTACATCCAAACACCTCATGGTTTTTCAAAATCATAGTATTTTCAAAACCATAGTATTCTTCAAAACTAAAAAAAACTACACCACCCGAACAGGACCTTAACTTGGCACGTGAAATTTGTAGATATGACAATGATTTGAATAATTTTTTTACGTGCTGCCGAAGTTGAGATAATTATTTTAGAAACTGCCAAAGCTCGGACTTGTCCTGTCTTGGAGTTTCTGAATTAGCAAAACAAATATTTACAAAAGTCCAGCAAAATAAGGCAAACCCCAAATTGGCCCAATAATAACATCACTTAAAATAACTACTTCCTATCCAGGCTTAAGAAAAACCAAAACCTCTTCTACAGGACTAAACACTAAAACCCCTGACGTGCATGTACACATTACCGTAGTCCTCGAAAGCATACGGTTATCATAGCCTGTACGCCCACGCGTTTTTATAGAATACTAGTTAGAGACTCGTATGTTGCAACGGAGTCATAAAAATAATGAGGCGGAACTTACTACATGGCTAACTTCACATATCAAACTTTGAAGAGCGCGCGAGGAGATAGGAAAAGTAGAGAGGATAGGTGGTTGTATCCCAAGAGAGAGGAGGAGAGACGAATGGTTCAGATCAAATCAAATGGTTAAGAAGAGAGGAGGAAGAATAGATCAACCACCAACTCACACTTTTATAATAGTAAATGTAATACCCCAAATTTGCAACGAGTAAATAAAAGAGCATAGTTTGCCGTCAGACCATTGACCTGTTTGGAGTGTCGATTTAGTATCGCGCACAGAAGTTCCCAGACCGCCCCGAGGTAGTCGGCACCGTCTAGAGAGCCGAGTAGCGCTCTCAGAGGTTCCCGGACTGCCCAAGGACAGTCGGCACCGTCTCGCGTTTCGGGTGTTCATCATCCGGCAAATCTAACCTTACCTTTGTTACCGACTTACCGCTGCAGTAAAGACTCCAAAGCCAACAACCTTGGACCATATTGCCCTTGGGCAGTCAATCATTTGAGAAAGGGATGGGAGGGCATGCCGGTCATTTCAATGCAAAGGGCAGCCCAACCAAGCTCTTAAAAGCCATCGCCTTTCAGTAAGCCCCATTTTTCTCACCTCATTCTCTCCACAAGGTAAGAGAAAAGCCACTCTCCACTCCTTTTCACTGCAAGGCCGAGAGCCCCCAAAACACAAGCACACCTCCAAGCTCACAACAGAAAGGAGAAGGAGCCCAAAGAGGAGGAGCAAGGGAGCAACCGGCCATGACGGCAAGGTGAAGGCTGGAGCAAAGGAGCGGCCGACCGTGACGGCAAGAGGAGAAGCCACCTGAACCTCAACCTCATCCACGCCCATTTCTTTTTCTAGCTAGGCAACCAGGTAAGTCTCACCTTCCATCCATAGAAACGCATGCAAGAGGTAAACCTCACAAAGTAGAGGAGCAAACCAACGAGTAGTAGTAGGGGGTGAGGCCGAGTGCCGTTGAGCCGAATCTGGAGCGACGGTCACGGTGGTGGGTGGTGGCGCAGTTGACCGAGAGGGAGGCGGCGGCCAGCGGCCGTTGGCCATGTCCAACTGGGCGGCGGCGGCGCCCCAGCGCCCTACCGCCACCGCACACGCGCAAAGGGAGGGGATGGGTCCGGGCCTAGCCGGCCGGGCCCGAGGCGCAGTAGAGGGGGAGAGGCAGGGGGCGAGCCGGGGGAGGCACCGGCCGGCGACGAACTCGAGGCTGGCGTGCCGAGCCCGCCGTGCGCCGTCGCGCCGCTCAAAGAGGGGCCGGGTGCGGTCGCGCATGCGCAAGAGAGGGAGAACGGGAGAGGAGTAAGAGGAGGCGGCAGGCCAAGGGCCGGCGCTGTCAAGTGCCGCCGCGAGCGTCCGGTCGGTTAGAGGGGAGAGAGAAGGTTTGAGGGGGCAAATGGAGGAATCGGTGGGGCCCAGTGGCCGGCGCACCCGTGCACCCGTGCGCCGCCTGGATGGGGCCATCCGCCCGGCCGCGCGCGCAAAGAGAGCAGGGAGCCGGCGGCGAGGGGGGCCAGGCGCTCATGCGCCGCCGCACTGCCTGAGTGAGACCAGAGAGGAGGAGGGTGGCCGGTCCGGCCGAGTAGAATGGGGATGAGGAGAGAGAGAGTAGGCATGGAGGGGTAAGGCCCCTTCGGCCAGGTGGGAAAAGGAGCCAGCCGGGTAGGTGAGAAAAGGAAGGGAAAAAAGGGAAAGGAAAGAAAGAAAAGGGGAAGAAAGGAAAGAAAGAAAAGGAAGAAAGAGAGAAAGGGGAAAAAAGAGAAAAAGAGGAAAGAAAAGAAAAGAGAGAAAAGAAAAAGAGGAGAAAAGGAAAAAAATATAGGGTTCGGCACCTGCGCGACAGGTCCCTCAAAACCCGTGCGATTACGCCCGAGATCGGGATACGAGCTTAGGGACGTTGTTCTCCGTTTACGCTCTAGTTTTTGTTTTGCCGTTGAGTCGGGTTGATATGTACGCAGGTGGAGGTCCCGGGTTGGAGCCGTCCACGCGTCATTCCCGAGGCTAACCAGGCAAGTGCATTGTAAAGCGGTGATTTTCGGGTAAATTGAATGATGATGCTCTGCTTACCGTGTTGGAGTAAGTTTACTGTTTCCGGACGATGTATTGCTTACCATGTTGGGGTAAGTTTACCCTTTTCCGGGTGCATATTGAGAAAAGATGAATGATGAACGTTGAGACATGCCATGTTGATATACATAAATGAACTTGCATTGCATGCATATCATGAAAAGAAAGAGAGTTGGTCCACGTTGAGTGGACGCTCCACGGGAGTGGAGCCGGGTCCCCGTATGAAACAGGACGGGCTTGTGATCCCCGCATGAAACAGGGCGGGACTGGGTAAGCATTGACGGGTGCACACTCTGCTATACCGGTATAGGCTAAAGAGTTGAGAAAGAAGTGCATGAGCATGTGCATTGGGCATATGCATAACGATCGGTTGATGAGAACCTAAAGAGATAGGAGAAATGTCCATGTGCATGATGAATAGTTCATCGGAACGTAAAGTGGCTAATGAAACTGGAATGAATATGGTCTAATGAATGAGCCTGTTATTTGCTGTTTTGCTTTGTACTTGCTGAGTCGGTGGACTCACCTTTACTTCGTTGTTGTTTTTAAGTGACCGTTGAGGATGTTAAGCACAGGCGGGAGTAGCACATGAATAATCGGCACAAACTAGCAGTACTTTTGTATCATTTTTGTCAGTGTACTTTAGCTTTTACTATGCTAGAGTAATCAATAAAAATGCTATGATGTATCTAAACGCAGTAACAAAGAATAAATTTAGTGTTGTTTTAAATTCTTCTAGTGTGATGTAATGGTAAGAGTATGCAGAGGTAGTAGCATCTTGGCTCAGAGAGTGAACGGGGTGTTACAGTAAAGATAAAGAAACACAATTATACCTAGCTAGTTAGGGTTTAGGCCACGGTCACCGTAACTGGTACGGCCACGTACGCGACCTGAAAGCCAGCCCACGGTAACCGCACCACCCTTTATATATTCGCTCGCACCACCACCGGCCTCTCCGATCCTCCTCGAGTCCTCTCATCTCTCCACCCTCTCGCCGCCCCTCGCCACGATCTATCGTTTCCCTCGCCCTCGGCGGCTCTTCCTCCCTCTCTTTCCGGGCAATGGCGGACTTGGAGTGCGGCGCCGGGCCGGAGGAGACGTGGCGGCGGCGGCCAAAGACCAAGATCGTCTGCACCCTCGGCCCGGCCTCGCGGTCCGTGGAGATGTGCGCGCGGCTGCTGCGCGCCGGCATGTGCGTCGCGCGGTTCAACTTCTCGCACGGCTCCCACGAGTACCACCAGGAGACGCTCGACAACCTCCGCCAAGCCATGGACCTCACCGGTATCCTCTGCGCCGTCATGCTCGACACCAAGGTCCACTAACTCTCCTCTGCCCCTACGTCGCCCTCGTTTCTCTCCTCCGCTTTTGTTCTGCTTAGGTTTTCGTTATAGGGACGTGATCCGATCTATATTTTTTAGTTGTATTTCTGTTGTTTTTTTGATTATGTTGTGTTTATTGCGTGAATTAGTTGACAGTTCTCAACTTTGCGACTTGTTGGTAAGTACCAAAAAACAGGAGTTTGGAAGGTTAGGTTTTAGTCAGATGGCATATGTGTGTTGTTCTTCTCTTGTATGCGCCTTGTCCATGTTCTTCTCTTGTATGCGCCTTGTCCAAGTTGGCTGAGTGATTCCACCCCCCCCCCCCCCAGGCGGCTGTGCGGGTATTAATTCTTATACTCGACAATTTTTTTGTTAGGTCAATAATGACCAGGAATTCAATTCTTTTAATTCTGGGAATAATTTGTTTGGATGGGCGCAGTGGCAGAGGACGGGAAAAAAATGAGGTGGGCGGATTGCCCGCCACCCGCCCGCCCGCCTCCCACCGCCCGCCGCCCGCTCGCCTCCCGCCGCCCACATCAAGGTCTGGCGCACGCCAGAGCTTGCCCTATCGAGTCCTCCGCCGCTGGATGTGCGTAGAATAAACACAAACCTTCGGTCTTCATTGTTTGCACCTAATTGGTTTGTGGCGATCAACGTAGTTACTATTCTGGGGAATAGATGTCAGTACAATTAGTATTTAAATTGGGTGTGTATAGGTATCATCCGGATGTTTTATTTCTAACAATCATCCAAATTCGGACCGTTGGATTAGAGATTCAACGGTCTCTTTTTTTGGAGGGGGAGATTTTTTTTTGAGGGGGCGGAGAGAATTCGTGACCGTTGGATCTCTAATCCAACGGTCACAAATCTGGATGATAGTTATAAAGAAAACATCCGGATGATGTTTATCAATACCCATTTAAATTTGCTTCGCCAGTTTGCATGTAATTAGTCATTATCAGTATTCCTAAGAAATCGGAAGAAATTTGATGTGTTCCATTGAACAAAGTAAACTTGTACTGTTACAATCATTCCCTCATGATTTGGTAGCTATGGCAGAGAGACCTAGCAAATTAGGATTCATGTTAAACGTTGGTATTTAAATTGGTCGATCACAAGTACAGATCCTTCCTCCCTTTCAAACATGGCTTCTATTGAATGGCGTACTGATTTTTTTAAGATTGCTGTCAATGTCATTGATAATGTAAACTAATTTCCTGATCACATCTTCTCGCTGTATATTTGTTGTAGTATGATAGGTGTTGGCAAGTCTTATTTTAGTCATGTTTTATTCGATCACAAGTAATTTCAATTATTAGATGCTATTATTGGTCTGTCTACCTTAGTACTGATTCTGAATATTGGGTTGGTATTGAGGATGTGTGAATTTGTGATACATGACATGCTAGATGTCATCTACCTAAATTACAGTTTTTTGTCGCATCAGATTTGCATGAGCCAACCAATGCATTAATTTGCATTAACTTTAAGATGATAACTAGAGGCGGATTTATTACCTGTGCTGCTTGCAAAATTGGGATTAACTCCACTGTTATACTCTATACTGTTTATATATAAAAAATATATGTTCAATGCTAATTGGTTGCATGCATTTGTACCTAAAAAGCTATTTGAATTTCTTGTAAAAGTCAATGTAGCAAATGAAGAATACATGACCTATACAATATTATTTATTTTTTTTAACTATGCTATTCGCTATATTGCACAGGGACCAGAGATTCGTACAGGCTTTCTGAAAGATGGCAAGCCCATAAAGCTGAAACAGGGTCAAGAGATTACCATCACCACAGATTATTCCATAAAGGGTGATGAGAACATGATTTCCATGAGCTATCAAAAGATGGCTGTAGACTTGAAGCCTGGGAGCACTATACTATGCGCTGATGGCACCATCACACTCACGGTGCTTTCTTGTGATGTTTGGCAAGGCCTCGTTCGCTGCCGATGTGAGAACTCTGCCCTTCTAGGTGAGAGAAAAAATGTCAACCTTCCAGGGGTCATTGTGGATCTCCCAACTCTTACAGAAAAGGACAAGGTGGATATCCTTCAGTGGGGTGTGCCAAACAAGATTGACATCATAGCACTCTCCTTTGTACGGAAAGGATCAGACCTTCAGATGGTCCGAAGTGTGCTCGGAGAACATGCCAAGTCTATCCTACTTATGTCCAAGGTTTGTTTATCTCCACAAACTTGCATTTGTTTTATGTTGTGTTACTATTTTCTTATGCTATTGGTTTGTTACGTGCAGGTTGAGAATCAAGAAGGTGTTGCCAATTTCGACGAAATACTTGCAAACTCAGATGCTTTCATGGTTGCGAGAGGAGATTTGGGAATGGAGATCCCGGTTGAGAAGATTTTTTATGCTCAAAAGGTGATGATCTACAAATGCAATAAACAAGGAAAGCCTGTTGTCACCGCAACCCAAATGCTAGAATCGATGATAAAGTCTCCTCGCCCTACACGGGCAGAAGCAACTGATGTTGCCAATGCTGTTCTAGATGGAACTGACTGTGTGATGCTTAGTGGCGAGACTGCAGCTGGGGCATATCCAGAGTTAGCAGTGCAGACAATGTCTAATATTTGCTTACAAGCAGAGTCATGTGTGGACTATGGTGCAGCTTTCAAGTTGATTACTGCAGCAGCCCCAATTCCTATGAGCCCATTGGAGAGTTTGGCATCATCAGCTGTTCGAACAGCCAATATTTCTAAAGCATCACTCATCTTGGTCCTCACACGGGGAGGTACAACTGCAAGGCTTGTGGCGAAGTACAGGCCATCTATGTCGGTTTTGTCTGTCGTGGTCCCAGAAATAAAGACGGACAATAATTTCAATTGGACTTGCAGCGATGAGGCTCCTGCAAGGCAAAGTCTTATTGTTAGGGGACTGATCCCGATGTTGAGTGCCGCAACGGCAAAGGCATCTGATACTGAGTCCACTGAGGAAGCCATCAATTTTGCCATGGATCATGCAAAGAAACTCGGCCTGTGCAAATCAGGAGATTCAGTTGTTGCGTTGCATCGTATTGGCGCTTCATCTGTTATCAAGATCTTGATAGTCAATTAGTATGATGTGGGTGGGGTATCCATGGGGGCAAAATTCGTTAGGCTGTTATTGGACCCTTACCATCATTTTGTTGGCTCATCCCATGTCGTGTGAGTCCTATATTGCATCTTGTCTTAGCTGCACGGGTTTGCTTTTTTAGGAAAGATATGATGTTGCCTTTTGCTTATGATTCTTCCACGAGGTTGCTAGGCAGGCCGTTTTGATATGTTTCAGAAACTCTCATATTTAAATATATGCCAATGTGTTCCCATTCCCAATATACCAATTGGCGGCTTCTTTGCGTTCTTTCTATTGATTGGTTTGCAAGAATTCGATTCCTTCCTTGAAGGTTTAGTATGCAGGGGGTTTGGAGACTCCATATTGGGGATGTCAGTGGTGTTTGCAGCGATTGTAATGTATGACAGGTATGGCGAATGTTTATGCCTTTTGTTTGTCTTGTATCTCTCTGCTAAATTTTCAGTCTGGTAGTTTATCACTATCAGTCAGCTTATTGATCGTAATTGTCTCAATCACGTGGTTCAGTTTTTTCGCATTTTGCTCTGAATGGTGTCCTCATCCCGACCCCCTCTTATTTCATCGTACAAAATTATGTCGTAGTTTTAAATTGCTAGATTTGCAGAAATGCTCCATAAACAGTGATTTTAACATCTCTTTCCATTTTGGAACACACACACAAGTTTAGCTTGAGACTTGAGTGAAGTGTTGGATGGGTGCCTTGTCAACCAGTATCTTAATGTTGACAATGACGTAGCTTGACTGCATTCTATCTATCACCTAATTTTAGTCTCAAATCTGATAATCCTTCCGTTCTCAAATACATATCATTTTAGCTTTCAAATTTTGTTCCTTAATACATGTCATTCTACACTTTTGAGGTAATTTTTACCATTTTTTCTTTGCATACCCTTCTCATTCTTATTTCCAAAGTTATTTACTAATATGAGTACACACAACATCCAAGAGCAATAAGTGACCAAATAAAGGAGGGCAAGATGATCTTTTGTACATATGACTTGGTTGTGCAAAATCCTAGAATGACATCTATTTAAGAACGGAGGAAGTAATTCTGTTAATGGATGCTTTTACATAGTTGTCCATGTGACGAGCAAAACAGAATGGTGTGCCAAAGGTATTTCAAAACTCAAGTTTGCCATTCATTTTATCAAAACTTAATACGAACATGAGAACACCTTGCATTATGAAGGATATAAGTCTCGTAATAGCCAGGGGACTCCATTTCTGTGAAAATGTTGCCTTTTGTACTTGAGAGCTATGTATTGGCCTAGACGTCCTCATTGCTGGTGCATTTTTTCTTCATGACATTGGGAGGATACTGTCCGGACAGTCTGTTACCCTGATTAGCAGATATTCAAGGTTGCTATTGGATGTGACATAACGATATTGGTCTTATATATATGTTTCCTGCCTCTGCCCTCTGGTAAGCATCAGACACGCGGACTGTCTTCCTTTCTTGTCACCGCAGGGGCAGCCGTGGACACACGCTGCGGCCAGCACGCGACGCAGCCAGCGCGTGCAGGGGCGAGCGTGCAGCGGGCGGTGTCGGCGACGGTGCGACATTCGCCGCGGCACTGCACATGGCCAGGCGGTATGGCGGTCTGGAGTCTGGACGATGGGGGGCGGCTCGGCTAGAGGGGCGCGGACACGCAACAAGATGGAGTCTGCGTGGTGGGTGTGCATCGTGCGCACATCGAAGACGGCAAGCAGCTGTGCCCCGGGGTGCGATCCAGAACGGCATCTATGGTGGTCTGGTGACTGGTGCAGTAGAGCGAAGCCATGGGAGACGAGATGTGGCGGAGGCACGCGGCGCTGTGTACGCAGGTGCCATATGATAGCACTCGGGGGCCAAGGAGGAAGTGGGTGGGACGGTTTCGTCGGCGGCGTAGGTCAGGTGACTGCCCATCCTCGTCCTATCGGTAGGTCTGTCCCTGTGAACAACTACGACGGTGGCGGTGGAGCAACGCATCATTGGATTGGAGGAGAATTTAGGGCCGGCGTGCGGCGCATGGTGATTTGAAGGCGGAGTTATGCACTTTTGCGTGAGGGGAACACCGGAACAGGATACGGGATGCGGAGTGGAGTGGGGGTCTGTTTAGGGTCTGTTTGGGACTACTCCGCTCCATTTTTTTTTAACTCTGCTTCAAATTTGTCTAGCCAAACGGGTCTAACTCCAAGAACTCTGCCCCAAAAAAAAGTTGGAGTTGAAGGCCTACTCTATGTTTTTTCTGGAGCTCCTCAAGGGGTACTCCAGAAACTGAAGTTTTGTATCTCCTCATGGAGTTGGGGGAAAATTACCCACCACTGCTATTACACAATTTACCGATTGGATTTCCTTCGCCGACTGCTCTTCTCCCCCCCGAACCGCACGCCCCGTCGTCCTCTCCGTCCCCCCACCCACGCCGCCCTCCTCCTCTCGCGCCCCCCCGCGCCGCCTCCTCCTCTCCCCCCACCTGTGCCGCCTCCTCCTCCTCCGCCCCCTCCCACCCGCGCCCCTCCTCCTCTCCGCCGCCTCCCACCCGCGCCCCCTCCTCTCCGCCCCCACCCGTGCCGGCCCTCCTCCTCTCGGCCCCCCTCCCACCCGCGCCGCCCTCCTCCTCTCCGCCCCCACCCGCCTCCCTCCAAGCCAGCCTCCTCCTTGAGCTTCCTCACCAAGTGCGGTCACCACCCCTCCCCGAGCGCTGCGCCACCCCGAGCGCTGCGCCACCCCGAGCGCCGCCCCTCCCCGAGCGCCGCGCCACCCCGAGCTCCTCCCCTCCCCGAGCGCCTCCCCGACGCCGTCGTCAGCCGCTCCGACGCCGTCGTCACTGCATCAGCTACCTCGATGCCAACCACAGAGCATCGCCGCCTCACTCCAATTTCCATAAATGAGTTTGTTTGTTGAATGAATATGAGAATGTGCATTCAACCGGAGAAACCTGATGTGTGCTGATTTGAGAATGTGCATTCAACCTGAGAAACATGATGTGTGCTGATTTGAGAATGTGCATTCGACCTGACAAACCTGAATGTATCAGTTTATTTGTTAATGAATTTGTGATTAATGATGTGTGCTGATTTGATCAGATGTTGAGAATGTTGTGTGTGTGTAGAACCTGAGAAACCTGAGAAGGGCAGATTGTTACTGAACATACTGAATGTCTTGCTATTGTACAATGTTTGCCTTATATATCTCAATGATCAGGTGGACAATTATGTTCTTTTGTCTTGTTTGGATATATGTTTGGATATATGTCTGCCATCTACATATATGTTTGGATTCAATCTTACTATGTGTGAAGGGGCATTATCCATTAGCTCAAATTATGCAAGTGTCTTCAGTAGTTCTTGACTGACAAATCTCAGGTTACATAATTTTATCTTCATTCCATGTAAAAGAATCTTTCCCCTTCAATCACATTCTTTATATGTCAGATGGCACCATGATTGTTGTGGGCAGATTTTCCTGGAATTGAAAAATTGAGCTATGTATTAGAACACAAGTTGATTCCAACCTCCATTTTGAAATGGATACACAGAGGAAAGGATGGAATTATTTGGCCAAAATATATGTTTTTGGTTTTCTCGAATAAATTAATTGCGATTATAATATTTTACATCATATTTCAATTGGCAACAAAAAAAATTCAGTTACATATACTCTGCAGACATCAAAACATGCACTAAACATCATTCAGGGGCACATTGGATCTTTCTCAGGAAAACCTCACATTCCTGGAGCTGGAGCTAGCTGCGTGCCAAACAGGACCACCTGCTCCAGGAACTCCACAGTGGAGCTGCTCCATGGTGGAGTTGGTGGAGCAGAGCTGAAAAAACTGGAGCAGAGCAGTCCCAAACAGGCCCGTCTTAGCCCCACCTGTATACACCTAGAGAAGTAGAGTAAGAGACACATAAACTATCATCTTATTAACTCCTTTTAAAAGTAGTAGAGATTTATGCCACATCATCCGAGATGTTCAATTGCATGGTTTTCAGATTAGAAATTTGCTATGCTCTTTCATAAATAACTACTAAATTACGAGAGTTAATGCTCTCATCATAGTCATTTGATGTTTTTGATAGGGAGTTAGAAGAAAGGTGGGCAGCTGAACAACCATGCAAGGCTTTTGAACAGTTTTGGAGCCTTACAGAGAAGACGGCTCAAAATTTCACCTTTGAGGGCATCCGTAATAGTTACACCTTAGCTGTCTCTAAGCAATGCCACATCAGCAAAGTCTTAGGTAGAAGAGATAGAAAGAAGATAGAGAAGGGAGGTCGTCGTTTCATCAGGCGACGATCACTTCACGCGACCCAACGCATGAAACGATGACTGCAAACACTGCTGGAGAGGATCCGTCGTCGCCCACGCGGTTTGTGGGACCCATATGGTGGTGCTGCCTGAACCCGGAGACAACTACTAGCGGTGGATTCGGTAGCCACCGGCTTGGTCACAACGACTGGAGGATGTGACGGTGCCAGCGACTGGAGAGGTGCTTGATCTGCTGGATTCGGATCACTGGTGATTAGATCGGATAGGCTCGACCGGATCCAGACGCAAGTGGGCTGGATCTGACCGGGGTCGACGACGGCGAGCTTGGAGAAGGTCATGGCAGTGTGGAGAGACGACAGCCGTTATCGATGGGGAGGGAGAGGATGAGGGAGGCAGCGCTGGGGGAGAGGGCGACGAACGGGTGGCGGTGACAGAGAGAGCACCGAAGAGGGCGGTAGTGGGATAGAAGATGGCGGGCAGGGAGGGAGAGGGAGCGAGGGCGACAGACGGCACTGGTGGCGGTGGCGGAGAGAGCACTAGAGAGGGCGGCAGTGGGGTAGAGGACGGTGGGTGGGGAGAGAGCAAGGGCGACAGACGGCGCCGGTGACGGTTCAGGAGAGAGCATCGGAGAGGGAGGTGATGTGGTGACCCGTGTCATTACCATGGGGTAATAACATTAGTCATCGGATTGTTACTTGTCATTTCAGTAGAACACCGCATTTAACAAGTAACAAGCCAACCAGAGTAGTTGCAGCAGAACAATAATTAGAGACTGAAAGTACAATATCTATTATAAACCATAGACGACTTAAGATCATGCCACCTAGTTGTTCCGCACTATTACCATAATTTTTGTTCAGTACAAAACAAAGTGCTACACTAGGGGAAGATACATGTTTATTCATGATATGGTACCCATTTGTCCCAGTACGACAATCTAGAGACTGTCTACTCCTCCCATCCATCTGATATGGCCTCCACCTCGTCATCATCCGTGATCTCATATCCCGGTGTGTCCTCATTATCAAGCCCACCCTCTTCAAAATCCAGATAATCCCCTACTGAGTATGGCTCTGAAAAGGGGAGATTTAATAGTAAGAGTGAGTACAACGTACTCGATAAGTTTATAAATAATGATGCAATTTTATCCATAGTACTGTCTGAGTTATACTTGACCCAGCTTCTAAAAGACACAATATAAGTTTTTTAAAAGTTGGCAATGTTTTTAACTTACGAAATTTCTATCAAGCATTCTGGAACAAGAGAACAACCAGTATTTTTTTCCGTAGACTCTTATCCAAGAGACTGGCATGAATTCATGATTTTTAGTATTGTGCATACTTGTATCACTTTACCCATAATTATTCTAAATTCTTATGGACACTGGTCATTCACATTTCCTTTGATGCGACCCCAAATTCAGAATACAGAATGTTTTCTCGACTCTTATTACTATATCTCCATCCAACTATAAAGTTGTTGGTCGAGCGGTTCTGAATACTCAACACTCCACATACACTAGCATAAGTGACTTGGGACTACCGATTTTTCCTATCAGTCCGAGCCCCTCTCCTAATTTATTACTTATCCAACATGGAGATAGTAGTAATAAAAGAGAGTAACATGTTCTGCCCGTTCAACACGGGAGTATGGTTAAAATCGCATACGACTATTTTTATCTACGTACTGACTCTCACGAACAGTCAGAATTAAACAATTTAAACCATAAATTATAATCCACAGCTCAAAAGAACCTACCCCTCATACATCGAGGGCCAAAGTTATATTATTTAAACCTACTGTGTACTGTAACACTAATGTATGATCTAGAGAACTTTGTAAGTAATCAAGATTTGCTTGAAATCATTTTGCTAAATTCAAGCTAAATAAGTCAAGACTGTTTTATTTCATTCGTAAATAAAAAAAATTTAATGCCGAAGCTACCAACCGAAGAGGACAGAGTTTCCATTTTTACCCCCCTCGCAAAAAAAAAGTTTTCTATGGGCATGAATGTTAATTAAGTGACTAACCAAATTTCTCAGGCAGTTGCGTGACTACGTACTACAATGCATATGCCTACATCTAAACATTGAGCTATATACTTGTTAATTATTATATAACTCTAATACTTACAATGAAAACACAATTGTATTCTTTATGCAACTGTAACGTCTCTCATATTAACATCTCTCATATCTATACTTAGGGATGCAAACAGATCGAATATGGATGGATAATATTTCTACCATATTTATTTTCATATTTTTCTCGGTTACGGATATGAATACGGATACCTTGGATATGAATACAAATACGAATAATACCAAATACAGATACGGAGCGAATACGAATCGAAACGAATATAGTTATGAATATTTATCGGAACATAAAAACCTCTTAAACTGTATATCTAAAATTGAAAATACATAAATAGTTTATCTTAGTAAAACATGCTTTCAGTCTCATTCTTCGAGCTTTTTAATGGCATCCTTGCACAAGCACCAACTTGAACTCAAAGTTCCTTGTTGTTTTGGTTGCATACATGAATGCAATCGAAAGAGGGGTCCACATAAGTTTTGAGATAAAAGAATTAATTCGATTCACGTGGCTTAAACTGGTATTAGTTATCTTTAGATTTTATAGAATAATTATCTTGCTAATTCTTTTTTACATAAAATTTAACCTGGCGCCCACTGATATCGAAGTAGATGTTGGTTGGGGCTGGCCTAGCTTAGATCGACGTTCTGGGTTCTAAGGCTACTTTGTAAAAATTCACCCTTAAATCCTGATCCCTTTCCTTCAAATTAGGCGTGTGCTACAATTTAATCTATTGGTACCGAAGTAAATAGCATAGTGTGAATAGGTGAGTTAATTACACTAAAGTGTCTCTGTGTGATTCCTAAATTCTATTTTGTCGATTAGCAGATTCCTACGGCTCATTTCAACCTAAGTCAAAAAGAGTATATTGATAAAATTCTTCGGTGTTTCAATATTCATATGCGAGTGCAGTTGGTTTGCAATCTTCTTTGAAGGAAAAGCCATTCGGTACCAAATGATGATGATTTATGAGAAATGGAATTCCTTCCATTCAAAAGGCAGAAAATTAATTATGCCTTTGCACATTTTTCAACTATTCCACTATTAATCCCACAACTTTGCTTATTCACCTAAAATTCTAAGCAACTCTTAGTTTGACATGAACAATGCTACGATAATTGGCGTTCCAAAACAAAATTAAAAAATCGGTCAACACCTTGTTTATTTTATCACTATATAAGAGCACCACCGGAGTGAAGGATAATTAACATGTGGGTGGTGATCGGTTCGGCTTAAAAGCTCATGGCTTATGGCTGAAAACATCTTGTAGTGGGGTGTGAAAAAGCATCAGATGTGACAGAGGCTTATTTAGCATAATTAAATTTAAAAAATTTAAAAATATAAAAAATATGTAGCCCATTACGTATAATACAAACAAATACGGAAAAAAAGAACCGGCAAAAAAGCTCAACAAAAAGCTAAAAGTTCAGAAAAAGACGAAATTTATAAATAGTGAAAAATAAGCCAAAAGCCAGAAGCCGAAGCCGAATTGATCAGGGCTGTAGTGTCGCTCTTCCTTCTTTTCCTAGGGCTAATGAAGAGAAATGATCTCCCAACCCATTTCTCTCATGGAACAATCAAACTCTCTGATATTTTTAGTATGTGGATGGTTCTTGTTAATTTATATTATTGTTTTGGTACTTCTATGTATAACCCAGTTTTAAATGAACATATTTTATTCAGTAGAACAGTCTCTCTCTCTCTCTCTTTTTGGAAGAGAGAGAGAGAGAAACAACCCAACAGAATCGATGCTCTCAACAAGAAAAGAGCCAACTCATCCTCAATGAGGCCCAAAAGGTATTTGTTCACAGGCTTATTCAACTTTATTATATGTTAGACCTCTTCTTGGCCCATGCTAGAACGGGCTCAAAATATCGCGATCCAAAGAAGGGGGGAGAGAACGCCACGCCACGGCCGAACTGGTCGCAGGAGGTGAAGAGAAGAGAGAGCCCGAGAGATCCGCGAGCGCCCCAACCCATCGGTCGCCGGAGAAACAGCAGCAGCCCAGTCGATGGCGTCACCGGATGCCGGTCGCACGCCGGCGCAAGGGGAGGAAGCCGCCTCCGCCTCCCCGTGGCCCCTCCGCAAGCTCCAGGTCTCCATCCCTCCCCCCGTAATCCTATAGAAAGTTCCAACCTTTTTACAAATCTTGGATAAATTTGTGTTCCTGTTCGCCCTTCTCAGATGTGATATCACGTATTTGACTGAATCGAATCTGTATTTAACACTAAAAGTTTGCTTAAATTAGTGCTTTTCTGTGTTTAGGCTTCAGTGGCAAAATTTAATAAGATGGTCCTATTTCATTTTTGGGGAAGAAAACGTATGCATTGGCGCGTACTTTCTCTTCCCTGAACGATTCCTAGATTTTTACTGCTTTTCGGTATGCACAAGATGCTTGTAAAGCTGCATTCTTCTTGCTTACACATTTTGTTGGATTACCGGATATGAAATTTGCATTTGCCCCTAAAGATCCTTTTTTATTCTTTTGTGCTCACGCTCATTTTGCTTGCATATGTAGAATTTTACACCAGGGCTGTGGTCACAGTACAAAGCTTATGAGGATGCGTTTGTGGAGAGGGCTAAAGGTAAAAATTTGTGTCTTTTTTTTTTTCTCTTCTCAAGGTACATTTGTTGCACTAAGACGGTCCGCAATCAGTACTTGGTTTTATTTTGATTATAGGTACTATTTCGGATGCACTGGTTCTTGTGAACGAGCATCAGGCGGAGGCAATTGGATGTGCCACAGTCGCAGGATTTATCTTGTTGAGAGGTAATTTTATGGTGTTGTTGTGGAAGCCTACTGCCATTGGAATCTTGTGCTTGTATGAGCCATGATATGGGCAAGCCATGATTGATGAATTGCGTTTTTTTGTACTTTCATAGTAGGCATGTTGCTAATGTACTGATCTGCAAAAATTTTGTGACACCTCATAATGGTGACTTTTGAAACGTTAAAAAAGTAGCAAGGTTATGATGGGTTTGGATAATAAAATGGATAAAGCATAGGGACTGATATTGATAGCAACTAGGAAGTGAATGAGAACAGTGTGGTTTGGCAAATCCTGAAACCAGACAGCATGATCCATCCACAGGCCGCCAGGTTTATTGTTAGATTTTTGGAACTGGTTTGGTTCCTCCTATATAACAATTACATTCTTGGGAATGATATTGATCAGAAAAACAACAAAGCTAGATGTCCCCTGTTAATCTGGAGTGAATAAGGCAAATCATCTTACATGTTAATTTCGTAGAGATAATATTGCAAGAGTTATGAACTTGATGCACTATCCCACAGGTGGTTCCTTATTTTCTTAGTCAGAGGACTCATGGTCAGTCTTGGAGAAGATTCATTCAAGTTGCAATTATAAATGTTTTCTTCTTTGTATTAAAAAAAAACTCGACCTGCAGACAGCCCCCCGGCATTTCATTAAGAAGAAGATCTTCTCACGCAGATCGAGAAAATCCCCGAACCCTTGCCCCACTCGACACACGCATCACCCATGTGAGAACAACTGGGGTGATCCCTAGACCAACGACCTGGCGTGACCAACGACCTGGGCGAGCCTTAGACCTGTGCTTTGGCTTATGGGGCAAGCGAGGGGATTTTTTTCCCTCAGCCTGAAATTCGCTCCCACTGAGAGTCGAACCCAGGACCTGAGGGGTGCTACTAGAGCGCTCTAACCGCTACGCTAGAGGCCCGTTCGCTCTTCTTTGTATTAACACCCTGGAGAATATAATATGTTCTATCCTAGAGCAATCAAAATGTTCATGAAGCAGTATTTCCTATTGGGAGGATTCACATGCTCTGTCGTAGCAATTTCTGTTGAAAAAACTTATATTTTTTCAATTATCCTCTCTTGTAATGATACATATACAATATCTTTCTATTTGAGAGGTTCTTCCATATAACTTTATCTTAGAAGTTCAAAACCTTGTCTGATAAAAGTTCAAAACCCAGCCTGGTAACTATCTTGTTTGCTTTTCTTGGTTTGATAATTCCTAGTTGGGATGCAACCTGGGAAACAGTACTCATGAACCATTTAACTTAGTTTGGGGAAACTTTCACAATAAATCACTTAAAATTGAGAGCCCATTTCAATCACATGCCATTGACAAGGGTGGGTTCTTTTGGGCTATGGCTTAAAATTTTGAATTTTGGCTGTTCGCGAGAGGTATTATGTAGAGGAAAATAGTCATATATGATTTTGATTGGTACAGCTGAACTCAGTACATTTTTTACTACAATCTTCTTGTTGACTCTGTCTTGAAAAAGCACACCGTTTAAAAGCTAGTTACTGTAGCACGTACAAGCCGAAGCCAAAGCCAAAGCTAAGCCCAATCAAAGGCAGCCAAAAGCTACAGAGGAACCTTGATTGCTAATAGGCATTTACTTGTCAACAACCAATTTCTGCAAAACTTTTATGTGTGTGTCTAGCCTGTGAGGTTTCCTCTATTTGGCAATGATCTACTTAAGTGGTCTCTGCTCTTCATGGTGGCCTTGCAAGTGATCAAGGAATGCCAAGAAAAACCAAACAAGGAAGAAAGGGATTGTGAATATTATGCAGATTAACAGGTGGGATGTGTGTTTGGGCTTGATAGCGTGGATGGTAGGTTGCCTTAATCAGGATTATACAGTCAGATATTCATGTGAACCTGTGAAGCACATGATAACTGTGTCCTTTTAAAAGTCAAGAAGTAGCAGCTCAGAAGCAGTCCTTTTTTTTTACTCTGATACTGTTGTGTTTTTGTTCTCATGAAACAAACTGAATGCTTACCTTTTTGTTTCAATGGTAATGAATTTTTTATTATCAGGCCCTCGGAGATTTTTATACCGCAATACTCTTGGGCGTTTCAAGACTGAGAAGGTATAGTTCTTTCAAATGTGGTTACACTAGTTACTAAAGTTTTGTTGAACATCTGTAACATTAATTAGATTGTGCATTTTTCAGTAGTTTTGTATATTTTTAGGATGGTACAATCATGTTACAGTTATCAACTTATCATGCTGCTAAATGCTTTTGTATGTTTGTAATCCAATAAGGTCATAAATACGATTTTTCAACAATGTCGTAAGCATGAGAACCACGTCAGACAAACATTCTTTTTGTTCATGAACGTATCTGATGTTCTCACAAATAAATTTTACAGGATTTACTGAATGATGCTGAACGAAGTATGATGGAGTACAAAACATCTATTGAAACCTTGAAAAAAGATTCCAAATACACCCTTGACAAAATAGCCATTGGTGAAAGTGATCTGCAGCGTGGACAAACTGATTTAAGGTAATCTGCATCCAGTTTTAGCTAGACAAAGTTTGCTTTTCTTCTCTTTTGTTATTTTCTTGAACAAGGTCAATACTTTCTTACTGATATGTTGTAAAATTTATGTTCGTGCTTTTTCCAGAGCAACTGGTAAGCAGATCCAATCTCTTATAAGTTCCATTTACAAGGCAGAATCCACAGCTGCAGGTATTGAATTCTTTTCCAAATCTGATAAGCCATTGATTTGAGTTATTTTCTTATTTCTTATATAATTTGAACAATGTTTCTACAGATAAGAGGTCGCATACATCCTTTGATTGTTTACTTTATGTTTTATAATTTGTTCACTTATTTTCTTGTGGCCCAAGGTTTGGTGGATCGACTACGAACTATTCCAACCAGACAATCTCTTGAATTACGAGCAGAGGCAAGTTCAATGGCTATATGAATGAGAAACGTTATGACCTGTTTAAAGAAACATTGTTTTCAAACTTATTCAAGTTTTTAAATTTTCAGGTGGCTTCCATGGCCTCTGATTTGAAAAACCAGAGAAATGTCTTGGAAGGAAGGATCAACAGAATATCTGAATACGGTGTCCGTGTCTGAATTTTGCTACCTACAGACTTCCCTGGGTAGAGTCACTTTTGGCCCTTCCATGTAATAAACTGAATCACAGTGGGAAATACTATTATTGATTGGACAAGTATCATCTCCGGATTCTAGCCTTTTTGCTAGCACTTTAAATAGAAGGGAAGACAAGATCATACATCAGAACCATGAATTTTTCATGTCAATACATTGTCTGTGTGTTGAGCATTGCTCATTAGTGGGCCCTTCTATCCCTCTTCCTTTATATGCATACATAAGAAAATCTTTGTTTCTTGTGCTTATGTTATCTGCTGCTTTGTTCATTTAGCCTCCATTTCCTGCAAGCCCTGTGTGACTGCGTGTGTCATCCTGGTTCAGAAGAACCACAAATCATGTCTAAATGTGAGGCTCCGCTCCAGGAGGCGATAGGAGTCTGCAGTTCCGTTCCAAGTCCTTCACAGTTATTTCGTTCTTTCACGATAATAGACCTTGAAGGATTTCTGACTGATTGATTGTTCACAGGAACAAAAGATTATCCGGTCCCTTGCCATGCTCGATTTCCGTTCTAAACATTTCATCCTAACTCCATATCAGATAACTGCTCTCGGCATCTCGTTATCGAGTAATCTCTTCCTGGGAAATTTCTGAGTCGGCATCCGTCAAGTCTGTCGAAACACGCTAACCGCGTGTGCGGGCCGGATTTCTGCGTCAGAAGAGAGAACGACCCAAAGCTGCCCCTGAAGCTGCAATTGTTGGACCCAAACAGGACTGGCAAGACAGCCAAGAGGCAACTCAAATTGGCCGCAGTTGCCCTTCACAGTACAGATCAGCAGCGATGCTTGTCATGACTCATGACTCAAAGTCCCCAAAATAGGAAGGACTAGATTGCTTTGATGTCTGCAGAAAATATATTGATAGAATCTGGCAAGGTACCCAAAAAAAACTCTTGCTCTAAGATTGTTGAATTACACCTATGAAGTATGGACTTAAGTGGAAGTGAAATCCATCTTAGGAGGCTAGTAATGAAATTGTTGTCTCGTTCTTTTCTATTTATGGCTTATGATTTCTCTCAAACAAACAAATAAGACGACTTCTTCACCGTCATTTCGAAGTGACTTATCAGGGCAACCTTTTCAAAACGTCTTATTGATATTCGGTTTGTTAGCACAAATGTTCACGTTAGAGCCAAAAGCTATTAGCCACAACGAAAAAGAACATTTGTCATGGCTCTTTACTAGGTGTTATGAGGTCATATCTAAATTACAAAAGTTTGAAATGGAATGTAAAGTAGATTTTTTTAAATAATCTATTTTTTATTTCAAATTACACTAATATACTCACGTTTTTTATTTTTTGCAGAAATATCCATCTATCGCCGCACGGTTGGGCGGTATGGCCAAGTCACCCAACCATTAGGCAACATGTGGCAAAGTCGCCCAATAGTTGGGTGACTTGCCCATGTCGCCCAACTGTGTAGCGACTAGTGCATCTAGTCGCCTAACTGTGGAGTGACTAATTGTTGCCAACTCGTGCTTTTCTCTTTGACCCAACCCCCTCACGAGCTCTCTTATCATTTCTCTCACAAGAAGAATGAGAGAAGCTAGAGGAGAAAAAAGAGGGAGAGAAGGAGAGGAGAAGTGAAGAGGGGGAGAAAGTTGCGAGAGGAGAAGCAGAGAAGATTAGAAGAGGGAGAGGAGACAGGGAAAAGTAGAGGAGCTCAGAAGAGAGAGTGAAGGAGAGGAAGGAGCTCGAGTGAAGGAGAGAATAATATTTGTTTAGCATATATTTAGTGAATGCATGTTGACAAATGGTAATATTTGTAGTGAGAAATTAGTCATGTCGGAACCCACAACATTGAAAGTGCATTATAGTGTTGGTATCATTCATGAAGGTTCATACAATATTGACCTGAGTAGTTTTTCGCAAGTCAGTATGGTACTCCCTAACACAGAGAATGTTTGAATCGGAGATGTCATGTACTGGCTTACATGTAAGGGCTTTGTGGAAGGCTACCGACAACGTGGTTATGAGCAGGGGCGAAGCCAGGATAAATGGTCACCGGGGTCATGACTGCTGGGCCGGACTGCGGAAGATGGACCGGACTGCTGGGCTACCAATCTGCTGGGGTCGAACATATTTTCTACCGGGGTCCAAAGTGGTGAAAAATCGCTGGCTATAAGAGGTTACGGCAAAATCGTCGGGGTCGGCCGACCCCGACGAGCATACGTAGCTTCGCCCCTGGTTATGAGTATGTGCTACTCATGCAACCATGTCTAAAGAAAGTCCCAGGAGATCTGATTGGTGGGAGCAGCTCGGGTGCGCAACGTGCAGTTCATTAGGAGGACACGGTGAGCGATGTTGCGGAGGTAGAACCGAAATATTGCACACTGCACGCTGAGCCCACCCGACAGGCGGATGTAGATGTTGTTAAGGCAGATTAGGAGGACCACACTATGCAAATTGAGCCCACTGGACAAGTGGACACAGGGGAGTATGTCGACAGCATAGTGCGTCAGATGGAGATCGATAACCGAACAGCCTGGGCCGAGGAGGAAAGGCTCAAACGGCCAAAAAAGGCTACTTTTTTTTTTAAAAAAATGACCATTAGCCATGCTAACCGAGCTAAATGAGCTGGATGGGTCATGCTCGTCGGGTCGTGCCCGTGCCCATCGTGCCTAATGGTCGGCTATCATGCCGGATGGGCTGTGCCCCCATAGGCTTCATGTGCCTATCAGGCCGACTGTGCCTACTGTGCCGACGGGCCTAATGTGCCATTGCCTCGGCCCACCGTGCCACCACGGCATGGCATGAGCTTGTGCCGTACCGGCCCAACCTATCGGCTTTCGTGTCGGGCCGTGCTGTGACATGGGTTGTGCTAACAGTACAATGCCTTGGGCCGGCCCAGCCCATTTGGCCATCTCTGGTGAAATCACTATATGGAGAAAAAATTATAGGATGTTCTTGGTGTATTACATAGGTACATAATTTAAGTTATGCGTGCTATCTATCATAAGGTTTACATAAGATATAAATAACTTTGGGAATAAGAGTCCTATATGAAACTCATGGCAAAATATAAAACAATAAAGAATAATCAAGAGCACGAAATAAAGATTTAGCGTGAAAAACCATTGCGCAAAAATATGAACACACAGTCAGCGAAATGACTATATGGAGAAGAAATTACGGAACACTCTTGACGTATTACATGTGTAAATAACTTAAGTTGTGTACACTATCTATCATAAGGCTTGCAGGTGATATAAATAGCATTGGGAACAAGAGTCCTAGACGAGAAAAGAGCAGAGTCCTAGTTGGCAATGGAAATAAATAGCTACTTAGAAACTAGAATAGTAACCTGCTCAAAGACGGGAATAACATCCCGCTCGGAGACGAAATAGGGTCTCAGAAGATGACGGTGAAGAATTGTAGTCGGATGCACCTCGAGTAGCTGTGTCTGACTCTAATCAACACAAACATATTTGGACACTATGATGGTACAAGTTGGTGCAGAATCCATTAAAAACTCGAAGATGATCCCAATCATAACTTTTGATCAGTTCGCATTACCAACCAATTATACTAATTGGAATAAATCTTTTGAGTGAAACCTGATTAGATTCTTCAGGTGGTTGGACTGACCAGATTTGGATCACAAAATACAATAATCTCTACTTTAAGCCAAATTCCTCCTATAGCGACAAATAACCAAAGAACTTCTTGAATAACTTGTAAAACACTTCTTGTGTGTTAAACGACCAAAAACGTACTAATGAATAATACCGACCAAATATTCAAATTTAGCAGTAAGAACTGGTTTTGTCATTATATCAGCTGGATTATCATAAGTACTGATATTGCAAACTTTAACATCACCTTGAGAAATAACTTTTTAGCTAAAATGATATTTGATATTAGTGTGCTTTGTTCTATAATGGAATATTTGATCTTTTGTAAGACAAATAGTACTTTGACTATCACAATGAATATTGGTGCAAGATGTACTTCTATAAAACTTAGTGTACAAATCTCTTAGCCAAACAGCTTCTGTATAGGCTTCTGAAATAGTTATGTAGTCAGTTTTAGTAGTCGAACGAGCAGCAGTAGTTTACAAATAAGCTTTCTAGCTTACGGCACAATCTTCAACAGTGAATATATAACCAGTAAGATATCACCTTTTATCTAAATCAGAATCCATATATCTGACTAGTCACTGATCTTTCCAAACTACAAACAAGCATTAGAAGTGCTCCTTAAATATCTGAAGATCCACTGAATTGCTCTTGAGTGGTCTTTCCTTGTATTGGTCATATATGTGCTAACAACACACAAAGCATAAGATAGGTCTGGGCGAGAGTAGAGCATGGCGTACATAAGTGATCTGACTGTACTTGCGTATGGAACACTTAATATGAATTCAAAAATTTCAACTGTTTATGGTCTTGATGCTAAAGAGAGTTTGAAGTATGTAGCTAACGGAGTGTTGGTCGGTTTGGCCTTGCGCATGTTGAAACGACGAAGCACTTTTTCAATGTGCCATCTCTAACTCAGGTATAACTTTCCAAACTGATGATCTATGAGGATTTTCATATCAAGAATCTTCTTTGATGCACCGAGATCCTTCATATTGAATTCACTTCTTAATTGTGCCTTTAAGTCTGATATTTTAGTCTTTTCTTTTATCATGATCAGCATATCATCAACATATAGGAACAAGGATGATACAGGGTGCCTGATTTTTTCAACATAAGATTGTTGGTGACTTGTGTGACTAAACGAGATTCCCGTGGCCAATACACTGACAAATGCAGCGACTTGCGATGAACAAACTCGCTCAACCACACACTTGATTCATGTCCACTCGACCAAGCAGAATTGAAGTAATGCTCCTGAAAAACAAGAACAAAGGCAAAGAGAGTGCACAACTCTAGGAAAGTACTTAGCCAATGGCTAAAACCCTAGAACAATACATAAAGCAATCTGTTTTCTTGAATAATCGTGGTCTTTGTCAAAAAGGCAAGAATACATGGCTTTATATAGCCGCTAGGGTCGGTCACAAGGTATCCAAACCAACTCCAACCCATCCCTACATGTATAGGACTCAAACTCACATAAAAAACCTAAACTTATAGCCATCACATTGTTTTGGTCATAGTTGTACGACCACAAGGTTTCTAAGGCTAGCACCTTATCCATTGCAACAAACGTAAGAACATTTGAATCAGACTCCATTTGTGAAAGTTATGATCTTTTTATTACTGGCCTTGTGGGCTATCCCAAACTGAATCCAAATTGATTTTTGAGTTATTCCAAATTTGAATTCGTATGGACATGAGAAAAATCTGAATTGGGACTGGAAATCTTATCCAAAACTTGAGCTTTAGATTCTTGGGCTTCTCCCCTTTTCCTTCTCCTTTTCTTCCTTCTTTTTCACTCATGCTTCATTTCTTCTCCTCTCGGCTACACAACTCTTCTTGCTTCTACGCGCTTAGCTAGCTTCTCTCTGTCGTGCTTGGTATTAGATAGTTTTCTTGAGTTATTAGCACATTAACTCCATGATCTTCCTCGCTTGCATTGGCCCTAGCCTCCCTCATCTTCATCTCAGTTCCAAATGCTTTTATCTTGTCAAATCTGAAAACATACAAAGTATTGCATTAGGTAGTAGCCAATTCTCATGTAAATTACAAGTAAACTCATTAAGAAACAAATTTACATGTAATTTGGCTCTAATTCTTAGCATTAGACCCCTATGCAAACCATGATTAACATCTTGTATGCTTGAATAGATGAATGATGCACTAGTGTCTGGGATGCCTCATCAAAGTTGATAACTGAACCGTTGACAGTCTTCAAATAAACAGAACTATCATAATCAGATCTCTTAAAGCATTGAGAGATCATTAAGAAGTCAAATATCTTATACTATTGTCTGGATGATTGCATCAACCTATAAACATACTTCTTCAATTTGCATGCAAAATTATCATTTCCCATAAAAACAAATCATTCCGACTGCCTCATATAGATGTCTTCTTCCAACTCCTCGTGTAAGAATACGATCTTAACATCTAGTTGCCCAAGCTCATAATCATGCATAGCTACAATACTGAGTATGGTTCGAACAGAATTATGCTTCACTATTAGGGAGAAAACATCTGTAAAATTAATACCTATAATTTGGTTGTATTCCTAGCAACAAACCTTGTCTTGTACCCGACCTGATTGATTGGAGATGTGTCTTCTTGTTCTTGTAAATCCATTTGCAACTTATGAGTTTCTTTTCAATCGAGAGCTCGACTGGAAAGAAGTATGGCATGTTCAAGATTAAAAGTGGCAATGTTATGCATTGAACAAAACACCCTCAAATATTTCGTTCGTTAGTATCATATTGACATGGACGGAAAATTTGTTATGCAAATGCAATTTAGCCAGAAAGCTTGGCAGCACGCCCTATCTGAGTCTCTCGGCCTTTTGCTATGATAATCCTCATGACCATGCGTCTAGTGCCCTGGAGGACGCCTCCACTCTCACACGTCGCTTCAATTCTCCTCCTAGCCTCCTACATGCTGATCTTCTTCTTCTCTCTCTAGAATGTTGATGCCTGCCCCTCCAATCCACCCATGTTCTCCCTCTTGCCGCACACCACCGTGGCCAGAGCTTGCACAGAGGCTTCCCTTTCTGAGGTCACCATGGCTTGTGCTAATGTGAGGTTGTTGCTAGTGTCCATGTCGGGGCTGCGGGAGGCCTCCGTCACTCTGTGCTTGTGTGAGGCCAATGCTGCTCATGCTCGCGCGAGGCTGTCACCATCGTGTCTTCGTTTGAGGCTGTTGACGCTCTCATGTACGAGGCCACCATTGGATGTGGTTTCTCAATTCCTACTCGCTGGCCATTTAGGATATGTTCGTATTAGTTTTTGCTGATAGCTTTTGACTACAGCTGATAAATGATAGTGGCTAATAGAAGTGGTTGATAGAAGCGACTGCTGAATAGTAGTGGTTGAGAATAGGAGTGTATTATATAGGAAAAACGGTGCAACGAAAATCACTATAACATTCGGACCGCCATGTAACTTACAAAATTATAATATAATAAAATACAAAGTATATTACAATATGCAAAATCGAAAAGTAGTGACTGTGAATAGTGGTGACTGATAAAAATGGCTTATAGAAGATGGAGCATTCGTATTACCTTCGAACACCAAAGCAGAAGTCAATATGAATATACCTTTATTCTCGGTATATGGATAAATGTTTGTTGCAACCAGAGTATAGTACTAAAACAAGAATTCATTTGTTTAGTTTTCATGCAACTGGAAACATGGTAATAATTCAGAATTAACTCCTATATAAACTTTCCTCCCTGCATCTGCCGATTTGCTGCGTAACTTCAGAGAAATTGACGACGACACTGACACTGGCACCTAGTCGCTTACTTCCACTGATGTTCCACGAAACGTAGCCGCAGCGTCTTGATTCCTGCCAAAACCGCCAAACTAACGTGATTCGCTGTCTCACAACTGCACGTCTTGTGTGGCTGTCTTCCCGCAGGGTCAACCCTCACCTCTCCTCAATGCTTGAACAGGAAAACAAACGATACTTGCATTTCCTCCGAGGTGTGTCGGGTAATCATCTAGGTATTTTCAAACAATTATTTAAATTTTAGGACCCTTAATTAAAATTCAAAGACCCTCATCTTTTTGCTATACTATATAACCCTATCTAACCCTAATCCTATCCCACCTCACGTCGCTCCCTCCGCACCGTCTCCCACTCTACACCGCCCCCTCATCGTTGCTGACGACAAACCCCTCCTACGGCCTCCTCTTCCTTTCTCGTCGAAGCAGCTCTATACGCCTCCCACTACGGCCGGTGGCGCCCTCACCGCCTCACCACGCCACCCCTACCCTTTCCCGCCATGTCGCCTCACCCAATCTAATAACTAGTACCTTCCGCTGTCATCGTCCTCCGGCATCGCCTACCACCCTCCTAGCCCGTCCATCGCCCCCACCACCGGGCCACCGTCCTTCGGCCTCCCTTTATGCCTGGGGAACGGTGAACCCTAGGCAGGAGGAGGAGGGCGAGATTCTCCTCTCAGGCTCGTTGGCAGGAAAAAAGAAAGAGTCATCAGAGATGAGTAAGAAAGGATCGCTGAAGAAGAAAGTGAAGATGGCGACGTACAAATCTTCACACACATTCAAATATGAAAATTTTAGATGATTATTTAAAAGATAACATATGAATGATGTTCATAAAAAACCTTCCTCCTAACATAGATTAACCATGATTAGTTAGTTCTCGTATGCCGTGCCACTTCTCATTACTCATATGCTTTTCACACAGTTTTCCAATAGGCTAGTACTTAAATTTATTGGTTAGTACTTCGTTGGTTCGCACGCCTGCACCCACCCTCTCCACGCAAGGTGCTTCTCCCGGTGCTGTGGATGCTGTGGATCTCCGTCACGTTAACAGAAACACGAGTGAAACAGGGGAAGGGAATAGGAAGCTGCGTTCCTTTCATTTGCCAGCGAGGAGCAGGCTACTGCCCTACTTCTCCCCAACTCCCCCATCGTTGCCAAGAACCTTCGCCCACTCGGCCAGTAATTTCCCATCCAATTCCAAGTGAAGAGCTGCGGCTGCAAGAACCGATCTTTATCAACATCTCTGATTCTCTGCACCGCGCAAGATTTCTCCTTTCATTTCGTTTCCAGCTGAAGTCAACTCTCTCCTCGGTGCGCCGGCACGGTAGCATCAATGGATCTGTTGAAGAAGCTCTCTTCCGCGCTCGGCTTCCCTGAGAAGATCGGCAGCGCGGTCTTCAATACCCTTTGTTCCACGGGCACCCGCTTGTGGAACGTCGAGGAGGAAGCCGACAAGCTGCGGCGCACGGAGAGGCGCATCCGCGCGCTGCTCACCGACGCCGAGCAGCGCCGCTTCGTCGACGACAGCTCCGTCAAGCTCTGGCTCCAGGAGCTCAGGGCCGCCGCGTTCGACGTCGACACCCTGCTCGACCGCCTGAACACCATGACCGCCGTGTCCAGGACGGTGAGCGCAGAACCGTCGCGCAAGCGGAAGCGGCCCTGGTTCGACGTCCAGCTCGGCCCGCGGCAGCGCTGGGAGCTGGATGCCAGGATCACCAAGATCAACGAACGCCTCGACGAGATTGCCAAGAACAGGAAAACCTACAGGTTCCAGGACGGGGACGCAAGGAGGACGGCTCAACCGGGACAACGGCCAAGGTTTCTTGAAGCTGCTGCCCGTTGTGGCGAGAGGCCCATAGGCCGCACCGACGAGAAGGAGAAGATCATTGCCGCTCTGGTTTCTGACAGCGGCATGGATGTCCCTGTGATTTCCATCTGCGGAACGCCGGGCATCGGGAAGACAACACTTGCACGGTTGGTATATGTTGATCCAGAGGTTCAGAACTTCTTTCCCGTCAGGATTTGGGTTTGGTTGCCAGATGAGTGTGATGTGAGGAGAGCCACCAAAATGATCATCGAAGCTGTGACCAGTCAAAAATGTGATCTTTTAAGCTTGGACATATTGCAGCAACGTCTGCGTGAGCACCTGAGCAAACGGCGGTTCTTGCTGGTGATTGACAACCTTTGGGCAGAAGGTTTTCAGTTCTGGGAATCACTGAGGCCCTCGCTGATTGTTGGAGAGAAAGGAAGCAAGGTTTTAATCACTACTCAACGTGAAAGGGTTTCAAGGATGGTGTCCAATATTCTTAGCATCAGTTTGAAGGGTTTGGAATTCGAAGAATGCTGGCAAATTCTTCAAGTCTATGCATTCTCAGGGAGAAGCAGCACAGAGCAGCGTGTTCTTGAGCCAATTGGGCGGAGGATTGCAAATAACTGCCAAGGCTCCCCTCTAGCAGCCAAATCGCTCGGGGTGCTCTTGTCCGACTCTAATGGACAGAAAGAACAATGGGAAAACATACTAAGTGAAATGCAGATTCTTGAAGATGACAAAAACACAAACGTCATCTTGGCAAGTTTGCAGATAAGTTATCAACACTTGCCATATCATCTCAAGCAGTGCTATGCTTTTTGTTCTATACTGCCCATCGGTTTTGAATTTGAGAAGGATGAGCTGGTCAGACTTTGGATTGCAGAAGGTCTTGTTAAGAACAATGGAAGGCCAAGGATAGAGATGGAAGCAGGCAGATACTTTGATGAGCTCCTATGGAGGTCGTTCTTTGAAACTTCCTACAGCTTCGCTAATCAGAAGTATAGAGTGCCAAGCTTAATGCATGGGCTAGCACGACTTGTTTCGAAATATGAATCTCTGACTCTCGATCCTGACAACCCATCGATTGCTGACCATCCTGAGTGGATTCGCTATGCAACTATATTGTGCCCAAAAGATGAGCCTTTTGCATTTGACAAGCTTAACCACTATGAAAATTTGAGGCTCTTGAAGCTATGCCCCACAATGAAACTGCCTTCGAAGCAGATTCCGTCAGGACTGTTCTCAAAGTTAGCTTGTCTGCGTGCACTGGACTTGGGTTATACTGAGCTAGACGTCCTGCCAGGTTCAGTTGGATGCTTGATACATCTCAGATATCTCAGCCTTCGCAATACTTTGATAGTGAGTCTTCCAGAAACAGTTTGCAACCTATTCAATTTGCAGTCACTTGACCTCAGGGACTGTTACTGGCTTATGGATTTACCTGAAGGCATGAGTCGCTTAGTTAACATGCGGCACCTCTGTTTGCATCTTGATTGGGATAGAGTTACTGCTTTTCGATCAATGCCAAGTGGCATTGACAAGTTAGAATCTCTTCAAACTCTTTCCAGATTTGTTGTAGTGTCCAGTGATGAAGGCAAGTGCAACATTAATGAGTTGAAGAACTTGAAAATTCGTGGAGAGCTTTGCATTCTCAAGTTGGAAGGCGCCACTGATGATGGTGCAAGGGAGGCCAATTTGAGTGGAAAAGAGTATTTGCACAAACTGATGCTGCAATGGAGTGATGGCACCTGCAGGGATGACCAGCAGCGAGACATAGGGATTGAGGAGAGTGAAAAGGTCATTGAAGCACTCTGTCCACACAGCAACCTGAAACGTCTACGCATCGAAAATTACCCTGGGAGAAAATTTCCTTGTTGGGTAGAGAAGCTTTCGTCTCTGGAGTCCCTGGAGATAATTTCTTGCCCCAGGCTCACTCAGTTCTCCGTGGAGGCGCTGCGGTCACTCAGAGATTTCAGGATTCGTCAATGTGCTGATCTTGCAGTTCTTCCAAGAGGCTTGAGTAATCTGGAACCCCTTCACTGTCTGGAAATAAATGGTGCTCCAAATCTGAGAATAAGCGCAGTAGACATATTGCCAAGTAACCTCTCTCAATTGGCTGTAAGTGGATGTGACGCTCTAGGGAGATGGTGCCTGCAAGAAGGCGCCGAGAGAGTGCAGTTAATTCCTGATAAAGATATCGAACTTGGTAATTAATGCAACACATGATTGTCATCCCTTTTTTTCTGTAAATTGTTGTAGTCGGCTCTGTTATGAGGTTTTGATCTAATTTTAGCTTCCTTTGAATAATACTATCTCATTATCCATTGTGGATTTGTATGTGTCTCCTGAACCCTTTGGTGTGGCTCTCTGAATTCCAGGTGTCAATTTTCTTGCCAGCTCAGATGGGTTGTCGTTTTAGCATCCACTATGCCAGCTTCCTATTTGTCGCTCTATGAGAGAGATCCGCATTGTTAATCAGCTCTTGAAATAATATGTATACTTCTAAGATTTTATTCTCTTGTTTCCTTTATAAATATGTGCACCTTTAAACGATGGCAGTGTGCCACTGAATGTGAATGCTTCTTATTTGCACGTGCTCGCGTAGCGCACAAACAGTGTTGTCCATTCAGTATAGTCGTTACTCGTTACTAATAACATTTTGTGCCTGACAATACAATCCTTGGATGAGGTATATAGCCCTAAAGATTTAGGATAGATCAAGTGTGTTAATGCACTTGGATGGATAGTGCGCCCAGCATCACCCTTGTCAGGTATTCTATGCTGTTGATTGCCATCATCATCAGAAATTCCATGGAGCCATGCAGTGATGATGCACACGTTAAAAATTGGCATTCTTCAGTTTGTTTTGCTCTGAGCGCAAAACATAAAATGGATCGGCATCCTTCATACGCGCATCTCCAGAGGACATGTTTCTGGAGTCTACACTAAGCGGTCAACAAGACACACACACACACACACACTACCGAGTACTGATACATGTCCAGAGGGCGCATTTAGGGCTAGTTTGCGGTTATTGTGTTGTGTGTTGCTTATTCCAAAAGTTGCTGTGGAAAAGCAGCTGTGGAAAATCTACCAGTCCGTTTGGCGAATCAGATTAAAGTTCGACAAATTATGTTATACCATGTTTGTTTCTCTCGCATTACCACTAGTTTGTTTTGTTATTCGTAATGCAATAATATCTCCAGTAGCAACTTGGTTTAGAAGAAAAAAACAGTCAGCCTAATATCGAAGTATCTAAAAATTGTTCTACCAAATAATATCAACATAATCCACTGCAATGACAAGAAGAGGCTTAGGCTATGTTCTTTTGAGCTATGGTTGATAGCTTTTATTTGCGTTTTTTGGACGATGATGGACGATGGAGCTGCCGACGTGAATGGTGCATACAATTTTGATCTCGGGAAGAGAAGCAGCTTCCCGTTTAGAGAAATCGTACTATTTTTTCGGTTTATAGAAAAACCAAAGCCAGGGGTAAAAAAACAAAGAAAAACAAGGCCTTAGGGTGCCTTTGGTTGAGCTTTTGGGAGCTGCTTTTGGCTGCTTTTGCTTCCAAAAAGCCAAAAGCCAACCAAAGGGGTGGAAACCAGAAGCTTCTTTTTCAGAAGCAGCTACTTTTGGGTAGTACAGTTTTGAAAGCACCTTGGACCCTGCTTTTAGCTTTTGGCTTTCTGCTTTTTGAAATGGTGAAAATAGAGAGATGTTTCACAATTATTTCAAGGAAAATAGAGATAGAAGGTAAGTTTTATACTTGTTTGAACCAAACAGCTTACAGCTTTTTCACAGCTCACAACCTACAGCAGCTTTTTCACAGCTCACAGCTCATAACAGCTTTTTCAGAAGTCACAGCTCAATCAAATACACCCTTAGTTGTCTTGGGAGATTGCTCCTTACAAGTCTAGCCTCAGCCCAGCTTCCACGGGCTCTCACAGGGCGACCTACGAACTAACTTCTGTGTACGCCAGGAACCTCACCTTTTTCACCAGTGTTGTGGAAACCCAGCCCACCTGCCCCATGCATCTGTCCGAACTTCGTGGCCCATATAACAGTGGGCACATCCAGAACTGCCTCTCAGAACGGGGTTTCTTAGTGACTACTGATGATTTCAGAATTTCTGATAGAAACAAACAGGTCCCATGAAACGACCTGGATACATTGCACCAAGCCACAATCGATCTACCAGCCTCTGTAACCACGCATGAGGTTTTCTTCCAAACAACAATGGAAATACCATGCTTGTAATGCTGCCCACTTCCAGTCGTTTCCTTGTCGAGAGGCACTGGTGGTGGTGGATGCAATTAGCAGAGGTGATGCAGCATGCAACTGGTCAACTTTGCACTGCCCACTGCTGTCACCACGCCATTAAAAGCGAAAAGCTTGCCTACCGATAAATGACACTTCCTCCGTTCTTTTTTAAGACATCTTAGAGCGCGTGTAGTCAATTTTTTTTTAAATTTTGAACATTAATATATAAAGAAGTGTTTAGATTTGTTAAATAAAATTGTGTGTCTAGATATCACCCGGATGTTTTCTTCCTAATAATCATCCAAATCTGAGACCGTTGGATTAGAGATCCAACGGCGGCCTCTTTTTTTAGAGGGAGGAGATTTTTTTTTGAGGAGGGGGAGATTTTTTTTAGGATGGGGTGGGGGAGAATTTATGGCCATTGGATCTTTAATCTAATGGTCATAAATTTGGATGATAGTTAGGAAGAAAACATCCGGATGATATTTATCAATACCCAATAAAATAATATCACTAGATTTGTTATTAAAATACTTTTATAGTTATAATTTTAATAATTTTTACTGATATATAATTAGAAAAAGTAATTGTGAAATGTGTATATCGGAGACCGATATCCAAAATGACAAGTATAAAAGAAGAGAGAGTGCTACTAGAGGTTCTAGACATTCAACTTACTAATGGCAACGTTATTGCAATTTTGCAAATGACAAGCCTTGTAAACACAAAGTCTAAAGCTTTATGGCAATTTCGCAGCGTAATCTGTTGCGCTCTTGATTGATTGACGCGGGAACAGTTCATTTTTAACACAAAAAAAGGCATTTCTTTGCTGAATTTTACGCGCATACGTGACGCAGAAATCTGCACCGGAACAGTTCTTACTGTGAAGCGTTAAGAGTTATAGGTGCAACCGGAGCAAATAATTTTTATTCGACCGATCAAAGATTTATAGAGCGAATACAGAAATAGTAAATAAGTATATGGTACTATTCATATTCAACTACGACTCTAAGAAAAATACGATATAGGATACGAAATAAGTGATATATGTCTGTATATATTCGTATGTCAAGTGATATGAAGAAATTTGTTATGATTTTACTTAGGAATAAAATAACATATAGGTGTATTACCATATCTAAACTAGCGGAAAATACCAAGTGATCTTCCTTCGACATCTCAACGATTAGTTTCTCTGTGTTCGCTCTGCTTGCACCAACTGTCTAATGTCCTATGTAAAAAAGGGTAATTTCTGTCTAACCAGCTGTCCAAAGTCTTATGGAACAAATACAGGCCGGATAAATATATATTTCATTTTATTTGTGTTCGACTCCGACTCTGAGAAAAAAAATACAAAATAAAATATAAGATAAATTATATCTATCCATATCTGCTCCGATCGCACCCATAGTTAGAGTTGTCACTTGTCCGAGAGGCAAAAAAACATTTGGGGATGCAGAAGATGGTCGCCTTTTCGGATGTAGAAACATGTTCTCCTTTTGTACTACGGTTTGCAATTTTCTCATTCTTCAGTAGCCTGTAGTATATGAGCTTGTTCTTTTGTGCTGTGTTTATTACTGTGATTTATGGTTTTTGTCTTTAGTATAAGCGTTCGTACGAATGAACCAAAAGCTGATTATAAAAACAATATCCCAATAAATTATTTTAAAACAATGACGAAGAAGTATTTTATTCATTCGTTGGAAGGAAGTAATAAGTTAAAATAAACTCAAAAGAACGTGCCTATATGCGTTGTTGGAGATGATAATCCAAATGATTTGGCATCTTGGTACGCACCTGTTATGTCGTGGTCTGGGAATCCAGATGCTCTTATCGTGGACATAGCGAGTAGAGTACGCGTCACTGTCTCGGAGGCTGTTTCAAATGATGTGTCTTTTGTTTTCGGCCGTAGCTTTTGGGCCTTCAGCTGTAATGACACTACGGTGATGTTAGTTCTTTTACAGTATATAATTAAAAAAGAAAAAAATCATTATATCTTTATAAATTATAAATAATATAAAAATTATGTTAAAAACCGATACGTTTCAGATGACTTTTAATTTTTTTAAAGACAGAAGGCATAGGTGTTAGAAACCGGCCCTGAGATGCCCATCAACAGTGCGCCCACCTCGCTCAGCTCGGCTTCACTTGGCGGCTCCGGCAGTCCCAGCCCTGAAAATTCCCTAATCACCGGCAACATGTTTCCGCTGATCAGTGGTCACACGATAACGATGCATGCAACAGTGTAACCCGGGATATCGCAGTAATCTGCAAATACTCTGCATTCTAAACGGGGCCTCAGCTCAGCTATAGTTTGCGTTAGTAAGAAATGGTTAGCAGGCAAGACTGCAGCTCACCTTGGCATCAAGGCCAGCATCGTTGCCGTCTTCCTGGTCCAGACGCGAGCGATCCAAGCAGCGCATGCACTGAACTGTCAGGTGTAAAGAATGGAATCGCTGTACCTAGCCATTTGATGAGTCCATGTTACAGAGGAGCAGGGGCACAACAGCGATCACAAGGCATCGATTTCGGTGCCCTGACTCTCTTAACTCCTCGTGTCCTCGGGATGAACTGATGAAGTGACGAACTGATCTACATCTCCCAGTCTTTGCCGGCAATCAATCAAAACGAGAGGGTGAGGCCGGCGCACGGAGTAGTGCGACGTGGTCGAGCCAGGCTGGACCGCAGCACGCACACGCCGAGATGGATCGCGGCTCCCATGTCGGCCGCGGCCGCGGTGCCCCACCTCCTGCCGCCTCATCATCTCACCTGTTGCTTTCAGGCAAGGCAGGCAGCCACAGCACTCACCTCTCCCCTGCCGCTTGGTGCATGCACCGAATCTCGCAAGACTTTTCTCCTCCTCCCTCCTCGTTGTCCCGGAAATGCTCCGGGTACGTACTACAAACCCGTACACAACGTGTACAAATAAGCAGGGGCGGACCCAGCGGTGGGTCAAACGGGGAGTCAGTCCTCCTACCGTTGGTCGGCCGTGTGTATCTCTCTCATTCCCTTACAGCTCCATACTAGCCATATGAATGGTCTTGTCAGGCTTAGAAAGCATTTGCATGATGAAGAAAATTATATTTGTAGTGGTGATTATAAACCACAACGACATCTTGGCTCTTAGCGTGGAACCTCTCTCTCTCATGTCTACAAGTCTATCGTAGGCCGGCAACTCGGTATTCAGCAAACTGGTCAGTAAGTCCTATTAACCCCCCTAAATTTTTATCCTAGATCCGCCACTGCAAATAAGAACGATCTCCTCCACCGGTGCTGCTCTGAGCAACACCCTCCATCCGCATCAAATGATATGGCTAGTTTGGAATGTGAGAATTTCATAGTAATTTTACAGAAATTTCATAAAAAAATAGTTTAATTCCCACATTCCTAACCGGCCTTAATTTGGCAGTGATATAATATATATATACTTTTTTAAAGAACAGTCATTACTATTTATTTATATGAGAAGAAGTAAAGGCCTAAGAAAGAATTGAGTATAAAAAAATACAACTCTAAAAGCCCAATAAGACAAAAATCTGTGTTAAACACACCCAACGCCAACAAGGATGCGGAACGCGACTGATAAGCACCACCACTCGACTTTGCACATGTTATCGTCGCCACCCATCACGCCTATGACCCGGCTACTCTGACTTCACCGCAGCATGCCTTGTGGTGGCATGCATCAACATGACGACAACCTCACAGCAAAGGGCCTCCGTTGATGAACGCTAACTTGCTAGCAAAACCACACAGTCGGCCAAGGCAGTCGGCTTCAAGCCGTCGACGCACACAGGCGCCACTCGTCGCACCACCCTGGCACAAGAGACGCACCAGGCCACCCTACCACCCTGAGTGAGGAGTCAGATCTAGTAAGAAGAAGGGCAAATCTGGCCCAAGCGCCGAGGTGCGGGGACAACCCCAACAACAACCAGGGAAGGAAAACGACGTCGAGAAGACAACCACTGCCAATGGACAAACACCCACCAATGCGAAAGCAACGCATATGCGAAAAAACGAAGAGGGTAGGGTCAAGTGGTCCAAGGCAACACTTCCAAAGATGGAACAACACTGAAGGCATCGCCATCACCCGATCTTGCAAGAAACCGGATATGAGATTTTCACCTTAGACAAATGCCACATGACCCTGCGGTGAGTGAGATACAGCTCCAAAATGATGCCTCCAAGGAGAGAAACGACGCCCAAGGACATCGTTATCACCAGATCCTACTAAGGAGAGCCAGATCTAGGGTTTTCATCTAGAACATGGCACCACATCACACAGGACAAGCCTGTCACACGCCACGATCAGGGTGTGACCGCCTCACAAGGCCGCCAAGCCCAAGAGCAGCACTGCCCGTTGGCCTCCACACTAGCAACTCCGTCCGCCTCTGCGACCAACTACCGGCCACACCACCGCCTGCCAGCTGGCCACAGTCCTGCCCGGCCATGCACCAGCGGGCCCCGATCCAACAAAGAGCAACAACGATCAGCTCTGCAGTTGCGACCCCGTCGCCTCCATCCAACTCTAGCAGCTGCTCCCTGCGAATTCCGGCGCTCGCCTTCTTCCGTCTTGGCCAGCCCAGCCTCTATCAAACCCCCAAACTCATGGGGGCACCACCGCAAATTGGAGCCGCCAAGCACTACCGTGTCGCCCATCATGCAGCACACGCATGGCGCACGGCACTTTGTGCTCCTGAGCGCCGCCACATGCATCCCAACATCAACGCCTGCACCCGCCCGAGTTGGCGTCTCTACGCCGTGGCCGCCTGCACGTGACGGAGAAGTCGAAGGTGATGGAGGTCCCCCGCCAAGCCCGGAGACGGGCAGATACGGCCGCCTCCGACTCTCCTCACCTCAGATCCAGCCGCCGAGCTTCACACTGCCACACCGTTTCCCGCCAGATCCGATAAGGAGGTGGATAGATCTGGCTCACACTACCAGTTCACTGTGTGGCCCCGCCCCCTCCCCTCCCCCACCCCCGCCGTCACAGCTCACTGGCGATGACAGCAGCGATGGAGGAAACACGGTGACAAGAGATGAGTTTTTGGGGGCAGCTGACTCGTCCCCTGAGTCGTCTGGGAGCGGCTTAGAAGACGTGCTGTCTTCTTTCCCGTAATTTTCCCATTTCTCCTCGATATAATATATACGGCATGCCTACATTGTCGCTGGCGAGTGATCAGTGTGATGATCAGTAATCACGCATTTACAAAAGAGGATGTGGGCTCAGTCGATGACGATGCTTTTGTTAGGTACACTTGCATTTCGATCTAAATGCTGAGGACCGACGTGTCGACCGTTCTTCAGCAATGAATCGATTGATTATTGTGGTAATCCACACCCCCACACACACACGTTTTTTATCAGCTGATACTGATTTCTTTTTCTGATCATTTTATTAGTGCCCCTTGAGATTAAAGAATGATTAGGAGTTGCTTTCACTGGAAGAAAATCGTCGAATAAAGAATCAATGTGATTAATTTAGTGATTAATTTCGAGTGGTTCACTGGTTTGGTCCTTTTGTTTGATCCTTCCTCTCACCATCATTGCACATGAAAGGACCAAAAGTAGAATAAAAAAATACTAAATACTTTTGTAGGTTTTAGAGTTTAAGTTTTGGGGACAATTTTAGGTCAAGAAACTATAGATTAGCTTGTTGCGTGCCTCAGGAATATCCAAGGGACAAATTGACCATTTCGAGTCACATTAGCCGTTGATTTTTCTTAGACTATCTTACTCTTTGTATGCAACTTTTTTAAGGGTTTCGTAGGGGCAGATTGGGTAGATCTCGAGAAAGATTTGGAACCGACAAGGCCCGGATCTGGTGGCCTCATAACTTATCCTTGGCTTAAAACTGACTGAACAGTTTACCCTTTTCCATGGAGTTTCACCTCAAATTTCCCTCAAAAAAGCGTTTCACCTCAAATTATCCTATCAAGTAGGGATAGATATCTAGCCAGCTCATCGTTTTATCGAGCTTTTTGCAAAATTAACACAGTTTAATTTAATATCATTTTATTGATAGTTTGAAAATATTTTTAGAATCGAGCTAACGAGTCGAGCCGAATCAAAGCAAAATTTAACTTTATCCAAAATCGACTCATTCAATATTTAACAAACCAACGAGTGCAATTGAAACAATTTTGAATCGAGGCAATAAACCTCGCTAACGAGCTTTTTTCCCCCACCCCTACTAACAAGAACTTCCAGAGAGAGAAAATGATGCCAAGGAAGAAGCTCTCTTGTGGCAGCTGTTTTTCGCCTTCCTTTTAACATGTATTTTACTACATCATACGATTTAGCTTGCATCTCAACCCTCAAGAGCTTATTGATCAAGAAAACTAGGATTATGTTGAGTACGGTGATTTATATCCTATTTAGTTAGGATTTGAAGAGGTATGCTACAAGAATTTCTATATGAATCATAATATGAATAGAATTCTAACTTCTCTTTGGAGGAGAGCTAGAGAGCACTGTATAAAAGCCATAAGGGATGATCATAGGGAACCCAAGCTACAAATCAATGCATCCAAAGCAAGAGATGCACACGAATATTAGAGCTAGGTTATTTTTTAGCATTAGATTCTTATATATGGTAAAGATCCTAGGGTCCTAAAAGGGATGGTTGTAAGAGAGCGATAACCCCTTATATTCTTTTGAAGTCAGAAATTTGTAGTCAGTTTTACCAAATCTTTATCTCTTGTCGTGATTACTTCATCACCGCTATTTTGGTTTTCTTTACAGGATTTATCTACTTCGTTTTTTATATCATACATGTTAGTACTATATCTCACATCTCTAATCTGATCTGAAGGTTGCTACGTATAAGAAGGGTATAAGAGTATAACGTGTAAGAACTAAGGAAATGGAACTTCTCATAATAAGACATCGACAATTTCGTAAATACCTCAATCTTAGCCATCCAGGACTCCATCGGACGGCTCTCAACGCACCGAGCGAATAGCGTTGAGCGGGATCAAGATCCCTGAATCTTTTGCCAGGATAAATCAGCATTCAGCAAGTGTCGTCGAGTAAGCGTCCCTATCCTGATCCCTATCTCCATGATAGAGGCGTCCCAGTAAGCATGTGAGGAGTGGTCACAGCTCACAAGTCCCACTCCCTTCACAATCTAAGGGGTAGGATGCATGGATGACAGGTGCCACCAAGCAATAAAGGGACAAGGCAGAGGGGGAGGGGGCTCTGTTTGATCGAATGAAGGACCATCCAATTCATTCCTCTTTCTTTTTAAGATCAAGAAAAGGTCGTTTCTGATGAAGCATCAAAACACTTCCAGAGCTTTGGGCTGCCAAACTTTTCTTGGGTTGCCACTTCTCATTGACTCGGCTTTAGGAAAACGAAGAATATCAAATCCTAACTTTCCAAGCATCTTGATGTGAAAGACACTTAAGATCTTGACAAGAGATAAGAAAAGCAACTGAACAGGATAAAAATTTTATTGCGAAAGTTCTTTCCTATGAGCAAGGGAATGTAAAAAAAATATCTGGATCAGTACCATCTGGAATATCAACGTCGCGGTGAACAAAATCCAGGCAAAATTTTCTCCTAATCTGACAGAAACAAAAGTATCTGTCTATCATGTTGACAAAATTTCCACGCATGAAAGATACAGGATCAGGAAAACTTTGCACATGTTAGGTTGGAAAAACTATCGCGATTGGCATCTACGTAAGAAAACAGCCAAACGAACCGCAGCAATCAAATATTTATGGGCAAAAAGAAAACAAAGTATCTATACCTAAGCAGAATAACTGAACTGAAATGTTTTCTCTCTGTTTTTGCTGAAGAGAAACAGTAGGGAAGCACACAAGAACAGTGGAAATCTTCACCAGGGAGCGCGACGCAAGAGAGCACTAGATACATTCACCGATTAAAAGGTACAAAATCACACCCCCAAACAAGCACAAGCAATTTAACCAGCCATATGAACAAGCATTTAACTAACAAACTAAACTAGGGGATAACATTAAGTTTTCCATAAAGAGGTTTACCAGCTGGGCGGACATACATGTATAACCAGTTCCAGGTTCCGGCCTTTCTGCAACTACTGCAAAACCTATATGAGAGACCTATAGAATTGCCCAGTTCTTTGGAGACGCTTCCCCCATGGAAGCAGCAGAGGCGAACCATGGCAAATTTAAAAGCTTATAAAGGTTTTCAAACCCTAGAGGTTTATTCTTCAGTAGAACCAACTGGGGCTGTCGTTCTTCTGCGGGCAGTCGACCGCGCCTGACATGATGAAACCAGAGCCGAACCTGAACTCCGATGCCCCGGTGATGTCGCCCATCTGGTTACCGAAGGGCGTCTCGTCACGGAGGAACTGCTGCTGCGCCGGAGCTTGCTGCTGCTGCATCATGTTGTTGACATCATCGAACACACCGCCGCCGTTGCCGCCAATTCCATTGCCCTGTGCAAAGAAGCCGTCATCCATCTCTAACCTCGGGGTGAGCGCATTAGGCCTCTCCATGATGGTGACATTGTCGTTGCTCGGGTTCTTGTTGGCCATGAAGTTGTTGTCGTACATGTTCATCAGCTCGGCGATGGACCTCTGCCCGTCCATGGGCAGGCTGAAATCCAGGTTGTTCAGCGTCTGGTTCGGCGGGTTGTAGGTCGCCGGGAAGACTTGCGGTGGAGGCTGCGGCGACTTGTTCTCCGCGCTCGGCGGGAGAGGATCGTTGTACTTGCAGGTGTACTGGTGGCTGTTGCGCGCGTTCCGGTCGAGGAAGGCGTACCCGTAGTCGCTGTGCGGGCACTGGACGTTGTTGCATGTGTAGACGCGGTTGTTCAGCATCAGCTCAGGCTCGGCGGCTGCCGCGCTCCTCTTCTGGATGAACTCAACGTCGGCGGTCTCCTCTTTCATCGGTGTCGGCATGCGGAACTTGTCATTCAGGATGGCCGCGCCTAGGTTGAACGCGGATGGATCCACCATGGCCGTCTTCTGGTTGCCGACCTCGTCGCCCTTGCAGTCGTCAACGACGTCTACGTCGTACTCGCTTGAGCCGGCGTTGAACGATATGGCGCTGGCGATGCCGCCGGAAGACGCCGGAGGGCGCGCGCCGGGGTGCAGCTTCAGGTACAGCTCCTCTTCCTGCTTGACGACCGCCAGCCAGGTGGCGATCTCCTTGGCGGTCATCTTGTCCTGGAGGCACTTGGACTGCCTGACGAGGCGGCGGATCTTCTCGATGTCCGGCGACATGTGCTTGATGACAGCGGTGAGCACGCTGACCTTCCATGCCTTCTTGAGGTCATGGGGCTTCTTGTACGGCGGCGGGCCCTGGTCCTTGGGGATGCCGAGCTCCGGCCACCACGCCTCTTCGCCGCTTGGCCACCACGGCGGCGGGACGCCCTTCTCGAGCGGGAACCTCCGCTGCGGGGGGTCGCAGTGCTGCATGAGCGCGGAGAGCAGCGAGCCGAGCGTGGTGTCCTGCAGCTCCTGCAGCGAGTGCGGGCTCCCGGTGCCGGAGGCGAGATCGCTCTCGCAGCCCGGGACGGCGTTGTCGGCCTGGTACTTGGCGATGGCGGCCGGGCCGTTGCGGTCGAAGCGCACCTTCTCCTTCCACCAGCCACGGAGGTTGTCGGAGGCGCCGCTCACCGGCTTGCCCTTCTCCGGGATGATCCCGTACACGAACCCCTGCGCGCGGCACACCTCCATCATCTTGAGCATGTACTTGAGGATGCCGTCCTGCGCGCGCGACATTTTCTTGCGCCGCGCCTGCTCCTGCGACTGCCGCGGCTTCGATGCGTCGCCCCCGCCGCCGCCCCCCTGGTCCTTGCCGCGGCTCTGCTGCAGCTCCTTGAGCCGCTTCAGCTTCATGCGGTCGCGCCACATGCGGCGCTCCAGCTCCTCGATGTCCTCCACGTCGTCGTCGCTGTCGTCCTCCACCGCGTCCGGGAAGCTCTCCGGCGGGGGGTCCACGAGGTCTCCCTCCCCCATCACGCACTGATCACCGGAGGACGTCTGCGGCACAAGCGAGCCGAAGCCGACGTTCTTGTCACCGCCGGCGACGCCGTTCTGCTGCAGGACATCCACGAAGTTGTGGACGCCGGAGAACATCATGCCCTGATCCATCACCAGCCCACCTCCCATCATCGCGACACACACAACGATCCAAGCAACTCACTCACAGATAGACTAGACTTCTTGTACTTGCAGTATTCACCTGCACAGAAGCAAGCAAGGGAATCATGTTAATTGTAGAGTTAAAACGAGGATTACCGAGTTACTGCGTCTAAACGCAATAAGTGTTACACGATTCGTGTTTAACTAGGCAACATGTGCAACACGATTAGTGTTAAAAGAGGTGATTATGGTTAAGAGCAAAGCTTATTGTAAGCATTCATAGGGAGATAGTAGCAGTAGTAGCATCTTAATTCGGTACTTAGATGATTACCAAATTAATACGAACTACTTGTAAAGTTGTAACATCTTAGATCTACATAGCCAGGAGACAATCATGTGGCATAAGAGCAAGCTTGGCTATTGAAGCAAGAACCGGAAGGCCTGGTTTTGCATTTTGTTTGGTGAAACGGAAGGGCCTTGATCTGATCAGACCATACATGGACACTTCTCCCATGATCCTTTCACTTAAATTGACTCATCTAAGGAGGACAAGGCACGCAATAATGATTCATGCATGGTCATAACGCACTAATGGAAGAACTAAGCAAAAGAATTGAAGCATGAAAACATATGCCCATTCCGGTCTCTTAACAAGTAGGACTCAAAAAGAAATTGAAGCATGTAAAGTTTCCTTTTCTTCTTTTCCTTTCTACAAAGCATGTTGAAACGTATGGAAGAACAAGCTTTGATCAAATCACAAGGGGAAACCAAAAGGATCAAAAAACAGGGGAAGAACTTTTTTCAGAAAAGAAAATCATTTTTATGGATTTATTTGTTTTCACCTAGCCAAACAGGTATGGACAGTTGGAAACAAGAGCATGTATCCATGTGCTTAGCAAAAAGGAATCAAAAGTCGTCCAAAAAAAGAGAAGAAAATAATAGACAAAATGGATCAAAGCAGACATCAAAGCGGAAAACAGACGAAAAATTCCTTCTCCAAAGAGAAAACAGAAATAACATTTTTCCTTGATCCATAATAAAATCCTTCCATAACAGCACGTACAACACATTTCCTAGGACAAGCTCAACCAAAAACTTGCATCCTTTGACTAGGGATAAGCACTAAGATCTAGAACAACACCAAACAAAAGAAAGAAACTCAGGTATTTGGCTGGTACCATATCGGAACATCTAAAGATGCAAGCTTGGGAATCTGCCATGGATTTACCCCACCCCTCTGACAAAAACAATTCTATGTACAAGAACAGAACATCATCCGAAAAAAAAAAAGAAAAGGACGGGCACCAAAGAAGTATCCGAACAGGAATTGGCAACTGCAAATAACTCTAGGATCCACAAAAATATCTGGATAAGAAAAAGATCTAGCAAAACAAAGAAATCATAGCCTATCTCAGACCACCAACCCATCAAGAGCACAAGCGAAACGTCAAAAAGGAAGGAAAAATCAACAAAAAGAAAGGAAGAAGCAGGGCCATCCTTATGGAGCATATGCACACAAGAACACAAAAGAAAAGAGAAGGGCAGGAAGAGCTCACCTCTCCGTTAACCTTCCACTTGCTAATTTTTTCTGCTATTCCTTCACCTCTGCCTTGACCTGGGAGGGGAGAGGATGAGAGCAGGGCCGCGAGGCCACTGCGCGGCGAGCACAAAGTAATAAGGCAAGTGGGTGGCGCTTGGGCACGAGAGCGACAGGTCACGGGGACGCTTCCCTTTTATAATCCCGCCGTAGACTAGTCCTCCGGCCCACGAAGGCACGAACCGCCGCTGTGATGCTCTGTAAATCTCGCTAATCATTCGAGTAAATCTTTATTACCGCGGTAAAAAAAAGAGTGGGCTTGTGGGCTCTTCCTATGACACGCGGGGCCCAGTCGGCGCCGCGTTCCTGGAACGCGGGGTCCGAAGATGGAGAGAGCACGTAGAGCTACAGAGAAAGGCGCTAGCGATAGGGAGCAGAGGCTTCAGGGACGGCAAGCTTACCGTTTTGCCCTCCCATGGGCTCTCACCTGGGTTGGATAGTTGAGCGTTCTGCTCTCAATGTGGTTCCCTCCCACTGTCTACAAGAGGAGGACGACGATCTTCTGTGCGTTAGGTCTTCTACATTGGCTAATTTTACTTCTCTAGAACCCGGTTGAGTAAACGGCGCAACGGTATGTTTATACAGTGCGCCGGTAAGCTACAATGCAAAGTAAACTAACTCGTGTGAACACAAGTAACATTTGAGTAAGTGTGTATGGAGAATGCAAGTGCGTTGTCTAATTTGTCTTTATATTGCAAAGTCATACGTCATTATTGTATTGAATTTATTGGGTATGTTTTTATGTGTTTAGCTTTTATTTTAGCATTTGTCCGTTTCTATTAGAAAAGCTAGTAACTCTATGTAAGCACAGATAATGTTTGACTGCATGGTACATGAAGCAATTAAATTTGATAGGGTTAGTTGGAATAGAAATTAAGCCAATAGCATGTTTACCTTATTATTAACGTAAAAGAATGTGTGATCCAGGAAGTACATTCGTATGTGGCCATTTGAAGTGATCTATGAACTATATTTGTTTGGTAAGCTTTAGCAAATGTAACTTCTAACTATGTATTTAATGTAAGTCTTTGCTTCACCTTTGGTCGGTGGTTACTCCTATCGCCAAACTCTACTCTCTTGTTTCTAGGGTATCACGCTTTTTTACACTTCATAGATACGCCAAAATAGAGTTACCATTTCACCTTGGTGGTGCCTAGCGTCGCCATTAACTACTTTGGAGAACCTAAACAACATATGATAGTATTTGTATGATTTCATCTTTTTATGTTTTGTATCGCATTTTTTCTCTACTAATTGTACTCACAAGTAGTTGATTGACCATATGTGCAAAGTGCTTATAGTTGGCCATATACCTATCTTAGAGTTTTATAAGTGTTAGGCCACATTAACACATGTAGATAACCGTTGTCAACAATCTCACGATGTGGCGTCATGGCCACGACCAAGAGATTGAGACAACACAAAATATTTAAATGGCAACCGTGTTGTTGATAGATGAGATCAAACGTTCAGGGTCTGTTTGGAACACGGAAATTTTTCTCTATCCTTGTAGGATTTAAATTGTTTATTAAGAAATTCCTGCTTTCTATCTAGAGGCTCAACTTTTCTATATTGTTCATCTTATACGAGGAAAAACCTTTGCAGTTCCTTCTCTATATTGTTCAACTTTCCTATCCGCGTTGCAGTGACTGTTTTTGTTGGGTACATACTTGTGTTTGATATTTTTTTTTCTCAGGCTCAAAGGATTCTCGGGAAGAGATGGTTGCCTACTATGTGATCTACAGCCAGACAATCCGCATAGGATCACTACACTGGCAATGCCGTCTGGTATAGGGGGCAAAATGGTCAGGGAGCCAGTTTTTCATCAAATCTGGTTAACTTTGACGGCCTTCAAATCCGTAGCCGCCGCCGCCGCAGCGATCGTGAAGCACCACCACGTGCTGCCTTGTGGGCAGGAGCCACGTGTCCTGCCGTCTGGCCCCACGCCCTCAAGCCGTGTGGCTTTTCTTTTACTCGCACGCCCACCTCACGCAAAGGACGCCACTGGCACGACGCCTCCACCGTAAAAAGACAAGGTAGATTGCCCTGTTCTTTCACTCTAGTTTTATTGTTTTTTTTACCCCAGTGAAGAGTCAAAGACTTGTTTATTCTTTTCTTAATTCAACTTTAATCCCGGTGCTTATGGAGAGAGAGTGTGTTTACGGAGAGAGATTGACGTTAGTCAATCAAGTTTATATAATCGATTCATTTTCTTTTCTTTTTTTGTTAGCAGACCAGTGACAGCGGTAGCACGGCACTTTCTGCAACCACGCACTCTGTTCGTACACCTGTCAATTTGCTCGTTGGAAATTTCCAATTTGCTTCGGTTTCGATTGGATTTTTTTTTTGAAACGTACGTACAGAAGAAGCTTACGCTCTAGCAGTAGTGCAGTAAAATCTTCCACGAAAATCCATTGGATTCCAAGAGATTACCTGATTACCACGGGGCAAAGAGATTCCAATTTTACAGGGTTTTCTGCAGCGGCCTGCATGTCGATCTGAATGGCCACCGATTGGTTTGCGCCTTGGCAGGGCATTCTCAGGGCAGTCCTAGTGCTCCACGTAGAATAATATCTATAGCATTAATTAGACTGCCATGTAGGAGTTTTAGATGATGTGGCGCTATATTAAATAAGAGAGAGGAAAAAAAGGAAGAAACTGGGTCTCATGCAAGACCTAATTTCTATGAAAAAACCAATACAATAGACATTACCAAATTTTGCATTGGAGAGATGGTGGTATCTTCATGATAGATGGAGAAAAATTATGATTGGTGGAGAGGAGAAAGAGATTTTGATGCTTAATTAATTGCTTGAGTTATAAATAGACATGGTGCATTGGAGACAATAGTGTCTAAAGTAGTGTCTATATGACATGGTATAGATAGAAACTACTTAAGTGGTTTCTGCATTGGGACTGCCCTCACTCACTGAATTAGTGCAAATTCATCAGAGTCAGAGACTTGTTAGTGTGTGAGGGCATCTCCAATGGTTCTAGTTAGCAACTAACTATAAGACTTCCACATCATTTATATAGTACACACTAAAGCTAGCATTCTAAAGAACTATCTATAAGGCCATCTCCAATGGTAATAGCTAGTACTAGCTATATAGTCAGCTGACGTGGAGGTGAGAGACAAAAGCAAAGACTATTTTATACTGTTGGACCCACATGCTCCTCTCTCATGTTCTTGGACTACGTGAAATAGATCAGCTATTTGCTTGTCACTAGTGACTACTCTCTCTCCTACTTTTTCCTTGCCACATCAGATCTAGCTAGCTAAATAGCCAGCTGTTGGAGACGCCCTAAGGATAGCTATTTGATACTTACATGCACACACAGAATTTATAGAGGCTGCCTCGTTTGGCGTTATAGACTAGTGCTTAAGGAAGAGCTGGCTCGGTTTTTTTTTTTGCATACTCTCTTTCCTCCACATAGGATATATGCTGATGTGTCCATGCATATAGCTAGCTGACTCAGACCATTGGAGATGCCCAGTCTCAGTGGAGGTTTCATATCCCAGTTTCCAACACACCCATATTTTGAAAACAGTGCAGAAGAGTTTCATCCTCATGAAACTCTCTCTACTCGCATGAAACTTTTATCATCTCTCTCTTCATCAATACAGTGTCATGTCAGCGTATTTAATGCCCATAAAACTCCATAAAACTCCCACTGAGACTGGCCTTACTCCTACTCTACTGCTTCAGGAACCGCTGGCCGGACCAACACAAAAAAGTGAATGGAATTTTTTTTTGCTTTCGTATTAGAAATTGTGTAGGACGGAGTCGGTCATTTAGAAATTATAGACCCAAGAGGATCTTGTCCTATACATGTTCAGCAGATAGACTTTTTATCGTATATAGCACCGTTTACAACTGTAATTATAAAAATAGTTATATATATGTCGTATTAACAAAAAATAGTATTTTTACTGTCCGGTGACTAGACGATGACATTGTAGGGCTAACGCACGTCACTACCGCCCTGCCATCTGGCACTAGATGCCCTGCTGCCACACCACCAGCACAAGTAATTAAGCTGGCTGCCTTAATTGTTTTGTATACTATTTATTTGAATTTTTAAATATAGTAAATAAGCTCAAAAAATTACAAAATTTTATATGCAGCCTTCTAACACAACATACTTGATTGTGCAATTTTTCGATAATTTTATCAATTATGAATGTTACTCAAAAATTCGTACGATTATGATATTTATAGGAATTGTTACATATAGCAAATAAATTCCAAAAATTATGAAATTCTACGTGCGGCCTCCTGATATAGTCATAGTAGTTGTCTATTTTTTTAAAAATAATTTTATGCATTACAAATATTTGTAGGAGTACATATAATAGTACAAAAAAACACATCGCAAAGAATGTGATATAGCTCACTCATCTGAGCCACTGCTATCTCCTCATTACGTCTGTCTTTATGTGTGTGGTCTTGTCTTGCATTGATGCCTACGAAACTCAATTTCCTAATTCAAGTCGTGGAGACGAAGTGTTTCTGGGAGATACAACTACACACCACGCACATCAATCTTGAACTTAAGTGATAAGCGATACAAAAGTCGGGATCAGCGCACCTCTGATGAGGCTCACGTATTTTTTTTTTCCTTTTAAGTTAATTTTAAACCATACAAAATTAAATTTGTATAGTTAATGCTTTGATCAAACATCGAAATGAAAGGAGCATCCCCTGCAAGTATCTTCCGCCGCTATCGTTTTCAGAGCCGTAGTGCTACGTCTTTTTTTTTCCCTTTGTACCACGTGGACTTCACACGTTGGAGTTCACTGTACTCGTCACGGACAGCAGCGGAGCGGACGAGTTTTCCTTTCGTTGAAGGAATCGACCGCTCGTGCCCACGTGTCGATGCGGGGGAATATTCCTGCCCGCGGAACGGCCGAGACCGATCCAAGCCGTACACGTGCCCGGGAGGGCGATCCTGGGCCGTCCGTCCGTCGTGCCCTCCACTCCGAGCCACCGCACGTGCTCATCGTGCTTCCTGCCGCTCGAGATGTGTGGTTGCCTCGGTAGCACCAACTGGTCCCAACCACCCGTCCGTCGTGTACCCGTCAAAAGAAAAGGCTGGTCTCAGCACTACCTAATGCCAGACAGTGTGGTCCGTGGTGAAAAGCTAGATGGTATCGGTAGCACAGACTGTGACGTTATTTTCCACTAGCACTTATAGGTTAGGATTATAGTTTATGGTTTCTTAATATTTATAAAAGAGTACGAAGTTAAAAAAAATCCGTGTGTAGTTTTGATCGATATAAATAGAGTCGCTATAGTATGTACTATAGTTAATTTATAGACACCGTATTAAAAAGATAATCTGCGTGAAAGCTAGTTACTAAAGAAAACGCTTTACTGCACAAAAGCCAAAAGTAAAAACCAAAAAGAAGGGGTGGGTAATTGGCCAGATCCTATGCTACCGTGCCTTGGAGTGTCTGGTCCACCTTAGGTTCGATATCCGAGCTCATTTTTACATACACATGCATTTAAAGCATCTCTAATAGTGACTTAGAGCAAGTCCAATAATAGAGTCAAGTATTTGGCTATAAGTCAAGTTATAAGAGCCAAGTTATACAATAATCTGTCTTCTATTTGTCTACAAAAGATTTTTTTATTATTATGTGGTACCATGTCTCACATTCTCTTTCCTACTCCTCCTCACATACATTTATTATCTGGACCCACCACTGCATAGGCTCCCGTGTGCGACTTGTTGCTGCATGAGAGCCAAACTCTCCTCTCTCTCCTCTCTTCTCTCCTCCACATCAAAAAAATCTTGACTAGCAGCTATAAGATCATTGTTGTACTTGCTCTTAGGCGGTACAATAAGGTTTAGTCAAGTGAGCTATAGCAAATATAATATCAACCAAATCTTACGTGGCGAGAGAGAAAGGAAGAGAGAGAAGGAAGTCAGCTACTAAATTACAAACTAGCTATAGCGCGTAAAAATATGCATTTCACTCTCTTACACGTGGGGCCAAATAGTTATTGTAATAGCTACCTTATTGTATGAACTATTTTTTTGAAGGCTATAGATGAAATGGACAAGTGTTATAGCTACTAGTTGGCTATACTATTGTACTTGCTCTTATAAGCTAACTCTAAGTATATTATTTCATATTTTAATAGAAGAGAGAGAAAAGCTATCTCTTGATCAAAAGCTAGTCTTATACACACATTCCAAGATTATATGAGAGTGTCATATGAGGCTATTTATGTTATGAGCTATGTGCTAAAAGTTAGTACTATTGGAGAAGTTGTCTTAGAGCTAGTAACTAGCTTATACTGTTGGAGATGCTCTTAGTAAGAAAGTGTGTGCTCGTGTTTTGTGAGGTACTGAAAAAATTCATAATTTATCTAGCGATCTTTACTCTAGATCTAATATGTATTTCAGTAGGATGCAAACATATTTATGCGTGTAATGTGTGGTCTGTGTCCGTCTTTGTAAATCTAAAAAATGGTAAGTGGCTAATTGCTGGAATAGATGGTAAATTGCAGATGGTGGTGCCGTGCTGGACTGCTGGCGGTAATCGCTTAGAAAAAGATGCAACGGTTGCGATTAGTTATCTTCAAATTCAGCACGGGTTGATGTACAGTACCACTACTCTGGAGAAATGCAGAAGAAATTGTAATCTTTGACTAGGAAAAACCAACATTTTGGCATGTTTTGATAAGGACTTCTATAATTCATCGAGTAGTACTACTGTACTAGTTGACCATTGGATATAAACATCTGTAGTCAACTATGGCAATTCTATCTAAAGAAACAATAGTCAACTTGAAAAATGAACTGGCCACCGGTGACAACAAAACGTTTTAGTAGACGTGCAGAGCTTTCTTAGTTAGTACGAGCATTTTTTTTGGCATCAATTCAATGTAGTAAAATATTTTTCGTGAGTAAATGTTCAATTATTTTTCCTGTATATTAGAGCATAAATTGTTTCAGTCAGTCCGTTAACCAGTCCATTTAGTGGTACACTGTGCTACAGGCTGCATAGTTTGTTGAGCTCGACAGCGTTGTGTCAATAGACTTATGACCCGACCATTTCTTTAATAAAAAGTTAGCAGCACAACTATCAACAATAAAAAATTAAAGTAAAAGAGATGTTTCGAGGTGGGACATAAAAAAAAACCCAAAACTAAAACTAGCTGAATTTCACAGTAGCTATTCGCTAAGTATTTTAGTCTTTTTTTTTTATCTCGCAGTGAGATGTTGAAATTTTGGATGCCTATAGAATATGCACTCCTTATCCATGCTTTTTTTGAAAATTTTTAAAAACTTATACACTTATTTTTCACAAAATATGAAAAATTTAGTCATTTTCACCCGATATTTACCTAATAAAATTTACAGTAATAGAGATGTTCTAGGGTAGGACATGAAAAACCCCACAATTCAGATAACGCGTGTACACCTTGGATTATCGCCGGTAAACTAAAATTGGACTATAAACTAGTACAAAGGAATCCATACAAGTTTCGAGTTTCTTCGTCGTCTAATTTTGGACAACCGTCAGTCGGTTAAATTCCAACATAGATAACTTTGTGCCCGAGAGGTCAGCATGCGCATAGACCCCGCTCTAACTAGTTTATAAGATGTGGCTTTTGATTTTTTTTACTGTAACAATTGAAAATATATTATAAAAACTGTTAATTTTTTGAGTAATTAATTTTTAAAAATAAAAATATTATATCATCACGAACAATATAAAAGAGTAAAAAGGAAAAAACAAAAGATAAACACACAAAAAAGATAAAAAAAAATAAAATTAAGATATAAAAACTAGATGCTAAAAACTGAATCCGTTTTGAGCAGTGTCTACATCTAAGAGCATGTTTGGATGGCAATACTATCCTGCGCACATACCGCTATATCCAAAACTCCAATAGGGCTTGATTATCGCGAAATAGTATAGGGTTGATGGGGAAACTTATCACTTGAACTGGACCCTTAGTTAAGGGCCTGTTTGGGAGAGCTCCACCACTGAAAACGTAGATCTGGAGCAGCTCCACCGTGGATCTGGGTTCCCACCATGGAGTGTTTGGCTTGTACAGCAGCTTCAGATCCACGAAATTGAGGTTTTGGTGGGAATAGCCACTTTTGGTGGGATGGGGTGTGTAACCAGTGGCATTGGTGGGTAATTACCACCCAACTCCACGGTGGAGCACCCCTTGAGAAACTCCATGAAATCCATGGATCGCTCTCGATCCGAGATTTTGTGGATCCGATTTCATGAGTTTGGGCGTTTGGGTAAAATTTCGTAGAGTGAAGTTGTTTTTCGTGGATCTGGAGCTGGTGGAGCTCTCCTAAACAGGCCCTAAGGCTCCGCTTCAAGTAATTTTTGCTTCCGGTTTTTAGCTTCTAAAACACATCAACTTCTTAATTTTATTTTTTATTTTTTCTCTTATTACTTTGTATTGTCCGTAATATAATTTTTTAATTATTTTAAAAATAATTACTATAGCATATGTTTAATCATCGATATGTATTTTTAGCCCGAAGCTAAAGTAACTTCGAGCACCGACTAAGCTTCCGGAGCACACGTACGCGCCTTGCCAATCTGTGCCACCTTTCTCTGTTCCGCTTGATTTGACTATTATCCGAACAGTCGCAGCAGCAGTAGCTTGTTTATTTATGATTTGGCAGGTGAGAGGCAATCATGCAGCCTTATCTCCTTGGCATCTCTGGGTCGCTGCGCAGGGTACCTGGTGATAAAACTCCCCTAAATACGTTGGGAGTACATCTCAACAGAAAACGTTGGAATCAGCTCGATTGGCTATGTTTTTCTGAAAAACATGGACATTTCGTAGGATTCCTACGAGAAATATATATTTTTATACAGAGATGTTACGAAACTTCTGCGTTCCGAATAGGGACTCGAACAAGTACAAAAATGCAAATCATTCGAATATAAATGAAGCGGCTAAGATTGAAGACCAGACGTAGTTTCACAGGGTAAAAAAAAAAATAGTCAGACGGGATTTCTGATGTGTGCTCCGAGTTCATCGCTTGGCTTGCCTCGGCTCCAAACCCCAAAGGGGAGATTCAATTTTTTGCCACTCTTAAAATTGATCAATTCACTCTATCACTTACATGTGGAGTCACCTGAATCACTAACAATGAGTTCAAGTGGCAAATCTGTTGCCACTTGAGTCATAAGGGTGACAAATAATTAAATTTTCCCAAAGTCCAAACCGTCCGTGCCACTTGACCAAAAGCAGAGGACACGAACCCAAGCTGGTGCTTTCTTCAGCCCTATCAATCCGGGAAAGCCCTTCGCATTTGATCGTCCACTTCCAACTCACCTGTCCTCTTCGCTGATATGCAATATATGCAACAAGTGACAGGTGTCAGGTGGATATAGTACGCAGTATCGATGTTTCTCACTTTCTTGGTAGCTTCGCTAGATCGAGACAGGAGCTTTCCAGGATGAACAGTTGAACACCAAACCAATTGTTGCTATCAAGTGCTCAACTCAGCAAGAAACCAGCATGATGCTCCATTCCCATTGAAATGCTACTGCTGTGGAGCCAGAGAAATCATGGTGCTCCATTCCCATTGAAATGTTACTACTGTGAAGCCAGAGAAATCAGTATACTACTCAGCGTTGGCCGGCCATTGCCCATTGAATGGTGCAATTTAATCTCTTCATGTTATTAATGGAGTACTGCAAGTAGTATAAACTATGACCCGTAAGGACAAGAAACGCTTTATGACTAGGTATGGTGTACAGTAAGCTTGTGTCATTCATTCAGAGTTTACAGTTTTACTGTGCTCGCTTTTCAGTCTGCTTTTCCTTTCCAAACGATTTTAGCATGGCAGGTGACGCAATGCCGGCCAGAAGCAGTCAGGTACAGTAGAGAGCATTGGTGAACACTCTTGTTGGTAACTGAGACCTCACATCACATTTGGAGGGAATTTCTCGCGTGGTAAGTCGTTCGGAAGGGGAATGTACAACGCCTCTTAGCCTCAAGCGGTGGTTGCAGAGTAGGGGGTGCTCTGTATAACCTCCTACAATCTATGAGCCTGAGTTCTTTTTTCGTTTTAGTTTTAGCCTATTATTTTTTTATTATAATAATTAACTTTTAAATAATACTCTTTTTAAGGTAAGATCTACAAATAGATCGTAGTAGATGTTATAACAAGTTCATCTATACCAACCAATGTCACATGCGATTGTTTCACTCTGCGTGTTGTCTCTCACAAACAGTCAGAATTTAAAAAAAAATAAGTCACAAGCTAAAACCACATCCCAAAGAACCCACCTGATAATTTTAACGAGTCTATATTGGTATTTTTATTTCAGCCCTCTTTGTTTTCTTTTCAGCCCCTATATTAAAGCAGTTTATAGGGTTAATTCTTTATATGCCACTGGAATATTCTAAAATCTCTTATTATATCACTGGCATATGGGGTTCGGACCTACATGTCAGTGACACAATGAGTAGCATGTAAGGGATGATGTAAACTTTTGATAGCAAATAACGAATTGCCCCCATCTATATGTTAGTCCATAACTTTGCATCAAGCATCCTGGAAGCATATAAAAAATTACACCCGTGCCCTAGGCCCACCCTTTAGCCTCGCCCATCCTTTTCTCCCCTCAACACCGTCACACATGTCCTCTCTTGCAACATCGCTACTGTCAGCACAACCACACGAGTACACCGGATCCAACAACCGAACTCGCCACCAGGCAAAGACTCCTGCTACCTTTTCTCACTCACCCCCGCCAACTCCCTTTGATTTGTTGCTAGATCTTGACCTCACTGCCAGAAGAACTTGCTCCTAGTTGCCATCATCTCCAGGTCTCTGCCGCCTACATCCGATCGCGATCGTTTTCTGGACCGTTGCTGTCGTTTAGATCTAACCAGATCAAGTCATCGTTGGCGTTTGGACCGTCACAAGCATCCAGATACACTCACCATTGCCATAGTTTTCCCAGTCGCCAGCGTCTTTGTTTCAATCGGAAGTGTTTTCCCATCCTTCTCTTCGCCCCTGCACCTACTCTCACGTGCGGCCACAACCCTGAGCCGAAGTGCGTCTGCCACTAAAGGACCATGTGAGAAGATCTAAGATTATTTGTGATGAACCATTATCAATGTGTGTTGTGTTGAAATTCAAATTTGTGAAAGATTTGAATTTTTAGTTTGGCGATTTCTTCCTAGTGGTCAGGCCGACCATGTTGGGCGGTCAGACTGGCATGCATCAAGTCGAATTGCCCTAGGTCAATGCATTCATGCTGTATGAAGTATGTTTGAACTAGCGTAGATTAAGTTACGAAGATCTTGTGTCCAGAAATAATTTTTTGGTCTTTGGGTGTGCAAAAACGTTTAGAGTCAATTATGGTCAACGGTGATGATTAAGACTATGCTCATAGAGGAGCCGAGGTCTAGGATGGTTAAGAATGTTGAGTGAGATGGTTGAGCTCAAATATGGCACAAGAAAGGCAGAGAATAATGAAGGGAATGTTCAAGTGGCGGGTTATACCAAGTGGCTTGGTCGGTCTAAATGAGGCGTGGTTTGGTGGGAACCAGAGCAAAAGATATTTGCCGATATGTGGCAAGCCATATGTGCACATATACGTGGCAAGCATGACAATTGCTTGTAAGGAAAAGAGAAGACTGTGTCAATGTGAGGGTATTTTGGTAGTCGGCCAAACACCAGAGAAGACCACAGTGCATGCCATCCTCGCCCGAGCTAGCCTCACCAAGCGTCGCCCCTTGCTCTGCCTAGACCCCTTCTCTTCCTCCCTCCTCCATGCGCCACATCACCTACACCCGCCTCTCCCGCATCATGCCCAAGCTGTGTCAGCTCCATGTGTCCACGTCCTTGCCCGACCGTTGCCTTTAAGCGACCCCTTGGCCCCCTCAACACCACACCGAGCTCCACCATCCCTCCCCTACGTTGTGCCTAGCTTTGTCACCTTGAATTCCGCACGAGCCTTCATGGCATCCAACAACTAGCGACCTTCCTCATGGTTATAAAACCCTCGATGGCCCTCCCCGTACTCCCAATCATGTCCTTGTCATCTCCATCACCCCCGAGAGCTAGCCGAACCACCTCCTCTTTTGGCTCCACCCGTTTCACCGCCATCAACGCCATCGATAAACCACCATGCCACCGTCCAATTGCTCACCCTTGGATCTTTGCCTGAAGATCTTGAGGACAACCCTACCAACGTCGGGCCTTTTCTCCCTCTCTAGCGAGCCTTCTGCAATGACCCCTCCCTACCACCTTAGCTCTCTATTGACAGCCTACACGGAGCCTCCCTGAGCCTCGCCATTGCTCCAAGTGAGTCCCCCACCACCCGTAGATGCTCCCGTAGCGAGGAATTAAACTCTAGTAGCATAGTTCACCGTAGTGCCATGCTCAGTGCTCCGCCGCTGAATGAGCTCATTGTTGGCTACCCTAGACTCCAAATCCGCCCACGTTGTCTCACTTGGAGGTTCACGCCGGGCTGTAGAACCCATTTCGAGCCACCCCGCCGACCACCATGGTCCCTCTCGCTGATGATGATCTTAGCTCCTCTTGTGCGAGAAGACAACAATACTGTAGCGCCAATTTAATTAGGGTTTAAATCTTTGACTAAGTTTAATGACCATGCTTAGTGTTGGTTAACCCCGCTAACATGTCGACCTTCCCTATTTAATTAAGGCTTGGTCTATATTACATGTGGGCCCTTAGCCATTTAAAAACCTTTTTAAGGTCTATATTACATGTGGGCCCTTAACCTTTTTAACCAATTAAGTAAGTTTTAAGCCACTGACAAGTGGGCCTGTTCCACTATGGCTACAATGCATGGGTCCCACCTATCGAACTCTCATCCTTTTTCTTTAGAAATTTAAATCAAAATGAATTTAAAATCCCGTGGAGCAATCTGTCAGTCTTTGTAACATTTTATAATTAAGAAATAATTCAAAAAAAGAAATTAATTCCTGTGGACCCACTTATCAGTGGAGAGTACTCCCTCTCCTCTATTTATTTTTGGATTTAATCTGAATTTAAATTTTGGAGAACTCGTTCTCACAAATTTTATCTCCAAATTTAATGAAATTTATTTCTATTTTTTTTTCTAAATTCAAGATCTATCTATTGGTAGTGGAGTCATTTAATTTGGAGCTTATTTGAATTTTTTGTATTTATTTATTTTGCTCACGTATTTATTTATTTTCTGATACAATCGTCTGAGTAGAGTATAAGGACGTGGGAGGGCTGCAGTGTGAGACAACTCAAGAATTTCAAGACCAATCCATTTGTGAACCAGACGAGTCAATACTAACATACATTTACCACAAATTTATATATTTTTAAATTATCAAATTGCATGTTATTATTTGTTATGTAAACGTATGTTAAACTTAAGGTATATACATGCCTACTTGACATTACAATATTTTGAATACTTGAATCACATGATCCTTATCAGCCTAGATAATTATCGGTAATTTTACTAGTTATAGATCGTACTTAAGCATCATACTTGTCTTGCTTAAGTACCAGGTCATTAAATTGCCCTATCACCATCTTTTAATCATAAAACTTGTTTTGGGCAGTCATTGAAGGAAAATAACTAGAAACCCTAAAACTTGTTGTAGCCATATCTGGATGGATTGTATGATGGTTGGTGTAGATATAGCATGAGAATTGTGGTTTGTGGTATGCACTGTTCATAAAACTTAAGGACTTAATCTTGTGATAACCTTCTAATATAAAAAATACATCCATAAGTCTATAATGAGTACGACCTGGCTAAATAATTTTTATCCACCAATGCGGGTTGCACCATTGGAGTGACCCACAAGTATTGTCACTGGTTTTAAGTCGTCGTACACACAGATCGTGTCACTGGTGTAAGCCTCCGTCTGGTGCAAGAGAGGGTCTGGGTGTAGTGGACGTAGCCCCACTCAGATGAAACCTTAGTGTGTGTAATCTACATTAGGTGATGCATTATAAAAACCTTGTAGTGATCTTCTTGATTTACATGTCCAAGAAAATACGTGAAACATAACAAGTTAATTATCTTTTGTGAGTAAAGTGTAAAGTCTCTTTAGAGTATAAACTGTTCGAACAGCCGTGCTCACAGTCAAGGTTGGGCATGAGAACTTACTCGAGTTAGTTTCTATTACAAAAACCTTTGTGAGTGGGATGAAAATTCGTTGAGTGGATGTAACCCTAAATTTGGTATTCCCTTGGTAGATGTAACCCAGTGTTGATAATTGGGTGTATGTAACCATAGTAATAAAAAAAAGCATATGATGGATGGAATCTGCACCGTTATAAATATTGTACATTTTTACTCTTTTTAATAAAATATGATTTGGTTAAAATGCTAAGTCATATGATTTTTTAATAATTGTAGTTTTCAAAATATTGTATTTAGCAAATAAAAGAACCCGAGCGTACTTTTGTTGAACCTTGCATGTATAAATATTACGTTCTATGTATTGATTCACGGAGCACTATTGCTTATGCTCACTTTCGCTCACAAAATCTTTCAAAACCTGTAGACCAAGGACACTACGCGTACTATGACGTCACATGAGCTGATGGTGAAGAAGATGGCGGAGATTATGCTAGTCTCTATTAGTCTAGGTCTCACTTTAGTATTGCTGATTAAGTTGGTGTTTGCGTGCATCAATATTATCTAAGTCTTTGGTTAATATTGGCGGCACACAACTTACCCTAGTCGTTTGCTTGTGCGAGATGTGCACTCCCTTTTGCTTTTGCTTCTACTTTATGTAATATATCCTTTTAGTCTGATCAGGCCTATTGTAAACTTGACCTGATGTGGTTTATTTAAATTCTGATGATGTAATATAAATAAATGTATGGTATAATTTATATCATATATGAAAAGATTCAATTATGTAGTCTGAATCCGACGTAAACAATGGCTTGCCATGACTCGAAGATGAGTTACCATGAATTAAGGGGCCGGCCTGAATCTGATCTTCCTTGGCGCAATGACCCAAAAGGCTCTCTTGCTTTCACTGCTTGAGATAGAAAAGCACATGCCGCTTGCCATCTTCTTGTCCAAAGTGCCCAGCGCAAGCCAAGTGTCCAGGTTCTCTGAACCACTACCAGACTAGCATGTTACATGGAGCAGCAAGTGGAACCGAGTTAGCCAGTGATTGTCAATGGCAACTTGCCAAGCGTGCTCCCTCCTGGTCAGGCAGGTGCTGTATCTGAGGATCATTTCATACGTATATTCTGGGCAGATTTCACGAGCAAGTTTCGTCTTAAACGCCTGAGGGCTAATGCATGCGGTGTAAGCTCGGCGTTTAAGCAAGAGATTCCAAGTCCTTGTCTTGGTCGTGCCCCTGTCTACTTGTCTATGTTCAGTGTTCGGAATTTCAGATAACTTTGGTAGCTGTTGTGGACGATCTACTAGAGATCTCGTGTTCTCATCTTTGCATCCTTGCTGATTAAAACTTTTGGTTATGATCGGATTTCCTTTGGGGGGGTGGAATGGAGTTTGGTTTAGTCTTATCAGTAAGCTTTTGTGGAGTAACAATCACTGGGTTCTAGAGATTGTTCCGACTGTAGTAGGGGATAAGATCATACAATTTCCTGGAGGGAAAGTGCATAATCCAATTCTGTCTTTCCTCTACCTTTTACTTTTTAGTAGTCTAAAAAGAAACAAGTATATCAGAAATTGCATATTATGATGATCGAGATCACCTTCTGGGTTTCGGCTGTCTACATGTGCACAAGCGAGACTCGAACATTTAAGCTGGAGCGATAGATAATGGAAGAAAAACAATAGGTTCAAGGATTCCATTCATGTGGAACTATACGTGTTATGTACGTAGCTGGGCACTCTTTCGTAAGCTTTGTGTGTGCGGATGCGAGATTTGATCGTGTTTTTAAGAGACATTCTGTTTCTGATGTTTCAAGGTGAGACACGTGAAATCTAAATTCTAAACTCCCAAGGAGGACGACGTCTCGCTAAAAGGCTCTTAGAAACGGCGGGCATACAATGTGACGGTGAATTCCGCTCCTGTCATGCAGGTTACGAAACGGATACGTGCAGCTCGTGCCGTTGGATTGGACCTAAACCTAATGTTGAGCCAGTTGATTGGTGCCTTAAGTCGTTACTGTACTGCGAGCAAAGCGGGCTGGCTTCCACACTTAGGGATCCAATGCATAACACGGAGCAGAAAATATCGGACCCGGCTAGCGAGATTACATGGCGCTTTATTGTTGGGCTTTCAGGCTAGGCCTGCTAGCTAGGATCCAGTGGGAATTTGAGCCCATTCTTGCACTTATCGGGAATTCGAGCCCATTCTCTCTCTCTCTCTCTCCGAATCAAACACCAACCAATTCGCATTCCTTTTACCGTTAGGTAGCCAAGAGGAGCAGCACCAAAACCAAATCTGGCCGCCTCAGCTCGACGACGACGATCCACATGCCGGCGAGCCCCACCGTTGAGGCACGGCCAAAACCAGGTCACACGACGGTGCGCCCTCCTGCCTCGTACACGCATCGCTCTTTTGGCATGGCACCGCACACCACCGCGGCCAAGTACTAACTCGTACTCCACCCGGCTAGCTAGAAAGTAAGAGCAGTCACATGTAGCCCGCGCGCGCGGCGGCGGCGGCGCGTTGGCCCATGGAATGACACGGCACGGTACGGCCGGCGCGCGACGCATCAACCACCGCAGTCACCTTCAACACTTTCACGCGTCCCGGCCGGCGCTGCTCGGCTGCGCGCGCATTTGGTAAGCTGCAGCTCGGACGTTCCCATCACTCGCCACCGAACGGGACGCTTTTGCGGGGCATATATGCGACAGAGCTAGAAAATTCTATGTTAGGTGTACATCGTTAATGTTTAATGATAGAGTAAAACAACAGCTATTAAATGATTATCGGCTGATCGGATGTTAGTATCGAGTAAACCATACATAATCAAACAATATTGATGCAACCTATTTATGTCATATGTATCTTCAAATTTCTGTAAGTAAAATGTCTCGTGTAAGATACTCAATAGTCAATACTAATTTTGAATCATTGTATCTATCGTGATGGTCGCAACGTTACAAGTAGATAAAAAAAAATCAGACACTTGATTTTTGACTTAGAAGCAGGGGCGGATGCACAGTAGGTGCATGGGGGTACAGCTGTACCCCCAAAATTTCTGGAAAAATACCAAGTATATATACCCTTTAATACCTTGTATATGTATAATACATTGTTAAATACAATTGCTAGTCTGCTCAGCCCATACAACAGCACCCGCACTCTACCTTCGTTCCTTTCTAGGCCCAACAACAGCCCAATTCTAAAATCTAAACTGCACGTACATGTATAGGAAATTTGCCGAAGACGAAACGACGAGAAATCGATCCCCTCAGCTTCCTTCCTCAGCCCCGTCGAAACTCGGAAACCCTCGTGACCTCGTCGCCGTACTGTCATACTGACGGCCGGGGCGCTCCTACTTCCTACGATCTCTGCGCCGATGATCCCTCCGGCCCTCCTAGTTCCTACGCCACTTTGCTGGTTGTAGGTGCAAGCGGCAAGCCAGGAACTAACAAGTTGCAGAGGGTAAAATTCAGTCTTGTTCTGTTCCAATCAATCATATCAGTTCAATAATCAATAGTTCTAGTTTGAGGAATATTAGTTCTAGTTTGGCCAATTATTTTCTTAGAAAATATTCATCCCTAGAGTACTCAGTAATTAGTATGTATTTAATTTTATAATTGCAGAACATCAAGCAGCATGAAGAGGAATAATGATCTTGCATCTCTATGGAATGCTCATGCTCAGAAACAGAAAGCACAAAAGGTATCTTCGTCCACTCCAAATCAACTCAATGAAGCTTTAGTTTCTATCATACTATAATTTATAAGATTTAGTTGGAAACTTGTAATGGAAACATGTAACTTGTTCCATACTTCCATCTATATATAATCGCAACTATTTTATCATCATTTAGTGATCGAATTATGTCAATATCAATGTCGATGAACTATATCATTTTGATCCGTACCCCCATGATTGAAATCCTAGATCCGCCACTGCTTAGAAGTACATCCACAGAGTATCACATAAGTAGAAAAAAGTGCTAGAGTTTACAAGATCTAAATGGAGCGTATGGAACACAACTTGCATCTAATTTACTGTGTTATCAAATTGTATAGAAATCTAAATTCAAATGAAAAATATAGCTACTACGTACACAATTTCTGTAAAAAATTGGTGGCGCCAGGGAGCTAGCTCCGCCCCTGGGGCACATGCGCGAAAGGTGATTACAATAATGCGATCTAACGGAGGATCGGTGGTATGGACGGACGAACGTTAAATTGGATTATTGATTCGACGCGTGGTGGAAGTAACGCATGCGTGTGTACATGTACAGTTGTACAGACGTGAGGCAGCTCCGTACGTATATACGTGCTGCTGTGTGACCTGCAAGTTACAGCAGCAACGTGAGGAGCGCGAGGCAGCATGGGAGGAGCACCAGATGCAGACGGCGTCTTGAGCTTCGGTGCGCCGCCGGGCCGCCGTTCGCCGTCGCCGTCGCCGGTGTGGTCGTCGGCACGCCGTACCCTGCCGGCGTTTGAGATTTCGTTAGTACAAATATTTCGTTGCGTGAAAAAGGAAAACACGATTTGATCACACGGTTCGCTTGCTCTACTGCTTTCGTCGACTGCCGACATTCGGCTTGGGGTAAAACTGTAAAAGAGGTTGTTCGATCAAACAGTTTGATTGCTTGACTGTTTTAGCTACTGAACACATCGCTACAAATACACAAAAATTTGCACCGCTTGATATGTATTTTGTTCGTTAGAATACAGTATGCTCTACCCTTACAGTAATAATCGTTGAATTGTGCATGTTAGATGACAGTATAACAACTGAGGACGTGGTCACGAGGAGCCATGTATGTAGGTTCTAAACTTGTGCTAAATTCATGCGGATAGTTTCACAAATTGATGTTCCAAATGACATAGTAATTTTGATTCAGCATGTTTAAAGAATCTAATAGAACATTGCGTTAATCGGTTGTTCGATTCCATCAGGACGGTCACATTGCAGAGGAACGAAAAGGGTTAGTATTAAAAACGGAGCGTTTATTGCACGCCGCGGGGCATATGGCCGTACCTGACTCCGTGGGCACGGCGCTGCCCGGCGGCTCGGCGACGGGCGCTCCGAGCACGGCGCAGAGCCTGGGCGGCGGCGCGGCGACGCGGCAGATTGTGGGCAGCGCGAGCGCGCGCACGGCGTCGACGCGGACCCTGTAGGCGCCGTACCCACCCACGAGGCCGCACAGGCAGGCGGCCTCGCCGTCCAGGACGCCCGCGAGCGCGCCGCAGCAGCCCTTCTCCGGCCGCGTCAGCGCGCTCCCGGCCTCCACGTACGTCAGGCACGAGGTCAGGTTGAGCAGCGCCCGCGTGCAGTCCAGCGCCCCAGGGGCCGGGGCCGCCCAGGGTGCAGCCGATATCTGCGCCCGCACCGCCGCCCGCGGCTGCAGCGACGAGACCACGAGGAACGCGAGGACGACGGCCACGGGTGGCGGCATCATAGCCATGGCGTCGGTTCTTGATCTCTGTGCTGTGCTCTCTTAGACATGTGGAGATGGGGAGCGCAGTGCGTGTTCGTGTTCGTGTGCGTAGGCACTAGGCTGGGTGATGTATTGATGGGATGCGTAGTTAGTAGCTTGTGGGCAACGCTAGTTCGGTTGCGACAAATGGGGCCCGGCCATGGCCATGGCCTCCTTGGGTCTCGTCCAGTCGCCCCTCGTCTCCTGCCAAGTAAAAACTCTCAAGAGACCAGTCACCGTGCTATCATTACCATGTGTGCAAGGGGTGTTTATATTAGCTATGTCTGATAATTTTTAGTTACGGATGATATGTTTTAATAAAAAAATTAATGGTAGTGACTAAAAGCAATGGTTTTAGAAGGACACGAGCGGTGGTGCAAATCAGGGAGATACGTGTGCGAGATGGGAGTAAGAGAAATAGGTCGTGTGATGCTCTCGTGACACTATGCCTTATTTCTGAAACGAGACACAAGCGAGAGAAGTGAAAAAACTGCTTCAAAAAAATAGATATTTCTATTATCTTTTGGCTTCTTCAAACAAAAGCCAGTAAGCAATACAAATGCTCCTTCTAAGTTTTGTCTTTCTGTGGAAATGGCAAATGGTTGCAAGCAACGTACCAATGTATAACTGCAAACTAGCATCGTGGTGGCTTTTCGAAGGGTCCCATTGCACGACACAGCAAATACAACCTGGCCCTAATGGAACCATGAACGCCGTCGCCGGCTCACCAAGTGTAAGGTCCAGCAGCCACCACATTCGCTGTCACTCCCGACCATAGCTTGTTGCGGCATTGAGAGAACACGGGCAGGTGCACCGCGCACGGGTGGGGGCTGAACGATCTGCTAAGGGACACGAATGAAAATGGCACTTTGTCGTGGCGCATAAGTTCGTTTCTGATCGCAACAAGAAAAAGAAAACGGAAAGATGTTCTGATTGCAGCAGGTTGGGGTCCTGTCCTGATGGACAACACATTGAATAGCTTATAGATCCGTTGTGTGGCAGCAATAGTTTCCGATGTGTTTTCACTGTTATGCAATCATAGTTTCTTGGAGGGTTATTTGGATTCCAATATGAGTATCTAACTAGTATTGTCGTCTCAAAAGGGAAAAAAAAGAGAAGTATTTCTATCATGTGTTCCTTTCCCTGGTGGTTTCTTCTTAGGCAGACAAGATGCAAGCGCAGTCCTGCAAGTTTTGATCGACGGTAATTGACCTACATGGATAGATTCTTTTCAGCATTACCCCATCTTTCTTCCACAATTTCTCCGGTGTCCATTGACAGATAATGGCCCATTTGGAACAAGGATTTTTTTTTTGTCATAGTTCCAAAAATGTTGCGCTGTTTAATTTATGAATTGTCACTCTGTTTCCTATGAAATCAGAATGTTCAAACGTCTGGAAGTTGGTTCAAAAGGTTTAGTGGCCAGCCTGGTATCACGCTGCAATGCTACAATGCAGAGCATCCTATCATCTCACACATTCCTTCCTTTTTTTTTACTGTTTTTTTGGCCCTGCACAAAAGAGTTTTTTTAGTGGTTTATGGCTGAAAAGCACTGTAGCTGTCTGAAAAAACACTGTAGCTGACGGATGTTTATTTAGCATAATTAAATTTAAAAATTTTAAAAATAGAAAAAACATGTTAGCCCATCACGTATAATACAAACAAATACGAGAAAAAAGAACTAGCAAAAAAGCTCAAAAAAACTAAAAGTATAGAAAAGACAAAATTTATAAATAATGCAAAATAAATCAGAAGCCAACCAAACGAGCGGGGACCTGGTGCTGCAAAAGCTTGTGCCTTTATGATGTGTATTCCTTGCCACAGACCAGTTCTGTTTTTTGGCGTGATTTTGGGACTGTAGTAGGTAATACTGTAGAGTAACATCATTGATAATTTCTTTATATTGCAGAAAATATTCACAATGGATGTGATCTAAACGTTAGGAGCACATTGCATAATTATTTTCAATAGGTTGATGTGCACAACCAAGCTATTGTTGCATCGCATTGTTTGCTTTATTACTATTGCTATGTGATATTGGTCCTGGGATACCGTACGTAATTTTGTGGCATCGCATTGTTCAGTCATTGCTTTTCTCAAATTCAACTTGCGAATTGATGTTCACAGAGCTGGCTGAATACCTTCTTTACGAGACAGCTAAATTAGTACAATGATACGCATATCATTGTCCTATGCATACATCTAAAAAAATACAGGCTGTGAGATTAAAGACGTGATCTACCTATGGCATACAGTGAGGCAATGACCTGCCATGCTACGGACTAGTACAAATGCAAACGGGCCAGTGACAGATGGTCTTTCCCCTCGTGAAGCTATCCACATTAGAAGCAAACTTTGTTAATTCCTCGTATGAGCTAAACAGATAAAATAGCACATAACCTTCTGAGGCCACAGGAACCGGAAACAGCCAAAGTTGGTCAGGTACTGAAAGAACATAAATAGGTGCAATTAACTTGATGAGATAAACATGGTACAATCCTATGTGGCTAACCATTTATGAACATACAAACATAGGCACGTGAGAACAGCAAAGATGACAGGAACTTTGAATGTTTCTTCAGCAGCTCGTGCAAGATGGTCATTACACAAAGCCTAGTGCTGGAAACCTGGGGGTAAAAATTGCCAGCAGCCGATACAACATTATTACAACGTCGTTCAGCTTGCTCCATCCAAGATGAACAAAAAATCATGGACCACCAAATGCCCATATTATCTCAAGCAGATGAAATGCGACATCCGCCATTACACCGGAAAAGAAACTCTGTAAAGTACCAATAGACTTTTCCTATACTGTCCCAACGCCCAAGGGCAAGAACCTGTTCACTCGAAACCGAGACCATATGGTAAACATCCACGTACAACCAACTGCAGAAGCATCCGTTATCCTCTCTCAGCAATTGCTGTGAAGACATTTACTCTCCTACGGTCATTCCAAACCCAAACTTGTAGTTCTTCTTTGAATGGTCAATCTGCACCACAAAACATAAGTTCCAAAAAAGTACTAATACAAAAATTCAAGGCTTTCATTTCTTGTTAATTAACAAAACAAATGCAATGGCAAAAGGAGAACATGTCTATTGGAGCTCTCGTACAATACATACCTCCGCAGAAAGAAGAAAGTTGACACCCATGTTCAATCTCTCTTCCAAGTATGCAGCGACAACACCGTTTGAGTCAATTTTGCCCCTTAGACGGCACTGCAACAGAATTCATTAACAAATTAAAAGCTACCAAAAGGAAATTTCTGAAAACAAGGCACTACATGGGTATAAACTCTTCATGCATATCCATTGGCACAAGCAAGCCCATGCAGAGATACAAAATGTCAGTGTCATAAGATACTGACCTGCCTAAGCATGTAGTCATAACCAAAGCTGGAAGTCACGTCTTTTGACATGTGGTTATACATGAAGTCAGACGCAAGGGAAACCTGCAGATAGATATACTTAGAATTTATAATCATGTTAACATAGCATGTGAAGTTCTGTTGACTATTGAGTCCAACCTTCTCGGAAACTTTCTGGACATAACTTAAGGCAACTATACCAGTGCTAGCGACCTGTAGCGTACCCACCTGCAATGATCATCAAAAGGAAAAAGTGCTCAGAGGCTTAAAAACTTCAGCATGTCATGTAAAACTGTAAAAGTTCAACCTATACCATCCAAAACAAAAAGAACCGCACTAGCTCCTTACCATTTTATCCGTGTTATAACGAGAAGCAAAACCAATTCCAGACTTCCTCTGGTGACCAAGCCAGAATATTTCAGTTCCCATTGATAAATTCGGCGTAACACTCTGAAACACAAAAAGGTTATGTTTCACTGTCAAGACAAGAGTGAATAAAGAACAATTTAACTTCACAACCATACTTGTGCGGTTGTGCCAGCCTGGCAATTCAATGTACAATAAAAACTGCAAAATATTTTAGTTGGCATGAACATGTACTTGCCACTTCATTACAAAGTTTACTCATATGTGAAGCAAAGTTATTTAATATACAAATATGCTTGCCATTTAGCAATGTATATAATTAGAGTCCCAAGAACGATATGTTGAGACCAAGGATTCAAAAAAACCGGAAACGGGAAAAAATATCGAACCCCTCTGGTACCGGTTACCGGTTTTAAACCGCCAAATTTCATCAAACAAAATTTGTACTCAAATTTTGTATTTGGCCGGTTACCGCGTGAAATTACTGTTCATCAATTTAAATTCAAATTTTAAGTTTAGAACTTTTTCATACCAGTCAGGGCCGGTACAATCAGTTACCGCCAGTTTTTATTCTTTGGTTGAGACCACTGAAAATTGTGAACAGCACTGATATAGCTGTATATTTGCAATACAAAATGATCAAATGCATAAATTTTACTATGGCCAAGTTATTTCTAAATTGACATCAAACTTAACACCTCAATCTTATTAAGCCTGTGATCCAAAAAGTATAGTTTGTTTCTAGTCAAAATATAAAGCCAGCGCAAGGTTCAAACGAACAAATACAGCAAAATAAGCTGGTGCCTAAGCATAACCACAACACATGTTTAGGGAATAAATATAAAAGAAGCTCAAATAGACAGCAAAGAGCAAAACAAAGTGAGTACTAACACATGAACTGAAGTTGAACAGAATGGGCAGAATTTAAACAATCAATATTCGACAACTAAATACAATTTTAATATGATCATTTTCCTTATTCGTCTCCCTATTCCCTAAGGTGCTCACGTACAGTGTGATGCTATTAAAGTAAACCAAACTGCACCATAAAGATATTTACCTGAATATAATTTGCCCCATAGAACGCATTGTTTCCAATTTGAAATTGTGTTCGATAGTCTGTGCCCTATAAAAACATGCGAATTGTTAAGAGAACTAAATATCTGATGGAAGCAAGCAATAAAGAAAAGAGTAGTTTGCCGATTAAGCATGCTAATAAGTATTGCTTATAGAAGCATTGTCAGAAATACTGACCTTGTAGTCAAAGTTGAACATCCCTTGGGAGTAATGCGGCTCATGGGTAAGCTGGGAAATTGGCGACCATCAGCAAAATAACCAAAAAAAGATCATCAAACAAAAGAGGACCACAGCATCAAATTCAACTACCTGTGCATTTATTTTCAGCGTAAGATTATCTGTCAGATCACATTTCACACGAGCATTCAGCCTTCCATCAGTCATCACCCTTCCAATGAGCATTAACTATAGAAAATTTCGTAAACAATTACAAATCAAGTTCATACATACACCATTCTGCAAAATTGTGATGCCATAATATCAAACATCATGAAAACAAACCTTTGGATCTAAAAAATTGGCACCAAATTCGTAATGTGCTGTTGGAACTTTTATTGTTTCAGATGACTGAGATGGAACTTCTAAGGAACCCATAAAAACACTGTCGAAGTTGTCAGAATACATGATACATAAGAAAGACAAAAACATATTCACCAACATTATGCATTTGCCTTACCTGTGACTAAGTGAGAACTTCTGATTTAACCCTTTTGTGAAGTCAAACCTCAATCCTTCGAAAAGTTCAGGCTTCAAAGACACTGCAAATGGAGCATGTCAGTAGACTTCATGGAAGAAAGGCTCAAGAGACAAATTGCACATGCACAGTAGCAGGTACATACCAAAAGAACAAAGCACCAAAAGAACAAAGCAAGCAATTACATTTCCTTACAGGTTTAATATTGCATACTTAGTCACATAAAAAATATTCAAGGAAATATGAAGACCTTGATAAAGACAACGTTAACCAAAAGGGTCACACCGAAAGCAGTGTTGAAGTAAAGGTGTGATTGAGGATGGGGAAAGGTAACTTATGGGATGGAATTGTGTTTGCAGCTGCTCTTGTGGATTATTAAGGTATACTAAGCAATGTCAAACCTTGGAAGGCAGCACTGCATGCGTGTTCGGCCACAATAGCAGATTACCCACTGCGGATAGAAGATTTTTCATTATGTATGTTTGAATCTACGGTAAATCTATCACGTGTCTAGGCACGCAAGAGTCTTAGCACGCGTCACTTTTCAGCCATCTGATTGAACGACGGACAAAGAACGGGGACATTTTGTAATGTGCGCCTACCACTGCCGTACCCATCCTCAACTTACCCCACTTCCACCCTGTCCCCCCCCCCCTCCCCGGTCTCCTAGATCTCGCTCTCCCCAAATCCCACCGTGTCTTCCCCATCAATGAGCCCCAACAGCATCGCACTAGGCGAGCGAAATGGTGCTTCCCTTACCGTGCGTAGCATTAAAGCAAGCGCGAGAAGGCCCTTCCATGGGATGTGTGCGGCGAAGGGCGCACTTTAGTGTCCCCCGAGACGACACTCAGCGATGAGCCAAGCATGAGCACGTGTGGAGCGGCCCAAGGCGACAAGGGTGGGACCTATGCAGGACAGATCTGGCGGCGACAATGGATAGGTGCTCTCTCCATCTGGTGCAGATCAAGCGGCAGCATGACAGCTTCGATTTCAGCTCACGGTGAAGAGGCCATGGTGATGTTGAGCACTATTGCACTTGAGCCAGCGCTGGCTAGCAAGGCTAGGCCTGAGGCGAGGTGGTGCCACATGGCATGGCTTGAAGGAAGGCATCATAGGCCAGCATGGTTGCATCGCTCTCGACGGTGCACAACAGCATGGCATGACCTGGAGGATAGGAGTTGCTACCCTTCAGTGTCTTCTCATGGAGAATCAATTCTGAGCAGCCACAGTAGAGCGCAACGATGACTTGGGCATGACCAGGACACGATGATGTTGTTGAGGTAGCATGTGGCCCACCAGCGAGATCGCCGAGGTGGGCACAAGCCAACGCAGCATGAGGCGGCAAGGGCGTGCACATGCCTGTAGTCAACGCTCCAAGACCAGGCTCGGCAGCTGGTCGTTGGTGGGGAATTGGCTCCGCGAAGGCAGCCATCGTCAGGATGACGTTTGCATCGTGCCATCGGAGTACACCGTTGGACAAGGTAGCGGGATGGTAATGGCCTCGCTGAGGGTAGAGCCAACAATGCATGCTCCTGTCGATCTGGGACCCCAACTAAGCCTAAGCCATCAGGCTTGTAGACCGCATGTAGAGCGAGTGCATCACCATCCGAGGTGAAACACTTTGCCCAAACTAATTATATATGTTGTTCTTTGTTCTGCAGATTAACTTTTGGGTGTTGGTGGTGGATTGTTTAGATTAGCTAATGCTACTACTATTAGGAATCAGTCAATTTTTTCACTCGGACGTCATGGCTAACTTTCATCTCTTCGATGTGTTTATACTACCTCTGTTTCACCATATTTGTCCATGGCCTCAAGAGTATTGGTTTCAATATATTTGTCCATTGATAGAATATAGAGTATAGTTATGGCAAATTTTCACTCTTTGCCCCTATTTAAATGTTTTGGAAGAGGTTTAGCGGTTGTGGTATGACAAGTAATAGGGGTTTGTATGGTCATTTCTCATTAACTATCTCTTAGATTTAGTGCTTCCTTGGTCCGTGCGCATAGTGGGATGTGGACAAATATTGTGAAATGGGGGGAGTATGAAGCACATTGATGACTGTCCAGCATTGCAATCAAATGAGAAGTTATAATTTTGTACGATAAGATAATTTTTCTGCGTACCTGAGTTAACTTTCTTACTTAAGACGATAACTTAAAGGCGAATATGAAGATCAGAAGATGACTTGATTAAGCGAGAACACCAAGTTGTGTTTTTTCTGGAGAAATTGGTAAAAAAAAATTGTGCATATGTGTGTTGCAGGTTTTTATTTGTGTGCGCAGCTACATATAGCTGATCAGCTATACCTTCAGTTAAAACTGCAGAGGAAACTTATAGAACTTTTGGTGGTAATTTAAATGCAGATGGTAACCTAGGATGCAACTGATGTTATTTTTTGAACTCACAAACTGATGGTTATTTTGAACATAGGTTGGTAATTTGGTAAAACCACATACAATAACGTAGGGTGCAATTGAGGGTGATTTTGAACATAATAAATTTGTAGAATTAGAGTGGGAAGTTCTTGCAGTTCTAGGTGGTAGTGTAACAAATGGTAATATTTCTATACTGCATCAATGTGCATCACCTGGTGAGGAAAATGAGTAATTGTTATGATTAACTAATAAGTTAGTTTATATTCGGCACATAAGTGAAATAGTTAGCTTGAAGTTAGAATGTGATCATGAGGTGGTAACTTGTGGAAGGCAAATACTAGATTTTAGAAATCGTACGCACTTGATAACTTACTAAGCACAATGAGGTAACAATGTGATCATCAGGTGGTAATTTCCTGAAGGCACATACTAGATTTTAAAAATAGTATGCACTTGACAGCTTACCAAGCACAATGGGGTAACAATCTGATCGTGAGGTGGTAACGTTTGGAAGGCACATGCTAGTTTATAGAAATCGTATGCACTTGATAACTTACCAAGCATAATATGGTTACAATCTGATCATGAGGTGGTAAAAGGCCAACTTGTTTTCATTATAGGATGGAACAAGTACTTGTAGGGTCTAAATTAGGGTGGTAACTTGGTAAAATACAAGGTGGTAACCTAAAGTGCCTCTCATGGTAAATCAAAACAGCTAAGAAGAAATTTTTGTAGAAAGATGAACAACCAGTATGCGAGTAGGGAAATTTTAAGCAAATTAGCCATTATATAAGGAACAATCATTCTTTTGATGTACATAATTGCTCGTCAGCATAGCAGTTCTGACTGTCTTTGTGTTTTCTCAAGCAAAACATGGCAGATAAATTATTTCCAGTCTTGGCTCAAGAAGGAAGTTCTAGCATTCTGCTTGGTAAAAAATCTGACAAAGGATGGTTACTGAATAGAAACTGTCAGTAAGCTCAATGGAAACTGAATACCAATCATCTTCTGGTTGCAGCTCTGAGCTCTGAAGTGTGGTTTGTGATGTAATTGCGTGGAGAAAGGAACCTTTTTAAGTTTTTATTGTTCTGGATGATAGTTTTTGTCGATGTAAGCTGGTATCATTTTTGATCTGCAACTTGTCATGGACATGATCGATATGTGTTTTCATAGGCAAACTGTACATATGAAGAACCTAAGGTTGTAGGTAAAAACATGGAGATGTACAGATATAGGGGGTGTTTGGTTGCCAGCCACAGTTTACCACGCCTAAGGTTAGGCAAGTTTGATCAACTTTAGGAGCTGTTTGGTTGCAGCCACAGTTGTGGCAAGATTCCCTTCCAGCAAACTAGGTCCCACGCGTCAATGACTCAAAAAAGTGTGGCAAGATTCTCTTGGGCTTGCTAAGGTGTGGTAAAGAATTTGAGCACCTCAACTTAGACAAGTGTGGCAATTTTTGTTGGCAAAGTGTGGCTAGCAACCAAACAGCCCCATAGTTGCTGATTACTTGGGTGTGTCCTTTTCTCTTTTTTGGATCTTATCCTTGACCTTGCCTGTTTGATTTCGCTCTTGCCCTTTTCTTTTGAACTGAGATGGTTAAGTTGGCAATTTTAGGGGAAAATTTTGATGTTCTTGTTTGCTAGAGCCAAATTTGTTAGCCCCCCAATCCTTCAGATCAAAATCGCCGGTGGCATTTACTAGTTACACGGTAGCTTTGAGGGGAGGTGGAGGCAGGCTGCAGCCAGAGAGGAACCTCTGCAAGCAGGTGGGGGTGATTAGTGTAAAATCAGAGACACGATTAAGCCACGCGGCCGTGCCAATAAAAAGGAAATGTGTGGGGTGGGGTGCGCACTAAGACTAGCACGCACCCAATTGCGCTGTAGTCGCTTCCTGGAATCTAAGTAGTTCAAAAGAGATCTCTAGGCACTCATGATAGTGCAAGAACTCATGGGTAAGAAATAAATCTCAGGGCAGCGGTAAGAAATAACTCTCAGGGCAGTTGGGGCATGGGCGTAACGTATATAGGTCCTTTCCCCTAAATTATGCTACCTATGTTCAGTTACCTAATCCTAATATCCTCTTTTCTCATTCAGTGTGCCAGAAAAGCTCAGTAAACTTTATTGAATACAATCGTTTGAGCCACAGAACTTGGGCTGTTGGGCAGCAACGCAACACTGGATAAGAATGCATTAGGTCATTTGGGAAATCAGGAATGACTCAACATAAAAATATAAAGTATAAGTTAATCACCATAAGAGCCCTTCCTTAAGCCTAAATCACAAATGTTAACATGACCAGGTTGCTCCACTCAGGATCCTTTTGGGACAGCAGTGGGGTACTTGGGGGTGAGTTATGGAGAATATTGCAATATGTAACAAGAAATTACTGTTACATGAATAGTTAGCACCTAGGTGCCCTCCTAGGAAAAGTTTGCACAAATGTCACATGGATAAATCTTGGCCACTCGCTAGATTTAAAATGTGTGCAAAGGTTTTTTTAGGAGTGCATTGAGGCACTTTTTGAATAGTAAACGAATGCCAAATCCAAAATGGCTAGTGGAGTTTGTGGAACGCACCAGCAATACCAATCAGTGTCTCAGGATCTCAGCAGCATACAGAATGAATGGTGAGACTTAATGCCTCCAGAAAAAAAAACCATCTAAAGCGGTAGCCAACGCACGACATAGTGAGCATTCTATTCATAATATCCTTTTTCAAAAACGAACGAGCATTCTATTCATCAAATCCACACCATATATGAATCACCAAACCATTCCTAGGAAGCTAGGACTCACACATCAAAGCATCGCAACAACAACAATTAACGAAGCGCTGAAGCACTACACATTTCAGATCCAACAACAAACTATCAAATATATAAAGCAACAACCTAACAATTGACCCACGTCAAGCAACCGAATCGCGACCGAGCAACCGACTATACCACGAATTCATCACGAACCACGCACGCACGCCAGGTAGCGATTCGCCAATGCTGCAGCAAATCACACGCAGGAGCAGTCAAAACGTTAAAACTGGAGGGGGCAAGGGGACGAACTGAGGGCCTCGCGCTGGATCTCCTCGAAGGGCACGGGGCAGGGAAGGTTGAGGTAGTCCTTCACCTCCTCCTTCTCCTCCCCGTCCGGCTTCGGCGGGAGGATCCCGGCGAGCCCGGGCCCATACGGCGGCGCGGCCACGTGGGGCTGCGCTGGAGGAGGCGGCGGCGCTGCAGCGGAGGCGACGGATCCCATGGCGGCGAAACCCTAAGGCTAGGGTTCTGGGTGGGCTCGTCTCCCACCTCGCGACGCGGAGGCGGCGGAATTTTTGCACCAAACCCCCTTTCTTTTTCCTCTCTAAGCTCAGTTCAGCCTCTTGCTCGCTTCTGCGGCTGCGGCGCGCTGCGTTGCTGCTGGGTTTTGGGAGGGTTTCTTTTCTCCCCCTGCTGTTTGCTTGACATGGTTTTGGGCTCCAGCGTCAGTGAGACTTGGGAGTATCGTATTGGTTTTTTATGATAGTTTTTAGCGGAAAATAAATAGTAATAGCTGAAAGAAATAATTTTTAGAAGAAAAAAAATGGGCAGTAGAAAAAGTGATAGAGATATGTGTGAGTGACGGGTGCAAAAGGAGTGGTGTACGTGATACACCCGTAACCCCTGCCTTATCCCCAAAATGAGGCAGTAGCGAGAGGAATGGAGATGTCATTTTAAGAAGCCAGATGCGTTTGGTTTTTCTAAGCAAAAGCCATAAACAGAAACTAATACAAATAAGTTCTAAGGTTTGTCAAAGATGGTTTATGCTAGTAGTATATTTTTACAAGTAAAATGTATGGAGGGTCATTTAACTTGTGTAGGTGTGTCATCTAGGTCACAAACTTTTAAAATGCACATCTAAATCACTGATGTAATATAAGTAGGTCATTAGTCTATCTTAGCTGTGCACGTTGGCATAATTCATACTATGCCATGACATGTAGGATTCAAAACAATTGACAGAACATTTACAAAAAAAATACATGTGTATTTTTTTTGTTTAGCCCTATCCATGTGCCTTTACCCAAACCAGACTTCATTCTATGCCTTCTTATTACTTTTTTTCCAACTCCCAAACAACCCGTGCGAGGATATCATGGTTCATGCATCATAACTTCATTAGCTTGAGCGCAATGAGTCCTGTGAGGACGAAGCCATACTATGTCGCTGCTGCAGGATGCAGATGGAAGAAGAGGATAAGACCTCGAGTGACTAGTGCGAACGGTTTAAGTTTGGTTCGACTAGACCAGGATTAGGGCAAAGGAATAGGGTTAAAAGAAAAGGTATAATATTCGCGCGGGGGGTGTCAATTTCAAATCATTGAATCTTATATGTCACGTGTACGAAATATACCAACGTGGGTAGTTAGGATAGACTACCCACTTATATCACATCAGTGATCTAGATATGTGTTTTTAAAATACAATGATCTGGATAACATGTCCAAACAAGTTTGGTGACCCTCCATACATTTTACTCTTTTTTATCTAGACATTACAAGCTTTATAAAAAGCTTAGAGCAAGCATGCATTATTTATGTTGTTTAGAGTGGTGAATAAACCTAACATGTATTAAGTTAAACTAAAAAATAATTTGAATTGGTATTAGAATGAACAAAGACATATTTGATACTTGTGATTTCAAAAACTTTTAGAGGTGCTAGTGTGCAACTTAACCTTAGCATTTCTCATGCTGGACCATCACTGAAACCAAGTCCTTTCAAACTTAGCAACCTAGGCCTGTATCCGGTTAATTACATGTCTCAAGCCAACTAGATTTTAGACCTCGGTCTCACAGCCATAAGCCAAAGTTTTGGCTACCTTGACTAGCCTAGATATTTTTTCGAGTAAATTGCATTACGTGTCATTGAACTTGTTTAGTTGGTTTAAATAGGCATGTAACTCCTAAACTACATATTTAACTTACTAAACTCATTTAAGTGGGTCACTCTAGATCATTAGCACACCAACCTAGGAGCGACCACGATATGGCCGGGATGCTCACTACAGCATATGCATTTTTTTTCAAAGAGTGAAACACCATCTGTAGTTTTATTAAACAGTTGGAAATTCTATTGGTCGATAGCTCTACATTGGTAATTACAGTTGGATTTGGTTAGTTGCTAAAGAGATGTATTGCCGATGGTTTTTAGCGACTACCGTTGGTAAATACAATAGGCAAGAGTTTCTACACCATCAGTAAAGATGAAAGTGGTCAGCATATGTTGGTAGAATTATCAGTAAAATCAACTAGAAAAGGTTGTTTAGATCAGTCGGCCATTTGTTTCTACCTATTAGAAAAGGTTGTAGATCTTGTAGTGCACAATTGTGCCATCGTGGCATGGGGTACACATCAATGCAAAAAAGTACATATTTAGTCGTAAAAAAGCACAAATCTAGTCGCCCTTTCCTTGTAGCTGCCTGCCATCCGCGCTCGATACCCTTATCACCATCATTGAATTTGCTCAATCTCAATTCCTTACGGCCAGTACCAGTCATCATCGTAGAATCTAGACAACAGCACATGCCACTGTCCTTATGATCATCTCAGTCACCACAACTCATAGGGGTTTCGAATTAATGAGAAAATTGTGAAAGGCCAAAAAACTAGTAGATTAGTTCAAATTACAATGTCTATGCATGTCATCATATGCACCCTGTGCCATGGTGGCACGAGTCAATATGACATTTCATTGGTCGTGGTTTGACCATGTACTAATGACCTAGAGTGTTACACTTAAACTAATTCAATGACCTCGATATGTAGTTTGGGAGTTTGGTGATCTAATTGAACAAGTTGAACCAAGTTCGGTGATCTACAGTGCAATTTACTCTTTTTTTTTTCCTGAAGCCCTCTTCGGCCTGAACTATGTTGAGGAATCATTGCCTGATCAATCACATCATCACATGCTAAACCCCCGCACTCAGGACTTTGGTTTAGGGATGAACTCCACAAGCGGCACAGACACAAATGTGCCGAGAAATTATTGTTTGAACAATCTTGGTTTGCCGACAGTGCTACCATCCATAAGAAAAATAATAGTGTTAGTGTGCCAAACTGTTAATAACAAATCCAGGAAATACAATTTGCTCTCACGTTGATAGAATGGCTTTAGACTTTTATCGTGTTACCACTAATGAGGAGTTAGCACGTAACTTATCCCAAACATGCATGCTGTGCGTCTCTAATACCAGAATTACACGACCACAACCCTCCTAGAGTTAGTATGTACTAAACACCAGGATGATGGCAAAAATCAAAATGTCGACTCCAGAGACCCAAGTACCCAACCGTAGACATGGATCAGAGTCTCGGACCAGGTCATAACTAGGAAGGCAAGCTAGCAAATAATGTTGTTCAAATACAAATTGACCACATTAAAAAAATCTATCGCGCACCTAGAGGACCACATTAAAAAAAAAGGAAAAATCTATCGTGCACCTAGTCACGCCTAGGTGCGGAGCCGTATAATGAGACAATAGACTAATGGATAATCAGTGGCGCACGAGACGGGGCTATATCTCATGCGCATGTAGCCTACAACTGCCACTCCCCTCACCAACTTTCCTCGCTCCCCATCTCCTTCGCTCCCTCTTTCACCTCAAAATCGATCCCACTCTCCGGATCCCAGCCTTCCACTACAGCTACTGGCCACAACTTCGCCATTGATGACCCCCGCAACGTCGTACGAGGCGAGCGAGGTGGCGCTGTCCATCGCATGCTACCTATGGAGAGAGAGCTCGAGTAACCTCCCCCAAGACGGCAGTTGACGATAAGCCAAGCATGAGCACAGGTAGAGTGTCAAGGGTGGGACTAGGGATGGCAATTGTGCTCGTTTACCCATATACCTGTGAGTAAATACCCTAATGGAGCTAGGCATGGGATATTTTCTTTATCCACGGGTATGGAAATGGGGGGAACACTCTACCCGTCAGGTAAACAGGCACGGGTATGGGTAAGCTCCACTCGTACCCGTCCCGCCCGTTTACCCATGATATAGATTGACAGGTGGCACAGCTATAGCAATATCTCTAATTGCTATTGATTGTTATGAACTTTTGCATATCTCTAATTGCTATTGATTGTTATAAACTTTTTTGATAGCTATTATATTTTCTAGCAACAACTACTGCTTATATGTACCTGTCATTAGTTCAACTCTCATATGGTAACTCTCAGTTCACGGGTAAATAGGTATGCCCATGGGCGACAGGTATGGACGAGGTTCTTCACCCGTCGTCTTTCACGGGTATACCTATGGGCGTAAATCAGGGTTGCGGGTACGGGTATGGGCGAGCACTACCTATACCCGTCGCGCCCGATTGCCATCCCTAGGTGGGACTCGATGGCGCCACAGGCGAGTTTACCCTAGAGCAGTAGTGAGGGGGTGTAGGTAGGCGAGTTCGCCCTAGAGCAGTAGTAAAGGGGTGTAGGCCCTCTGTGGCATAGATATGGGGGAAACGATGGATGGTGCAGGCCATGCGTAGCACACATTCGGCGGTGAAGATGGATGGGCGTGCGCTCCGTCTTGCGTAGATCCAATGGTGGCGCAATGGCTTCGAGTTTAGTGCATGGTGATGAGGTAGTGGCGCTCGAGCTAGCGTTGGTGGACATGCCCAAGCTCGAGGTGGGAGATGGCATCGTGCGGTAAGGCTAGAAGGGAGCCATCGTAGGGCAGATGTCATGCTATGCGGTGTCGCCCTCGACGATGCACAACGGCAAGGCTCGGCCAGGGAGGCACTATTCAACAGTGTCATGCAGAAAAGAGTTGATCTTAAGTGGCCACAATAGCTTGCAACAATGAACCAATCACAAGCAAGAGTAGATGCGAGATGTTGGGTAGCATGCGCCATAGCAGTGAGGTAGGCGTGAGCCAGAAAGGCCTCAGACAACAAGGGTGTGCACATGCCTATAGTCATCACTCTAGCGAAAAACTGGCACACTAAGAGAAGTGAAGCCTGCACAGCACCACAGCGGACTCATCGACTACATGGAGAGCGAGTGCATCGCCATTCGAGGTAACACACTATGACCAAATTGAAGTTTGTAAAGTGTGGTAACTCATAGCCTAGTCTTTTAGGATTGAGATTTCTACTTTGTTTTGGAGAAGGATTTCTATTCCACTTTGAAGGAGGGCTAGTGTGAACTACGAGGGGTGGTCATGGAGAATCCAAACAACAAAGCAAAGAAGCTACTCATCTAAAGATAGAGTTGTACGAGAATATTTATCCATTGGTGATGAATATTCGTATCGAGAAAATCATTCTCAACTTCAATGAGGCAGTTGCATACATATAGAAGATGAAGTCTTTGAAAAAACCATCGAAATCTTCATGCTAAGGTGATCAAACATTGGCTGAAGTAGGTGTTACTAACTTTTTTTGTCCCATATGCGTGACTTAACTGAAATTTAATTCTTCTGCACCTCTGATTTTCTAGTAATCTCTTGCTGGACAAAAGAGCTACAAGGCCGAAAGAGTAAGCTACTACAGCCTTCCCTCAAATTTTCTTGCGTATGGGACTTGACGGAAGAACAACAAAGAAAACAAGACAACATAAAAAGAGGTAAAAAAAGACTTAATTCTGTGCAACCAAATGAGATATGTAAGGCTTCTTGTATTTCAGACGCCAACATCTTTAGCAATTTCATCATGTAATGCTTTACTTGTACCGGCCTATAATTTTTCCATATGTAACGAGTTAAGTTTGCAAAGCTATGTACATCTTTTTATTTTAGGATGGTGATGTTCTTCATGAATGGATGACCCGCATTTTTGCCAAACTCGACAGCATGCCGGAATGGAAAATCGTGTAGGCTGGTCAGTGTTCTGGAAAGTTGTTCACGATGATTAGCAGGGAGATTAGCGGGGGAGGAGAAGGACGTGGGGGTGAAGCGAATCAAAGAAAGGAAAGTCGCACATGTACGACGCGTTAAGACTAGTTGCGTCTGAATTGACAAAAATACACAAAGAGTAAAATACACCATATGTACGATAACTTGTAAAGTGCATACAAATAGGTCACATAACTATAAATTTACTCGTTTATACCACTAATTTTGTTAAAGTGACACAACGAAATACAAAACGAGACATGATGGCACATTTGGCTATGATGTGGTGCTAGCTATGTTTTTAGCGTGGCTCAAGGTTGTGTATATTAGCCTTGGCATGGAAAAATTGCAAAGAGCCCTTTAGTTTTCACCCTCTCTATTAGTTAGGCTGAAATCATCCCTTGTTCTTACGAAGAAAGTGATGGGCACTTCAAGTGCACCGCCTAGAGGAGGGTCCAATGATCTGGCTGACATGCTTGGATGGCGGCACCAGTACTTCGACCATCAGGAACAGCCCCACCTACATACGGTGAGCTGTGGGACTTGGTGGGGAGACATGCGAGGTGGAGAGGCATGGAGGGTGGCGGTGGTAGAGGGGAGAGGGCACTAGGGGTGATGATGGTGGGGGAAGAGGATGTGAGTGGTGATAGTTGTGAGTGGAGAGGGCGTGAGGGGATAGCGGTGATGCAAGCACATGCCACGTGGACGACGATGGTGAGAGGAATCAATTGAGGGACAGTAAAGCTCCGTCGAAATTTTAGTAAAATCAATCGAGGGATTGATAACTCAACTACAAGTTCTTCTCACTACAACTTTTTAAGAAAAATTAGGTATTTCAATAATCCAGTAAACTCACATTACAATAGTTCAGAAGCACTGATGCAATGAACTCTGGAGCTACACCTAGACAAGATACATAGTTTTTGACAACACAACCAACTTTCACTAAAAACATTGACTAGAAGTGATATTGTTCTGCGAGCAATTATCCAAAAACGTGATCTTGTTTTGTTAGCAATTGTTACAAAACAACATGGGGCTTTAAGGGGGGCAATCGCAGGCATGAACCACACGATCCCGAGCAACCGACTTTCTTTTGTACCTTGTTACATCACTTGAACAAAATCAGTTATATAAACGAGCAAATTCACAGTTGTGCGACTTGTTTGCACTCACATTACAAGTTATTATCCCAAAAAGTGATCTTTTTTGTTAGCAACTATCAAGTTATTATCCCAAAAAGTGACCTTTTGTCAGCAATTGGTATAAAAACAACCGGGGGTTCTACAAGTGTGTGGGGGGGGGGGGGCAACCGCACGCATGAACCACATGATCCTGAGCACATCAGATCTTTTTTATACCTTGTTGCATCACTTAAAAAAAATCAGTGATATAAACGAGTAAATTTACAGTTATGTGACTTGCTTCCACTCTCCTGATAAGTTGTTATTTTACCCATATACAAACTGACTTCATTTGTGTCACTCTCTACCACTACACTCAGGTTGGGTCACCAATCCTTGGCCCAAAACTATTTGCCTTTTGCCTTTCATAGCATTGTTGTGTTGCCGTCCAAGGACAACCCAGCCAAGTAACTTGGCCCAAGTTACTCCTGCATCAAGGTGTAGCTATCAGTGGCGGACCCAGGATTTTTAGGATGGGGGTACGAAGTTAAGAATCTACAGAGTATATATATAAGATAGAGAATTTTGATACACATAATATATATATATATATATCTCATATAGTTAACCAAATAAACAATCACACATAAGCAATAAATGCAATTTCCAATATAAGTTTGATTGACTTAATTTCTAGTGAACACTGAACAGAGTACATGAAACAACATCAATGCAAAACTGACCTAGATGACCTAGATGCCGCCGTTGAAGATGGAATAGGGGAGGAGTTGCCGCCGTTGAAGCTGGCCATTGGGTGTGCCAGTGTGGGTGCCCGGCGCCGCGCGCCGCCGTAGCCGTCACGGCCGCCGCGTCGCCGAGACGAGAGGAGGCGCCGCGCGCGCGCACAGCGCTGAGCTGAGCTGCGCGCGGCGTGCAAGAGAGATGGAGAGGAGGCGGCGTGAGAGCAAGGCGGAGCGGGCGCCGCGCGCCGCCGGTAGCCGTTCGCCGTTCGCCGTGTTGCCGAGACGAGAGGCGCGCGGCGCGCGCTGCCTGGTGAGTTGGCGCGCGCGCGCCGTGCAAGAGATGGAGAGGAGGCGGCGTGAGAGCAAGGCGGAGCGCGGCGCCGCGCCCGCCGAGAAGCCGTTCGCCGGCCGCCGCGCCGCCGGAGACGAGGGCGCGCGAGCGCGCGCGCGCGCTGAGCTGCGCGCGGCAGTGCAAGAGAAATGGAGAGGAGGCGGCGTGAGAGCAAGGCGGAGGCGGCGTGACTCGTGAAGCGCTAAGGCGGCGAGGAGTTAGGTTAGGAAATCAGAAAATGCCAATTGGGCCATTGGCTAGTGGGCTGAATTTGCTACATTACCTTCATTTCTAGTTTTTTTCCAATATATATGAAATATATATTATATATAGTTGATTTTTTACAAAAAAATTTGGGGGTACAACTGTACCCCCATGTCCCATTATGGGTCCGCCTCTGGTAGCTATGGAGAGAACTGCGACTTGCTCAGTTGGCCGGAGTGCACTTTTGATTTTGACTTCTTTCAGTCATTTATACCTTTAATTAATTTTCTAGCTTTGTACCTCTAGAAAAGGTGTAGCATTGTAGGGGGAACTTGCTACAGGTTGCATTGGACCATGTAAAGGGGGCGTTCTTTTGGGCTGTGACTTATAATTTTTGACTATAATTTATTAGGAAGCATTTGTACTGGTTTTTGTTGATGATTTTTTTGCTGTGATTTTTGGGTTTTGGTTAAAGATAAATAGTAATAACTGAAAGAAGTGATTTTTAAAAGGAAGGGATAAGCGATGGAAAAAAGTAAGTGAGAGATATGTGTGCGTGATGGGAGCGAGAGGAGTGGAATGCGTGATGCACCAATGACCTTTTGTTTTATTCTCAGAGCGAGACGATAGGGAGATGAGTAAAGAAACCGTTTCGAGAATCCATATGCTTGTATTGATTTTTGACTTTTATAATAAGAAACTAGAAATAAAAGCCAATACGAACAGATTATAATCTAATAATAATAATTGCTGAAAGAAGTCAAAATTAAAAGTGCACTGAAAAGCAAAAAAGAATGGATCAAATTACGAAAACCAATTTATCTTCTTTTTCTACGTTTTTTTTTTGCGACGACCAATTGATCATGTTACTTTCCAGAAGCAAACAAAACTTGTTCAATTACACGGCTATCCATCGCCGTCGAAGATGTTACTATCATATGCGAAAGGTCATACGCCTATCCTTTTCTTATCTTTTCCAGACACAGGGCCGCTAATTGGAGAATTAAGCCATGTTCCTGTTATCGTTTGTACGCGGTACTTTACATACTTCTCTCTCTTTCTCTATAATATATTGGAAAATAATTCTATACTCCTAGAAGTATGTACTTCCACTTCTTATATACCTCTTAAATGGTGTTATCATACCTCTATCTATTCGATCGTACTATGTTATAAAATACTCCAAATTGAGTTTCATAAAAATTCATGAAATTCCACTTTTATACCATAATTTATGTATGTACTTTTTTACATACGAAAAAGTGTATATGACAAAAATAAAAGGTTTGATGAAAAATTTTCAACTAAGCCGTATTGAAGTATCTTAGAATTAGTATTTAAGTATACTAAAAGTGATAAAAAGGTATAACATGTTCGTTTTAATGGTATAAAAGTAAAAGTATATACCCCAAGAGTACAGAAAAGATGTCCACACACACATATATGTATGTATGTATATATGTATGTATGTATGTATGTATGTATGTATGTATGTATGTATGTATGTATCAAAACGATCTTATGGCTCTTAGGAATGGTAACTAGGCACCATGGAACCCACGTTATCTATACTATATATATGTATATGTATATATGTGTTGGTATGTATATAAAGCATTTTTCGTACTCTTGAAGTACATATTATTATTTTTAATATACCACTTAAACTAGCATGTTATACCTCTTTATCATTTTTAATATACTTAAGTACTAATTCTAAGATACTCCAATGCAATCTGGTTGAAACTTTTTCATCAAAGCTCTTTATTTTCCTATATACCTTTTTTATGTATAAAAAGAATATACATACAAATTACGCTATAAAAAATAGATTTTGATGAAATTGTTCGAGTAACTCACTTTAAAGTATATAATAGTCGTTATTTGGGTATATTAATTTAAAGGATAAAGATGTATAAATTATTCGTTTAAATGATATATAAGAAGTGGAATTACGTGCTCCTAGAGTTATAGAACCATTAGGTATATTATATGTATGTATCTATGCAAGGACAAAACAAAATACTGCTACGATGGAGGCCATGCCAACTTGACGTGCAATGCGTTGAACTCCCGGATAAGCACGATCCCGGGTACCTGTTCGTGCGATTGCTGGACAGTGGACACGCAGTTTTTCTCCCAAGATTGGTGGAGATTTTCTCCCAAGACTGGTGGAGAAACCGTCCGCAGCTACGGCGCTCGATAGACGACGCATCATCTTGACGTTTTGCTCAACTTGTGGAGAGAAATGAAACGATCGAGCAAGTAAACGCTGCCATTGTACCGTATGTCCTTATCCCGATCTTGTCGACGCCGATAGGTGCACGCATGAGCTTGTGATAATTTTCCAAGTCAGCCAAGACTGGATAATATTAGTATAATAATATGCCAAGCTAGCTTAGCTACTTGGCTACATTGCAGCCATACAAGTGTAGATACAAGCACAGCTAGCTCCTTAATTTGCCAGATACATATAAGAGTACAAAAGAGCAGCAAGTCCCGATTGCGTGATCGAGCGAGGCGTTTGCTTGTCACTAGTTTCTGATGCCTACTTCGCTAACAATGCCGACCCCCTCGCTAATTAATTAGTTAATTTCGTACGTACTTGCGTCTCGATCAGCTCCAGCTGCTAATTTATGACTACACGAACAAAACAGGGTTTGGCGGCGCCGCCAAACAAATCGTGTTCCCAATAATTATGAACACTGCTTCTAATTCAGGAACATATTCAGCTCGGCTAAAAAATATGACTTATAGTTTATTTTATACTATACCTGATTTATTTTGCATTATAGCTGATGGTGGCTTATTTGGCGTAATTAAATTTAAAAAATTAAAAATAGAAAAAACACGTTAATCCATCGTAGACAATGCAAATGAATACTGAAAAAAGACCAAAAAACCCAAAAAGGCTATAAAAGGACAAAATTGAGAGATAATAAACTAGAAGTCAGAAGTTTAAGCCGACACGAGTGAAACCTAACGTGCAATTAAAAGACTGGCAAGTGGATCCACCCAGCTCTAGTAGAGATCGTAACGCCAAATGGATCATTCCGGGGAGGCCATAAGCATCTGTACCGTAATATCTAACGGAATCGGAAGGGTGTGTACTCGTAATCACAGAATACGACCTAACTGAAATGTATACGTTTGTCTGATACAGCACAGATCAGATGGAGACGATTAGACGTTACTATAGACGTACTACTTTACTAGTCAAAAGATGTTCTGAAACCTCGTAAATGCAGTACATACCCAAGAAGATAAAACTAGTCCATATTTTCTACAATTTTCTAAAAAATTTAAAAATAAAAAAATATGTTAGCTTTTCACAGACAACACAAACGGATACGAAAAAAAGAATCGGCAAAAAAACTCAAAAAAACCAAAAATTCAGAAAAAGATAAAATTTATAAATAGTAAAAAATAAGTCAGAAGTCAGAAACTCAAATCGAAATAAACGGGACATAAGAAAGCACCTTCACCTCAATCAAGTTGATACCAACACCAGTTAGCTAACCTATGGAGCAGTACCTAAGAAAGCAGCACCAGTTACCCGGCAAGTCGATAATTAGGAAACCCAAAACCAGGCGGCGCGTATGTGTGCACAGGGATCTGCTAAGGTCACTGATGTGGCAACTACATGGAGATCAGTGGCAGATCCAGAATGTACCAGACTAAATTTTAATCGAGCAATAATTTAACATACTAGAAATCCAGAATTATATTATGATATAATAAAAATATGTCACAAATGCATTATTGATATGAAAATTTTGCTATCCTCAGTTCCTAATGTTTCTAGAGATTGGTTCGAGTTGGATTGTCTGTTTGACTGTGTAACTTGTGTTGAAAAATACGATGACAATGTCTTGCTCCTCTTCATTTTATAATTTGTATCCTTAAACCTTAATACTAGTTCCTAAATAGCAAATGTAAAACATTGAATACATATCATTCATCATTTCATCTGATCATTCATACTAATTCGAAATATAAAAGACAATTCCTACTAATTACTAAATATCATGCAAATTGCAAAGTAGCAAACTATCCTGGAATCCTCCTACTGTCCTACAAATTAATCACTCAGGTGCCATAAGGAATCCGTGGATAGTCTAAATTACAAGCTAGCTACTCCTAACTAGAAGATCTGAAGATGCTAAACCACAAAGTTAGTGCATTAGCTAGCTCTATCCATCCAACAAATTTAATTGAAGCAAGAGATACTGGTGTATGGACCTGGAAAGTTAGAACCAGATCCTGAGAAGTTGAGGTAGAAGGCGGTGCAGCCGTGTAGCGCCGCAGACCGCGGCGGTGTCCCACGACGACGCGGTGTGGAGGAGGTGGAGCGCAACGCTGCTCTTTGCTCTGTCCACCCCGTCGCTCACCAACACCACCACCCGAAGGCCAGAGCGGCGCCCTCCCCTTAGGCCACAGCGACGCACCGAAGGCTGGAGGAGGTGCTCTTCAGTCTTCACAGGAGGCTAGAGCAGGCATTGCTGCATGACCCGCGTTGGGACCGTAGCGCCGGGAGCGCAAGGCTAACGGTCGGTGGACGTATGGCGCGCATAGGTGAGGGCAGCGACCAACGGTGGGGGTGCGGAGGCGAGGAATCGAGGGCGCGGTGTCGGGAGCGCGAGGCCGGCTGAAAGCATCTAGACCCTTAAAAATGATTTTGGTAATTAATGAAATTAAGAGAATATGGAATATGGGACTAACGTGTTTTAATGAGCATACGAAGGGTTAGTCTACACACATGAGCGACAAGATGCAAGCCAAAGGATACGCGTGAAAATCAATTTGCCTCAAGACAAAGGTATACTTAGAATAGGACCCCTTTGAATTTTACCGGTCTTAGGTGAATGGTGGAAGACCGGATTATAGGATAGATGATCGTACCATCAAGGGGGATCTTGGCTAGTAGCTTGAACACATATCTCCTGTGCCAAATGGTTTAATCTCAACTTGCATCCATCAAAAGTTCAGTTTTTTAAATGCTCTTGTGCTCATGCGGAAGAGCGGTAGTACCGCAGATTTTAAGCGTCGGAACTACGGAAGCGGTAGTTCCGCAACTAAAATGCGGTAGTACTGCTAGCGGAAGATCCGGTTTTGGAGCGGATCAATATTTCCAGAGAGCACCCTTGGCTCATTTCAAATCCTGCGGGAACGGAAGTACCGGCTGTTTGAACGTCGGTACTACCGCTGCGAGCGGTAGTACCGCATCCTAAAGCGGTACTTCCGGACCCCGGAAGATCCGGAGGGAGAGCGGATCAACTTTTCCAGAGAGCGCCCTCCGGATGAAGCCTGGATTTATCTGGAGCGGAAGTACCGGCTATTTCAACGCCGGAACTACCGCTACGTGCGGTAGTTCCGCTACTCAGAGCGGTACTTCCGGAGTCCGGAAGATCCGACTTCAGAGCGGATGCATTTTTCCAGAGAGCGCCAAATCTGGGACCCTTTGGAGTTTGGCTGGAGCGGTAGTACCGCGCCGACTTTGCGGAACTACCGGGTAGCGGTAGTACCGCAAATTTCAACGGCGGTAGTACCGCGCCGCCGAATCCAACGGTCACTGCAGACGTCTGACATAGCCGTTCTGGCGCGAAGATTTGGTAGCGGTAGTACCGGTCCTTGGGAGCGGTAGTACCGCTCGACCAGAAAATTTTCTGGAAACTGGGTCAAACGGCTAGTTTTGGTTGGTGGAGGCTATAAATACCCCCACCACTGCTCAAGGGCTTAGGTTAGAGACTTATTGCATATTTCTCAAGCCCAAGTGCATTCATTTCACCTCAATTCTCTCTTTGCACATCAAAGTGAGGTGGTTGAGCATTTAGTGCTAGATTTCATTTGCAAATTCATTTGGCACTAGAGTTGCATTCAAGTGAACACCGGGATTTATTACTCTTAGTGCTTGCCGGCACTTGGACGATCCGGTGGAAGTTGGCTCGGTGATCTTCTCAAGAAGATTGTGAGAAGACCCGGCAAATTGTGAAGGTTGGAGCTCGCCTACCCGGAGTGGGGAAGAGCTACACTAGTGATCGAGGTGCTTGGCTTAATTCGTGGAGCCGGTCCGATACGTCGGGTTTACCTCAACGTGGACTAGGGAAACCGGCAAGTTTCGAATACCACGGTAAAAACATCGGTTGTGTCTCTTGTCTCTTTAGCTCTTGTTCATTTGCTTCATTGTGATCACTTATTTGTTTAGAGCTAAGTTGTTAACTAGAATTGTATTGGATTAATTGCTTTACATCTTTGTCTCTTAAACTTGTGAAGAATTAATCTAGTAATCAAGAAAAATTTAAAAAACCTCCTATTCACCCCCCTCTAGTCGGTATCCTTGATCCTACAAGTGGTATCAGAGCTTGGTCTCTCACTTTTAAACTTAACTGTCTAGAGAGAAAAGGATGGCTAGTGAGGGGATTTCGATAGGAAAGGCACCTCTATTTGATGGCTCAAATTATGCTTATTGGAAGATTAGAATGTCAATTTATTTAAAGGCCATGAGTCCTAATATTTGGAAAATCGTAAATGATGGTTACGTCATGCCACTTGATCCCGACAACCCAACGGAACAAGATGGGCGTAACACTCATTTAGATGCCCAAGCCATGAATGCTCTTTTTGGGGCCTTAAACGCGGATGAATTCAATAGAGTGAGCAATCTTGAGACGGCTCACGCTATTTGGAATACCCTTTCGGAAATACACGAAGGGACATCCACGGTTAAGGAGGCAAAATTGCATCGGCTTAGGATTAAATATGAGACATTCATAATGTTGCCTCATGAGGACATCAATGAGATGTACACACGGCTCAACAACATTGTGAATGAGCTCAAAGGCCTTGGTACTAACCTCTCGGATCTTGATGTTGTGAGAAAGATGCTTAGGGCTCTACCGGAGAAGTACGAGATGTTGGTAACTCTCTTCCTCAACTCACCGGAATTGGCAAGAATGACGCCAACACAACTCTTGGGTAATCTAATTACCAATGAGTTGTACAAGAAGGACAAGGAGGAACTTTTGGAGCAATCCACCTCCAAAGGGAAGAAGATCACCGCCTTCAAGGCAAAGGCGGTGGCAAGTGAAGAGTCCGAAGATGAAGAAGAAGACTCCGAAGAAGAGCTTGCCCTCCTTGTGAGAAGGATGAACAAGTTCATGAGAAGACGCTCGAATCGAGGAGGAGGCTATGATAAAGGAAAGAAGTGGCAATCATCCTCCAACAAAAACAAGTATAGCAACATCCGTTGCTATGAGTGCGATGAGAAGGGACATATAGCTTCACAATGTCCCACAAAGAAGGATGACAAGGAGAAGTCATCCAAGAAGAAAGGCTATCATGGCAAGAAGAAGCTTTTCAAGAAGCTCCACAAAGACGGCAAAAATGAAGCCCACATTGGTGAGTGGGATTCGATGAGGAATACTCCGACTCAGACTCTAGTGAGGATGAGTCTCCCAAGAAGAAGGGACTTGTCGGCATCGCCATCAAGGAAGCTCCATCGCTATTCTCCACTCCCACATGTCTTATGGCAAAAGGGGAGAAGGTAAATACTCTAGATGACGATGAACCCTCCTATGATGATTTGATGGACATGTTAGTAGAACTAAATGAATTTCTTGGAAAAGAAAAGTCAAAATTCAAGGTTTTGAAGAGGAGCACATAACTCTTCAAAATCCTATGAGGAGCTAAAGGAAGCTCATGACTTGCATACAAATAAGTCTAGTATGAGTATTGGCATATCTTGCAATATTTTGAATGAGATGCCTAGTGTAGAGAAAGTAACATCTAGCATGTCTACCTCTTGTGATGATTTACTTTCTATGCCATGTTCTTCTAAGATTGATTCATCTAATGCTTTATCTCATGTTCATGATGATATGCTAGTAGGTGAAAACCAAAATTTAAGAGAACAAGTTCTAAAATTGAATAAAAGTTTGAAAAGAGCATACAAGGGAAAAGACACCCTTGATAAATTGTTAAATACCCAAAGATGCTCTTTCAATAAGGAAGGACTTGGATACATTCCCAAGAAAGGTAAGAAACTGATATCCAAACCTCCAAGGTTTGTAAATGAGAATGGTAAGTATTGTACAAAATGCCGGAATGTAGGACATATGGTAAATGATTGTTCTAGAAATAGTGTGCATTCCATTGGCTTGTATGATTCTTGTTACATGCTTAAAAAATCTAAAAATGGAAATGTAATTGCTCATTTTATTGGCACCTCGATTTTGGGTGCTAAAAGGAAATCCATTTGGGTGCCCAAACCTTAGTTACTAACCTCCAAGGACCCAAACAAATTTGGGTACCTAAAAGAACTTGATTTTCTTTTGTAGGTGAACTATAAAACCGGTGGAAGGCATTGGGTGTTGGATAGTGGTTGCACTCAACACATGACCGAAGACCGGAAGATGTTCACCACCTTTGAGAGTGGAAGCAATGACAAGATCACATTTGGTGATAATAGCAAAGGAAATGTATTGGGTTTGGGTAAAATTGCTATCTCAAACGACCTCTCAATTTCTAATGTATCTCTAGTTGAAACATTAAATTTTAATTTGCTATCCGTTGCTCAATTATGTGATCTAGGCTTAACATGCTCATTCTCAAAAGAAAATATTGTAATATCAAAAGATAATAATAATGAACTCGTTTTCAAAGGTTTTAGATTTGGAAATCTTTATTTAGTAGATTTCACTTCAAATGATGCATGCTTAAAAACTTGTTTAATTGCAAAAACTTCTTTGGGTTGGCTTTGGCATAGGAGACTAGGTCATGTGGGTATGGTTCAACTTAAAAAGCTTTTCAAACATGATCTAGTGATTGGCTTGAAAGATGTGAAGTTTGAGAAAAATCGACTTTGTAGTGCCTGTCAAGCCGGAAAACAAGTCGCTAGTTCTCACCCTTCCAAAAGTATCATGTCAACCTCTAGGCCATTGGAGCTCTTACACATGGATTTGTTTGGGCCAACAACCTATAAGAGCATCGGAGGAAATAGCTATTGTTTAGTCATTGTGGATGATCACTCTAGATATACATGGGTCTTCTTCCTAAATGACAAGAGTGAAACCTCCAGAATTTTCAAAAAAATTTCAAAAAGGGCCCAAAATGAATTTGATTTTAAAATAAAGAAAATTAGGAGTGACAATGGTTCCGAGTTCAAGAACACAAAAGTTGAAGATTTTTGTGATGAACTTGGAATAAAGCACGAACTTTCCACAACCTACACTCCGAGCAAAATGGGGTTGTAGAAAGGAAAAATCGCACATTAATTGAAATGGCTAGGACAATGCTTGATGAATATAACACTTCCGACAAATTTTGGGCGGAAGCAATCAACACCGCTTGTCATGCCATAAATCGCCTTTATTTACATTGACTCTTGAAAAAGACTTCCTATGAGCTACTTGTTGGAAGAAAACCGAACATCTCTTATTTTAGAGTATTTGGATGCAAATGCTATATTCTAAGGAAGGGTGTTCGGCTCTCTAAATTTCAAAGTCGTTGTAATGAAGGTTTCCTATTAGGTTATTCTTCAAATAGTAAAGCATATAGAGTTTTTAACAAAAACTCGGGTTTAGTTGAAGAATCATGTGATGTACAATTTGATGAGACTAATGGCTCTCAAGAAGAGCAAGAAAACTTGGATGATGTAGGTAATGAAGGCTTGCGCAAAGCTATGGAAAACATGCAAATTGGAGACATCAAGCCAAAGGAAGATCCATCTTCACCAAGCTCATCAAAGCAAGTAGAGCCTCCCACATCGTCTACTCCAAGTAATATACAAGTCATTGAAGATGAACAAAAGGATCAACAACAAAACAACTTCAAGATTCACAATGCGACTTCCAAAGATCATCCAATAGATCAAATATTGGGTGATGTGAGTAAGGGTGTTCAAACTCGCTCTAGAGTAGCTTCATTTTGTGAACATTACTCCTTTGTTTCTTCTCTTGAGCCTAAACTTGTAGATGAGGCTCTAGATGATCCGGATTGGGTAAATGCCATGCATGAAGAATTAAACAACTTCGCTCAAAATGAAGTATGGACCTTGGTGGAAAGACCAAAGAGCACAATGTGATTGGCACCAAATGGGTCTTCCGAAACAAACAAGATGAGAATGGCATTGTGGTAAGAAACAAGGCAAGGTTAGTAGCTCAAGGCTATACTCAAGTCGAAGGGTTAGACTATGATGAAACATTTGCACCCGTTGCTAGACTTGAGTCAATTAGAATCTTGCTTGCTTTTGCATCTAGCTTTGATATTAAATTATTTCAAATGGATGTTAAAAGTGCTTTCTTAAATGGAACAATCTCGAACTTGTATTTGTTGAACAACCTCCGGATTCGAAGATCCTAAATGTCCTAATCATGTTTATAAACTTTCAAAGGCATTGTATGGTTTAAAACAAGCTCCTAGAGCTTGGTATGAACGACTTAGAAATTTCCTTGTCTCGAAAGGATTTAAAATTGGTAAGGTAGATACAACGCTATTCACAAAAATCATTGGTGGTGATTTCTTTGTATGCCAAATTTATGTTGATGACATTATATTTGGTTCTACTAACCAAGATTTTTGTGAAGAATTTGGTGATATGATGTCTAGGGAGTTTGAGATGTCCATGATAGGAGAATTAAGCTATTTTCTTGGACTTCAAATTAAGCAACGCAAAGATGGGACATTCATAAGCCAAACGAAGTACATTAAAGATCTTTTCAAAAAGTTTGGCATGGAAGATGCAAAGCCCATCAAGACACCAATGGCAACTAACGGGCATCTAGACCTCGACGAAGGAGGTAAGTCGGTAGATTCAAAGCTTTATAGATCCATGATTGGTAGTTTGCTTTATCTTACCGCATCTAGGCCCGATATCATGTTTAGTGTATGCATGTGTGCTCGCTTTCAAGCTTCACCAAAAGAGTGTCATTTAAAAGCCGTAAAGAGAATCTTGAGATATTTGAAACATTCCCCAAACATAGGACTTTGGTATCCTAAAGGTGCTAAATTCGATCTAATTGGATATTCGGATTCCGATTATGCGGGTTGCAAAGTGGATAGAAAAAGCACCTCGGGAAGTTGTCAATTTCTAGGTAGATCCTTAGTGTCTTGGTCCTCAAAGAAACAAAACTCCGTAGCACTCTCAACCGCCGAAGCCGAATATATTTCCGCCGGGAGTTGTTGTGCTCAATTATTATGGATGAGGCAAACATTGTTGGATTATGGAATAAACTTTGATAAAGTGCCTCTATTGTGTGACAATGAAAGTGCCGTGAAAATATCCAATAACCCAGTCCAACACTCAAGAACTAAGCACATAGATGTACGTCACCACTTCTTGAGGGACCATGTTAGTAAGGGAGATATTTGCATTAGCCACATCCGGACCAAGACCAATTAGCGGATATATTCACCAAGCCATTAGATGAGAATCATTTTTGCAAGCTTAGGAGTGAATTAAATGTCTTGGATTACTCAAATGTTGCATAAATTTATGGTAAATTTAAATGCATGCTCTTTGAGGAAGCTTGAAAGGTTGTTTGAAATTATGTTTTTATGCAAAGGGTTTTGATTTATAAAAGGTAAAATGCTAAGGTATTTGAATATAATAATTTATTCTATTTAATGCATAATGATCCTTAAATACTTTAGTTGAATGCAAAAACTAGGGATCATTTGCATCTATAGTCCTAAAGTTCAAATTCTGTGAAGGCTCAGAAAATGCGGAACTACCGCTGCCTTCTGCGGTACTTCCGGGGAACGGTACTTCCGCCCCTGGAAGCGGTACTACCGGCCGCATCTGCGGTACTACCGGACCTGCACTTAAGGGGGAACAACCGCCCGAACCCGAGGGTCTACCTCTGCGATCCCCTCTCCGTTTCCTCTCTTCGGTACTACCGCTCTCACTTCCGCCCGAGCCTGTACAACCCTCCTCTCCTCGTTCTCTCTCTCTCTTTCCCACTAGAACCACCAAAACCGCTCCTTAAATCCTCAGATCCAGTTGTGATTTCTTAGTATCTTCGACTCAAATCAACTCCAAAGGGTTCAACTCCTTCGGCCCTCAAGGTATTTCGGATCAAAACCTCTTTTGATCTTCATCTTTTTGAACCCTAGGTCATGCTTTAGGTTAAATCGAAATATAATTGTTTTTGCCAACTATTTCTAGGAAAATCGAGTATATTTGGTGCTTAAGGGTTTATACAAACCCATTCCATGGATTCAATCCAAGAAAACACCAAAGATCCATTCACATTTCCAAAACCCTAGAAACAGTCAGAAAGCGGAACTACCGCTCGACTGTTGCGGTACTACCGCTGAGCGGTACTACCGGCCCAGAATGGCGGTACTACCGTTTTGACTGAAAATCTGGCAAATTCAATTCAATTTCTTTTTAATCTATCTTGGCTTTATTTCCTTCTATCTCATAATCCATTCTTCTTGTGCCTAGATGCCTAGAACAAGAGCTGCTTCCAAAAAGTCCTATGCCTCAGGGTGTTCCTCAAGTCCTCGTGCTCTTCCATCCCTCGAGGTGACTCAAAAGGCAGCCCAGGACAGAGGGAAGAGGCCTGCGTCAGCCCCTGAGTCTGACTCCGGATCTGAAACCGAGTCTGAGCATCCTATTCCTCCAAGCTCTCCTATGGAATCATCTGAAGAAGATATAGCTGGAAGGAGTGTCTTGAAATTAATCTGAAAAAGATTTACTTTGATGAGTATGCTCGCCTGCGTCACACCAACCAGTATGAGTTTCCATCAAACTCAATCAATCCACAATTCCATACCAAGTTCCAGGAGAAGATATTTGATGAGATGTATGGACCAGATCGCCAGTTTGCAGATCATAAATTCATCGACTGGGATCATATTGATGGTATTGACAAGTATGATGGAACTTTCCGATTATTCCGCATCGGCCTCAATCGACTTGTAGCACTAGGACGTGACTACAATGAGACCTTCATCCGGCGCTTTATGCTACGGTGCATGTCTCTCCGACCTTGAACATGACTTGGATGACAAGATGTACCAGATATGAGGCCACCAAGCATGACTTTGAGCTTGTCTTAAGGGCGGAACTAAGTGCTCATGAGAAGGTATATGACAAACCTGCTCTCAATCTGGATGCCATATATCCTTACTATAACACTGCAGGAAAATTCACGCTTGGCAAGAATGTTGGACTTCAACCCATTCCCAGCTTGATCAATCGCATCATCAATCATACCATTCTTCCAAAAGGTGGTAACTATGATGCCATTCGAGGACATGTCTGGAATATCCTAGACTATATTATGAAGGGGGAGAAGTTTGATGTAGTGGATGTAATCATGAGGGAGATAGTTGCCTCCAAAAATGATAGCTACAAGCGCATTAACTATGCACCCTATATCATGGCTTTGATTGACTCTAAGTTTCTCTATCGTGGAGGTCGCGGTGGTGTGCATAAGCCATACAAGCCAAGACCAGAGCCTCCCATTCCCACTAGTTTTCGCGCTAGACAGACGACAGCTCCAGGAGCAGGTCCATCAGCAGCAGCAGCAGGAGCAACAACTCAGTCACAGGAGCCTGGCCAGCCCACTCTCCAGCAGATCTACTCTTCTATGCTTGAGGGCTTCTCTACTCTCAACTCTAGGATGGATAGGGTGGATGAGCGTCTCGACTCCATTGATGCAGCTTTGACCTCGTTAGATGGTCGGGTTGCGATCCGAGCGCTCTCCTCGCCTCGTCGCTATGGTCGCCGCCAGAAACTGCTCATGATCCTCCGCACCCTCTCGAGTTGACCTTTTTGGTACTTGATGCCAAAGGGGAGAATAATTTGGGGTGGGCTAGATTACTTTTGGTATTTGGACCTATGGGCTTGTCTTCTATCCTTTTGTTATTTACTTATCTTTAATGGTTGGTTGTAATGAACTTATGTTTGGCGCTTGGATGTAATGAACCTTATAATCATGAGTTGATAATATTACTTAGTTGTCTTTCTCTCATTCAATAACTTTGTCTTGTGCATCTTGTATAAAATGTCGTAATCTTTATCTATGCACATGTTTAGGGGGAGCCATATTCCCTCTCGGACTCTAAAATGAAAATAGTTCTTTTTATCTAAACAAATCTTATTGCATAAGAACTTCTCTCTCATTTAAAGTCCACATAGAATATACAATTTGTTGTCAAACATTTTGATATATTCAAATCTTTCATTTCTCAAAATTTGGGTTGTCATCAATTACCAAAAAGGGGGAGATTGAAAGCATCTAGGCCCTTAAAAATAATTTTGGTAATTAATGAAATTAAGAGAATATGGAATATGGGACTAACGTGTTTTAATGAGCATACGAAGGGTTAGTCTACACACATGAGCGACAAGATGCAAGCCAAAGGATACGCGTGAAAATCAATTTGCCTCAAGACAAAGGTATACTTAGAATAGGACCCCTTTGAATTTTACCGGTCTTAGGCGAATGGTGGAAGACCGGATTATAGGATAGATGATCGTACCATCAAGGGGGATCTTGGCTAGTAGCTTGAACACATATCTCCTGTGCCAAATGGTTTAATCTCAACTTGCATCCATCAAAAGTTCAGTTTTTAAATGCTCTTGTGCTCTGTCTGGAAGAGCGGTAGTACCGCAGTTTTAAACGTCGGAACTACGGAAGCGTAGTTCCGCAACTAAAATGCGGTAGTACCGCTAGCGGAAGATCCGGTTTTGGAGCGGATCAATATTTCCAGAGCACCCTTGGCTCATTTCAAATCTGCGGAACGGAAGTACGGCTGTTTGAACGTCGGTACTACCGCTGCGAGCGGTAGTACCGCATCCTAAAGCGGTACTTCCGGACCCCGGAAGATCCGGAGGGAGAGCGGATCAACTTTTCCAGAGAGCGCCCTCCGGATGAAGCCTGGATTTATCTGGAGCGGAAGTACGGCTATTTCAACGCCGGAACTACCGCTACGCGCGGTAGTTCCGCTACTCGAGCGCATTCCGAGTCCGGAAGATCCGACTTCGAGCGGATGCATTTTTCCGAGAGCGCCAAATCGGGACCCTTTGGAGTTTGGTCGAGCGGTAGTACCGCGCCGACTTTGCGGAACTACCGGTAGCGGTAGTACCGCAAATTTCAACGGCGGTAGTACCGCGCCGAATCAACGGCCACTGCAGACGTCGACATAGCCGCTCGCGCGAAGATTTGTAGCGGTAGTACCGGTCCTTGGGAGCGGTAGTACCGCTCGACCGAAAATTTTCTCGAAACGGGTCAAACGGCTAGTTTTGGTTGGTGGAGGCTATAAATACCCCACCATCGCTCAAGGGCTTAGGTTAGAGACTTATTGCATATTTCTCAAGCCCAAGTGCATTCATTTCACCTCAATTCTCTCTTTGCACATCAAAGTGAGGTGGTTGAGCATTTAGTGCTAGATTTCATTTGCAAATTCATTTGGCACTAGAGTTGCATTCAAGTGAACACCGGATTTATTACTCTTAGTGCTTGCCAAGACTTGGACGATCCGGTGGAAGTTGGCTCTGATCTTCTCAAGAAGATTGTGAGAAGACCCGCAAATTGTGAAGGTTGGAGCTCGCCTACCGGAGTGGGAAGAGCTACACTAGTGATCGAGGTGCTTGGCTTAATTCGTGGAGCCGGTCCGATACGTCCGGGCTTACCTCAACGTGGACTAGGGGAAACCGGCAAGTTTCCGAATACCACGGTAAAAACATCGGTTGTGTCTCTTGTCTCTTTAGCTCTTGTTCATTTGCTTCATTGTGATCACTTATTTGTTTAGAGCTAAGTTGTTAACTAGAATTGTATTGGATTAATTGCTTTACATCTTTGTCTCTTAAACTTGTGAAGAATTAATCTAGTAATCAAGAAAAATTTTAAAAACCTCCTATTCACCCCCCTCTAGTCGGTATCCTTGATCCTACACCGGCGGCCTTGCGCACCGCGGTGGGGGTGCAGAAGTGATGAATCGGGGGCACGGAGGTGAGGAATTGGGGTCGGCGGGGGTGCGGAATCGAGGAATAGGGGCGTGACTGATTGGGAATTTAGGGTTTCACAATTCACTGACCGGCGTAATGGGCTAATGCCTAATGGGGACCACTTGTGGGCTTGTGGTCGGGCCGCTGAGGCCAGAGGAGGGGGCGCATGCGGAGGCCCGTCTACCATTTGCCGGCCTGCCGCTACCGATCTACTTGACGACTCAGGCTGGGCCGTATGACAAATAAATATTGGGTTAGTGCTTAAAGAGGTACTACTAATAGCATTTCTAGGTCTTGGGCTGTAACCTACCCAGCCCGAGGTCCAGTTCCGCCCCTGATAGAGATGGAGTGGAAATTCCATTGGTTGTCGGAAACATATATGGTCCTGTTTTTTTAGGTTTTTTGCTTTGGTTTTTGATTTCGGTGTATTCGAAAATATAAACAAACGGAACTGCTTCCCGAGCCCATCGACGGCACGTCCATGTCAATATCTTCGCTGTCCATCACTGTTTCAAAAAGGCAGTTAAAATATATCAATCGTAGCCCAAAAAGACATGACCATGAACGATTTAAGTGAAGACTAAAGGTCCTATCTGAAACGCATAGTTTTTTAGGTTCTAATAGAAATTAAACTATTTTACGTGAATTCATACATTCTAGATAGAAAGAAGAAGAGGCTGGCTATACATCTTGTATAGTCATCGTCTACGTCACTACTCGTATAATGGCCCTGACCTACCATAAGGCAGTGCTACATGCTGACGAGGTCGTCGGATGAATTACAGGTGTGAGCGGGCAGTAAGTCAATGAGTAAAAGGTACTGAGATCTCCACGTAGACAAAATGAAAAAAAAAATCAAAAACTCTAGAAACGACGCGTCAGACGTCGGTGTCCGCGTTGGCGCGGCCCAGCCCTTGACCTGGCCGCTTTCCAAACCATAATTCACCATCTAGAAATCGAGATCAACCAGTGGACAGCAACTCACAGAGTGATTGAAACCAGACCACAGAAGCAGCAGTAATCAAGTGAGGTTAGTGGTAATTAACCAGCCCGGAGCGCTTCCAGATGGGACAAGAAAAAGATAGCGCTTCCCGTGGGCGATGACGCCTTTCGCGCCTATCCTTTGCCGTCCGTCTCTTCAAGCTGCCGCTATATAAGCACCGGCCCGTGGCGCCACGCTTGCTCCCGACTTGCAACTGCAAGAAGCAGCAAACCATAGCTTACACGTTAACGATCACTTTCTGGTGGTTCTAGCATCGATCGGAGATGAGCTCGGTGTGCGCGAGGCCCGTGGGGTGCTTCGGTGGGGTGAGGTGCCAACAGGGGCAGAGGGCGCGGGTGAGGGTGTCGGCTGTGGCGGTGGCGGCGCCGGCGCCGGAGAAGGCGGCGACGATGTACGAGGTGCTGGCGGTGGAGGAGACGGCTGGGCCGGAGGAGATCAAGGCGGCGTACAGGCGCGCCGCGCGGCGGTGGCACCCGGACGCGTGCCCGGGCGGCGCCGACCGGTTCATGAGGGCGCGGGAGGCCTACGAGGTGCTCTCCGACCCCGAGCAAAGGCGGGGCTACGACATCCAGCTGCGATGCGGCGGGGGCTCCCGCGCGCCGCGCCGCGCCGGGTTCGCCGATTGGGAGGCGCAGCTCGCCGGGCTGCAGTGGCGCGCGGCGCCGCGCGGCGGGGAGACGTGGGGGAGCAGGATGCGCCGCGCGGCCGCGCACCCGTCGTCGTACTAGCTAGTCCAATCGCGGGTGTTTCTTTTTCTTTTTATCTTTTCGCCTTCTTTTTTTTTTCCGCTGTGAGGTTCGTGTGGTTGGTGAAACTCCATTTCACGCGTCTCTGAAGCGTTTATTTTTGTTACAACCAGTTACAAACTGAAAAAGCAAGAATGCCCAATGTACAGATGTCTGTCCATACAGACACCTCTTCATGCCACCATTCCATCATGTATAAATACTGTACGGATTTCAGAATCAATGGATGAATCAATCTTTCTATCTATCACTTGTCTCAATTTACTTCACAACACGTTATCAGACACGTTCCTCTCACAATCGAGCAACACAAACAGAAACAAGACGAGAGCCAACGCGTGCGCTCGCGGATCCGGGAAGAAAGCGAAAACCATTCTGACGGTTTACATTAACAGCAGGTATGAGATTTCCTGGATGTTCTCGCCGCGTCCTGATGGCGCGGTCCGGCGCGGCCCGGTGAAGCGCCTGGCGTCCTCATGGCGCGAGCGGCGCAGACCGGTGCGCGGCGCGGCGGCGTGGTCACCGGCGATGGCGCTGCGCGCCGAGCCGCGCGCCGCGCGCCGGATGCGCTCAGAACGCCGGAGGCGTCCGTGGAGCGGCGGCGTGCATGGCCGAGAAGGCGCGGCGTGGCGCGCCCGAGGCGGCTCGGCCGTGCGGCTCGGCGCGCCGGCGCTCGGCACTCCGTCGCGCGGAGCCGCGGCCGTGGCGACTCACGACGAACTTCGGCGGAGAACACGGCCGCCTCTGTCCCCGCGGCGGCGCCGCCGAGCCCGCCGGCACACCTGGTACACGGCGACGCGTCCTCATGGCGCGTTGATGCCCGACCGACGGCGCGCCACGGCCGGCAACACCGCGGTTGACGCGAGAGGCACATGGCGCAGCCGACGCCCGAGGCGGCGGCCACGGCGGCGGCGCCAAGGGCGCGGCTCCGGCGGCCGACGGCGGCGTCGTGGCATGGCGCGGTGGCGGCGCGCGCATCATCGCGCCCACCCGGCCGGCGGCGGCGGCGCCAAGGCGGCGGCGGCCGGCGGCGGCTTGCGCCACACGACACCGGAGGAGGCGCGCCGGAGCGGTGTCGCGGGAGAGAAGCGCGCCACGGCCAGCGGTGGCGCCCGGCGGCGGCGCCGTCGGCGGCGGCGGCGCGCGCCCATGGGGCGGCGGCGGCTTGGTTAGGGTTGGGAACCCTAACCTCCTCCCCCATTCCCTTTTATGTGACTGCCATTTAAATGGACTTTGGCCCAATAACCCCCACCATCCCACATGGGCCACAAGGTCGAATGGGCTCTGGCCCAAGTTTTCGGCATTTTGCACCATGCCCCCTCTATTTGATGCAAATGCAGAAATTTTCTTTTAAATTAAATTCCTATTGTACATATTTTGCAGTATAGTCCTTATGCTGAAATAAATTAGCATTTCAGTCCCTACAGGATCTGAAAATTATGTAATTGTTCAAATAAATGTGCATGCACATTTCTATAACTTTTACATATTTAGGATTATTTTATTGCAATTTATTTACAATATGAATTGCGACCATATTTAAATTTGCTATCTTTCGCAAATTTAAAATTTGAAATTCCCATTTAGTGAGTACCATTGTACTTAATAATTTGGAATTTTTTGCAGAATATTATACCTAAAATAAATACCATAATCACAATTTATGGCACTTTACTATGCCATACAATAAATTGGTGTTCGCCACCAATATTGTGATTATATTTGTATTATAAATATAACCTCATGTTATATTTACTTTAGGTATACATTCTTTCGGATTACAATACTCATATTGTTTTCCACATATTTTGCATTTTATTACAACATTACCACACATTAATTTACCTCATGTAAATTAATTCTTTCTGGCGTACATCAATTATTGCAATCTATCTTATGCAATTTAAATATTACGCTTACTAGCTTACCATACAAGCACTTAATATTTTTTTTTATGCAAATGCTTTAGGTTGATTTTCTCTCGTTTTGGAATAACACAAAGTTTCTTAACTTTGATATTGGCCATACACAAGGTAGTACTATAGTACTATCATGGATTTATTCCTCAACGTGTGTAGCCAATATCTAGTTTTTAAACAATTTGGTCTACACTTTTGGGTGACTACCTTTATTTATTTTCAAATTGGCAATACACAAGGTAGTCTCATAGTACTACTGTGGGATTTTCATCCTCAACGTGCGTACCCAATTTGATTATAAATTATACAAGGTCTACACCTAAGTGATTACCATGGTTCTTTTTCACATTAGCCATACACAAGGTAGTATCAAAGTACTACTGTGGGATTATCATCCTCAAAGTGCGTACCCAATGTTGAAAAATGAATTAAATAAAGTTAACACCATTGGTGATTAACTATGTTGTTCCACAATAGGAGAATGTCACTTTATGTATTTCAAGTTTACCTTGATTACTTGCATTTCGCATTACTTATTTAACATTGCCAAAGATTTTAACAAATCTGTGGCCCTACAAATGTAGGCACAATGGCTACTAAAGAGTTTGAGGCCCTCGCTCTTGACGGCCACAACTTCCCCATATGGGCGATGGATCTCAAAGTGAGTCTATCGTTGCGCGGAATGTACCAGGCAATTGCAGCTCCCCAAGAGGGTGTAGCTCCTTTGGCTGAGACTCTCAAGTACAATGCCTTATTTATCATAAGGAACCACATCCATCCTGATCTCAAGGCTGAGTATCGATGGAAGAAGACCCACGCGCTCGTGGCTTGCTCTTCAAACACGGTATGAACAATGAAGCAGTCATCCTACTGAGGTCACAATGAGTGGAACCACCTCCGCATTCAAGATTTTAAATCTGTGGGAGAGTTCAACCATGCTGTTCATATCGAACATATTTGGTATTGAAAATGAAGTTTGTATGTATTCTATATACTACTATAAGAATTTCATTAAATTCTTCTTTGTGTATATAGATTTTTGGAGTTAATCCAATGGAGGAGGAATTATGCCTTGTGGATAGTCGTACCACAAACTCTATACATAGGGACACAAAATATTTCCTAACTCTTACTAGGAGGAAAGGAAATATTTTAACAATCGCTGGAAGCGATGCAACGATAGTAGGCTCTGGTCGCGCCTCTATCATTCTCCCTATGGGTACACAATTGGAAATTGAGGATGCACTATTGTATCCCGATTCAACACGTACTCTACTCAGTTATAGAGATATCCGTCACAATGGTTTTCATGTTGAAACCCGAAATGACAACAAAGAGGAATATCTCCTCTTAACCAAACACAACGGATATGGCAAACAAGTACTAGAAACAACTCCATCTTTAAACTCCGGATTGTACTATACATACATCAAACCCGTTCAACATATTGCGTACACAGTAATTTTCCAAAACACTAACACATTCCAAACATGGCATGATCGCCTTGGCCATCCAGGCATTGGAATGATGGGGAAAATTATTAGCAATTCAATTGGTCATACATACCTCAAAACAAAATTTCCGGAATCCTCAGATTTTGTGTGTACTTCATGTGCCACCGGAAAATTGATTTTAAGACCCTCTTATCTTAAAATCAGAGCTGCACCACTTAAATTCCTTGAACGCATTCAAGGAGATATATGTGGTCCTATACAACCATTGTGTGGACCGTTCAGATATTTCATGGTTCTCATTGACGCATCTACTAGATGGTCATATGTGTGTTTTTTATCCACACGAAACCATGCATTTGCTAAGTTAATTGGTCAAATTATCCAATTACGAGCACATTATCTTGAATATCGAATTCAATCAATTCGAATGGACAATGCTGCTGAATTTTCATCCCATGCCTTCAATGACGATTGTATGGCTCTTGGGATACAAGTTCAACATTCTGTTCCATATGTCCATACACAAAATGGTTTAGCAGAATCTCTTATCAAGAGAATCAAGCTCATTGCAAGACCATTACTACAGCACTGCAACTTACCAACATCATGTTGGGGTCATGCGCTTTACACGCCACGACTTAATCCAATTGCGCCCAATCGCATATCATAGCACTTCCCGCTACATTTAGTACGTGAAATCCACCGATATTTCCCATCTGCGAAAGTTCGGTTGCGCTACATACGTACCGATCTCACCACCGCAGCGTACCTCAATGGGACCGCACAGGAAACTTGGGATCTATGTTGGGTATAAATCTCCGTCAATCATAAAATACCTCGAGCCCCTAACAGGGACACATTTCTGACCTGCACGCTGATTGCATATTCAATGAGGAACATTTCCGGCATTAGGGGAGACAACAAGTACCAAACTGAATGCCAGGAAATTAATTGGAATGTACAAGGCATTCCTGCCTCAGACCCACGTACCAGAGAAACTGAAATTCAAGTTCAGAAACTCATTCATTTGCAAAACATTGCAAATAACCTGCCAGATGCATTTACTGATTATAAGGGTGTCACAAAATCCTATAATCCCGCGAAATGTACTGAAAGAGTGGAGGTACCGCAAAATACCACTCAACTCCAGTTCAAAATAAGAGGGGAGAAGTACGGTACAAATGGCGGATCTGACTTCTAACAAGCGACAAAGGAAACAAAAGACAAGAAATGCAGATCAACCTCAAGTTGATAGACACCAAAGGATCCTTAAACCCGATCAACAGTGCACTCAAATCGATCCGGGACATCGAATACCCGACTCAAATGTTTTGGGAAATAACATTGAGTCATCGGGGTCCGAGAAATTTCCACTAACTATACCGATTACGGAGAATCATACGATCGTAAGACTACAATTGTCGACATTTATTTCTCCACAACAATTGCAAACAACCTTCAAAATGATCCAGATCCCAAGACCATGGCAGAGTGCAAACAGCGCTCGGACTGGAATCAATGAAAGGATGCAATTCAAGCGGAGTTAGCCTCGCTCAAGAAAAGAAATGTATTCACCAATGTGATACATACACCTCCCAAAGTATTCCCTGTCGGTTTCAAATGGGTTTTCGTCCGCAAACGGAATGAAAACAATGAGGTGGTGAGATACAAAGCAAGGCTTGTAGCACATGGGTTCACGCAGAGACCCGGCATTGATTTCAATGAAACTTATTCTCCAGTAATGAGTGGAATAACATTCCGATACTTAATCTCATTGGCAGTTAAAAATCATCTATCTTTGCAGTTGATGGATGTAGTGACTGCATATCTTTATGGGTCACTTGATTCGGAAATATACATGAAAGTTCCCGATGGAATTTCAATTCCGAATCCAAACGCAAATCACAATATGTATTGTGTAAAATTAAACAAGTCTTTATACGGCTTGAAACAGTCGGGAAGAATTTGGTACAACCGACTAAGTGAATTCCTAACCAAAAAGGGATACTCCAACAATGATGATTGCCCATGCGTGTTCGTTAAAAGATCCTCAACAGGATTTTGCATTATATCTGTGTATGTTGATGATCTTAATATCATTGGTAACACACAAGATATAGATGAAGCACGTAATCATCTTATGACGGAATTTCAAATGAAGGATTTGGGTAAAACCAAATTTAGCTTAGGTATACAACTTGAGCACCTTCATACATGCATCATAGTGCATCAATCAGCCTATGTCCAGAAAATATTGGAGAAATTCAATATGGACAAAGCATATCCATCGAAAAACCCCATGGTTATTCGATCTCTAGACAGGGACAAAGATCCATTTAAACCCCGAGATGACAATGAAGAGCTATTGGACCCGAGGTTCCATATCTCAGTGCCATCGGAGCGCTTATGTACCTTGCAAATTGCACCCGGCCGGATATCGCATTTGCAGTAAATCTACTTGCTAGATATAGCGCTGCTCCAACCAAAAGACATTGGGTAGGAGTGAAGAATATCCTTAGATATCTTCAAGGCACTAAAGATCTTGGTCTATTCTTCCAGAAGAATAAAAATATGGATTTAATAGGATATACAGATGCTGGCTATTTATCAGATCCCTATAATGCCAGATCTCAAACAGCTTTATATTTTTACATGGTGGAACAACCATCTCTTGGAAGTCTTCAAACAGACTCTAGTGGCTACATCCACTAATCATTCTCAAATAATTGCATTATATGAAGTATCACGTGAATGTGTATGGCTTCGCAGAATGATTAACCACATACATGTGGTATAGGTGCTATCGCATCACCTACCATTATCTACGAAGATAATGTCGCTATGTTGTCCAAATGCAAACGGGTTACATAAAGAGCAATATCACAAAATATATTGCACCTAAATTATTTTACCCACATGAATTGCAAGAGAGTGGGGAAATAAATATTCGCAAACTAAGTCTTGTGATAATCTCACGCACTTATTCACCAAGTCATTACCAACTTCCACATTCCAGAAATGTGTTTATGGAATTGGTATGCGAAGACTACATGATTTGCAGATATCAGGGGGAGAAATCTCCTAAGATTTAACCCGTTCAATATAAATATTGTACTCTTTTCCCTTTATGAGTTTTTCCTCTAAGGTTTCTCATTAAGGTTTTTAATGAGGCAATATGACAACGTAATCATAAATATATTATATCTCTATTTTCCCATGTGGGTTTTAAGGAGATATAATCAAATATATGCCATATCAAATTTTCTCCTTAAATTTTCCCACTGGGTTTTAAAGGAGTTTTTCATGGCAAATCTACTCTATCAGTTCTCCTCATATTTTTCCCTACAGGGTTTTAGAGGAGTTTTTCCCAATATGATGAATCAAGGTGATCATATGAAGACGCATTGGTCAAGGGGGAGTGTTACAACCAGTTACAAACTGAAAAAGCAAGAATGCCCAATGTACAGATGTCTGTCCATACAGACACCTCTTCATGCCACCATTCCATCATGTATAAATACTGTACGGATTTCAGAATCAATGGATGAATCAATCTTTCTATCTATCACTTGTCTCAATTTACTTCACAACAATTTTCGCACTACGATGGAAACGGCGAGTACTTTGTATAAAAGTAAATATTTTTTTCGAGGTTCAAAAGTAAACATTTCGAGGTCACTTGTTAAGTGGAAGACCAGAGTACCTTTGCCTTTTCTGTTCTTTCCAGGTTTGGTTCCCTCTTAAGTGAACAGTGGGCAATTAACCACTTTCCACGCGTTCTAGAGAACCAGAGTAAACAAAAAAAAAAAACTCTGTATTATATGACGACTAATCGTCCCACTGGCAAACATTTTGGTAAGCATTAAATAAGATTATTTTTAAAAAGACTAATGTTACTTTAAACAAAGTAGTATCTCACTAGACATCTAGAGCACCAGACTAAAAAAAGTGTTCAACGATGGCCAGCCGTTCTCGCAAACATCGCTTGTACCCAATTACTTTCAGAAGGATTTAGATGGGAAAAATAATGAGATTTTGGGCCCAACATGTACTAATTTGGACCAAAAGGTACCAAAAAGGGACCACCACTACCTGCCTGTCGTAAGAGCAAAAAGGACCAAAAGCGTGCATTCACATCAAAAACCAACGAGATATTTTTCGTCCAATCCAACCAGGAAACTTAAAAACACCTCAGATCAAATGTAAAGATCGCTAAGAGTGTAAAAGGATTTAAGGAGAAACACCTAATCACCAAACGAATTTAATATAAGTCTAGGGTTATAAAATAACCTCTCCTCTATTACATGGGGTTCAATTTATAGAGGGAGAGGGGAAAGTAAATGAAGTTACAAATTGCTCATCGGGTCTAGTTTACTTTTAGCGGTATTTGTGTCACATGGGCCCCGCCACTTCAAAGACTCCAGGGTCGGCTCACCCAGGGTTGCCCCAGACCCTTACAAGGTCGATCCTACGTACCTCGCTCAGAGTGACCCCAGACCCTTCTAGGGTCGGCCTCACGTACCTTACCAGGAGTTGGCCCCAGACACTTTCAAGGTCAGCCTTGTGTATCTCACCTAGGTTGCCCTTGGACCCTTTCAGAGTTGGTCTTGCGCACCTCGTTCGAGGTTGGTTGGGAATTTGGCTCGGGATAGGCCGCTCTGAAGTGGTTGCGGGCCCGAGGTAGCGTGGGAATCCTCCTCCCAACAGTAGCTCCTTGCTGATTCGGGTAATTGTTAACCACTCAACTGGGCTGGCACACCGACTTACAAAAGAGGTCGGCACGCTGCCTTGGGTCGACAATCCCACCAGTAGCCTGTAATACATTCCAATAATGCATTAAGATACCTTAAGTCCTCATGCAAACTTCAGATGATAAGTCATGCCTGTGCCTCTGAGCCGGGTTCCTCAGTGTTTGCCAAAGGGTCGTTGCTCTGCTTATCTGATTTTGGGTTGTATCAAGGAATTTACCATTGCACAGAAGGACGTGTGGTCATGAACAATTATGGAGTCAAGCACCGAATGCCTAGATGCTGAAGTTATGTGGAGGTGTAGGGTTAGGATTTAGCCCAAAGAAGTGCCTCATGAAGTCAGTTCTCTACCCATGGCATTCGAGAGGCGAAGATATGCCTGAAAGTGTCAAGCTCAACTTGCCTAGGCATCAACTAAAGGGCGATAGAGCCCAGGGGTGCAAAAGGTTGACCCATGTGAACATGCTAAAAATAAGTGTCTAACTTGTTGGTTTAAGACACGTGGGGTCCTTGGGTAAATGAGTCGTTGCGTGAACTCGTCGGGATGGGCATGAATATACCGCCAGGCCAAGGCACGATGGAGCTTCAAGACGCATGCAGTCGACTGGGCTTGCACATTCCTATGCGCAAGCTCGATTGGCGATGTTGAGTTGGATGGCATCTCGAGATGTGAGCGATCAATACATGCCAATACGTCGAGATGTTCAAGTTCGGTGAGCGTACCCTAGACTAGACTGATGACGTTTGACCTTCAAGGCAAGGGGATATGCGCTAAATTGTTGTCCGCTTGACCTATCGAGGCCCAGCACTAGAAGCTTGGAAGCGTGTCACATGCTCGGCTCACGAAGGTGTGTCCCATGAAGCATGGAGTGCCCACCGTAAATCCACACTAGGGGGATGTGCTGGCGCTAGTCGATGTAAAGTGATCAACGGATGCACATAACTAAGGAGATGTCAATAGATAGAGTCGAGCTTGGTCGAGGAAATGGCCTATATGCCGAGTTGTATCATACAGAGGCAAAGACATCGTGGAGTGTCGTCCCTTGCTAGGCAAACTAACCTGATGACTAGGAGTGCGTTGGGGTGCAAAGTACGAGGGACTGATGAATTGCCTAACGCGATGAGAGGCGCGCTAAAGCACCTATTGACCGACTCTCGAAGGGTTGCCCGCGATGCGAGTGGGTGTGTACAGAAGTGATGGATACCCAACTCACCTTAGATATTACCTTGCGAGGAGTCATCGGCTCACTGAGAGCTGACATTTGAGGTGAGGAGATATGCACCTGAATGTAGATCCTGCATGGCGAACTCATCAAGGCATTGATCGCGGGGCACAGAGTACTCTGTAAGTTCGGGTAGGCCTCGACGGAAGGAGGTGATTTGGTTATCCGTAAAGCTATAGAGAGTCCATGGTCAGAGAGACACAACCAAGGCGAAGCAAAGTTCGGCTGAGGGGAAGCCATCAAAACTGGTCAAGCCATGCTGGGGTCAATCCATCGCTCTCAAGATGCTTGAAAAGCTTCGCCGACATGTTGGAAGGGCCGAGGTAGCAGGCGCGGCGAGCCACCTTCTTAGGAGTGATGCCGACCTCGTCTTTTGGTGAAGGACAGACTTGGTCTGAGGAGTGGTGGTGCACGATGGACGTCGAGCCTGGACGACGGTGTGCGTCTCCCATAAAAAACTTGGCGTTCAGGACTCATTCTTGCGCGGGAGTAATGCTGGCTCGTGTGCCAGCTGGTGCGACATTAAGTTGGGATACCTAAAGTTTTATCCTGCGACCGCCCGACCTTCTCTGGTAAGAATGTGAAGGCACTATAACTACCCTGGCTCTTAATGCTAGAATAAAGTTCACTTACTATTCTTTTACTAGGGGTATCCCGTTACCCCGTTTCCTATCAGAAAAACTTGGTGCTTGGGATGAAGCTCACGAACGGCACTTTGCTTGGGGAAGCGGGTTTGGAGAGGCAAGAACATTGCTGTGCCCCATTGAAAAAACTTGATGCTCGTGAGCGGCACTTCGGTTGGGGAGGTGAGAACCTCATCGTCCACCATCGAAAAAAACTTGGTGCTCAGGGCGAAGCTCACGAGTGGTACTTCGCTTGGGGAGACGAGAATATCGCCGTCCCCTGTCGAAAAAACTTGACATTCGGGGCGAGCCTCATAAGTGATACTTTGCTTGGGGAGGTGGGCACGTCGCCGTCCCTTATCGGAAAAAAGTTAGCACTCGGAGCGAAGCTCACGAGTAGCACTTTACTTGGGGAGACATGCATATTGTCGTCTCCCATCAGAAAAAACTTGGTGCTTAGACGAAACTCATGAATGACATTTCTTCCAACTCCACCCCAGACTAGGGGAGACCACCAACTTGACCCCAGACCGGGGGAGACCGTCAACTCGACCACAGACTGGCATTACGGCTGGGATCATTTCACAACACCGATATTAAATGGAAAGGTACGGTCATGCATCTAAGGTGCTACTTTAACCGGCTATTGGCAGCTATTGGTTGAAATTGTGTTATAACGGTTGTTAACTTTTTTAAGTCATTCAATTAAAAAATAAAAATAATATTATATCTTCACAGATAATATAAAGAAAAAAACAAAAAAATGTAGAAAAACCAATAGTAGAAACCGATCTGTTCTAATTGACCTCTAGCTTAAAAAAGATAAATAAAAAAATTGAATCCGTTTGGAGCTGGAAAATCCAACGGGCGTGGTACTCGATCGGGGGACACAGTCACGCTACATCTCAAGTTCTCTCAACTGGAGCTGTTAATCGTTAGACATGACATATTGACATGGTTGTTCGATGGACGTCACATGGTATGAGTGTCAATTTCAGCCGCTAAAAAGGTGGCGATTTGGGTCTTGTTTAGAGCTAGCCCACCAAATTGAAATCCCAGTCTCGTGGATTGTGACCTAAACAACGTGAAGTGCGCAGCCGTTCGAAGGTCCAACTGGGCCTGTGGGCCACAGGCCTCGTCGTGGACGACTGGACGCACCCAACATTCGTGCTCCATCTCGTACCTGTACGCACCCCGGTCCAGAAGCGGATCTACAGTGGTTTATGGTTGTTCAGCTGAACACTTAAAATTTTTGACAAAAAATCTAATATATATAGAGTATATTACATATGTATATATAAAATTGGGTCAGTTTAATTGTTTTGTGTCACAATCTGCCGTCCAACCCGACCGCCCGAGGGGAATCGCTACAGCCTGCGTCCGCGTGCGCGTGCCCGAGGGAAAGCCCAGCCCATTTGCTGCGCCTGCGTGCCTGCTCCCCCGGTCCCCATTTCCCCCGACCCCTGGTCGCCATTTCCTGCCCGCCCGAGCGCCGAGCGCCCGACCCGACGCGGCGACGCATCCACCCTAACCCTAACCCTAGTCTGCGACTTGGCGCCGACCGCGCCTCCGGCCCGCCGCCAGCGTCGATCTGGGCTCCGCTCGCTTCCGCCCTCGCTCGCCGCTCCACTCCGCTCCGCCTCTCCAGCCCGCTCGGCTTCGCCCCGCTCCGCCTCTGGATCGCTCCGCGCGCACGCTTTGGCTCTGGACGCTCGCCCCCTCCACCGCTCCGCCGGGCGCTGGCACCGCGAGGTCCGCTGTCCGCAACACTGTCCGGCCCTCTGCTCCGCGGGCACCTCGACGGCGGGCCCGACCGCGACAGTATTCTAATCCATCTCAGGATGCAACTCTCTGGAGCAAGGTAAGAAACTAATAAACCTTGTAATCTAGAATCAATCAAGCAAACGCTTCAAATATCCGGATTGTATGAGTGATAACTGCAAGAGATATTCAGATTATGAATCTTGCTTTGCAGATGGTGTCATTTCCTAGTTTCTAGTCGGATAATAGTACCATGACTATAAGCAGAGGTTTGGTCCCTGGGGTGGGAGTGGTGGCACCATATTTGATGATGTTATATACACCGGTGTCAGACAAATCAATTTAACGCGAGGATTGGGAAAATCTTCTATGAAGGTCCTCTCTGATCGAAACGGACAGGCGATATGGGGCGACAAGCGCAGAGTCAGTGGGGGAGCGAGACCTAAAAAGGTGATGCAATTTCATCTTCAGAATTTCAGTTTCAGATTTGTGATAACTGATGACATGGAGTTTTTTGTATGGCAGGTTGTATTCGACTTTCCATCAGAGATCTTGACTCACATAACCAGTTATTTCAGCACCACGATGATCATGGGCCCAACGGTGATCAAATCTCTTACACTCCACACAACAAAGAAGAGCGATGGACCGTTGATCATGGGCCCAAGAGTGGGATATCATTGCAGGGAAGGATGGTACGGTGATAGCATTGGGGTTCATGTCCTGGAAGGGAATGTGCTATCACAGAGTTGACAGGGCATTGACCGATACAAGTCTGTCTCGACAGTCCGATATGCTTGCACTAGCACAGAAGGAAATTGGAGATGAGGTAAACCAATTTCTTCGAGTGGATTATGTTGAAATACTAATGCAAGTAGTAGTAGTATCTTCAGTAGAGTTCTTCCTATGTTGTCTTATAATATGGACATCAAATTAATAATATGACCATATATTAGAAACGTAGTATTGGATTGACATGTTATTCTTAGTACGAATAATTGTATGTTAACTATTACTACTGTAGATCTTTATATTTTGTACTGAAAAATATTTTTATAACTTCGAACACCTATTTCAAAATTTATGGGTCCGCCACTGCCCCGGCCGACCACAATCCTACCCGAACCATCCAACGCCGAGAAGTGCAAGGACTACACGAAAGCATGCAAAAACTTGGCACGTGTCCGCTTCCTATGCATGCACGCCGCGCCGGCGCGGACGTGTCACTAGTCGCCGTCTCCCTACACGAGGCACACCTGTCCACATCCCCGAGGCACGTGTCACGCGCTCATGGCTCGCCGGGACTATTAATACGCACTTGCACAGCATTAGCTCACTGCACTTGTGCACTGCAGCACCCCGAAACACCGTGACACTAGCACAAACTAAGAAGGATCAAGCGGAGGCACGTACAGCGACAATGTCGTCGAGGCAAGACCGGCGCGAGGCGCGGGCCGAGGCCGCCGCGCGGCGCGCGGCGGAGGAGATCGCGCGCGCGCGCGACGAGCGCGTGGTGCAGGCGGAGGCGGACGCCCGCTCGGCGGCGGACGAGATCTGGCGCGCCCGTGCCGAGCGGGAACGTGGCGAGGTGCGCGACGCCCTGCATGCCGAGCACAACCACCGCGGCGGCATCCTGGAGAGCGTGCAGGAGGGCGCCAAGTCCCTGGTGAGCGCCGTGGGCAGCACGCTCGGCGGCGCCAGGGACACCGCCGCCGAGAAGGCCTCCCAGACGGCGGACGCCACCAGGGACAAGCTCGGCGAGTACAGGGACTGCACCGCCGAGAAGGCCAGGGAGACCAACGACAGCGTCGCGCGGAAGACGAACGAGACGGCGGAGGTCACCAGGAACAAGCTCGGCGAGTACGAGGACAGCGCCGCCGAGAAGGCGAGAGAGACCAAGGACGCCGTGGCGCAGAAGGCGAGCGAGACCTCCGAGGCCACCAAGAACAAGCTGGGTGAGTACAAGGACGCCTTGTCCGGGAAGGCGCGGGAGGCCAAGGACACTACCGCGCAGAAGGCGACGGAATGGAAGGAGGGCGCGAAGGCGACGGCCCAGGGGACGAGGGACGCCACCGCCGACAAGGCGAGGCAGGCCAGGGACGTGACAAAGCAGAAGGCCGGCGAGGACGCCGACGCTACCAAGGAGACCGCGCAGGAGGCCAGGGACAGGTCCAGGGCGACCACGCAAACCGCCGCCGATAAAGCAAAGGAGACCGCCGGCACCCACGACGCCAATAAGTACGTCACTGCAACCTAGCAAGCTCATCAACATTTAGCATAAGCACATAGACATCAATAATCTTTACATATTTTCTTCTGTGTGAATGCCTGCGTACGCAGGGCTCAGCAAGGACACGGCCTGTTGGGAGCGCTGGGCAACGTGACGGGGGCAATCAAGGAGAAGCTGGCAATGAGCCCGGCGACGCAGCAGCACGAGGGCGCGGCGGGGCACGACGCCGTCCGGCTGGGCGGCGAGGAGGCGCGCGCGGTGAAGGAGCGGGCCGCGGAGAAGGCAGCGTCGGTGTACTTCGAGGAGAAGGACCGGCTGCTGAGGGAGCGCGCGGACCTGTTCGAGGAGAAGGGGCGGCTGGCCAAGGAGCGCGCAGCGGAGCGGGTGGACATGTGCGTCGACAAATGCGTCGAGGGGTGCGCCGACTCGCCCTGCGCCCACCGCCACGGCAAGATGTGATAATCGACGTGGCCGCCCGCGTTTTGCTGCTACGTAATACACGTATCGTGCTCTCCTGCCGCGCGGCGCAGTTCATGGACAACAAAATAAACTACTACCAGTAGTAGTCTAGCAGAGCTTCGTGTTTCCACTACTGTCATGTGTGTACCTGCCTTTGGTAAATGCTCTGCTTTGCTTTGAAATCTCTGGTGTGAACGTCGTCTTTGTATGGAAGTTAGAACGTGCTAGTTGACGTAGTGTACTCACCGAGACAAATCCTGCCGGCGGTGGTTCTGAGAAAAAAAAAACACGAGACCGTCCAGCCCGGGCAGCGAGACACCGTGCACCGGAGCTCGACGCAGGGTCGCAGGCCCCATCAAAGGTCGGCCGCGCTGATCTTGCAGGGCTAGCTGACGTAGTGTTCTCAAGGCATTTGTGCGCGAAATCAGCCTTCCTTGGGCGGTTCGGCCGTCGCACGCGGCATCTGTCCCGTTCTCTGCCTGTGCCCTGTGCGGCTCTTGCCTGCCATGCCACCACCATCTGATTTGCCTAGCACAACTACTATGTTCACGCAACCGAGTGCATGGCCAGTTATCACAAGTTGGAGCCTGATCCCCGTCGGTGACCTGCCTACCTGCTGTTTTACATATATCGTCTTTCAGATACTTGAGCTCGTATACTTCACGCGATATATACTATAAACTGGAGCCAGTTCGTCTCAGCAGATGACTATATACACACACACGAACTTTAGTTTTAAGTTAAAACAGATTCCAAACACGCAAGTAGCTTGCACACACGAACAAGATGACAAATTTGTTGCTTTATTTTCTTGTGGTGGCACTTCCGAAAACCGCACAAACTGATGCACCATATGTACATGTAAAACGCCTGAAATTTCCCTCTCGATCGACAACAAGATAAATAGTATCTCTATGCAACAACATAGCCAGATAACAAATGGCCATTGTCACATTTATCATCTAAGGCATCAACACATCAGGTATACCCGTACCAACCCGTCCCGCTCCCAAGTCCCACCAGCAGTCAGTTATATATCATGCCCCCCAAATGCAGCAGTTCAATCTTATTTGTCCAGCATTGTGTAAGACGGCAGGTCCTTCACCGCCAGTACATCCTCCAATACTAGTTCACGCTCCAGCTGAGTTCTTGTAGATTTCAAGACCTCCTGGTGCAACGAAAGCAAACAAACAATAACTCAACTAATTAAAAATAAGTTAATAACAGTAAAAAGAAAAGCAGGATCAGTTTATACTACCCGCTCGGTCGGGCTGAAAAATAGTGGCTTATGGCTGAAATTACACTGTAACTAAAGGTGGCTTATTTGTCATAACTAAATTTTAAAAAATTAAAAATACAAAAAAATATTAGCTCATCACGGACAACGCAAACGAATACAAGAAAAAAGAACCGACAAAAAAGCTAAAAAAACCAAAAATTCAGAAGAAAAAAAACGAAATTTATAAATAGTGAAAAATAAGTCAAAAGATAGAAGCTCAAACCGAAACAAGCGGGGCAACAATATGCCGAAGAAGCTTACACTGAACTCCATATACGAAGCACGTTTCCCAAGCCACTGAGCATCGAGCAGCCGAAAGGCCACGCAGTACAGGTGATCAAAAGCATTCTCTTCTCGTCCGAGTAGTTCCAGGAAACGTATTCCTGACTTCGAAGATGGAACGGCTGCACAAATTGAGGAGCACAAAAAACCAGGAATTAGGAATCATACCAATATAGTGTAAAGATGATTTGGAAATTGAGATATTACTTGACTGTAGATCCAGCATCTGGATCAGCATGAATGAAATGTTGATACCAGCAACAGCGAAGGGGTACTCCCAATCTGCTCTCTGCCCTTGTACTTTGTTCAAAAGCATCTGAAAGGAACCCTGCGCCAGAATGAGAAATTTCGATATTTGACACTGAATACGTGCGCCTCTCAACTTTTAACCCCCAATTCGCACGCCTTTGGAAATTTAACCCTGTCACTGCGAATTCTTTTAATTCAAGGGATTCTCTTCATTTTCGCAGTGACAAGTGTCAAAATATAAAAGGAGAGAAAATGAGGAGAATCCCTTGAATCAAAAGAATTCGTAGTGACAGAGTTAAATTTCCAAAGGCGTGCGAATTGGGGGTTAAAAGTTGAGAGGCGCACGTATTCAGTGTCAAATATCGAAATTTCTCGCGCCAGAATAGATGTATTATTGAACAAAAAGCAATGCAGAAATATGCCATTACCAATCTTATTAGTTAGAAGGCTAGAAGGTGTTTACAGGGTAGTTCCTAGCGAAAAAGATGAGGTTCTCCAACGAAATGAATCCACCACCCCTGCATGGACAACATCAGTGTTAGATGGCTTTACCAATTGAGTAAACTACACTAGACAGGAGCATACTCCGGTACTTAGATACTCAAACTACTGATAGAATACCTGAAATCAGTTGATGGATCTGTTCCTTGCCAACCCATCTCCTTCCATAATTCTGATTTTAGAGGAGGAATCTCGCGACTTGGGTAAGCTAACCTCCAGAGTTGTCTCAAGGCATCCTAATAATAATAATGCAGATCAGAAAACTTCGCTTGCATGAGGGGATGACTTGTGGAAAAGCCACAAAAAAATCCGTACTTGAGCTACCGACATAGATGACATACTTGATGCTCAACAAGGGAGCCATCAAAAGGAATTTGCAATCTGCGTCTTAAAGTATTCAATCTTTCTTCCTGCAAAATAAATATACAGGTTCAGAGCTTAACCAATTCTTGCATGTCTATTGTGTACCTTTCCTCTATACATTACCTGCAAAGGGCTTAGATATATTGGATTGCTGGTTTGGCTATCCAAAGAAAAGGGAAACAATCTGGCAACAACTGACCCCGAGCTTACAATAATATTTGCTGCGAAGAAAATAGCACAAAAAATAATATCAGGATTGTCACAAGAATTAAGGATTACGATAGTAACATAGTACATCAATATCAACTAGAAATGTGTCAGAAAAGAAAGCTCAAGATGGACATCAAGATAGGAAAATCACTTCTCACAATGCTAAGAATTATTGTGTCTAGTGAGCATTGCTACATCAATATATTGTTTGTAATTGTATGACTTCTGAAAGTGTGATACAATCAAGAATCTGATACGGACTTCCAAATTAGAAAAATTACTTCTCACTTTGATAACAGTTCTTCTGCGTAGTCAACTTTGCTACTTTGCTAGTGTGTTTTGCAGTACAGGGTACACTTCTCCATAGGAGGCATAGCACTAAGAGCTAGAGAGGGCTGGTGAATAAAAATGAGAGGGTCTGGCGCCTCATATCCCTCTTAAGGGCTTATATACATGAGTGGGGTAGAACAGGAAATTCTTATTATACCCCCTTAATAATTACAAAAGGCAGTGGTACGTTGGTACATTCTTTTATACATATGTTCATATATTATTGGTCTTATTACATATTGAGCCAGTTGCAAAGCCCCACTAGAGGGGTTGGGTCACCCCTCCAACAATGACAATAACAAATAACAGGACTATTGTAGCACTAGGAGCAGCTGCATCCATTGTTCGTTGACTTTGTTGCTATAGCAGCAATCAAAACTTCGTTGCTATAGCAGCAATCAAACTAAGTAATATGGATTCGCAAGCACAAAAGAAGAAGCAAAACTGTGTGCATTCATTCAATCAGTGACACACTGACTACCAGCGGTTATTCCAAACCCAGGGAAGCTATCAAAGAATGTCAGCTCGTAAAGTCAGAAATGCATACATAGGGAATATGCGAGTACAGGCATATTGGCCTAGAATGTCAAGATTGAACGTGGGTATCAGCGGGTAGCTGGCTACATATTTACATAAACTACTTACTGAATTTAGTTTTAGCAAGGACTAACATGTAATATGTAACATGACAAGCACAAGAAAATCAGGAAATTGAAATGAACTACAGCTGTCAAGTTTTGTCCATGCACCACGCTTGAGTCCACTACCGTCAACCGTGGACAAAACTTATGTATCAATGTGGTGGGTAAAATGAACAGTACCTAACCACTGTGCCCACTGCGCAATCAAATTTGAGAAAAGAAATGACCAGTGTAGTTGTTCCTTCTTTCTATCATCATCCCACAAGTCCTGCCTTCTGGGATCATATACCTATAGATGGCAAAAAAATTATCAATAAATTAGCAAAAGATATAGAATTCTGCATTTGGCTAAACAATTGTCTGAAGGGTTAATGAAATTATGAATAGAAAAGACTAACCTCTGATCCTCCATTGTCATAGCTAGTCTTCCCTAGTAGAGGTTCATTGAGAGAATCTACGCTAGATATGTCAACATGCTCATTCTTCCTCCCATCAACGTCTCCATGATGGAGCCGCCTCCTCAGATTGCTCGTTGACATGAAGTACAAGCACTAAAATCTATGCCCATCGAAAACAAAAAAATTAGCAGAACAAAATCAACATGAGCGGACCTAACGTGGGACATGGGGGTTCAGTTGAACCCCCAGAAATATGGAAAAATAAAATGCTACTGGTAATCCACAACGCAGCAAGCAAATCCACCACAAACTCCACGGACTGGACTATCCATCCCAGAAAGGAAGATTTGGATGAGATTGCTCACGGAAAAGAAAAGATCCTCAGGACAATGCTCACTCTTAGAACAATCCAAGCAAGCTAGGGCTTCCTTACCAGCGAAAGAAGAGATCAATCCGGCAGAGCGGAGGAGGACGACGACGCCTAGGAGAGAAGAATCCCTTCGCTTCGAGGGTTAAATGACGTTGGCGTGAGAATTAGAGACAAACGGCGAAGCAATAGCCGCCGCCGTCGCGACGAGATATAGAGAAGAGTTCAAGGACGAGGATGGGCTGGAACTAGAGACGAGAGAGGTTTGGGATTGGGCTGTGAGGATTGCGGATTTGGGGAGGAGGAAGGAAGGATCGAACTCCACTCACCGAGGACTCCTGGTTGGCTCCGGTGGTGTTCCGAGATCCGGGGCTTAGGAGGAGGACGAAGGGCAGAAGAAGAAGCTGTCTTGGGTTTGGGGGAATTCGGTGCGTGCGTTGAGGCGACGACTTTGGAGTTTGCTTGCAATTCGGGCTCGACTCTCGAAGGCAGGAAGGAGGAGGAGAGGACTCAGCTGAAGGGAAGCTACGGGAAAGAGCCTTCGGACCGAAGGCACGGCATGGATGACTCGCCTGCTTGCTGCCACGATGCGAAGCGAAGCAACCTGGTAAGGCCGATTTACACGGGCGAGAAGCAATTGTATAGGCCGGTATGGTTGGGTATATGGATCCTTAAGTCTTCGGAAGTCCAACGAGCTATGGGCCGAACAGAGCGTGTTTAAAGCATTTGTGTTAAGGAACCAACGTTGGCGGGTCTGATTTACCTTTTCTTTTGATAAAAAAAATAGATCAAACATAGATAATATAAGAAATAATAAATTAAACACAAAAGATAGGGAGAAAATTGATATTATGCCACTCCTTTAGAGTGGCTTCGATAAAATACCACTCTGTAGATTGTAATTGTTAAAATACCATTCAATACATGATTAACTCTATAATTTGTCATTTTAGGGGTTTTAGCCATTTCTTTTTCATTTTTCCTCCAAAATTGCATAAGAAATATCTATAATATCCTTTAGCCATTTCTGTCTCCGTGTCTTCTCCATTCCAGCAGACGAGACTCCCAGCAGACTCATATTCCGGAAGTCGCCGCAGCCGCCGCCGGAGGGCTCCGCCGGAAGTCGCCGCCGCCTCCTCTGCTGGGCTTGCCGCCGCGCCGCCACGATTGCTGTACGAGGTTGCGACTAGATAGATTGATCTAGGCACCGAACCATCGGAGGTACGGATTGCTCAAGGATTCATTAGCCGGCATCAAACTCTCATGGTGGCATTCTGAAATGCTGTAGCATAGCTAGGTTCTTGGTCTTAATACTATACTTGGTGATCCACCTTAGTTAACATTTGGTGATGATTTACGCGTCTCTTTTAAATTTTAATTCCCTGGTAGCTGTATATTTTCCTTCCATTTTGAGTTCTTTTTTAAGAAGAATTTGTTTATTAGACTTGTAACGCCCCCGTTTCCAGGGGCGCGTACGGACACGGCATTCCATAACTATTCAAGCATGAACAGTTATGGAGTGTCGCGCAAGAGTATACCATTGCATGCTTACAACAAAAGTCCAGCATATATATATTTGACATAAGGATTAACATCCAGATTTTTACAGCGGGGCGTGCAAGCCCAAAGTGTAATTACATTACAAAAGACTCGAGACCGCTCGAGCGCGCGAAGACCTACAGCCAAGGGTCCTCGTCGAAGAAAAGATCCTCCGGGACTTCTTCAACGGGGAGACCTTCTCCTTCGTCTTGATTCTCTAAAGAGTGAATTAAGCAAGCCGTGAGCCAATCAACCGGCTCAGCAAATCCCAAAGGGACCCTAACTTATTACATGCACGGAACTTCAAAGGAAGGGAATATATTTGGTTTATTAACTTTGGTGGATGCAGTTTTATTTGCAAACATTTTATAAAACTGGCCCAAAACTACTTCTTAAGATCTCAGGGGTTTTTCACGAAGAGTTCATTAACCAACTAACCAAGTTAAAGCATGTACAAAACTACTTAAGCTTCGCTGCGGGGATCACCCAAGTGACACAACTCCAATAACCAGGAGCACGTTGTATTCGAATACCATTTATTTGACTCTGCAGAGTTTGCTCAGCTTTACCCACACGATCCCTTAACTCCCGCTAAAGAGTTAAGAAAGCCAGATCGTTTCACTGCTCAACTCTTTATATAGGCTCTACCCGGTAGAATTCACTCGGGTCTGGCTCACACCCACACACACACACGCACGCACACACAAGAGAGGACAACGTCCGCTTCGAGTGAATTCCACCGTTGTTAGGTACCCGCAGCCCGGCCTGCCTAACCTCACTGCTACCCTCCTGTAGAGTTTCAATCGAGTTGAGCAGCTAATAGATAAGTGTTTACAAGTCAACTCCTGTGGTTGAGCGATCGCTGTGACATTTGCTCAGCGTAAGGGTTTCAGTCCTTATATTTTCACATGGCCCGCAACCTCGCCAGGCCCGCGACCCAACCTAAGGTAAGCGGTGGGCGTAGACCGTCTCGCGGTTTCCCACTCACCCTTACCCTACTCCAGCCCTAAGGTAAGAGATGGGCAAAGACCGTCTCGCGGCTCTCCCCCAACCCTTACCCTACCTTGTGCACGTCGGCACTCTCCGCTCTAAGATACGGTGTCCCATACTACCCTACCTTAGAGTCGGGTTTTTCAAATTCTATTGGCCCACAGCCACAACCTTATTAGTGTAACACTTTGCATGATAATAATAGCCTACAATTATCTAGATTATCAGATAATTATTTCTAGGGTTACAAAGGCATGGCTGCAAATTAAACATGGCATTTAGCGGTGGTAGGTTTAACTATATCACATGTCATTCTAAATATTTTATTTTACTTTAAACTAACATTTCACAACTAGCATAATGCAATTAGCATATTAACATAATTAAATCACATGGGTTGCAACATGATCAAAGGATTTGGGACTTGCCATCAATCCGGACTATTTCAGCTAGCTCGAACGAAGAACCTTCTGGCTCCTGAGATTGCACCTGGGCTTCCGGGATTTTCGTCACTAGCGCAAACACATAAAATAAATTAAATCCAGCTTGAGACTAATCAAGCGAGGAGAAAATTAAACTAATTAAAAAGGAATAAAATGCATAAATCCTTCAAATGGAATTTTAGGAATTTTTCTGGGATGATTTTGGTGGAAAGGAGGTCACAGCTGGGTCCAGAATATTATTTGGAGCAAAGTGGTGAAATTTGGGAATTTTTGAGATTTTCTGTGATTTTCTAGGATTTATTTGGATTTTTGGGATTTTAGAAATTGGAAAAGTCTCTGAAAATCGGTGAACAGTGCTCGGGCCGGCCCAGGGCTACAGTGCGGCCGCCGAAACGCCCGTGCGGCCGAAGGCCGGCCATGGCCACGGCGGCGGCGCCACGGCTTCGCCTTACACTTCGAGGCGGCGACGGCAGCCGACGGCCACGCCGCCACAGCGCCACGCAGCTTCGGATGAGCGACGCGTGGCTCGGGTGGACGGTCGGATGGGGTGGAGCGAAGGGGTACGGGAGGAGATCCGACGGACAAGGGGCGGTGCGGTTACGATCATCGGACGGTGGCGAGGGAGGCGACATCCGACGACTGGCGTTAGAAGGCACGGGAGGAGATGGACGGCAGAGAAGCGGCCACGCCATCGTCTTCTACCTCCAGCCGTGCGCGCAAATGAGGGACGAGACGGCGCGCCGCGCTCTCCGCCACGCGAAGGTTCCCGACGACAAAGGAGAGTACCACCGGTAGGTCCGAGTGAGGGGAGTCCATTTTGGGCAGCTGGGAGGCGAGGGGATCAGCGGAGAGAGCGGGGGACAGAAGGGGGGTTCGGGTGTTTGGAGGCGAGGGAGGTCATCGGCGGCAAGGGAGCTCCAACGGCCGCGGTCACACGGGAAGGAGGCAAGGGGGCTCACATTGGCGAAGGTGGTGGGAGTTGGGGAGCCTCGAGGAGAGCTGGCCACGGGGAGCTGGTTCGGCCGGCGGAGGAGCTACAGTGACGGCGCTCCACGGGCGATCACCTGTCCAAACAAGCCCACCGTTGCGATTAGCACACCGAGGAGAAGCTCAAGACGAGTGCAATCGAAGGATGGGGGCGGAGAGAAGAAGATCCGCTTGCGGAGCTTGCCGGCGCAGGGGAGAGGAGCGGCGGCGCTCCGGGCGACGGGGCTTCAATTGGATGCTCCGGGAGGTGGCTGGGAGTGGTAGGAAGTGAATGGAAGGGTGGAGACGCCGAAGCAAAGGAAGCAAAGGGGCGGGGAAGGGGCTTTATACCCGAGCGGGAATCCTTCGGGGAGAAGCCACCGGCGGTCTGAGGCGCGGCAGGAGGATGGGACTGTCAAGGCGTTTAAACCCGCACATGGAAGGAAGGGGCGAGGTGACGACGGCTCCGCATGTGGTCGCGACGCGACGGAGTAGGCGAGCTGCGGCCGTGGCGGCGCGCGCGCGCGCGAGAGAGAGAAAGCGCATCGCCAGTGGGCCGAGCCGAGGCGGCGACGTGGCGTGAGAGCGTCCCACTCCGGACCGGGCCGCTGTCGGGGCGCGCGGCGGACAAGCGCGATCGCGGCGTCGGGGCGGGCGCGCAGAGCGCGCGCGCGCGCGCGCTGGAGCAACGGCACGGCGCGCGCGGGAAAGAGGGAAACGGAGTGGCGCCGGTGTGAGGGGAAGGCGGACGGGGAGACGGCGCCAACGGACTGGCGTGGGCGCGAGGCGCGCGAGAGAGGAGAAGGCGGAATGGGAGGCGGGGCGCCAACGCGCGGGGAAAACGGAACGGCCGAAAAAGGAAAGCGCATTCCGGCGAAACCTTCCCGAAAAGGAAAGTTTTCAAAATTCACTCAAAAAATGCAGCAAAAAATTGGAAACTTTTATTTTGAATTTTTGCAGGGCTTTTCAACCTACCCCCCTCAAAAGAATCTCGACCCCGAGATTAACTTGGTCCAGGGAGTAAGTTGGGGAAATCTCGCTGCAAATCTGACTCTCTTTCCTAAGTTGACTCCTCAGGTGTATGATTCTTCCATTGTACTCTGCAAAACCTGACGTTCTTGTTTCTGAGTTTCCTCTCTGTCGTTTCAAGTATTTGTAGTGGTTCTTCAGCATATGTGCAGTTATCCTGCAATTCAATATCTGACAAGGGTACTTCTTCTGTCGGCTGCCGTAGACACTTTCGAAGCTGAGATACGTGGAACACATTGTGCATTCTTGACAAGTTAGGTGGGTGCTGCACTTGATAAGCTACTTCCCCAACTCTTCCAATTATCTGAAACGGTCCCACATACCTTGGTGCTAATTTGCCTTTGACTTGAAATCTCTTGACTATTTTGAATGGGGTGACTTTGATGTAGACATAATCTCCAACTTCGAAACTCAAGTCTTTCCTGCGGTTATCTGCATAGTTCTTCTGTCGGTCTTGTGCCATCTTCAGTCTGTCCCTGACAATCCTGACATGTGCTTCTGCATCTTGAGCAATCTGGGGACCAATAAGTTGTCGTTCTCCTGTTTCTGTCCAATTCAGTGGAGTTCTGCATTTTCTGCCATAAAGTGCTTCAAACGGTGTCATTTGGATGCTGGCTTGATAGCTGTTGTTATATGAGGACTGAGCAAACGGTAAGCAAGTGTTCCATGCTGCACCATACACTATCGCACAAGCTCTCAACATGTCTTCCAAAATTTGGTTGGTTCTCTCTGTCTGTCCATCTGTTTGCGGGTGATACGCTGAGCTAAAGTTTAAATCGGTGCCCATAGCTTCATGTAATTTCTCCCAAAATTTGGAGGTAAACTGCGCTCCTCTATCTGACACAATTTTCTTAGGAACTCCATGTAGTGTCACTATTCTGGTCAAATACAACTCAGCAAGCTTGTCCTTACCATATGTTTGCTTGATCGGGAGGAAATGAGCCACCTTGGTCAGTCTATCAACAATGACCCAGATAGCATCATATCCCTCACGAGTCTTGGGAAGTCCAATAATGAAATCCATACCGATACTGTCCCATTTCCATTCGGGTATTGGCAAAGGCTGCAACAATCCCGATGGTTTTTGGTGGTCTATCTTGATCTGTTGACAGACATCACATTTAGCTACATATTCTGCCACTTCTTTCTTCATCTGGTTCCACCAATACCTCTTCTTCAAATCTTGATACATCTTTGTGCCTCCGGGATGAATTGAGAATTGAGAGGAGTGCGCTTCAGATAAGATTAACTCTCTCAACTCCTTCTTGTCGGGTATGCAATAGCGACCACGGAAGGTAAGGATTCCATGCTCGTCCATCGCATACTCTGATGAATTTTCTTCTTGAATATCCTTTTTCAGTTTTTGAATCTCCTCATCTTCATCTTGTGCTGCCTTAATCTGATCTGTCAGTAGCGGTTGAATCTCTAATGCTGCTTCTTCACCTTGTTCTGTGATCACCAAGTTCAGCTGTAATATATCTCTCTGCAACTCTGGTGGGTACTCTGACCGATTGCCTTTGCTTGGACGAGCCTTGCGGCTAAGGGCATCGGCAACTACATTGGCTTTGCCTAGGTGATACTGGAGATCAACATCATAATCTTTTATCAATTCTAGCCATCTGCGCTGTCTCATATTCAATTCTGGCTGGGTGAATAAATACTTCAAACTCTTATGATATGAGAATATCTCACACCGATTCCCTAGCAAGTAGTGCCGCCAAATTTTGAGGGCATGCACCACAGCTGCTAGCTCCAAATCGTGTGTGGGGTAATTCTCTTCATGCGGCTTCAACTGCCTTGATGCATAGGCAACAACTTTTCCGTCTTGCATAAGTACACAACCCAAACCCTGCTTTGAGGCATCGCAGTAAATCTGAAACTCCTTCTCTGGATTGGGTAAAATCAAGACTGGCGTGGTTGTCAACTTGGTCTTCAACATCTGAAAGCTTTCCTCGCATGCATCAGTCCATGTGAACGGTCTGTCTTTCTTCAACAATTGAGTGAGTGGGCGAGATATTCTTGAGAAACCTTCTATGAATCGGCGATAATAACCCGCCAATCCTAGGAAGCTTCTCACTTCAGTCACTGTCTTAGGTTGTTTCCATTCCATAACTGCTGAAATCTTTTCTGGATCGACCTTCACTCCATCTTCAGATATAATATAACCCAAGAAAGCAACTTCTTTTAACCAAAAGCTGCATTTATCAAATTTTGCATATAACTTATGCTCTCTCAATCTTGTCAATACCAGATGCAAATGTTGTTTGTGCTCTTCTTCATCCTTGGAGTATATTAGAATATCATCGATGAAAACAATCACAAATCGATCCAATTGGTCCATATGCACCAGGTTCATAAGATTCATGAAATACGCTGGCGCATTGGTCAAACCAAAAGGTACGACCGTAAACTCAAACAATCCATATCTGGTAATGAAGGCTGTCTTCTCTCGATCTTGCTCTCGGATCTTAAGCTGATGATAACCTGAGCGCAAGTCGATTTTGGAGAACACTTTGGCTCCTTTAAGTTGATCAAACAGATCATCAATTCTTGGGAGGGGATACTTGTTCTTGATTGTGACAGCATTCAAACCTCTGTAGTCGACACACATTCTTAAATCTCCATTCTTCTTCTTCACAAACAGAACTGGGGCTGACCACGGTGAAGTACTTGGTCGAATGAATTCTTTCTCTTGTAATTCATCTAACTGCTTCTTCAATTCTTTCAACTCACTAGCCGACATTCTATACTGGTGTTTGGCAATTGGCTTCGTACCTGAAACCAATTCTATCGCAAGTTCCACTTGCCTGTCAGGGGGTCTTCCTGGTAATTCTTCTAGGAATACATCAGGATACTCTTGTACTATTGGCACTTGGTCGGGTGTGGCTGCTAGCATGTTAATCATACGTCTCTTGGCATCTTTCAGCACTTTTCGATCTGTCTCTACTACCACTCTTTGTCCTTCAGGATTGACTAGGGATACTGTTTTGACTTCACAATCTACCTTGTCTTTGTTCCTGGCTAACCAGTTCATGCCCAAGATGGCGTCTAATCCGGACATATCTAACTGCAATAAGTCTGCTCTAAAGTCTACCCCTTGGATTTTTATGTTAAGTCCCGCACACCCACGGTGGGACTCCATTCTAACCCCAGGGGTTTCAACCACATAAGGTCTTGGCAGTGAAACAGAAGGCAATTGATTTCTTGAGGCAAAACTCTTCGAAATAAATGAATGCGTTGCACCAGGGTCAAATAAATCAATGCAGGTATGGAGTTGATGGGGAACATACCAGCAATGATATCACTTGCTCCTGCGGCGTCTTCAGCAGACACATGATTCACCCTGACATAAAAGGTAGGTCTGACGTTGCTTCGTCTCTCCTGCTCGCTCAGCCGAAATTCGCGGTGCTGCAGTGACCGAGGGTCGGCTGCTTTAACTGCAGAAATCCTCCTTCGAGAGGTACCGGGTTGCTGTGTCCTTGTCTCCTGCTGCTGCTGATTCTGGACTTGAAGTTTTGCAGCATCTGAGGGCAGACTCTTGCGAGGGCAATGGTCTCTGTAGTGTCCAAGTTCTCCGCAGTGGAAACAAGCATTGGATCTCTTTGGGCAGCTACTAGCAAGATGATTTCCACCACAGGTGGGACACTTGAGAGCCAATGGTAGAGGGGAAGCATACTGCTGGTTCTGGCCGGATTGGTTCTTCGGCATCATCACATACTGTCGGGAGGATGGGGATCGATATGAGGAAGATCCCGATGTCTTGGCTCATTGTGCATGGTGTGAAGATGACTGCGATCTATGTGCTGCCTTGCGCTTTCTATAGTCTTCTATCTCACCTCTAGCTTCCTCTGAATTGATCAAGCTGTCAACCATATCATTCAAGTCCTTGAACTTCAAAGCTGAAATATGAAATTTCAAGGATTGCTGCAATCCTGCACGAAACTTGCTCATTTTCTTGTCTTCATTGTCAACATCCTCAGGGGCAAATCTGGATAGGTGGTTGAACTGGTGTAAATATTCCATTACTGTACGACCACCTTGTTTAAGCGCCAAAAATTCCCGGCGCTTTGCTTCCATAATGCCATCAGGGATGTGCGCCTTACGGAAGGCCTTGGAAAAATCTTCCCAACTAATCTCTCTGTCCTGCAGTGTGCGCTGATAGTTGATCCACCAGGTCGCTGCTGCACCCTGTAACTGGTGGGATGCATATAACACCTTCTCTTTATCGTCACACCGCATACCAAGTTTTCTCTACATCCGCGACCAATCTTCAGCAACCATAGGATCAGCGGTTGTGGAGAAAGTGGGTGGACGTGTTTTTAGAAAGTCATTCCATCGGGTGAAAATTGGAGCACCATCCCGAGGAACATTCCCTCCACCCTGTACTCCTGGAGATCTGGCGGCGATCTGTTCAATCAATCTGGCCTGTTGATCTAACACTCGTAATATATTCTGCTCCCCTTGATATCGATTCTGTTCTAACATTGCAATAACATTGGCAAGCGTGTTCTGGTCGGTGGTAGGTGCACCCTGCCGGCTGGTCTGACCCATCTGCTCTGCCGGATCCATCTGTTGATTGGGAACTTGAGGTTAGCTTTGCAGCGGCTTTGGCACCAAGAATAGATAAGTAAGACATCGAATTACAAGGTAAGTATAGGGCGAACAAGATAAGTAATGAGAGCGAAAGGGACAGAGAAAACTTTGAACACAGGAAGAACATACTGATAATTAGGCAAACAACATAAAAGATTAATGGACATAAATTTACATTAAGCAAGCGGTACACAGACCACTTTAAGGTTCGTGAATACACTTGCATTACAGCCAAAAGTACTGCTAATACAAAAGGTCGGGCTAAACTAGCGAACAGCATCTACTCCTCCATATCTCCCGGTGCTGGAAGGGCAAGAGGGGCTGCGGGCGAACAGACGCGATCTGCGCAGCGATCATCCTGCGCCTACGCTGGATCGCACCAGAGCAAGAGGATCGACGCTGGCGACTCTCGCGATCCGAGGCCTCGCCGCCTCGAGGGCCTCGTGAGCGGAGGAGGGACTCGAGGTGCCGAACACCGCCGCGAGCGTCCCAAAGCTGCCTCTGAAGAGCCCTGGACTCTGCAACGGCTTGGTCGTAGCGCTCCACCTGCTCTGCCATGAGGACGGCGATGACCTCCAGGCGGGCATCGTCACCCTCTCCAAACCGAGGAACTGCCAACCCATCCCGAAGCTACTGCGGGATCACGTCAAAGGGTGAGCCGGTGAACTCCTGGTCGTAGTAGTCCCTCAGGTAAAGCGTAGCCTTCTGAGCCGCGTCCTGGACTGCGTCATCTCTCGCTGATCCGTCGCGATGAACTCGCGCTCTGTGTCGGGCGGACAGCAGGTGTAAGGGTCACCCATGCCTTCCACTCGTAGAGCTGCTCTCCATGGGTGCGACTCACAGCGCGGAACACCGGGCTACAGTGCTCCTTCGATCCGAGGTACCTCCTCATCTCCCACAGCTTCCGGGGCCATCCATCCATACGGTCGGGGCGGGAGAAAACGTAGTGCACCATCTGCCGGAAACAAAATTTTGAGATTAGACAAGTAAAGCAGTAAACATTTTGCATAAAGTAAAACTTAAGCAAGAGCAAACTAAGATAGAGAAGGTAGCACAAGAGAGGAAAAAGACAGCAATAATACTTATATTTTTCGTAAACCCTTTTTACAGCTTAAATTAAGTTTTGCGATAAAATCGCTTCCTAGACTGTCTTAGGTCTCAACCTACGGTCAAAAAGCCTGCTCTGATACCACTTCTTGTAACGCCCGTGCTTCGGGCGTGTCACGGACACTGACATTCGTAACTATTCAAGCATGAACAGTTATGGAGTGTCGCGCAAGAGTATACCATTGCATGCTTACAACAAAAGTCCAAAGATATATATATTTGACATAAGGATTAACATCCGATTTTTACAATGGGCGTGCAAGCCCAAAGTGTAATTACATTACAAAAGACTCAGACCGCTGAGCGCGCGAAGACCTACACCAAGGGTCCTCGTCAAAGAAAAGATCCTCCGGGACTTCTTCAACGGGGAGACCTTCTCCTTCGTCTTGATTCTCTAAAGAGTGGATTAAGCAAGCCGTGAGCCAATCAACCGGCTCAGCAAATCCCAAAGGGACCCTAACTTATTACATGCACGGAACTTCAAAGGAAGGGAATATATTTGGTTTATTAACTTTGGTGGATGCAGTTTTATTTGCAAACATTTTATAAAACTGGCCCAAAACTACTTCTTAAGATCTCAGGGGTTTTTCACGAAGAGTTCATTAACCAACTAACCAAGTTAAAGCATGTACAAAACTACTTAAGCTTCGCTGCTGGGATCACCCAAGTGACACAGCTCCAATAACCGGGAGCACGGTGTATTCAAATACCATTTATTTGACTCTGCAGAGTTTGCTCAGCTTTACCCACACGATCCCTTAACTCCCGCTAAAGAGTTAAGAAAGCCAGGTCGTTTCACTGCTCAACTCTTTATATAGGCTCTACCCGGTAGAATTCACTCGGGTCTGGCTCACACCCACACACACACGCACGCACACACAAGAGAGGACAACGTCCGCTTCGAGTGAATTCCACCGTTGTTAGGCACCCGCAGCCCGGCCTGCCTAACCTCACTGCTACCCTCCTGTAGAGTTTCAATCGAGTTGAGCAGCTAATAGATAAGTGTTGACAAGTCAACTCCTGTGGTTGAGCGATCGCTGTGACATTTGCTCAGCGTAAGGGTTTCAGTCCTTATATTTTCACATGGCCCGCAACCTCGCCAGGCCCGCGACCCAACCTAAGGTAAGCGGTGGGCGTAGACCGTCTCGCGGTTTCCCACTCACCCTTACCCTACTCCAGCCCTAAGGTAAGAGATGGGCAAAGACCGTCTCGCGGCTCTCCCCCAACCCTTACCCTACCTTGTGCACGCCGGCACTCTCCGCTCTAAGATACGGTGTCCCGTACCACCCTACCTTAGAGTCGGGTTTTTCAAATTTTATTGGCCCACAGCCACAACCTTATTAGTGTAACACTTTGCATGATAATAATAGCCTACAATTATCTAGATTATCAGATAATTATTTCTAGGGTTACAAAGGCATGGCTGCAAATTAAACATGGCATTTAGCGGTGGTAGGTTTAACTATATCACATGTCATTCTAAATATTTTATTTTACTTTAAACTAACATTTCACAACTAGCATAATGCAATTAGCATATTAACATAATTAAATCACATGGGTTGCAACATGATCAAAGGATTTGGGACTTGCCATCAATCCGGACTATTTCATCTAGCTCGAACGAAGAACCTTCCGCTCCCGAGATTGCACTGGGCTTCCGGGATTTTCGTCACTAGCGCAAACACATAAAATAAATTAAATCCAGCTTGAGACTAATCAAGCGAGGAGAAAATTAAACTAATTAAAAAGGAATAAAATGCATAAATCCTTCAAATGGAATTTTAGGAATTTTTCTGGGATGATTTTGGTGGAAAGGAGGTCACAGCTGGGTCCAGAATATTATTTGGAGCAAAGTGGTGAAATTTGGGAATTTTTGAGATTTTCTGTGATTTTCTAGGATTTATTTGGATTTTGGGATTTTAGAAATTGAAAAAGTCTCAAAAATCGGTGAACGGTGCTCGGGCCGCCAGTATTACAGCATGCGGCCGCCGGGAACGGCCGTGCGGCGAAGGCATGCATGCCCACGGCGGCGCACCACTGCCATCACTTCACAAGGGCGACGGGCGACGGCAGCCGACTCGGCCCACGCCCGCGCGCGCTCACGCAGCTCGGATGAGCGACGCGTGGCTCGGGTGGACGGTCGGATGGGGTGGAGCGAAGGGGTACGGGGAGGAGATCCGACGGACAAGGGGCGGTGCGGTTACGATCATCGGACGGTGGCGAGGGACGGAGACGGCGGCGCCTTCGCTCTCCGGCCACGGCGAAGGTTCCCGACGACAAAGGAGAGTACCACCGGGTAGGTCTGAGTGAGGGGAGTCCATTTTGGGCAGTTGGGAGGCGAGGGGATCAGCGGAGAGAGCGGGGGACAGAAGGGGGGTTCGGGTGTTTGGAGGCGAGGGAGGTCATCGGCGGCAAGGGAGCTCCAACGGCCGCGGTCACACGGGAAGGAGGCAAGGGGGCTCACATTGGCGAAGGCGGTGGGAGTTGGGGAGCCTCGAGGAGAGCTGGCCACGGGGAGCTGGTTCGGCCGGCGGAGGAGCTAAGGTGACGGCGCTCCACGGGCGATCACCTGTCCAAACAAGCCCACTGTTGCGATTAGCACACCGAGGAGAAGCTCAAGACGAGTGCAATCGAAGGATGGGGCGGAGAGAAGAAGATCCGCTTGCGGAGCTTGCCGGCGCAGGGGAGAGGAGCGGCGGCGCTCCGGGCGACGGGGCTTCAATTGGATGCTCCGGGAGGTGGCTGGGAGTGGTAGGAAGTGAATGGAAGGGGTGGAGACGCTCGGGAAGCAAAGGAAGCAAAGGGGCAGGGGAAGGGGGCTTTATACCCGAGCGGGGGGGAATCCTTCGGGGAGAAGCCACCGGCGGTCTCTGGGGCGACAGGGGAGGATGGGAGCTGTCAAGGGCGTTTAAACCCGCACAGTGGAAGGGGGCGAGGGTGACGCACGGCTTTGCACAGGGCTGGCGACGCGACGGGAGTAGGCGAGCTGCGGCCGTGGGCGAGGGCGCTTCCGCGCGCGCGAGAGAGAAGGCGGCGACTGCCAGGTGGGGCTGGAGCTGAGGCGGGCGACGTGGCGTGAGAGCGTCCACTCCTCCGGACCCGGGGGCTGTCGGGACGGCGCGGTGCGGGACAAGCGCGACGCGGGCGCCGGGCGGGCGGCGCAGCGCAGCGCACGCGCGTGCGCGGGGAGAAAACGGGGCACGGGCGCGCCGCCGGGGAAAGAGGGGAAACGGGGAGCGGCGCCGGTGTGAGGGGAAGGCGGACGGGGAGACGGCACCAACGGACTGGCGTGGGCGCGAGGCGCGCGAGAGAGGAGAAGGCGGAATGGGAGGCGGGGCGCCAACGCGCGGGGAAAACGGAACGGCCGAAAAAGGAAAGCGCATCCGGTGAAACCTTCCCGAAAAGGAAAGTTTTCAAAATTCACTCAAAAAAATGCAGCAAAAATTTGGAAACTTTTATTTTGAATTTTTGCAGGGCTTTTCAAGACTGTTTGATTAATCGAATTGATAAATTTTGCTGCTTAATATGATTAATACATTTTCTCGCAAAAAAAAATCTCGGCTTGTATGGAATTGATACTTTTGTTCCTGCCATGATGCCCCTCAGCCCCTACAATTGAGTTCTAATAATGTCGAAATTTCTACAATCCGGTGGAGCTCTTGTTATGTGCAACTCGTAAGGAACATGCTGGAGATGAACTGATCAACTGTTCACAATCTTTCCACCTTTTTTCCCTCATGTATCATAATACACAATAGTGCGTGAAAAGGGAATGGGGAGATGAATTACAAAAGTCTCACAACAGCTGTACCAAAAGAACTAAGGAGACCAGTCAGAACAGAAGTAGTAGCTCTTGAGAAACTATACATCTACTCTGTGCACTGAAGTACAATTTGCTATCTGTATTATATGTTGACTGGATTTTGCATCTTCATGTTAGCATCTATACTTTTCAGGCAAGATACTACTTCCTGTATAGTTGGCCTCATGCCAGGATTACGGTTGACACACTGGCAAGCAGCTTCAAGCACCTTCAGCATCTGCTCTTCATATCCTGTGCCTCAGAGTGTTGGATCCAGGACTTCAATCTGCTTTCCTTCGGATCTCATCTCCTGTACCCACTGGACAAGTTCTTTTGATGTAGACAAGATTGGAACAGGCCGCCTCCCCGTGAGCAGCTCAAGCAGGACTACTCCAAAACTGTACATATCACCTCTCAGCGTAGCCACCCACCCTTGCCCATACTCAGGGTCTTCCCGTGCCGGCGGCGGCGGCGGCCCGTGCGTGCTTGCGCGGTGGCAAGCCCAGCAGGAGGAGGCGGCGGAGAAGCCCGTGCGCGCGGGCGCGGCGGCGGCGGCGACTTCCGGCGGAGCCCTCCGGCGGCGGCGACGACTTCCGGAATGTGAGTCTGCTGGGAGTCTCGTCTGCTGGAATGGAGAAGACACGAAGACAGAGGAGAGCTCTAAAGAAATGGCTAAAGGGTATTATGGACATTTCCTATGCAATTTTAGGGGAAAACAATAAAAATGAAAAAGAAATGGCTAAAACCCCTAAAATGGCAAATTATAGAGCTAATCATGTATTGGATGGCATTTTAACAATTGCAATCTACAGAGTGGCATTTTATCGAAGCCACTCCAAAGGAGTGGCATAATATCAATTTTCTCACCTATTTATAGATTAAGTGGAGAGGTGCCCACCAATAGGCTAGGCCAAAGGCCTAGGATCAGGTTTCCCAACACTCCCTTCGGGCACTCATCCAACACTTTCACGCATCATCAAAACTCTATAAAAATCCAGTGAGCAAATTTTGGAGAAAGAGTATATGATATATGTCATCTTGTGTTGCACGAATTGCCTCTTTGAAAATTTTGGAGAAAGAGTATATGTTGTAAGTGGATAGTATCCACTAAAGGTTAGATGGGACTGACTAACCCTTCTATTTAATAGGTTAGGATGCAAATTAGTGGTTAACCGTCCAACCATCCTCTCATTTGTAAAGGGTTCTAGGGTTAGGGTTTGACAGAAGTTGAGTTTTATGGTGTGCTTTCTTGTCCTCCAAGTGAAGTGGTTGTAAAACCTTCATTCTCAAGTAACAGTACATTAATATTTGTTCATATCTATAAATCCATCTTATGTTGATTGATTTGCTCTTATTTTGGTTGGTTTTTGCTCTTCTTCCTTCCCTTCTTGATCTTGCTATGTCAAAGACGTGCAGGAGATGGAGATAATTTTCAAAATCAATCTCTACCTATCTAGGAACTTGGTTGGGAAGTTTATAAAGAAACCCGAATTTTAATTTTTTTTGCCACTCCAAATGATTTCTTGATCTAATTGTTTGTACTTCAATTTTTTTTGTGTTCTTACTTACTATGATATGTCATAATGAGCCTTAAAAAGGATAAAAAGTACACAACTTGGAATAGGAAGCTTTTGGCAGCATGAGGACTTTTGAGTAGTTTGGAGACGTGGATAGAAATCCTCTGGCTATGTGAAGCGAAGTTAGGGAGCTACACTACCCATAACTTTGCTTTAATCTCAGTCATCGGATGCAAAATGGACAATCTAAATTTTGTCTTTTTTATTTTTTAGTTTTTGATATTTTTTACCAATTCTTTTTTCTTGTATTCGTTTGTATTATACATGATGAACTAACTTGTTTTTTATTTATTATTTTTTTAAATTTAATTATACCAAATAAATCGCCATCAGGTACAATGTAATTTCAGTTAGATACGATGAAAATTCAACCATAAACCACCAAAATTCAGCCCAACTGAGCACCCTGTAGATTGCATGCTATAGATCATTTTCTATCAAACCAATCTTAGCACTTCCCTTTTGATCTGATGGCTAGAAAGCAAAGTCATTAGCCGATCCGGACCCTTGGAGTCATACCGATAATGAGGTAGACAGTATAGGACATGTTCGTATTAGTTTTTGCTTCTAGTTTCTGCTAAGAAAAACAAAAACCAATATGAACACCTAGCTTCTCGAAGTGGTTTCTCCACTCCTCTCATTACCGTCTCGCTTTAGGGATAAGCCACGGAGTCACGGATGCATCATGCACTCCATTTCTCTCCCCCCATCATGCACATATATATATCTCTCATTTTTTTTCACTGCTCATCCGCTCTTTCTAAAAGACACTTCTTCCAATCATTACTATTTATTTTCAGTCAAAAATCATAAATCACATTTAAAAGCCAACAACAAAATTCAATACAAACATCTTCATAGTTTCAACTGAAGCCACACAATACGAAGGGGTATTCTCTCATACTACCTTAGCGACCAAACTGTTCGCTGGTGATCAGACAACCCATAAAACTTGCAGTTTCACACCCTTGACAGTTTTCCTGTGGTGGAGTGCTGGGGTGATCGAGCGACTAATCCCAGTTTCCTCCACACGACTTGCCTCGAACCCTTGCAAGTTGCATCCATTGCAGTTCTCGCAATTGGAATATTCGACCGCCGCCAGCCGAAGAAGAACAGGATATCCAAAGCCCTTTGAATCTTTTTTTTAATGATTCATTGGGCCCTCCCCTTCGGCTCCGCTTGAAATGTACGTTTTTTTAAAAAAATATATATATGATCGCGCTGAATATATTTCCTTTGCTACAAGATTCCCGTAAAATTCGTACGTGTACACGGAACGAACTGTTTTGTGGGCCCAGCAGGGTACATGGTCTCTTCGCCGCTCGCTGTCTCTAGCCTGCAGGCTCTGCAGCACCCACCACAAACAGTCTAGAAATTCGACTGAGCAAAGGCAAAGGCCTGTTTGGCAGGAGAGAAGCCGGACGGCTTTTGTATTTTGTTACAGTATCTAACTTTTAAACGAAGTATTTTCTCAAGACAGGGTCTACAAGTTAAGCGATCTACACGTTAAAAGCCCAATATTTGTACCAGCCAAAATCGCAAGTGAGAATCTGTCTCTCCGTAATCTGTACCGTAAACAGCCAAAATTCAAAAATTTCAGTTAAAAGCCATAAACCGCAGCCGAAAAGAACATGCCCTCGCAAAGCAAGTCAGGAACATTGGCCGCCCTTGCTAAAAAGGCAGCCCCTCTTCTTATGACTTTTCAAAAGTATTCCGCTTCTGGTTTTTGATTAGTTACCTTATTAGAAAGTCACTCTATTTAAATCGATTTTTATAAATAATTTATAAAATCCACTTTAAAAATCACTCTATTAAAAATGAATTTCTAAAAACCAAAAAACAAAAGTGTTTAAAACAAGCCCTCCGCCTCCTCGCACACACTCCCTCCCACTCTCCCCCTTTTTGGGTTCTTCCCGAGTGAGCATCGCCTGTCTGCCCACACTGGCCCAAGCCAACCAACACCCTTGTGGCTTCCGCTTCCGCTTCTGCTGCCTCTCGTACAAGGTGAAGGAGGAAAAGTGGACTAGTCACCCACCTCCCACTCCTCCGACCTCTCTCTGTGTGTACATCTTGCGCCTCTCTCCTCGCTGCAAGATTCCCTTCTTGCCATGCGAGTGCTTGTGTGCGTTTCTTGCGGGTGTTTGTGTGGAGATCGCGCGGCTAGTGAGCGCTAGCGAGTGGATGAGAGCCCAGACAATGTCGTCCCACGGCAGCCGGGCAGGCGGCGGCGGGGCCCTCTCGCAGCAGGGGCCGGTGTGCAGCCTCGCGCTGAGCGACGTGGAGGGCCAGCTGCACGGCGTGAACCTCGACGACCTCCCCCGCACGGCCGGCTCGGCGGCGGCGGCGGGCAAGAAGACGGTGGACGAGGTGTGGCGGGACATTCAGTGCTCCGGCGGAGGCGGCTGCCTTCTGCCGGCGGCGGCCCAGATGACGTTGGAGGACTTCTTGTCCAGGGCCGGCGCCGCGGCCGCGGACACGGGGAGCGGCTGCGTCGGCGCGCGCTGGGCACAGCAGGAGCACTATCCCCCGCCAGAGCCGGCGCCCGCGCCTCCTGGGCAGCACCACCACGTCGGGCGCCCCGTGCCGCGGCCCCTCGGCGTGGGCGCCGGGCCGGTGCTGGACGCGCTGTACCACGACGGCACGGAGGCCGGGCGGAAGCGGGCCGCCGAGGGCGGCGCGGCGGAGAAGACGGTGGAGCGCCGGAAGAAGCGGATGATCAAGAACCGGGAGTCGGCGGCGAGGTCGCGCGCGAGGAAACAGGTGGGTTTCTCAGATCATATTGTGTTCTTCAATCTCAATCTCTCGTGCATTTGCACGCACATGACGCTACTTATAGGCGGTGTTTGCACTTGGATTGATTTGGTCAATGCAGGCGTACACGAACGAGCTGGAGAACAAAATCTCGCGGCTGGAGGAGGAGAACGAGCGGCTCAGGAAGCACAAGGTATTAATCATGAGCATCATATCAAACTACGAGCTAAATCCGCACTTAGAAACCTACAATTACTATCACTTGCAGTAAGGAAGAGTCGGCTTACAAACCAACATGCTGGTATTTTTTTTAAAAAAAAAACCAACATGCTCATGAGCCCTTGGCCTATAAACAGGTCATGATGTACATGACGTACGGTCCAAAATTCGCTAAAGCCATCAGTTTGTCCATCAGTAAGGAAGTTGCTAGGCTTAGTTCCTTTGGGTTTTTATGCTGTCTAAACTCATTTGTATCAACCAAATATTAATCCAAAGTTCTAGGCCTATCTGCCCAAAAAACCATTTAAATTCCAAATATAGGACAAAGATAACGCACAACTACTATACATGTAGGGTACTCATGCCACTCAACTAATGGTTAAAGATTTGACGGACACCAATAAATGACCAAAAAAAAACTTTTTTTTTTTTGCATTCCTTGCTGGTGAGTTATCTATAAACAGATATATAATGTAAATGCCGTGCGGTTCAAATTTCGCTAAAGCCATTGGTTTGTCCAAAAGGATTAATCTGAAGTTGCTAGGCATAATTCCTTTGGGTTTTTATGCTGTCTAAACTCACTTGTATCAACCAACATTAATCCAAAGTTCTAGGCGTTTTTAGGCCTATTTGCCCCAAAGAAACTCATTTAAATTCCCAAATATAGGACAAAGCTAACACACAACTACTGTGCATGTAGGGTACTCATGCCACTCAACTAATGGTTAAAGATTGGGATAATCCCCTATTAAAAAAAAACTCGACCTGCGGGGGGAAGAGCCACCCCCGGGCATTTCGTGTAGAAGAAGATCTTCTCACGCAGATCGAGAAAATCCCCGAACCCCTGCCCCCACCCTGACACGGAGACCCGATCCCTGCGTGAGAACGGGCCGGGTCTTTATCCGTGCTTTGGCTTGTGGGGACAAAGAGGATTTTACCCCGCGGCAACCACAAATTCTCTCACCCGAGGGGAGTCGAACCCGGGGCGGCGGGGGTGCTACTCAGTGCCTTTACCGCTAGGCTGAAGGACCTTTCGCGGATAATCCCCTATTACCAATGAGAATTAACCCGATCCCGGATTTGTCATTAGAAAAAGTTTGATTCCATATATACCACCAAGTTTATTCTTTGTGCCCCTATATTAGAGGTGAAAACGGGTCGGATTCGGACGGATATTGCTGTTACCATATCCTAACCCATATTTTTTCTCCGGATTCGGCACCAATCGGATTCGGTGTCGGATCGGTCGGGATTAACCCATTTCGTTTGCACCCCTACTTGTTTGTAAGGAATGCATACAGTGCAGTAAATGGAGTAGGACGCACTGACTTGATGTTACTATTTAATAGTTGATGTGGAAGATTTTATTTTACCATTGCAAAAGAAAATGAAATGTTAAATAGTAGCACTAACCTGAAATCAAACTTGAAGATGTATCGGATTCGGACAGATATTCGGATTCGGATGGATATTGCTGTTACCATATCCTAACCCATATTTTTTTCTCCGGATTCGGTACTAGTCGGATTCGGTACCAATCGGATTCGGTACTAGTCGGATTCGGTACCAATCGGATTCGGTGCCGGATCGGTCGGGATTAACCCGACCCGTTTTCACCCCTACCCTATATGCCACTTTTCTCAGTCCGTTGTGAGAGCACTGTTAAGTGGGCCGTGAAATGATGCTTTTACCCTTCTTCCCCTTCTTCCTCTCTTCTTCAACTTCATCCTCTATCTCTCCTCTCTCTCCTAGCCATCGCAACCCCAGCTACCCGGCAGAGTGCTCTCCTCCGCGTGCCATCTCTTGCCCTCGACCACCTCTGCTCCTCCCTCCCACAACGCTCCCACGCCAGAGCACATGGTGGAGTGGGCTGAAGTGCTCCCGCGCCATCGCCTTATCTGGTGGGAGCCTAGATGTGGAGACAACAGCGGACGTCGCCTCCTCGACTCCGATGATGTGGCCTTGGAGGGAGACCCACGCTTGGTGCCATGGGCTTACCAGCTCGTGGAAGTGGCTTGATAGGGCACAACGGCGTCAAAAGAAGGACGAGGGCAAGGGGACGGATACGTGGGTGGGAGGGCGGTCTGGTGGTGGGGTCGCCTTGCCATTGCCGCCGCCGTTAGCGACCATGGCAATGAGGTCAGAGGTTTGGAATTCGGATTTGGGGAATTTCTTTGTGCGTTCAGGAGGGTGATTTTGGGCCGCTCGAGCTTGCCGACCTCTCCAAGGGATTCTACGACCTTCTCGCCTGGCTTTCCCCATCTCGGCCCCTCACCGAGGATGCCTTCCGATCCCGCTTTGTCGAGCTCATGGCGCTGGGTGGCTACCACCCCGTCCTCATCGCGGAGGACGTCGCCACGACACTCCTCGCCGCCATGGGGACGGTTCTCATGGAGCGCAAGTTCATCCGGCGTTGCAGCCACATGGGGCATGTCGAGGACGTGGTGGTGGATGTCGCCACGTGCGGTTAGGGGTTCGCCATGGTTGGGCTCGAGGTGTCTTGGTCTCAGAGAAGAGAGAGAGGAGGAGGAGGAATGTAATGTGCTGACATGTGGGACCAGGGGTATTTTGGGTATATTAAGAAAATTCTGATAACATTTTGGCTGTTAACGACAATGTGACCTAACAGAAGTGACAACGATGGCATGAAGGGGCACAAAGAAGAAAATCGGTGGCATACAGAGAATCAAAATTTTCTAGTGATTAATCCGAGATCAGGTTAACTCTTAGTGGCATACAGGGAATTATCCCTTAAAGATTTGATGGACACTAATAAACGACAAAAAACTTTAAAAAAGTTGTGCTGGTGAGTGGTGACTGGTGAGTGAGATATTGCATTGGGTCAATCATTGGGAGTTTAATTGTTCATTTCAGAGCATTTTTAACTCATCTTTTTGAGCTGATGCATATATAGGGCCTACACTTGCTTATGAGCATGGTTCAAAATCCCGACGGTTCTGCCCAGAACCGCTTCGATTCTGCTTTCTCTCAGGAGACCGTGAACCAAAAACCGGTCGGTATCAATTTGTGATTTTTGAATTTTGGCCTTTTTCCGGTTTTTTCGGTTACCAGCTGGTTTTTTCCGGTTACCGGTTTCAAAACATCCCAAATTTCAAATTTTGATTTTCAAATTGTGATTGATTTTTTACCGGTTTTTCCGTTAACCGGTCGGTTACCGTTACCGGCCACCGGCCGGGATTTCTCCCGGTTCCAGGTTTTGGAGCCTTGCTTATGAGCCTTCTGTTTTTTTCGCTGTCTCTGCCTGATTTGCTTTGCTCTGGAGTGGTTATGAGAGGATGTCTTGTGATGGATGGACCACAAAGTTCTGTCCAATCAGACGGGGTGGGTTTTTGCCTTTTCTTTGCATCCTCTTGTACAAAAATTCTCCTATCACTATGTTAAAACTCATTTTTTCAAAATACGATATCAGTCAAAAAAATTTAATTTTCCCCTTCTTAAAAAAGGATAGTAGATAATGACCTATCCTGCATTTGCTTGATCATCTATAGATGATATTGTGAATGGCCATCCATTTCTATCTCTCCTCCTGTGATCGCATACTTTCCCAATGCAATAGTCAAATACCTAATGCCTGCTTATTGGACAGACATCACTAGTTCACTAGACTAAAGATGGGGTTCTTTAGTCTAGGATTACTCTTAGGATGGATTAAATTAGGGCTTTGGGAAAGTTTATTACTACATTGTCTGCCAGCTCAGGTTCCTCCATGTCCATTAGCATGCAGTCAGCATCATACTTACTAAGATGATAACTCCTAGCTCCATGTCAATAAACAATATTATTTGCCCATCTGTTTCAGCTTGATGTGCAAAATTTACTACTACCCATGTACTAGTATAATCTGCACATCTATCTCGAACTGCACTTCTTTCAATTTTTGTGGTTTTAATACTTGTCGCGTACTCCTTTTGATGACCATGTCATGAAATCTGAAGACAGTATGTATAGCTCTGCAAGTGGCAGCCTCTCCGAAAGGTGAGATTTATGTCCTACTTTGCATTTTGGGAGTATGAAACCCTGACCTCATTGTCTAGAAAAATAGAACATGATGATCAAATATCCAGGAACAGATAAACTTCCGTGGTCTAGTAAAATCCAAGAAAAGGTGTGTTTTAGAACTGAAATGCTAACCTTTTCGCAGTTGCTGCTTTCCGGTCTTGTGTCTCAGAGTGTTGAGCATCACAAAAATTTGAGACCTTTTTTTTTCTTTTTGTAAGGCAATTGTACGAGTGCTTTATCCACATGCAGCGCGGTCTGAATTGCGTGCATGCATCAGTTGGAAACTTGGAATGTGCAAATGCTCAAGTTACGAGCTGAAGAGCTATATTCTTTTTTACTTCTCAGGGAACGATGAACTAGTAGGCATGTTCCCTTTGGGATCTGTTATGATATGCCCATTTTAACATTTACTGTTTGCAGAACTGTTGCGTTAACTAGTTTATTTTGTGTTTGTTACAGGCATTTGAACCAGTAGTGCAGCATGTGCCGCAACTGGAGCCAAAGAATACTCTCCGGCGGATTAACTCGGCCAACTTCTGATCATGTTAATAGCAGTAGTAAATTGCCCTGGCCCCTGGCATCAAGGTGGTTGAAGTTGTAACTGCCGTGTTGAAAATACTTAGCTAGTAAGAACTCTTCCTCTCTGCAGTCTCCAACTTGCAGTGTGGGTATTGTTGCACAACCATTGTACTCCTATCTTGTGGTTTGTTGCTGCAATCCAGCCTGCTTCCAACTAGTGCATTGCTCTCTGCAGCCTGTGATCGCAAGAGTGTCTCAGATTAGCTGTAATGTTTTATCATTTCACAAATGGAAAAGAAAAATGCTCGCCTAGCAGTAGTATTCCAACTCTTCATCCAGGGCTGTTCTTGTCATTTGAAAGCCCTGGGCATGACAAAAGTGAAACCCTTCGTTCTAACTTAAATATACAACAATAATTTTTATATCGATTGTAAAATTTAAAGTTTAATACAATAACTATTAGATAGTATGTCACAAAATATAAAATACTTATTGATGACATTAGACTTAGTGCATCATAAAATACAAAGTACTCATTAGCAACCACTGGCACGTTAATATTATGAATAAGTCTTAGAAAACTATAAGGGAGAGTCATGAGCCAGAATCTATCATCTGCCGAACAAGCAAGCGAGTTATGAATAGAATGATCACAAAAAGCAATTTCTTCTAACATTTCTAGATGCAAAGTCATTGATAATAGTATCAACATCAATTTAATCCAACATATCCTTATCAATACATAAAGTGGCCAGACCATTCAACCTTTCATATGACATTAATAAACTCATATAGTTTTTCAACCTGGCTCTCTTAGATCTAATGGATATCTTTATACAAAAAAGAAACTAATGTTACAAGAAAGTCCAAGATTTTGTTCTAGATAGTGTAGATGTTGTGTTGGAGACTTAGAGTAGTATTTAATAGGTAATCAAAGAACAAAAATTCCAAAAAAATGTGCAATGTATATATGAAGAGGTTTTGAGTAGAGTTGTTGCAAAGTGAAGAAATTAAAAGCGAATTGGTTGGGAATCGATGAAATCGAACTCTCCTCCATTAATAGCAACAACATCGGCGTTTGTTTTGGGGAAGAGAAGACCAGAAGAGGAGTGGAGAGGTCAAGGGGCGCAGGCGGTATACGTGGTCGATTGGATCTGGTGGATGACTTACTCGATGCGTTCTCCTTGTGAATGTCTATGCTTGGATATTTAGGGAGCACTCAACTCTGGATGCACAGCATGAACCAAATAGGTCATTACTTGACTTTGCCGGCTGACCCAACTAATCATTAATCAACTATGTTCAGTATCCGGTGCATATGTTGTACCATGCATGTATACGTACTAACTATTGGTTTTTGCGAGGGCTTTTCGGTAATTTTCCAATTAAAAAAAGGAAAAAATAAAAAAAATAAAAGGGGAGGTGGCACCCACCTGTCAGTGGGCCGAATGAAGAGATAAGGGGGGAGGAGACACAGTCTCCTCTCGTGCGCGTGCACTCCGCCTGGGTCTGGACTTGGCTTCTGTCGACTCTTCAACTGGCGATTTGGGCGGCGAGTGGGGAGGCGGCGACTAGAGAGGCGACGATGGAGGCGTGGGCTTGGCCCTAGTTCCTCATAGCCGGCCACTCATGTCACCACGCTGCAGCCCCTGCCTCCTCTACAAAAGGCCGCCATCTCATCCTCCGTGATACAACTCTTCTGATCTCGATCTGCTCCTCTTTGGTTTTCTTCCTCTCTGGTCTTCGGGTTGTGATGAGTTTTGGTGCTTCTGCGCCATCTCCGATTGGAACTGTTGCCTTCGGATTCCTGGGTGAACCCTTTCGTTTGGTGGGGTGTGAGGAGAAATCTAAAGGTGAAAGATTGACCCGAGGCAGGAAGAAGGCCGTGACCCTCCTCTGTTGTGTTTGAGTGCATTTAGTTGGTACACTCTAGTGGTCTTGTGCGGCATCTACCCCGACCTTTGACTCTTGCTTCGGCTACCCGAGGTTGGAGTGTGGCATTGTATCTCCGTCTATCTCGCTTCTCTCTTGCGGCGGCATAAAGGAGCGCTAGGTTTTTTGGGGCAGCACCTATGGGTGTGCCTTGCTCGGTTCTTGTTGGTAATTTTGCTTCCACTAGCTTGATTCACTTCTGGATGACTTTGAGTGCCATCTGCACCGTGAGTATTTCTGCTCCTTTTACAGCAAACTTTGTGAGCTGTGCTAGTTCATTAATCTCTGTTACATACTCTAGTTCAGTGATTAGATGTGTTAAGTCCTTCTTATACTTTTTCACCAAGTGTCCGGTAACTAGGGATTCAAGGGGTTGGAGTTCTCATCCTTTTATTCTGAGTCCACTGGACGGTATTAAGGATACCTTCAATTTTCTTTAGTATTTCAACCCTCTCCAGTACATTGCGTGCAGGCACATCCGGCTTGGTTATGCTCTTTAAATCACTAAAGTTGTCTGATAGTTGGTTTGCTAATACTTGCAAGTCAATGATCTTTTGGATTTCTCTATTTGCTTCACTAATGCATGGGTCATGTGCATGGATTCCCGTGGTTTGCCATGTAATTTTTCAACATTTTTCATAAAGGGGTTGATTTCCTCCCCCTAATGTCGGGAAACTATCCTCATCAAATATACTATCAGCGAAATGGGCAATATGCAAATCTCCTGTCATGGTGTCTAAATACCTGATTATAGATACTATCTCATAACTAAGGTAGATCCCATACTTTCGAAGAAGGCCCATTGTTGTACGCTGTGGAGGGGTATAGATACATAAACTTTTCGCTGTTGGCCCTTGCGGTAGTTGCATTGGTGAATAGATGTTATATGCCGATGGTCTAAAATCAATGAGAGTTGTTGTGTGCAGAACTATGTGTCCCTAACATGTAGTTGGTAAATTACAATTCTGCAAAAGCAGTCGGGCAATAAATTTAATTCTCTTAATTAATGCTTCTGCTAGTCCATCCTGAGTGTAGATATGTAGGACAGAATGCTCAACTTTAATTCCTATTGCCATGTAATAATCATTAAATGCCTTTAAAGTAAATTCTTCGGTATTGTCCATTTTGATGGACTTTATATGATGATCAGGGAAATTATTTTAAATTTGAATTATTTGTGAGATCAGCATTGCGAAAGCATGGTTTCTTGTAGATAATAAACATACGTGCGGCCATTTCAAGAAAGCCTTGATGAGCACCATAAAATATTTAAATGGCCCTAACAGTGGCTGTATAGGACCGCAAATATCTTCTTGGATGCGTTCTAGGAATGCATGGACTTCATTCTTCACTTTTAGAGCAAAAGGTCTAATAATTAATTTCTTAGTGGCACATGCTGGGCACATAAAATCTTCTTGATTCGAGAAATTTTTTATATCGATATTATGTCCCTGTGAATTATTAATTATATTGTTCATCATCCTAAGACATGGGTGGCCTAGTCTATTATGCTAGAGACAGAAGAGTTCAGAGCTTTTAAATATTATTTTTAGGGCGATATAGACTGCGGGTGCCTTAATATTAGTATAGTATAGCCTAGTCTCAAATGAAGTCTTTTTAATACCCTTTTTTTTTATTCGCTTCACGCTTCATAATGAGCATGTATTCCTTACCAAATTCTTTCTCAGTCTCAACATGGAAACTGTTAGCGCGAATATTCTTGAAACTTAGGAGAGTTATAGTCAATTCTAGGTACAATAAGGCTTTTTGAATAACCAAAATTATGTCCATTGGGAATATAATTTTGGCTCTCCCTGAGCCTATTATACAAGCATCGCTACCAGCGATTATTGTAAGGTTGCCAACATTCTTGCTAATCAACTGAAAGAATTTTCTCTCTCAAAATGGTATTTGTTGTGCCGCTGTCAGCTAAACATACTTCCTCCATAGGGCGCATAGGTCGGCGGTGGTGACACGCCGTGCGGCGGTGGCGGCTCATGTGGAGGCCAATGGCGATGCATGCGGGCGCTCGGGAGCTGCCGGTCGGGGCACGCGGCGAGCAGCCGACTAAGGCGCATGCGAGCACTAGTGGTGGCTGGGCGGTGGTGGTACACCATGCGGGGCGGGCAGTGGTAGCTCGCATGGAGCCGAGCGGAGTCGGCGCCCAACGCGGGGTGGCCGTCCGGGGTTGGTGGCCTAGGTGTGGCTCGTCTGTGGTTGGGGAGCCGCCGGCGGCCTATATGGGGGCGCGCTATGCGGCGGGGTCACGTCGTGCAGGCGAGCGGCGGCCGATCTGCTGCGTGGCTCCGAGCCGGCGATGGCGCGTGCGAGGCTGAGCGGCAACGGTTCACCGAGCGGTGGCGGTGCGTGCGATGTGACGCTCAGGAGGCGGCGCATGTGGGCGCGACTGCTCGGGCGGCACTTGGGAGCGGCGACGCATGCGGGAGCAACGGACGACAGTGCCTCATGCGGAGACAGTGGCTTCGCCCAGGGCTGCACGACGACGAAGCATTGGTCCGGCGCAACGGCACGCCGACGCGACTATGGGCACCAGCATGTGAGCGGTCGGCCGGCCAACGTGCAACGTGTACGGGGCAACGCTCGAGGCGATTGTTTTCAATCTACAGTGCAATCATTATCTACTCCGTTGTGCAAATCTACCGATCGGCTTGGCCGGCGACTTCAAGTCAACTCGCAGTAGATTATAGCGGATTTGCACTGTAGAAAATAATCTAGAAAGCGAAAATTTTGCGGAATTTAGAGCGATGTAGATAGACAATTCACAATTTAATCTACAAGTGCTTCGACGATTACCTTTCGATCCACCTGAGCGATCGTGCTGATAACGTGTTAAGGAACCGTCACTGACGAGTCTAGTCTGATTGATTCCTCCTAGGCAAAATAGATAGATTAATCACAGGGTAATACAAAAAATATAAAATTGAACACAGAGATAGAGAGAACTTCGGTCTTTCTTTATTGCTTTCTCTTTTCAAAAAAGGTACAAGCGATAGCCAATGGAATGCTCTGTATATAGACTAGTGGTGTCATACTCTGTATATAGACTAGTGGTGTCCAGACTAGTGGTGTCCAGGCTAAGTCCTCAGGCTAAGGCTCACGTTTCCCAACAAGATCCACCTAGGTTTGTTGTGGCGAATCGTGTCAGGAAAACTAGTATCAAACAGCCCCAAAACTGGTCATCACCTACTGTTACATTCCAAACCGCCAGAGCCAACTACACCTGCGCACGTAAGCCACGAACATGACCATGCCGGCCCCCTCGAAGCCCTCCTCCTCCTGTTCTTCGCCGTCGCCTGTCGCCGCCGTGAGGAGCTCGCCACGGCAGAGCGGGCACGTCGCCCCCGGCCGCGCCGCCAGCCACCGGTCGAGGCAGCAGCGGTGGAACAGATGCCGGCACCTGAGCACTCTCACCTCGTCGCCCTCCTCGATGCCGCTCAGGCAGAACGCGCAGTGCTCCGCCGCCGCTTCTTGCTCCGCTCCGTACTGCTTACCGTACCGCGCCACGGGGAGCTCTCGGTCGCGTTGCTCGGTGGAGGACACCACCCCGAGAAGACGCTCTCGCATGGACAGGCGGAACGACACCGAACGCGCGCCCCCCGCGAGGCGGCGGGCAACGTCGGCGGCGACGGCGACGCCGACAAGGAGGGAGAGGAGGTGCAGTAGCGTGCCAAGGCTTGGCATTGTGATTTGTATTGAGTGGCTTCCTCAAGTGGCTTGTGCTGTGTTGTTTACCTAGTACTGTGTGTGAGTGGGAGCTTTCACGATTTATAATGCAGGACAGACAAAGATGATCATGTGAGATGAGGATGTTGATGGCCTCATGGCCATCCTAACTCCACCGTCAACGTCAAAAACAGGAAACATTGGCTGTCTCCAAGTGTTGTAGACGCGGTTCCCTATTTTTGTGTACAATATGGCAAGTTAGAGACATTTTTTTATCTATTTTTCGATATCTATTGCTTAATTATTATGTGTTCTATATTTGTATCCCTTTTTTTTTTACAAAGAGTTAGGCAAGTAGTAGATACATTCTCTCTGTTTTTTCATATCTTTATTGCTTATTAGGCCAATCACTCCACTAATGGAAGCCATGCCGCCACACCCAGCACGTTCGCCGGTTTGAGATACGTTGTACTCCATACTGAAGCGGTCAGAAAAGAGTGATCAGGCATTACATATCTAGAGGCCCATGGTCTAATCATCAGATATTGTAATCCACAGGGTCAGCTGATATTGAGAGTTTGAAGCTAGATGGCCCAAAAGGATCCCAAAAATCATGTCAATTGATTCTTGCAACTTGGGATAGGTTTATCAATTCCATCTGGGCAGCATTCACTGTATGGCTACATGATACAAGAGACCACATACATGATACCAGCAGGTTCATTCGGCTATACTAAGGTGTATGGACAGATAGACGCATCATGCATACAGTGATACAGAAGCACAGATCATAAATTGTTCGTTCCACCATACAAGCAGGGAAATGCAGGAAACCACAACTACTCAACGAGGAAAATAGCAGTAGTGACTAGTGAGTACATACCACACATCAATAAGGAAAGGTCTAGTCAATCCGATTACAAGTTTCTTTGTCCATATATCACAGCAGGATGGTTCCAGTAACATACATGCAGCACAAGTTCCGCGCACTAACTGTTCTGGCAATTACAGGAATTATTCAATAGAAATTACATGGACATCCTTGCCATGAAGACTGATAACAAGCAGGAGCTTCTTAGCCTGGGGGCCAGTTCATCTGCCTGCCTCCAAGGAGATGAACATGGATGTGGTAAACAGATTGACCTGCAAAAAAAAGATTCAAGTGGCTGATGGTAAGTGGTCGAACAAATAGGTATTCTGATCTAAGGGCATTGAAATGGGACGTACATCCACTAGGGCCGTCATTGATGACAACACGATAGCCATCTTCAAGTCCTTCCTGCTTTGCAATAACTTTAGCAACATAGAGGAGGTACCCTAGTATCTCTACATGCCTCTCTTCTGCCTGGGAAGATGGTATGAAATGCATTTTTATTTTCAAGGACCGTAAATTTCAGGAATTTTTATAGATCGTATTATATGACGAGAACGGTTGACTTAAAATGGAAATTGCAAACTGTTATAATTGATGAACAGTTAAACACTACCTTTGAAAGGCCAGTCAGTCCATCCTTGACTTTGGGTATGATTATGATGTGTGTCGGAGCTTGAGGATTTATGTCTCTAAAAGCCAGAACCTGGAAATGAACTCACAGTTAATATCCTTTCACAAGCAGAACTCACAAGTTGTATGGAGAACTAAGAAAGATGAACAGAAGTGTTCAGTAGAAAACATAATAATATAAGATAGATGAACTCCAAGGATTTAGGCATTCACAAAGCAATGGACAGCAGTATTCGACCAAGAATCCAGTTTACTTGGAACCTTGAATTTTGGTAGTATGTCGTATACTCATACACTAGTCATTGACAAGATGGAGCTATGTTTTCTTTATTAGCACAAGGCCCTCCAAAGAATGCTAATGCCAAATTCATAGCATGCATGATCATGCGATCATTGACTGGCAGAACTAGAAATTTAATATGAGGGGCTGAATATGTAAGAAACAAAACAAGGAGGGGACCAATTGAAAATTTTGCGTGGGTCTATATCGTAAAATTCTGTGTACATAATGTGTGTGTACATGAGGATCGGAGCATCTACGAGCAGCAAAACATGCATGGTCACCGTATAAAACCTCTTTGATTGTTCTTTTTTTTAAGAATCTTGATTGCTCTAATTTGAAAGGCAACTATAGAAGAATAACAAAGTCCACAAAACAAGATAACATGTGGGTCTAATTATTAGAGTTTTTTCCTTAAATAACATGTTTTCTTATCTAAAGCCCATAAACTCAACTTGTTATGGACGAAGATTAGCAGATCTATGAACAACACCGCTGAAACGGTAGTGGCCCATGAACACTACCATGGGGGTACTACAGAAACATGTGAACAGTACCCACAGGGGGTACTGTAGCACACTACGAATTTGGATAGTTTGATAGTATATCACAGATTATGAATATAATAATTAGTTTTCTTATTATTTGGGTTTATTTTCTTTTAGATTTATTCCATATATTAGAGATAAATTTCCTATTACTATGATTATTTTTTTAATATAAAGATAGGTTTCTTAGATGTCAATTTTAGTCATCCCTATAAATGGGATAGCGTTGTATCGTTATCATTAAATAAAGAAATAAACAAAATTCTCTAGTCTTCCTCTTCTAAATCAGGCCTCAGAGCCTTTCTACCGCGTCAGGGAAGAGCCCTGCCGGTGGCTAGATGAAGGCGATTGTCCTACCCTTGGTCTTCGAACTCGTACCTAACCACCAACCACAACATTTCGTATCAGAGTCAACTAGTAGTTCGGCATCCATGGCAAGGAACAGGGGTTTCGATCCCATGAAGGTCCGAGCTTCACAATCCCACTACCTAGAGCTTTCGACCTTCGACGGCAAAAAAGATCCGCAATCTTGGTTAAATCGCTTTGAGCAATTCTACAAGGAGCAGCAGACGATGGAGATAGAGGAGTGGTTGGCATCGAACCGCCTAACAGGGAATGCCACCCTGTGGTACCGGCAACTAGAGTGTGCGCTCGGGGTGCAGACATGGTCAAGTTTTGTTAAACATGTCAAACTCCGTTTCGCCACCACCAACGCGCTGTCTCCACCCACACGCCAAGCCTCCACTGAGCCAACTACCATGGCTTCTGATGCCGAGTTATCCTCCGCCAAGATCTGCGCTAACTTGATGGCCTTAACGAAAGAGTTTATGGCCAAGATGGAGGAGAAGAAACAACATGTTGCTGCGATTCCTAAGTCGCTATCGTCGTCAGTTGCGACCATGTCCAAGATGGAGGAGCAGCAAAAGGCGACGCCTGCCATTGCAATGGCAGCGCTGCTATCACCATCTCCATCGTCGTCATTGGCGTTGGTCCCACTACTGCCTTCACCAACGACGACTCTCCAGATTTCACCTTTGGTGCATACACCAAGGAAGGGGATAGCGACGATCTTCTCCACGTGGCCGGCCAACGCCGTACCTTCGAAGATGAGTGAAACGGCTGTCATGTGGGGGTCAATGATATCGTCGCACCTCTCTCACAATCGTTGCATCCTAAGGTGAGAAGGATGTTGCTACCCTACGCCGGTTGCCCTTGCCGCCGACGACTCTTGCGACGTCAACCAATGCTAGAGGTTTGTTGTTCTCGCTGTTGTGCATCGAGGTTTCGCTGATCATCTTCCACGCCGCGCGATGTCATCATTGTGCCCTTTCGCCGACATAGGGACGCAAATGTCTTAATCCGAAACTTGAGGACAAGCTGTTTCGTTGCGAGGGATGTAATGTTATGAACCAAAATTAGTAGATCCATGAACAACACCGCTGAAACGGTAGCGGCTCGTGAACAATACCCGTGGGGGTGCAGCAACAACACATGATTAGTACCCGCGCGGGGATACTGTAGCGCGCTACGAATTTAAATAGTTTGATAGCATATTGCGGATTAGGAATATAATAATTAGTTCCTTATTATTTAGGCTTATTTCCTTTTAAATTTATTCCATATATTAGATATAAGTTTCCTATTATTAGGATTATTCTCGTTAATATTAATATATATATATATATATAGGTTTCTTAGGGGCCAAATTTAGCTATTCTTAAAAAAGGGACAACATTGTATCGTTATTATTAAGCAAAGAAATAAACAGTGATCCAAAAATTGGCCTGGGCGGCCGCCCAGGTGCTGGGTGGCGGGGGTCCACCGGGCCTTGGGCACAAGTCGGGTGTGTGGGCGGCTAGACGGTCCGAGGCGATCAAAGGCAGTGTATGGCGGCCTCGGCGCGGCGGCCGCACAGCGGGCATGTCGGCCGCCTAGGCGCTCTAGGCGGAGAACAGAGGGGGTATGTATAACAGAGGAGAGGAAAAGACTAAGTTAGGGTTTATGACACATACTAGTTTGGACTTTGGACTCGAGAGTCGGGGTGTCGCACGGAGGGTTTCTTCGCGAGCGCACAGCGCCGCCACCGCCGATTCACTGGATTTCACATCGCACAGCCGCACAGGTGTGTTCCACCTCTCCGCTTTGCCATCTTCTCCGCCTGTCCGCCATTTTCTCTAGCCACGCTTCTCCGCCGACGAGCCGTCGCTCCCCTCTGTAGCTCCGCTCTGTTCGGCACAGTGCCACGCCTCCCTGCTGCCATGCCCTCGCCTAGATCTCGCGCGATCGCTCTCCTCTGCTCCGCTTAGCACGGGGAGATCTGCAGAAGGCGAGGGTGGACCGACGGAGAAGGCCAAGGCGCCGCCACGCCGGTGGAGATCAGGAAATGGCAAGGCCGCGAGGGAGAAGCAGAGATGGTGAGAAGCCGAGAAGAGAAGGCGTTGTCGGTGGTCGACTTCGGGCTCGGCTCTCGGCAGCTTGGCCAGACTTATTTATGTAGATTGCATATTGCTTTTGCTTGCTGGTTGCCTAGTTACTAAGTAGTAGTACTAATAGTGATTAGTTGACACAGTCATTAACTTGTTATTAGTAGTATTAGTACAGTGATTAGTTGACACACTTGTTAACTTGTGAGATTTGCTATGTGTAGTTGAGAACTTTTGGTGTGAGATGTTGTGAACTATGTATACATATGATTGTGAACTTGTTTTATATTTTTATTTTATCTATGTAACTATGTCTTATTGTCTTGCGGTCATTTCTTATTTCTTTCATTTTTTATACTTATATAGAAATCTAAAGAACAATAGTTATATCGTATTATCCATGTACCAAAAATCTCATGTATTGCGTAATTCTTAATATGTTGGTTTATAATTACATAAAATATTTACATAAAGTGATGAGTGTCCATCATCATCTATCGAATTTACAACATTACAAGTTACTCCAGGTAATAATATTCTTACTCTAAATATCACATATGTCTTGATATCGCCCATAGCGCCAAAGTCGGTCGCCTAGGCGGCCTAAGCGCTAGGTCCCTGCTTGCCCCCGCCTAGCGCCTACTTAAACATTGGAAATAAACAAAGTTCTCTAGTCTCCCTCCTCTTATAAATCAAGCCTCAGAGCCTCTCTACCAGTACCATGTCAGGGAAGAACCCTGTCGATGGCTAGATGAGGTGAGCACCCTACCCTCGATCCTTGGATCTGTACCCAACCACCGACCACAACACAACTACAGCTAGAAAATTAGATAACCATTTGAGGTTTAACTATATTTTAAAGTCCAATTGTTGGTGCCTGCGGTTCAAGAATGGCTTTAACAACACTAGGAAGTAGCAACAGCTTTATAGCTGGGACAGCTCATTTGTCTAGTGCTAACAAAATGAAACTATCCAAGTTTCTAAAGCAAATTTATGTAGTCCTTACAGCAGAATATTATTAATGCATCTCATCCCAAGTTTTTTAAGGGATTGCTTGGCACACATGCATAGATACTAGCAAACTTCCTTTTTTTTCCTAGTGAACACAATGTGTGTGCCTCTAGCTAGGTGCTGAAGCAGAAGTCTTAAAGTTTATCAATTAGAGTATAATATAGTACTTTATTTCTCTTCTAGCCTAGCTGGACATCATACATTTTAACACTCATAGGAAATTTTGCATACATAGTGGTAGGGGGAACCGGTAATCAATCAAGTTTTCACAAAAAGTTATTTTCAACCTAATTGAATATAGAGAAAAGCAATGCTACATAATACCTTCTCATCCTCATACACCACAGTGGAAGGTATTTCCTTGTTGATGATCTTGTCAAATCTGCAGATGCAATAAATTTCAGGAACTTATTCACTTGCTCAAAGGCTTTGCTGTGCATAGTTCAAATGCTCTACTTCCACATTTTCTTAGGCAATATTTGATCAATTCAGCAAGTCGATTCTGCTACTAAGAAATAACTGACACTCCAATTATTGATAGCACCCTCTCTCATTGACACAGGCCATGTTACTTCATCAACAAATTAATTACTGCACATGCGAGGCTATGCTTCATAGTGATGTGGAGATTACAAATTTGGCGAACCTTGGCAATACAGTTGCTACACATCTAGTAACATATACATAGATATTTGTCTATATTCTACCCAAAGTAGGGCTGAACAAAACCGGTTTTAAGCGGTTTGGGATGAAAACCCAGCCCAGCCCATAAATGATCATGTTATGCAGTTTGGGCAGAGCAGGTTTCACGGATTAGGGGGGTTGCTCTGTGCTGCTGCTGCTGGTAGTTGAGCCTGGCTAAGAATGCAATATGTTTTGAGGAGCCCAAGCTAGAACTATTCTCCTTCTTCCTTGTGTCGTCTTCAACAGACGAAAGCAAACAGGTGCCACCATTTGAGGATGGAAGTAGAAGCCAATGGCTGGCGGAGAGATGCTGCAGATCGGGAAAAAAAACTCCGCCGTCGTTGAGAAAACCCTGACCACTGCTGGAATCACTTCTCACCTCCTGACCTCCTTAACTAAGGCACCATTATCGCAGCCGCCTCACCAGAGATGGAATTTCTCACTGGATGAAAGACCAGAGGTGATTCACGACGACTACAGCGGGGAGGACGCGGCCATCAGCGACAATGAGAACTCGCGACAGATAAGGGCAATCAAAACATGGTTGTGCCCACAATATTTGAGGCCTCAATCTGCATCTCCCAACTTCACGAGAGATGGTCAGAGACGGCTTCGCCAGTTCATATGGTAATCCAACCCAACACGTGCACAGGTTACAAAGCCGATTTGGTTTAGGTCGGTTCGGTGGATTGAATGGTTTAGTCCAAACCGTGAACAGCCCTACCCAAAAGTATTCAGGGCTCATTAGTTAGCAGTAGTCCATCAGCATAATACAAGAGAGCACATTCTTACAAGCATAAAATGGGCAGGATCCACTATCCAGGCACAGCTTTAGTTCTTAGGTTCCAGAAATGTTGGCCAATGTACCAAACATGAACTTCCTTAAATTACTTCTTATGGTAATATGGTTGCACATGGATCATAAATGTTACTGGGTAAACATGCACCACCTAGTCAGAGAAGTTAAAAGTTGGCCTTAACAAAACCAAAGTGGGTACAGCTGCAAATCGATAAACAAGGTATAGTGCAACAGTTCATTAACTGATGAGCTAGTGCTACTGTTCTAGTCTCCTGTACTGTACACCCCCATTGCATATTTGGGCAAGCTCCCGTTTGCACACAGCATCATCTTTCCGTTGGTTAAGGACTATAATTCATAATGAATTAACTGACGATCTCCCAGCGCCATAGAACCATTGGGCAAAGATGGGCACAAAACCAGTTCACCAATCCTGCAATTCCCATTTACACGCACTAATTCTGCAATTCACACACAATTACTCGAGATAGGAGTGATAAATCACAACCTAACATGTCAAACTACCTAAAAATATATTCTACCAACGCACCAATAGATCGAGCAACCAACACCGGACGAGCTACGATTGCCACAGATTAGCACGGATTTTGCGACAGGAGGAGAGAAGAGGGCAGGGGGCTCACATGGTGGGGTTGTCGTTGGGCACGGCGGCGAGCGCCGCCTCCTTCTCCGACGCCATGGTGAGGGACCGAGAACCAAGTGGTCGCCGGCAGGAGGTAGGTTCCGTAGATAAGGACAAAGAGGGGCCCGAACCCTCCCTTTTTTTCCTCGTTAATTTACCGCTTTACCCTTCCAGTTTTGTGCCGGGGTGCCGGGCCGCATCGCAGCTGCTCAGCGTGCCTAGGACTTCACGGTCAAATCGCAACCTAAGATTTCAGAGCTTGGCACCCGTTTGCGCCAAGTGAATGTAGAAAGCGGACTGCAATAAATGTGTGACTACAGTGGCATAACCTAGGGCCTGTTTGGCAACCACTGTGACTTTTGGCTTTTGGCTGAAATTTTTGAATTTTGGCTGTTTACGGTACAGATTACGGAGAGATAGATACTCACTTGCGATTTTAGATGGTACAAATGTTGGGCTTTTAACGTTTACATCGTTTAACTTGTAGACTCTGTCTTAAGAAAATACTCCGTTTGAAAGTTAGGTACTGTAACAAAAACCAAAAGCCACCAGCTTCGGAGGAAAAGAAGAGGCAGTGCATGGTCTTTTTCAGGTTTTGGCTTCAATTTTTATCTTTTCTACAGTAACTAGCTTTTAAACAGAATGTCTTTTTAAGATAGATCTACTAGTTAATTGTAGTACATACTGTACTGACTTCATTTATATCGGCAAAAGCTGCATGTGAGTTTTAGTTACTCTGTAATCTCTCACACAAACAGCTCAAAAGCCACAAGCCGCAGCCAAAAGCCATAAATCTCAGCCAAAAAGAACAGGCCCTTAAACAAGGACATCAGTTAGTTTTCCTGTTTATATTGGGTTTTGACTATAACTTATAAATACAAACAGATTATAAAGAGACACTCGTGTGCAATTTTAGTTGATATAAATAAAGTTACTACAGTGTGTACTACAGTTAACTAATAGATCATGTCTTGAAAAGACACCCCTTTTAAAAGATAGTTACTATAGAAAAATCATTCACTGTAAAAACAACTTTTAAAAGACAATACGAACAGGGCCTTACTCTTGTACTTCAAAATTTCACTTTTGGAAAAAAAGGAAACAAAGAACAAGAAAAATGGGGGAACAAAAAGGAGAATAAGCATTCTGCAGATATTCTGTTGTGGCTACACACCAAATAGTAGAGAGGGGGACTAGAAGAGGAGAGCCAACAGAGAGAGATGATATGTGGAAAATGAGTGATTTCCCTCCTCATGCCCTTCTTGGGGGCTTATACATATGAGTGAAATAGGATAGGAAATTCACATCTTACCACTTAATAATTACAAAAGGTAGGGGTATATTAGTACATTCCTCTATACTATTGGGTCTATTGCATATTGGGCCAGTTACAAGACTCTGTCATGGGGGTTGGGCCACCTCTACAATAGGATTCCCTTGACAACAAGCGCGGATGTCCCGATGGGGGGCTGACATGACGAACTATCCTAGCCTTCTATCCCCTGATAGCAAGCGCGAGGGTGCCGACTGGTGAGCCGATGCAACTAGTAGCTTGCAGCCTCTGGAAGAGAGTTCTTCTTTCACTGATCATTATGCAACTGCAGAGTCCATCAACAAATCATGGGAGCGGAGTAGGGGTGATGTTGTCCCTCCCAGACGACGCCTACAAGGAGGTCGGCGAAGTTCCACACCGAAGCCAGGCTATTCCACCGAGGTGATGCCTACAAGGCACAAAGTTATGACCACGAGGCAGTCGGACAAAGTGTCGGGCGCGAGGTGATCAGACGAAGGCACGACCGCCAAGTGGCCGGGCCAAGTCACGACCACGATGTGGTCAGATGAAATCACGGTCATGAGTAGTCGGACAAAAGTCACGACTAGAACATGGTCGGACGAAGTCACGACCGCGAGGCAATCGGATGAAATCATGACCATGGACGTGGTCGGACGAAGTCACAACTATGGGGTGGTCGGACGGTTGCTGACAAAGCCAGCGGCTGGACAAAGTCCATGAAGTGCATGCTCCATCGCTCACCCTTTGGACTGGCGTCGACAAAGCCAGCGGCGGGACGAAGTCATGAAGCGCGCGCTCTGTTCCCCACCTTTCAGATTGTCATTTGACGAAGACGGTGGTGGACAAAGCCTTGCAACGCGTGCTCCGTCCCCCACCCTTCGGACTGGCGTCAACGGAGACAGCGACGGGACGAAGTCTTGCAGCACGCGCTCATCCCTCACCCTTCAGACTAACGTCGACGCAGCCGAAGGTGGGATGAAGTCTTAAAGCGTGCACTCCATCCCCCACCCTTCGAACTGGTGACAACGAAGCCAGCAGCGAGACAAAGTCTTAAAGCGCGCACTCTATCCCACACCCTTCGGACTGGCGATGACGAAGCTAGTGGCGGGATGAAGTCTTAAAGCGTGCGCTCCCCATGACCATGAGGTGGTCGAATGAGGTCTCGACCACGATGTAGTTGGACGAAGACATGACTGCGAGACAAGTAGACAAAATGTTTGTGACCATGGGGTGGTCGGACATGTGCTGACGGAGTTGATGGAGTCATGACCACTAGGTAGTTAGACAAGATCATGACTAGGATGTGCTCGGACGCTGTCGACGAAGTGAGCAGCTGGACAAAGTCCTTGAAGCTCACGCTCCGTCCCCTACCCTTCGGAAGTCCAACAAAGACCATGCGGAGCTTGGCAGAGGCAACCCAAGGTCTAGCGGAGACCTGCGGAGGCCAGACGAAGTTTGGCATAGGCGACATCTACGTGGAGTCCGACGGAGATCATGCAATGTCCAGTGAAGACCGTGCGAAGCTCGGTGGAGGCAGCGTGAGGTCCTGTGGAGGCCACACAAAGTCTGGCGGAGGCGATGTCCACGAGGAGTCCAACGGAGATCGCACGAAGTTTAGCAAAGACTGTGCGGAGCTCAGTGGAGGTAACGTGAGGTCCAGCGAAGACCCGCGGAGGCCAGACGAAGTCTAGTGGATGCAACGTCTATGTGGAGTTCGGCAAAGATCACGTGAAGTCCAACGAAGACTGTGCGGAGCTCGGCGGAGGCAACAAGAGGTCCAATGGAGACCTACGGAGGCCAGACAAAGTCTAGCGGAGGCGACGTCTATGCAGAGTCTTGCGGAGATCACGCAAAGTCCAACGAAAACTGTGCGGAGCTCAATGGAGGCAACGCGAGGTCCAACGGAGACCCGCAAAGGCCAAACGAAGTTCGGCGGAGGCGATGTCTACGCGGAGTCCGGTGGAGATCGTTCCAAGTCCAGCGAATACTGTGCGGAGCTCGAAGGAGGCAATGCGAGGTCCAGCAGAGACCCGCAGAGGCTAGACGAAGTCTGGCAAAGGGAACATCTACGCGAAGTCTGGTGGAGATCGCGCCAAGTCCAGCGACGACCGTGGAAGCTTGGTGGAGGCAACGTGAGGTCCAGTGGAGACCCGCGAAGGCCACTTGAAGTCCGACGGAGGACACATCCATGAAGAGTCCGACAGAGTCAATGCAAAGTCTTGCAAAGGTCATGCGTAGTCTTCGCGTGGAGATTGTGCAAAGACCTTAGCGGAGACCGTGCGAAGTTCGTTGGATACAACATCTACGTGGGGCTCAGCAGAGGCAACACAAGGTCTAAAGGAGGCAACGCAAGGTCCAGTGAAGACAACGTGAGGTCCAGCGGAGGCCACATGAGGTCTGGCGGTGGCGAGGTCCGCACGAAGTCCGGCGGAGGCGACGTCCACGCGGGGTTTGGCGGAGATCGCACAAAGTCCAATGAAGACAACGCGAGGTCTAGCAAAGACCCACGGAGGCCACACGAGGACTGACAGTGGCGAGGCCCACGCGGAGTTTGGCGGAGGTCGCGCGAAGTCCACTGAAGACCAGGTGAAGTTCGGGGGGGCCTGCGGAGGTCAGACGAAGTCTGATGAAGGTGACGTCCACGCAGGGTTCGGTGGAGATCGTGCGAAGTCCCACGAAGGTCACGCATAGTCTCCACACAAAGATAGTGCCAAGACCACGGCGAAGATCATGCGAAGTCTTTGGTGGAGAAGTCAGAGGCAGTCAGACGAGGTCTTGACCACGATGTGGTTGGACGAAGTCGCAACCGCAAGACGGTCGGACAAAATGTCTGCGAAATTTGGACACTGTTGGACCCTAAAATACCCAAAATTCCATTTTTAACCCCCTGTATAAAAAAATTCCACTTTTGGACCCCTTCCCACGCGGGATCACCCCAGCCGCCACGTGGCGGCCGTGCGATCGGGGACCGCCACGACCGCCTGCGCGCTCCCTCCCCGCGCCATTCGCGTGCCGACCGCGCGATCGCGCTCGCGATCGCGCGTCCCTCCTCTGGCGCCGCGATCGACGCGCGTCCGATTGCCCACCGCGCGATCGCCCTCCGACCGCGTGGCCGTTGATTTGACCGCGGATTGATTCCCGACCGCGCGTTGGCTCTGCCCAATCGGCGCCAAGCGCAGCGTATTTTTGGTTTTCACCCCAGCTACAAGTAACACACGCGTCATCACCTAGCTCGCATGGCCCCTCACTCATGGATGAATGCGAGAGATAAACCGAGCTTCACGCGTGTATGGACATCCAGAAGCTCATTTGCTTTTTAGTGAAGACCGAGCGGCGCGAGGAGGAATCGAAGAAAAGTGAGGAGCGAAGCCGTAAGATTTCAGTTGTTTTCATTTGGAATCAGTGGTTTGGCAAGTACAAAAGTTGTAGATCGTCTCGTGAGCTTCAAGAAGAGGTAAGTTTTGTGCCCGTGCAACTATCATTTTATGTATGTCATTAGCCTTTAATTAAGCAAGCCATCTTGTGTTCTTTGTTATTTTATGCGAATCTTTTATACGCTATGTATGTATAGCAAATCATGCATATGTTAGGCATAATGTATTGTAGTGTATGTAGTGTTTTCCTTTGTAGTGAACATACGTCTTGTAGAGTAGTTTCAGTTAGGTGGAAAATACGAATTTGTAGTGTGTAGATGTTGAGAAAATATATATTTATGTTAGAGCAATTGTAGGTGATAACAATAGTAGTAGGATTAGAAGCATATGATTAGTGCGCTTAGGGAAGAACTATATACAAATGCGGTATGTGGTAAAAGAAATTACAAATAAATTTGGTAGATTAGAAATAAAATATAATAGCAGTCATAGAAAGTTATAGTAGAGCTACATAAATACTATATTAAGTAAAAGTTAGAAAAGATTGTAGTGTAAATAATGTGTATGTGTTGAAAAAGTAAATATTTATGTTGGAGCATTTGTAGGTGGTAAATTTGTAGATTAGAGATAATTTGTATAATTAGTGTGCTTAGTGAATGACCGTAGTATGGAAATAAAAATGATATGAATATTTAATTTGATGTATGGTACAATTTGAAAGTAAAATAGTTACAAATACATCGTAGATTTAGAAATACAAAACATATACTAATCGAAACTCATAATTAGATGGTACGATTGTTACATCTTTGTGTACTAAAATGGTTGATTATGCACTTATGTTAGGTGCGCAATGGTGGCATTGAACAATTGATGGTGTTTTATGGGAGTGGTCTCGTGCGTGATGGGCGTATGGGGCGGACTGTCAAATTGCGAGCGGATCGTGATCCGGGCACCCGGTCTGAGCGCCATGAGCTTGTCTGAGCTACGGAGGTGTGTCCGTTCGGCGTTCGATCGAGAGACCGCAAGGAAGAAGTTACGGATCGAGGCAGTCTATGCCACAATGGTGGATGATGAAAGGCAGAGCATATGGCAACTTCTGAAGGTGACCAATGGCGCCTCATGGGCGAACTACATGGAGGTCGTGCGCAACCACGATGCTGCCATATATGGGAGGCCAATGGTGTATGTCGAGTTCGTGGAGAGGCGAAATCATCGACCATGGTTGGTTCGGATGCGGGTGGAGATGAAGTGGCGGCGGTCATGAAGACCCTTGCGGGAGAACATGTGGGCGAGGAAGTGGGTGATGAAGGCGGCGGAGGCGTGCGCAGAATTTCCAGCGCAACGAAGGTGTGCCACGACAGGTGGTGGGCGCCGTATTGGTATCATGAGTATCTTGGGGACCGGGTGGAAGAAGAGGACAGCGAGGAGGATGAGGAGGTTGACACTGAGCAGCTCTGGAGAGGGCGAGGATGGCGAAGGTGCAAGCGGAGGGGTGGTAGGTCGTGTTATTCTGACGGGCGGTGCATATGTGTCGTCCCAGATGGGCGACATCACGGCGGCGACCCTAGTTACGCCACGGGAGGAGGGAGAATGGGGTTCAGCGAGGCGCACTCTTCTGAGGCGGTGCTTCCGTAATAAGAGTCTTTATCCAAAGAGCTATTGCTAGACATGCCGTCAACATAAGCGGGACGTATCGGGTCCACAAGTCAAAGCGGACACGTCGCGTTGTGAAGTGTGTGGGCGGGTCATGTGGTGGCAAAGTCCGTGCACAGCGGTACAAGGCGTTGGCACGGAGTTCGGATAACGGTCTTTGCAAGATCACACTGCGAGCTTGCGGGGCGATACATAGACACCGCAACATGACATCACGTTATGTTGCGGAGGTGGTCACGCACCTCGTCGGCGGATGTGTCAATTACCGAAGGTTCGATGGCGGCGATGAGCGAGCGAGGCGGGCTACAGTGAGCTACAAGAAGGTGTGGCGGCGGCGAAAGGTGCTGCACGGTATGTATGGGGCGTCGAGGAGGCGTGCGACTGGTCCCAAAATGCTGAATCAAATTGCACAATCAAACCCGAGCACTTACATAAACAGCGGGAGAGGGTCCATCATACGGAGGGCGGCTGTTTCATTCTTGGCAGAGTGTTACGGGCCTTCCATCGAGCGATACAAGGGTTGGTGGTGTCGTCCGGTGCTAACTGTAGATGGGGCGTTCCTATCCGGCAAGTACAAGGGCACTATCCTTACGCGATTGCAGCCGATGCAAATGACCGATTACTCGATGGCATTTGCAATTGTGGAGAGCGAGAATACGAATAGGCGGCTTTGGTTTCTTTGCAATTTGAAGAATGCCGTAGTGCAAGACAGGCCGAAGTGTGCCTTATCTCGAGATCGCAATGCGAGCTTGATGTCTGCGTTGGGAGCGTTGCGAGAATGGGGCGCGAGCCCCGTCCAGATGGTGATGTGAAGAACGGCGGTGCATGAGGCATATTGCGGCGAACTTCCACGAAGGTTCCGTAGCAAGGACCTCATGAAGATGTTCAAGAAGCTATGCATGCGAGAACGAAGCGGAAGTTCGGCGCCTTGCGGGGCGGCTCGATCGAGAGGCTACGAAGCATGTGCATGCGAAGCGAGGGCCGTGGAGGGCTCCACAAGAGTCGGGTATTCTCACAATGGGTTCATCGAATGCACGACTTGGAAATGTGGTCTTTGTTGCACGACACGGTGGGGCGAGTATGGGATCATGACAACGAACATGTCGGAGGTTTACAATGGTGTATTGAAGGCGTCGGATCCTGCCGATCACGGCAATTGTGGCGAGACACAGGAACCGCACTGTCGGGTACTTTGTGAATAGAGCCGAGGATGGCGCGAAGCACGTTGAGAAAACAAGCAATACTACGAGGTCATGCGGGCCTTCATGGACGGGAAGATGGAGAAGGCTCGATCCCACATTGCTCGGCCCATTGATTTTCTAAGGAGAAAGTTTGAGGTCCGCCTAAAGCGAAGTATGTCATGGGTCACATTAGAGGGCGCAGCGGTATGCACGCTTGGTGATGAAGCATCTTGCACCGCAACAAGCCCGGCTTACGCACAAGCCATGCTCCCATGTGTGCGCGGCTTGCGCCAGTATGGAACCAGCGTCGACACAAGTACATCTCCAAGTACTCGACATGCGACTTGTATGCAACACGGAGTGCAGAGTTCCATTCCTACGGGTAGACATGCACTACGAGGAATTATGGCGGGAGATAAAGTGGGTGCCCAACGATGCAATCAAGCATGTCGGGCATGGTAGACGACAAAGCCGTCGCATCCGCAACGACATGGATGAGAGCCAGCGAGGGATCGTGTTCGGCGCCGAAGTGTAGGCTATGCAAGACCTTTGGCCACTCCTCGATCGGTGCCCAAGCAGTAGGCATCAAGCAACGCTCGTAGTACCAACCACAATCCATATGTAATGTATTATTCGGAGGTGTACGCTTATTTGTTGGCTCGATGGTGTAGCTATGTATTGCACATTACCATGTTATGTATATTTCGCACATTCCATATGTTTCCTTGTCGTGTGGGTCATATTCGTGTGCACATTTTACGTATGTTTTGTACATTCCAGCGTTTCCTGTCATAACATTTGTTGTGAGTTATGTTGTTATTTGTTGCACATTTTGTTGTAATGTACACTAACTTGTTATCCTTCTTTGGCGGACATGGCGTTAGTGCTAGAGCCCGTTGGGACGAGCACCACCGATGCCATGTGTGGTTGTCGGCACCGCAGAGGGGCCTCCTTGCTTCGTCCTTAGGGGCCCCGAGAGAAGCGGCGTCTCGACCCTCGGTACATCCCACTACTACGGGACACCGTCTGCGCCCATTGCCGCATGTTGGATCTACCGCATGGGTTCGATGCGATGCGCCATCGTTGTCGACTCGTTGATCGATGGAGGCGGAGACTCACACCTTCCACTTCCGTTGGGGAGATGGCGGTTCTGCTGCGGGGCGTCCACGATGATTACTGGTCTACCCCTCGTGGTCTTTGCTTTGGTGCCACCCGAAGGCGGCGATTGGAAGGTCCGTGCAGGTCACCGGTTCGGTCATGCGATCCGAGACAACGCGGTGGGTGCCACATGGATGGCCGTCGCTTCATGACACATCCTGCGAGACGCAGATGAGGTCGCGGTGCGGGCGCGCCGTTGCATACCGCTATATCTGTTTGGGTACGTCTTGTTCCCTAGCACGGCCGGAGACTCCGTGCGGCCTAGCTACATACCGCTAGCGAGTCCTTGGCGGATGGTGGCTGGTCGGCGACCACGGTATAGCCGAGGATCGGCGGTCCTTAGCTCAACATACCGAGGCTTGTGTGGCGCCTCGCGGCGTACGCGACGGCGAGCCGATCCTAGCCGCTGCTACCTTCTCCTTCGATTGTGGTCATGGGAACACTTACGTTGGCGAGCGACTTTGGTCGTCGTGTACACCCTTATGACCTCATCCGCGATTGTATGGTGGTGACGACCCCATTGATCGCCCACAATGGGTACACGTTGGGCGCATGGTCGATTGAGGTGGTCGAGGAGAGCCGAGGCGTGCGTGCTCGGATTTCCACGGAGGTTCGGCGTCGGCGTTTGCCGGCGTGGACCGGTGGCCATGGTACGCACGATTAATTGCGAACACGGCCCCACGGGTTGTCATACCGGTCGGCGAGATCGAGGTCTTGGATGACGACACGCCACTTGGTGTTCGCGCCTTTGCGTCGAGCCGTCTGACCACACCGAGTCATGAGACGATTCGGGCTGTACCAGCATGTCCCTCCCATGCCGGGGCGCCCTCTTGCGGAGGAGTTCCACCGTATGTCGATACACCCCAAATTTAATTCTCGCATTAGTGTCAATGTCGATGCCGTCATCGATTGTGTAATGTCTCAATGGACTTGCGAGCAATCGAGGAGAGCGGCGGCGAAGGCGGAGAGCCACACAATGGCGTGGGCGGACATGTGGTGCGACCATGCGCATCGATGGTTGTGGATGAGACACGGCGCATCGACCACAGCGACCCCGTGCGTCTGGGCATACCTTGGCCCGATGCGCTCCACGGACCCGCTGTAGGCTTACTACGAGGAGCCCCCGCCTCCACTTCATGCTTTGTTCACGGGCGGCTATACTGAGAAGGTCGCACCGCCGTCGTCTAGCGCACGCGGTCGGCGAGGCGATGCGAAATCTTGTGTCATTACGCAATGCAGATTACATTTGAGCCGACTTTTGTTTCACTGCGGTGGACCGGCTACATCGTATCGACATCGAGGCTAATGAGGCTATCGACATAGGAAGTCAAATACCGAATCTCGGTGGGTAAGTTATATCGCGCAGCATCGGCGAAGGTGTAAGAGTGCGATACGGGGCTTGAGTTGTGGTCGCCACCGAGATGGCGTTGTTGCTACAGCGGTGGCGGGCGTGGCCACGGACCACCACCTCCTCCGCGCCTCCGTCGGCACCGGGATCGACCACGGCCATCCTCGGCCTCCACGCGCTTGGGCGGCGGTTCGACAATTGGCAACTATTTGTGTGTGCACTCATTTACCATTTATGTCTAACCACATGTTCGTCTTGCAGCAATTGCGGCGAGATAGCACGCGCTACGGAGGCGGCGTCATCACGGAGTCGACATCGCCGCCACGAACGGAGGGGCGTCGAGAGTCGGCAAAGCTACGATCGCTCGGCCTCCACGCGCCGGCCTCGGTTCGACAATGGGCAACACATGTTCATGCACTCATTTACCATTTATGTCTAACCACATGTTCGTCTTGCGGCAATTGCGGCGGATAGCACGCGTCGCAGCGGGCATCGTCATCACGGAGGCGGCGGACGGCGACCGCGCTCTCGGGGCAGCGAGGGGCCCACTCGAGCAGCGCCACGACTCGCCGGACCAACGAGGGCGGATGCCCTCGTATCTCCGGGGCAGTGCGAGACCAACCTATATGGCCGGGATAGGTGGGTTGTGCCGACCTATCAAGGCATGACATCGCACAGTACATGGGGACTTCCGTCGACATACTCATTTCACCGACCACATACCCGGTATGCACTAAACATGTGTATTTCATTATGAACAATTCTCGTACTTTCCATTGTCTAATTCAGTTGTACCATCTAAGCGGGGCGTAGGCACCACCTCCGATTGGGTGAGCTCTATGCTTTATGACCAGCCGTCGCATGGCGTCCGAGGAGTTGTACCCACGCGCCTCGGCCACACCCCTCGCGATGCGATCTTCGCGATGCACCCCGCTCCCTAGTAGGTTCACCTTCTCGAGGGATCATATGCGGCGTGCAGCGGCGTCCACGAGATGATGAATGAATATTTTAAATTGTGCTTTTGTAATATTTGTGATGTTTTTCAAGTGCTTGATGGTTTGATGTTCAAAGATGGTTTCAGTATAAAAGGGTTGCTCTAAGTTCTTTGATTTAGTACGGCATACAACCACGAGAGATGACAACACGGGGTAGCGGGAGAAGACATAGCTTGATGACAATTTTTTTGCCTTGTGATAACAACTCCACGTACATAACAACCAATTCATCACATGCTTAACAACGTTGCACATTACATCGTTATGGAAAGAGGCACAGAATATGAAGGTCACGAGAAAATGAAGGCGTCATGCACTTACAACACGAAACAACACATACATTGCACATACGCAGAATTTATGGAAAGTTCTACACCCAAAACATCAACACAACACTCCTCGCACAGCATCAACACATTCCGCACCCTCGTGGCCTACATGCCAAACGAGCCTCGTGGCACCCACATGGAGAATCTGCGAGGGGCCTCGGACGGGCTGGCCATCGTGGTAGTGGCACGCACATATGCAGCTCGGGTTCGCGCGGCAACATGTGGGATCATAAGAGCTTCCTATGTTGACAACCTCCTCGTTTCCCCTCTCGCGTTGCATCTGTTGGCGGAGCTCATTGTTCTCCTCATTGAGAGTCTCCATTCGGTACTCCAAGTCCATTATTCGGTCCCATAAAGTACCCACATAACGGTCAATATACCGTTCATGAGGAGGGTCGATCCAGCGGGAGAAGTCGCATTTCGCCATCTGCGAAAAATGACGATAAACATGGAGGGTCCATAAGTAATAAAAATGTACTATTAGTAATTTCTACCGGGCGTGGGCATCGGAAGAAACGGCGCCGCCATCGTTCGCCCTTCGGGACCTGCACGACCACGCACTCATTGTGTGTGCATTTCGCCACGCTGGTTGCGCACGCCGCGCTTGGTAGCAAGCGATGCGTGGTCCGAACATCTCCTCCTTTCCAAGGAAGGTCTTCCTTGGTGACCCATATCCGATGGCCCTCATCTTCCGCCATGGTATGTTCTTTGTTCGATTTACAACTTCATGGGACCTCTACCGTGCTATTTATATCGAATGGCGGGACAAAAGATGGCTGCTTGCCCGAGAGACAAGACAAAAGCGCTCAGCTTTACTCGGTGAGATTCCAACACATGCCGACTTTACGCAGTGATATGACATATCGGCAGCTTTGCTCACTTAGATGACAACACATGCCGGCTAAACGCCTACATAAAGACTACGATCGAAAAGCCTTCATACGAACATTTATTGCTACTCGAAAAGCCTACATAGGAACATTTATTGCTACTCGAAAAGCCTATCGCTCGAAAACCAACCAAATAGGGGCGTAGGCTGTAGCCTTTACAGTGAGTGTTCACGTCATAGGCATGTATCCTTTCGAGTGCGTTTTCATGTCACCTTTCCTTGTTGTTTCATAAATACAGGATACAGGCTCTGTTAGACAAAATGTTACGAGCAGTTGGGTGGGTTAGTTGCATATCATGCTATATGTTATGCATGTAATAAAATTGTACGCGGCATGTTATGAAGTTTATTTCTATTCACGTAAGGTTATTATCTCGTGTGTTCGCATTTAATGATTCAGATAGCAAGTCATTTAACAATATTAACATACTCTTGGTACACTAATTCTTAGTAACATAAAAATATCACTTACCAATGTATATATCAAATAAAAAAGGGATTATCCGTACAAAAAATTCCATAAATTATTACCAACATATACGAGGAGAAGGCATCAGGCAAAGACAACACGAACAACTCATACATTTCACGTACATGACATGTAGCAAGTAGTACAACCACCAACACACCAACGAACACAAGAACTAAAATACAACACAACCGTACATAAAACATTACCAAAAGAGCTTGACGACAAGATAGCATAAAACATTGCGAACATACACGAGGATAACCTCGAGCACTACAACTTGAGGATAACAATAAACACAAGAAACAAAATAGCACACAACATTAAATTTATCTTCCACTCTAGTCTGTCGAAACGATGCTGCATCCCGACGGGGTCGCAACCCCCCACGACAACTCTCTCACGGCGAACACTGTCATTCCTATTTCCCATTTCATCCTCCCACACCCAGAATCGGCAACCACCATGAGATTCCTGCGATTCCATGACAAGAAGATTTTTAAACATACCACCACGATTTGAATGAGCCCGAAACAATATGACTAACCGAGTGATTGGGGCACTTGTAGTAATGTCGCCCGGGATTCTTGGCCGTCTGCGATGTCCTCGTCTAACCACCAAGTTGCAATTTGGACACATCACCGTGGTGCCCATGAAGACGTCTTGGTGACTCATTGCCTAGTCTTGGGGAGTGAGCACGAAATAAAACTACACAGATTGTGAACAATTTACTCGGAGGTGGTGATAACATGGCGGGAGTATGTGAGGATGGCTCCGTTTTATAGGTCAGTGTTGGGGTAGCCTCACGCACAAAGACCACAGACAATACAAATCTTGACCCCACACCATGCTCGGTGAGGAGACAAAACATGCCGACTTTTGATGTGACCTCACAAAAGGCCCACTTTGCTCGGTGACATGACAAAAGAGGTCGACTTTGCTCGGTGACTAGACAAAGCAGTCGCCTTTGCTCGACTAGACAAAGCGGGCTCTGTTGAGCTACCGCCTCCGAGTCGCTTGATGACTCGGCTGAGCCATTCGACATATACATATTAGGGTAATACTTTAACTTGGCAGAATGACGTGTGGTAAAATTTTCTACGTACACGTAAGAGAGTGAATGCACAAATTCCTGCAGGTCTTCAGGGGAGGAGCCTATCTCATCAATTATCCATTTTCAGTCCCTGAGCTAGTGTCAAAGTCAATAAGTCATTCCCGAAAGTCCCAAGTGCAATGATACACATCACATTCAAAAGGCATTACATAAGAAAGCATAAAATGCATACATCGACAGATGTACATAATATTGACAATGAAATAAATTTTAATATTGGATCAAATAACACCTCTTACCGAATGAGGCCATCATCTTGGTTCCCGTGCCTTGAATAAGGAGGACATCATTTCTAGCTTGGGTGATGAGGCCATTCAAGAGAGCTAAACACCTAAACAATGCCAAAAGGCATGAGTATAGCCAATTCGTGATTACTAAAGAGAGCGATTGTCCTCGGTGGGATGCCAAAAGATGGCGGCTTTGGGTAGTGACATTACTAAAGAGAGCGATTGTCCTCACAAATGACAAAAAGAGGCCACCTTTGCTCGGTGAGATGACAAAACATGGCACTGTGCTCGAGACATGACAAAGCAGGCAGCTTTGCTCGGTGAGATGACAACACATGCCGCTGCGCGATGAAATGATAAAGCAGGCGGCTTTGCTCGAGACATGACAAAGCGAGGCAGCTTTGCTCGGTGAGATGACAACGATGCCGGCTTTGCGCGATGACATGATAAAGCGGGCGGCTTTGCTCGGATACATGACAAAGCGGGCAGCTTTGCTCGGTGATATAACAAAAGAGGTCACTTTGCTCGGTGGGATGACAAAAGATCCCAGCTTTGGGCGTGTGATGATAAAGAGGGCAATGTGCTCAATGACATGACAACAAGAGGTCACTTTGCTCGGTGAGATGACAAAAGATGCCGGCTTTGGGCGGTGACATGACAAAATGGGGCCTTTTCTCGGTGATATCGCAGCACTCCCATCTTTACTCATCACATCGACCACGCGGACCATCTTTACACGTCATTTAGAGTCACAGCACAAAACGGCCCCTATAAATTGGTATGCATTCCATTTCCAATGAACATTGCACATCCAAACCCCATACTACATCGCGCTTCCTCACCCAACCGGATGGACAAAGGCAAGAAGAAGCAATGGGACAAGATGGTGAAGGATTGGGAGGAGACCCGTGACATAGCACGGTCACCGCAGCCGCGATGCCGCCGCGATGAGAAAATCGAGCGATCTGAGCCCGGTAGAACAAGCCCATCGTGCTACGATGAAAGGTCCCCAGAGCGCCGCGTAGCAACAACCCCATCCCGAACGTCCCCACCGGCGTTCGCCACAACTACCACTGAGGGAGACACCTCCCTTTGTTGGTGCGGGGGCGTGTGCAAGTTCTTCAAGTCTAAGCACCGCATCGGTCTAGGTATGCGATGCGGGGTTGCGCAAACTACTCGATGACTACCCCAACCGCGTTTGACACCGCAACCTATCGGCGGCGGTAACAACCACATGCACAATTTTCCCTATCTTTTGTCCTTCACAAGACGCACTAACAATATCTCTCCTTTATTTACAGGTCTCGGAGCCCCTATGTGCCTACCGCAAATGGATCGATCTTGAGATCCACCTGCGGACCAATGGACCTCGACTTCGAGGAGTGGAATGTCACAAAGGAGAAGGAGTTGCTTGGAGGAGGAGCGTCGCAAGCACGAGCACACCTGCGTATCTGCCGCGAGACGCAAGCTCATCTTGAAGCGTGCACGCGTAGGGATCGGGAGGCTCGCGAGATGGAGCGCGAGAGAAGAGGGAAATTGCGGCTAAGGCAAAAGAGGCGCGAGGAGTTCAACGCCGAGCGGGCAAGGAAGGGAAAGTGGCCCGGTCCACACAGAGGTCGTCTGAGCGATTGGGTGGGTTAGTCGCATATCATGCTATATGTTATGCATGTAATAAAAATCTACGCGACATGTTACTCCCAATCAGTATTATGAAATTTAATATCTAGTATTTTCGCATTCCATGATTCACGTAGCACCTCATTTAACAATATTAAATGTACCAAAATTTATGTATCGCATTCCATGTTACTCACCTTCACAATATCACTTACCACTTTATGTATCGACCGTTCTACGGTCAATCTTTCCTACAAAAAATTTACCAAAATTTTTTATGCATCTACAACTTACAATGAACATAATCTTTTATTACAACTTTATCTGATTTTTATCCAGTTTATAACTACAAAATTGCCAAAACTGAAAACAATCACGAGATTGCAACCCCTAAAAATACAGCAAACCTTAAAAGTCACTTACCACTATTTGTATCGATCATTCTACGGTCAATTGTTCCTAAAAAAATTTACCAAAATTTTATTGGCATCTACAAGTTATAATGAATATAAACTTTTATTACTACTTGGTCGATTCTTTCCGAGTTTACATTTACAAAATTGACAAAACATACAAATAACATGGTGATTGCAAACCTAAAAACCATACGAAACCCTAAATATCACTTACCACTTTACTAAACGATCGTTCTATGATTAATCCTTTTAAAAAATATTTATCCAATTTTTTTACATCCGCAACTAACAATGAACATAAATTATTATTGCAATTTTATCTATTTTTTCTCGATTTATAACTACAAAATTGCGAAACCATACAAATATTCACGAGTATTGCGGTGGGACATGCGGTCGGGAGCAAGCGCGCTCGTGCGACCGCGGGACGGGGGCCTACTGGCGCTGCGGTCGCGTATTTGGCGGCGAGCGATCGCGCGGCCCAGGAGAAGCGGTCGCGCGGTCGGCGCGTTAAGCAAGCGGGTCGCGCGGTCGGGAGGCAATGGCGCGGTCGGGCGGCGCAGCGGTCGTCAGGTCCCCGATCCGCCACGACCGCCACGTGGCGGCTCGCGATCCGCGGTGGGAAGGGGTCCAAAAGTGGAATTTTTTTGTATAGGGGGCCAAAAACGGAATTTTGGGTATTTTAGGGTCCAATAGTGTCCAAATTTCAATGTCTGCGACCATGGGGTGGTCTGATGGCACCGACAGAGCAGGTGGAGTCAACAACGCGAAGCTCGGTGGAGGCCATCGATATCGATAAGGAATCTGACAGAGTTGACATGGAGTCTGGCGGAGTCAACAACGCGGAGCTCGACGGAGGCTCAGCCGTGTGGACCAGACAAGGTCTTGACCACGATGTGGTCAGACGAATTCGCAACCAGGACATGGTTGGGCGAAGTCACGACCACAGGTGGTCGAACGATGCAGACAAAGTCAGCGGCAGGACAACATCCTTGAAGCGTGTGCTGTGTCCCCCACCCTTTGGACTAGCGTAGAAGTCTTGAAGCACATACTCCGTCCCCACCCTTTGAACTAGCATTAACAAAGTCGGGGATGAGCCAAAGATTTTCGCACGTGAGCGTCTGCGACCATGAGGTCGTTGGATGAAGTGTCTACGACCACACGGTGGTCTGTCAATGTCTCGACTGCAAGGCGGTTGAATGAAGCATCTACGACCACGATGTGGTTGGACGAAGTCACGACCGTGGGGCGATCGGATGAAGGTTGTACAACCATTATGCGGTCGGACGAAGTGTCTATGACCACTATGTGGTCGGATGAAGTCACGACCACGTGACGATTAGACGAAGTGTCTACAACTACTATATGGTCAGACGAAGTCTCGATCGCGTGGCAGTCGGAGAAAACGTCGACGACCACAAGGTGGTCGAACGAGGCATTAATGACCACAATGTGGTCGGACGAAGTCTCAACTGCGAGGTAGTCAGACGAAGTGTCTATGAGCACTATATGGTCGGATGATGTCTCGACCGCAAGGTGGTCGGGCGAAGCGTTTATGACCACGATGTGATCGAACGAAGCAATGACCGTGGGCGGTTGCGAAGCGGTTAGACAAAACGTCGGCGACCATGAGGTGGTTAGACAAGGCATCTACGACCACGATGTGGTCGGACGAAGTGTCTACCGTGGGGCGGTCAGACGATGCGTGTATAACCACTATGTGGTCGGACGAAGTCACGACCCTGATGCGGTCGGAAAAAATGTCGATGACCACAAGATGGTTAGACGAGGTGTCAATGACCACAATGTGGCCAGATGAAGTCTCAACCACGAAGATGTCAAACGATGCGTCTACGACCACTATGTGGTTGGATGAAGTCTCGACCGCGGGCGGTCGGACAAGGTAACGACCGCGAGGTAGTCGGACAAAACATCGATGACCACGAGGTGGTCAGATGAGGCGTCTATGACCACGATGTGGTCAGACAAAGTCTTGACCATGCGACGATCGGATGACGCGTCTACGACCACAATGTGGTCGGACGAAGTCTCGACCATGAGGCGGTCAGACGAAACATCGACAACCATGTGGTGATCATACAAAGTGTCTACGACCACTATGTATGTCTCGACCGCGAGGTGGTCGGACGAAGTGTCTACAACCACTATGTGGTCGGACGAAGTCTGGACCACGAGATAATCGGACAAAACGTCGACGAACACAAGCTTGATCGAAAAGAATCCATGCGAAACGGCGTTCGCCATCGGCTGCCTTGACACGCGGGCCTGTGCACTGCTGTGCCGTGCACTGCCGCCTGCAGCGCGTCGCCACCTACCGCGCCGAGCGCCGCCGTCCCTGCATGCCGCACACCTCCGCGCTCGGCGCCGCACGCCGCTACTCGCGCGCCTCGGTCGGCCGCCACCACCGCGGTTGTTGCCGCCGCGCCACCGCAACGCCGCCACCGTGACGCCACCACCCACGCGCCACACCACCCCCCATACGCCCGCCGCTGCTAGCCGCACACCTGCCGACACCCCGACCGCCGCGCCTCCTCCGACCATGCACGCCACCATACACTGCAGCCGCGTCGCGCCGGCCATCGGCGCCCGAGTGCCATGCCGCCGCCGCTAGGGGTGGCAAAAAGCTCGAGGCTCGCAAGTCAGCTCGGCTCGCCTCGTAACATAAACGAGCTAAGCCAAGCCAGGATTTTAGCTCGGTCGCCTAACGAGCCGAGCCTGAGCCGGCTCGCGAGCCGCTCACTAGCTCGTTAGGCTCGGTCGCCCAGTGCATATGCATGTGAGATATACAAAGCTAAGGGTGGTAGATGCTTGGTAAAACTTGTTCTTGAAATTTTACTTGCTATGTTACTTCTCATAGTATTACAAGATAATGACTGCCTTGTTCTTATCTATAACAAATGCAAAACTAGGTAATAATGATCAACCAACCAGATTTGTTGTGTTGCTAGATTATTGGATCGGTAGTAACTGCCAGGACAAAGTAAATAGCAATGGAATTCACCAGCTTTTAGTAGCCTTTTCTGTTATGTATGAAATGAAACCATCATTGATTAATCAACTCATTAATCATTGCCTTTTGCTTGTTAGTTATTGTGTAATTTGGTTTTTTTCTATTGTTTAATTGAGAGAATTAATATTCCTATCAAGCTTAACGAGCCAAGCTCGAGCCTCCTAACGAGCCGAGCCGAGCTACCTTTCCAACTCATTAGCTTAACGAGCCGAGCCTCCTCGCTAACGAAGTAACGAGCTTTACCGAGCCGAGCTGGCTCGATATGCACCCCTAGCCACTGCGCGCCACACCAAGCCACTGCCGCATGCCGCGCTACGCCGGCCGCCACTCGCCACACCGGCACCGTCGTGCCGGCCTCACGCCTGACGCCTCCTCTAGAGAGAGATTGGAGGAGAGATGGAATAGATGGAGATGAGAGAGATATGGATGGATAGATAAGGTGTGTGTATATGGTTAGAGATAGGAGAGAGAGTTGGATTTTTTAAAAAACGCTGTGATTCTCTTTCTATTTTTTTTCAGGGTGCTACACATTATCTGCAACTCTCGGTCACTGAAGCAGTTTGACATGGAGTTGTTTTGAAAAAGAGGTCTCAAATCGTTTTCAGGTGCAGTTTTCTCAAAAAGCATACGCCTATGAAACTGAACATCAACTCTCAAAAGTGAGGAAACAGGTACGGATTCATTAATTGTAATCTTGTACCGTAGCTAATTCGTGCTCCTCCGCCTTTCTAGTTTATGCTTTGCTTGCCTTGATGGATAAGTGACTTCCCTGTTAAGATGAAATGGTTTTCGAGAGGTAGGCTCTGTAATAGAAATAAGAGTAACACTCATGATACAAATTTTACTTGAGCATTTTTCCCCCTGCCAACATAATGGAATGAGATCATACAAAATGAGAATAAAACTCAGGATACAACTTAATTCACCCTATGACTACCCAGAGGATGCACCATGTTCATATTTCACAACAAATAAAATGCCATTTCGTACAAAGAAAAACATATCGTATAAGGAGCTCAACCAACAAAAGTGGCATTGTATCTTCTACATAGATAATAACCAAACGTTGCTCTCAAGGTTACAAATGATAAGATTTGCTGCAATTGCGTAAGGCTAAATTTTAGGGAGAAACACAAGCTCATCAACCGTGGAATATCCTTTCGAATCACCAAACTTGTCGGATGGAGATCTGCAAGAACAACCACCACCCCATAAACAAATCTTGTGGTGGTTTCAATCATAGCACAATACATAAATATACTGTTCAATGATAGAAATGCTTAACTCTAAATCATGTGACGAACCTTGAGCAGATCGTCATCCATTTGTTACATCTCAATTCCTGAGATCTTCCTTATCATGCTCGTAGTCATAGGGCAGCTAACAAACCAGTTATTGCTGAGCTACTCGGACTGGTCTGTGAGGCTTTGGAGCTGAAATGTACGGAAGAAAAATATCATCATAATGCAGAAGCTTAACGGACACGACGAAAGTTTGTTTTATGCACTTATGTTACAAATGCAATAACATCGATGATCCTCAATTCTCATAGAAAATGAGATCATACTGATTGTTGCATCAATAGTGCTAAGAGATCCCAACTATGTAAAATCAACAGAAGCAATACAGTTTGAAAAACGTTTTGACATAGAACCTGTACGACAATTCTATACGAATTTAAAGCAATAATTCTAGGAATTATGGAATAACATGTGCATGCAGAACGCCAAAAGCACAAACCATTTGGGTTTTCTTGCTCATAGAAACCCCTAAAAAGAGCTACTGCTTCTTCCGCCATGATCCCCCCAGTACATTTGAAACCTCTTGGTCTGGGAGATTGGCTCCTACCAAAAGAAACATACAAGACCATGTTAGCTGTACAATTCGTGAGTGCCCTAAATAACTAACAGAATTCAGGCTTTAAGAATGTATGAGAACTCAAAGAGCCATGTATCTCATGCATGATGCATGGAAACAGAGAGATTAAGCAAGTCCAACTCTGCTGAAATCATGACATTGCACGTAACGAATTGAAATACCGGCAAGAACGGGCTAGCATTTGAAGTATAAAAAAATTAATTTGTTCTCGTGAGTAGATAGCTTTCAATGTGCTGCTGCTTGTTCTCTCACCCTGACAAATCATCAGATGAAGAACTCTTGTGCAACGACATGATTGATCCACATCCTCCAAATTTATCATTGGCACAACCAAAGAACACTTCCCTTATTCCTATTCAAAGAACAAGTTAGAAGCAGAAATTCATATACAGTATCGCAATTTAACAGGAGAGGACAGACAATCAAAACATTCCAGACCAATTATCGACGATGCCATTGCACACATTATACAAGGCTCACACGTGACATAAAGGTCACATCCTGCGAACTTCTCCGCGACTTGCGACTGGTCAAGTCCCATACTCTGCCACTCCCGAAGCAGGACATCGATTGCTTCCATCTCAGCATGTCTGGTAGCCTTACAATTGGAGTCAGGAGTCACAAGGTAAATAACATCTTTTTAGCCAAAAGAACACAAAACATCAATCTGGACATCTCAATCTCAGCAAAGATGACAGTAGCATACGTTCCGGGTGGCATTCGTCCTGTTGCTACCAGAGGAAATAACCTTCCCATTCTCCACAATCACACACCTGCCACGCCATGGAAAGAACAACAAGGACCATACAAATACAATTAGCACAGTGAGAACTAAGAATCAACTTTCACCGCGTGAACTATATCGAAGTGAAACCGGGGCATACCCTACAGGGACCTCAAGGTCGTCCAACGCGGACTTGGCCTGCAAAAAGGAGCCGAAATTTAGCGCCAGACATACCAGCATGCGTGTGTCTCTACTTGCAAACCAAGCAGGATTTGGATTTCAGCCATGCCTGGTCAAGCGCGAGATCCATAAGCGCCGACGCCGCCATTCGGACTGGGGAGGGGGGAGCCCAAGCGCCAAGCCGAGCGAGCGCACGGAGGCGGCGCACGGCGCGGGGATGGTGTGGGGTTTCGGCGTCGGCGAGCCACGGACTAATCTGCTCTCGAGTTGGGAGTGGTCGACTCGGTTTTGCGGGGACTCGGAAGCCATGCCAGGCTAGCCCATTAAGGCGGGCGTTACGTTAACTGGAGGCCCATCGACTAGTGCTTCGTCTCACTTGTCACCGTAGCCGGGGGAGGCCGCCGTCTCCTCCCTCCCACCGACGGAGATGAGTGGTGGTAGCGCGAGGAGGGTTCTGGAGGCGTGGAAGCTCCGGGTGGTCAAGTACGGCGACGCGCTCAGGCTCCAGGAGAGGCTCGTCGCCGACCGGAGGGCCGGCCGGGTGCCGGACCTCGTGCTGTCGCTGCAGCACCCGCCGACCTACACCCTTGGCAAGCGGCGCACCGACCACAACCTGCTCGTGCCGGAGGCGGACCTTCGGGGCCTCGGCGCCGAGCTCCACCGCACGGAGCGGGGCGGCGACGTCACATTCCACGGCCCGCGCCAGGCCGTGCTCTACCCCATCCTCTCTCTGCGGGCCATCGGGCTCGGCGCGCGGAGGTACGTCGAGGGGCTCGAGTCCGCCATGATCGAGGTGGCGGCGCTGTACGGCGTCGCGGCGCGGCCGGGGGGCGCTGGCGAGACCGGCGTGTGGGTCGGGAACAGGAAGATTGGGGCCATCGGGGTCAGGATCTCGTCCGGGTTTACGTGCCATGGCTTGGCGTTCAATATCGATCCTGATTTGGGTTACTTCAAGCACATTGTGCCCTGCGGCATCGCCCATAAGGAGGTCACGTCGCTGAAGCGGGAGGCGGCGGTGGAGCTCCCTCCCGACGAGGTGATCCATGACCAGCTTGTGCACAGCTTGGCGAGAACCTTCAATTTCAGCGGTGTTCAAGTCAAGGATGATTCAGAGTGTGCAGACATGATTTGCTCAGCTGCAGCTACACAATCCTGATGTGTTGTGCTTTACTTTCTGTACTGGGAGTTCCTCAGACCATCTTGTCATCAAATTTTGGAAGTAACATTTGGACATTTTCATCTGATTGTCTTGATTGCAAAGGAAGGTGATTTCCATGTCAAAGGCCAGGAAGCCAACACTGAAACCAGCTAATTGATTTCTGCTTGATATGCTTCTTACAGCATCCTGCTTCATGGAATTGGAAATTATTTGTGGAGATATAACAGAGTTAACAGATGCTGTGGAGATTGAATGGAGCTAGCAGTTGCGGATGCAGGATGCAGAAGTTTTCTTATCTTTTTGAACATGCAAGCTTGTGTCTCATACTCTCATTTGGTGCCTTTGTCCTTGTTTTGGTCTCTCTTCGATTCTTCGTGATCAGGTCCATTTGGACAAGCCTTGGCTGCTCTAGGATGCTTGAAGGCAAAAAAAATCTTGAAGAATGTAATTCATGTGTATATTTGCAACAATGACCTCTCCAACTATGGAATATAATGCATTGTTTGTTCAACTTCGTCATCCCGTCTCCTGAAATTTGGCATATTAATTATTTTTCTCTGAGATGGTAAAGCTAGCATTTTGTTACTTCATGCTACTAATGAATGGAGCATAAGTGATCTTAAGCGTTCTCCTGAATCGAATTGCTTATTGCAGTGGGATCTTGCAATTGATTACCAAGGTAAAAAATATTGTTTGGAAGAATTTAGATTGTGTTGTCCATCTTTCAGGTTCAGATACTTCTGGGGCCCTTGTATGCTCTTTTTTTCATACCATAAAGATCTTTGCAAGCTTATTTATGGCATGATGCATATATCTCTATGATGATTTGATAGCTCTGTCCAATGCTGCTTCCTTTTTCATCTTGTGTGTTCCTATCCTAATCACTTTTTCATTGTGTATGTTGCATAACGGGATAAGTAATGCACTCATTGCTTTTGAAGGTACAGTACACTGCATTGCCTCAAGACTCAAGAGAAAATGGGAGAGTTTGCAGAAATGAACTCTGGAATTTTAATTAGCAGTGGTAATTCAATTGAACTAAGAAAATAATGGTCACATCTCACATGCAAATGTCTGGTACTCCTTAGCATGTAGAGGAAGTAATATTTGTATCATATTAGTTCTTTGAAGCAAAATCAAATGTCTTCCATTAATCCATTTACAAAAAATGGAAGAATCTGATAGAACCGAATCTGCCTGCATCTACCATCTCTTCAGAAACTGTACCAGCTGAAAATGCATCCGTATCGGTGTTGCAAGGCTGCAGCTCAGTACAGACCGGATTTTGTTCTACGACGCCGATGCCCCAAGAATAGGCTTCTGAACACTGTGGAAGAGGCTGGTTCTTGATCTCCGAAGGTGTGCTGCGTCGCGCTGCGCTTGAAGAATGCGTGCTGGCATTGGTGATCGGTTCTTGAGCCCCAGATGAATCAAAGCAGATGGAGACTGCCTTCCCAGATGCGTTCTGCAACTGGAACTCCGTGGGGGTAAGAGGAAGAAAAGCACCGTTACATGTATGCTCGTTGTAGTAGGTGACTGAATACAATGGGGGATCACTGTAATCTTTCTGCTGAATCTGTTTCGTGGCCGGGCAATTCATGTTGTCTTTATAGGTGCATCTGTAATAGTACCTGCAGCAAGACATGAAAAGCACCAATTTGTGAGTGAAATGAACATGAAAAGATACAGATTTTTTTTCCCCATATATTTGTTACACTACACCCTAGTCTCATGTGGTAGATTTGGATGGGAAGAACGAGAAGAACATTGAAGAAACATCACAGAAAGGTGGCTAAACGATGTAGATTTCTGATTATTTGCTTGTCAAGACTCAAGAAGTGATACCAATTGCTTTCCAGAACATCATACAGATGCAGATCACTAAATGAGGAGACCAAAGAGGTGTCCATCCGAACCTAGGAAAGTTGCAGTTATTTATCTTCTTGTCGCCGTACTTCCTCCATTGGTATCCGTCGTTGTGCGGCGCAAAGGTATCCACCTTCCTCATGTGCTTCTCTTTCCTGCAAGTTTTATCAGAAACAAATCAAAGTGTTACTCCAATTGAACTGCTGACCTAACATCACCACACCCTTAAAGATCACAAATGAAACACCAGTATTAGTTACCTTGTTCCATGACCTAGAAGGTGAGATTGATGTGGGCTCGGCACAGGAGACATTGTTTCCAGAGGAAGAAATGCAGAGAGGGAGGAGGAAGGAAGCGTACTAAACTAGAGCACCCTTTTTAGCTCAACATCAATCGCTCTGTAATTGAGGATTCACACCATATAAAAACTCTTAATAAACTGAGACCAAAATGATACAAAGATTGTCTTCTCCTCCGTATCGCTGTCACGTGCTCTCGCGCACCGACGGGACGACTCGAAAATTTTCTTTGCAGCTTCTCCAAAGGCCAGGAACACAGAGGCTTTACAAGTGGCCTAAAACGATGTGCCCCTGCATATTATAAGGCCTAAGCACTGTCATCGATCTTGCAACTTGGAGCCATAAATATTTCCCGTTGATTGGAACCTGGGCTATAATATTCAGCCGGACCAGTTCGAGCATTGTCCAAAATGGAAGTTTGGTACTGCTTGAAGATAAAACTAGTTGGACTTGATCTGATTCTCTTGCCTCGCAAAGCCAGAGGCAGGAATCGTGTCGTTGCTTGGGCAGGGATATTAGCTAATACCTAACGCGAATCGACGGTTTTTGTAAAGGCCTGCACATGCTGCAGGACAAGTTGAAGCAGGAACGAATCTCTCCCTGTTCGCCTGATTTAGGACCTAAAATGATCTCATGTATGATGCGCCACCTCCAATTGAGTCTTCAGTTGATAGGCTTCGTGGCAATTGGATGGATGCCTGCCCGGTCACTAGCGCATTATTGTGTAGATTACGTTCGTTATGCAGTTGGAAGCCGCCCAAATGACCGTGCATCACGATGATTAGGCATCTCCAGGTCCAGTTGATGCATCAAGTGGCACTGCTAGCCTGAACTGAAGCGGTAAAAGTGCAAAAGCAGCAGCAATTGCCATACTAATATAGTGAAAATGGTGATGGCAACGCACCATCTTTCCAGTGAAAATGCAACCATGAAATGCCGCATATTTAAGGCCGGGATAGATAGATAGATGATGCATGGGTTCGGCAGGGTTTATGGTTTAGCTTGCCAATAACTAATTTTTAAATAGAGTTTTTCAAAATAAGGTCTACAAATCGATTATAGTAGACGCTATTCTGACTTCATATATATCAACCAAAATCGCACGTGAGTATCTCTCTTTACTCTCTTGTGTGAAAAATTAGGATTCAAAAATTTAAGCCAAAAGTAAGTCAAAACCCGAAAAAACATACCCATCAATCCAAGGTCAATGAATTCAGATTGAAGGAAAACGTAGTTTACTGGTCCCCATCTCATCCTCTTGAGACACTCGAGAATCAGAAATCACTTCTCAGTGTGGTAGTAAAGTTGTGGATGTATGACTTTACCTACTAGTATTTAAATTTTAATGTCTACGTTTACTCATATACGAGTATATTTAGTATAAATTTTTATAAGATCACAGAATTATTCTGGCTCCATCAATCTCAGCGCGTACTCAAGAGATGTACCCGCGTGTGTATACACACACATACACGTATACGGTGGTGTGCTTGCACGTCTTCTTGTAGTCGAAAAAAACACTACGTGGACCAAGACACATTAGTGCATTTTCTAATTGCTCCTTCTAGAAGTAGGACAGATAACATCTTCTAATTGGCTGATCGGCAGAGAGGGAGAAGGGGGGGGGGGTTGCATATATGCCGTCCAGATCTTGGCTTATTCATTGACTTGCATATTGTGTATGTTAGCAAATGCCCCGTTAATTTAGTTGGTTATCGACTAAAATATGGTGTCACGATCCTGATAAAACGAGAAAAATAAGCATAGAATAGAAGTGTGGTCACAATGAACTACGCCAAGAGATAGAAAAGTGCATAAGCATAATTGTCGCTCCGCGATTCCATCGGCACACAAAAATGCACAACACGCAGCTGCTGCCGGCGCGTCCATGTTCACACTTGCAAATCTCACCAAATTTCATAGTTAATTGATTTTCCGAACATGTTTTCGCATGAACGAAATGGAATGGAAATGATTAGTACTTTAGGCTTTGGAGATAAAGAAAAATGAAGCAGTGCTAGTAGGGCAAACAATGCACTGACGTGAGAGGCACTTGAACCTAACACTGGAATTCGTAATGCATGCACTGTAAGCCGCCAACACTAGGGCCAAACGCCAAGCCATAAAATAGACCGTGAAATATAATGGGTAGACAATAGCACCAAACTCCCGATATATTCATACTAGTAGGTTGCCCGTGCGTTGCAACGGAAAACCCAAATAAAACATACTATCAAATATGATCTCAAACTGAATAATAAACATCTATTTTATCTTACGCCATCATGTATCAAACAAAACATACATGTTCATACACGCAAATAAATCAAACATCATATTAGTGAAGCATGATAGAACAAGCACCACATATATAACATATATACAAAAATGATAGTAAACAATATTTTTCCGTAGTATTCTTAATACATATATGGCCTTGCAGATCATACCACATGCGATTTAAAATCACGTATTTTAATTGAAGGGTCAAAAGAAGCTGAGGCAAGCTTCAATCTATATGATTATGGGATATAAATTTCTTCAATGGTTTAACGATATGATAACCGCAAAGCAACTTCGAATCACTACATGAGCCTCCAGCTCCTGAATTTGTTGAATAGCTACCTACTCAATGCAAGATCGATGATTGTATTCTTCTTCAAGCATGCCAACCATCTACTACCTCAGTTAAGCTATTTATTGAGTGAGACCCATCATCCTTTTTTTTAGCTCTTCCTAACAGATAGAACAATAATTTAATTATACTGAGAAGGGGAAAAGCTACACAAATCAAAACAAAAAAAATACATAAATCATAGACTTTATCCACCTTTAATTTCTGTTCACACATGCAATGTATGACATCTTTAAGAAAGGAGGACAGCAATTGCCCATATTATGGGTTGAAGGATCACATAACTCAGGTGCTAATTCAAAATCATCGACGGGGATAAAAAAACGCAGAGACAGGACACTTCCAAGTGCCTAGTATATCTTATAAAACAGATATTTCAAAGCAAGTTATACATATGATTGTCGTTATACGAACAACTCAGTAAATCTTATAGTAACTCAGAAGAAAATGGCATTCAATGTTCCGATTGCGCTAGTTCTTTGATTTCATTAACAAAAGTGAAGCATAGTACACCTGAGTTCTTAGTTAACTTATGATGGCCAAATTAAGCATTGAAGGCAAGGAAATGTTCTAACTTCTAAAAAATTAAGTCTTTCAGAGGAAATATTGGGATATGAAGTGTCGAGCTAGGTTTAGCACTTTTGCTACATCTAAAGGCCATGTTCACACTTGCAAAATATACATGCTCAGTATTTTTGACAAAAACTCATCATCAATAGCTCGTTCATAGCCCTTGACAGCGTACAAATGATAAGCTTTACTTGTTACACATAAAAATTGTAACGCTGTGATATTTCAAATTGACATTCAGTTCCAACAAAATGTGTGTGGAGTCTGTTGTTCATATATGCAGAAACATAAACACTAAGGCAACAATAACTCATGTGAGAGATATAACTTGGTCTGGCATGCTGGCTAATTGGAACAGCATCTTTCGAGAAGAAACATAGAGCTCACCACCATATGCTTTCATAGGGACCATATGCTTTCATAGGGACGCCAACGAAGAAAGCCACGACAGGTTCCTTCCGGCCAAGGTCATACACTGTATCGGCATCGAATTAAACCACTCGCTGCCCCCATGGAGTAAGCTTTATCTGATAGTTCCTAAACATGGGGAAAACATTACAACGGTAAGCTTAATCTGATAGTTCCTAAACATGGAGAAAACATTACAACGGTGAAGAGGAATATAATTGTTAGGGCCAGTAAAATGAAAAGGGAGAAACAAAATATAAGCTCAAATGATTTCCTTGCACCATTGCAACCTAGCTGTGTTAATCTTTCTTGAACCACAAACACTATAGCTATCACCAAAACCGGGCCTTCCAAATTATTAGATAATTCAAATAAATTCAGGAAGATACATTCCCCAATCAAGAAGCGGGAAGTCCAAAATATCACTGAATACTGACTGTTCTTGCTTCTTTCATATCTTCTTAATAAGGAGTATGGGTATATACAATACATATGTATAGAGAAGAAGGTTATCTCATCTAACAGACTAAGGGACCCTTCAAAAGCAAACAAAAAAACTGAATAAAAGAGTTCCCAAGTTTACAAGTTAATAAGGCTCTAAAGCCAAATTGCTTTAAGAAATATTTTGAGATTAAAATCTCATTAACCACTTGACCATTATTCTAAAGTTCAGCACTTGAAGGATACGATAAAACTACTGAGGATAATCAGGTAGCAAGCAACTGACCCAAATCGACAATCTATGTGCATATTGAGCTGCTCATCCATACATCTTTCTGCAGCATATCTATCATCACTGACCTCATAAAACCAATCACGCATCCTGCAAGTACGTTATTAGGAATACATTAGAATACATCAAGAAGGGCATGCATGATGCTAGAAGACTGCATATACGTGTATAGCGACAATGGAATGGATTTTATCAATAAACCACTACCTGATATTGTATACACTCCTATATAACCATTTTCCCTCTATTAAATGGCTCTAACACATTGGTTGTATATATTTTAAGCTCATTACTATGTGGAATAAATATAGATGAAAGGAGTAAAGAGAGAGCAATTAAATTTCACTTTTGTTTTTCCAACCTACAGCACCGGTTTTCCTTTCTAAAATAAGACAGCAAACCAACCGTTACATTCTGAAGGTGGATCTAATTTAATATGATATTTCAGCCAATCTTCTCAAGTTCCCATATCCATAAGCAAAAAGCTGAATGACTCTCGACAAACGTAGTGGTGGATACTTGCACATAATATCAAACTGTCTAATGTAGGAACCTATCAAGCTAAGTGAATCTATTATGATCACTGAACAGTTCCGCATAGGCAAAAAATCATCAACTTTACACTCAATATAGTTGATCTGGACATAAACAAACTAAGAGGAATCAAATATAGTAATACATTCTGTAGTCACGTTAAAAACAAATCAAGAGGAATCAACATGAATCGTTGGAAATCTACGGATCAAATGCAGTGAGTTCAGCAAAATTATAACCACATTTGGCTAAACTGACCGATAAATTTATCCACAAGGAACGATTCCGTGCCAGCACCCCCACTTCCTCCCCCCTACTTCCCACTTCGCCAGACGTGGTGCCGGTGCAGCTCCTTGATGGCCTTGCGGAGCCTCTCCTGGACAGATGGGCCTACCGTAGCAGCCGCGCCGCCACCTCGGACACCTGCGGCGGCTGCAGCGCCCTTTCCCTTCCCTCGCTCCCATTGCGTCCTCCCTTTTTTGCGCTGCGTTTACCCACACAGAAATACACTCACAGAACAAAAAGGGAAAACAGATGTAGCTCAGTTTACCTTCACGCTTTAGACTGTCCTGCGTGATCTCATGCCCCGCTTGCGCCAGAGACATGAGCTGCGGTTTGCAATTTGGAATAGACCCTACAATCAGCAACGCAGAAGCGCATCCACATCTTTCCATACAAGCAGCATAGGCTGCGATTGATGCATAAACACGAGGCGGCGACGGCGCGGGGTGGGGGGAGGAGGTGGCGGCGGCGGAGCAGAGGGGTGGGGGAGGAGGAGGCGAAGACGGAGCAGAGGGGTGGGGGATGGCAGAGAAGCGGGAGGGGAGGAGCAGCGGCAGAAGGGAGGCGGCAGAGGTGCAGATTAGGGGGAGGAGCGAGGGGAGGGGAGGAAAATGGAAGGGAGGATTAGGAAAGAGGGAGCGAGAGGTTGCGGGAAGAGGTGGGGGCAGCGGTTGCGCGAACGTGTAGGTGCGGCGGTTGCGTGAGGAGGGAGGCGCGTGCGGGTGTGCTGCGCGACGGAGGAATGGGGGGGGGGAGGAGGCGGCGGCGTCGCGGGGTGGGAGGAGGAGGCGAGGCGGAGGCGGAGGGTGGGGAGGAGGCGGCGGCGGAGCGGAGGAGCGGGGGAATAGGCGATGGCGGAGCGGAAGGGTGGGGAGGAGGTGGCGGCGGTGTGGAGTGGGGAGGAGGAGGCGAGGGCAGTGCGGAGGAGCCGGGGAGGAGGCGGCGGCGGAGCGGGGGAGGAGGAGGCGACGGCGCGGGGTGGGGAGGAGGCGGCGGGGCGAGGTGGGGAGGGGGAGGAGGCGGCGGCGCCGGCGCGGGGTGGGAGCGGGGGAGGACGTCCTCGGCGCGGGGTGGGTGGGAGGCGTCGGCGGAAGATCCGGGGGGAGGGAGCCGCACGCGTTTAGGGAGGAGGGTGGGGCCACATGTCAGCCAGTTTTTTTCTTTTTGTGAGAAGGGGTGGGAGAGGCCGCACCAACCACCAACTCCTTCTTTTATATAGTAAAGATTAGCTGCAGCTGATAGCTTTTGACTGAAAATAAATAGTAGTGGCTAAAAGAATTAGCTTTTAGAGGAAAAGTGTGAGCAATAGGAAAAGTAAGTGAGATACGTACGTACGCAAGAGGAGTAAAATGTGTGATGTGTCTTTGACCTCCTACCTTATCTCTGGAGCGAGATGGATATGAGAGAAATGGAAAAGCCCTTCAGAAAACTGAGTGTTTATATTAACTTGTGACTTCTTTAAACAGAAACTAGAATCAAAAATAAATATGAACAGGCAAGTAATAGTTTGTGGAAAATGGTTGTACCAATCCGAATCCTGGACAAAATTTAGTGACAGTATAACACGACACATTTGTTACCTCAGTCTACTGATGTGGAAGCACTTGTTATTACTGGTTAATTAGTCTTTGTTAAAAATGACCTCGCTTGGCGCAGTCAGAATAAACGACATTTTCCGCTAAGTAAGCCGCCTTATGTGGTGGGAACCGGCGAGTCTGGTCACCAAAGTATCTGTTTTAGCTTGACACATCCATTAACTAAGACAAACTTTTGCCGTGCTTCTAGCTGGAACTCAGTACTAGTATTTCGTAAGAAAAGACATCGTTGGTCAGAGTTCTTTAGGTCCTGATCAACTCGATTTCGGTTTCTAACTTCTGATTTATTTTTCACTATTTATAAGTTTCATTTTTTTCTGAACTTTTAGCTTTTTATTGAGCTTTTTTGCCGGTTCTTTTTTCCCCGTATTTGTTTGTATTATAAGTAATGAGCTAACATATTTTTTATATTTTTAAATTTTTTTAAATTTAATTATGCTAAATAAACCTCTTTCAGCTACAGTGTTTTTTTCAGCCAACTACAGTGTTTTCAGCCATGAGCTTTTCAGCCGAACCAATCACCACCTATGCCTTCTAAAAACGACTTTTGACTTTTATTACAGTACCTAACTTTCAAATAGAGTATTTTCTCAAAACGGAGTCTACAAGTTAATTGTAGTAGACGTTAAAAGCCCAACATCTGTATCAACTAAAATCGCAAGAGAGTATCTCTCTTTCCGTAATCTCTGTCATAAACAGCTAAAATTCAAAATTTTCAGTCAAAAATCATAAGCCACAACTATATCAAACATGCACTAAATTGGATTGGATAGCTTTGAAATGTCGTTGCTGCTAGAAGTCCAGAACCGGAAAAGGCCCAAAAAATTGAAAGGAAAAAAAAACACTGCTATGCTGTTCCTGTTGGCGCCCATGGTTGCTGCCCAGCCGGAAAGTAATTAGCTTTTGCAGTTGGCCGGATTAGTTATGCATGACAACGTACGTGGCCAGCGCTCAGTGTTAGCAGCTGTTCTTCTGAGATGTCGTCACCATATCTCTAAGTTTATTCATTCATTTGTAATCCCGTCAAACTTTTTATCCTAGAAATGAAAGAAAAAAGTGTCTGAAATTTTCAAAAAAAAATTGTCTATGAATATTTCATTCCTTTTGACTCGCTGGTCACCTTTCCTTGACTCCGTCTTCATATTATTGTGCAAGTCACCATGTAAGCCACAAGTAGGTTGATCAATGGCTTCAATTAGCAAGTCTCTCCTGTTCTGGTTTCCACCGGACCATGCATCACTTGAACCACGAAGCCAACTTGATCCAACCTGTTGCCCAGACCTTCCTTCAACCGCATCCCGTAGCTTTGTCATGCATCATGTTTGAGCTCAACTATCCCACAAAACCACCTTGACTGCTTCGACTTCGATCTACCCTGATCTAGTCTCGGTTACCCGTCGTTGGCCATAGTTGTCTCCAAGTGTTCCTGCATATCCAAAGACTAAGAAATTATTTTCAAACATAAGTTTTGCATAACTGGACCCACGTTTGCATAAATATACAACATACAACTCAATGCAACCAAAATAGGGGTTTCAAGATTAACCCATGATCAAATATCCCAATTTCCCAAAATTTCTAATTGCCATGGTGAGGCCGATTGAACCGCTTTGGCCGGTCTAACCACCACCCCATTGGTCAATCTGACCACCAGACTTACCTCGGTCATACTGCTCTGGCCTAACCCAAAAAAACACCCTAACTAGAAAATACGTACAATCAATTAAACCCCAGTCATATCATAGACTGGTACTACCGCTACCATGGCTGGCCATACCAGCATCCGGTAAGACCACCAGACACTAAAAAAGTAGAGATTTTGCAGAACCTTTGCTAACCTCCAAAATCAACTTACCCCTTGGTACTAACTGTTCATCATTGCTTGACCATAACCTTTTCACATGGTCTCTCATTTTCGTGACATGATGCTTAGATTTGTAAATATATTTTACAAATAGTTGAAGGTTATACATAATCCTTGTAGCATGTGACTTTAAGTTTATGAATGTGTTTTGCAAATGGTTTGAGTCCATGTCTCTAATCCTTGTATCATTATTCTAAAGTGTGTAAATATGTTTTACAACTTGTTGTGAATCATATTTTAACCCTTGTGTGCATGTGTACTATAAACGATGAATGTGTTTTGCAAAATCGTTGGAATACATGCACTCTTGTCTCTGCTCAGAAATGCAATGCGGTATGACCGGGGTGGTACAACCTGCTCTATATGAGCGGTCGGACCAAGTGTGCGGTATGACTGTACCTTGTGTAGTGGTATGACCGGTGGTAGACTGGTAGGACTGACTCTATGTAAGCGATCAGACTAGCCAGTGGTACGATTGGCTCTATGTGAGCGGTGCAACCAGCTGTGCGATACTAATGGACATTAGTTGTCGGTGGTGGTTTTTCAGAGAGCACTATTTTTTGGTTCTTGGTTGTGTGGTATGACCGGCCTATGTGATGGTTCGACTGAACCCAATGGTAGTACCGGGCCCTGTGTGGGCAATACAACCGACAGTGACCGTAACGGCTAGTTTTCTAGCCATTACAGAGGTCGTGATAATACCAGCCATTAGTTGGTGATAGTACCTGCCACCTACTGATTTCACCTCAACGGCTTGTTGAACCTATTTTCATTCTTTTGAGCTAGTGTGAGTCTCTTCTCTCAATTGTGCATACATTGTACCTTGTGAGTAAGGTGAGAGATCTCTAGTTGCATATGTTACATCTAGAGGTGGATTTTATATCCACTTGAGCTTTTGCATTCATTGCACTTTGTGATAGTCAAGCAAGTGTCTTGACTAGTTACTCTTGGAGGTTGGCGACTTCTAGACGGTGTTGAAGGCATCGTGTCTAGTGATATCTTCACAGAAACTTGTGAAGAGGTCCGACATATTGTGAAGATTTAAGCTCACCTACCTAGAATGAGAAAGAGCTACTATTGGTGAAAATTAAGGTGTTTGGTTGAATTTGTGGAGCCGATTCAATTCATTTGGCTTATCTCAACGTGGACTAAGGGAGATTGGTAAATCTCTGAACACCATAATAAAAAGAGACCATGTTAATTGTGGTTTGTTTTCTTGTGCACAATTTACATTCTTAGAATTGAATTGATTGCTTGTTACCGTAGGATTGCAAATCTTGACATATATATACTTAGACTATTGGTGCACTTAAGTGAAACTAGTTGATTTAGGTCTTAATTATGGAAAACTGATTTGATTTATACTTCTATATTATAAACTCAATTTTAGCCAAAGTGAATTTTAAAAGTGTCTATTCAGCCTTCCTTTAGTCGGTCTCCTCAACCTTATAGGGGCATCACAGATGCTCGTTGCCTATCGAGCCAGCACGAATGGGCCATCGCCCTAATGTCACCTCAGATCGGGGCCACCAATGTCATTTTTTGGGGCCAGCAGTCGTTGGGTGTTTCTTCCTCCACGGGAGCAATAGGAAAACTTGGTGTTAGTGTGCAAGGCCGCACATGCAATTTTGCCCTTAGGAGGTGATTCGTGTGGTGGCTTTGCCAATCCAACCCGCTAGCTTATCTTATTTTTTTTTAGACAAGGGCAAAATCAACCAAAACTACCCAATGTACGCGCGTTTAGCATCATTCATGGCTACTTCAGGAGCCTAGGGGGAACCGTGGACGCTTGATGTCGGTCAAACCAACCTGAAGGGGCCAGCACCTAAATGTTGGCCTGGGTTAGGACCCACCAATGGTGTTTTTATGACCAATGGTCATCACAGTGTTCCTATCCCCATGGGAACGTCAGACCAAGCCAGCATCATTGTGGGCGGGGGCATGATTACAGCCTTCATTGAGGTGATTCATGCATTGATTATCCCAATTCGAGCTGTCGTCTTATTTTTAAGCCTGTGGCGAAATCCACTGATACGACCCTGCGTATGTGTGTTTGACATCGCACATGGCTAGTTTATGCACCTAGGGTGCACTGTGGATGCTCGGCATTGGTTGAACCAACCTGAAGTGGCCAATGCCAAGGCATCACCCTGGGTCGGGGCCCGTCAACAACGTTTTTTAGGCCAGCGGCTGACAGGTCGTTTCTATCTCCACAGAAGCATCGGGCCAAGCACGTGTCGGTGCAAGGGGCCACACATGAGATGTTGGCCTTATTGGAGGTGATTCATGTGGTGATTCTATCGATCTAGACCATCGGTTTATTTCTTAAGTAGGGGCAAAATCCACCCCCGTGTATGTGCGTTTGGCATCGTGCGCAGCTACTTCAGGCGCCTAGGGTGCACCGTGAACTCTCAGCGCTGATCAAACCAGACTGACGGGGCAAGCATCCAGACACCGCCCCATGTCGAGGCCTGCTATCGGCATTTTCTAGGCCAACGACCGCCGGGGGCGTTCTATCCCTTGGGGAGCATCAAGCCAAGTTGGTGTCAGTGGGGAGGGGGGGTGCACGTGTGATTTCAGTCTTCATAGAGGTAATTTGTGAGGTGATTTTGTTGATTCGGGCCACCACCTTATTAAGCCAGGGGCAAAATCCACCCATGTGGCCGTGTGTACTCATATTTGGCATCGTGCATGGCTATTTCGTGTGCCTAAGGGCACCACAGATGCTCAACGCCGATGAAACTAGCCTAAAGCGGCAGTGCCCAGACATCGCCGCGGGTCAGGGCCCGCCGACAACGTTTTAGCTTACAGCTTATCAAGCTTTGTGTGCATCTTTCTGTAAGCTAGCAGCTTCAGAGCAATGACTTTGCATAGTCCATTTTTCCTTAATTAGCTTTCCTCTTGTATTTTAGGTTGTGTTATAAGGTATTATGTAAAACCAAATAGGCTTCATTCTCATAAAGAACTTAATCTTTGGAAGGTAAAGTTACAGAAGATCTCGATGGCTTGGTTAGAGACTTATAGACCACTACATATTATGAAGCAGTTCGTATAGATGAAGAGATCATTAACGTTGTAGTGCAGAGGTTTTATTTACTTTATCATTTTAGGGGTCCACCAATCCTAGAAATTTTGACTGATTTAGAAATTTTATTGTCATGTATTTTTGAAGGGGTTCACCAATCGTAGTTTTTTTATGCGTAACTTACTAATTTAATTTTTTATTTTTATATTTGATGGGGTTCACAGATCCTAAAAAATTTCGGGTTCACAGATCCTAAAAAATTTCCATCAATCTTGTTTTTTGTGTGTCTTTATCTCTTAATTCTATTTTTGAACGGATGCTACTTGGACCCTGCTAACCATTAAATTCCTGTCATGTAGAGCAGTTATTGTTAATTTACGTGTATTTTTAATTGTTTTTACTGGTTCAAAACTCATGTGATTGTTATATATGTATACTGTAAATTACTTTGAAATGTGATTGTTTGGTCATGACGGGCCTGTATATTATTTAGATGTGTTTCGTTGTTGGGTCAAGACACGAGCAGCCTGATAAACGAATAGCCTAGTACACGGACAATCCAAATTTCGGCCCATTAACAATAGTGGGCCTAATAAAGACAACACAGAATCAAATAAATCAAAATTTGACTCCAGTTCTATCGCACGCTGCAAAATTTGACAGAAAACAAAAAAAATCAGTCAAACAATGTATAGACAGTCTTAAATTTTATATCATTGTCGATCTTCTCCATCTACACCTATTTGCCGCTCTCCCCTGCCCCGACCTCCCTAGGCCGCCTCCTCCTTCCCTGACCTCCTCTGGCTGCCTCCTCCTCTCCCGACGCCCCCTCCACCCCTGACCTCCCCAAGCCACCTCCCTCCATGCGGCTGTGCATAGGCCGGCTTATTCGTGCCAACCCGAGGCCCGACATGTCCAACCATCTTCATATGTCAATTTTTTTAAAATTTTTTTTATTAAATGACTCAAAAAAGCTAAACAGCCGCTACAGTGTAAGCTAATAGCTAAAGTCATAAGTCAGAAGTTTAAGCTCTTCATAGCGGGTATATATTTCGGTTTTTCTTTTTTTAAAATTTTTAATTAAATGATTTAAAAAAGTTAATATCGCTATAATATAAATTCAGCTAAAAATCAATACCAAAAGTCATGAGTCAAAAGTTTTCCAGCTAACAGTACTAAGGGCCTGTTTGTTTCAGCTGTAGATTCTGAGAAGTAGCTGGTGAGTATCCAGCTAATCAGAATCTGGAGAAGCTGGATAACCCCAGCTTCTGGCTACTAGTTCATTTTCGGATTACGTAGCTTCGGCTACTCGAATCGGATAAAAATCTGACTATTTGGGAGCTGCAGATTCTAGGAGTAGTCAGAATCGCCAAAAGCTGAAACAAGCAGCCCTAAGAGCAACTCCAGTAGCCCTCAAAACAGAGCCCTACTTTTCATTTGAGGGCTCTCCCTACTTTGAGGGCCTGTTTTTGCATCTACTCCAACAAAGACCCCTCAAATTTAAGCCCTCAAATCCATTCCACTACAATCGACATATGGGACCCACTCCTCATTCTCTCCCTCACCCCGCCGTCTCCATGCATCCTGCGCCTCACTTCCTCTTCTCCCCTCACCTCGCTCTCGTCTCGCCTCGCGCCTCGCGCCTCGCTTCCCCCTTCTCGGCGGCTTCCTCGCCGTGGCGCCCTCGCCGACGACGGCGCAGGCCGGCGCTCGTTAGCCTCCTCGCATCTTCACCGTGCGCCCATGCGTCGGGAGCGAGAAGAGGAGCCGCGAGGAGCGGTGGCGCGCGGAGGAAAGAAGCGGCGAGGAGAGCGGGAGGCAGCAGCGGCGCAGCGCGGCGCCAAGGGACCAGCGGCGGAAAGAGGCGAGGAGGAAGAGGCGGGGGAGAATCTGCGCGCGACGGCGGAGGCGCGGCGTCGGCGACGGCGAGCCGGCGAGCGGGCGAGTGGAGGCGCGGCGAGCGAGGAGCCGGCGAGGCGGCGCGGCGAGCGGCGGGGATTTTGGGCGCGCGCGCGCGGCGGAGGCGGGGATATTGTGGGAAGTTTCACTGAGGCGGAAAAAACCGAAGGATGAGAGTCAGAGCAGGGCCCCTAGGAATGAGGGCTTGGAGACCTCATTTGAGAGGCCTCCTATTTTTGAGAGCCAAGTAAGGGCTCTGTTGAAGTTCAATTTTTTATTTTGCCTCTCAAATATGAGGTTTGATGGTTCAAGTAAAGGTCCTGTTGGAGTTGCTCCAAGGTAGTACTCTACCATCGATCTATATGGTTTGAAATGCAGTGTTTGTGTGGGAATGGGAAGCGCACATGTTTCTCACTCATCCCTAGATGTCCAGACGCAGTGTCTGTGCATGCACTCGTAAGTACCATGGGTCCATGGCCCGGGCCCCTCACCCTGGTACAAGCACACAGAAGTTTTAGTGGAAAAGGACATCAAGTAGGCGTACAATCTTATCTTTCCTTAGTTCCAATGGTACACAGCGAAAAAAATAATCCAAGGTAGAAATTTTGTATCGATAAAGTACCGTACTGATGGAGGCAAGAGCTGCAGAAATTTGTGTTGTATTATAGGTTCCTATTTATTTCGGTTTTAATTTTTAATTTTTAGTTTATTTTTTATTATCTTTAAATTTTTGTTTTTTTATATTTTTTTGCCTTTTTAGCTTTTTGCTGGTTTTTTCTTATTCATTTATATTATCTGTGATAGATTAATCTATTTTTAATTTTCTTAAAATTTAATTACGACAAATAAGACATCATCAGTTACAATACAATTTCAGCCAGTTACAGTAAAGTTTCAGTAATAAGTCACTTTTTTAACCCAAATGAGCAGCACGAGAGCACGTGCAATAGTATATTCAATTGTCTATAAATTTTATAACATAGGATATAAGATGATCTAGAGCAGAGAGGGCATAGAAAATTAAATCATCTCTCATACAGCAGTCAACTATAATATAAGAAACAAGACATATTATATTATAGAGGAGCTGTCTATAAAAAACATATAAAAACAATATATTGTAATAATTGTCTTTAATACTATCAATACTAGTATAGTGCCCGTGCTAACGCCACGGCGGCATTTCAGGAATGCACATGAAAACAACCAAATGACGATATTTTTTTTCAAAGTTTAAGTTTCACGCAATTGTATATCACCATGTATATAATCTGGAAAACACTCATGTATATCACCAAAGAAGTTCAAGTCATGAAATTACAAGCCTAGGCCAATTATAATGCATAACAAGGCAATAATAAGTCATGTCTCGTCTGAACCATCTAATTTCTGATTTGCTTAAGTAGGTCTTGGAGTTCTCCAGGGATAATGTCTTTACATTCATTTTCACTGCTCTTCAAAATGTCCACCAAGAAATTCGTTCTCAGTGAATGTGATCGCTGTGCATGGCAGATAATAAGTTAACTTATTAATTTGCTATGTAGTCTACAAAATATACATAGAGAACATTAAATGCTCACCGTGTTGATAACTGGTAATCTTACACCATTCCACGACCACATGAAACTGTATACAAGGAAGCTTTGACGAGTTCTTTGGAGAAGAGCACGTGTTTAATTGTTATAGATAAATCAAATGATATTTGATAATAAAGATAAAACATATTATAAGTTATTACCAATCAGTAGTTTTGGTTTCTATAAAAATCTAAATCAAAATTCCAGATTTTGAACTACGTCATAAGGCAAGAAGCTTACAGCAAACCGATTCGTCGAAGTATATGGAAATTTCTTACAAAATTTGGATAAAAATTCATAAATTGTGTACATATACAAAGGAGTAAAATACGTATACAGTTGAAGTGTTACAATTAGGGATGTCATGGTCTATTTGCCTTCAATCCCTCCTCCTATGTTTTTGGAACTAATCTACTAACCAAACACTTTTCAAAGACAACTTTAGATTCTCGAAAAGTAAATCCTTAGAGAATCTAAAGCAGAACTGAAAAATAATGATATGAAGCACTACCATGGACCTATATAACACCACCGAAAACTTAGAGGTTATTGAAAGTCTTTTGGATGCAGCATCTTAGATTTCTCAAGAAGCGTAGGGGTTGTTTTTTTTTTTTGGTTTATAGCTATGACGTATGATTTTTCTCTGAAATTTTTGAATTTTGAGCTGTTGGTGATAGAGATTGCGAAGAGAAATGCTCGCTTGCGATTTTGGCTGGAACAAATGTTAAACTTTTAATATGTATTATAATTAACTTGTATACCTCATCTTGAGAAAATATTCCATTTAAAAGTTAGGTATTATAGTAAAAGTTAAAAATCGCTTTTAAAAACATCACAGAACAGGCGCTCAGTCTTTTCTGTTTTGAGGGAGATTAAGCTGCTGCTGCTTCTAGCGGCTAAGGGCCTAATATCATGGCCATTGCCCATTGTAGGTCCCTAACCATCAGGGGGAATCTATGGCCGATGCTTGATGAACAATACAGGAATTTGAGCACAAATCTCGGAAGGAAATCTAAGGCCCAAAGCGTACATGATTTTTTTGGGAAACATTTACATGGTGATTAGCAAATCACATAATAACAAAAACTTTGTTTTATTGGGTAAGCTTCCACTTGGCCAAACAGGCCTTAAAGCCCTCCGAAGTCCAAATACGAGTTCTTTTTCTTACACGCCAGTTGATAATTGGTACTTGAAACTTGCAAGGGCCACTCAAGCAGATCTGATTTATGCTTTAACCATGCACACACGCCTGTCAACATTCATCCACAAAGTCATCACGATAATGACATTCGCCCACGAGTTACGATTCATTAATCACCCAACAAAATCGATGGAGATTCGAGCACCATTAGGTCGAATATAAACAACCGACCTCTCAACCTTGAATTGCATTTATTGGATGTTATCTCATTATATCTACATACAACTACCAAATAGAGGTTCGATGGCGACGATATATCCATCAAGGCATGAAAATTAAAGGCTAAGCGCCTAGAAAATCTTCAATTTGATATTTCACCTCTCAACATATTTCTCGATCAGGTGACCGGGTGCTCTCGAGCACGGCTCAATCACCGTGTCTTTCTTCTCACCGTTCTTGAATATCAGCATGGTGGGGATGCTCCGGATGCCAAACTGGGTTGCTATGTCGGGGTTTTCATCAGTGTTGAGCTTGTAGCATTTCAGCTTCCCTTCATACTTCCTTTGCAAGTTTGCCAATGACAGGATCTATCATTTTGCATGGTCCACACCACGAAGCCGAACTCAACAAGAACCTAAGCTCACTCTCCACAATAAGCGATTGCCATGTTGACTTAGTCACATCGAGAACTGCAAAAGAATTAGGTTGAGAGCACATTAGTTAGCACAGCAATCACCGTCAAATAGAAATACAATGAAAGTTATTAAATGAAGTTAAACAGGCCTATGACCATAAGCATTCTAATCAAAGTTAATGTATAAATTTTCTACAAGCATGAGTTGGCGAAATTTATCAACGTGCCTTGAAATATATGAATGATCAAGTAAATTTCTCTGTAGGGAAAATTGTCCTTTGTCTTTCCTTGTTTCCAACTTGCATTTTTTCTTTGAAATACATATGTCCAATTTCACATACCTTGCAAGATATGACACTTGTTTTTCACTGTATGGATCCATACATCAAGTGATTTTACCAACATTCTAAATGCATGAAAAGTACCGGATGTTTTCTTTAATCATGTGATCATCTTGTGTATTTTCTTAATATTAATTTGATCATGCGATGCATCTACTGATTGATTGATATATCTATAGACATGCGCTCTATAGACACAACAGAAACATAACACGGGATTGACTAAATAGATTGTATCTTCAACTGATAAAGAGATGAAACTATTTTATGAGAAGCATTGCTAGGATCGATAATTAGACTACTTCCTTTGTATCAAGTGGTGGCCTAAAAGCGATTTCATTGAAACAACAAATGATAATCCAGAAGCAAAGTCTAGAACTGCTGGGGTTCTATTACAACAAATTTTGCTTACTTTGCAAATATCAATGTTCACCATACGATATTCACAACACACAAAATCATGATCAGCATAAATCAACCAAGTAAACAAAGATATTCAAAGCATCGCACCAATCCACCATGTAAAGAAAGATCATCAAAGCGTCCAGGTATCACTAAGCCATTTCCCAAGTAAGCAGGGGCTGAACTACTAACATATTCATATGCTCTTGTTCTACAGCATTATGGGATCAGAATCACTCCCAAGCATCTATACCACAGCAGCTAAGGCTGCAGACCCTCTGACATAATAGCGCAGAGGAATAATCTAGACTAAACTCAACATCTCTCGGCATCGGATGATCGGGCAAGCAGTGCATTAAGCACGAAATTCAAAAAGAAGCGAATATTTCCTGCATATACGGGAAAACCATACCCTCTTAAGGCCACACTACTCATCAAGCATCATTGCTTCAAGCAACCAAACAAATCCCAAGTTCCTTAATCCATGTTGTACCATTCACTCACATTGTTTGAAGAGCATATCATATCATATTCAGCAAGTATAACTCACCATAGAGTGAAATAATTAAATTACAAAAAGAGAGCAGATGGTTCTAGGCGGGGCATTGAATTGGCCAAAACAGATTATGGATTGGTCTTATACAATTTTGATGCAAACATAATTGTGAAATGCTAATGATTGTTTTGAGAAATCATCGAATCTTCAAGTGCGACGACAATCTTCCCAAAAGTATTGTTAGGTGATTTACATAGCAAAATTTCAGTTGTCCAAGTATACAACTAAATTTGAAGTTCTCACATGCTAGAATTTTCTAATCAAGTATCTAGAAAAGATAAGGTTGCATACTCACTAACCCTAGGAAATTAGTTTAACAAACAACGATGTGGACCACATTGAAATAAATATATTTTTGTCGATTCTTAGTTGCGAGTTCATATATAGCGAAAATTGGATGAAGACTTCTCATGTTAAGGAAATATACATTTGTACATCCGAACAATAACATAAAGCGTCTTCAAGTAGACTTGCACCTTGCCAAACAATGAAGCAATAAGCGAAATGATGCGTTCTTCTAGCTCCTCCGATAACTCTCTTTTTGTTTTCTTGTTCACAGGAATCTGAAAACCATATCCGGAAGAATTTTAATATGTTTACAAGTATCTCGAGAAAACAACAATAAGTTAAAAAGGAAATGGGCGAACTGTTTTGTAATAGAGGCCACTTGAGTTAAGTCATTAAAGTATTCTTGAAATAGAGAAACTCCAACCTCACCTCTTGCCTTATCAGTCAATTTTCATATCAATCTTTTCTCTAATTCTATTACCTCATAATTTCCCTTGAGACATGAAACACGTGTATGTTGCTATGGCGGATTTATACAACAAAAGGGAAGGCAATAAAGCAAGATAAATTTGATCAAATCATAAAATTCCAGCGAGAAAACTCAACTAATAGGTGATATACAATTGAGCGAAGGACAGACTCCGATCAAACTCCCTTATTTCCTTCTCCCGGGCACGCACGAATGCATCATGCACCGAAATTTTCAAGAGCATCCTTAACGGACACGTCAAGAACTCGAGTTCCCCCAACAATTCCAACACACCAACTACGAACACATCGTAGCGAGTAGAACAAACTAAACGAACTAAAGATACAACACTACCACGCGACAACACACGAGGAAAAAATATGTCCGGGCATGATAATACAAGCAATGCACCATTAATGCAAACATAGTTTCATGGATGCACCCCAATATGCAAACACTAACACAATCACACAAATTATGTATAACATTATGACAACAAATAAATATATGTCGAATTTCCGGTTACGAGTAATAAAAGATAAGTGCTTACATTGATACAATCGGCAATTGCATATGCATCGATTTGGATGCAACTACTCATTATTTTCGTCTGTTACGGCATAGAAAATATAGATAACCAGATCTCCATAATGCCGATAAAAGAGACAATGGAAATGAATGAAAATGACACGTTAAGTTGTTAACATCTTATGACAAGTACTTACCATTGTTCCTATGGAGTTTATATACAAGTAAATTGGTTTGGTGCGGTCATCATAATCTAGCCACGAAATTGAGCAGCAATAAGCTCGATTCGCGAGGTGGTCCTCCAAAGCAAAATCTTGCAATGCATTGGTGTTTGGAAAAAACCAATCAAATCTGTAAGATCACACTCACTCATCTTCAAAGAAATCAACGATTTGAAGTTCTTTGCAAGAAGCTCGGATCAGTGGCGCCACTTTGAGATCGATCATGTAGAAGTTCGATATCACGAGCGAAATTATTGACACAAGTTCGTGAAGCCATTCGCCACCCTTATCGGTAATCGAGCATTCTTCCGAAATAAAGTTCTCGTGGATCTGCTGAGATAATTTAGAATGACATGTTCTGCAGTGATAGCAATCAATCGTAGCGGTGACAATGATGAAATCGCTATGACAAAATATACTACCGAAAATATCTCGCTTAAGGACCCTAAAAATAGTTAGGTGCACTAAGAAAGAAAGAAAAGGACATACAACCAAAGCGATCGTCACGGTTTATTGGCTCCAATATTTGCAAAAGAAACTATGGTTGAAACAGAAACGTACAAGGAAATGTACAAAACCTTATGAACATGTCCCAGTGTCCCCATGTTTTGTCACTTTCATTACAAGTAGGACAATGAGAGCGATCATCAAAGTCAAGCCAAGAAACTTAACAATTCACGGTTGTTGTGAGGTATTTCCACCATCAAGGAGCATCTTGCACATACATTTTACTGAAAATTACGGCGTGCTATGACCTCAACAAATGACGATGTGGAAGCTAATTTGTGACACCTCCTTTCCCAGAAAAAGGAACTTGTGAATCCAGAAAGTGAGTGAACTGCGTCTTGGCTCAACTTTGCCCATGCTAGAAGAGATATATCTATTTTAGAAAAAGCGACCCGTTATCCATTACTTCATTTAGCAAAATCAACTAACAACAAATTAAAATTAGCATCTTCACGGATCAATCCTAAGCGCTCTATGGGAAAGGCCCAAAGATCAACTACTCAATTGCTGCTCTTCGTGCCACTACAACAAAGACACAGAACGCCAATAGGCAAAAAAAGGCACGAGCGAAGAGCTCTGGAGTACTGCGGGAGCGCGCGAGGAGCGGGCGTCGGTGGAGCGCCGAGCACTTGTCGAGCTTGAGCTCCTGCAGCATGTGGCGCGGCGCGACGCGAGCGGCGAGGTCGGCGTCGGTGGCGGTCATGCGGCGGAGGTGGAGCGCCTTGAGGCACTCGGCGGTTCGGCGAGCTCGAGACCAGAGCGCGGCGTGGCGCCCAGTCCTCCGGGATGAGCCCGTACATGGCGCGCGCGCCTCCCCTTGAGCGCCGCGACTCGAGGCGCGGAAGCGCGCGCGAGCGCGACGGTCGGCGGCGTAGCGTAGCGCGGCGGTGGCGTGCTGCGGGTGGCGCGTCGATGCGGTGCCGGCGGCGCACACGAGCGACGCGCCTCCGGTCGCGCGAGTCGTCGGCGTAGCCCATGACGAGTGCGCGCCTGCGTCGGGATGCCGCCGCAGCCGAATCGGGCCGGCGGCCGCCGCCGCTCGCTCGCGCCTCGCCGCCATCGGATCGGCTATCGCGCGGGCCGGCTAACCAGAGATCAGCCCCCGCGAGAGGCGGGGCAGCGGTGAAGCCGCCCGTGAGAGAAGGCGATAGGGACCAAGGGAGGCGGTGGCGCGCGGGGTGGGAGGGGAGGCGTGGCGGGCGGAGGAGCGGAGGCGGCGCGGCGGCGAGAGTGAGGAGAGAGGCGTGGCGGAGCGGATGAGCGGGAGGCGGCAGCAGCGCGGTGGGAGGCGTGGCGGAGCGGAGGAGCGGGGCGCGGCGGCGCGCGAGGTGAGGGGAGGCGTGGCGGAGCGGATGAGCGGGAGGCGGCGGCAGCGGGGTGGGGATTAGGCGCGGATGAGCGGGGATCGGGGAGGTGGCGGCCTTGGGGAGGCGGGAGAGTGCTGCAGATCCATTAAAGGATGACCGTCGGATATGGTTGGGTAAGGAGAGAGAATGGAGGAGAGTTAATCAGTGCGGACGTTTTATGATGGTGTAATTATGGGTGCATATTGTGGTGTGGGCGTAGTTAAGGTCATGGCGTGGGCGGCGTAATTGTTGGGTGGATGTAAAATAATTTGAACTGGTGGATTATTAGTTTAGATATGATATGGAAAATATTATAAACAACAGTTATCTATACTATTGTACATGCCTTTATACTTTAGCTGGATGTCATAGTCCCTAACATCTCGTACAGATGACAGATTTTGTCTTCAAATTACATACGACAGTACTCAAATTTTGAGCCGTCTAAGACCAAATGGAGTATGTACATAATTAAGCACCTTCGTCTCCAACCCTAACCCTGCCACCGTCACCGTCACCGGCTCGCATACCTTCTCGCTATGTGCTGGGCCTCCTTCCATTGTCTTCTCCCATGCCGCACTGCCATTGTCATATCCGACGCTGTGGCAACTCAAAAATATATACCAGTTTTTTTAAGAGGACAAAATACCTAAACGTAAGGAATAGGAAGGGGGCATTGGAGGCTGCGGCGACGCATGTGTGCTTGCCGAGATATATGAAGGTGAAGGCGACCGATCATAGGAGAACTGGATTAGTCTATTTTCAGAACCACAAATTAATGAGGTAAGAGTCCGTGTTTTTAGTGAACCATGCAATGCCGAGCTATCTAGAGGAAGCTTTCATCTGACTCCGGACAAAGGACAAACAATGAATGCACAACGATGGAAAAGGTGCAGCAGCAGTTCCGCCCTCGGTCTTGCCGGTTCCGGAAACCAATTTTGTAATTTTCATTTGCAACGGTGCTAAGAAAGTAAAGAATCGAGGAAAACACTGTTCATCACTAGTGCTAGTACACGGGTAAGTGCATGCGTGCACGATTGCACATAACTTTGTTTGACATGATATGTACCCTCGTAACTCGTTTAAAGGATGTTCCACGTAGCATTTTCGTCCCGTTCATTTCGGTTTGAACTTCTTAATTCTGATTTATTTTTTATTATTAATAAATTTTATCTTTTTTAAACTTTTGGATTTTTTGAGATTTTTTGCCGTTTTTTCCCATATTCGTTTGCATTATCCGTGATAAGTTAACATATTTTTTTCTATTTTTTAAATTTTTAAAATTTAATTACGCCAAATAAGTCACCTTCAGCTACAACGTAATTTCAGCTAGCTACAGTGCAATTTTAGCCATAAACCATTATTTTTCAGCCCAACCGAGCGGGACCTTTATTATATAAACTAATAAGTCTAGTTTATCTCTCAACTGTTGCGTCGGTCTAATTTTAACATTCAACTACGAAATCGGATAATCGACATATCTCATCAATCAATACCGGTCATTTTATTCCCTTAGACCAAAACCACTTTGATTTCACTGACATGACATCCACATGGACACGTTTACTCACATATAAGCGTTGAATCACATTCTAGCCAGCAATACATTATCTTGATGAATCAAAAAAATAAAAATAAGAAGTTATTAGGCCCACATGTCATCACATTCTTCCTCCGCCATCTTCTTCCTCTACTCCCTTCCTCCCCTTTCTCTTCTTTCCTCATTACTCCACGGACCATCATCCCAGATCCCTTTCTCTCCCTTCCTCATCATTCGCATCGCCCACGGCCGTCTGTAGCCATGTTGCCACACGAAGCTATGTGTCATGTCGTCCTCACCATGCCCTGCACTAGCGCAACGTCGCCAGCCACAGTAGCCACTCAGCGCCATGACTTGTGCCGCCTTCTCGTGATGCCTTCCTTCTACTTAAGCCAAAGACAAACACCTTGATAGGTTCGCCTCCCCCTCCCGTCCATCTTCCCAACTTCCCCTCTACATTCATCCCATCCCTGAGCTCGAGAAACAGCAACTATGTGCCAGCTGTGAATGCCGCCCATGTGCAACCCTCTCTCCAGTGAGCTTCTCTCACATTCTTTCATATCAAAATGTATTCCCAGACCTCTTCTACATTTATCCTAACCCAATTTGGGAATTAATCCATAGGATCTCATCGGTGCCATTGTCTTCTTTGGGCCTGACCAAAACCACCATCGCCGGCACATTCCCCTCTTCGATGAGACTTATTCCAACTCCTCCCTCCTGGAGCACTCCTAGACCTCCCTATTTCATCCCCAAATTTTTATTTGAGTCCCTCCTCGCCCCGAATCGCTTTCACCAATGAGCCGTCCACACCGCCTCGAGTCATCGATGATGCAGTGCCTCGGTGCTTCCTCGTCCTCACAAACCAATCTGCTGGCTGGGCCTCAGGCTCGGTCCATTGGAGAGCGTAGAAGATCAACATTTTACCTGCTAGCTACAGTGTTATACAATGAGAAATTTTGACCTGGGCCTCGGGACATTGCCCTGGCGGCCTGAAGCCCAGTTCCACCTCTGCTTATAGATGCTTGTGACATGCCTTTTTTTAGAGATTATCCATCATAGTACCTCGTCGGGTAGCAGTGTCGTCGCTGTCGTAGTACGTAGCTATGTCACTATTGTATTCTGCCTCCTGCAGTGACATCGCTGCCCATGGGGTCACCGAGACCATGGGGTTCTATTTTGCTTCTTGCCTGCCGCTTCCGTGGCCCCCCTCACACGGTGTCAAGCTTAACCAGAGCTCTTATGGCACTGTTTCATTTTTCTTCTGTCTCGTCATCTGTTGACTTTTGGTAAAGAGAGGAGAGAAATAAGGAGAAAATGAAAATGAGAGGATAGGAGGCTGACTGGTGGGACCGGTTATATATCACCCTAAAATAAGCTTACATGTCAAAATATTTGCCATATCAGCGATACCTCAGAGCAAAACCGTCGTCAATCTATTTTAGGGGATAAAATAAATAGTTTCGATACTTAAGAGTTGCGAAACATCTGATTTTATAATTCAAGGTTGAAATTTAGACTTTGACAAGAGATCAAGGATAAAATAGATTTATTCCTATTGCATTATCCAGCTAGAAATTCGTAGATGAATTACATATCATGAAACTGATGTACATGTGCTCATTCAAGCTTGACATTTCCCCCCTACTTTATAGTAGTTGGGAGAGACCGAGACGCGGTAACGACTTACATACTCTAGCTTTTGCCGGTGCGTTATCCTACCATGAATGAATCTTTGGAGAAGTTAGGCGTCGAATAATTGCACGTAGAAAGCAATGGCCGGCAAGCCCCGGGTCTATTTCGATTTCAGTAGTTAGATCACAAGCATACTGGTCGGCCTTAGGCTGATTAGGGGCCTGTTTGGATCCACCCAGATTTTAAGAATATGGTTTTTGGAAACTGGGTGGGATCCAAACAGGTCAGTTTTTGGGGCAGTTTTTAAAATCTACCTACTCAGATTCTTAAAAACTAAGAAGCTGTTGATACCCAGCTTTTGCCAGTTTTTTTGGCACAAATACCCATTTACCCTCATTAAAGACCACGCATGGCTGTTTAATATGCTGTTCAAGAGCAATAAATGTAAAGGTATAATAGTCTATTAGCACCAATCATAAATGAAATCAGCTTTTAAAAATTAGGGGATCCAAATACCCTATCAATTTTTGCTTAGAAATCAGCTTTTAAAAATTAGAAGTAATAGCTGGTTTTTAAGAATCTGAAATTTATCCAAACAGGGCCTAGGTTTGCGACCCATCTATTTACAAGCCCGCGCTACTTTCCATAGTTCCGCTGCCGTTGCCATCTCGTCGCCGTGCAAGCAAACGCGCGGGACAAGCTCCGTCTGCGTGCATCCAACGCCAACAGTGATCGCACGAACGGACGGGGAAAAAAGGCACGCACGCAGCAGCGACGCCACACCACACCGACCGTTCCGTAACGAGCTTTTGGGAAAAGCCGCATATAATAATACACCCGCCGAAATAAATAAAATAATTTATTAAAACAGATTTTTAAGTTTAAAAACATATATATCATCTGTGTTGATATCTTTGCTATATACTATTATCTCAAAAAATATAAATAAAAATTATCAATTATAGCTAAAAGACACCAAAATATATTTTAAAAGAATGGATGGAAAGATCAATGATATTTTGTTCTTTCCAGCTATCAATCGTAGCTAAAAGACATCAAGATATATCCTAAAAGAATAGGTGGGAAGATCAAAGATTTCGTTCTACCCACGGAGGCAACGCACGCACGTACGTTGAGCGGCACGTCAAATCTTTTTTCCGGGTTTGTGTTGGTTTTCTGGTTCGGTCGCACGTCACATGCATCGATGGGAGCTAACAAGTAGGTGCTCCTCGCGTTGGCGCCGCGAGCGTACGCCGTTTTGGGTGCGCCGTCGCGACCGATCGGCCGCGGCGCGACAAACGATCGAGGTGCTCGATCGGATACACGCACGACGTCGGACAACGGTTGGTGATCGTGCGTCTCGCGCTATTTGCTGTGGGTTTCCCTGGCTAGCTAGGTAGCCAGCCGCTAATTCCTAGCTAGCCAACTGCTTGGCTGGTTGGATGAAGCTTTCTCCGTCAGATGATCGGTTTGTTTGGCTGAACCTGTTCCGGATCGAGCGAGATGATGCATGTATGCATTCTTGTTCACCGAAAGTTTGTAAATGTTCGTGCCGGTATATATGCATGTGTACGTCCTTGTACAATAGACACACTTGTCGATCAGACAACTTTTTGCAAGCGAACGGATTTTCTGCGATGATTTTGCAGGAAGCGACTCCACCTGTTTTGCAAGGAGACACCGGTTATATTGCTCTTATCCAGTGAAACATGTACACCCGGCTCTGAGCTCTGTTTTGCAAGTATCGCGCAGTTACACCATTCGGCTCACACCGAGAATACAAGACTCCAATTAGTTAAGTGCACACATGAAAATTGCACTTTCAAAAAATAAAAAATAAACGCACTTCAAAATAAGCGCACACATGAAAATAGAGTTTAGTCGTGATAATTAGAGCTTCTCAAATTTCCCGGGTGCACACGTGTGTACAAACATTATTTCAATTTCTACATTAAATTAAGCTTTTGGAGACAGGAAATAGGAAGAGCAATACGTCGTCACAAAGACCCGTGTCGTGCTGTCTACGTAATTCTGGTGGAAAATGAGAGAGAGAGAGAGAGAGAGATAGAGAGAGAGTCAGCAAAAGTCTGCCCCATTGACGTACCCAGACTCGCCCATCATTCTGCCGTGTCAGAATTTATTAGTTTGTCCTCGCAGTCAATGAGTGACATGGCAGCAATTTTGTTTACAAATTAATTGTGGCTTTGATTAACAAGATGCAAAAGAGAATTAATGCACGTAAACAAGTGGAGTAATTGCGAATTGAGCGCGCGAGGCATCGGACATGACATCACAGCTATCAACGTACAGGCCGGTCGCCTTTGGCTTGCCTAGAGATGGTTCACGTCTCGCTACGTAAGCACATTTTCTGATGGTACTTCAGTTCCCCGATCGATTTGTGATCAAAATGGCTTCTGCTTCTGATTTCTGGTTTATTTTTTTACTATTTATAAATTTTGTCTTTTTTCTGATTTTTTGACTTTTTGTTGAGCTTTTTTGCCGGTTCTTTTTTCCGTATGTGTTTGTATTATATGTAATGGGCTAACATATTTTTTAAATTTAATTATGCTAAATAAATCTCTATCAGCTATAGTGTTTTTTCAACGAGTTATGGTACTTTTTCATCATAAACCACAAAAAAAAACCCAACTGATCGTCCAGAGCGCGCACGAAAGAAGGGCAATGTATTGGAGCATCTTGCACCTAGCCTAGAGATAGTTCACGTCACCGCAGTTCCAGCAGGAGGGGTGGTGGGACATTGCATTTGCACCTAGCGAGCGAGCTGGTTTTGAATCCAAGTTAATTGCTTTCACGGTGTTTTTCTCCGTTACCTAGGGTGCAGCTTACAACTATAGTTTATAGATTTTTACTCTAGTGCGAGCGTCTGTACGAATGAATTAAAAATCGATAAGCTACTTCCAAAATAAATCACTTCAAAACGATAATTTTAAAATCATGTCATTTATTTATTTAGAAAAAAATAATAAATTGTAAGCTAAAAAGACGAGCCCATACATATGGGTGCAACTGGTAGAGGCCGGTAGAAACGAAAATGGCTTCCCTGTTCCTTTATGTATTCCCCTCCCTGTTCTCTTTTTGTTCTCTTTTTATGTGTCGCGCATCAGCATGGAAGCAGCTGGCGGAATCAATAAATGGAATTAATAGCATGTTATCACATAAAAGGAGAATAGGGTGGGGAATACAGAAGGGAACAGTGAAGCTTCATTCGGTAGAAACATGTTTGCCTGTATCCATCTTCAACCTCCATGAATTCGAGTGTGTAGGCGAGCGTGGTTTGAATAATTGCAAGTGTGCGTGTGTGTAGAGGTGATGCATACATTTACGTCCCCACCGATGTATTTAAAGAAAATCTTTGGTAAACATTGAAGCGTCAATCAACAAAGGATCTTAAAAGCAGCTTCTCTTTTTCTACCCACATCGCAATTCACAGACAAATGGAAAACGAACGAGAGAGATCGCGCACCGCTGGTTCGGTGGTAGTGCGGCGCCACCATTGCATTATCAAGAAACAAAAACAGGGGAAAAACGAAAGGAAAAGGAAAAGAAGTCAACAATGCGGCGCCACCATTGCATTCTCAAGAAACAAAAACAGGGGGGGAAGCCGGGAAGGGAATTATTTGGGTTTTTTTTTGATGATTTATGGTTGAAAAGCACTGTAGCTGATAGTAACTGGCTGAAAAAACACTGTAGCTGACAGAGACTTATTTAACATAATTAGATTTAAAAAATTAAAAAATATATTAGCCTATTACATATAATATAAATAAATATGAGAAAAAAGAACCGGTAAAAAAACTCAATAAAAAACTAAAAATTTAGAAAAAGAAGTAAAATTTATAAATAGTAAAAAAATAAACCGAAAGCTAAAAGCTGAAGCTAAAACATCTAACAAATGAGGGAAATTTAACTTTTTGCCACTCTTAACATTGCCACCTACTCAAATGCCATCCTCTACATTGCAATTAATATTTTGCCACTCTCCAGCCTACGTGGCGCCCATGTCGTGTGAAACCCGCCACGCTGCGCGCGCGCGCCTCCTCCGCGCGCCGCCGCCGCGCCCATGCTGCGCCTCGCCTCCGTCGGCGCGCGCCTCCCGCTTCGCCGCGCACTCATCTTCCCGAGTCCGGCACGGATCCCGCCGGTGAAGTGCTGCGTCTCGAGCCAATTCATCGCGTGTGAGGCATCTCAGTGGCACCCGAGCACATCCCCACTCGCCGGACCCGCGCCTCCCTCCCACCGAGCCGCCGTCGTCTTCATCCTCGCCGCTAAGCTCCTCTCGCCGGCCGCGCCGCTCTCCATCTCGGCCTCGACCGACGCCCAGTGAGCTCCGGGATGCCGTAGATGCTTCACCGTCGAGAATCGGGCCCCACCGCCCGAGCCGCCGGTGTCCTCGCTCCTTGTCTCGGCCATGGGGACGGAGGCGAGGCGCAGCGCGCGCAGCGCAGCGGTGGCGGCGGCGGCGGCGCGCGCTGGGACATGAGCGCCACGTAGGCTGAGAGTGGCAAAATATTAATTGCAATGTAGAGAATAGTATTTGAGTAGGTGGCAATGTTAAAAGTGACAAAAAGTTAAATTTCCCAACAAATGATAGCCGTTTCGCCTTTCGGCTCCGTCCCTCGTGGCGTCGCGCGGCTACGGCCACACACGACACACCGCCGCTTCCTCCTGGGCCCCACCCGCAAGTGCCCCCACGCACAGCGACACGCGCACCCACGGCCACACGCTCATACGCATCCATCTGCTGCAGAGCGTTTTACATCGCGGGAGGCGGCACCGCACCACCTGCTCATCATCTCCGAGGCTTCTCCTTCCCTCGCAACCCCACGCGGCGACCAGTGCCGAGCTCCTCCGCCCAGCCGCCGGAGACCCGCGCCAAGCCGACGCAACCGCCGTGGCGAGGTCCCGCGCCTCACACTGCCTGTCCCGAGCCCAATTCGCGGCCCAGCCAGGTGATTCTCTTCTAGACTTTTCCCGGATTTCTTTGGCCGGTTGCTCTGCGTTATTTTGGCGACTTGCGGTGCGACCTGCGCGGGGGTCGGTGAATTGGGTGTTCCTTGTGTTCTTGATGGTCGCTGCGAGGCAAAAATCGGATCTTTTCCGCTTTTGCGGGGGTTCTGTTCTGTTTGAGCGGTTAGTACGCGCTGATGAGTTCTTCCTCTTCCTCTTCTTCTTCCGAGTTAGTGTGCAATATGAATGGATAATGGGATGGATGGCTCGTTCTACGTAGTGAGGATTTTGTGAATTGGGCGGTGGCAATGGGCTAATTGGGTTAGTTTTACTTACTTGCCGGCTGGATTGGTAAGGCTCCCAACTTTTCCTGCTTCTATGTGTGCTTCAGTGTTTCTTTAATCTTTAGTGCGTTTGGTTCAATTTGAGTTTGTTTAGTCCAAGAGGGTTGGTTTCTGCCGTGGGTCGGTTGGAGAATTAGACGTGCCCGATCTTTCTAAAAAATTTTGGACGTTCCTGGAATTAATTTATTTGAGACTGGTCTGTTGCTGTTTAAGAACGCCCAAAAGACCCAATCTGCTGTCTTAATGGCTTTATTATGTGGTGGGTTACTGGATAAATTAGGTTTCTATTCGTTGTGGTACTTGGATTTCCATGGGCTTCTTTGTGAGACGATTCAAGGAGTTTCTCTCTCTCTCTCTCTCTCTCTCTCTCTCTCTCTCTCTGTGGGGGGGGGTGTGTTGAGGATTTAGAGGAAAACCAATGGTCGTTTAATTGGAGCTGATCACCTCTAGTTTCATGCTTTTAGTAAATGCTTATTTAGGAGCGTTTCATTGGATATCATTATGGACTAGCAAAGCAGTCTTCTCGGTGATTCAGGACCAAATGAGGTTAATTGCTTGTTTTGTTCCCAGCATGAGAGTTTCAGATTCCTTATTTCTTTGTGAATTTAGTGCCCATTGTGAAAAGTTAGGATTTGGGACTGATTTGAGCAAGCTAGTTTAAATGGGAATGATCTGTCTAATGTTTACCACAGATTTTGCCACGGTACTTTTGTGACGGAGACTAATAGAATTCGCACTGTATTGAATTTTGATGTGGTCGGTTTGAGCAGTACACATCGAGTTCATTCTTACAACATGTAGCATATGTAATGATGATCGTAATTTGTAGTACCTGCTGAGTAGCTAACTCTAATGAGTATGCACAGTTACTGATGAAACGTCAGCTTATCTTTCTTTCTTGCCAGCTTAGTCAACTCTAGGATATAATCTAATAGCAAATTCCCCATATATTGAACTGCAGGCACAAAGTTACACTTCCCAGGCGTTATTTCCTACCAAAACAGCTCCCTTCAGTACTAGCTTTGATCTGCAGCGCATGGCCGTGACTTTGCATGTTGTAAATTTTGTTCAGCATTGAGGGTGATACACACTAAAATGGGGTCGACACGAGCAAAGAATGAAGATGACAAGGCCCTTGTCTTGTGCCAGGAAAGAAAACGACATGTTAGAGAAGCACTTGATGGAAGATGTGCACTTGCAGCTGCTCACTTCGCTTATATTCAGTCACTGAGACACACAGGATTTGCTCTGAGAAAATTTGTAGAGCCTGAATTGCCAACGGATTCTTCGCTGCACACATCAACATCTGCAACTCCGGAGCCTCCTATCATTAGGCAGAAATCGATGAACCTATCTCCATCCGTTTCACACCAGGCTAGTGACTCTTTCACCCCAGTTCGACCCCCGTTATCTTCAGGACGTTTCCATGTCAACCATATGAAAGCTGTGGGGAACTCGGTGACGACTGTTGAGGAGAAGGTGCCTGTTCCTGTAACAGCAACTCTGCAAACCTCATCCCCTGTTCCTAGACAAGCTGTACATGATCTGGATGACAGTTCCACATTTGAAGCTCCTCCAGGGACACCACCATGGGACTACTTTGGCCTTTTTCACCCTATTGAGAGCCAGTTTTCCTTTCATGATGAGAAGGAACCTGCTCATGACTTTGAAAATGCTGATGATATTAGGCATCTTCGGGAGAAGGAGGGAATTCCAGAGCTCGAAGAGGAAGGGGAGAAGTCTCCTGCTCATCCTGATGATATTAGGCGCTTCCAGGAGGAGGAAACTCCCGATCTCAAAGATGGAGAGAAATCAACCATGAATGGAAGAGAGGATGATTTTATAGAGTCAGAAGATGATTTCGAGAATCCATCATCTGAAACTTTAGTGCGGATATTCAAGAACCGCAATGATACACCTGTTGAAAATACTGTAATGAATCAGTCACCTGCACATCTTGATTCAGAAAGGGTAGCTCCGGAAAATATTGATTCTCAAACTGACAGGCCAAAAGATGACAAGAGGGTAATAGACATTAGCATGTATGAATCTGATGAAACCCCTGTGGCAAGCCCTGTGAAAGAAGTGGCATCTTCCATTGCCGCTCTTCCTATGAACGGAAAATCAAAGGAACCTTTTCGTGATGTAAAAAATGGGGTAAAGGACTTGTATTCATGCATGAAAGAGATTGAAATATTATTTATCAAGGCATCTGATTCTGGAAAAGAAGTTCCAAGGATGCTTGAAGCAGATAAAGTCAATTTTCGCCCTTTATTACCTGAAGAAAAAGGTTAGATCTCAATAAATGTAGATTACTGTTGTGTAATATTTTCATTGGAGTTTTGCTTCAAGAAGAATGATAGAAAGTCTTGGGATGCACAAACACCATGATGTGAAATTTCTGTTTATTTCTAGGTTATCCATTAATATTACTTGTACTCGTGACCAGTATTATTTGCCATTCCATCTTTTCTAGTTTACTTATATTTTGGATTACCCTAACTAATTTTGATGCAGCACATGGAGCAAAGGCATCAGGCTTTTTTGCAACATTCTTTGCTTGCTGTTGGGAGGAAGTCCCTGTTCCTCAACGTAAGTTTTTTTAATGAAAATCTAACTACAGCCTTCTTTCCATTTTCCATCACACAATGTGCGTTCCTGTCAATAGGTTTTGCATCATATGCTGTTGTTTGCATGCTATTTCTTCTGCGATCTTTGGTTAAAAAACACTTGTTTTCTACTTACGGGGAAAAATGGTATGTTAGCAATATAAGCCATCATTTACTTTGCATGGTCTCCTATATACAGTTTTGATCATTGGTTGTCATAATATGTTAGTAAAATTATAGAAGTATCATATAATGTTAGTAAAATTATAGAAGTATCATATAATAATATTTTATAAGCAGTTTGACTACAATATAGTAGTGTCATTTTCATGTGGTCAACATCACTGGTAGAAGTTGGAAAAGCCTGAATACAAGTTCGGAGGGAGTATGTTTATGTAACAAAATCTTAATTATTTCACCATTTACCTTGTGCTGTAAATGATAGAGCTACTATTTTCTCCCACCATGACAGATGAGTGCCATTTGTTGTAATGCAGCTCCTCCTCAGGCTGAAGTGAAGTACCTTACCTGGCATAGATCAGTGTCTTCACAGTCTTCATCATCTAGAAATCCTCTTGGGGCAATGGCAAAAGATGATGTTGATGGTCTCACTGGAAATATCTTCAGTGGTGTATACATGAATTCTGGCAGTCACGCCTCCACAATAGATAGATTGTATGCATGGGAGAGAAAGCTTTATGATGAAGTTAAGGTAAAAGCTTTTTTGACTGATCCTTTTACTGAAATACTCTTTTTTAGTTATCTATTCTAGCCAATGTTTTAAACATCATGTTGCGGAAGCATAGCAATGTGGTGGTGGATAGAGGATAGCAGCGATGCAATGGGCATGACATGCTCGGCTATATTTGTGAAAATACGAAGTTGATGAATCAATTTTGAAGTAAAATAGCTTATCTTGTATTAGGATTATTCGGTGCTTATCTCAAGTCTTGTAGTAATGATTCAAAATGGAAGATGGCTAGAATATGCAATAAATGGATCATATGAAAACCTGAAATGTGTTTGTATTGAAGGGCTGCTACACGTGGTACACTGTAGCGGCCATAGCAACCTGTAGCAGGCCGTAGCGTGCCTCTACAAAATAGCAACTTTACCAGAGTGCTATAACTACTGCTGCACAGTGGCTACTCCCCCTTATCTGCTATAGTGGGCTATTGAAAACAATGGTTCTACCTAATGCGATAACTAGATACAATAACATGATTTTTGTACATTCTTGGACCATATAAATTTTCCACTAGCTATACCCACTTATACGTTGATTTGGCAATTTCTTTTTCATTCCTATTTCTTCTGCTTGAATCCTTTGTACTAATACTCTCCATGTCTGTTTGCCTTAAGTCTGTGAATTGGTTGATGAGGAAACATGTTAAACCATATGAAGTATTTCTTCAAATGCTAACCTTTATATTTCCTTCAGGCTAGTGGTGCAATTTGCAGGCAGTATGATGAGAAATGTAGGCACCTGAGACACCAGGAATCGAGAGCAGAAAGCCAAATGAGTATTGATAGAACCCGTGCTGTTGTGAAGGATTTGCACTCCAGAATTTTAGTAGCCATTCAGAGAATTGACATGATTTCTAAGAACATAGAGGATCTAAGGGATACAGAGCTTCAACCACAGCTGGAGGAATTAATTGGAAGGTATGGTTCTCCATTCAGTTTCTACTAAAGTACTTACATGTTACAATTCAATGGCACTTTATGGAGTGATTTTAGTTTATTATTTGCATTTAATAGATATATTTATCTCCTTTGCAGTTTAACTCGCATGTGGACAACGATGCTTGAGTGTCACCGGCATCAACACGAGATTATTAAGCTATCCAGTAGTGGCAACATGGTCTTTGTTCGGTCGCAATCACATTTCCAGGCAACTCTACTCCTCCAGGTTGAGCTAAACACTTTATGTTCAAACTTCCAGAAATGGATAGCATCCCACAGATCGTACTTGCAAAGCCTAAATTCATGGCTACTCAAGTGTGTGAAATCTCTGAGGAGGAAGAAGAGCTCCAGGAAGAAGGAAGCCGATATTCCAATAACAAATTACGCCGTTGCACCCATCTTTAAAACCTGTGAAAAATGGATGAAGTTATTGGATGATTTACCAAGTAAGGACTTGGAAGATGCTATTAAAGGTCTCATTGCAGATATAAACCATTCGGTGCCTCGCCAAGAGAAGAGGCGTGGTAGTTCAAGGTTCACCTTCTCATTACCCCATAATGGAGGGTGGTTAAACAGTGAAACGGGGGAAATCCATAGAAATGATCCTCCTATGGATTTACAATCAAGTTTGGAGATATTCCTAGGGAAGCTTGAAGTCTTTTCAGATGTTTCACTGCAGAAGTATAGAGATCTCAAGAAGGAAATTAACGAGGCAAAAGAGGAATACGACAAATGGAAGTAACTTCAGCGGAGGCAAAGCAGTAGCACTAATTTCTGGAATGGAACATAGACATTTAGAGATGAATTGAATCCATGTGTATATGCTTGTCGAAATAATAGGTGTAAATCGCTATTACCATTTTTTGTAAGTTGCAAGATAAGTCTAGGTGGGAGAGGATAATAAATATGCTGGCTAATGCCATGCCGCCTTAATCTGGGGGTGTAAATGTGAGGTGTAGGTAATTAAACCGTAAGATGTGGCGATATAAGATGTATATTTATCCTGGGTATATCAGCGTATGAGGTTTCCCTCCTTTTTTTCCCCATCTGTGTAGAACTTTCAATCTTTTATAACATAAGAAATACCTATACATGGAATGTCATTATTCTTCTTTTGTTATTTTATGTTGTGGTCGGTGTTGGTTGGTATATAGGTCTAAGAACCGAAGGTAAAACACTTGTCCTTGAATGGTCGGTCATGTAGTCACTAAGGTTCTGAGGCTTAATTGAAAGAGAGGAGGAAAGACTGGAAACTTTATTTATACACTGTTTAATGATAATAGATACAATACTGTCTCTTTTATAAGGATGTTTGGATTTGCTTCTAAGAAATATATCCCTATATTAAGAAAACTAATCTTTAATAATAGAAAACTTATCTCTAATACATGAAAATAATCTAAAAAGAAATAAATTCAAATAATAAAGAGACTACTTAAATAGATAGCACTGATATGTCACCCACGAGGCATTGTTCTCGCTATGGTACTGTTCATGGTGTTATAATACCACATGTGGTACTGTTCATGTGTTGTGCATCTGCTAATCTTGCTCCATAATATTTTAGGGTGGAACAATGATACATTTTTTATTTGAGCTGTGTTTCTGAACTTGATCGGTGAAATAGTTCTCTGGAAATGTATTATCATTACTTATAACCGCTGTGAATACTTGTTCTTGAACTATCTATCGCTGTGAATACTGTATTGAACCTCATATTATACCATGAACAGATGTTTGAACATGAGGTATCGGCATGAAATCTACATATAATTTTTTCCCTTTATATCAGGTGATGTTACGTTGTAATTCCTTCTGGATTGCTGTAGTTACAGAAATAAAGATGGTGAATCATGGAGCACTTAAACATAGAATGAAAGACTGTAGATCCTGTTCTTTTGGGTTGGTGACTGATAGTTTTTAGCTATGTTTTTTAAGACAACAGAGGAGAATAAAGACGTTAATACGGACAGCGCACACAGTTTTAAGTTTGGAAAATAGTTTGAAGAATCGGTTTCGAGAAACTATTTTATTTATTTTATTTTTGAAGAAGTCAAAAATCAAAAGACTAAAAAAAATGGCATAGTTAGCTTGAGCACCTTAGCTGCCAAAAATGTGTTGCCCGGGTGTTCGGCAGGGCACAAGCCGGCCGCCCAGCTTTTGGCAGCCGCTACAGTACCTAACTTTTAAACGGAGTATTTTCTCAAGACGGTGTCTACAAGTTAAACGTAGTACACGTTAAAAATCTAACATCTATACCAGCCAAAATCTCTCCGTAATATGTACCGTAAACAGTCAAAATTCAAAAATTTTAGCCAAAAGTCATAAGCCGCAGCTAAAAAGAACAGGGGGCTGCACTGCTATGCTAGACGAGCACATGACATCGTAAAGCAACTGTGTAAAAGTAGTTCATCAGCTGTAAATTGTTATGCTATAAAATAGATGTATTTGTCATGCAACCATTTAGTGAGGAACAACTTGTTAATTGTGTTAACTATGCATAAGGAACTGCAGTTGCAAATTAAGCCCAATTCAAACATTTCACATTATTTAAACTACTAATAGACGATTTTGCTCTAAGCAAGAGAATTTTCTCAGAAAAGCTACCATTCCAGACCAGTTTGTGGTTTGTTGTGTTGAATGTGGAATATTTGCAGTTACGAAAATCTTTACCAATTCTAATAACATCCTACTACCGTTATAGATCAGAAGGATGATTTTAATAGTTACTATATCCAAAAATAGTTTTTTTTTTGGGAATGTTGAAAAGCTAGTTCTCAATCGATCAAACTGGAAGGTTGTTTTACTCAAACAATAAAAAGTAATTGCACTACAGAACAGTGGTGGAGGCAGCTAACGGCTAGAGCCCAGGCAGAGCTAATCACCGTGTGGGAGCTTGGGCGAGCCACCGTGTGGTGGAAGACCGACGTGAGTCCAACGAAATTTAATGGCGTTGCTCGCTGGCTAACCCGATCAATCGCCTGGCATGGCTGAGAGTTGGCTCCGCCTATGTTCTAGAATAATAATAATAATAATAATAATAATAATAATAATAATAATAATAATAATAATAATAATAATAATACTTCGTATATTATGACCGGGGGAGTTCCCGGTCAGCGACCGCATCCACGTCGGCTTCGCTTTCCCTACGGCCGACGTGTGCACACGCTCTCGCTTGCGCTCCGCCTGCCGCATGTATGCGCTCTCTTTTACTGTTTGCCTCCTGCCTGCGTATATACGTGGTCATGTATTTAAATTTGCTGCAGGCAGGGGTGGAAACGGATCGGATACGGTCGAATAGTCTCAAATACGAATACGGATTCATGTTTTTAAAACGGATACGGATACGAATTCGAACATTCTCGAATATGAATACGAATCAAATGTCGTAACGAATACGAATTCGAATCGGATATATGCTTAATTCGGTCGAATACGAATATCCGCCTACGAATGTCGTAATCGACCGATTTTTCCGATTAGCGGTTTTAAATTCAAATTTTGACATTTGAAATTTCATCAACAAACAATCATCGCAAATATTAATAAATCAAATTCATATCCTCCACGACCTAGAAACATCAATTGCTAACTTTTTGGCACAAATGCCCCAAGAAGGCAAGAAGACGATCCTAACAAGTGTTGTACATATCCTGACAATCCTGCGAACTGTTTATGTTCTGAAATACTAGGTCTAAAACACTACGGAAAATGCAGAGGCAGTAAATGCTAATAAAGCAGCATTATACAGAGGAGAGTGATCCCTTGCTGCATTTTGAAATAAGCTTGTTCAGACAGACTTAAACATAAGCTGATATTTGATATTTCCGTGGAAATATAGCAAATTTTCAGACATAACAAAGCAGTCAGTTGTAAACTCATAATTTTGCAAGTCTAAGGAAAACAGCAATATCACCTCAACTTTAGTAACATTATCTAAGAATCTTAAAAACTATCTCAAGTAGTTTGCTTGAAAAGGTAATAGTCACTCCATTGCAACTTGTACCTGTTGTTTTCTGCAGTGAGCATAAGCACGCAACCTACGCGGTGCATTGATATCAACTGAAAGAACTCCATTGCCCATAAGCCGATGCCATAGTAGAGCACTGAGAACAAAAGAAGTGGCCATAACATAAGAATTGTGTTATGTAGAACACTGCCATCATCTACCAAAACTCTACAAATGTAGCCTTGCCTGTAGTAATCAGGATTTGGTAAAAAAGTTTCTGTCAAGTAGACCATAGTGGCCACCAATGAGAGTCTGCCTGCAGAATACTTTAGTATTGTACTTAGATGCCATTCCAAGTTGATCGAGGTACCTGCTTGCATTGGAAAATCCATGACAACTTCTTGCTGGCACAAGATAATAAATCAGATTGATCCACACACTGCCAGAACTCAGAAGACATAAAAAAATTGCAATCAAGTAGCTGCCTGGCCAAGACAACAGCCTTAATTAGGCATCAGCTTTTCAATTCATCTGTACACATATTTCTAACTCAATAACTAATAAGTGTGCCATATGTACTAGATGCATTAAGACATTTATAACTGACCTCCAGTTTAGATTTATCTTCGCGTAATGTTTCCATATCCAGTTGAATTTGTTTCAGCTACAGAGCTAGACCTATATGTGGATGAGATGGATTGCACAGTCCATACCTGTGCTTCATTATCATCTTTCTCATCACTGCTGGAGAATCTGTCATCCTTTTTTCTGTCTTCTTTATCAGATGTGTCCAAACTTCCTAATGAATCAGTCTTTCCACCACCAATCTTCTTCCTTTCCCTTCTCTCACTGAAAGGACGACAGAAGCATTCAAAAGACAAAAGTAATTGCAGAAATTACCAAAGGGCTCCCTCCATAAAGTAGAAATAGATAAGAAATTAAACTCAATGGTAGGTTGCAGTATAAATAATAGAACAAAGAGCGTGACAAACAATAATCTACTTGGAAAAATTGAAGAATCAATCTGTAGAGGCTTAATACTCCCCAGAAGAATAAACATGCGGACTGAGGACCCATTGCGGACTGAGGAAGTGAGGAGTACTAGTTGAGCTGTTGAGTGTTGAGGTCTTGACTCTTGAGTAATGAGTACTAGTTGAGGAATCAGGAAATGAACTGGACTACTGGAGTGAGGACTGATGAGTGAGGAGTGAGGAAGGAGTTCGCTCTCGGCTCTCGCTCGGTACTCGTCGTCGCCGTCGTCAGTCGCCACCCGCACATTGGCAGTCGGCACTCGGCACGGCAGACTGGCAGAGCGTGAGAGAATAGAGATTGAGAGGCGAGAGCACTATAGTCTACGACTCTACAGCAGCAGGTTGACCGAATCAATGATCGGTTGAGATCTCAGATCTCCCGCCGTCCACTCCCGCGCGTGACTCCGGATTCCCGCCTTTAGACTTTAGTTTCCATGCGGCAGTATGCCAGTGTCGAGCGAGTGTGCCAGCCCGCCACCGCCAGGCGCCAGCGCCATTGGCTCACTAGAAAACGGGTCGAATACGGTTCGAATAATCTCGAATACGAATACGAATGTTCTCGAATACGAATATGAATATTCTCGAATACGAATACGAATATTCTCGAATATGAATGCGAATACGAATATTTTCAAATACGGATACGAATATTCTCAAATACGAATACAAACATTTTCGAATACAGATTTCTGCTTACCACATTCACATTTTCTCGGATACAAATATCGGATAAAACGAATTATCCGTTACCGTTTTCCACCCTAGCTGCAGGAGCACTCCTGCCCACAGGTAGCGGGCCGCGGTTTCGTCGTGTCTGGAATCCACCACGCGGTTTGCCAGCTAGCGTATGCAACAGACGTCATCCCTTTTGGCTTCTTCATGTATGCAAAATCAATGAGCTTAGAAAGTCCTTCACGTACTGAATTCCCATGCATGGCACCTTTTTTTCTTCTTCCATGCAACATGCTTCACTTTGCTTCACACGTATTGAGCTCCAGATGGCACGATTCGTGGCTTTCTTCATGCTTAAATTTTCCAAATGATCAATATCCTGAAACTAATTAAAATACTAACATTAAATAGTAGCCGATTCTCATGTAAATTAAAGTCATATTTAATTAGGAGCGAGTCCACCTGTTGATTAATCTTTTTAACTCGCGCTCGTGTAGTCGTTCCAATTGGGATGTCCTCGTTATCTTGTACACTTGAAGTGATGGTCCCTACTTCTCGCAAACAGGTCCCTGCAAGGTTTTTTTCCCAGAAAGCACCCTCCACTTCACGGATAGCGCCCCGCAGTTTCTAAAATTACGTATAGGTCCTTGTTTAGTTATGTACATGTCCTTGATTTTTTGTGAAAAAGCTCTTTGGTTTTTTCGAAATTACGCATATGTCCTCGATTTGTTTTAAGAAGCTCCCCACGAATTATCGTCTCTTTTACTTCGATCCACACGGTAGCTAGCGCGGCGTGACGCCGCGCTTACGCTAGTACCTATATTACAGCCTGGGGGATTCCTCGGCTCTCACCGTGTCCACGTCATCATTTATGCAAAAAAATCCCTGCATTTTTTGAAATTATGTAAAGGTCCTCCGTTCTCGCGAAAAGGTCCCTGTCAGGTTTTTTTGCGAAATCCCCCCTGCACTTCACCAAAATTGCGTATTCTTTGTTGGATAGCGCCCCGCGGATTTTCAAAATTACGAATAGATCCTTATTTACTTACGTACAAGTCCTTACAGGTTCTCGGTTTTTTACGAAAAAGACCTTTGGTTTTTCCGAAATTACGCATATGTCCTCGATTTTTTTATGAAACTCCCCGCGAATTATCGTCTCTTTTACTTCGGTCCACACGGTAGCTAGCGCGGCGTGCGCCGCGCTTACGCAGCTAGTATATAATGTTACAGGATTTCACTGATCCTAGAGATTTTTTTGTTATTATGGTTCAAAATAGCTAAAAAATACACTTTAAAGTGGTTAATATATTTAAACAAAGTAAATAAAGTTGTGTATTATAAGCCACTCAGTGCTAAACTAAGCCCACTTCATAAGTTTGCAAAAGCACCAATTAAGGGATAACTATCCGACATGTGTCCACACGTTGCAAACAAGCGTGCCATATCCAAAACCGAGAAATTGACAAATGGTCATAGAAAACGACAAACCTCAACAATGAGTGGCAACCTTCAACGCAGGTCCTGTTTGTTTCCACTTAAGATTATTATAATCTAGCTTATAGGTGGGGATTATATAAGCTAGCTTATAATAAGTTGGTGGGAAATAAGTTGTCAGGTGTTTGGCAGCCTGGATTATCAGAGTTATGGATTGTTGTATTCGAATGTTTAAAGACTACAATGCCCTTGACCTTTTTTGTGACTTATTTATTCTTTTATGACTTGTTTTTTATTAGTTTGGACTTGCAAAACATTAGTAAAATACAAATTTAAATATATAAGTGGGAGAAAAACTTAATTATTCAAATATCCATGACCATTTGTTCGTACAAATATGCTCTTACAAACAAATTACTCTCTTCTAGCAAATAAAGCATTAGCAATATCCTCTCCTTCAGCAGATCCCCGTCTTCAACGCTGCACCGAAGGTGGTGAGCTACCGTCATCCACACCGTAAGCTGTGAGGTCCTCGTCCCCAAGGCGGCACCGCGCCAGTGCCTCCCCTAGGCGGCGCTGGCCGCACCGTGCTCACCGCCCCCCGAGGCCAGGCCAGCGCGCGCCCGTGCCCACCCACCGCCGCCGAGGGTCGCTCCGTGCCCACCCGCCGCCCCGAGGTCGGCGTTGGCGTGCGCGCGTGCCCGGCCGCGCCCGAGGCCGGCGGCGGCGCAGTGCCCGCCCGCCGCCATCGAGGGTCGCTCCGTGCCCACCCGCGCCCCGAGCCGGCGCCGGCGCGCGCGCTGCCCACCCGCCGCCGAGGCCGATGCCCACACCGAGGCCACTACCCAAGCCTAGGTCGTCGCCCGAGGTCGCCACCCATGCCCAGTCGCCGCCCGAGGCCTTCGACGCCGGTGCCCGGCCGCTGCGCTTAGGCCGACCACGACGCCTCGGCCTCCTGCGACTCCGCGGCCTCTCCCGGCACCACGTCCCCTGCCGACGCGGCGCCGCCCCTCCCAGCGACTTCCTCGGCGACCACAGGGCTTCGCGCAAGGGAATCCCGGTAGGCAAGCACACGGGCAAGGCCGGCCTCCGCATCATCACCATCTTGGGGATCCATTTTGGAAGACTGGAAGAGGAGAGGAAGATTGGAAGATTTTGGGGATCCGCACGGGAGATTGGAAGAGGAGAGGAAGATTTGGAGACGGGAAATTTGGAGGAGATTGGAAGAGGAGAGGAAGGAGGCGCACGGGAGAGACGCTCCTGGGAGAGAGGCACGGGAGTTGGGGGTTGGATGAATGGCAAAGGTGGGTAATTTCCTAAAGTTTTATGGTCATTAAGATAAAAGGTGAATCTATAAGCTGAAATAAGCTCCTTTTTTGAGCTTATTAGATTACAATAATCTGGGCTATTAGATTATAATAAGTTATCTTATAATCTAGATTTTTTGTTTCCACTTATGATTTATAAGCTAGATTATAATAATCTTAAGTGGAAACAAACAGGGCCGCAGTAGTGAACTTCGTGGCTTGTTCCCCTCTGAGGTTCTTGGGCTCTCCTAACCTTTTTATCCAGTGGTAGATATGGCTGGATTTTTTAGACTTATGACTTTTATTTTATACTAAGTAACTAGTTTTTAAACAATTTATTTTTAAGACAGAGTCTACAAATCGATTGTAGTAGATACTGTACCAAATTTATCTATATCAGCCAAAATTACACACGAGTGCCTCTCACTGTACTCTCTCTTGTGAAGAGACAGAATTAAAAAATTAAGCCAAAAATCATAAGGCACAATACAAAAGAACCCACCCACCAATGATATGCAAGGATATGGGATGTGAGGCGTCCACTAGTTATGTGTTTATTGGTGGCTCGGTGGGTAGGGTAGGGTTTGGTTAAAGACGAGGATGAGAATTGGGTTAAGCTTAGAAGGCAGATATTGTGATAGGTTGGAAAGAAGGGTTAGAGGGGTGAGCTAGCAAGGACGTTGTCCACCATCATGGGTAAGATGTTGGAAAGGAGCAAGAGTAGCAGTGGCGTTGAGGACGATGTTGGTGGCTATAGGTGGATTTTTGGGGCTGTGGTTTATATTTTTTGGGCTGTGCTAGCCCCCATAATAACACTATTGTATTAATATTTTGCAGCAATGCTCTTAACTCTTAAGAAGATCAAGTGAACAAACTTTAATAATCTAAATAGTGCTCTTTTGCAACTACACATCTACACTAAACAACAATCTGCAATACATATACACAACCATCGAAGCAAGCAGCGGTGATTTGATGTGCACCAATGGAGGTTTGGGGTTGGGGACAGTGGCAGCAATTCACATCTAGTGGGGCGGAGGTTATTTGGGGGCCACTGATGAGGAGAGGAGGTCGATGGACGGCGAGAGGACGGCGGTGGACGAGGTGAAATCTAAGGTTAGGGGCGAGGGCGGAGAATAGGTTTAGGTGGGCGAGAGCTAACCTTCATGGGACAGTAGACGAAGGAGAGGTATTATGTGGTCACCATAAAAATTGCCGATGGTGCCAGCGCAAGCCGCCGAGGTCGCCCGCTCCTCTGCTCCTCGACCCGATGGGCACCACACACGCTCGACTGTGCAAGAGACGGAAGGAAGATCAAGGGGTAAGCAATGGCATTTACCGGTTATATCTCCTAATTTTCAGGGTCTTTCGCTTCGGGTGTGCTGGCTCCTCACGAGAATCCACTCTAAGATCACTTCTTTTTGCTAGTTTGTTTTCCATTCTACTCTTTAAGAGTATCAAAATCTAGTTGTTTTGAGAAATTGAGTATTTGAGGTAGCTCTACTTGATCCGAGATCTAACGGGGCCTACATCAATTAGTGTTGTTAAATTTTCACGGTCCCAGTCTTAATGCCTCCTAACTAGGGAAATGAAATTAAAATAGGCGGGAGTGGCTTCTGAGTTCTGCCCCAGGCCCCAGCGGCCGTACACACTACACAAATCCAAACAAAATCGCGAAATTAACCCCTTTGCTCCCCGACAAAGTCCAGAAACACCCTCCCCATTTCTCGCGACGGCCACGGCGACACCGCAGATCTCCTCGTCCTAGGGCTCCGGCGATCTCGCCGGTGGCGTGAGCCGGAGCGATGGAGCTGTGGAGCAAGCTGCGGAACCTGGACGCCTACCCGAAGGTGAACGAGGACTTCTACAGCCGCACCCTCTCCGGCGGCCTCATCACCCTCGTCTCCTCCCTTGCCATCCTCCTCCTCTTCTTCTCCGAGATCCGTACGTACCACTCCCCTCTCTCTCCACATCTCCGTCCCAGATCCCTTGTAATTTCGTTTCTCTAGCTTTGGCACAGTTCGATATCGCCATGTCATCTCGGTTGCTTCGCGTACGGTTCGATAATTATATGTGTTCCGATGCGAAATTGAGACTATGTATGCTTGGTGACCATCTCAGATCTCTTTTAATTGGAGCGTGTCCTTGGTGACCATCTGATCGATGTGAATTGAAAACATTGGTTGAAAGATCCGCAATTTCATTAGCATGCTGCATGCATTTGAATTCCTGTATCGATTAGAGAGCTCGCGTGAGGAAGTTGCTGAAGGGTGGAGGCACTCAGGGGCAGAACTAGAACAAAAATGACCCAGGTTCACCACTTCACCATTTATATAACAACATATATAATTTCAACCAACATTGTACTAAATAGTAATGTATTGGACAATTTTAGCATCAATAATTGAACATAATCGATGACAATGTACGATTACAAAGAAATAGCGATCAAAATGCTTACCAACATTAGAATCATTATTTGGGGTCTTCCTTTTTAGAAACCGTTCCATAAATTTATCTACCATTTAATTGAAAACTCAATTAGATAGTGTTATATTCAACAGTTCAAGAACAATATAACAAAAAAATATATGCAGAAGTTTACTTGAGATTGTAATCAAATACTCTATGTCAAATCCAAAGCTTGGTCCAATATGAGCATATGGATCACAATCACATATTAGTACAAATTTGCCTTCGATTTGCAATGAACTAGGCCGGTATTCTAAAAACCCAAATTGAAATGCTATGTCTTAACCCTACAATTCGATACAAATAAACAAAAAATCATCACATCGAAACCCTAACTCACAAATTTAGCCCATGTTTTTGAAACAAATCGGAAGAATCGAGAGAAATTTTGAGTAAAGTACATACAAATCGGGTGGGTTTAAGCCTCCTTTGGCCGGCGAAGGCACGAGGTAACAAGAACCAGCGTCAGGAGATGCTTCGGCGAGATGGCAAGCAAGGGCGGCCGACGGCGGCCGATTTCTCCCATTCTTCGGCAACTCGTTGTTGTGTGGCTAGGTGCAGCTATGAGGCGCGGCACGCGTCTCCTGGCTCCTGCGACTGCACGAGACAAACAAGTGTTGAGGAGGGCTGTGACGTGCTCGGCGCTTTGGTATTGATCAAATAGACTCATACAATCTTGCCGCTCGTGGGCAGCAGTGCTGGGCGCCTCGGCCTGTTGCAGTCCTCCTTCTTGGGCCGAGTGCTGCCTCATGGGCCGGCGTAAGTTTGTATCCTTGAGGCCTATTGTTGGCTACTGAGTGCACCGAGTTCAGGCTAAAGGGTTCACACATGAGTTGGAGGCGCTGATCCCTACTAAAAATTTTTGGAGCCGGTGTCACGTGAAACTGGGTGGTGCAACTGGGCTCCGCCCCTGGAGGCACTTGCTGGGAAGGTGGCGTAGGGCAGTACCTAGATTAGTTTGCCACAGCATGTATGATCTAGTGATGCCGTTGGTTCAATTTGGATGCTATATATATGAGTTGATGTCATCAGAGTACTGCGTTTGTGTGTACTTGCACTTTTTTTTTGTGTGGATGTGGTTAATTTAGTGTGAATTTAGCACTAGCCATCTTTTGCTATGCTGCTAATACAGTGGAGTTATTTCCTTAGCGGTAAGACTAGTTGAGTGGAGTTTCATTAGATTTCAAAACCTCCCTGTAGCCAACTAGGGCTTGATTAGATTTGGGAACTTTTATGTCATTTTGTTCTTGTTTGTGTTGATGCTAAGTTGTTGGTGCCTTATCTTCTTATGAGTTTCAGGGCTTGTATAAAGTTGATCACAATATGGTGCTATGTCTTATCGCCATTGCATGAGACTATTGCTGATAAGCTTTATTTTAGCATACTAAAGCTGAAAAGTGGGATGGTCTAACTTGTTACATGTTGCAACTACATTTTCCCACAGTGTGGCTATCTGATCACTTTTCTGATTCTATATGTTCCTTGTCTTTTCATACTAGTTAGTTTGTGTGCTATGCATTAACTTGCTGTTGTGTTAATGTTTCTGCAGGGCTGTATCTATATTCGGCTACAGAGAGTAAGCTCACTGTTGATACCTCAAGAGGGGAAAGGCTACATATCAATGTTAGTGCAAATGCTCATTTTGTCATTCCAAACTTTCCAATTGTCTGGCATTTCTAAGGTGCTCTGCATGTCTGTTTGTCTCGGTGTTTATTTTTGCCCTCCATGCTTGTTGCGCTATTTGGAAAGCATGTAACCAATATCTTTCAATTCTGCAAAATTTTGGAGTTACTTTCTGGATAGACCTCAGAGGCTCAGACTGTCTTTATTTTATATTTTGGACCTCTACAACTCGTCAAATAATGAAAAAGTATTCTTAGATGTTGTATGGGTAATGGGTCATTGAAATCTGAAATAACAAGTGGTAGCCAGCTAGCTGAGAATATTTGCCAATATGTGGAGGCCTAGACCATATATGTCATTTCTGCTGTATGTGAAGAGGCTCCTTCTATTCTTTTGCATTGTTAACATACATGACCGCTTTGGCAGTTTGATGTTACATTCCCGGCTCTTCCTTGTTCTCTTGTTGCTGTTGATACGATGGATGTCAGTGGAGAGCAACATTATGATATAGTATGTACAGACAGTTTTCATCAGTTTCCTTCTTCATTTTTGTTTTATATCTTGTAAAGTTTCCCGAGCCCTACTGCATATAGCTGTTGTCTGAGATGCCGAATTTCTACTTTGCAGAGACATGACATAATAAAGAAAAGAATTGATCATCTTGGTAATGTAATTGAATCAAGAAAAGATGGAGTTGGTGCCCCTAAGGTACGCTTTCCCACTTTTAACTTGAACTTGTGTATGTGAAACTGTTCTGGTTTTACCTGAACGTTTGTCATAATTGAAACTGCTTATACTTCTCAGCGTAGCAAATTGAAGATCTATTGCAATTGATCAATTCTTTATATAATCAGATCTTGAACTTCATGCTCTGTGACCTTTCGTCTTTACTCTGGAAGGTAGCCGGTGCTAGTGTTAATAAATTTTGGATTTCATAGTATTCACATGGTCATATTTTAGAGCTTCCTAGCGGTTGGTAATGACTGTTCATGTTGTGCTTTTCCATAACCACCTAGGTTGCTTATATTAAGTATTAACTCTTTATATTGCATGTTGAAAACCATTATAAAGAAACCAGTGACAATATTAGCAAATTCAGGCATGACGATGGCATGAAGGGAGTGGTATCTTTATCCCTTATTAAATATTAAATGACAAATGCGAAATATGTGGACAACACATGTTATGATCTAGTTTTTGTGGATGTTTTCGGTGGATGGAGAGAGGTGGTAGTAGATTGAATTGCAAACTAGGATTAGAACGCAAGGGGTAACGAGAGTCGTTGCGCTCGCCTGCAGATACTGGACCGGGATTCATGCCGGCAGCATCGAAGCTCTGAGACGCCAGATTGAAGAAGTCTGATTCTTATTGCCTCCCTCTCCAATTACAGCATAAGTCTTTATATAGGACTTTTACAAACCAACTCAATCAACGTAGCATATCATACTTAGCCAAGCCTGTGAAGCAAACTCGGAAACGAACACGTAACAAACTCAATCTAATCCTGAAAAATCTAGCTTACCATAACTAGTATCTCCTAACTAAATATAGCGTCTTGCGCTGTACTCTCCTTGCGATAGACTCTGGCCGAACGCCTCCCCTGTAGCGCGTCATGCATGCCAACTCTATTGTCTAGTCGGCTCCTGCAAAACGCTAGCCTGCAATGCTTGCCACTTCGATCTTCTCATGTAATGACATCCCCAATAAGAGTCCATAACAACACGTTTATGTTACAGGGCAATGTTCTTCCTTGAACTAACGTTTTTGTCATCTTGTAGATTGAAAGACCGTTGCAGAAACATGGTGGAAGGCTTGACCACAATGAGGTTTACTGTGGGTCTTGCTATGGTGCTGAAGAGGTACACGTCTCTAATATCATTATGTCGAGTTCATTTAATTTTATAGATGCAATGCTTTTACCTATCAGGTCCTATTTTATTCTGTCCCACCCTTACTTCAGTCCATAATGGCAATAATTTTCTCCTTTACAATTTTATTGAAAATCACTGAAAAACACTAATATTGCACTTGCAATTTTACCAGTCAGATGATCAATGTTGTAACTCCTGTGAAGAAGTCCGTGATGCCTATCGGAAGAAAGGGTGGGCACTCACCAATGTAGAATCAATTGATCAGGTATTGAGCACTTTATCATTTTCGTTCACTCTCATTTGATAGCATAATCCTGTTCATGTCATGCACATGGTTCTTAGCAAAAACCATTGTGTAGTGCCTCATTGTGACATGTGATGTGACCCTTGGGTTCTTATTCTGGTTGATCTGCTAAATAGAGAGTCAGTTGTTAAAACAATAACTTGCGACAGTAATTTATAAATATTCAATAAAACATGTGTGGTAGATCATGAGCCAACTTTTGTGTATTGTGTACGTGCGATGTAAGTTGGGTTTCTTTATCACCTAAGACCTAACAGATTCATTGTGAAGATACTACCTCCTGGTGACATTGTCATTGTATATTTGTGTATGTACTGAAAATTCTTTATGACTTACGACTTGGATTGCATCTAGTCATATGCTAGTAAGCAATCCCATAGGCTATCCACAATATATCCATAAAAAGTTAGAACATAGGACATTACAATACAGCTGCTTTCATGTTATTGTTTGAAAAATATCCATACTGATTCTGCTCGCACTGCCTGTTCACTTGTATTTGGTGTTCATTTTGTCTGTTCCAAAACACGTTGTTGGTCATTTCTTTGAAAGGCACATGAATATGTGAATCACCTGAATTTATTTGTCTATCTTGTTTTGTTTTTTTCAATGAACTTAAAGAGTTCGTGCTGCCTGCAACTAATCCATGCAGCCTTTTGGTTATGCTCCAGTGCAAGAGAGAGGGCTTCGTTCAAAGGTTAAAAGATGAACAAGGGGAAGGTTGCAACATTCATGGATTTGTAGATGTCAACAAAGTAGCTGGGAATTTTCACTTTGCCCCTGGAAAAAGCTTGGACCAATCATTCAGCTTCCTTCAAGATCTGTTGAACTTCCAACAAGAAAATTACAATGTAAGTAGAATTATTTTCTTTTATCCACAGTATTGAACCAATTATAATATTGAGCATTAACATGAACCTGTAATGGTCAATTTTCCCCTTTTCCTGAAACAGATAAGTCACAAGATAAACAAACTGTCCTTTGGGAAAGAGTTCCCTGGTGTTGTCAATCCTCTTGATGGGTATGATTTGCAACTTAGTTAACAATTTTTTAATTCAGGAAGCAGATCATAAAATTTTCTCTCTCTTTGGTCCACAATGTTTCCATGTCCCTGATCACCCTGAGTATTTCAGTGTAGAGTGGATACAGGAGCAGTCAAATGGGTTAACAGGGATGTACCAGTATTTTGTGAAGGTAAAATTTTAGTAACCACTGATCATATTCTTTAATATGGTTGTTCATTATTAAACTGTTGGGTATATGAAGAGATGCCATCTGCTTGCTTTAATTTACTAATAATCTCTTTTGTACAGGTTGTTCCTACAATCTATACCGATATTAGGGGGCGGAAGATTCACTCAAATCAGGTAAACAGCATGGTTTTAATGTTTATTATTAAGCCAAAGTTTGCGGTTAATTCTTCATTTTCATTTGCAGTTCTCTGTGACAGAGCACTTTAGAGAAGCAATTGGCTATCCCAGGCCGCCACCTGGTGTATATTTCTTCTACGATTTTTCACCAATTAAGGTGAGGAAGGAATCCCGCTGATTTTATTTTGTTGTTCTTGAAGAGTTAATTACTAGCAATATTTCTGCACAGTTTATCTATTGATAGTCTGCAACCTTGTATATACATTGTTGGGGGAGTGGCCCCCACCTTAGCCTAACCGGCCCACCAGGGCGAAGCCCAATTATATGTGTAAGTAGTGTGTAACTATAAAGCATGCCCACTAAGGCTATACTAAGGAAAGAACATGTTTACCCTTACTAGTAAAGACCTTAAAGGTGGTATTTATGTAAACACCATCTCTCATGACTATAAATAGGACCACTAGAGTACCATAGGGGGAGGGAGGGACAGGAAGTGTAAGAGAAGAATCTGGATTGAGCATTACTCATACGTGATATCCCGCTCCCTAGTCTTAGGCTTCGGGTATCCCTCCCGGTTCCCTGAAGCTTCTCAATCTACTGTTTGGTGTGTGACCATAGCATACGCGAAAGGGCCTCTAGCCTGATGGTTAGAGCGCCTCAGTAGCACCCCCCAGGTCCTGGGTTCGACTCCTAGTGGGAGCGAATTTCAGACTTGGGGAAAAAAATCCCCTCGCCTGCTACCACACCAAAGCACACGGTCAAGAACCCGCCATGGCGTTGATCCAAAGGATCCGCTGGTCGTCTCACAAGGTCGGGCGTTGGTTCCCGGTGTAAGGGTGGAGCAGGGGTTCGGGGGTTTTCTCGGTCTGCGTGAGAAGACCTTCTTAAGTAATGCCCGGGATTCCCCGGCAGGTCGAGTTTTTGTGTGACCATAGCATACATAATGCATAGTATATCTAGGCTATTGTAGCTGTATGTTCTAAAAGCACAAGCATACACTGCATTTATTTCTTGGAAGTGACACTTCAGTTTTCTCCTTATCATGTTGATCCCTTTTAGATAACATGACAACATGTAACAATCACCATCTGTACAGGTATTGGTCATCCTCTATGTTGAAATCACTTAGTTTGTCTGATTGTTCGTTGACAGGTTGATTTTACTGAAGAAAATACATCGCTTCTTCACTTCCTGACAAACATATGCGCTATTGTTGGAGGTCTGTCATATACTTGTAACTATTGTTGGTGCTTTCCAGAATACATAAGCGAAAGCCTGGTTTTTGCGTATGCTTCTGTGCTACCTGTATATACGCACCAAAGGAGTAAATTTTGTAACCCACTGTTCATCTACATTCTCACAGGTATTTTCACTGTTGCTGGCATCATAGATTCTTTTGTCTACCATGGTCATCGTGCGATAAAGAAAAAGATGGAGATCGGAAAGCTTGGATAATTCCAATTTTAGCATACAGCCATTAGGACAATAGTCAAAACGAATTAACATATTTTTGCCCTGAAAAGGTGCGGGAAGCGAATTCGGGAGGAATTTTGGTCAATATTGTAATACATCTTCTGCTCACTCAAGACTTTTGCTAATTATTCGAGCATAGAGGATAGACATTTTCGTGTGTAAGCAGTTGCATCACCGCAATGTTCGTCTTATAGGTCAAGTGTACTGTAAGTCTGTAACGTACTCAACCTTGTTGAAAATTCTATTTTGCACCATTCCCGCACATTGTTTGTTTTGCCAGGTCACTTTGTGAGCATTACTCTTTCGATACATTATTTCATGTCCGAATGGACCACTTGGTTGCTAAAGGTAATCTGTAGTCTAAAAACTTTCTGGTGTGACTTGCTGAGAAGAAATGCTAGTGGCCTAGCACGACGCAGAATTGGCAGCTAGCGTGCGCAGCAGTGGCGTGCTTGTTGGAGGCCGCTGCGCGCGCACGCACGCGGCCTGCCCCCGGCCACGTTGTCACACCGGCGGCCACCCCGGTCCGGCGCACTGGGAAAAGCGAGACAACGAAAGATAAGCGCCCGGCCGAGGCGGGGTCGCGGCGTCGTCGTCGTCGTCTCATCGATCCGTCGCCATCAGCGTGCAAGATTCCGAGCGCGCGATAAGGGCGTCCGCGTCGTCTCATGCGCCATAAGCGCGGACAACAAAGGATGCGTTTATATTAGGTTTTACTTAATGGCTTTTAGCTTCAGTTTATGAATAGTAACAGTTTATAGAGAGCTATACAGAAAGAGAAATTTATATGTAATTTTAATTGATATAAATAAAATCACTATAATATAGTGTGTATTAAAATCGACTAGTAGAGAATTAGAGATACAATATTTAGAAATCAATATGGTCGGAGCTTTCGGTGTCATTGGGCCGCTCATACGGCGCCCGCGGCGCCTTTTCACGTGCTCGATGGCGACGCTTTCCCCGCACATCGCCGGCAGAAAAGGCCGCTACCGTATCATCGACTCATCGTCGCCTTTCCCCTCATTTCAGATCGCGAGATGGGCGACGTAAAGGAGCGACGGGACGATGGATGGATGAACATGGACGGGGACAGGCAGGCAGCGTCGACCCACCCCTTGGCTCATTGTGGGAGAGCGAGCGAGGACGCCGAGGAGTGTGTGCTGATGTTCCTGCCCAGGAAAGGGCCGGACAGAAGGAATATGTCGAGAGAGTTGGTTCGTCAATGATGCCATGCGAGGGAGTGATCTGTCGGAGCAACTCAACTGCTCCGGTAAGGCCGTCTAGTCTCTAGTGTAGGTAACTGTCCCGGCCGGATCATTTAATGGGGATTTTGTGGCAAAAGGATGTTTCTGGACAGGAGGAGGAACTGCTCATGCCTAGTAGTAGTAGTAGGAGTGTGCTCCTTACTTTGTAAGGTTGTGCGGCTGCGGCGAACCCGACTGGTTGCTGAGCGGAGAAAAAGGGGCTCCTCTCCCCGTCGAAAAATATACCATATATTTTGATTTTGTATAAGAATTAAGGAGGCAGTGAAACTAAGAAAGATATATAAGAAAATGATTTAGGGCCTGTTTGTTTCAGCTTCTGACAGCTGCAGCTACTCCCAGAATCTGCAGCTCCTCCAAACAGTCCAGATTTTCATCCAGATTCTAAGTAGCCAGAAGCTACAGAATCTAGAAAATGAACTAGTAGCCAGAAGCTGGGGTTATCCAGCTTCTCCAGATTCTGACTAGCTGGATACTCACCAGCTACTTCTCAGAATCTACAGCTGAAACAAACAAGCCCTTAGATAACATTTATAGTTGTTTTAGAAAGATGCGTGAGAATAATCTGTGTGTGTGGCAATTTAATAGAAAAATAAATAGGGACTTACGAGGAAAGGCTTCATTAAATCTATACGCAAACCTTATATTTACCAATAAAATCTTTGAAACTATGTCTTATATTTCTCAACGGATGGACTATTTTTTAAAAGGAAAAAGTGACGGGAGATAGTGTCAATAGTATGGTCATCTGATAATGATAGACCCAATTCTTTTTAGTTTATGGCTTATGGTTTCTCTTGAACAAATAAATGAAATAACTTCTCCGCTACATTTCCAAAGCGACTTATCAGCTATAGATTCATTCACACAAACGCTCGTACTAGAGTAAAAAATTATAAACTATAAGCTATAAGCCGCGTCTAGAAGAACCAACCCATAAGCTCTTAAAACGTGTGAAAACCAACATTTTTCTAATACATTTTAACCAACAAATTAAGACTAACTAAAATTAATTAAGTAGCTGATTAAAACAATTATACAAGAATGTTTTAAAAAATACCGAACATACTGACTTAATAAAAACTTTTCAAAAAACAAGCCTAATTAAAAAAATTACAAGTCATCTTACAATTTCAAATTTTCAAATATGAATTTATCTCAACATGATTTCAATTAACACATGTCAATTAAAAATATTCGCGGTCTACTTAAGCAAATAATTACATCCGTCAAGCGATAATTAAAAATTTTCCTTGAATCAAATAAAAATATTAATATTTCATATTACATCAATATAACAGTCCATATTACATGTTTTACATTTCAAATTACATCCATTTACAATCCTCGATCTCCAGCAAGTACAATTCAAATTGCATCAATTACAATTCAAATTGCATTAAATTACAAATCTTGATCTCAACTAAGGCCATCATCTCCTAAATATAAAATAATTGTATTGTAATTACAATTACATAAATATCTGCTAAGCTGGAATAACGACATTATTAAATTACAAAGAAAAACCAGTAACAGAAGATCAAAACTCGTCCGATTTTTAGAATACCAAACCTTAGCGCTCATCGAGATACCAGAACCGTTCGGGGCTGACTAGTACCTCTCGCTTTAGTGGGCTTCATCATCCAACGATAACCAAGCTAACACCCACTTTAGAATCCATCGCTCTTACCTTAACTAGTAGAAAACTAAGCCACGGTGTCGAATTCACCTTAAAGACCATCGGTCCATGAGATTAAAACCTCATTTTTACCAATCCAAGACAGAAATGAGAGGAAGCAGGGGATAAGACCAAGCAAACAGAGAAGGAGGCCAGGGGATAGGACTAAGCTAGCCGAGCGAATGTGAGAGAGAGAGAGAGAGAGAGAAAGTGTTCCATCACCTCCACCCAAAACTACCAGAGCAAGGAAGAGAGGAGGAAACCACCTCTCGTCCCCAATTGAAAGTATCTAGACCTCTAAAAATGATTTTGGTAATTAATGATGATAATGATTAAAGGGACTAACTTGTTTGTCTAAATGATTGAAAGGTTTAGTCCCATATTTTGATGATGTCATGGAACAAGACATGGCTAAGGCAAAAATATATTGTAGTCTAAAGACCTCTTTATAGTTTTTACTGGTCTTAGTGCTTGGTTGAAAAGACCAAATTTGTCAAATAGATGTCGTATTATAAAAAGGGGCCATGGCAAGTAGCTTGAAGCTTACCTCGTGCCTCTTTGATCAATTAAGTGTTATGCACACATTTGGAACTTCATTTGAAACCCTCTCCAAATTTCCTTTGAAAAATCGGGATGACCGTGGACATATTGACGATAGTACCGCTACATTGGTACTATCAGTTGTTATATATCGATAGCTAATTCCCAGAGAGATACTCATTGAACTTTCCTTGAATCGGTACCACTACACTACGGTGTGACCAAAATTTAGTTGGTAGTAACTAATTTCTAGAGAGGTATATTTTAGAGCATTTTCTCTCCTCTGAAAATCAATACTAAGGCAGCTAAGGTGCAGTACTACCGTATGATCGGTACTTCAGCCTTTGTGAGTGCGGTACTACCGATGTTTGAAGTAACGACTAGTTTTTGTGCATTTAATGAATCTCAAATAGCTATTGAATAGTAAGTGTGGTAGTATCAACCACTACATGATGGTAGTATCGCATTTCCTGATTTTTGAGGATTTTAACCCCAATGATCATCCTGATGGGTGGAAGTTATAAATACCTTCTCACCAGTAGCAAGGGACTCTTCTTGGACCTCATTGAATACCTTTAAGCCCTTGTTACACTCTTTTCTACTCATTTGCTCCATTTTCACATATTGAGGTGGTTGGGAGCATTCAAGTACACTGCATCATTAGTTGATCATTGTGGCACTTGAAAACTTTCAAGTGTTGTGATTTATTATTCTTGATGGTTGCTAATATCTAGACAGCTTGGAGGAGGTTGTATGGTGATCTCTTCAAATAAGCTTGTAAAGAGACCTAGCATGTTTGTGCGTGGTGTGGTGCTCACTATCTCTGGAGTAAAGAAAAAGCACCCTAAGGTGGTTAGGATTAATTCATAAAGCTGGTCCAATCCGTTTAGACTTACATCAACATAGAATAGAGAAGACTAGCAAGACTTCGATAGTACGGGGACAACATCGTCTATGTCTATTGTGATTTATCTCTTTGTCTTTACTTTCCGCATTTACTTTTCTAGCAAATTATTTTATTTGAATCATGTAGTTAGAAGTGTATCTAGTATTGATATTGTTTTATAGTGCCTTAGTGAAACCTAGAGTATTTAGACCTTAATTGTGCAAAACGTTTTTAGTCAAGTTTATACTTGTTAAAAATTATGATTTAGCCAAAAGAATTTAAAAACCTCATATTCACGCTCTCTTGTCAATTATCCTTGATCTACACCAACTCCATTCCGACACTGTCATAGCGCACATCCCATCACCAGCAGCAAGAGCAATAGAGAGTCGAGAGTTGGCACCACTATAAGGGAAGACAAAAGAGGAGGGAACCACGACCATGGCAGTTTAGGAGCCAAAAACTAGCCGAGACCAACCTGGAACCAGGAACATCCATGAAGAAGGCGAGCAAACCCTGGGAGAACTGTGGAGGGCCCACAACAATCAGCACTAACCTCTTCCACACCAGAGCATCTAGCCATCGACCAGCAAGCAAGGTGCCCCCATAAGCCTTTTGCTTCTACATTCCCAATCGACCCACATCACCACGGTAGGAGCACAAACTTGCATTTCCAAAACCCTCATTCATACATGCCCAAACCCTCGTTTACAGTGGAGTCGCCACTATAGAGCCAGTAGATTTCATCACTAAATTGGATGGATGGAGATTAGAGAGCAGTGGAGTATACCAGCGAGAAGCCTACCATGGCATCAACAAGCTCAACACAGCCACCGCGCGCACCTAGCAGCACTCCACCATGCTCCCCGACGCACGAGGAGGCCCCGAGCCCTATTGCAGTGAACCATGGCCAAGGCATCGCACCACCACCACTCAAATCACCGAGCTAACCAAGAATACAATCCACAAATTGGAAGCAAATCAAAAGAATAAAGGGCATAAAAAGTAAATCATAGTAGGGGAGGATAGAGAGGGCTAGAGAGGGGGAATCCAAATCCCGGTGGCTGGCGGTGGAGCTCGCGATCAGTGGGGGCGAATCCGGTGGGTGAGGGGGCCAAGACGGGAGCCAGGGAGGAAGACGGTGTGTAGGAGCTGCGGCGACGCGGAGGCCGAGCCGGGAATGGCGACGTGGAGGTGACCTGGGCAGGGTCGAGTGGAGGCTGCACCGGGGTAGAAGCCGCGTAGCAGTGGTGCCTAGCCAGGGGAGTCGATGGCTGGTCGGCTAGAGACCAGAGGGCGACGGTGTAGCAGGAGGCAGCGACGCTATCCTTAAGGGAGAGTGAGCGAGTGGGAAGCAGAAAAAGCCGAGAGGGAGTGAGTAGTGGCATTGGTGGGAGCAGAGAAAGCGATAAGGTTGAGAGAGAGAAAGTGGGCGGGCGCGTGGGAGAAAAAGAGAAGGGATGGAGATGAGGCTGGACCGGGCCGGTGTGGGTTGAAGGAAAGGAAAGTGGGTTGGATTCAGGCTGAGAGGAAAAATGGGTCGGTCAATATACGTTGTTCATCAACATGCACCTAAATATAAACTAGCTGAATACCCGTGCATTGCTACGGATTTTTAAAAGAAACTCACGGATGGTAAAAAATTTTAGAATATGCATACAAACATGTTCTAAAAGTTTTTAAATCCATAACAACACACTGGCATTCAGGTAGTGCAGGTCAATTGTCAAAAGGCAAGAGGAATCAGGGGCATAATTCAAATGATGATGAGTTAATTTTCATTAGTTTCTAACTATATAAATTTCACAGATTTGCATCAACAAGAAAGATAGGGCATATAAAAAATTATATAGTCCAAGCAGGAGGGGAGGGAGGTAAGAGAGGCCGGGTAGAAGAGGAGGTGGAAGATGGTAACTGTTGGTGGAAGTGGAGAGGAGGGGTAGTTAGATATGAGAGGGAGGGAGAGGAATGTTAGATACATGGTCAAGATTTCAGTATTCAGATCGGACGGTTGAGAAGGGAGAAAGGAGAATGCACCAACCACCAACTCAAACTTATTAAATAGTAAAGATATAGAGGTCGCAGATTATTTAGAAGTATCTAAATGTTTGCACATCTGTGTAAGAACGAACAAGTATATTTGCATGCATATAATTGGATAGGAGTGTGCATGTGTGTGTGTCTACTTATTCATGTCTGAGAAGTAATTTGCTAGCACGTAACAAAATGTCGAATACACCTCTTAGACAAACCACCTAACGTCAATAAAATAACGACAAGTGACGAGTATATAATAGGATTTAATTATAATTACCGAGATCAGGTAAATTGACCAAAGTATCACCCTAGGAGCACATTGGCATGACACATTTTCTTATGTTTCCATAAATTAAGTCGTAGCCAACATATTAACTCTAGGTGACAATCCAAATCAAGGGAAGGGTGTCACTTGAATGTACCTGAAACCAAAATTCTATGAAAGCTTACATTTGATCACTCTAATTAGTTATGTTAACTAAAACAAAATTACTTTTATAGTACATATTATTACTTGTTGCATTGAAGTGTTTTTCTTAAAAGAAATGCAGATAAATGAATAAGAAAAGAGATAAGATGAGAAGATGAGAAAAGAAAAGGGATTCTAAGAGATAAAAGAGTTCAGAGAAAGTTATAATAGAAGGGTAGATGGTGCCCTGGTCAGGAAAGATATGGAAAGGTTAGGGCCCTCTACATATAATTATAACATAAGAACTAGCACGTGAGCGTAGCACCTTACTTAGGCTTTCTTCATCACTTCGTCCAAAAAGATTAATCCAAAAGTGCTACGATTTGGACCAACTAGTATTATATGCTAGTGAAACCTAATGTAGATTGGCAATGCAATACTAAAGAGCGTGGTTTTACATTGCCCCCCTTAATGTGTTGCCGCTCTCGGCAGCGTGAAATGCCCAAAAACACCCTTCATACACTACCTGTGTTGTGTGCCGCTACAAGGCCGCACGCACACATGGCCCATGCTACGAGGGTTGATGCTCTGGTACTAATATTCTTTTTCTTTAGTCAATAAAATCTTGACCAAGCTATTTTTATTTTATACTATTTTACATCTTTTTTCTTTATTCAATAAAAACTTGACCAAGCTATTTTTCTATTTTATACTATTTTACAATGATGTTCCATGTAGTACCGTATTCTAACAGTGCGGGTGCTACACCATGATGGTGTACCATATGAAATGGACTCCATCAAAGAGCACATCAAAGGCCATAAAGTGTTAGACCATGTGGAGGTCACCCCATGGTTGTGATGAGTAATTGACCTTTGGATTAGAGTTTGTGGATTTTGAGTTTGGTTTTTGAGGGTTTTGCAAAAGACTGCATTCTGGTTGGGCTGTTTGCTAGAATTTTCAGGTAAAACGGTCTGATCGCTTTGGTTTGGTGGTCTGACCAGCAGACTTCGACCACTAACAGTAGTCAGAGGTGTGGTCCTCAACTTTGTACTCGGGAGGTCTGAACGGCCGTATGTTGGGTGGTCTGATTGGCAAATCGACCACAAATGGTCGATGGTCGAAAGCTACAGTGCCTAAACGACCACGGATGGTCGATGGTCGGTAGTCGTAGACTTTGCATATTGTTGTAGTCGTAGACTTCGCGATCGATAGTTGTGGGTATTGCGATCAACTATCGTAGACCTTGAGTACTCATGTCAAACCAACCAACAGTCTGACCAGCCAGTGTTGTTAACTGGATGCATGGGATTAAGTGGTGCAAAAGGCATTAAGCGGGGGAGAATGCATAGGATGAATTGCAAAACTTGTTAACTAGAACCTAAAAATGCCAAATGAGATATTCGAGTGAGGGAGAGATTCATTGCATATCATTTGCTCTCTTTTGCATTTTTGGCTCGTCATCTTGCTATGAAAATGGTTATGGTGAGCAATTGCTCTTTTCTTTGAACCATGAGCAAGATTGGGCTTTTGTAAAGATTTAGGTGTGATTTGGAGCTTTTGTAGAAAACTTATACTTTCTTGTTGTTTGCTCTATTTCACACTTTGCCAACATGGTCATGAGTTCCTTCGCTTCTTCTATTGGACCATGTGTGGTTTTTGCAACTTCTTACTTTTCTTTTCAAAAACAAACTCATCTCCATGTCTTTTTGGTGTTTCTCAATATACTCATCAAAGGGAAGATTGTGAGACTATGTGGAAGTCACCTCATGGTTGTGATGAGTAATTGACCTTGGATTAGAGTTTTTGTGAAGTTTGAGTTTGGTTTTTGAGGGTTTTGCAAAAGACTATATTTTGGTTGGGCTATCTGTTAGAATCTTTAGGTTAAGCGATCTGACCACTTTGTTTTGATGATCTGACTGGTAGACTTCAACCGCTGATAGTAGTCGAAATCGTGGTTCTGACTTTGTAGTTAGGCGAGCCGAACGGCCATGTGTTGGGCAGTCCAGTCGGTAGATCGACTACGGATAGTCAATAGCCAAAAACTATTGTAGCACCCAAATAATAGGAAGATCAATTAAACACCTTCCTTATCTGGGCCAAACTCTCTTGCACAGGCCTCTATTCTGATCTACATGGTGTGTTCTCTCTCCCGTTCATTTTCCTTTCCCATCTCTAATCGCTCTCCCTCTCTTGTTACGACCAGCATAGGGCCGGAGGCCGGCGACGGTGGACGACATAGCCGGGTCTGGCGGCGGCGCGGGCGCTGGTGGTAGGCAGCGTCGGCCGGTGGGCAGCAGAGGCAGCGGCGTCGCAGAGGCACATGCAGTAGCACGACCGGGTATGGTGCGGCGTGGGTCGGGTAGCAGGCCGACGGTGGCACAGCAAAGGCTGATGGAGGCGCAGGCCGACGTCAGCATGGTGGCTTATGGTGGCACAGGCCGGCGATGGTGTAGCAGTTCAGGAGCGGCGTGGTCAGGATGTGTGGGCTGGTCGCAGGCTGGCGATGGCGCAGTGCAGGCTAATGGAGGGCAACGGCACAGGGGCGGCACAGCCGAGGTGGTGCACTACCGCCCCAGCCGCGTGGTGGCATGGCGATCGGTGGCGGCGGTGGCGTGGCCGGTGATTTACGGTAGCCGGCGAATGACATGGTTTAGCCAGCTGTGGGCATGGTAGAATTGCGTTTCACGCATGACCTCCCTATCACGTGCTGTGGAACTTGGTTCGCATGGCCGAACAGCGGTTCGCTCCGCCTAATATCGTTTCGCACGAAGAAAGGAGCTAGTGGTCCTGTTTCTTCCGACTGAGCGAATATGTTGTCGTCTCTCATCAATTTGGTTGGGTCGTATCTGATTTACTTCTGTTCCGCCTTGTAGGTTCACACACAGCCTTTAAGGGAATGTCCGGGCAATTGCGCACCTCGGATTCTTCGTGTAGCGGATTAACTAAACGTGCTCAAGGCAAATATATACCTCACGGCCGTAATCTTTTCCGTTCCACATACCACATGTTTCCAGATTACTTGTCACCTTTGTCATTGAGTATAATTGTCATATCACTCACGCTTGCCTAGCAATTATCATATCACTAAAGATTGCTTAGCAATTATTATATCACTAAAGATTACATAGCTAATATCATATCACTAAAGATACACATGGCTACTATCATATCATCAAAGTTACCTGGCTACTATCAAATCACCAAAGTTACCTAGCTATTATCATATCACTAAAGTCACCTGATTATTATTATCATATCACTTAAACCTATCTGGTTGTTATCATATTACTAATGCTTGTCTGGTTATTGTCATATTACTAATGCATGCTTGGTTATTATCATACTACTAATGTTTGCCTGGTTATAGACTTCTAATACTGTATTCATACCATGATGTTCTAGGTTATCTTAGTTCACATACCTTTAGGTTTATTAGAATACTCAGTTAATAATGTTCTATAATTCATACTTTTAATTAGTGTTTTAGAATTCGTACTTAAATCAGTAATAGGGGAGCATATGAACATGTTTCAAAATTAGGTTTAAACTACTAGCAATATTTTAACATTATGGTTATTATATTTATTTTTCCTGATATTATGATCTATTATTTGTGTGATTTCATATTTGAGTCATGAATGGCATTTATACAATACCTGTTAATCTGACTAATAATCACTCACCACATAATAAAACTTGGATGGTTGTCAACCCTTGTGTGAGCTATGTTATAATACCTCCCTTAGAATAATTCTTATACCACTATCATCATATTATCATTACACATTGCACTTGTATCAGGAATTATGTTTCTCCATTTCCAACCTTAACGAACCCTTCCACTTGTCATAACCTTATCTTAGCCTTTCCTTAGTTCGCTTAAATTCATACCATATAATCTGTTAACAATATAACAGTTATCTGGCTTGGGGTTATTCACACACAGGGGAGATTTCCACCCACCTGGCAATGTACGCCGGGGGGGTCATACACTCTCGTTACTCAGGATATTACACCCCGCCTGTGGTCATATAGTTGAGAGCAGTATTGTGCCTGACTACTTTCATATAATCGGGTATGTGGGAAGTAATCGCCAATGCCATTGCCATAACTTGCTAAATAATAATATATTTGATTTCACCGTTCCTGTTTCCTCGTTACTTAGGATATTACACCCCATTTGCAGTTATACAATCGAGGACAGTGTTGTGCCTAACTACTCTCGTGTAATTGGGTATGTGGGAAGGAATCACCGGTGTCATTGCCATAACTTGCTATATAACAAATATCCTTATTTCCACGGTTCCTATTACCTCTATCTATGTTCAGTACCAGTGTTTTCAATAACCTAGTTCCATTGCAATTAACCTGTGTTAATTACTTGTTTGCATTACTTGTCCTTTACTCACCGTGTTGTGACCATTGTTGGGTACTTGCTGAGATTTTTAAATTTCACGCTTGCTCTTTTCATTCTCAGGTAAAAGGCCAGTGGAGTGATAGTATCATGCATGGGCGAGAGCACTCGAGTTTTTAGCACCGTGACTTGCCACTATTTTGTTTTTCATTTGTTCTTCATTTGGTTAGAAGTGGACCGGTCCTATGTTTCCAACATTTGTTTCAGCTTCTGCTGGTTCTTTAATAAAGTACTTTTAAAATTTAAATTTTCTCGTAATTTCTATTATTGCCTTTATTATTTATTCTTTATTTTGGCGATAACGTTCTATAGTAGTATCTCGTATTGGTATATAAGGTGCTATAGCTACAGTGCCTGAACGACTACGGATGGTCGATGGTCAGTAGTCATAGACTTCATGATCGATAGTCGTGGGTGTTACGATCGGCTATCGTAGACCTCGAGTACTCGTGTCAGACCAGCCAGCAGTCTGACCGGCCAATGCTTAGCGGTTAGACTGGCTTCTCTCAGTGGTCTGAGGTTGTTCTCATGAATTCTTGGAATTTGGGTCATGGTTTGACCTGAGTGTTGTTGCTTGCGTGTACATGTGTTTATTGTTTGGTCCTAGGATTAAGATCAGTAATTTGGGTGTATACTTTTTGCATTGTGCATTGTATGGATGAACTGTGCCAATTAATGTCTTTGTGTATCATGCGGTGCTACGTAATGGTTTCTTTGTTAGTGTTGGTTGTAGGACTTTAAAGCTAGGTCATGGTGAAGCGTAAGAGAACCGGACTAGACGCAGGGTGGTGTTGAGGTCCAGAATAGTCAAGAAGACGCTGAAGATGACTGAGGCTTGCGGGGTGGCTGTAAGCTGGGATGACGAGGAACCAAAGCGAGAGATACCAGTGATGGACATGATGGGCAACAATAAGGTGGACTGGTACTAGCCTTAGGGAAGAGTCGAGGTCTAGATGGTCAAGGAAGTTGGGTGCCATCATGTGCGAGAAGAGGCATGTGGTGCTCCAAGTGACTTGGGTCATTTGCAAGCGAGGACGGCTCGATGTGATCCAGATGCGTGAGAGGCTTGGCGGCAAGTCATTGGGGCCATATGGAAGATGACGAAGCATGAGCTATGCTTCATGGAAAAGGAAACGGGAAGTTTCATTGAAATCGGTAGGGGGCGTTTTGGTAAAATTGCTTAATACTAGAGAAGTGTGCATGAGTAAAACCCAGTGTTCGGTGGGGTTAACGGGTCATCCCTGTTTGGTATAATGCGTGGATCTATTAGATTTTAGTTTAGATTGTGAGCCTATATAAGGGGAGGGGAGGCAAGAACTAGGGTTTGAGAAGGTTGGCTAAGCCTTTTGGTGGCTAGCTCCTCCTCCCTCCTGTGAAAGATAAGTTAGAGAGTATGTGTGTGTGCTCTAGGATTAGAGCTATGTCCTCCTGAGTGGAGTGGCTGTAAAATGAATCATCTCAAGTGAGCAATACATAAATCTCTGATCTATCTTTTGTGTATCTTTTTGTCTAATTGAGTTTACTCTGGTTTGAGTTGGTTTTTCCTCTCTTCTCTTAACCCCTTCTTGAATTCATCTGGTTGATTGAGTTGCTCTTGTTTCGGTTGGTTTGATCTCTTTTTTGCCCTTCTCTTGATCTTGCTGTTCTAAGGACATGAACGAGATAGAGATAATCTCTTGAGATCGACCTCCAATCATTTAGGCACTTCAATAGTAAGATTTTCAAGAAACCCTGTACTTGCTCGTTTTTAGCCTAATCAGGCGATTTTTTTGATCCAAGAGTTTTTGGGTTGATTCCTTTGGTGATCTTGTTTGCTGTGACATATAGGAACCTGCTCAAAGCCATTTTGACTATCTTGTACCCACGAGCAAAATCTAATCATCGATTTGGTTTTAGTTCTTAGGTGGAGTGAGCTGCTTTAAATTGCAAAAAGGTCTCAAATTTGTCATAGATTTTTTTGATCTAGGAATGGAATAGCTTCTTGAGACCTTAAGAAATATGCGTACAAAATTTCACGGCTTTTCGTTCAGTCGATCAAAAGTTCTATCGATTTGGTTCTCACGATCGGCTGAAAACCCTGTTCTTCTATTGGAAACGGTAGTACCGCAAGCCTTGTAGCGGTAGTACCGCAGCCCTTGATCTTCAACTACTCTAATTTTCGACCATTCACTAGTCGTCAACCTCTGGTCATGTTTCGACTTGGTTCAACCACTTTAGTTTCAATAGTCTACAGGTCGACCACTCACTGGAGGTTGTTCTCACCAGTTGGATTTCAACCTACTCAAAACACTCGGGTTTGTACTTAAATCTTGGACAGCATAGGTTTTCGACCACTCTTTGGTCCTCGATCATGCTGGTCTTTCGACCATTCACTGGTATTCGACCGCATAGGTTTTCAACCACTCATTGGTCCTCGACCACGCTAGTCTTTGGACCGCTCACTGGTGTTCGACCGCGTAGGTTTTCAATCACTCATTGGTTCTCGACTACGCTGGTTTTTCAGCTGCTCCCTGGTGATCGACCACGTAGGTTACGACCAGTCAATGGTCCTCGACTACGCTGGCCTTTCGACTGCTCTCTTGTCATCAACTGCGTTGGTTTTTGACTACTTTCTGGTCGTTGACCACTCAAGTTGAATTTAGACCATATCGACTTTCGACCACGTTGTTTTCTAATTAGTTTTGCTCAGCTATGAGAGTCTCTGGTTTTCCACAGTGGTATAACTCCATATTTCTTTAGATTTTGAGTAGGGTTCATATCCGAATCTCTATAGCTTTGTAGCTATCAGAGCAAAAGATAAGTGAATACTTGGAGAAAACTTTTAAGGCTCCATTCACTCTCCTTTATTGCCATCTTTGGTGGTACATAAAGATTGAGACATCAACAAAGCGATTGGCCGATAACCCAACCACCGTCCAAAAGCCATAGAATGATTTCATTTCATTTGCCCCACACTTGTGCAAAACTAATCCTTATTAACAAGGACATAGCACAGCCATTACGTCGCAAAAAAAAAGCAATTAAATAGATATAAATAGACTGTACTCTCGCTTCCCTTTTCCTCCGTCATAATTTATCTCTTCCTCGCACTCCTCCACCAGCTCCTACACAGAAGACCGGATTAATCAAATTCAGGATCACAGCTGCCCCATTACATCAAGGAATGGAAATTGACAGTGAAGGAGCAATTTGTTATAGATTTTAGTTCATGCTCCACCTAACGCGAAATTGCAGTCTATCTCATAATCACCAACAGTAGTTGGTAACCGTGGACAGGAAGGACGCAAGCTACGGAATCTAATTGGAACACACATGTCATCTAGCTCAGAATGATACATGCAAACTCAGCAAAGCATGCATTTTTAATTTTTTTTCCGGTACGTTAAATGGGTGAAAAGTCAAGGGCACAACTACTAGTTGGGACTTGGGAGCGGTACAAATTGACAGGAATTAGTGAGAATTTCACATGTTTGCAGCTCTGGGGAGACTGTCCAGATAAGGGCATCTTAACTGCCTTCCAACATTTTGACAATAATGTATGGATTATACAGCATGCACTCCAGGATAAATTTAGTGTAGTGTGCAGATGCACAAGAAAGTCGATCCGGAATGCTGCATAATTGCGCTTATTGTATTGAAGTATAGATTAAGAAAGCTTATCCCTAATAATAAGTAATTACAAGTTGCCATTATACGGTAATGTCCCAAGGGGGAGCGTGCAAGAAAGAATCATGCCAAAAAAGACTGCACCTGGTGATAAATATCAACAACAGGATTACCATTCTTAACAATTGGATAGAAGAAACAGTGCACATTGTTGAAGTTATGCCTTTCTTTCAGACAAATTGAATATATCAATACAAATGTAGCAAAGGGAATAAAAATGGTTAGTTCATATTCCTCAAAATGTAGCGAAGGGGACAAAACTTAATGGTCACTGCTTAGTTCACTCATTCATAGGTGAAAAAAAAGTAATTCACAAAAGAGCATTCCAAAACAAGCATGGAATTGGCAATTCAACAAGAAAAAAAAATGTTCAAATCCTAAAGCACAAAATGATCGGTGAGTTATTTGTGTGGATTTTCCACTGCGGTTTTTCGACATTTGAACCTGTGACCTGTGCTTATGAGACAGACAGTCGGATAGACCGTACCTTGATTCCTTATTATCCACTTTATATCTGTGCAATTTTCTTTTTTTTATGGAAGGAGTAATTTTTGTTTTAGCCAAGCATAGAAACAACTCCAATTTCTGTGTAGATGCCATTTCACTTCGGAATTGTACAGCACTCTCGGTAAGAGTACTGGCTTGAAAATGTGATTGCTTTCATTCTATTCATTGATTTATCATTTCATTAGATCACCATAATGAAATGAAGCTGGCATTCCATTCCATTATTTTTGCAAGGATACTAAGGCAGTAACGAAAAATTGGGGAGACATGATCATTGTTACAAGGAGGAACACCTCGATCAGTATGCCACTGAGCTGAGCTGAGCAATCTAATGGTCATTGCCCATCGCCATTGGGGTGATTGGCGAGCTCACTCTCACGCACGCAACGCAGTGGAGACGGCCTAGAAGCCGTTCATCTCTAGCAGGTAGGTGCGGCGCTTGCTGAGTGCCCACACGGCCTCCCGGAACGGCCCGTCGAACGCGCCCGCGACGAACTCGTCGAGCTCCTTCCTGCCGCCGCCAATGCCGGCCTCGCCGACCGGCTTGATCACCACGAGCGTCGCGCCTTGGATCCTCGTCCCGTCGGAGAGCTCCAGCATCGGCGCGTACCGGAGCTTCATGTTGCAGGCGGGCACCTGCGTGCGGTTGGCGGCGGCCGCCGCCGCCAGCGGCTTGTCCCTGAACTCCTTGAGCTGCTCCCGCCCCATACACAGCGTGCCCTGCCCGTGCGCGTCCGTGAGCGCCACGCGCTCCAGGGTCGGGTGCTCCTTGACGATCTCGCGGAGCAGGTAGTGCCTGGTGGCGGCCGCGATGAGCGAGCCGATGGTCCACACCACGCGCAGCTTGAGCCCGCCGTTGGTGTAGAACGACTCCGGTATGCTCCCATTGTCGTCCCCCGGCGAGGCCTCGTGCTCCCCGGCCGCCGGCGCCGTGGAGGCCGCGTGCGCGGGGGGCGCAGCCCGGTCCACCCTGGTGCCGCCGAGGATGACGCAGCTCTGCAGGGAGCTGCCGAATACGGCCTTCCACTTGAGGAGGACGCCGTCGTCGGTGCCGACGTCGGAGACGGGGAGCTCCATGCGGAGGTTGCGGATGCTGCTGAAGTTCTTGAGCACCTGCGCCGGCGAGTGGTGCTGCGCGTGCTTGCCGCCCGCGTGGGCGGACCTGACCCCGGTGTCGCAGTGGCCGAAGGGCTTGATTATGGCGAGGAGCATGGCCTTGAGGAGGTGGGAGAGGACGGCGCGCGGGCGCGGGCCGGCGAGGCCGAGCGCATCGTCGGCGTCGTCGGCGCCGTCGGTGATGACGCGGTCGATGCGGAGGCAGGCGTCGTCGACGAGCGGGACGAGCGCGTTGAAGCGGCGCGAGACGGCGGAGCAGCGGCCGAGCGAGCGCGCGTCGGCGAGCTTGTTGAAGATGAGGAGCACCAGCGAGTCCGGCACGCGGTCGAAGCGGTCCTCCCCCTCCGCCTCGGCGAGGAGCAGGTCCTCCGCGAAGACGCGGTGCTTGGACTGCATTGTCCGATACAGCAATGCGTTTCTTGATTTCTTGCCTAAAGCAGAGAGGAGAATCCTCTGCTTCGCTCTGCTCAGCTCAGCTGAGAGATGGCGCGCGCGCGCGCGAGAGAGAGACAGAGAGGGAGAGGTGGAAGTGGCGCAGAGGAGGAGGAGCAGCGGCCGGAGGAGGAGGAGGAGCAGCGGCCGGAGGAGGAGGAGGAGGGTGGTGGTGGTGGCGAGTAAAGGAAGGAGAAGAAGAGGGCTTATAGAGGGGAGGGGAGAGTGGAGGCGGAGAGCGACCGTTTGTTAACTCCACGACTCGCTGTCGGGCAGGGCGCCCCTGATCATAACGGTAGAAGTGTCTAGATATTATTTGAATTTTTAATTATTATTTAAATTTATGATTTTTATTAGAAATTAAGGGTCTTTTATTTTTTAAGGGGAAGATTTTTTTAAAAAGGGAGGGAGAGAATTCATAGTCATTAGATCTCTAATTCAATGATCCTAAATCTAGATGATAACTAGAAAGAAAATATCTAAATAATATTTAACAAAACCCTTTGTTTAGTCATCATTTTCTTCTTCTTATTCTTCTTCTTCGAAGCAACCGGGCAGGCAACGGTACAATTCATCTTGTTATGCATGTCCTGGCATTCCTCCTACTGCTACAAGATTTTCTTCGGCTGTGTGAAGCTGTTGTACATGTACTCGTGTACGTCTACATTGCTTCTCCCTCCTGCCTCAGTACCTCGCCCTGTAGCGCGCCGCTCGTGCCTTGATGGCGCAACCTCGCGATGCATGCCCCCACTGGGCAGTTTCATGGAGATCATGCACGTCTGGGGCTTAGACTCTTCGAGAAGCTACCACGCAGGGGAGATTCAGTTTCTTCTCGATTTAAATGGATCTTACATCTCAAACATCGCAATTCTTTTGCTTGTTGTTGGAAAAAAAAACACGACACTCGTTAGAGTCATAGAAGGGGGAGCGGTGGCACACGAATCTTAAAGCGCATCCACTGATGAAAAATTCAATCGCAATTTCATGAAATTTTTGTGTGAATTAATTTTTAAAAGAAATCCATTTATAAAAGAAGCACGCCAAAATCTACGAGATCGAATGTACGTCCTTTAGGGGATAAAGTCCCCTTGCACTAATCATATCACTAAATCAAAGTAATTAAATATAGGGGCAACTAGCGCCCGAAGGTACGATAGGAGACTTCCTTTCATACACTCAGTAAATTACTTATGCAATAATTGTAATTACCGTATGCAACAACATGCATAATAGTATTAGGTAAAATCGAGAAAAAAAATAAAAAATACCATCTTCTCACAAAATGCATAATACCATAAATATATGACTTTGCAAAGTGCTACAACAAAATCAGAATTCCTAAACAAAAAAATTTAGAACCTTACAACACTGTAACATTTGAAAATAACAGTTGTAATATTTTTAAATTGCTCATGCAACAATGAAAATAAATGTTCGCAACAAATTGAGAATCGCAGCCTCTACTGCAACAAAAAAAAAGACTATGTGCAACAAATCACACAACCCCTTGTAACAAAGACAACTCAACTTTTTAAGAGGATACATTGCAAACAAAATGAAACGGTTTGTGCACCAATCAAGAAAGAGTGCTACAACAAATTTAGAAAATACCCACAACAACCAACCGAGAGAAGAAGATGTTGGCTGTGCAGGCAAGCATGCAAGCTCGGATGAGGAAGCTGGTCTAGTGCCTCAACGCAGGCGGGTCCGGAACTCCTTTGGTGCCCTGCTCCTCCGCTATAGCTCTTCCTCTCCACCACCTCGTATAGTGTTAAGGTATCTCCTCAGCCCCGTCACCAATATAGGCCCCCCTCCATCGATGCACCATCCCAGTTATAAGGTTATTGAGAGCAACAAAAGGCCTTGATTGGAGGTCGGCATGCTGGCTCCGACCACCATGAGTGCAGCGAGGTAGAGAGAGCAAGAGAGGATTAGGATGGTGTAGAATATGTGTGAGACATTGAGGGAGTTGTGAAGAGATAGATCTGCTTGTACAAGAAATAAAGTAGAAGCAGCTGAGGGAAAGTGCGGAATTGAAGTGAATAAAAAGTAGCGGAGTGAAGCGTAACGTCTGATGACTTGAATCGTTGGATCCATGTTGGTTGATGGATTGCACCATCCGACGGAGGACGTTCAGATTAAATGTAGGAACGGTATCGATTCCGATTAAATATTCATGCTGCACTGAAGAAGATGGGTAGTACATAATTCTATAGTACTACTATCTTTTAGTACATTTATTATCTGTTTTTGTATGAGCGAAATTTGAAGAATAGCTTTTCCAAGGTGCAGGTACTAGTATATAATTACAACTAAAAAGCAAGTTAGTACCCTCTCCCTCCGTTTCTTTTTGTAAGGTGTATTTTGTTTGGGCACAAGGATTAAGAAGCGCATGATGCCAAACGGTAGAGAGATGGTCATAGTATCTATGGTGTTAATGTTTTGGGAATACAAGAGAGAGGATAGTTGTGTGAATGTTTACTTATAAATGTTGAAGAGAGATGAGAGATTAATAAAGGTAAAAGAGAGAAAAGTTCATTAAATCTACATGCACGTATTATGATAGAAACGAGACTGTAAAAACTATATGAATTATACTTTGAAACGGATGGACCAGTACGATGTATAAAACTATGTAACTGTCAACTCATTTTGTTGGCTCAGAGTACCACACGTATCCGAAAGACCTGCTCTTCTCGTGAGCGAGCGGTTTACCAGGCAGACAGATTGACATTTTACATGTATAGTAAAATATACAGCTCCAGCTCTACGCACGGACATGTATAGTATAGTGTGTGACTGTGCCTCGTAAAAACCTACTCCGTACTACTCTGCCAACTGAAGCAAATCAAGGTCAGTACATTTACAATGGTACCTTTCTTTTCTCATGAGATATTTTTTGACTGTTGTGTACTGTAGCTTGATGTTGTTGTGTGGTCCTTCGTCCTTGCGCCATAATACGCCATGCAACTGACAGGAAGGACGGCATTGCAGTCCAATGAGAGGAGCAATGCAGTTATTTTGCACTGTTAGGCTGTTACCACAACCTCCTGTTGGTTGGTAGGTAGGTGCCATGGCTAACGGTGCATCAAACTAGATTCTAGCGTAGCTTTGGTTTAGGCCCGATCAATTGGGCTGCGGCTGCTCCGTTCTTTTGCGTTTTTACTTTCTTTTTTTTTTTTGGTTTTTGACTTCTTTAAAAAATTATAATAAGAAAGACGATTTTTAAAGCAAAATTTTAAAATAACTTTTTAAGTATAAAACATGTGTTGCTCGTTGTCATCTCGAAAAAGTGAATAAAAGCCATTAACCGTAACAAAAAAAATCTTTGGCTTTTTTTGCTGAAATGGTAGTAGTGTATTGATTGTTAGCTTTTAGCTAAGTCATTCAATTAAAAAATAAAGAAAAAATGAAAAAAAAGGTTATATCTCTACAGATGTTGCAAAGGAAAAGAGGAAAAAGCGCATTAAGAAATCAATACATTCAAAACGACTTCTAACTTTTAAAAGGTAAAAGTCAGAAGTCAAAAGTTATTTGAAACAAAGCCTCATACTACATACTCAAGTATCATTGGAGATTTTCTGCAGCTGAGCACTTGTACCTCCACCTGAATTTTGTAAAATTATACACCTTTACCATTAATATTCTACTGATATTTGTGCACTAGTCTTCAACAGTTCAGTTTTTGGGAAACCTTAGCTTCATCCAGGACCTGATTTCTCTGACAGGCAAGCTGGTACAGAGTGGGTTTCTGGGCTTCAACTTCCTTGGAAGCACAGGAAGTCAAGAAGCCATTTGCCGATTTAGGAGGTTTAAGGTTTTGTTTGGAACACTATAATTTTTTTCTTGTTCCCGTGGGAAAATACCGCATTCCAAACAGACCTAAGTTAGTAAGATTCCATTTCTAAACAAATTAACCCAGGGCGAAGAGACCACACTTACAAAAAAAAATTAAAAAGAAAACCTACCACGCTCAGTACGGTGGCATATATGCATCCAATCACTGAGATATGCATTTGGGTTTTAAACATGTTCCAGGGGAGTTCCACGCACCCCCACACCTCGCAACAGCTCCTCTCGAATATACATGTATTGAAACACCCCAAATTTTGAGCACTTTTAAAAATTTTTGGAAATTTAAATGGAAAATGGAAAAACTTACCCAATTGAGAAAGAAAGTGGAAAATGCGCTTTCCTTTTTCTCCCTCCCGCCTTCGCCTCTGGCTGGCGTCGCCCGCGCACGCCGTCTTCGCGGCGTCTCCAGACGAGCCAGCGCACGCCGTCGCCGTTTCTCCCAGCCAGCGCGACAGAGGAAGCTGCACTCCAGCTCAAGCCCGCGAGGACGCCGACCCCACGCGCCAGAGAAGCCGCCCCGCCCTTCTCCCCGTGCGGAGAACGCCCGGCCCATTGCTCTCGCGGCGCCGCCGCAAGCCCTCTCCGTTGCTTCTCTTCCATCAAGTCAAGGAGCACTCGAGTGGGGCAGACTTACCTCGCCACTCGCCTCTCGCCTTCGGCGCGGCACCGGCTCACCCTCCTTCTTTTTCCCCGCGGAGAAGCCGAAACCGCCTCCAAGCGGCGCCATCCGCACACGCCGTATAAAAGCCCAACGCCATCAGATCGTCTCGCACCACTCCTTCCTCCCCACTCCACCGATTGTGCCCTCGCTGCCTCCATCGCCGGCAATCCGCGCCCCTGAGCCCGGTAAGCCCTAACCACAATCGGGAGAATTAGCCAATTAAAATCCAATTCCTCACACTGGCATGCGTGCATCTAGCCCCTGGACACGATGGAAGTATCGCCAGGGCAAGAGCATTTGCCCAGCGGCCGGGCCACGAAGCTCGCTGCCGGCCGTAAGGCCTTCACCGTGGCCGGGCCGTTGGAGCTGGCATTAAGCTGCCCCCGCACCTCCACTGAGTTCCTGAGGTCCCATAGATGGTGAAACGACGGCGAATTGGGTCGCAAAGCCGTCGGCTTCCCTTAGCACCGCCGGGCATGCCCCTGTCTTCCCGACGGTCCGCGACCTTCTCCGTTCACCCTGCTCCCTCCCAAAGCCCTCAAATGGAACCGGCACCAGTAGACGCTTCTTTTGGCTCAAGCCGTTTCCCGGGAGCGCCGCCACCCTCGCCGCTCTGTCTCGGGCGGCCGCCTCTGTTTTTCCGCCGAGTCGGGGAGGCGGGAGGAAGACGATGACGCTCGGCCGTCGATCGAGCTGCATCCGAGCGTCGCCCTCGCTTCAAATCCTGACCGTTCACCTCGCGCCTCCGCTCCATCCGGTCGCTCCGATGCGTCGCCCCGCCCCCATCCGCGCCGTCCGCACCGTGCACGCGTCGTCCATCAGGACGGGCGCTCGCGCCGCGCTGGCTCCGCCACGCTGCGCGTGTGGGCCTCGGCTGCGCGCGCCGGGCCGAGCCGAAACACGCGCGGCGCGCGCCATGCGGAAGCCGCCGCCCGCCGACGGTTCACGAGGGCTGGGCGCGATCGCTCACGTGGGAGCAGCCCGCATCGCTCATCACCGCTCATAATTCCGAAAAATCCAGAGAATGCCCCAAAATCCATAGAAAATTCTAGAAAATTCCCAAAAATGCCAAAATACACCATCTTGACCAGAAAAATATTCTAAGTTTAAATCTGGTCTCTGTTCTGTCAAATTCAAATTTGCTAAATTTGAATTTGCCCGTTTTGCCAAATCCAAATGTCATAGATTTCCAATCTCCATAAATTCAAATTTCCCGGTTCCGCCAAATTGGATCTTGATAAAATTTAAATCCATCTAACTCAAGAGTCGACCATCCAAGTCTGGATTACTATGATCTGATCTTCAAATCTGTCCAATTCGTATACATCTTTCAGTAGCCGAAACCGATCAAATCTAGTTATAGCCGTGTCAACTTACCAAGCACCATTGAACTTTGGCCGCCTAACCCAAATCGCCTACCCAGTCCATTCTCCCCTATCGGATACCAATAATCCATAGAACCTCTAAAAATCCGACCCCAGCTCTAAACCCTAATTCGGTCCGAACTCTTTTCGTTCACAGAGACCCTATTAACATTTGTGCCTTTTATTAGCTTAAGCACATCTACACCCTTCCAATCTCGCTTTACCGCTCAAGTCCTAGACGGCTTTGAAAAATATGCTCACCCAAGAATCCGACACCATCCATACTCTTCTTCGTCCATCGAAATCCATACAATGCCTTTTTACATTGTCGATTATCCTAAAACCATAGTCTAGGTTCGATCTCGTTAAACCAAACTCTTCACCACCTAAACCCTGGCCACCCCGCCTATTTTCTTTATGTCCTTTTGGATTGTGTGTTTATATTTTGTTCCCAGCTTGCATTATGCAAAGCAGGAACTGATGTGTGTTCGTTTTTCTACGCTAGTACACGGACCACGCGAGTTGGTCAACAGAAGGACTACAAGAGCAGTCAAAGAAAGCGATGCTCACCCCGAAGATCAAGTGAAGATAATCAGAGACTAAGGACCGAGAGGCAAGTCACATGTTTTTGATCATATTGAATCCCATTAAATTACATTATTTATTTAATGTATTTTCATTATTGATAGTTGCGAACTAATAATTGCTTAAAACAAAGATTTAGAATGGCATGCTATCTAGATAATCCTACCACTGATAAACAGCCCTGTTTACCTTGATGGCCATATTCACCTTGACAACCCTAGTAAGAATTAACATATAATGTAAATGTATACAATATCATTTCATTCAACATGTTACACTACTAAGTGACTCTGGCCGTTGGCCGGTAGGTTTGAAAAACCCGGATCTAGGGTAGGGTGGTATGGGACGCCGTGCCCTAGACCGGAAATGCTGGTGGGCAGTGTGGGGTAAAGGTGTTGCGCGAAATCGTGCAGCGGTTTCGCCCACTGCTGTACCCTTCAACGTGTCACACTACTAAGGTGGGCCGTTGGCCGGTAGAATTGAAAAACCCGGAGAGGGTAGGGTGGTATGGGACACCGCACCTAGGCCTGATGCTTTGGTGTGTAAGTTAGGGTAAAAATGGTGTGGAGGTCCGTGTAGGACTTCGCCCACCGCTTACCTCGAGCCCGAGGTCATGACCTCGGGAAAAGTATAAGGGCAAGAACCTTGTGCCAAGTAAAGACACGCTTATCGCCCAACCACAAGCGTTGACTTGTCAAACCTGGTTTAGTAGTCGCTCAAATCGATTGAATATCTACAACTTACTCGGGGACTCGACTAAGGGATGTCCGCGTACACAAAGTTGGTATGGAAACAATGAGACCATATTCAACAACGGTAGGATTACACTGAGTCGATGTGCGACTTTCTGCGTGGGCGCGAATGCCGATCACTCAGTTACCTCGTCCCTACCGGTAGAGGCTATATAAAGAATTGAGCAATGAAAACCATGTTTTCTTAATGTCGACGTGGAATTAAGAAATCTTGTGGGTAAAGCAGGCAGCTCTCGCAGAGTGAAATAAATGGTATTCGAATACGCCGTGCTTCCTGTTAATGAAGTCATGTTAATTGGGTGATTCCAAAACAAGGCATAAGTAGTGTTTCGAGATTGTTAAATTGAGTAATGATGAGACTTTATCGATAACAAAAACCCCGATCTTAAGAAGAAAATGTTTTACCTTTAATTGTTTGCAAATAAAATTGCATCCACCTCATAATAAAACCACTATATACCCTCCACCAAAGAATCACGCAATTAGTTATATAGTAATTCCACATGTGATTTGCTGAGTACGGGGTGGGAGTACTCAGGCTTGCCGAATTTTCCCCCAACAGATGGCAGAAGAAAAGAAGAGGATGCAAGTGTTCGTGTTAGGGTTGCGTCCGCACTCAAGTGTTCCTGTGGAGTTTTCTTCGGCTCTTCTGTATGTAAGTTACCTTTTGGGCTTGGACACCCATATTGTTATTAAATTGGCCATTAGGTCTTTACTTCAATTAAACTAACTAGTTTTAATTGATCGTGAGCAGGCTTAATACACTGTTAAGCCGCAACGGAACTCCTGGGCTGTTGCGGTTGATAAGACGTCCCTGTTCCCAAAAATCGGGGGCGTTACAAGTGGTATCAGAGCTATGCTTGACTGTAGGATGTAACCCTAAGTATAGGTTGGATTTCGATAGGAATACGATTTTATAAAAGTTTAATTTATGATACAAAAGAATTACAAAAATCATAAGTAATATTGCTGCCTCACTCTCCCCATGTCTGCCTTATTTTTCTTAGACATGCATTAAAAGTTTTGTATTGAATTTGTCAAAACCCCAAAAATACGAGTAGCCGTTTAGACTAACTCCTTACTGTAAGTTTAAACCAAATGGAACGAAAACTAACTTTAGTAGAAGTACTAAGGATGGTGTTATGAAGAATAGCACGAATGTCCCTGACCAAAACTTTCCTTTTGAAAAGTTGAAGTCACCGTCCGAGCAGATATTACATCATGCCCGTTTAATTCCCTTGATGTAACGGGTAAAACCAATTGAGTAGACGAAGTTTTCTGATTGTAACAGTAGCCAAATTGCACTATGAGCCTGGTAGGCTGCTACATATAAGCAATTTGTGCAAAGAGTTGAATATTTGGTTTTAAGAAAAACTTATGTGGAAAACTTTTCTACTCCTGCCTCCCTTCGTCTTAACTTGTATCTATGTTCTTCTGTTCTGATTCTTCTCGTACCTTTTAAGTTCTAAATCTTGGAGGAACTTAAATGCAAATTCCTGATTGCAATGAATAGATTAAATTCCATCTAAGAGAGTCATAAGTGGGAGAAAATAGATAAATCCGGAAAGGATTGAATTATGATGTGAAAGATAATCTAAGGTGTTAGAGAAGTTAGGTTTGTTTACTAGACAGAATCAATAGTAGAAATTTAAGTGGATTAAAACCCTAGCCATAATGCTATGCTCAATTTTCGGTGGATACAAAGGATAGTGAATTAATTTAGAAGCAGGTAATAAGAGTTTAGTTGATGAATGAATGAGCCTAATGAGATTGTGGCACAATGGTGGGAGGAGTCAAAACTCTAGAATAGTTTTGGAGTAAGCAGTGTTGACAGACCTAAAATAAAAATGCTGGACTGCGACGAATTTAAGGTCGATCAGAGGGTTATGATTGAAATTGCAAATTAGAATGAGGCTAAGTAATCACGAACTGATCAATGAATTTACAATGGAGAAATATACAATGGGAGGATTTAATAAATAAAAATGAATGTGTAGAGGTTAGCCAACAAAGGTGTTAAGAGCAATCAACGGAAAGAAGTAGTGTAGAGGTAGACAAGAAGTGCGGAAATGTAATCAGACAATTGTTAGAATGTAATGTGTAAGTAAGAATAAAATAGGTTGAATTAATTCCATGAGCGCGTCGAATGTCGAAGAAGTTGGATTACCCTTGCAAACATATAGGAAGTGAGAAATAGTATTTTAGGAAGCGATCAGGAAAAATTGTTTGATGTTCTCCCCGATTAATTCCTTTCCTACTTGTTGCTCTTACCTTGATTTCGTCTTACTTTCCCTTGCTAGCCCAAAAATGTTACAGAACTGATTCCTAGATAATGGGTGCAGAATACTACTAAAGCGGATTGAAACTTAGCGGCATGTCACCTGAAGAAAAGAAGTTTTGAAGGACAATCTACAGTAATGGAAGCCCAAAGTGTCATGAAGAAGAATCAGATTAAAGACCAACACAGGCAAATCGAGAGTGCAGAACAACAGTCTACTGACACAATGTCACCAGAAGAATCAACATCAACATCAAGTGCAACAGCAATGAAATTTGCAACTTTCCTGGAGACTCAACCACCTACCTTTTCAGCAACAACAGAGCCATTAAGTGCAGATAATTGGCTACAAGATATTGAGCGAAGGATAAACACTATCCAGTGTACAAACCAGGAGAAAGTTCTTTTTGCCACTTATCAACTCTCAGAACCAGCCAGTACATGGTGGGATTCCATTCAATGGATACACCGGCGTAAAGATATCACATGGGAAGAATTTGTAAAGAGATTCCGTAAGACCTATATTTCCCTAAGGTCATTACGGAAAAATATCAAGAGTTTCTCAATCTTCAACAAGAAGACAAATCATATGGAGTACTGCAGCAGCTCCATCATCCGTCACGGTATGCACAAGAAGATATCAACATCAAGCCAAAAGAATGAGATGTTTTATGAAAGGCCTGCAACCAGAGATACAACGTTACACTGCAACTGTGGGAATTCCAAACCTTCTAACCTTAGTCGATCAAGCCCTTTTGGTGGAAGAACAAATGTCAACATATGCAGAGACTAGGAAGAAGAATAATCTCTTGGTTCAGTCTTCTACAGCCTGTTTTCACTGTGAACAACATGGGCATTATCGTTACCAGTGCCCACTGAAATTCTTACCTAAAGAAGAAGCCAGGAGACAAGCAAGAAAGCAGATATCAACGCCACATCAACCATGCACAGAAGCAAAGAAGCTCTACCTTAAGAAAGCCAGGACTGAAGAGGGAACAAATCCACCCTAAGGTAGCGACAAGAAGTCAGATGGTGAGAAGATGGACAGAAGGGAGAAGGTTTTATGTTATCGACTGCTAGAAATAACCAGTGTAATAAAAATCAGTCCACACTTTTGTGTAAGATTTGAGGCAGTTGGAGAGAATGTCTGTAAATTATTTTAGTTAAGGCAAGTAGCAGAACTATGAAATGTGCGAAATATGTATGTGCAACGTACAAAGAATAAGAAGGTTGTGCTGTGCTAAAACCCAATTACATGGGATCTGGATCTTATCATCAACCAGGGATATTAAAGGCTCAAACAAATGAAGCACAAGTTCAATAAAATAGAGATCCGTCAATTTATAATGCACAAGGATGATATACAGGTACAGGCAGTCAATGGTATAAGGGACCCAGATGTGAACAAACAAGGCATAAAAATGTATCAATATAAGATGACAGAATAAACTCGGCCTGACCTTGATTGTGCTACTACATGAGTATCAAATGGAACCATCCCAGATTAAGCAGCATGAATCACCTTCACATCTTGGGGAAAAGTCCGGATGAAGTCTTGAGAATCCAGAGAACCAAAAGGAAACAAAGAATCAACAAAGGCACCAGTTACTAATCCCTACTGAAAAAGTACCCTAAATGAAATACGATCTATGGAAAGGAATCAGAACTGCAACAAGTTTTGTTTTACACCCCAGTTTCTAACCGAATGAATCTCGGGGGCGAGATTCTTTTTAAGGGGGGTAGATTGAAACACCCCAAATTTTGAGCACTTTTAAAAATTTTTGGAAATTTAAATGGAAAATGGAAAAACTTACCCAATTGAGAAAGAAAGTGGAAAATGCGCTTTCCTTTTTCTCCCTCCCGCCTTCGCCTCTGTCAAGGCGTCGCCAAGACGCCGCCTTCGGCGTCTCCAGACGAGCCAGCGCGCGCCGCCGCCGCTTTCTCCCAGCAGCGAGAGGAAGCTGCACTCACTCAAGCCGCGAGGACGCCGACCCCACGCGCCAGAGAAGCCGCCCCGCCCTTCTCCCCGTGCGGAGAACGCCCGGGCAGCCCGCTGTCCTCGCCGGCGCCAGCGCAAGCCCTCTCCCGTTGCTTCTCTTCCACTGAAGTCAAGGGAGCACTCGAGTGGGGCAGACTTACCTCGCCACCTCGCCCTCCTTCGCTCGGCGCAGCACCAGCTCACCCCTCCCCTTCTTTTTCCCCGCGGGAGAAGCCGCCGAACCGCCTCCAAGCGGCGCCATCTGTACACGCCGTATAAAAGCCCAACGCCACTGTAGATCGTCTCCAGACCACTCCCTTCCCCTCCCCACTCCACCGATTGTGCCCTCGCTGCCTCCATCGCCGGCAATCCGCGCCCCTGAGCCCGGTAAGCCCTAACCACAATCGGGAGAATTAGCCAATTAAAATCCAATTCCTCACACTGGCATGCGTGCATCTAGCCCCTGGACACGATGGAAGTATCGCCAGGGCAAGAGCATTTGCCCAGCGGCCGGGCCACGAAGCTCGCTGCCGGCCGTAAGGCCTTCACCGTGGCCGGGCCGTTGGAGCTGGCATTAAGCTGCCCCCGCACCTCCACTGAGTTCCTGAGGTCCCATAGATGGTGAAACGACGGCGACTCGGCCGCAGCCGCCGGCTTCCCTTAGCACCGCCGGGCATGCCCCTGTCTTCCCGACGGTCCGCGACCTTCTCCGTTCACCCTGCTCCCTCCCAAAGCCCTCAAATGGAACCGGCACCGGTAGACGCTTCTTTTGGCTCAAGCCGTTTCCCGGGAGCGCCGCCACCCTCGCCGCTCTGTCTCGGCCGGCCGCCTCTGTTTTTCCGCCGAGTCGGGGAGGCGGGAGGAAGACGATGACGCCCGGCCGTCGATCGAGCTGCATCCGAGCGTCGCCCTCGCTTCAAATCCTGACCGTTCACCTCGCGCCTCCGCTCCATCCGGCCGCCCGATCGCCGCCCGCCCCTATCCGCGCCGCCCGCACTGCACGCTGCCGCCCATCGACGCGGCGCTCGCGCCCGCTGGCTCCGCCACGCGCGCGTGGGGCCTCGGCTCGCGCGCGCGGCGGCCGAGCCGAACCACGGCCGGCGCGCTGCGCTGGAAGCGCCGCCGCAAGACGGTTCACGAGGGCCGGGCCGCATCGCTCACGTGGCCGAGCCGCATCGCTCATCACTGTTCATAATTCCGAAAAATCCAGAGAATGCCCCAAAATCCATAGAAAATTCTAGAAAATTCCCAAAAATGCCAAAATACACCATCTTGACCAGAAAAATATTCTAAGTTTAAATCTGGTCTCTGTTCTGTCAAATTCAAATTTGCTAAATTTGAATTTGCCCGTTTTGCCAAATCCAAATGTCATAGATTTCCAATCTCCATAAATTCAAATTTCCCGGTTCCGCCAAATTGGATCTTGATAAAATTTAAATCCATCTAACTCAAGAGTCGACCATCCAAGTCTGGATTACTATGATCCGATCTTCAAATCTGTCCAATTCAGATACATCTTTCAAGAGTCAAACCGATCAAATCTAGTTATAGCCGTGTCAACTTACCAAGCACCATTGAACTTTGGCCGCCTAACCCAAATCGCCTACCCACCATTCTCCCTATCGGATACCAATAATCCATAGAACCTCTAAAAATCCGACCCACTCTAAACCCTAATTCGGTCCGAACTCTTTTCGCTCACAGAGACCCTATTAACATTTGTGCCTTTTATTAGCTTAAGCACATCTACACCCTTCCAATCTCGCTTTACCGCTCAAGTCCTAGACGGCTTTGAAAAATATGCTCACCCAAGAATCCGACACCATCCATACTCTTCTTCGTCCATCGAAATCCATACAATGCCTTTTTACATTGTCGATTATCCTAAAACCATAGTCTAGGTTCGATCTCGTTAAACCAAACTCTTCACCACCTAAACCCCGCCACCCCGCCTATTTTCTTTATGTCCTTTTGGATTGTGTGTTTATATTTTGTTCCCACTTGCATTATGCAAAGCAGAACCGATGTGTGTTCGTTTTCTACGCTAGTACACGGACCACGCGAGTTGGTCAACGTATGACTACAAGAGCAATCAAAGAAAGCGATGCTCACCCCGAAGATCAAGTGAAGATAATCAGAGACTAAGGACCGAGAGGCAAGTCACATGTTTTTGATCATATTGAATCCCATTAAATTACATTATTTATTTAATGTATTTTCATTATTGATAGTTGCGAACTAATAATTGCTTAAAACAAAGATTTAGAATGGCATGCTATCTAGATAATCCTACCACTGATAAACAGCCCTGTTTACCTTGATGGCCATATTCACCTTGACAACCCTAGTAAGAATTAACATATAATGTAAATGTATACAATATCATTTCATTCAACATGTTACACTACTATGACTCGCCGTTGGCAGTAGGTTTGAAAACCCGATCTAGGGTAGGGTGGTATGGGACGCCGTGCCCTAGACCGAAATGCCGTGGGCGGTGTGGGGTAAAGGTGTTGCGCGAAATCGTGCAATGTTTCGCCATCGCTGTACCCTTCAACGTGTCACACTACTAAGGTGGGCCGTTGGCGGTAGAATTGAAAACCCGAGAGGGTAGGGTGGTATGGGACACCGCACCTAGGCCGTGATGCCGTGTGTAAGTTAGGTAAAAATGGTGTGGAGGTCCGTAGGACTTCGCCCACCGCCTACTCCTCGAGCCCGAGGTCATGGACCTCGAAAAGTATAAGGGCAAGAACCTTGTGCCAAGTAAAGACACGCTTATCGCCCAACCACAAGCGTTGACTTGTCAAACCCGGTTTAGTAGCTGCTCAAATCGATTGAATATCTACAACTTACTCGGGACTCACTAAGGGATGTCCCGCGTACACAAAGTTGGTATGGAAACAATGAGACCATATTCAACAACGGTAGGATTACACTGAGTCGATGTGCGACTTTCTGCGTGGGCCAATGAATGCCGATCGCTCAGTTACCTCGTCCCTACCGGTAGAGGCTATATAAAGAATTGAGCAAAAAACCATGTTTTCTTAATGTCGACGTGGAATTAAGAAATCTTGTGGGTAAAGCAGGCACTCTGCAGAGTGAAATAAATGGTATTCGAATACGCCGTGCTTCCGGTTAATGAAGCTGTGTTAATTGGGTGATTCCAAAAACAAGGCATAAGTAGTGTTTCTGAGATTGTTAAATTGAGTAATGATGAGACTTTATCTGATAACAGAAAACCCCTGATCTTAAGAAGAAAATGTTTTACCTTTAATTGTTTGCAAATAAAATTGCATCCACCTCATAATAAAACCACTATATACCCTCCACCAAAGAATCCTGGCAATTAGTTATATAGTAATTCCACATGTGATTTGCTGAGTACGGGGTGGGAGTACTCAGGCTTGCCGAATTTTCCCCCAACAGATGGCAGAAGAAAAGAAGAGGATGCAAGTGTTCGTGTTAGGGTTGCGTCCGCACTCAAGTGTTCCTGTGGAGTTTTCTTCGGCTCTTCTGTATGTAAGTTACCTTTTGGGCTTGGACACCCATATTGTTATTAAATTGGCCATTAGGTCTTTACTTCAATTAAACTAACTAGTTTTAATTGATCGTGAGCAGGCTTAATATACTGTTAAGCCGCAACGGAACTCCTGGGCTGTTGCGGTTGATAAGACGTCCCTGTTCCCAAAAATCGGGGGCGTTACATGTATGTACAGCGTGCAGCCGCGCACGAGCTCCGACGACGAGGATGCGCGCGTTCGTGCCCGGCTTTGCACGCAAGGGAGGAGCTAGCAACATCATCGAGCTCCTAATAATGCGATGCGATCGATGGTATTATGCGTTAGGCGTTAGCTCACTGAGTTGTACATATGGTCCACTCTGGTATGATTGGAAACATCAAAGGGGAAGCATCATAAACACACACACACACTACTGACTACTAGTACTCCATATGATTGATCTATCTATCAGCCATGAACTGTCCGTACTCGAGCTCATGCTGCCACCAAAAGGGAGCGCCTTTTTTTGTGCTCAAAAGGGCTTTTTTTAGTAGTTTATGGCGGAAAAACACTGTAGCTGACTGAAATTGCATTGTAATTAATGGTGGCTTATTTGTTAAAAGTAAATTTAAAAATAGAAAAAACAAATTAGCCCATCACAGACAGTACAAACAAATACGGAAAAAAAAGAACCGACAAAAAAGCTAAAAAGCCAAAAAAACCCCAAAAAAAAAAGACGAAAATGTTGAATAGTGAAAATAAATCAGAAACCAGAAGTCTAAACCGTTTTGAGCGGGGCCATGCATGGGCTTGATGCCACGTTGCTGCCAGCTAGGCTCGCCCACATCATGCGTGGTGTCTCCTAAACGTAGCAGCATCAGCAAAGGAAGGAGGAAGAAAGGAGGAAGAAGAGAGAAGAGATGCATATGTCGAGTTCATGCATGATAGATGGGAATCAAAACCAATCAGGTTTTAGATCACTTATTATTGGAGCATTCTTGTCAGTGCCGGCCCTGAGGGGGGGCAAATGGTGCGGCCGCTCCAGGCCCCCTACGCTGCTGGCCCCTCCCAATATATGTATGCAGTACTAGTATTCTTTGTATATGGCCCATGATCAACAAGGCAACAGCATCAACAAATTAGTACACGTTAGTCTTCGGCTAATAGACTTAGAGCCCACCAAAGAATGCGTCAGAGGCCGCATGCCCAGCCGATCTGAGCGATCAGCACATCGACGCTTTGGCCAGATTTGCATTCTTTTCGAGTCGGACGAGACGACGCTTCGTCGCAACGCCGAGTCGCCGCGATCGTGCCGACGCCGCTTCGCCGTTATTAGGCGGAGGACGCCGTCGCCGCTCGCCGCTCCCGCTTGTTGCTTCGCACTTTGAATCGGTGTATGTTCTCTATGCTTCTTTTAGTCTCTCAATTTAGAATCAAATTCATCTGTTAGGGCACGTGAATCATCTACGATGATTTTTCTTTTAACAGATTGTGTGAAGAGTTATTGTAAGAATATTGCTTTTCGATACATGTGTGTGCAAAAATTTTATATATACACGTTGAGTATTTTTTTATCATGTTTATAAAGGGCCCAAAGTTTTGGTTCGGCTCCAGGTCCAATAAAACTCAGGACCGGCACTGATTCTTGTCTAGGAATGTTTTTAAATGGCCTTTGGGGAGCCTGCATTGCGTTCACCGATCAGCTGGCAGTGCGCCTACTTCTTCGATGCAGATCCGGTTTAGAGATAAATGGATAATCCTTTCCACGGTTGTTTTCAGTGCACTACCAACTACCAAGTGTATCGAAGGTCACATCGTTCTATGCATGGGCAAGTCTGTCCTGTAAATTCTGTAACACTGATTGATGGGGGAGCCTATCGAGCGGAACTGTACGTACGTTTTCTACAAATTTGCTAATTCTTTTTGCATAAAATAGATATAAGGAATTCCGAACACCCCAAAATACATTTGGAAAAAGGATCCCAAAATACTCCCTTTGGTAATAAATAAACAGCATTTTGGAATACACAAAGTCACACCTTTTGAACTTTAGTTATCAATATATTTATGAATATTTCATCGAAAAAAATATCTTTATGAATACATTTGATTAGATATATCAAAATGATATGCGTGAAGTTATCTTGAAAAATCCTTTATAATATTACAATTTCACTAAGTTCTATAAATATAGTATAATAGAAATTGATGCTCATGGTTACGTTTAGAGATCATGTCAAACAGACACTGTCCAAATCGTCACTTACTTGTGACTGGATTCTAGCAATTGTGAATGCATCGCAGCTTTCCGAACTGATGACACACATATGAACCAAGGTTTTAAATCTCCGGCTATAGCTGCCGCTATAGCCCGCTATAGCTGTTTTAGACTGATCGAGCTATTTGAGTCCATGTACAATTTAGCCGCTATAGCCTCATTTAACTTCGCTATTAGCTGTTTGAGAGGTCATCCGCTAAACGTCATAGCCGGAGATTTAAAACACGATGTGAACCCAGAGTTCTAGACTGATGTGTGGAACTAAGAGGGCATTGTTTTGTGTCACCCAACAGTCTCATATTTTGCAGCACACAGGAAATGAAAACCAGGCCTTCCAAAATGACTTGACATTAATATCCGCCAGCGCGTGTTAAGACATTTTGCAGCAGCAGCGCAAAGCAGGCCCCCCATACAACTCGGCTCGATCTACCAGGTCGGGGAGGGAGGGAGAAACCAGAAATATCTAGAAGTACGGTTGGTAGGTTGGCCTGCGGAAGACACGAGCAGATCGGCGTGAATACCTAGAGCGGCCTCGTCCTCTGGCGTTGCTTTGCTGCCTCCTCTGCTCGTTTTCGAGGGGTGGTGGCCGCACCAGCAGCGTGGTTATGGGTCAGTCGAGCCTGCGTGCCTTCACATGGCACGAACTCTCTCGAGGGTCGCGGTGCTGCCCGCGAGTACTGCTACGGGCCGAGCAAGGGCCGGGGCCCCCACTCCTCCGCGACACGCCATGTGAGGAGGCGCGTGCTCCTCTGCCTCTCCCTCTCCCTCGGAGAATACAATTATTATCCACTGCAAAAACGGACACGTAAGTACTGTCGCCGTGGTGTTTAGCTGTGTTTTCAAACAGTGATAAAGTTTTTAGAAGTTAAAAATTATTTAGAACGTGTTGTTTTTAACATATATTTTTTCTTTTTTCTATTGAATTATCCGTGGGATATAACAGTTTATTATTTTTCTTTAGTTGAATAGTTTAGAAAAAGTTAACGGTTATTACAGCATCATTTTAGCTAAAAGTTATGCCACTTTAGAATAGCGACCACAACATTTATGGGTTTTCAGATTGGATCGTATCATTGGGCCTGGCATATCACGTCAATAATACTATAAGCAGCTACGACAAATGGAGTACCAGTACTCCCTAAAATCATGAAACGATTGAAAACAGTACTTCTATGCTACCAGAGAAAAAACAGAAATACTAACCAATGGTATAGTATTTTTTTAATGTTTAGACGAGGGACAGATCCAGGAATTTCAGAATGGGTATTCGAAGTAACAAAAATATTATTCAATATAAAACATAAAAGTCCATAATAGCGAAAATTAAATTACAATTATTCGTACTAGAGACAACGTCTCAAATAATATAAAGAAATTAAAAAATAGTTACAAAAAATTACAAATTAACTTGATGATTCTTCATGCCTTGGAACCGATTGAAATATCACAACTAATTCCACTAATATGCAATTCCACTTAGCTCTTATTGTCCCTTCTGAAACTATCTGTATTTACTATTCATATTCAGGATAGTGAAAATCAATTTGAAACCATTTGTTCATACTTGTAAAATACTTGGTATTTGTTCATAGAATCACATGTCAGAGGTAGAGAATATGTTTTTCAATTCATAAGCAATTATTCATCTGCTGCTAAGTATCTTATTTCATAGATTCATAGCAAAGTGCTCAGATGAAGATATGACAAGAAGCTCAATAGCTTACACTTCTGAAATAGTTAGCATACAGATATAGACTACTCAAACTTAAGATGTGGAGAACATAGATTTCAATTCATGAAGCATAAACACTAATTTAAAGATAACTAAGTCAAATCCAGTAATCCATCACATCTAAACAAGATCCAAGCACTGACTTCTGAAATAGTTAGCATACAGATATAGACTACTCAGACTTAAAGATATGGAGAACATATATTTCAATTCATGAAGCATAAACACTAATTTAAAGATAACTAAGTCAAATCCAGTAATCCATCACATCTAAACAAGATCCAAGCACTGACTTCTGAAATAGTTAGCATACAGATATAGACTACTCAGACTTAAAGATATGGAGAACATAGATTTCAATTCATGAAGCATAAACACTAATTTAAAGATAACTAAGTCAAATCCAGTAATCCACCACATCTAAACAAGATCCAAGCACCGAAAATAAAACAAAGAAGAAACATATGCTAAATCCACCACATCCATCCGTTCATCCATGAATCTATCATCTATCTTGCTCGAAAGTACAAAACTATAAACTCTAGGGGCACACAATTAGAACAGATCTATCGTCTACACATCTAGATTCTACAGCATAGGGGTTATCGGGTCGGAGAGAACAAACCTGCCCTAGTGATGCAGGCCCGAGGTGCGGTAGTGCCCACTTGGCCTGCGGCTGCTCCGGCCTCCAGCAGTCTTGTCGCCTGCGCAGCATCCAACCCTCTTGTCACCTACGCAGCCTCCAGCCTTGCTCACCTGACGACCGCTCCAGCATCCAACGCTCCTGCCGCTTGCGCAGCCTCTAGAAAAAAGAACCAAGGGCACAGGCACCCAACGCCGCCACGCGCCAACTGAGTGCCAAGACATGAAGAGATGACCAGACACCAGATGAATAGAGGAGAGACTGAGTGAGACACAACCTCACAACTAGGTATGAACAGGATGATAGTGGGTCTGTGCTAGTGTCGATGGGATGGGGAAATGGGCCAAAATGATCTGGTGTTAATTTAGATTAACTAGGTATGAACAGGATGGATTTAGTTTAACTACTAGTGTCTCTCTCTCTCTCTCTCTATATATATATATAATCTTATATAGTGGTTTTTTGCTAAACATTTTGGGTATTCGATTGAATACCCATGAATTGAACTACATCTGCCCATGTTTAGACGAGATAGGACACTACTGTCCGATACAGACATAAGTTTCCAACCACTCTACCGTGTGATTCACTCTTACCCCTTACTTTTATTAAGGGTATTAAAGATAGTATAAAAATTATATTATTCCTTTCTTTATATGCATCGTTTTTCTTATCCGTATATGGCATATTCCTCTATAATACTCCTTTGTACTCCCATATATATTGCCCATTGGGCTTCTTCAATATATACAATATTCATAACATAGTATCAAAGCAAAAGTTAGGGTTAGGGTTTATTGCAGCCGTCATCGTCGCCTTCTAGCCTCCGCTCGACTTTCGCATTTGCTGCCCCCGGAGGAGAGATCTTTGCTCCTGGGGGTGGCCAACTCTTCCCCGGCCACTGGCGCAGCCGCATGTCGCCATCCCTGGCCACCTTGATGCCCGCGTTTGCTGGCAGCCGCCACTGGATCGTCGTTGAGCTATCGTGGGACCGCCATCGGATCTCGCCGCGCTGATCTCGTGAGCGCCACGGCGCCCATCTCTTGACCACCACTGCCGCCGCCTCTTACGATCTGCCGCCGCCGCCGCCACGCCGTCTTGCCCGCACTAGCTGCCGCTGTACGCCCGAATCCGGCCTCGCCTCGTTGCCACACCGCAGACCCAGCCTGGATCGGGACGCTGCCAACCTTGACTCGCCCAGATCATGTCGCCGCTGGCCAAGTCCTGCCTGGATCCGGCTGTCTCCCACGCCTGACGTCGCCGCCACATCGTCTTCATCTTCCACAGCACGAGCCGCCGCCATTCTCTTTTTGGACCACCGCCACTGCTCGGAGCAGGAGAGGTGCGCCGCCATCATCCATGAGGAGGGGGAGAGCGAGTCCACGTGGCTCATCTCCGAGGCATCGCGCCGCCCAGCCGGATCTCCGGCCGCCTCCGGCTGACCTTATTCACTCATCTCTCTCAACATTTCTATGGCTAGCTAGTTGAGCCTCTCTCTAAGGAACGTCAAGCAACATAAGTGGTTGCAGATGTGTGTGGCAGCATTGCCAGCATGCCACAAAATGCAATGGGCAAGCATGACAGCAGGGCCGGCTCTGGGGGTAGGCCGGAGGGGCGACGGCCTAGGGGCCGGGCCGTGACCCCACACGCGCGCGCGGACTCACGCCGATCGGTCGAGGCGATCCCAGCCCCGCCTGCTTTGCATGCATGCAGCATGCGTGCGGCCGTGTGGGCTGGCTCAAGTGCAGAAGTGCTCAATGTTTTGTGATTGAGGCATTGAGCCATGCAGCCCATGCATACACTGATACATGCGATGCTTCAACTAATGCCTAAACGCCGTAACGCGGATTCGCGGAACGCCTCGACGCTTCGACTAACGCCAGAAGAACGCCGCGCCGTCGCGTCGCCGAAGTGCCAAACGCCCGAACGTGAAGTCGTGAACTCCGTCCGCGGGCCGCGGCTTCGACAGTTCGACGTGATCGTCTCCTACGCACTACGCCGACATCGTGGCCGTGAGGTCGTCGCAGCCCGAGACTCCAATAGTCCAATCCAATACAGGCAATACTCCATCCGTTGCCCTGCCTCCCGATTGCTTATTTGCTCATCGCCTCTTGGGTCTCAGTCGCCGTCTGGTTTCTCTGAATTCTCGATTCCATCTGCATCCTTTTTATGAAAGACATTAGATATTTGTCGCTCCTATTTGAGGTAAATTAATTCTTACTAGTTACATTTGGTTTATGAACTAGTTAGTACCTAATTAGTTTATCATGTTAGAACTATTGATTTGTGTCACTTTAGACAAATATAAAGTTTAAACTGCATATTTTATAAGTAGAAAAAAATTATAGTAAAAGGCACATAGAGCCAAATTCGCCTTAGGGCCCTTGAAAACGTTGAGCCGACCCTGCATGACAGTGCACGGTAAGCGACCATTCGTAGGCAGAGGTTGCGGCAGGTGGCAAGATGGGGCGACGCTCCATGAGTTGCTACAAGTGAGCCGTACAAGGCAAGGTTGCAAGTGAGTCGTACGGGGCAAGCGGTCGTAAGGAGGCAACGGATTGGTGGGGCGAGCACAGTCACCGCAACTAGGTGAGGCCATACCTTCCATTTTATGTTATGCCTTCTTTTGTTTTTAACTTCTTGTTAAACATGACTGAAATTTCTTGAAATTTATGTATAAAACTCTTTTTGAAACACTGAAACATCAAGTTTCAGGCCTAAAACTCGTTGAAACACTGAGTTTTATATTTTGAAACATCAAGTTTCATACGTGAAACACTAAAGCACTGACTTTCAGATCCGAATCTCGAATCTCATTTTTTGAAACTTCATGAAACCCTAAGTCTCGGATACTAAACTCGTGGAAACACCAAGTTTCAGTTTCGAAACTCATTTTTTGAAATTCATCAAAACTTAAGTTTCAGATGCGAAACTTGTTGAAACATAGAGTTTCATATTCAAAACTCGCTCTTTTGAAACCTCAAGTGTCGAATGTGAAACCGCAAGTTTTTGAAAACTCATGTTTTTGAAATTTTATGAAACCGCAAATTTTCGAATGTGAAACTCGTTGAAACTCTTTGAAACTCGCTTGAAACTCTATAAAACTGCTGAAAACTCTATAAAAAATGTTCTTGAAACCCCCTGAAACTTGCTAAAACTCTATGAAACTTGCTTAAAACTCTTTTTGAAATATTGGTAAAACTTTCTAAAACTTTGTTGAAACATCAACATGAAACTTTTGACAAAACATGAAACTCGATGAAACTGACACAGCATGAAACTTGCTGAAATATTGCTATACCGTTAGAGAGCACTTCCAACGGTATAGCGTTAGGTAGTAGCTTCTAAAAGAAAAGGACCAGGCAGTGGTGGGTGGCTGGGTGTGCAGTGCGGCGAACTGGAGAAGGCACGAACTCTTCTCCCTAGATCGAGATTCCAATGCTGGAGCATGATGTTGATAAAGAATCTAATAGAAAAAGGATGCATCATGTGCGTAGAAGGGAAGAATCCGATTAAGAATGGATATGATGCTGATGCTGTTTCCCGACAATGCTAAAAGGAATGGAGTAATGAATGGTTGGCAAATTATGGTACTTTAGCTGCCAGCAAGATCATTGTTACGAGAATTAAGCCGTGAATAATGGCACAAATCAAAGCATATACACATCGCTTGGGCACAAGGACGGCCCTCACGCCTCAAGTTTTGTCAGTCAAAATTCCCCCCTTATCCACAACTACTACGCACCAAAATGAAGCAGATGGAGAAAGCAGGTACGTTAGTCACACACACTCATGCAGCAGACAAACATCATCACCTATCAGTGCATCAGATCTACCGCCCGCAATTCAGTAAAAAAAACAGAGAACCAGACAAGCCCATGGAGTTAGGCATTCTCTTCCTCGTGATCAAGCTGAGCACCGTTCTGATTACTGTCTGTTGCGTTTTCTGAAGCAAGATGACCCACCCTAGGGTACCTCTCGGTAAACTTATCTTCCCAATCTTGCAACACCTCCAGCTCATCTGGACTTAGGCCTTCCAAATCTCCAGTAAGGTCGTTAGGGTCAAATGACATCAATGCCAGGGCCCGAGTTGCATCCCTCCCGGCAAACAAGGAATATGGTCCTTGAGGACCATAAAAGAGCCTGAGAGTTAAAAAAAACGGAGAACACAATCATGAAAAATGAAGAGAGACTGCATTATATATACATGAGGAAGTACCCTGTGCTACCTGCCTTTGCGGTGCTATAATGTTACATTCTTTAAAACACGGTGCACATGATCACGAAAAATTAAAAAAAAAATGGTAGAATTGACACAAAATCACCAGATTTCAAATTTAAATTCGATCTACACATAGAGAAATGAAAATTACAAATTCAACTCAAAAGGAAATCAGAAAATAAAAAAAGGAAAAGATAAAGTTGAAGTTACTGTTCACTGAAGTTTGTCTTTTTGTTTCTCCTAATGTAAGCCATGTTTTCAATTGAATTTTTGTATGACACTTCCTCATGTCATGGCCTATCTATCCAATTTTTTCAGGGATTTTTTATAACTACTAATGTAATATTTTCATGAGATAACATTATAGCACCGTAAGGGTTGGTAGCACAGGATATATTCTCATATATACATGATGACAGAAGTAAGATTTTACTGCATCGAGACCTAGTGCTCGAGGACATAGCAAGTATGATAGTCATCAAAGGGGACTATACATCTGAATATCTGATAAAACACAAAGATTTTATTTATCATAACGTGATAGATTAACAATTTCGAACTTCTTATGTAGACATGGGAAGCATGTTCACCCTAATAGTAACATCTGATCCAAGCGTTGACAGTACTCACAGTACAGCGAACAAGTACCGAGTTCATATCTTAAATTCGGATCCACAAGACACCTCTTGTGGAATACTGTATGAAGGATTCAGACCTATATACCTAATTCCTTGGCAGTATATGGGCAAAATGAATACCAATTAGAAACTACAGTTCAAACTATAGAGTCTAGACAATCTCAACAAATAAGAATATGCTTGTTGTCTGTTGGAACAGCAGACTAATAAGATGAAGGCCTGTAAGGGTACCAGACAGTAGTTATGTACTACTAACTGCAGACTGCAGGATAAACAACACCCTACTAAACTGCAATAGAAGATTATTTTACCAACTAGAATATACTATTTTACAGACAGATGTGGAGCTAAACAAGGAGAGAGAGCACATGATAAATTATGATCACTCAGACAGCAAGCAAGTACGCAAATGAAGAAATAAGGTGGATACAAGTAACCAGACATGAAAATATTGGTGTTACAAGAAACCAGAAGATAAAGAAACAGTACAGCAAATTAGGTGCACTAAGATAGCATAGAAAAAGATGCTGAGTTGAAATACAGAACAGAATAAATATGATAGCATTACAACTCAAATAGTTTCCAAGAAATGTTATTGTTATTTTTTTCCAATAGCAGTATACTGCCTACCCCAATTTGTTTGGGACAAAAGGCTTTGTTGTTGTTTCTGTTATGAATAGCATCACCCTGCTGAAGAGAGTGCTCCTGGCGGACCACGGACAGGTACAGGGCATCACCAGAGGGCTCGTAGCGCTGACGAAGATGAGTCCACATCTGGAAAGCCGAAGGGAGTCCCACAACCTCAGAAGAAAATCGAGGCCGACATCGGCGATGAAGACAGCAGCAGCCCGAGCGTCGTCATCGTACCACTGAGTGTAGACGGTCAGACGATCCTTGTAGGAATCCAGATCCTCCTGGTAGGTAGAGGCAGCGTCATCAGCAGCAAGGCGAGCGGCCTCGATGCGCACCTTATCGGTGTCGAAGGCAATGCAACAGCGAGGCTCGTCGGAGGAATAGGGCAAGGGGCGGTGACATCGCCAAAGAGAACGCCCGAGACGAAGACCACGCATGTGGATGCGCATGTGAGACACGGTCGGTGTAATTAACACCATCAAAGATCACCGGCAGCGAGGAAGGGAAACGGTGCCCATTGGTAGCGGCCCGGACGGCGCGGCGACTAAGACAACGGTCTAACAGCGCGCCGGGCGGCGCGCGGTTAGAACGACGTTTTTTCTTTTTTTTGCTTTTTTTTTCTTTCGGTCGGTTTACAAACCGACCGCCACCGAGCCCGAATGGAAAACCCTAATCGGGGGAGGAGGCGCGCGCGCAGCGGCGCCCGGCGCGGGCGTGGCGTCGGCGGCCTCGAGCGGAGTGGCGGCCGCGGCTTCGGCGAGACGGCCGGGCGGGCGGGCTCGAGGAGGCGACGGCGGCAGAGGCCGGCGAGTGCGGGCGGCCGACGGCGGCAGGGCAGCGAGGCCGGCAGACGGCGGAGGCGTCGATCCGAGGCCGACGGCGCGGAGCGCCGGCGTCGGCGCGAGCGACGGCGCGGAGCGGCCGCGGCGAGACGAGGGAGCGCCGCGCAAGCGAGCGAGCGGCGCGCGCGGCCGGCGGAAGCGGAGGGCGGCGCGCGTCGGCCGAGGCGCGACGACGGCGGCGATAGATCCAATCTGGAGGCGCGGCGCAGGGAGTTTCGGGCCCGACAGGCAGGGGAGTCGACGGCGGCGACGACGACGGGTGAGTCGGCGGGGCCAACGGGGGAGTCGACGGCGGCAGCGACGAGGCGGCAAGCGGAGCGACGGGAAACCCTAGGTACGCTTTGATACCATGTTATGAATAGCGCTTGTATTCAATATGAGGCCAATGGGCCGGTATATATACACAAAGTACAGGTGGCAAATATGCAAAGAACCCCTCATAACAATGGGGAATAACAAACTATACATATATCTCTAACAGTTTCCAATAGCAGCATACTGCAATTAAGCATCTATCTGGATTCTGAAGTCCGAATGAAAACTTAAGTTCATAAAATTATTACAACAATTTATAGCTCTTAAGTAAAAATGAGTTTAGCTTCTGAGCTCCCAAAAGTGGTTCAACAAGACAAGAGTACGCACAACTTTTTTTAGTTTGACAATCTACCTCCAACCTTCTGTGACACCCCGGCCCATGTTGGCCTATGTGTGTGTGCACATGAATTTCTGGATTAGTCCCACCTTGCTAGCTTACCTTGAGAAGCAATTACATATAAGCCTAAGAGTTCCAATGGTAGCACCCTCGGTTAACTGCTTTACGCGAAGCGAGGACGAAAGTGCAAGCGGGTTGCTACGTGTGCGTGGCCTATCCAGAACGTGGTTAGGTCTGAGCCGGTTTGGACCCTAAGGTGTTACACCTTCTTTCAATTGCATTAAAGGGTAATACAAGGCTTAACAAGGATCTGCCCTCCCTCTCATTGTATTACTAGTTACATTCTGAACTAAAAAGTTCCATGTGATGAATGATACAACTATTTTGAGATACTAAGTTCACAGCATTAAGGGATAAGCACCAAGAATACTTCAATCAAGGAAGCTAACATGAATACATGATGTTATAGCTAAAATGGACCTGAGACTCCAGGTCTTGTGCATCAAACAACCAAATATTTGCACAACCACACATGCCATATCCCATATCGGAAAGTGAGCGACAGGACGGGCACTGACTATAGTGTCTTTGTTTTGTTTGCTGGTTGCCCGAGTCCATTTGAACAAATGCTCAGATACGCATGGTACTTACAAACTTTAACTCCCCGGTTTGAGTACTGTCCAGTGTAATAAAATGTATAGCAGCATCTAGTAACAACAAGCTAAACCATGTCGGGTTGCTTGCTTTTGCTCAAACATGCAGGAGAACTATGCAGCTTCCTCGTTACTTGTGCAAAATGCACCATTTTTCACTTCACCAATTTAATCGCAACAAGAGCTTCCTGTCCTAATATGACCCCCTCAACCTAATAAAGACTCAGACCTCATGTCTGAATCGAATGGACTATCCACACCACCAGTTTGATAACCTACATACTAGCACACACTTCCATAACTTGCTTAGAGCAGGCCGTCCAACTTATATCAGCTCTTAGGGCGTCCGCAATGGTAATAGCTAGTACTAGCTATATAGTCAGTTGACGTGGAGGTGAGAGACAAAAGCAAAGACTATTTTATACTGTTGGACCCACATGCTCCTCTCTCATGTTCTTGGACTACGTGAAATAGATCAGCTATTTGCTCGTCGCTAGTGACTACTCTCTCTCCTACTTTTTCCTTACCACATCAGATCTAGCTAACTAAATAGCCAGCTGTTGGAGACGCCCTTACCGCTCCATATTAACTTGCTTGTACTACTACTGTCGCTTTATCGATTTTCGGTAGTAAAATCAGCTCAACGGTCATATCAGTCCACACTAAATCCTGATCAAATATCAGTGCAGAATAGTGCAATTTAATCCTCACCTCCCGCGCGAGACGTCGTAGACCTGGCCGCGGATGGCGATGAGGATCGGCTTGGCGGGGTCCTTGCCGTCGTAGGCCCCAAGCTGCTCGAGCGTGATCTGGCCCACCTGCACGGGCTCCGGCAGTGGCACGACGGTCACCGGCTCCTGCTGCTGCTGCTGAGGCGGCTTGGGAGGGGCCACGGGTGCGGGGGAGGCGGCGTCGGGGGCGACGAAGAGGGAGGAGACGAGGAGGTAGGTGGCGAGCATGAGGACCAGGATGGTGACGGCGGCCGCGGGTGAGAGGCCCGTGTAGGCCTGCACGGCGTCCGCAATCCCCTGCGCCACCATGGGGTCTCGCTAAAGCTTGGGGTTAGATTGCGGGTGCGGCGTAGGCGTGCTGCCGGTGCCGGATGTTGATCCGGCGGTACAGACAGCAGCCTATGCACACAGCGCTAAAATATATTCTATAAGAAATTATCTATAAATTATTATATATAATACAATTGCCTATAAAATATAGATAATATTAGTATAATGACACGTAGGCTATTTATAGTAAATTATTTTTTCGTATTTTGACTATCTATGAAATTACAATCAGCCACTTTCTTTCCTTTTTCTTTCTCATTCACCTTAACAAAATTTTTATGTAATACTTTTTATAAATAATTTATATCATCTTAGTATAAATACCCGTAGCGGGAAAGGAAGGGGAAAGCCAGCGAGTGGCCAAGGACAAGGCGAGACCCGCACGCAGTCGGTGGCGGAAAAGTGGCACCGCTATGCTGCGTGCAATGTGCTCGGTTACCGAGTGGCACCACTGGCCTGGGCCTCGGCACGGCAGGGTCGGGGTCCATGCTCTTCTCACACACAAGTTCGTCCTAAAAGAGGCTCCAAGTCGGACTGGTAATAAGGCCCAAAAACACATCATTCGTCCGTTGATTTGCGTCGGAGGGCAGCCTGCAGACGAATAAAACGACACCGACGGTGGCCGGAAAAGAGCGCCGAATCAATCACGCTGCTATCAGCGCGATAACCCTCGCGAGCGCCACGCATTAAAGATTTCATAGGGGGTCAACGATGGAGTTTTCAATTTCCTTGAAAAAGCTGCTTTAGTTGGACCGCTGATATGAAGAAGCTTAATGTTTGACTGTCTGTCTTTTGGTTGGACTGACGGGTTGTTATGGATTAAAAAATGTCTAAAATACTCCCAAGTCAAATAATGGTTTGTTTGGCTTCGATTAAGGGACATTACAAGTAGATTTGATTTAATTTTTTTTTTTGCACATTCACATAGAAATTTAAATTGGACTAATACATGATCATTGTACATAAGTGTGAATTGAGAATTTCCAAGCATAAAATTCAAAAGGTTATTGATGAACCATGTGGAGGTGACCACATGTATATGATGAGTAATTGACCGTGGTTTAGATAAGTCGAGTTTGGTTTGAGTGGTTCGGAGTCGAGTCGTTGCGTGGCGCAATCGGGCTCGGTTGGACTTGGTCATTCCTGGTCGTATAGGATTAGGTTGCATATTTCGACAATTCGACAGGTTTGGACTTCGGTATGGTAAGTGTGATGTGTTTGTGCTATTTACGCTTTCATGTATCGAGCGGTACTATTTGATGTGTTTCTTGTCTGTGTGGCTGCAGGACGTCGAGGCAGAGTCGTGGTGAGACACGGTGGACCGGACTAGGCGCAGTGGTCCGAGGTCGAACGGTCGGGATGTGTCGAAGACGACGGTGACTCGAGGTGGTTGCGAGGCATGCGAGGCAAGGAGCGCGAAGCTTCCGGAGGTGCGGGAGGCGAACGGGAATTTCGCAGAGTCGCACAAGCGGAGCGGGCTCCGTTGGGTTTAGCGGGCGTAACGGGGCGGAGACCCGTTAGCCAAGGCTATATAAAGGATTGAGGGGCTGCATGCCCACTTGAGCACTTGAGATGGGAATTAGGGTTTGCTAGTCAAAAGAGGCTTTTGAGGGTAGGTTTTGCTTTGTGCTTTAGAAGTGGAGAGTTGGTGAGGAGAGACAGAGTGTGTCCCCCTCTCAATCATGTATCTGGGAGTTGAGTTCTTGTGTTCTTGATTGAGCCAAGCATTCATGGAGCAGTAGAGTTGGTGTGAGCTGTGTTGTAATCATTCCTCTGCTGTAATCGCGTATCATGACTCAATGGAATGAATCAATTTGGTTGATTTTACTCTCTGTTCAGTTCTCTGTCAGTTTTCCTTCGATGCCCTCTTAGCTCAATTTCTTGACTTTTTGATTTTCGAGTTCTTGCTTGCTGTGGAGGTGCAAAATGGGTTGCTCAGTGATGGGATAGTGCCTCAAGGTCATTTAATCGATTTCCCATAGAGCCAACTTCATTTTATTCTCAGATTTCAGTTTTGAGCTCCTCTGTTCAGTTCTTGCAAGTTCTAGGGTTTAAGGTAGTTTTTGATTCTCTTTGAGAGATGGGCTAATTTCTGGTCTGGGAACCCCTTTGGCTATTGCTCTCATAACTGCAAAATCTCATAAGCCAAGGAGTTGAGACCATGGAGTAATTTGGTTGTCTTGTGCCCTCTCTGAATCTTTCAAGTTTTTCTAGGGTTTGATGGGTTCTTGTGTTTCCCTTGCTGTGATATCATGAAATTGGGTTTGGAGAGTCTCTTGGCTATTGCCAATATATTCCCAAAGTTTCATGTACAGAGAATCAAGGGTTTGGAAGAAATTTGATTTTTGGGGCTGCACTCTGTAAGTTTCAGGTTAGGGTTAAAAGTCTGAAATTCTTGTGCTTTTGGTTGTTTCCCTTGTTGATTAATGCCTCTGCAATATTTGAATTAGCTCCCTGGTATTTTGGGTTGAAATCAGATTACATGTTTCCTGCCAATGCACTTTTTCTATTCTTCATTCAAGAGCATTTCAGACCTGTGAACAGTTTGAGCCATTACTACAGTGAATAGGGGTCTCGGCTGGCAGTGAAATTCCACCTGTGCTCACATGTCTTTGGTCCCTATTTGCAGCAGCAAGGAAACTTCTCAGTTGGTAGAAATTTCAGTGCTTGTCTCCTCTCTTTTTGGGGGTTTCGGCTGCAGTTTTCAATATCCCTTCTGGCTGTTTTTTGGTTGAGTTTTCTGTGACTATAGCAGCTTATTAGTCACTGGTTTTCAGTGCTTTTTCAGCAGCAAAGCAGCAGTTTGACCTGCATCTTTTTGGGCTCTTCTTTGCCTTTAATTGCAGCAGCTCCTTTTGGTTTTAGTTGGTTTTTATTTCTCATTTGCTTAGTGAATTTCAGCAGGAGATGCACCTTCTTGGCCAGCTATATTATCTTTCTTCATAGCTTTTTATTTCGATCAGAGAACTGAGTTTTCGTGAGTACTTTTAGGGGCGATTTTTTTAAAGTCGACATTCACCCCCTCTGTCGCCAATCTCGGTCCAACAGTTACACATGTTCTTTGGTTTTCACTTCACACAAGTGTTGACTAGACAAGAGTAGCGTGCTACGCTGCACCGACAGGAATAGCCCAGATGATATGGAGGGCATGACGATACTGATAAGCTATTAAATCAAGAGTAGCAATCATTACACTGAGTATAGTCTATTCATTAGTAGCTAGAGTATAAGTAGAAATCTAGGATAGAGAAATCACCTTAGGCTACATTTGATTCTTCATTTTCATAACTCAGATAGCAGCCAATTAAGTTGTCGTTGATTTGGGCTGAAAAATAGTAATTTATAGCTAAAGTTTTACTGTAGATGACTGAAATTGCACTGTAACTAATAGTGCATTATTTGGCTTAATTAAATTTATAAAAATAAAAATAAAAAAACAGGTTAGCCCATAACAGATAATGCAAACGAATACATAAAAAAAAGATCAGACAAAAAGCTCAAAAAACTGAAAGGCCAGAAAAAACGAAATTTATTAATAATAAAAAATAAGATAGAATAGAAAATTCAAGCTGAAATAAGCGGACCTAAAGAATATGGCAACCAAGACATCCTGCACACGTCAGAGTTCATCTTCTACTTAACCAATATAGTATTTCATGAACGGAACTAAAAAAGAATGCGATTTTGCCAACTGACGCATTCTCAATGCACTGACCGAAAAGTTACTATTTGGCAAAATTTTGCACCATAGCCCTAAAGGAGGAAGGTCAATTCATTATTTGGTTGGCACCCTGTCATTATAAAATCATGTAGCATGATAAACAACGTCAAAGTAACACATGCAGGTATTGCATGGCATACTACTTTTATACATAGTGTAAACATCTAAATTCTTAGCCCGATTAACTACTCTGCCAAGTGTCCCATAGACATATCACTTTACTCAAACTTGCTTCCTCTGTTAAGAGAATTTTTGCCTCTTAACATGGAAAAAGAGCTAAGATAAATAGCTCTTCACACTAACAGAAAAGGAAAGAATCAACCTCACCTTGGCATTCAACATTTTTTAAGAAGCAAAAAGAATCAGTTAATTAGCCTATAATGATCGATCAGCTAATTAACATCTAGTAAACCATGAGGTTATTTAATTAGCATATGGCACAAAGCCTACATCATGGTTGACACCTTAATTCCCAAAACTTTGACCTGCTACTATCTAAACTTAAAACAACGATATTTTCAAAAATATAATTCTAATAAAGGAAAATACGACAAAAAATCTAGTATGCAACTCATACCGCTGAAAAGAACAAAGATTTAGTGATTACTACTTGAAAATAATAGAGACAACATAACTAATTGATCAATTGCAAAACTGTGAGAAGCACATGCTATTACAGCCTACGTCCTTTATGTGAAGTTAACAGTGCATCTGACATTTGTCGTAATCAATGCATAGATTCCAAGGACTCATTTTGTTAAATAGTCAACCTGCAAAAGACAGCAAAGATGTATCTTTCTCTATCTACCAACAAAACCATATAGCTCATTATGATCGCATCATTGAACCTTGCAGACAACGTACATCAATTGGTCAAAGAAACTCTTGTATAGAAACCAAGCATGTTCTAACTAATCACAAAGGCATGAAGCTAGAATTTGGCAAACCATATAGCTCATTATGTCATGGCAGCGTGAAATGCCCGCCGCGTATCAGCTTCGGTTGCCACGGCAGGGTTTTTGCAGAATGGCTGGCCGCGGCGCCGTGCGTCGCCCCGGCGCTGGTGCCGACAGTCCGTGTAGAGAGACTCCCGGGCTGTCCATGCACGGAGCCGATATCACAGTGAATCCACCGTATGTCAGGCAGAAAAATGGTCGAACAGAGGGCCTGTTCTTTTTTACTGCGGCTTATGGTTTTTAACTGAAATTTTTGAATTTTGGCTATTTACGATACAGATTACGGAGAGATCGATACTCACTTGCGATTTTGGCTGGTATAGATGTTGGGCTTTTAACGTGTACTACATTTAACTTGTAGACTCCGTTTAAAAGTTAGGTACTGTAGCGGCTGCGAAAAGCCAGCCGACTTGTTGCCTGCCGAACAGGCCCAGAACTTGCCCAAGGTTTGCCAGGCAAAATCAGCTTTATCCGCTAGTCAAAGCATTATGCACCCATATCGAATCGAACCAAGTAGCGTCGATCCAGTGGCTGTGGCCTCGAGCGGGATTCTCTGACTTACCTTCGGTAAGTCACGCAGCTAAAAAGATAAAAGTAAAAAAAAAACTAAAAACTAGAAGTAAAAAAATCAAAAGCTAAAAAACAAAGCTAGAAATAATCTGGACGGTCGATCCAGAGATGAACGACCGGATCTTCGCAAAGTCACGGCGTGACTTACTGAAGGTAAGTCAGAGAATACGCGCCGCTGTGACCTGTGGTGAGCCACAAGAGAATTTTAGGACCATGCCTTTTCCTCCTCCCCTTGACAAAGCATATGATCTTGCTACAGGTTTTTCTCTCGACGGCATTTCGTACGGAGTAAGAAGCGTATCACATCTCTCCATGAATCAAATACACGAGAACACCAGGCAGAGTTAATAATAAGCGAACCTTATTCTATCATTCACATCACAAAAAAAAATGCTGGCTATGCTAAGCCTTCCTCAAGATGGCTTATAAGTCGTAATATCAGACTCTTTTTACGGTAGCAGTCAAAAAAGCACTATATCGACTATTAATTTTTTTCTAAACAATTAAATTTAAAAATTAATAAAATATTATGTTATCACAGACAATATAAAGAAATAATAGAAAAAGTTAAAAAGCCAAAAAAAAGAATTAAGAAGCTGAATCCCTTTGAAACGATACCTAAGGTGGAACATCTAGCCGTACATATTTGGTTATTTGATCGTATAAACATTCACACAGTACCGTGTAAGAACAAATCGTTACACCTTTTTTTTTATTTCCTATCTAATGTCCAAAGTAACAACACACAAACTTATTCTCACGATCATCTAGGTCTAAAACTGTGGACTAACCGACAAATGAATCAACGCTTCCCGGGAAGAGGAACCCAAACAGTGGAAGCTCAACAGAGAGAACACACATCGCCACAAAATACTAACAATTGTTAGTATACCCTCTCCGGAGTTTCGACAAACTGATGTAAGTACGAGATGTACACTACCAAGAACTTCCCGGTCACGACGACAGGGACGAGAGGTCCTCGAACACCGTCCGGATCTCCGGCCTCTCTGACGCAGACCGGATGCAGCGGATGGCGATGTGCAGCATGTCCTCCGGCGCCCTGGGGGCGCCTCCCGAGCTTTCACCTTCCGCGATGCGCCTGTCGTAGCACTCTGAAACACGCTCCTCCCTTGCCAGCATCCTAACCCAGTCTGTCAGGTCGACCACGCCATCGTTCACGCAGATGATCTCCCCAGCTATCCTCCCTGTCAGCAGCTCGAGTAGGATGACACCAAAGGCGTACACGTCGCTCTTCAGAGACGGGCATGGCTTGCTGGTGCTCGCGAACTCTGGTGGGGAGTACCCAAGGGCCCCTGCATTCAGGACCTGTTCGGCCATGCCGATTGGAGTCATCAGCCTGTGAAGGCTGTAGTCAGTTACCAGAGCAGACGGACTTGCGTTCTGAATCAGGACGTTGGACGATTTCAGGTTGCCGTGTGGGATCACCCGCTCATTGTGCAGGTAATCTAGACAGCGGGCAATGTCGATTGCGATGTCCAGCCGCTGGGCCACAGATAGACGTGGAAGATTCCGCTCTTCAAACTCTGGACAGATAAGAGAAAGATGCATCAGAATATGTACAGATCGACTGCCACAAGAATTAGATGAAGTGAGTTAAGAAACCATATTACCAGACAAGTAGGTAGACAGAGATGTGGCATCTACATAGTCCGATATGATGATCCTCTCATGCTCTTTGGGACCCCAGTAGTAGCCTCGCAGTGAGACTAGATTGGGATGTTTGACGCTGCCAAGCTTCTTTATTTCACGGGAAAATTCTTTCTTACTCTTAGCAAAGCCCTCCTTCAGCCACTTCACTGTCAGCACATAGCCATTGTCAAGAGTAGCCTTGTAGCATGTCCCATGGCAGCTCCTGCCAATGATCTCCGCTGGAGCACGAGAGAGCTCTTCAGCCGTGAACAATACACAATTGTCAAAAAGATGTAAATCCCCGACCAGTTTGTCAGGAGAGTGCACCCTCAGGATGGAGTGATGATGGTGTGCGCGTGCATCAGGAGGTGATGATGTCAATGGAGGCATCGAAGACTTCATGCTATCTTTAAGGGCGGAGCTACTACCTGTTGGCTGATCCACATCCTGTGCTTCATGCTGTCTTTCCTTGCCACTGCCAGGCAAGGGAACACCTCCATACTCTGCAGACGGCAATGATCCTAATGATACTTCCGATGCTGCAGTTTCTGCACGTCTCTGAGCACCCTGGCCTTGAGTTACAGACTGTTTACTCTGGCGAGTACCTTTTTCCCTACTCTTCCAGCTAGCGATCTTCCAATGAACAAGCAAAAGCACAATGATCCCAGTAACAAAGACAACAACGCATACGACCCATGCATATAGAATTCCACGCTTCATACCGTGTCTCCCCTCACCTGATTCTTCGGGGCCATTTGGTGATCCAGTGTGAGGAAGAACAAGTAATTCATTCCCTGGATGGAAAGATGAATCAGGGAATTTCAGCAAGTTGCTTGGAACGGAGCCAGACAGATTGTTGTAGGAGACATTGAACTCGACAAGTCTGTCAGGGAGACCATCAGGTATGCTACCATCGAAATGGTTGCTTGATAAGTCAATGTACAACAAATTCTTTAGCTTGGTGATTGCTTTCGGGATTTTCCCACTAAAGTTGTTCTGACAAAGGTTCAGCAATGCCAATGCACTCAAACCACCAATGCCCGAAGGCAGTGAGCCACTCAAAGAATTGTTTGAAAGATCAACAAATGAGAGGTTTGAAATTTGCACAGGGAGAACCGACAAGTCTATAGAAGTCAAGTTCTTGGTTCCAGAATTAGGAAGAGTCCCTGCAAAGCTGTTTCCGGAAAGATTTAGATAGGTTAGTTTGACTGCTGTAAACAGATTTTCTGGCAAAGGTCCGTGCAGCTGGTTGAGACTAAGGTCGATGGCAATTAACTCAGGATAAGTTCCAAGGACAGTTGGCAATTCTCCTGCTAGCAAGTTGTTGGAAATCCTCAATGAAGTCAGCCTCAAAAACTGGGTTGTCTCATCTGGCCAAGTTCCTGTCAATCTATTTGAGCTCAAATCAATCATCTCAACATAATTTCCCCATGTATGGACAACCGATAAGTTCCCTGAAAGCATGTTTCTGCTCAAATCAACAACTGAACAGCTCCCAAATGTGATTGGTAAAGTTCCTTGAAGGCTATTGCTTGACAGGTTTAGGTACTTCAAATTCATCGATGTTACACGTCTAACTGGACCTGTGTAAGACAAAGGGTTCAGATGAAACTAGAGGTAATATGTTCCTCAAAAAGAAACTAGAGGTAATCAACATCATGGTTGGTAAATGCAGTAAATCATGTGGAAATGTCGTGTGCTGGAATTACTGCTCACAAATACTGTTCATGCGTTTAAACAGTACCCGTGGTACTGTAACAGCCGCGCTTGGCAAGTTAGATTACTTAGGATAGAGATAATAATAATTAGTTTCTTTATTAGATAAATTTACTAACTTACAGATATATTATTGCTATTAGAGATATAAATTATTTCTTAGAGGTTAAGTCAAGTTATCCCTATAAAAGAGACATCATGTATCCATTATCATGAAACAATGAAAAATGAAGATGTATTCCCAAGTCCCCAATTTTTAGTTCTGGTCTCTCCCCTAGATCAGCTACTCCAGATCCATTCCTCTCCTCCAATTAGTGCCATCTTTCCTCTAGCACTGTTCCACCTCGAGTCATCGTCGTCCGACCTCCCTCCAACGGATGTGTTATCATATTATGAACTAAGGTTCATCACAATTGGCATCAAAGCAATTGATTCCTTCCCACGACTTTCTGCTTACCATGAAGCGTGCCACTGCTGTTCTATGTTAGCTGCCCTCGTCGCCGGCAACTTCCTCGACATCGAGCAACGCTAAGGCCTTTGGCATCAACACTGCTAATCACTCACGTGAGGTATCGCAATTGCTCGCCAGATTGGATCCATCAAGGGTTGCAACCATGGTCGCCGCCACCAAAGGGGGAGAAATTGTTACATGATGGAATTACTATTTCACGAGCATTGTTCATGCACACAAACAGCATCAGTGGTACTGTAGCAGTCACGAATGGCAGGATTAGATTAGTTAGGATAGAGATAAGAATAATTAGTTTCCTTATTAAATGGATTTGCTAACTTATAAATATATTCTATTTATTAAAGATACGTTTCCTTAGAGATAAGGTTTATTTCTTGGAAGTCGAATCAAATTATCCCTATAAAAGGTACTACATGTATCCATCGTCATGAAATAATGAATAATGAAGTATTCCCAAGTCCTCGATTACTAACTCTGGTCTCTCCCCAAGACCGGCTACTCTAGATCCATTCCTCTCCCCCAATCGGTGCTCCCTCCGACAGATGTTTATCCCGTTATTAACTAAGTTTCATGACAGGAAACATAGGGTTAAAACATAGTATACAAGTCAGAGTCACACTGGTTATTATGGCAATGAAAGAAATGTTTTTAATACGTTCATTGTTTCCAGGTGTAATCAATTCAATATGCTTGCTCAAGCATCAGGGAAACATGGTAGAACAAACTACATTTCTAAGGGTGAGCTAAATGCAATTTCTTAAATTATTTTAAGACAAGCAAGCAATGGAGAGTAGAAAAATTAATTGACCTATAAGTTGGTTGCAGCTAAGGTCAAGTTCAGTCAACACCATGGAGGTCTCCCGAAAGAGTGCTTCTGGGATGGACCCAGAGAAATTATTGTTCTGTAGGCGCAACACCTTGAGGGAAATCACAAAGTTAAACGGTGGGACATTGCCGTTGAGCACATTGTAACTTGCATCAAACACCTCCAGGCTGTCAAACAAAGGCATTGGATCACTCTCAAATACTGTCCCTGACAGCATATTGTGGCTAACATTCAAATATTGCAATGTGCTAGCCACAGATGAGTTGTCAGAGATTGATGCCAGGGACCCTGAGAACTGGTTGCAGCTGAAATCAACATGGACTGGGCTATGCAACTGTGCAAATATGTCATCCATTTTGCCGATGAAGCCATTGCAATGAAGGTCCAGGTACTTCAATTTCTTCAAGTTCCGGAAACCCAAAGGCAATGCACCACCAAAACCATTGGAAGAGAGGTTGAGATGTACCAAATTAGCCAATTTAGTCAGTTCAGCCGGAATTGAACCAGAGAACATGTTGTTCGACAGATCCAGCAGCTGCAATGATGTCATAGACCCCAACGCACGGGGCAGGACGCCTTCCAATTTGTTGTTCGACATGGACAAGTTGTGAAGCATCGACATTCTTGCAAGAGCCGACAAGCTGGCATTCCCTACAAGCCCAATACCATCAAATGCAATTGAAAGAATATGACCATTGTTGCACTGCACGCCATGCCAATCGACAGGGCAGCCATCAGAATCCAAAGCACTGGTGGGGTTCCAAGGAGTGGCCTGACGGCGGGATGGGTCTTGCCGGATGCCCCTGCCGAACTCCAGTAGCGCCTCCATGTCTGAACCAGCCACAGCAGTGGCTGCAGATGCAGCCCAAATCGAGAACCACAATATGATGAGCCGCATTGCAAGATCCAACTTTGCAGCCAATAGAAGCACTGGGTTCATGCAAATGGTGAATTTTCCAAACACTGGATGCGAGATGTAGATAGGTAGGGTTTAAGGCACTCGAAAGTTAGAACCAAGAGAACAGATTAAAGATGAAAACTTTGGGGGTTTAGGCACCGAACGCGGAGAGCGACCTGGAAGAATGGGGTCAAGAATGGATACATCAAGAAACAGAAATTACAGCAAATGCGAGCAGGCCAAGACGAAGTCACGACATTCAGAGACCAAATGAACACGTCGGAGCGCCACGTTGAGGCAAGAACCTGGGCAAATGCAGAGAAAATTCCAAGACTGCTGCACCGGGGGACCGGTCACTGCAAATGCGAGCTGGCCAATTTGGAATTGGACTCCAGCAGCCAGAGAAACACATCGAAGTGCCAAACTGAGACCAAGAATATAGAAGTGTGGCAAAGAACAGCAGCAAATTCAGAGATAAGTGGCCCAAATCACCCCAAATGTGGGCTGAGCAGGATGGAATTATACCAAGAATTCGGGCATCTGCTGGTTTGGAATGTGGCAACCAAACCAACAAACCAAGAAGCTACAAACTATGCCAAGAATTGCTCAGGATGTCCTGAAAATCGAGCGATGGCTGCAGCAGAGATGCCGAAATCTTTCCAGACTTCGCGCCGGCCAGGCGGGATTAAACCCTGCAATCCAAACCAAACCAAACACATCAAGATGCCAACTTGGAGAGAGAGGCACAGGTTGGAATCACCAGCAGGAGTGAGTATAACCAGCACACCTTAATTCCCGTGGGCGTTTTATGGGTCGTTGCTCACCGAAGAATCCTCAAGGAATTGTTACGATATGGCGCCTGATCCCTACAAAACGTAGCCTCTTCCTTTTGGGGCAAGAAGAGGAGATTCAGGAGACCGAGCAAGCGGAGAGCTCATGGCCTATGCATGCGTGTGCTCGGCGCATGGAGAGGAGTGTGCGTGCGAGTGAAGTGAATCAAGTGATGGTGTAGTGGGACTCGTAACAGTGAGACCACGATCTCGGTACTGCCCGAGTGGAAATGCGGAAAGTGCGAGAGGCGGACGGAGCAGCTGAAAAGAAGAAAAAAGCTCCAGTGACACACTGACACTGCACTCCTTTACACATGGTCCGAAACATTTCACTGCAATTGTCAACTAAAAAGCGCGACGGTGGAGAAGGACTGCAATTCCTTTTGGAAAATTTTTCGAAAAGCAGGATTAGTTTATTTAAGTCAAAAATTATTTAGAACGTATTGGTTTCTAATTTTAGTTTTTTAGTTTTTATTTGTTTTTTTCTCTTTTTTCAGATATAATGATGTTTTTTCTTATTTTTCTTTAATTAAATAATTTTAAAATTTTAAAATCAGTATAATGCAATTCCTTTTGGAAAATTTTTCAAAAAGCAGGATTAGTTTATTTAAGTCAAAAATTATTTAGAACGTATCGGTTTCTAATTTTAGTTTTTTGGTTTTGTATTTGTTTTTTCTCTTTTTTAGATATAATGATGTTTTTATTTTTCTTACTTTTCTTTAATTAAATAATTTTAAAATTTTAAAATCACCATAATACAATTTCATCCGATAGCCACAGTCAAAACCTGTAAACTTAAACTTTTGGAATAACTCCTAGAACGAGGCATGCCCTTCCTTCACAAAGGTAGTGCCTGCAGAGGAGGGAGAAAAAGAGGGAAAGTTTCTTCGACACAAGCAAAACTCCGAGAAATCAGTACTCCTATTACTGTTTTTACAACTACCGAATACATTTTTTTATTAGTACAGTATGATTTGATAGAGTAATCAAGTAGTATCATTTGAGCATTATTTGAGTTAAGACAGAATCATCATAGCGCTAACCCTCCTGTGAGGACCACATGTCAGCTGCAGTGCCTCCGAGTACGTGCTTTGTTTGGGTGTCTCAGGGGGAAGCGTACAGCAAGCAGTCGCGATCTCCCGCACCGCACCGTCCTTCCGCGCCTCGCCCCCGACCTGTAGGGTGTGTTTGATTTAGAGTCAAGTAAAAATAAAATGAATTTATTTCTGTTTTTAAGGATCGAATCGTCCTTATTCTTTATTATCTTTGGAACCAAACACACTATTGAAGGCAGGTAGCGAGGAAGAGGGATGAGCCCATCCCCTCATTTTTGAGGGATGGAGGCATCCTCAATTTAGGGGAATATTCCCGGGATATTCCCCAAAGAGATGTACTCTGTTCCTTCTGACTCCAATCCAAACAGGTCTAAATCTGGGATCGCCCCGTCCCATCTTCTATTATTCTGGAACCAAACATACCCGTAATTACTTGCTACTGTTCCGACTTGATGTACATTAATCCTAACGTTATCAGTGTACGACTACTACTTCGGCTCCTCTTCCCGGTCGCACCGAATGTTTTCTACGAACCTGAGCTCTTATTGCAAGAAAAGAAAAATGCACGGCAAAAGGTGGGAATGGTGCCGGTAGAGGTGAATAGTGAATAGCGTCATATCGTTTGTCTCGTCCCTAGCTAGTCATGGTCATTTCATGAGAAAATCACAGGTGAAACATTGGAAAATCAGTAGGTACCGCAGTCTTTTTAGATCATGAGTTAAAAGGACACACTCACATATAAAATCATACCCACGCTGATACACGTGGGCAGTGGCGGATCCAGGAAAAAAATTTGGAGGGGCTGAAGTATCTTCAGCTCGACCTCAGCCTCTTCTACATTATACATCCATGGCTAAAAATTTAGGGGGGCTCCAAGGGTCCGGTAGCGGTAGGGCTCGAGCCCCCGCCCCACCGCTGATCATCCGCCGCACGGGTACATCCAATATATAGGTCTGAGAGTAGATGTAAACCCAAATCTCCGAGAGCATAAGCACGCGCTTTAACCACTAAATACACCAATATGCGCACATTTTCAAAGGCACATTTACGTTAACAATGCCCCACAAAAATACGAATGCCACAGGCTTCGAAGCCAGATGGGTTGGCTGCCCACAGGCAAGCTTAGCCACCTGAGCAAACGCTCAGTCGCATAGGTACCGTAGTTTACTAGTATAGTATATAACACTCAGAGCTGGAGTTTTTGGAATTTTGGCACGTTTTGAATTCATATTTACAAGAATAGCCGTAGTCGCGCGATAATTACAAAAATATCAGTTTTGTCATACAATGACCATGCAGCAGCGTCATGGAGGTGACACCTGGTCGAAAGAGCCCCGTAGCCGTACGATAGGTGTCTGTCGCCCAGTCACCATGCGCCCAAGGTGATATCGCATGACCACGGGGCGGCTCCCCCTCGCGACAACGCATTGCTTCGACCACAGTTTCAACCACACAAACACCGCCTTGGTCGCACGGTGGCCGGGCAGCAAGCGCTTGCCCACACGGTTGCGGGGCGGCAAGCGCCTGCCACGCGACCGCAGGGCTCCTTTGAACAAGTGTCACGTCTATGGCGTTGCCGTCTGGTGACTGGACGGTAAAATGGAAATTTTTATTATTATCAAATGTATACTGACATACTTATAAATATGGCCTCAAAATATACTATAAGTGTCATTAGCCAAGAGCTGTTAGGAACTCTGCTGTAGTACCCGACGGAATCCAACGCGTTATTTTTCAATACAGCGGTTGAGGCTGGTAGCGGTAGAGGAAACGAGTCAACCTGAGATAAAAGATTTTTTAATTTTGATTGTTGTTTTGTGAATAAATAAGCCAAGGGGACCTTGAATACGACGGGAAACACGGGCTCTATTGCTCCCGTAGCAAATCAACCAACTTTAGTGCACTAATTAATCATCTACAGCTCGATCAACCGGACATAGCTTGAACTATTTTCACTACTGCTGTGCTTCTTTCCCCCAATTTGTTTATACGTGAACTTGCGAGGCTGTGGTCACACGGGACAGAAAGAACAAACGTTTTCCTCGAACTAAAAAATCGCACCTTCGTCGGTTCTTCCACACTTCACGAGCCATTTTTACCCTTCAGATGGGGGAGCCAGGAGCCCAGGAGGCTACGAAACGACACTGTCGAAAGCAACCCTGTTCTCTTCCGCTCTGTTGAAACAGGAGCCGTCAGATGGCGCCGATCTGCGGCCTTTGTTTGCTTGCGCTGAATCGACGCGCACAACTGCCGCTGCAACTCTTAACTGCATTTCGTTTGGATCCAAGGGGAAGGGGAAGGCGATGCACGGGTAGGTTCTGATTCCCGGAGGGAACCCTATGCGTACTGGATTTTCTCCGACGTACGCGCACGAGCCTCTTCAGAGATTATTCCAAAAAACCCGAATATTCCGGACGGAATTGTGATGGTTCGTTCGCGCGTGTGCAAACTGGAAGAAAATGGTTTGTTCTCTTCTCCCGGGGTAGCAAAACCCTTCTCGGAAAAAATAGGATGTCCTAGCTAGCTAAGTACCCGATGCTAAGGCGCAGCTAGGTTTTGCGTTGTTACTTGGCGCAGCAGAGTTGAACATTTGGTACTGACGGAAGTGCACATTTTGGCTCTGAATGAAATGTGTTTATTTGTCTCTCAACTCTGTTTTGTTGAGATTACTCCAGGCGGTTCACTTTTGTCTTTCTCCCTATCCTTGTCCCTGTTTTTACAGTATCACGCACTCGTACCACTAGTACTCCACTGCAAATCATTACGGCCATTAATACACAGCTATAATGGGCGCACCCAGGACAAATCACCGAGCATCATACACAGAACTCGAGTGCCGCACTGCCACTGCCACTGCCACTGCCACTGCAGCCTTGCATAATTAAGTAGGTCTGGTTTTCTTTATGACTTTTGTTTTCGACGTTTTAATTATTCACTATCATCTCAAAAAATCAAATAAAACTATTAATTATAACTAAAAATTATTAGCAATAGCCCAAATTTGACGTTTTTATGATTTACTGTCATCTAAAAAATCAAATAAAATTATTAATTATAACTAAAAATCATTAGCAACAGCCCAAAAATACATAAGGTAATCTTCGCCGCAACCAATACCAAAACCTACCCGGGCTTCTAGCTAGCAATCCAGCCCTGTGCCCCGCCCTGCCAGGCTGTGCATCATTTTACTACGTGCTGGACTCCATTAAACAACTAGTCCTGCGCCTCGGGCACTCCCGTACGCAGTAAAGGGTTACAGGCTGTTTGGTTTTCAGCCAAATATTACCGTAGTTTATTATACTTTGAATAAGATTAATCGAGTTAGACGTCCATTTTGTTTGTAGCCACATTTTCTGCCAACAGATACCACTCGTTAGTAACTAACAAAGGTATAAAATGATTCTATTTTTGCTAATCGAAGTGTCACTTCAATTGTGATGGCCTAATCCTAATCTTAAGTGAATTTTGGCCAAAAAAAAATGACAAACTCTTGCAACCTTAATATACCCATCAAATTAGACCCTGATCATTCGTGTGGTGCGCGCGCACGGCAGGGCAGGGCGAGCTCCGAGCTGCAACGCCGCTCTGCCATGCCTGAGGAAACGGCAGCAGATTGCGCCGCTTGCGGGGGGCATCTGGCGAGCGCGAGGGACCGGCCGGCCGGCGCGCGCGCGGCCCCTGCCTGGCTCGCTTTGCGGAGTGGCTTTTTTGATTCGTTAGGGTGCCAGCGCCGCGCGCGCGCGCGGTGTGCGTGCGGAGTATTTGGTGGTGGTGGTGGTGGTGCTCGGAGATCTGGGAGATCGGCTCCGTGCACACGCTCAATGATGGCAGTACTGCAGCGCCAGTGACAGCTATTCTTCGCTCGCGCCTCGAGGATAAGGACCCGGCCGGCGCGGCGCGCCCCTCTCTGGATTTGTTGCCGATCACTCGCCCGCCCACTCATTTGCACGCTACGGCCAGCCAGAGAGAGACAGCGAGGGAGGAGATTGATTGCCCATGATCTCAACCTCTGATCACCACAAGGTGTATTTACTCATTGTGTTTTCGACTGCTGCGCTGATTATCATCACAAGTGTACGTGCAAGTGTGTGCTGCATTCACTTGTACAGACCTGGAATGTGCCTCGTATGGATGGAGTATGACAAGGTAGCGATAGGAGGAGCTCATAAATGAAACACCGGAAGAGGTGGATCCAGCCGGTGTCAATACGGCAGAACGATCTGCCCTACGAGATCTCATGACATACGTTACATACGCTAAAATGCACATAAACTGTAGTGCTGCTACTGCATGCCGGCCATTGCATCTCCAATGATAGGTGCGTACGAGTACGCGGAAGAGCACATAAACCCGTGCTTACTGGAGTAGGTAGGGGCGGACTGTAACCTCGTGGCCGGCGTAGTAGCGTGTACATTCCGGTACATGTGAGGCTGGGCGCGGCGATGGCCTTTAATGCACATGCATGCCTGCGTTGCCTGGGCACCGCAGATGCCGCCCGCGGCGATGGCCCAGACAGGACTGCCTACAGTGGTACGGTACGGGTAAGGTAGCCCCCCGGCCCCGCGCCTTTCTTAGGGGTGCTTAACATATCTTTTTTTAAGTGATTTATAACTGAAAAATATTGTACCTGATTGAAATTGTACTATAGCTGATAGTAGCTTATTTGACGTAATTAAATTTAAAAAATTTAAAAATAGAAAAAACATGTTATCTCATCATGGATAATACAAACGAATACAGAAAAAAAGAACTGACAAAAAAACTCAAAAAAATCAGAAAAATCAGAAAAAACAAAATTGTTGAATAGTGAAAAATAAACCAGAAACTAGAAGCCTAAGCCGTTTTGAGCGGAGCCTTAACCACGGGAAGGAAGGAAAGGAACGGGTGGATTTATATCATGAACCGCTGGGAGGAGCTAAATAAGTTATGTATTTGCTAAGAGGGTCTAAGTAGCACTAACGATAATGATAATTTTAAAAAAATTTGTTGGTAATATTTCTTGAAAAAATCATATAAATTTATCAAAATACGAAGGCCCCTCTCCCTCCGCACCTGATCCTGAACGAAGCAGCCGCACATGGGCAATCTCCCTGGTGCTAGTAGGGGAGTCGGTTGAGTTGCATGTATACCGTATACGCCCTGTAAACTTGTTCAATTTAACAGCAGCTAAGACTCGTTTTGTGGAGCATGTAGAAATGTACTGCTAAAACAGAGTGCAGTTTTGTCGGAGGCAAAGTGGAGCTGTGGTAAGGGTGGTTTTCGCTTTGCCATTCTCAACATGGAAAAAGGTAGAAAAGTGACGATCGAACCGAACCCTTTCCTAGGGGCGCAGCAGTCGATGGGACCTATCAGTACTATACTACGGGTCTTAGGGAACTGATAGTAGTACTTGTATATGATATGAGTATGCTTAGGGAACTGTTGATGAGTGATGAGTGCATGTCAGTCTTACTGTAGATGTACAGCGGGCATACAGGTTTCTGTTATGTGAGGTGCGCAAGACCCTATATATGGGCCTGCTGTTATGGGCTTCTCTGCACCATTTACATGCCACATGGGCCAAATAGTCGGCGCGTAGAGCAGCTAGCCGGGTTTGCTTGTTGTCCGACCTCGTCTTCGGCCCATTATGATATATGGTCCCGAGAGCCTCGGTTATTTTACCATGGAGACAAATCCTTGTCTAAGTAATTGTACTTGTGAATGATCATGATCGCTACCTTATGGTGTTAATATATGTAGCACTTTAATTCGACTAGGTTTTAGCTAGCTGCTAATTTGTTACTAGTACAAGTCAAATGCTTTGCACCGTAAGAGCAAGGACATATGACAAATAAATAAATAATATAGCGATCATTTTAGAATATTTCGAGTACTGTTGTGGTTACAGACCAAACAGAGAGAGTGTGTAGTAGTGGAGAGTTGAGTAAATGAATGGCTTATGCCCCTTTCCTTGTGGCCTATGTCTTATATTACATCCATATGGGGAGTGCCTTTACAATTATACCCTTATGTATGAGTTCCCCCCCCTCAGGGGTACCTATGTCAATATACATGTCCCATTCTGGGCCTTACACTTCTGAAACAGGCCTGCTGGGCTTAGGTGGGGGCCACCCCTACAACAGGAGTCTCTCATGGTGAAGGGCTTCACGGGCCGAAGCCATGTTGCAGAGCCCTTTGGCCCTCCGTCCTCGCGGCTGTGAGCTTTTCATCGCTCGGTGCGGTGTTCGCCTTTTTGCGGCGTAACGCCGGCGGCTTGTCGAAGGCTTCGTCACCCACCTACTGCTGCCGTGGCGGGGTCAAGGCCGTCGCCCGGAGTGGAGATGTTGGCGGAGTCAAATGTGTCGGCGTATGAGGTGGGGCGGGTCGTAAGCCATCGTGCGCGCGCGTCTCCGGCGTCGAGCGCTCGACGACAAGCAATCGCCACCTACCGCGGAGCTTGATTGGCGCGACGCGAGACTTGAGGGGGGTGGGGCGTGGTGACGCCATGTGGCGACGCCTTCTCCCGGCGGCGGGTCCCGGAGCATCGTGGCGGCGCGACTCGCAACGTTGGACCGTCGCCGGTTGGACTTCCGCCACCGGACTTCTGCCGGTTGTATTTCCGCCAGATGGACTCCTGCATTGTGCGCGCGGATAGGTGATGCTCCTAAATGGGCCTCTTCAAGACATCCACATTCCATGGCGCACCACGCCGCTCGGGGATGTTGATGTACCGATGGAGGCCTATTTTTCGGGAGTTTGGTTAGCGTCTGTTTCGGCAATCGCTGCGATTCTTTGTGCTCGCTCTGCATTTCTGTACACAACGGCAAGGTTTGCCTTGTTCTCTTAGACAGGCTCACCTTCAGTCGGGGCTTGTAATCAAGCCCGCCTTCCGAGAAAATCTTGGTGGACTGAAGGTGGTCTGTTTATGATAACAGGCCAAAACTTGGCGTGACATGACCTGCGCCAGTGCGGTGTGTGGGGAATGCCGTCGGGTGTGCCACCCCGCGGAGGCGGTGCCTACAAGATGAGCAGTGGGGTGGTGTTTCGAGACCACTGTTCTCCTGCCTTGGAGGATAGTAACCGGCTAACCGCGGAGGGCAGGCGTTGGCAGGGTGGTCCGAGGATGCTGAGAAGCGGTGGCAGCAGATTCGCTGGGGTGAGCGCCTCTGGTAGTGCGCTTTAATGGCTCCGGGAATCGCGCTGACCCCCGGGCTGACAGTCAGGCTGCTATATACGTACGCACTTGTCCATTCAGGGTGAACACGCGGCGGGTCATGATTGGTGTGCCAATGGGCTGCCCGCGGTCAAGTTCATTCCTCCGAGGGGCGGGGCACGTGGCGCGGCGCTGTAGGCGTGCCGCCCGCTGGCTGCCCCCCTTCCAACGCGCGCCACCGGCTGCGAGCGGTTGCACTGCTTGCCGATCCTCGGTTGCGCATGCCGCGCGGACTTGTGGTTGTCTCTTCGGACAGGTGTGGCCAGGGTCGCGACCTGCGTTTATTGCTTGTGCTGACCGACACGCGGCGGGACGCTAGTGACGCATCGCGTGGTGAGAGGACTCTGTACGACCACTGTCGCGTGCTGGCTATGTGGACCGCCGCGACGCTTTGACTTTGCGCGTGGGGAGGTGAGCGGTTGCCGCTTGCCGTTTGCGCTTACCCACGGTGGGAGGCGGGGGGCCTTTAAGGACCCCCCTTGGAGTTGTGCCCACGCCTCCTCGCGCTTTCTGGTTGTTCACGCCGCTTTCCACATTCGCTCGCCCTGTTCCCGCGCTCCTTTCCTGCTGCCGAATTCCCCGTGGATGCTGATGGCGACTTGCGACGAGCGTACTCAGGTGGGCGGCTATGCCATCCGCAGGTGGTCCTCACCTCTCGAGGTGAAATACACGCTGGGGAGCGCGATTCGCCGGCGGCAGACAAGTGGTGGGTGGCGAAGAAGAGGCAGGGTCCATACTCCGACGAGTTGGGCCGCCCGCTCGTGACGGAGGACACCATCCGGTCGCTGCTGCGAGATGGGAAGCTATCGGATCACCACGCTGTGCGTTTGCCCACCGATGACGAAACGGAGCCGCGCCCTAGGAAGTCGGAGGCGATCGTCTTCGTTGCCTACTTCGAAGCCGGGCTTCGCATTCCGTCCGCAGCAATTGTTGGGGCGGTGCCGCGACCTTCAAGTTGGAGTTGTCACAATTGACTCAACGCGCGTGGCTCGCCTCGCCGGTACAACCGGGCCTGCGCGCGGAGGGGTGTTGGCCCGGCCGCTTCCTTGTTCGCGTATTCGCATGAGGCCCGGTGCCAACCGGGAGCGGAAGGACGGTGACGCCGCCGAAATTTGGCGCGTCAACTTCCTCTGCCCGCGGTGTCATGTGGGAAGCTCTTCCCTGCGAACGCGACTCGAGGGAAGTGGGAGGTCAACTGGGCGAGGCGGTGGTTCTACCATCGTGTGACGAGTGGCAGCGGCCTTGAATGCGTAGGCGGGCCGATTACATTCAAGACCGCCCCTGGCTTAGCGCTTGACCAGGAAGATAGACTGAGAGCGCGGAGACTTGTGGGGGTCGCCGCCCGCTTCAACATGCGCGACCTCGCCGAGGAGTATATGATGCTTGGTGCAATGCCGCTTTCCCACAGTTGGCACTTCACAGCCGGTGAACGTCGGGATGACAACGTTCGCCCGTCCGTTTGCTCGTTGCCCGTGCCGATTGGCCTTCGTAAGTCTCAACCATATCTTCCTCTTCAATTGTATGCATTGCATTTATGTAAATGTGCCGTCTGAGGACGCGGAGCGAGCCGCGCGCTTGTTCCTCGGGCCATACACCGGTAGAGAGCACGGGCAACGCGCGGCTGCGACCGCGGAGGCCGGATTGGAGCGGATAAACCGCGTGTGTGAGGCCTTAGGGCTTCCTGTGCCGGATCGCCCCCCTCCGAACCAGCAGCACGAGGATGATGGTGCCGCAAAGACGAAGGCGCCGTCCCGTAAAAGGACCCGGAGCACCGCGACCACGGCACGCACGGCGGTTGCCGCTGCTCCTGCCAGCGCGGCGAGCCCGGGATCGAGTTCGGCGAGGTATGCCGAGTCAGATTTAGAAGCGCGAGATCGAGGGCGGGGCGCCGGCGAATGAGGGCGCACCGCGGAGGCCCCGTTGCCCGCAACCATTGCCGAGGTGGTGGTGCCGGCTGGCGACACCGGTGCGGAGTCCTCGTCTCCGAGCATGGCTTTGGCGGGGCTGCCCTCCGCGGGAGCGTGTGGAGCGGCGCCTTTGCTAACCGCAGCTGCTGAGGCCGAGGTGTCGCCCGCGGCGGGGTGACTCCGCAAGGTGGGGTAACCCCCGCGGAAGTCATGGGGGTGAAGTCCCCGACCTCTATCGTCGTAGCTGTGGAGACCCCTTCAGCGGATGATGCAACCGGAGGGGCCCCTTCTATGGTGGGTACCGCGGTGGTATCTCTCGCCTAAGCGAAGCGGGCGCGCCTGCAGTCCTCCCTTCCGCGGACTTCGCGAGGGTTCGTTGTGGCGACCGGTGTTGGGAGCCTGTGGGACCCTGCTTCAAGCATCGAGGTCCCTCCACCCCGCGCCCTCCCAGCCCCTCGGGCCACCGTGACCATGGCGCGGGCTCGATTGGCGCTAGGTCCTGACTCGGTGGTCCCCAGGCCTTCCGAGACAACGCCGTCCGTTGGGGCTGCGTGGAAGCGTTCCGGCCCGCGGCTAGGGAGACGTCTTCGCGAAGCCTCCCGCCCGCGACCGAAGGTAGGTTACGATGGTACTCCTTCGATTATTTTTTTTACGCCTCGTGACATGTGTAATTTCTCTTCGCAGCGACACTTATCCCGGAGGAGGAACCGTTCCTTGAGCGCGGGGGTCCCGGTGCTGGCGACACAGGTGCCGCGCGGCCAAGCCCGGCGGACTTTGTCCCTCCGCCGGATACTCTGAGGGCATGGTGCGGAATTGCGGAAGACGCGGCCTCCAGCATCGGACAACATGTGTTGCAGACCTACGGGTCAGGGCGCCTTGGAGATGCATTGGAGGTGTCGGGGGTGCGGGTAAGCGTCTGTCTTTTAGACCCCCTTGCCGCCGCTTCGTGTTTGCTAACTCCTGCGTCGCACAGACACTCGTGCTGGCCCAGGCCCAGCAAAATGTTCACGTCCGCGAGGGAGCAGCGATACGGAGCAGGCCGCGGGCCGCCGAAGAAGAGCTGCAGGGGGCTGCGGAAGGGTGATCCGCCCAGGATGCTCGTATACGCTGCCTGGAGTTGGAGTACGCGGAGATGAAGATGCGCACCGACGGGCTCGTCACCGCGGTGCGAGCCTCGACCGCGGAAGCAGTGCGGCAAGTGGCTGCGGCAGAATAGGACGGCCTTGTACAACAAATCGTTGCTCTGGAGGGGAGAAACAGCGAGCTTGCTGCCTCTCTCGCGGAGTGAGATCGAGCTCTCGCGGAGCGAGATCAAGCCTTGGGCGACGCTTCGGCAGCCGCCTGGGACGCCATGCTGGCCCTGAAAGATACTCTCAAGGGGCTTGTCGCCGAAGTGCCGGCGCGCTCCTTCGGGCCCGAGGACCTGTCGCGGTCACTCCGGTGGATTGGGGAGGCGGCCGGCGTTGCGCGTGGTGCCGTGGCGATCTTCGGTAGTCACTGCGCATACGTGGCGTCGTGTCTAACATGCGCGCTCCTGCGACACCGCGGTTGTGAGCACGTTGCGGGGTTAGCCGATCCCGATCGAGATGCCGCGGGCGGCGTAATGTCGGCGCGTGCGGCGATGCAAGACGCCGTGCCGTGAGGTTCTTCCATGAGCGGATATGGGAATACTGCGGCGAGGCCGCAGCCCTAGTCGAGCTACGGAAGAACTTGTACGGCGAGGGGAACTTTGGCCGGTTTCTGGACGAAGTTCCTCGGCGTGACGACGATGGCGCCGCGGCTCTGGAGGACACCGTGGATCCACAGGTGTGACAGGACTACAGGAGGTTGTCGCGTGTTGGTGTGCGTTGTAACCGAAGCCCGGGTTGTCTTCTTTGTTTTGTGTTTGCAAAAATACGGAATTGTTTTCCGCTGTTCTGATTCCTGGCCCCTTGTCTTGAGCAGCTACCCAACCGGGGCCGGCTGCTGATCTCCGACCTCGTGACCCGACGGCGTCTTCGGCGCTGGCAAAGAGCCGACGAAGCGTTGGATTTCTGGGCGAGTCGGGCGTCTTCGAGTGGGACCTCGATACGGACGGTACGGGCGCATGTTAAGGATGAGCCTGCCGACTAGCAGCCTGGTGCACCGGGGGTGTCTGTACGCCTTTGTAAGCGTCCTTAGCGAATACAAAGAACGGTCTTGACCAGATCTTGCGAAGTACATCGCCACCCTCCGGCTGCATTGTCCCATGGTAAGCTCGAAGGGTTTGTACGCGCGCCCGTACGCGATGAGTTGCGCCCAGCGGGGGCAGTGTGATCGAGGTATACACGTAGTTGCGATAACCGCACACGCTCAGCCCGATATCCCCTCTAAGCGACGGCGAGCCGGCGCCTAGTCGGCGAGACGCCGGTAGACGCGCGGCGCTCCGTCCCCTACCCCGAGCGGTGGCGGCGGTGGCGCGCCAGCCGGTGAGACGCGCGAGCACTCCGTCCCCTACCCTTTGAAGTGGTGGCAGCGGAGCTGACGCCTAGTTGAAGTAGACGCCGAAGTAGACGCGTGAGCGCTCCGTCCCCTACCCTTCGAGGTGGTGGCGGTGGAGCTGGCGCCTAGTCGAAGTAGACGCGCGAGTAGAGATGGCAACGGGTAAATACCCGTCGGGTATAGTCAAACCATACCCGTACCCGATACCCGCACCCGCACCCGCTACAATACCCGTACCGCACACGGGTATAGAAACTTACCCATACCGCATTCGCGCGGTATTTATACCGACGGGTAACCCATACCCGAATTGATAAGGGTATATACGGGCACGGTATATACGAGTGCGGGTATTTCCATCATTCGTTTGAATATATATATACGCCACGTATATATGTACTGTTGCTATATCTAATATACACCCTAGGGTATATTTTACTCATGGTATGCGGGTGCGGTAGTATACACCCGCACTTGCGACCCGCATACCCGATGGGTAGAGATTTTTGCCCATTAGCATACCCGCGGTGAAGATATCTTTCCATACCCGCCTCCTTATCGGGTAAAACCCATCGGGTACTCGGGTTTCGGGTACCCATTGCCATCTCTACGCGCGAGCGCTCCGTCCCCTACCCTTCGAAGCGGTGGCAGCGTCGAGGTGGTGGCGCGAGCCGGCGCCTGGTCGGCGAGACGCCGGTAGACGCGCGAGCACTCCGTCCCCTACCCTTCGCGGTGGCGGCAAAGCGGCGCCTAGTCGGCGACGCGCGAGCGCCCGCCCCTACCCTTCGGTGGTGGTAGCGGCCGGCGCCTGGTCGGCGTGACGCCGGTAGACGCGCGAGCGCTCGTCCCTACCCTTCGCGGTGGCGCGAGCCGGCGCCCTGTCGAGGTAGACGCGCGGCGCCCGCCCCTACCCTTCGAGCGGTGGCGGAACGACCTCTGGTGCTTCGCTCGCGGGTGTGCTCGCGCGAACCGACCTCTGGTGTTTCGCTCGCGGTGTGCCCGCGAGAACCGACCTGGTGGTGTTTCGCTCGCGGTGTGCCGCGGGACCCACCTCTTAACACGCCGCCTTGGTACTTTGCGGCGCGCGTGGGAGTGGGCCCGGTGGTGCACTTTGCCCGCCGTAGAATTAACCGGGGTAAGCTGTGCTCTGAAGTACGTGGGGGCCAATGCCCACGCCTTGTTGATACTCCGAAGAGTGCGCGGAGACAGCGTCCACACCTTCTTTATACTCCGAGGAGTGCGTGGGATCGGCACCTACGTCATATTTATAATCCGAAGAGTACGCACTGGGGCGATGCCCGTGCGTGCGTGGTGCTCGCGTCTTGTTTATACTCCGTAGAGTGCGTGGGATCGGCATCCACGTCCTATTTATACTCCGAAGAGTACGCACTGGGGCGACGCCCATGCGTGCGCGGTGTTCGCGTCTTGTTTATACTCCGTAGAGTGCGTGGGATCGGCATCCACGTCCTTTTATACTCAAAGAGTACGCCTTCGGGCGACGCCGCGGCGTGCGCGCGTGTTCGCGTCTTGTTTATACTCCGTAGAGTGCGTGGGATCGGCATCCACGTCCTATTTTACTCCGAAGAGTACGCACTGGGGCGACGCCCGTGCGTGCGCGGTGTTCGCGTCTTGTTTATACTCCGTAGAGTGCGCAGGGATAGCATCCGCGTCTTCTTTATACTCCGGAGAGTGCGTGCGGAGGCGGACCTCGACGCTACGTCTTATTTTAGAGTCCGTAGACTGCGCGCGGAGGCGAGCCTCCGCGCGTTGTGGGCGGTGAAATTGCATGCGGAGACGAACCTCGGCGCTACGTCTTATTTATACTCCGTAGAGTGCGTGCGGAGGCGGACCTCGACGCTACGTCTTATTTTAGAGTCCAGAGATCGCGCATGAGGCGAGCCTCCGCGCGTTGCGGGCGGTGAAATTGCGTGCGGAGGCGAACCTCGACGCTACGTCTTATTTATACTCCGTAGAGTGCGTGCGGAGGCGTCCCCCCGCTCGTCTTTGTTTATACTCATGCCCGTATCTTTGACGGAGAGTGCGCGCGCGAACGCGTGTCTTTGTTTATACTCATGCCCGTATCTTTGACGGAGAGTGCGCGCGCGAACGCGTGTCTTTGTTTATACTCATGCCCGTATCTTTGACGGAGAGTGCGCGCGCGAACGCGTGTCTTTGTTTATACTCATTCCCGTATCTTTGACGGAGAGTGCGCGCGCGAACGCGTGTCTTTGTTTATACTAATGCCCGTGTCTTTGACGGAGAGTGCGCGCGCAAACGCGTGTCTTTGTTTATACTCATGCCCGTCTCTTTGACGGAGAGTGCACGTGCGAACGCGTGTCTTTATTTATACTCATGCCCATATCTTTGACGGAGAGTGCGCGCGCGAACGCGTGTCTTTGTTTATACTCATGCCTGTGTCTTTGACGGAGAGTGCGCGCGCGAACGCGTGTCTTTGTTTCAAAGAACAGAAATTTGTGCAAACGGTGAACTTTATTAAATTCCCGTTTGCGCGGGTGAGCACTTACAAAAGAAGGGGGAGGAATACCAACCACTAACCGCTAGGAGGGTGGGGCGATCGCTGACGAGCCGCTGCTGCCGGGGCAACCTTGTGCGCGAGGAGCGCGGGACGCTCTCGGGGGGTGCCCAAGGGCTCTGCATTCGCCCTCCCAGCTTAGGTGCCTTGGCAAGCCGCGTGGCATGGACCTCTGGCGCCAAGCTCTATGCGCCGGGCCATGTTCTGGTCGCCATGAATGGTGATGATGGCCCGCGGCCCAGGAAGCTTCATACACAGGAAGCCGTGATGCGGGACTGCCCCGAGGGTGTTTAGGAGCGGCCGCCCTATTATGGCATTGTAGGGGTATACAATGTCGACCACGTCGAAGATGACGTCCTCGCTCCTGACGTTGTCGTTTTGGCCAAAGGAGGCTTGAAGGCATATCTGACCTAAGGCGCGCAAAGGTTGCCCTCCAAATCCTTGCAACGGGATGCCTGAAGGGCCCAATCGGCTCCGAGGGATCCCCATTTGGTCGAAGGCCACAAACAAGCGAGATGTTTGCGAGCTTCCTCCATCGACTAGGGCGCGCCGACGCCGCACCCGCCACGAGGACCGGACGACCAAAGGGTCTTGGTGGGGAACTCCACACCCTCGGCGTCGTGGCGTGAATGTGACTTTATGTTGCGCCCGTTCGCGCGCGCCACGCCGGTATGCGCGGCGTGGTGCAGCCTCGCGCGTAAGCCTTCCGTTGTCTTGCCGAGGCGAACTCCGGTGAGGAGTCTCCGGAGATGACGTTGATAATCCTGCGCTGGGCTCCCTCTAGGGCTTGTAACTGTAGGAGGCCTTCCCGAGGTTGCTGTACATGCGCTGGATTCGCAGGAAGCCTTCCTGGGGCTGTGCTCCTTGGTCCTGGGGGTGTTGGACGTGAGCCACAACGGGCGCGCGTGCATCCGGGTTTTTGTCCCTGGCAATGCTCTGCCGTAGCGCTGCGATGGTGGCACAAGCACGCGTGTCGTGGTTGCCCCGGCCGTGGATTTCACATCACTGCCCGTGGTGCTGGTCGCTGTACTCTTCGCGGGTCCGGTCGTCTCGACCCCGGTCGTCTCGACCTCGGTCACGTCCCCGTCCCCGTCCTCGGCCTCGGCGCCCTCTGCCTCCGCGACCTGCGGAGGCGTTGTCTTCAGAGCCGCCCTCGATGTCGAAAACGTAACGAGGTTTCCTGAACTTGCGCTGGTCACGCTTGGGCTCGTCGCTGGCCGGTCATTGTGTTGGGGTCCTTGCGTCGGGGCGCCTTCTTCTGCTCTTGCTTACGATTACCTTTCAAAGAGCCATGTTTCGGCGAGACTTCGCTTTTGACTGAGCCTTCCACCTTGTTGGAGTCGGGGTCATCACCGTGTCGCCTCTGCGCGTCCTCCTCCGCTCTGGCATACTCTTCCATCTTGTCGAAGAGTTTCCCGACCGTCTTAATGGGCTTGCGCGCGTTGTACTCGGCCATTGGCCCCGGTCGAGGCCTTGTATTGCTGCGTTGAGGACCGTTGTTTCGTTGGCGCCCTGACTTGGCGGCGCACTTTGCGGCGCTGAAGTAGTCCCGGAGCCTTTCCTCAGGTTTTTGCTTGACTGCAAAGAGCTGGTCTGCGTCGACACGCTCGATGTAGTTTCCCTGGAAGTTGTTGTAGAGTCGGTTGCGGACCTGTTCCCATGCGTAGATGGACTGTGGTTCAATGGTGAAGAACCAGGACAGCGCCACCCTTGTAACGCGAGGGGAGCCCTTTGCCTTCGTGGTGTCGCTCTCGCGGTGGATTCGATGGCGGTCTCGTACACGCGCACGAACTCTCGCGGTCGAGTCGCCTTTGTAGGCCTCGATGACGCCAGAATTTGAAATCTTCGTGCCATGGCGCTGCCGTAGGCCCGCAGAAGCGGGACTCGGTCTCACGCGCGCCGTGGGGCGCGGCTAGACGTGGGGCGTCGCGGCTATCCGCCCTTTCGGGCGGGTTCGGATGCCACCGCCGAGGGGCGTGTTGGCTCCGAGCCTCCGCATGTCCCGCCGAACGCTGGCCGAGGGCCGCCGCAGGCCGTCTCTCAGCGGCGTGGCGAGGCCGTCGGTGCGCTGGCGGTGCCACCGGCATGGTGGTGACCACGGCTGCGCGCCAGCCGCGCGCGCGTTGTCTCGAGGCCCTAGAGCCGGTGACGAGGTTCGCGTCGCTGCTGGGTCATTCACCGCTTCTGCGCGGGTGGAAAACGGTGCGCTCGCGCCGCCATCGCCGGGGTTGGCCGCCGGCGATCTTGGCGGATCGGTCGTCGTGTCGGTGGCGGGGTTAGTCGTCGCGTCGATGGCGGGGTCGCGTCGATGGCGGGGTTGGTCGTTGCGTCGATGGCGGGGTTGGTCGTCGCGCTAGTGGCAGGGTTCTCGGTCGCGCCTACACCACTGCCCATACCTGCGGCTGCTAAAGCCGAAGCCCTTGTGCTGACGCGAGACTTCGCCGCCTCCGCCTTCTTCTTCTTCGCCGCCGACGGTGAAGCTTTCTTTGGTGCCATCCTCCTTCAAATCTGGAGGCTTGCTCTTGTCCTCCCCACGGACGACGCCAACTGTTGTGGTTACAAACCAAACAGAGAGAGAGTGTAGCAGTGGAGAGTTGAGTAAATGAATGGCTTAGACCCCTTTCCTTGTGGCCTATGTCTTATATTACATTCACATGGGGAGTGCTTTTATAATTATACCCTTATGTATGAGTTCCCCCCTCAGGGGTATCTATGTCACTAACTCACTATACATGTCCCATTCTGGGCCTTACACTTCCGAAACAGGCCTGCTGGGCTTAGGTGGGGGCCACCCCTACAACAAGTACATTAGAAGATCAGGGGTTGAAAAGGAGAAATAGGAAACAGACAAACAGTAAGCAACATCAGGGGTTTGAAACTTGCAGCATGAAAAGTAAGCAACAATCATACAGAAACAAGGGTGTCTGTGGGACTGTGGCTTCATTGTTGAGCTGCTATCTGGAACAGTGAAACGTCTTGTGGTCTTTCATGTTAGGTGCCAAATTGCCTTTGACCTGGGCCTTTGGGTTTTAAGTGTAGGATGTTCTTAACTAGTCCACAGATAACAAAAAGAGACAAGGAGATCTCCAAACTCAACCTTTACCTATTGTAAGATAATCACTATTTTAATCATCATTTCGTTTTCGTCAGCATGTATGGTTGGTGGAATTACAACTTTATGACAGGGTTTCTTTCTAATTTATCGTCAAGACGCATTCTTACTGTGTATATAATAAGGCTTAATCAGATTTCTCTACCCATTGGTGCTACTCTGTTTGCTGAGTTAATTTTGGTTCATCAGAACTTCATAATACCGTTTACTTGGATTGATTATTGAAGATCTTAGGTGTATTAGTGGGAGGGACTGATCAAGTGCTGTGCACCCGTAGTCTATGAAGCACTCCTTGACATTCTACAAGGGAATGAATGGCTGATGGGATGTTAGTGATTAAACCAAACCATAGTATAAGTGTGCGATGCTACCATTGTCGTGCATTAGCAGTGCAAGAAGCATGATGACTGCAATAATTCCAGTTTGGCCTACTGAGTAGAGCATGAGGATGAGAGCATAATATCATGGAGCAGTTGGGCTCCTCAAAGTTTTCAACGCTGAAAAATGTCCAGAATTTTTCAAACCTGTTTCAGCTCATAAACAGTTTAATTGGGATTGGTGCCTTTGAGTTCTCTGCTGCAGCATTTCACACGCGCGCCCTCTCTCGGGGCACTCCCAATGCAAACAATGTCCATGCTATATGGTGGTGATCAAAAGAGTTTCAGCTTCCAGCTTATTTTTTATTATTTATAAATTTCGTCTTTTTCAAAATTTTGGCTTTTTGTTGAGCTTTTTTACCGGTTCTTTTTTCCCGTATTTGTTTGTATTATACGTAATGGGCTAACATATTTTTTATTTTTTTTAATTTAATTATGCTAAATAAGCATCTGTCAGCTACAGTATTTTTTCAGCTAACTACAGTGCTTTTCAGCCATAAGTCACAAAAAAGCCCAAATGATCACCCCAATACTGAAATACCGAGCTATCTAGCCACGTCCAACGTGCCAAATCATAATCCGTAATTTTTAGATAAGCTTCCGATCCTCATATAAAATCCTCAAAAATCCCACGAACTTTAATCTAAATCAAACACAAATCTAGCCAACTTTCCTTTTTTCTCTTCCTAATTTTCTTCTTTGTTCCCTTTTTCCTTTTCCATTCCTCCCTGTTCTCTTTCCTTGCTCCTTTTCTTTTTCTTTCTCCCCTTCATCCCCCCCCAGCTTCTACTTCTCTCTATTCTCCTGTGATCCTGTCGTCCCGTGCACTCGATGTCACTGCCTCCCTCTACACGCGACACTGCTGCCCCTTGCCGACGGCGAGCCCATTGCCACCTCCTTCTCTCTTCTCTCTCGTTCACTCCCTCTCCTCTCTTTCTCTTCCTTTCTCTCACCTATGCTTTGATATCGCTACCGCCTCCCTCAGCATGCAACGCCGCCACCCCTTGCCGGCGGTGAGCCAGGTGACACCTCCTCCTTCTTCTCTATTCTCTCTCCCCTACTCTCTCTCCTCTCTTTCTCTTCCTTTCTCTCCCCTATGCTCTGATGTAGCCGTCGCCTAGCGCTATCATCGTCATGTGCCACTTCCGAGCTCTGGTAGTCGGGGTAGCTTCGGCGAAAGGAAGACTGAAGCCTAATGAAGCTTACCTGATGGATTCGCCCCTGACATATGGCAAGAACATTGCTATAGAAAAAGCTATACTGGACAGCTCATCACAGACGGTTTTACAAGCGTGACCATCTATACTACTAGCGATGGTTAGAACCATCTGTGATACATAATTATCACATATGGTTTCTTTTTAATCCGAGCCGTATGTGATAATTCATACACACTTTCAACCATAAATCGTCCATGATAATGGGATACGTCACATATGGTTATCTGTGATAATATTTTTCTATATATACATGGGCAAAAACCCAACCCACTGTACTGCTGCGCACACTTAGGTTTTCCAACACACCTGTGCACCTTCTCAGCTCCCCCTTCTCCACCTCCGACGTCACTGCCTCCTCCTCGGCTCCCCATCACCGTTGCATCCTCGTGCGCCTCCTCCTCCCAGCTCCCCGTCGCCATCGCCTCCTTCTCGGATCCCCGTCACGTGGTAATCTGTGTAGCTCGCTGCATGCATTTAGCATCTGCAGTCGACACTAAACATGATTGATTAACTAATTCTAAGTATAGAAGCATACTAGTGTAATTTAATTTGTTATGCTCAGCTTGTAGTATTAGTGTCGTGTTTCAGTTCACGCAAATGTATGTGCATACATGCATGTATACATTATAGTTTCTTTGGAAAATGACGTTCATTAAAAATAGAGTGTAATCAACATCTGAGATGGTATCCACACAGTCTTCGCCGAATATGTCCGATGACCAGACCAAATAAGCAACTAAACGACAGGGCCGAGACATATCGAAAATGCCTGGGAACCGAATGATCATCATGGAGGTCCTTCGAGATTGGAGAACGGTTTTTCTTTTGATACTGAGGTAGTAAACTATACAATATAAAGTCACAACTTACAACTTACTTGTTCTTGATTTAGACGAATGATGCCTACATCGTCTTTTCTATTATTTTTTCAGAGTGACTTATCGGGACAACCTTTTCGAAACAGTTTATCGGTATTAAGCCATCAACCGCAGCCATAAGCCAGTAGCTACAGTAAAAAAGAAACTCAAAAAATACATCTGAAAAAGCTGAATGGAACGGGACTTCAATACACTGCAAACTAAATTCAACATGACAATGATTCTGTCTTGGATTAGTATTTTAGTGTTTGAAATTGTAATGTTATTATAACTAGTAGTGTGCCCGTGCTAACGCTACGATAAAATACAAAACAAGATAAAATTTATAAAAAAATAAAACAAACAATCAGATTCATTAAGATTCACGTCTCATATATTGTATAACCAAATATTTTTTGAACCTTGAGTGTGTTGTGCGTCCTCCAGGCAATATTGACGCCGCAATACCGGAACATGAAATAGTAATTCTTTGAAACACTTTCGAAGTCCAGGATAAATAGCTCTAAATCTGTTTCTAGTGTAATACCAAAAGGAAAGCTTATCATTTTTGTTTTGGTCTTCCAGATATTGGAGGTATTGGGAGTAACCATTCTCAAAAAAATTACACAGGATGTCTCCATCCAATCAATGGCGCAGCACCAAGAAGCTTCCTTACACGATCATGTAAATAAATCTCTTTGAGATCACCATCAACACACATGCGCTTTTTATTGCCAAACAACGAACATCTCCTAAGCGGCTTGTATCCAAATAATGGTCTTTGATCAACCTCAAGAAACGTGAAGCAACTTGTTTAATAGCAAGGTTTGTCGGTGCACATGTAAGTATACCATGTTTTATTTCTCCCATTAACCGTAAGAGCACACCGATAGTCTTTGTCTTTCTGTGCGGTGGTCCTCGATAAGGCTAAAATCGCTACTGCCACGCCGCCACAGCAAATCATTGCCAAAATACAATTCAAGACGGCATCATTCGAGAATTGTTAAGATCCATTGTAGACAATTTACTCCATATTTCCATCTTTGTCAATTGAACTAATACCCTTCGTGTGTTTCAAGGCTATCTGGAACTGGAAAAGTCACAAAATGGAACTAATCAAATTACCTCTTTCTTTACAACCGCCTAAAAGTTTTCAATAATCGTTCGGTTATGATGTGAATATAGTTGGATCATTTCTTTTGCAATAACTCGATCCTTTTTCTTTGCGATGAAATATTCTTTAAGAAAAATATAACATGGGTGGTAATGTACATACCAATGGATAATGTACCATCTTCGTATGAGGCTTTGGTTTCTTTTGATCGCTGCCTTATAGTCAAGGCAACGCCATATACGGATGTAGGTTTGCTCCGTTTCCCATCTTGAGCAAATGAGCAGCAAAAGGTTTGCTCCGTTTCCCATCTTGACACTTCTCATCTGCAGCATCAATTTTGCCTGACGCTATTATCACATACTTAGCCGGAGGTGAGTCCTCATCTTCATCCTCCATCCGTAATGAGTGCAACACTGCGGCCTCCCATTGCCGATAATATCGAAAATATGCTCCACTTCACATCGACGGGATAATGATATCACCAACACTTGGATCATAACTTTCAGGTTGATTACAAGACTTTGCATTCTGAGAGTCAGCTTCAAAAGCAATGTCATAAATTGTGCTTTTCTTCTTTTGCTCGATCCATGATATTTTGACATAAGGCATGGTCAAGATGGCTTCCAAGCTGGACGACATCTCAGCCCGCAGCTCCTCCAATAATGGAGAGGTGTAGGACTCCATGTAGCTCTTGAGATCACTGAACGTGGAAGGTATCCTTTTCACCTGCACCTCAAGCCTCAGAGTGAGAACTGGAACCACACAATCAAAATGTGTTCTTCCAAACGTAAAGACCCAAATTGGCCAGAAACTTTCCCTACTTCTTTTAATTTTTGCATTTAGCGTCATATTAGCATAAAAAGATGAAATATCACCAAGTCCAAAACAACTTAAACCGAAGTATTTGGCGAACGATCAAAGTAGTTTTCTGGAACGATCAACGTGGTTAAGATTCGACAATCAACATCTCAAGATCATAGGAAGGGTCCTACTCCGTAGTAGTACAGGAAAAAAATACATTGTAAAGTAGATTGGAGTAAACTTATTACTTATGGTAGTATATAACACAATCAACACGCAAAGAACCGATCAAGACAAAATATTGGAGTGGTACTACCAACCTTGTCCTTGAAGAGATCCGCGTTCATAACATCCTCGAGACTCCAAGATAGTATCAAGGCCACGAGGCTCGGCCATTCCTCATCTGCATCCTTCCTCTTCGCACCGCGTTAGCCTAGTGACCTAGTCCATACCAAAATTATCACTTTGGACGACCTTTTGGTGAAGCTCAAGCCTAAGTCCGTCAAGCTCTGATTGGTAGATTCTCACAAGACCATGCCATATAACACTCATCGGACTTCATGTTGCATTGGTGGTTAGCTCCTCAATCTTTCTCGTACTTTGAGATAAATTTACTTGTTCTAGTCTGCATTTTTGTAGACCGATAATGTATCAAGATGACATCAAATATGACACTGCAATAGCTTGTGAAGGTGTTGACTGTATAGGTGAAACCTCAATATCACCAAACATTTTTTTGCATAAGACATTCCCAGTTGTAGCTGAGCGTGCTGCGACAAGTTCAAGGCTAAGATCATCTCTCCGAATGTAAGACTTTTAATGTGCAAATTGCATCTAAAATCAACTCATTACCTGCTAATACTGGTGCTTTTCGAATACATATGCCACAAACCATGGGACTTCCTCTTACTCCTTTGAAATCGATCATAATGGCACCATTGCTCTCAATAGTAACCCTAATATCAAGCACTTGAAGGGGCCTGTTAACTCCAACCACCGCATACACATCGAGTCCAGACAATATCTGTGAACCGAAAGGTAAATTTTTTGAGCTAAACCCGAAATGAAATTATGGAACACAATTACAGGTCTCTGAAAAGTTAGTATATTTGCCTTTTCTTCTTGCACAAGGACATCAAATGATCTCATTCCTTTTGGCCCACAAGTGTTGACTATCTCAGCAAAATGCAGATCTAAAAAATAGTCTCCTGGAGCGAGTCCATCGAATTTGTAGCTGAAATTGCCATAGCGCTACGAGCAAGAAAGCGAGGATAATCACCACCTTCAACTATGTTCTCGGATGTCTCTATTGCATCCTCCTTCAAAGAAAGAATCACGAAAACTTTGCGGAGGATCGCAACCTTCAATTGCACCGCTTTAGGCATTAATGAACGAATGATTCATCCGCTTCATCACAAGCACCGTAAGGAGAATAAGAAGCAATCAGAGTGCTACCAAAACATAATTTAAAGACAACGAGTATACGCAACGCCTAGTCAACAAGATGTCCACGAATATAACATGGCATACTATGACTCCATTGCGATGTGAAATACACAAATATTGCTTATAGAAAACATCAACAAAATGACCTCGACGGACGGATATAATCGACAAAATGCTACGGAAAAATCATCGAGTCCATATAACTAATTAGTTGAACTACAATTAGCAATAGATAGTAATTTTATATATCTATTACGAATACGAGTATCGACTTTGAAGTTACATCCAAAGAATGAGGTGTAAGATATATAAAATTAACATGCGATTGTAAGAATATCTTTTAATCCACATCGAATTAAGCTGATGTAAATTAGAAGTCCCTAAATTCTTCTCTTTCAACTTGATAAAAAACTAAAATAAAATAAACTAAAATTCTTCTCTTTCAAATTGACCCAAAAAAAGAAGCTTATACCTGGATCTAACAATCTATAAGGAGGTAATAGAAACGAAAAATACAGAACCCGTTCTACACTGAAAATTACAAACAACTAATCATAATGAACCTTCATCAACCATAACAGATACCTCAAAGTAATTTATGCGGACCACAACTTAAAAATAGTCAGAATGTTTGCCCAAAATTATTCCATCAGAACTCAACTTTATTTTTTCTCAAGAACACACAAACTGTCAAGCTTTACCAAGCAATTACATGCAAGCTAAAAATATATGTATCTAAAGCTCCATGGCAATGTACTTTTCACATATTAGTATATACTGAACAAACAATTGTGATGGATCAATGAACAATGGTTGCGAATCGTAGTACTTACCCGGTCACCTCTAAACATCTTTTCAACCTTCTCCTTGAGCTTTGCAGCCTACAATAAATCCAATAGATATCAAATTACTACGCAAGAGGGCAATCCCACCACCTAAATGATGCAAAGAGAGTATCAAATGGTATAACCTCGCCAATTTGAATAGCTTCTCCATGGTCTCCCACGCTCACGCCTCGAGTAATCCGAAATATCCCTTCATACTCCTGTCAACCAACCATCACCTCACTAAGCAAACGGGACCCACACATGCAAGGGCGGAAACTTCACAAGCACACAGATAAAATCCCTACGCTGTCATTGCCTTGCAGCGCTCGGCATCGCCATCGGTCGCGCGGTGCGTCTTTTGGATCGCACTAACGTCGCCGCTCCCATGCGCGACAACACGGAACCACGGTGAGACTACCAATCTAACGGAGCATAATACCCCAAAAATCCGCAGCAATGTTATCAAAATATACATCAAAATAGTGATATATGGCGTATAGTATCATCGGTTCACGCGCTTGGAGGCCCTTCCATCGTTCTCAGATCGCAGATTAGCGCCGACGACGCCATGGGTGCTGCAACAAAAACCAAACGATCGCAAAGCCAACAAAAGGATCAAGACGATCGCATCTAGCTTCGCCAAATCGAAATCTTGATCTTGACGATGGGGTTGGGGTGGGTCGGGGCCCGCCGCGGCGAGGTCGTGGAGGAGCTGGAAGAAGGGCCACTTGGGCCCTTGGAGCGACCGGGCGAGCGCGCCGCTGGCGCGGTACCTCTTCCGAGCTTCGACCTTGTGGTGGCACTGCACGCCGACTTGTGGGTGGCCGTGGGAACCTCCGCAGCGGCGGTCACGGTGCGGCGAGTCGTCCCGATCGCCACCCCGAGGTTGCCCTTGCGCGGCGCCTCCCACTGTCGCGAGACGCCTCGATGAGGCAGCGTCTCCTTGTGCGTCCAAAGATGGCGGAGGCGCCTCCTCCGAGCCCTCCACCGCCGGAGGATGCGCGGCCGCGGTCGCCGCGGCGGCAGCAGCGCAGCAGGAGCGGCGGCGGGGCGGTCGGGAGAGACGGCCTCGGGATCGGGCGGCGGGGAGGACGAGGAGGACATGGCCGGTGGAGTCGTCGCGGCGGCGGCTAGGGTTTGGTGGAGGAGGAGATGGGGAGCGGAGGAGGAGGTGGGGAATCGGTCATATAAGGAGGACGGGGGGAGCGGAGGGAGTGGAGGCGCGGGGGAGAGGTGGAGATGGGGGAGCGGCGGCGCGGTGGAGGACGAGGGGAGCGGAGGGTAGGACGAGAGAGAAGGCAGCCAGCGCGGGATGGGAGGAGGCGAGGCGCGCGGCGGGAGGAGGAGGAGGAGGAGGCGAGGCGGAGCGGCGGAGGAGAAAGGGGAGGAGCCGAGGGTGGCACGGCGGCGGAGGAGGAAGGGGAGGAGCGATGGATCCGTGCGAGGGAGGCGGAAGAAATGAGGTGGGGGAGGCAGCCGCACGGATTCAGCGCGGGGGGCGCACGGATTCTGGGGTGCATGATCCGGATGATTTTGGCCTTAGGATCTTCAATGAGTAAGAGAAAGGGGTTTGAGGAGAGATCCATGCCATTCATTTGTATGAAGTTGAAACCATTTGGTACACAAATCTGGGTGGTCTTAGATTAGGCATGACTGTGGAGGTGGTTGAGGGGGTGAATTTAGTAAAGAAAATTTTGGTGTATTATAGAGTAGGGTAGATGTTTGCCTTGAACCCTGGCGTGAATTGTTATAGGTGGTGCCAGTGGCAAGTCCGATAACGAATGCGAGAGAGCGGATGAGTTTTGTACTGGATCCGTACACCCTCACCTCATTTCTCCTCTTGGAGTCGAGTCCGAGCGTGCATTTAGTCCTAGAGTCAAGCTTGCGTTCAAGTATGTGATTATGTGAATACCATACGAAATGCGATGACGACAGAGAGCCTCCCATAGGCAAAATATGAATTTGTGAGTAAATATAAACTGCAGATATTGCCGCGTGTGGATTCTTTGTACGTTGCTATTTAATTGGAACATGGTTTGCAAGCACGGGTTAGAAGAAACAGCCGGATGCATCATCTTTCCTATTAACATTTTCGTCTATGTACAAGTAACGCATCCGTTGTAGTCTAGCTGGTTAGGATACTCGGCTCTCACCCGAGAGACCCGGGTTCGAGTCCCGGCAACGGAATCTTTTTGTCACTTGGCTAATTTGACATTGCGGTCTCGCCGTTCTACTTCTTTCTTATAAAAAACCAAACTGTATAAACCAAAATTTTATTTAACAGGGTTTCAAATTCAATTAATTTCTTATGTTCTTCAGGTGAGTTTTGCAGTAAATTCCTGAAAGGCGCCGAGAAACGAAACTATTGACCAACTTCTCAAAATATTCTCCGCTGTTTCCATGAACAATCAATCCTTCATGCACAACACTACAGGCAGAAGTTTCCTTATTTTTCTTGGCCATTACATGCTGAATCTTTGCTCACTTTCGACTTTAAAAATCCCACTTTTCTTCCAAATTTCACGCTCGCCTTCTTCCTAATCCCAGCAGAAGAAGGAATCCGACACCAACTCCCCGTGCCCGCCCATGTCTCCGGCTCCGCCGCCGTCGCGCGGCCGCATCCGGCCGTGGCTGGTGGTGGGCGACCTGGTGCTGGCGGCGCTGTGGGTGTGCGCGGGCGCGCTGGTCAAGTTGGCCGTGTACGGCGCGCTCGGCCTCGGTGGCCGCCCCGAGGGCGACGCCGCCAAGGTCGCGCTCTCCGTCGTCTACATGTTCCTCTTCGCCTGGCTCGAGGCCGCCACCGGCGGCGCCTCCTACAACCCGCTCACCGTCCTAGCTGCCGCCCTCGCCTCCCGCGGCGGACCCTCTGTTTACCTCTTCACCGCCTTCGTACGGATCCCTGCGCAGGTGATGCCTCCCCCCCCCCCCCCTGTCGATATATGTATCATGCCTTTCATCTACTTGATTTGTTCTACATAGAATCACCTAAACTTATGACCCCATCTCCTACTTTAGTTGGTTAACTTGAATGCGTGATAGATCAAAAAGATTGTTACTAGGTACCATTATCTTTCAGCGAAGGGTATTTATTTTCAGTGAGGATAGGCTAGTTTCAATCTTTTAGCATTGCCATACCTTCTAGCTCTCTTTACTCTCCGCGCCGGTGACCACTCCGGTCTGACGACCACCCTTTTCTCCTTCTAGCTTTGCCCGCCCCTCCCAGCCATGCTTCCACCGACGCCCCTCCCTCCGCGCTCCATCATTGTTTGCCCTGGCAAAGCTTCCCCTCGCCCCACTACTGGGGAGTTGCGTTGGAGGGACATCTCCTCGGCTTCATCGTCCCGCCAGATTAGGAAGACGTCTTCCCGCATTGCTTCCTCACGGCTTTGCACTCAGGGTGCTCAGACCATGCTCCGTTGCTTCTAACCACTTCCTTACCCTTCCGCTCAGGAGGGCGTTTTATCTTTGAAAAGCAAGGGCTAATCACCCAAGCTTCCAAGAGATTGTGAGAAAAGGCCGGGTCAATTCGGAGAGACTGGATAGGCCCTTTCGTCGTCTCGACAGTCTTCTCAAGAACACCGCCAAAGAGCTCCAACAATGGAGTCAGAGCAGATTTGGAAATGTTAGAATCCAAATCCTAATGGCTTCGGAAATCATAGGCCATGTAGACAAAGCGCAGGAATTCCTCTCCTTGTCCGCAGCAGAATTCTTTCGCAAATTCCTGAAAATATGTTTCCTCGCCCTTTGCTCCTTGCAGCGTTCCATGTTGCATCAATGATCCTGCCTCCTATAGCTGAAGGAAGGAGACGCCAATTCCAAATTCTTCCACATTCACGCGAAATGCTGGAGCAGTAAAAACCGGATTTCGTCCCTCTCTGTCGACGGCAATACCTTTCATGACCAAGACTCCATGGCGGAGGCGCTGCACTCCTTCCAGGCAACCGTCGGCTCCGAAGTGCTACCTTCGTAGGCCATCAATCTGAATGTTCTTGGCATGGATCACGCAAATCTTTCAAGCCTTTCAGCCTTGATCTCGAAGGAAGAGGTTTGGGACGGAATTCGAATTTTGCTAGAGGAGAAGGCCTTGGCCCAGATGGTTTCACCGGGGCTTTTTTCAAATCGTCGTGGCCCCTCATCAAGGTGGACATTATGTCAGCCATCCGAGCATTCTTCCACACGGATCGGCGTGGCTTTCAGTGGCTTAATTCCTCACTGATCATCCTCTTGCCCAAGAAACCAGATGCGCATCACCCCAAGGACTTTAGGCCTATTAGCCTTCTCCACAGCCATGCTTGTTCCCTTTATGCCAATGATGTCATGCTCTTCCTTAACCCGGAAACCCATCAATTGGAAGCCATGCTTCAGCTCCTCGACCTTTTTTGGAGTGGCGTCTGGCTTACGGGTAAACTGGGACAAATCTGTTGTTGCCCTTGTGCACTATAGCCCGTCTGATATTCAGGTAGCTAAAGCTACCTAACTTGGACAAATCTATTGTCGTCCCTGTGCACTGTAGCCCATTTGATATTCAGTTAGCTAAAGCTACGTTCGGATATTCTTCGGCTGAGCTTCCGATCTCCTATCTCGGTATCCCTCTCTCCTGCCGCAGGCTAACGAGACGTGATTTGGACCCTCTCGTTGACAAGCTCTCGGCGCGCCTTTCTTCTTGGGAGGCCAATCTGCTTTCTAAAGAAGGTCGTCTGGTCGTGGTAAAGTCGGCCCTCTCCTCTATGGTTATCTATCCGCTCCTGGCAACCACCCTCCCGGTGTGGGCGATCAAAGCCATTGACAAGAAACGCAGGAGTTTCCTTTGGGCAAGTGGGCACCCGTTGGCGTCTGGCAAATGCATTTTAACTGGGATTTGGTATGTCGGCCTTACTACCTTGGAGGTCTCGGTGGTGTACTGAATCTGAAATTATTAGGTATGGCGCTGCGGCTACGTTGGGAGTGGCTAGCAAGGGCTTGGCCGACAAGGCTATGGCATGGCTTGCGAGATCCGCTTGACAATGACCTTCGTGACTTCTTCAGTGCGTCCACTATCATTCACCTGGGTAACAACACTTCAACGATATTCTGGACGGATGCTTGGTTCCATGGCAAAAGCGTGAGGACGCTCTTCCCATCTCTTTGGGAGAGGGTCAAGGCCTCCCATCGGTATAAAAGTCTAGTCTCCGACGCGCTGCTCAATCTCACTTGGTCCAAGGATCTAGCCCCCCCCCCCCCCCTCCCCACCTGTTTGATGCTCCGACCATCCTGGACATTCTTTGGCTAAGTGACCTCCTCCAGGGCTTCCAATTGCAGCCACAACAGGCCGACGCTATCTCCTGGCTATGGACGGCAAATGGAGACTACTTAGCCAGATCGGCTTATCTAGCCTTATTCAAGGTGCAGTTAGTTTCCCCTGTACGAAACACCTGTGGAAGGGTTGGGCACCACCTAAAGTCAAGTTCTTCCTCTGGCTAGCCTTGTACCATCGTTGTTGGACCTTTTCCCGACTGCGCAGTGCCGCAGTCGCAATATCCCGACGCCAGAGGCCTATCTGCTTTGTGACCAGGAGCAAGAGATGGTCGATCATCTTCTGCTGGAATGTGTCTATGCTAAGATGGTTTGGTTCTAGACGTTTCATTGGCTTCGTTGTTTCCCGACCGGCTTTTTCAGCAACAACAACACCAATAGGTTATGCGATCAATGGATTGCGGCCCGTGCTTCAGTGTCGAAGGGGTTCAAGAAAGGTTTGGACTCCTTATTTATGCTTATCCCTTGGATGATCTGGAAAAAGCAAAATGATAGATTGTTTAGAGGCCAGATGCTCCACCTACCTGTCCCGCTTGCCGCGGTGAAGCAGGAATGCTTCAAGTGGTCTAGTGCAGGGGTAGTTAAGCTTGGCAGTATGCTGCCCAGTAGCTCACCTCTTCAGTCACCTCCTTTCTCTCAGATGTAATCCCACTCGCATTCTTCCCCTCCTTGCTTGTCTCTCGTTGCCTTTTAGGCCACCTTGTATTCTGTTTTTCTTCCCTTAATAGAATGAAACGCCCCTGGCGTTTTCGAGAAAAAAAATTATTTTCAGTGAGGACTGATCACATTGACTAGTAAATAGTATGTTATCATCTTATAATATTTCATTACTACTCCATGAGGTGTTTTTATTTGTTATGACTTTATTACTATTCCATGAGGTGTTCTTATTTGTTATATAACTACTCAATAAGGTGTTGTTATTGTTATATATAATCTTACAACTATAACAGATTCTATAAGTTGTAATGCTTGTCGTTTTTATGTTCTTGAATGCACGTGAATAAATATAAAGTGTAACAAAAAAACGTTTTCACAATATTATCTGTGAAAGACATGTTGAAAAGATCTAAAAGAATTTAATTTAGCACTACTTTTATGAAGAGACGAAAATCCCAACTGTACGACACATTTCATCCTTCTTAAATTGTGATCAATTCAAGCCACTTCATAATATCATACACATTGATTGTAAAATATGTGGCTTGATTATTAAGACGGTTAAAAATTGGAGAAGGGTACGGCATATAAGGTGGTGTTTCTAAGTGTGCTGTTTATGTGGATGTGAAATTAGGATAGGAGGGGAGTGAGCCATTCGATATAACTAATAGATGGTGGAGATTAGATGTGCCATATTTTATAAGAGTATAGATACTTATACCTTAGTGAATAACGATCATTTTCTTTTTGATTGAGCAGTATGTTTGTTACAGATGTATTGATTTGTGGATCTACATGTTTGTTAAATATTTGACATTGTTTGGTTATCAGGTGATTGGTTCGATTCTTGGAGTGAAGGTCATCCAGGTAGCTTTCCCTAAAGTTGGTGAAGGAGCCCGCTTAAGCGTTGGTGTTCATCATGGAGTGTTAGCTGAAGGATTGGCAACTTTCATGGTCGTTATGGTTTCGGTAATACTTAAGAAGAAGGAAATGAAAGGGTTCTTTATGAAGACATGGATCACAAGCATGTGGAAAATGACGATTCATATCCTTAGCTCGGATATAACTGGAGGGATCATGAACCCTGCATCTGTAAGTGCTCTCTACACCAAATGTCATGACTGGTCTAGAAATGAACATCTTGGATTTGAACTGCAACACATGCTTAAATTTCATATGAATGAATTTGAAAGTATTGTGCAACCATTATACTTATGTATAGTTGCATTATGTCATGATTGATCGAGCTGTAGCATTGTTCCCATCATCCGCTCATCAACTGGTATGCATCTTCTACTTTCCAAGTAGCTCATCGTGATATCAGACCTGCGCAATGAAATCAAGCAGTTTGTAAGATTGCATGCACATTCAGATTTTCTTTCTTCATCCCGAAGATGTGCCATTTATGTTATAAAAACCTGTGTGATGGATGTTTACTCAGAACAAATAACCAACCAGCTTAGCATTATACCTGACATGCATTTTTAAAAAGGAATTATACCTTACACGCATTATTAACCTGCTTCCTGTAATTTTTGATAATTAATAAACCAACTTCGATTCTCTAATCATTTTCCTTCCGCTATTTACTGTAGGCTTTTGCTTGGGCCTATGCTCGAGGAGATCACACGACGTTCGACCACCTACTTGTATATTGGCTTGCACCCCTCCAAGCAACCTTGCTAGGAGTATGGGTAGTGACCTTCTTAACTGAACCCAAGAAGGTCAAGGAGCAAGAAGCAGATGAAAACAAGACCAAGAAGGAATAATAGACTATTGTTGAAGTAGTGTCCACCATTTGTTGCGCAGCAAGAACTTCAGTTCCATTTTTTCACCAGACAAGACTGGTTTTGAAACTATCCAAAAAAAATGCTCATTTGTCAGCCTGTAAGAAGCCTTCTCGATGTGTATACCTTGTATCTGGCTTAGCGTAAACTGTGCAGAAGCTTGTACATATTTGTTCCAGACAGATATTGGAAACAGTAGGGAGGAGATGAGACAACTAAGGTTCAGTTGCAGTGTACATTATTCTGCACAAGACTGTTTAAATCGTTCTCTGTTTCAGTTGACAGTTTGTGATTGGGCAATATTTATCAATGTGGAGCACAAGGACTCATCCTCCATGGTAACTGGAGATGCCAGCCTGTTCTAGTTTTTAGAAAACCAAACAATAACAAATCAATATTGTTGCTATTTTGCATTGCGAAAAATATATTGTGTTAATATGACTTATGAACAACTCACGGGTCTTAAAACCAAACAATTACAAATCAATATTGTTGCTATTTTGCATTGCGAAAATTATATTGTGTTAATATGACTTATCATGTAGGCTCAAATTTGTAGATTTTGGGGGAAGAAGTTAAGAAAGGTCTTAAAACTTGGCAAACACTACTGAGTATCACAAATGGTGAAAAATTATACAGTTTTCAGGACTTCTGGTGAAGCTACCAGCTGTTTGTTTCATTACCTAGAAACCTCATCAAGCATTGTACTGGTTACCGGCAGAAACTGCTACTTGTCTTCAAATGGGCACTGATCGATTACCGAAGTTCAGCAAATCTGATTGTACCAGTGTTGATGTTGACAAACTACTTGATGGCTGTTATTCCTTTTGTTTAGAACTTCAGGTTGCCTTCTTTATCGTCGCTGCTGTTTAACTTGAACCAATGCTAACAGACAACTAAACCTGAAAACTAGTCTAATGACTTTCTGTTCTCCTTTTTCAGGCTAATTTATTCAGGGCTGATGAAACGATCCGTGCTGATTATATTCTTTATCCAATTCTGGAGTATAGAATTTGGTGCGTCAAGCCTTATTTCATCCACTCAGATAGGAGAAAGATACTGCTCACCAGGTAATCGTATACTCTTTTATTTTTTTCTGACACTCATCTGTAGACTGTAGCTCTGTACCATCCGTTAGGTTCGTTCTGGCTGAATAATCAGTTATGCATTTTTTCAATGGAGCTAATCAAGGATCAAGAAGAAATTTTACATGGCTGCAACGTAAGCAGAATGGGCCAGCTGTATGGCTCCAGGTCCATCGTCCATGTGACATGTTTTTTCTCTGCAGGACATGTGGTCCCTGAAAGGCAAGTGGAAAAGCTTCACGTCCTTTTTTCCTGCCACTGCAGATCCATCGCCCTCTGCTCCATGAGGAATGTTTATTCTCTTTTTTTTTCCTGGTGAGAGAATTAAAATAAGCACGCAATACTGATCAAACAGTCTCAAAATGAAATGAAATGAAACAAACATAAAAAAAATATTAGAGATGGCCAGATTCGATATCATCCTGACATGTTGACATGATCGTCATCTTGCATATATTTTGTCCCCGTGAATGATGTTATACTGTTTCGAGGCTTACTTGCATTCTTTCTTTATTATGGTTGTTTAGAAAATTGTGAAGCACGAGAGATAAATATAAAAACTAGCAGAATATGTCATCGAAACAAGTACGGCAGGGAGTTTACGATGATGAAGAGACCTCTGAAGTAGACAAAATAATACAGGATTGTATGAAAAGAAAAGTACAGTCAATTACAAGACTGGTACGTAGCTGATGTGGCTTATCAGCCCAAAAGTTTGTCAGGCTAGCTACCTACCACCCCCAACTAAGGAGAAATTAAATTGAGCACGCTTGGTTGGTATGACTGCCAGATGCGCAGTCCACTCGGTTCGAGTCCGTCTCATTTTCTGAAGGTGCTATTCATGTACCCTCTAAGTACTATTTATGTGAATAACTCCTGTCAAAGTATACACGTACCTACGTACGTTCGGTGGTTAAAATGTGTGACAACGTTCCACGAGACTCTAGGATTTTTGTTTTGTCTTAGTGTGTGTATTGAACGTATTCATGTAAATATGTAAATGTATGTGGTATCGTGTGCGCGCGTAAGTAAGTCATGTACTCACTTCAAAAAGAAAACGGAGAAATTGAATTTATGTAGCGCATTAGTCCATTTCTAAGTTATTTGAATAGAAAATGGGTTGGTTCTTTTTCACTCTAGTTTTAGCTTTGTCTTTCATTGTTACAGTAATTAGTTTTAAATAGTGTGTTTTTTAAGACGGATCTACAGGTACCTTGTAGTATACACTGTACTGAGTTCAGCTGTATCGGCTAAAATCGTATTCGACTTTTTTTCTCTTCCTACTCTCGCTCACGAATAGATATAATTTAAAAATCATAAACCAAAAGTATAGCTAAAAAACCAAAAGAACCAACCAATGTTTGACATCATCAAAGTCTGAACAAAAAAAAATCCCCAAAGCCAGAGAAAGCGCGAGACTGCACTGTGTGGTACGCACAAGTTGAAATACAATGATTTACTACTACGTTGTGAAAGTACAGGACAGAGTATTGGCGTGCCCTACTAATCGGGTACAAGAAGGGTCAATTTCACGCTCACTGCTGAATGTTGCCCCTTCCCCTCTCTTTTCCTTTCCTTTCAACAAAAAAAATGTTGAATGCCATGAAATTCTCGTACAGGCCACTTGCTGACCGTGGCAGCTGTCGGATAACTGAAGCAGCCACGTCGCCTCCAGTTCACGACTCCAATATTCTGGTCCTGACTGGAAATAAACCGGAGCAGTTTGTGAAAAAGGCTGCGCACCACGCTAGTGCGTGTCAGGATGTTGCAGTTGATCGATACGGCATATTCCCCGGCATTACTATACTATATTATACTCCTTTGTGATAATCTAATTCTAATCCGATGAGCATGCGGTTGTCCGTTTCAATCAGTTTACTGCAAGGGACTTTTCCAATCAGTTTTAGCATATTCACGTACGGCTCCATTGGTTTTACCGTTTAAGATTCTTGACCACTTGCCGGACACGTTAAGGAAATCACCTGTAAAATGGTGCGGCAGGCACTCGGACACGTCTACATCGCATAACGAGCCGTACTACTTTCTGACAGAAAGAAAACTTTCAAGCGGACAAAACTCAAAACGGATTTTTGATACCGGCCATACGTGCGAAGTGGGAGCTGCTGTATCAGACGTTCCAAACACCCACTACTCACCCTAACACTTTACTACCTTATGCTGCCCGTTTTTACCACATTTTCTTCCGTCTGTTCCTAATAATCTAAGGCTCTTTAGAGTATCTCCAAGAGATACTCTATATGGCTCTTAATATTTAAATTTTACAGTTGAAGAGTAAGAAGTAGCTCCAACAAATTCCCAAATAGACTCTCAAAAATAGAACACACCTAAAAAATAGGCTCTCGCTCTCTACTTATAGAGGATGATCTAGACTCCCAATACTGTTTTTCTGGTTTAGGGTATCTGTTGGAGGGAATGATCATTTTGGGATCTTATATCGTTGTTAGGATCTGTAAAAAGAGATTTAGGGTGTAAATTTATTGGGCATCTCTTGGAGATGCTCTGGCTCATCGGTGACAACTGAAGCAGATCACCAAAATCTTACTTCTCTCTTCCTATCGCTCTTCCTCCTATTTTACCTGCATTTTTTGTTTTGTTGCATTCAAGCCGAGGATTTGTTTGCAAGCTAAGTAACTAAGTAGCACGCGTACCTACATCTCACTTCTCCCTACAATCTTTCTCTCTCAAGCATCAATTGCGTCATGCCACTACTAATCGCCGCGCGTCACTATTGATGATTTTGCCGTCGATGGCCACTAGCCCACCACTAATCTTCTCTTGACACGGGAGCTTTATTTCCGTCATAATTTCAACTCTACCTGTACCGGTGAGTTTATCTCCCTCTGCCTCAGTTGTCGTAGCAAAATGTTTAATTTGTGTTGTAGTAGTTGTTCTCAGGTGTTGCAGCAAGTTTTTCCCTTGTTGCAATAAGTCTTTTTTATTGTTTTAGTAAAAGTTCAGTTTTATTTGTACATATATGTTTGTTCTAGTATTTTTTTTGTTGTATTAGATATTTTTAAATGTTGCAACTGTCATTTTCAAATATTGCAGTGTTGTAAGATTCTTTTTTTTTTGTTTGGGAATTTTGATCTTGTTTTAGCACTTTACAAAGTTATATATTTATGGTATTATGCATTTTAAGAAGATGACATTTTTCTATTTTTTCTCGATTTTTACCTAATGTTATTATGCATTTTATAGCATAAAGTGATTATAATTGTTACACAATTAGTTTACAGATGTTGCACTGAAGCGTACATGAAATGTCTCCCGCCATGCGTGCGGGCACTAAACAATCCCCGACTCAAAATGAAGAGAATATCACGCACGTAGTCGTACAGTGCAGCACATGGCTCAGCAAAAATGGCATCTCCATCGGCCGTACAGGAGGCTGCTTGCTGCACGCACGCCGTTGCCGCTTCAGCGCCGCTCGGGCAAACGCTTTTTGATCGCAGCCACAAAAACGCGCGCGCAACGGAAACACCCCGATACGGCGATATTCCCATGCCCGGCACGGCTGGCCGCCTCCAGTCGAGGCACGGAGCCAGCGCCGCGCACGGTGCCGACTGCCGAGATAGATAAGCACGACGAGCCGTGCCACGCCACGCCACCGATAGGGAGTCGCCGCGCAGGCGCTCCGTACGAATCTCTCGCGGATACGCATCCGTCGGCGCGCGCGCGCGGCTGGTGAGATAGGCGGTTCGCGCGGGCCACGCGCGTCCTTTTCCTAGCCGCGCGACCGCTCGTCCGCTTCTGCCCCCCGCGCAGCTGCGAGGAAGCTTCCTCGTCCGTCCCGATCGATCCGGCCGCGGGGGAGCCGTTCGTCGGTTGGTTGGCTGGCGCCGGGTTTAGGGGTGGTGAAATGAATGAAACTGGCGTTGTGTGGCGCCTACGTGCGTACGTACTGCGTGGCTACAGCCAGCCGATTCCGAGCCGGCAATCGGTTGATGGAAACAACCGAGGGGATTTTTCGAGTACGTACATGGCTGGGTACGGCTGCTAGATTGAGCTGATGCCGATTTTGCGTGGCTGGTTTGGTGTCTCCGGGCTGTCATGTTCTGGGTGCTATCTTTGCCGCTGTGCTTGGCACTTGGCAGTGCCACGTACTGTGCGATAGAAATAGCGTGAGTACTGAATAGTTTCTCCATTCGCCTCCCTTGTATTGTTCAAACCGCGAGTTAAGGTCGATGGACAGGAGAAATTTTGTTATATCACGGTGGCACAAATCGGGTTGTGTCACAAACTAATTCAGCGATGGCACGTGACATGTATTACTGTAGCAACTAATAAAAAATATTTTTTCTGTTTTGTACTGTAGCAAACAGATAAAAAAATATTTTTCTTGTACCAACTACAGTGTTACTACAGTACTACGCATGATGTACCAACGCTGGATTTGTTTGTAGCACAAATCGATTTGTGCCACCGTGATATAACAAAATTTGTGGATGGACAGGGAGTTCACCCCAATTGTGGTGAGCTAGCTAAGGGCCTGTTTGGATCCACCCAGATTTTAAGAATCTAGCTTTTGGAAACTGGGTGGGATCCAAACAGACCAGTTTTTGGGACAGTTTTTAAAATCTACCTACTCAGATTCTTAAAAACCAATAAGCTGTTGATACCCAGCTTTTGCCAGTTTTTTTGCACAAATACCCATTTACCCTCATTAAAAACTACGCATGGCTGTTTAATGTGTTGTTCAAGAGCAATAAATGTAAGGGTATAATAGTCTATTAGCACCAATCATAAATGAAATCAGCTTTTAAAAACTAGGGGATCCAAACACCCCATCAGTTTTTGCTTAAAAATCAGCTTTTAAAAATTAGAAGTAATAGCTGGTTTTTAAGAATCTAAAATTGATCCAAACAGGGCCTAAAGCTCCCAAGCACCCGTCTCAATGCGAGCATCCACTGGCTTCCTGATGAGGCAGATTTGGAAATTAAATAATCAACGTTACCTGGTTTTTCTTCTCTATGGAAGATCGAGGAGCCAACGCCATTCATTTAAGAATATCATGCGTTTGCATTTTTCTCTTTTCTTCGACGACAAAAGTGGGAGATGGATGGATATGCACGGCTGCTGCGCTCGTCGGATGCGATCCACCTCCACGCATTCCGTTGCATGCAGCTGCGAGGAAGCTTCCTAGTGTGCCGTTGGTAAATCTCCCAGCCTTCTGGTTCTCATTACTTCGGGGAATTTCTATTGTTGGACGCATTTCTATCAGCAATTCAATAGCTGGAAAGTTGCAAAGTAAAATGCAAATTTACCACCACCACGACCTAGCTAGCAAGATTGACAATGACAGAGAAAAGCAACCATGGAGGCAAAAAAAATCGGCATTCATTTCTGGAACCTCCTCCGTCGCGCTCCCTTCGCCTCCGCCTCTGCTATCCATTCTTGCATTTTTCAGAGCTACTCTGTAAATCAACACAGAGCAAAAGCGTACACATGATTTTTGCTTGTGCAGGTGGCCATTGTTGTCTGCAGCCCACGGAGGAGAAAAGATCTCGACATGCCAATGGCAGGCAGAAGCATCATGGTGCACGCACTAGATTTGAGAAAGGCCGCAAGGCCACCAACGTCTTCCCGCAACAGAATGACGAGAATTTTAGGCGCGAACAGTTGTAAACTCACCAAACCATTTTTACTGAACTAGCTTAGGAACTATCAGCTGCTACATTGTGTGCTCGAGAGCCCTTTCTCTAGGTCCAGGGGAACAAACGCATGCGTGCTTGCTCAACGTAAGTACGTTCCAACTGGAAGAAACAAAAGTGCTCTCCAAACCGACGGCGTGCAGCCGGATGGGACTATAGCCATGCATGCTTGCATGTGGCTATGGTCCAATGTGGCATGTGAGATGCTGGCATGTGAAAAACTTTTACCCATGGAAATGGGGCCAATGTGCTGCCTGTACGTCCTCCCGGACAATGTGTGGTCATCCATATCCCCTGGCAGTGGTAAGTTTTACTGCATCGATCGGAGTTTTGGGTCCTCTGCCGTCGTTCATGTGGAGACCGATGCATGCAGCTAACTTCTCCATGCAAACTTGTGTTTTTGCTCTCCTATCTAGCACTGGATTTTAAAAGTTGGTATGCCACTCTATAAACTGCCTTCTTGTTTCTTCTGAGAATTTTTTTTCATCTTAGTTTGGGACCAAAGTATTGGTTGTTTGAATGGTGGCAGTGACTCGCTGGTATGCACCAGATGTTCTCTCTTGTATAGTCAAGAGACACTCCGTGGCAGTGCATTAGGTCGAAGGTTTCAATTCTTTCTTTTCTCTATCAAAATAAGGTGAATTCCTTTCGATCAATCAACCCTAAATAATGTGCCTTTCAGTTCACTACTTCTGCAGCTCGTAATATTAATCCATTTTTTGTGTGCACATGTCAGACGATCTCTTCTCCGGCGTCTCGAGGTGTCACGCACGCTCACACTCCACGGTGTAAGCCACCACGAGGTGGTGGTTTGAAGAGCGATTAGCTCAAGTCACTACATAAAAAAGGCCGGTGGCTTCGTGGTGGTTAACGGCGGCGCAGGTGTGCGGTGGTGGCAGCCACAGGAGCGGCGCGGCGGCACGGCCATGATACCATAGGCGGCTGAGGCTTGGGTGGTGTGGCACGGCGACCTGCAGCCAGCGGTAGCCGAGTAACCTTCATCACGATCACATGGTGTGGTCAACAATTTGCACGACTAAACTATGATTCACACGCTGTTTTGTGGATTGCGTAACGGGGCGTGGTTCGCACGGCCGAACAACTATTCGCATGGTCAAACGGCGATTCGCACGACGAAGACTTAGTGAACGCAAATTCTTTTGGCTAATTGCACTTCCGTCCATCTTTTCAGAACTTTATCTTAGCTTTGATCCGATCCATCTCCATTTCATCTTGTAATTTCACACGCAACCTTGAGAGTACGTTCAGGCAGTTACGAACCTCTGATCTCTCGTGCAGCGAGTCCGCCGAACGTGCTCAAGACAAGTACCTTGTGGCCGTAATCTTTCTGTTTCGCATACCATATGTTCCCTGATTACTTGTCACCATTGGCATTGAGTACTATTATCAGATCACCAAAGCTTACCTGATTATTATTATATCACTCATACTTGCTTGGTTATTATCATATCACTCATGCTTGTTTGGTTAGAAGTGGATCGATCCCATGATTCAAACATTCATTTCATTTTTCGCTGGTTCTATTAAAGTACTATTAAAGTTTTAGTTTCTTCACGATTTTTATTGTTGTTTTTATTATTTATTCCTTACTTTGGCGATGACGTTTCATACTAGTATTTCATGTTGGTATGTAAGGTGCTACAGACAATTTGTTACACAATCATGTAGGTAGTTTACATTTGTATGCAAGACCATCCTGCAGAAATCTAAATAACCACACTCCCTACGTAGGAGTACATAGACCGGTAATACACGCATACACCTCATATGTTATGATAGGAGTATATGTGTATATATACATACCCTGGTCCACATTCCACAGTACATAGCGTTCGGCTGTCATAGAGTTTTTGGTCGAAATGACTTTATTTGATACAGGATTAGCAAAAATAGCACTTATGTCACACGGTTACCATATGGCACTCCGCCTCGGACCGACACGTAGCGTAGTGCCGTATCACGTATGGTCACCGCGCGGCATTCGCCTCGGGCCAATACGTGGCGCAGTGCCGTATGGCCCGACATGTGGTAGGCTAAGGCCGCACGGTGACCGTGTGGCCCTACGCCACATGTCGGCCTGAGGCAAATACCGCACGGTGACCGTGAGGCACTAAGGGGGTGTTTGGTTGCCAGCCACACTTTGCCACAGGTTGCCACGCCTAAGGTTAGGCAAGTTTGACCAACTTGGCAGCTGTTTGGTTGCAAAACCACGGTTGTGGCAGATTCCTTCTAGCAAACTAGGTCCCACGCGTCGGTGACTCAAAAAGTGTGGCAAGATTCCCTTAGGCTTGCTGGGTGTGGCAAAGAATTTGAGCACCTCAACTTAGGCAAGTGTGGCAATTTTTGTTGGCAAATGGTGGCAAAGTGTGGCTAGCAACCAAACAGCCCCTAAGTCATGTGTTAGCTCGAGATAGAGTGCCATACGATGACCATATGGTACATGTGCTATTTTTGTAATTTCGACTGTGTGAGCGCTATTTTTACTAATCACAGTTCAAAATGTCATTTCTGCTGAAGACTTCCTTTCATGCGGTGAGGGTTGGCCTCTTGCCTGGTCGTAGTCTCGTAGAAAATAGAAACTACAAAGGAACGGAAAGGACAGGCCGTGCAGCCTTTCGGAACTGAAAGAGTGGAAGAGGGCTTTGCTTGGGGCCGGTGTGAAGTGGCAAGGCAAGCGAACAAACTTTTGCTTCCTTGTCATTTTCCGGTGGGTTGCTACGATACATGACACATCACCCCCACCCTCATCCCCACCTCCTTATTAGCACCACCTCCCCCCCCTGCCCTCTCTGCCTCCATAGCATCCTCCTAACTCCTACCCCTTAGTGGTCTTCCTTGTTTCCTTGAGTTCTTGTTAGAGCCTTGCATCTGCAGTTCTTCAAATTGAAGGTAAGGCCCATTGTCTCAACCTGAATCTGTTTCTTCTGTGGCTTTGTGGTGTAGGAACTTTGCATTCATTTCTTCTTGTTGAGGTACTGTTCTGAAAGTGTGACTTTCCGGGGGAAAAGATTAGGTACTGGTGCTTTCTGTGAGTTGCTACCTCATTTCTTCTGGCATTTGGGTTGTCCTGTGAAAGATGTATGTTCTTGGCATTTCCAGCTCATTGTAACCTTTCCTTCACGCCAACAGTTCTCTTTGATCTTCTTCTTTCAGCAAGACATATCTGTAAAATGCCTTTGGACTATTTCTGGCATTTTTGGTGTCTGGTAGCATCATATCAATTATCAACTGGCGAGTCGCGATTTTTCGTATGTGGCCTGGCCTCCATGTACCTTCACATATGGCTGTGCTTCTGCCGTATGCTTCATCCGTTTAAAGTTATAAAAATTAGCAGTCAATGACGTATTATAGAGACCATAAAAAATTAAAAACGTTCCGTAAAAGGAACGGAGGGACTATTTTTCAGGATTTGAACTATTTTACTTGCAAAATGCTGTTTTTTTTTTGTCTTTTTTGCCTTTTGGCTACAGGCACATGTGTTTTCTTTGGGATGTTGCATCTACCTCTGTCTCAACCATCTTTTATATTGGTGGAGTTCAAGGTGGATTGAGTCATTGCTGCTTTGGAGTTGTCTGGTCATTTTATATTTTGATCAGGTGTAGCTTAGTGTTTCTGAGATTAAAATTTTAGTATTACGGAAGTCTGGTTCCTTTTCCTTCTTTCTTTCCCCCCTTTCTGGAAAAGAACATGTAAACACTGCTGCTTCATTGAATAATAGAATATGACACAGAAATATACTTTTCTGTTCACTGAAATGCCAGATATTGAAAGGTTTTACTAAAGCTTCCGGTTTTTTAAAATATTCGACTTAATAGCGAGATAAAGTTTATTAAATTTGTGGATAAGTCCAGTTCTTTTGAAGGGAGTGATCTAGCTCTTTCCATACTTCCAAGAGAAATTATTCACTTCTTTGCAACATATATGAGAGCGTTGGGTCGTGCTGTCTCAATTTTCTCAAAATTTTGCTGCCGGGTTGACGGAAAATGAACTTTTAACTCCTGGATAACCAGCTTATCAGTGCGTCCACAAACTTTGGATCTTTATATTTTCAAAGAAAACTACGCATACCCCATTTTTCTCCTGTATTCTTTCTTTTTCTTATGACAGTTTGTCTCTTAAGAATGGCAAATTGTCCAGTTAATAATCTTCAAAGCCTGATTCATTGAACAATTGTAGGTGTTTGAAGAATAACTTGAAGGTTCATAGGAACCTTCCTTTGTTGGAAGATGTATAGGGCTAAGAGAGCTGCATTGTCACCAAAGGTGAAGCGCCGTGTTGGGAACTATGAGCTCGGGCGTACGATTGGGGAGGGAACCTTTGCAAAGGTTCGGATTGCGAAAAACACTGAAACTGGGGACCATGTTGCTATCAAAATCCTTGACAAGGAGAAAGTTCGGAAGAACAGATTGGTTGAACAGGTCATTACCAGACAATTCCCTTATAAGACTCTATAGTAGTTTCTTCTCATTCCTTTTATTTGTCCATATCATGATTCATAAATCAGATAAACCTCAGTTTATTAGAAATAAAGTGATCATAAGTTGTATGCTCAGTAAGTCTGTATATCGCTTTCATAAATTGTTAAAAAATCAGTCAGCCATACTGCCAATCTTATCATCATTCCTAATAGTTAATATAGGCTATCTATTAAACCAATAAGCAGTCCGAAAAGCTTATATTTCTTACCTTATTGATCACATGCGTAATTTTGCAATCTGTGCTTTTCTTTGGTCAAAGTTCACTGCCATCACTTACATCTTTGTATCAAGGAGCACACTGGAGAAACAATTTTCTTCCTTGGATGTTGCCGTGTTCACATGGGAGCATAGGAAGATGTAACCTCAATTGTTACATTCTGGGCCACAGGTTTAAATGGGCTGAACACAACTAAGCCCACGGAGCAACGGAGCAACAACCTTATAAGTGGTATTGGGCATTCTCCCCCCAAAAGACTAGTCCAATGGGTGGGGGCTCCCTCACACTTATAAGTTGTGCTTGCTCCTCTCCCACAATCCATGTGGGACTATTCTAACAATCTCCCCCTCACACATGGATTGGACACTTCTGCAACCCTGAGGTCCAAGGAGATGTTAGACACCTGGGCTCTGATACCAATTGTTACATTCTAGGCCACAGGTTTAAATGGGCTGAACACAACTAAGCCCACGGAGCAACGGAACAACAACCTTATAAGTGGTATTGGGCCTTCTCCCCCCAAAAGACTAGTCCAATGGGTGGGGGCTACCTCACACTTATAAGTTGTGCTTGCTCCTCTCCCACAATCCATGTGGGACTATTCTAACATCAATTAAGAATGAAACCATGCGTACATATTTGCATGGCATCGAGATATACCCACATGGTGATCTTCCAGTTGAAGTCATACTACCAACCCAGTATGTTCTCCTGGTGCCTTGTGCTGTTTCGAATTGCTGTCTGAGCTTTACGCAAATTGAATTCAACATGCAATGTACTCAGTTTGTAAACTTCAGCATATGTTTCCCTCGTGCCCTCTGGATGCCCATGTCTGCGGTTCTATTTAATTGGCTTCACTATTCTTTCTACTGTTCTAACCATACAGTTCTCAGACAGACTTTCACTAGCCACAAAACTCATGGTCAAAACATAAATGTATTGTTTCATATATGCGCTCCTCATATAGGGAATTCCTCAATTCTGTATACATTTTCTAAAAAATGTTGAAACTATGTATTTGATATCTCAATGCTGATACCATCCTAAACTCAATGCAGATTAGGCGAGAAATTTGTACTATGAAGTTAATAAAGCACCCTAATGTTGTGCAACTGTACGAGGTAAAGTCCAAAAATCAATTTACGCTAAGATTTATCATTGTACCTTACTAGAAATATGTTTGTTCGTGCCTACAGTCTAATACCCTTTGGCTGAAATTTGCCTTCTACCTCAGGTGATGGGAAGTAAAGCAAGAATTTTCATTGTTCTGGAATACGTTACTGGAGGAGAGCTCTTTGAAATCATTGTAAGTGGCAATACATCATCTATCAATTTGAAATGATTGAAAGTCATATTGTCCTATGTAGACTATTGATTCATGTTACATTATCATGTTTTGATTGATTCTATTTGCTGTTATACACTAATTTCAAAATCAGCATACTAATTGAAAGTTTTGTTTTAGGCTAATGGGAAGTTGAAGGAGGAGGAAGCACGCAAGTACTTTCAGCAACTGATCAATGCAGTTGACTATTGCCACAGTAGGGGTGTGTATCACAGAGACTTGAAGGTAAAGCCTTAACCTCCTCGTCGTGTGTTCTTTTATAATTTACTATGAGCACACAAGTGCCGAAATGTGACATAATGATGTTTGATCTGCATTTCCAGTTAGAGAATTTGTTGCTTGATGCTGCTGGAAACCTCAAAGTATCTGACTTTGGTTTAAGTGCTTTAACGGAGCAAGTGAAGGTATTACTATGATATATCAGTTTGGATTGACTCCTAATAACAGTCGCATCATTGTTCTTGTGCTGATTGCATTTCAATGTTACACCCTAATATTATTGATTTTTTTTGGACACTACAGGCTGACGGGCTGCTCCACACAACGTGTGGAACACCAAACTATGTTGCTCCTGAGGTATTAATTTTTGGCCATCATAGTATAATCATGTGTTGGTTCCATAAGAACTAACCAAGCTTGTCTAACTTAGATTTCTGTTTGATCTTTGTAGGTGATTGAGGATAGAGGCTATGATGGTGCAACTGCGGATATCTGGTCTTGTGGGGTGATCCTTTTTGTTCTGCTTGCTGGGTATTTACCTTTCGAGGATGAGAACATCATCTCCCTTTATAAAAAGGTAATACCTATAAAAAAGATACAAAAACACCTAGAAGCTATCAGTGCTAACCTTTTCTTACTCCCTTTGCAATCATAGATCTCTGAAGCTCGGTTTACCTGTCCCTCTTGGTTTTCTGCTGGAACTAAGAAGCTGATTACCAGAATTCTCGATCCCAACCCTACAACTGTAAGTGACATATAAATTTTGAAACATAGTTGTTCAAATGACTCGAATTAGTTAATCATTTGTCAGCAGAACCATTAGCATGATGCACAAGCGATGATTCCTACTATATGCCTATGAGGCTATGAATAGACAGATCTTTCACACTAAAAATGGAATTCCTGCAGAGCATTGAATTCATTTTGTATTGAGTCCTTTCATTAATTTGTCAATGCTGAAAAGTAGTTGTGGAATCCCAATTTACCTGGCTTTTTGTTGTTGTTGCGTGTTGAACAGCGGATCACCATTCCTCAGATACTGGAAGATCCTTGGTTCAAAAAGGGATACAAGCCGCCTGTTTTTGATGAGAAATATCAAACTAGTTTGGATGATGTCGATGCTGCTTTTGGAGACTCAGAAGTGAGTCGATTGACCCATTTTTTGTCAAAGTATTGAGCCTTTTGTGGTAGGAATAACACGATTAACTATACATATCGATACATTTACCAGGACCAACATGTGAGAGAGGAAACTGAAGATCAGCCTGCCTCAATGAATGCATTTGAACTGATTTCACTGAATCAGGCACTGAATCTGGACAATTTGTTCGAGGCAAAGGAGGTCAGAAATAATTCTGATGCAAACAATTGTTACCTTGTTGTTATGGTTATGCGACAAACAGCAGATAGCGGAGCTTCGGGCGCGCAGGGGGCCCGAAGCCTAAGATTCGAGGGTGAAGAGAGGAGTAAAATAGATGTGATGGTGCTTTGTAGTCTTTACAATTTCTCTTCTGAATTTCCTCTCACTTCATGGTGTCCTAATAGCTATATTTATAGCTATAGAGAAGGATCTTTACACAAATACTGCCTTTGAAGGGTTTACTATTAGAGACATACACGACTTTTACTTACTATACCAGCAACTCCAACCGGTTCTTTATCCTGCTCTTTATTGTATATTTACCTAATATGACTCAAGAAATGGACTCCAACCGGTTCTTTATCCTCCTCTTCATTTTTATCGAGTCGCTATTTTCTCCCGGCCGCTAGCTAGATTTGGCGAGCGCCTCCTCACTCGCTTCTCAAATAGCTAGGCCATTGGAATGCTAACTCAAATAGAGAGCTGAAAATAATAGCTAGTTTCTTCATCCTAAGAAATAGAGAGGGAGAAATGACTAATGGGATGGAGTTGCTCACTGGGTCTATCCTTTACTTACACGTACGTTTGAGCCCCATGCCTGGTGGGCTGAAGGGGCTACGGTGGGGTCCACTCCCCCAACAATTGTCTTATGCTTGGTTTCCGGTGTTTTATTATCCACTTGTTGCTTATGAAATATTTTTAGGAACCACATGTCATTGCATTGGTCTTATTTCTACAAATTTTGTGGCAGGAGTATAAAAGAGAGACGAGATTCACCTCACAATGCCCTCCAAAAGAAATCATCACCAAGATTGAAGAAGCTGCAAAGCCACTTGGATTTGACATTCAAAAGAAAAATTACAAGGTATTCATATTGTTTACTGTCAACATATGCAATATTTCTCCTGCTACTATCAACTCATTTATGTGAGCCCTTACTATGACCTTCCCTACTTCAAGTCCTAATAAGTTTGTATTTTGTTCCTTCCAGATGAGGATGGAGAACCTGAAAGCAGGTAGAAAAGGCAATCTCAATGTTGCAACTGAGGTAAGTGAAAACACCACGCCAACAAAATGTTCCAAACACTAAAGAAGAATTACTCATTCAGATGATGATACGTGATAACCTTTAGGTATTTCAAGTAGCCCCGTCCCTGCACGTGGTAGAGCTCAAAAAGGCAAAGGGGGATACTCTGGAGTTCCAAAAGGTACTATAATCTTGAGCTACATTTCTGCTATAACATCCTCGAGCCATGGCATTGGCAATGAACAATCATGGTAAATTAAGCAAGCAACTTGTCTATAGAATCAATCCATCAGTTTGCTGCAAACTTTATTTGAAGCTCAAGTACCATTCAATACTTCAGGAAGTAAAACTAAGATTTCAGCAACAGTTGTCTTGAATTATTCTCTTGCAGATTCTTTTGTACTACTAGTCAGTTCTCTTCAATTGCAAATCATTTTTAGATACAGGAAATTTTCAGTAATTTTTCCTTGTCATTTTTAGCAACTGCCACGCCATTGCTTACACAAGTAACCAAATTAATTGCAATGTACAACAGTTCTACAGAACTTTGTCGACCCAGCTGAAGGACGTGGTTTGGAAGTGCGACGGCAAGGTCGAAGGCAACAGCGCCGCGGCATGAACCAGCTTCCAGACTTTCACCGGCCGGCGCCAGTTTTTCCCCTGTACATAGCTCCGCCATGGGATGGTCGATGCTCGCTGCAGAGTCGGTTTTGGAAACAAGTTCGTTCGTTCATTTGTTGATAGATAAGCTCCGATGAAACAAACGGGCGTGAAGCCTAGTTGTGGATGAGCTTATTGCTGCGTTAGTTTATTTATTTATGGTCCGGAAGCAGACGGAAGCAACAGGCAAAGGGCTGTACCGTACTACGCTTGTAATGGTAAGAGTACATCGTCAGAGACTGCAATTGATACCCTACCTACTATGTGTTCAACTTTCTTTTGTACTGTCGGCTCGGGAGCTTATTCATATTAGAGCATGATATGCTGTGATGTACTGCTTGCTGGTCCTTTCCGAAGATGTTGCATGCTAGCTAGCCAGCTCATGGAATGGCTTCCATCTTTTTGTTTATAATTTATAGCTCATGTTATAGTAATTGGTTTTTAAATAAAGTGTTTTTTTAAGGTAAGATCTAATAGTCGATTGTAATAGATATTGTACCGAGTTTAGCTATATCGACTAAAATCATAAACAATTCTCTCTCTCCGTACTCTCTCGTGAACATCTAGAATTTAAGAGCCGTGTGTTAAAAGCCATAAACTGTAATCGAAAAATTGCACGTGTAGTGGAGCAGCGAGAAATGAGATGCTGCAGCAGTAGAACTAGCACGTTGGTAGCGTAGCGATGTGGTCGTGGGTGTGTTCAAAAATTGGAGGGATCAGTACCGCTTTCTTGAAGCATGCGAGAACCATTTTGCCTTTGTAGAGGAAGATGGAGAAACCAGTAGGACTGTAGGAGCGACGATTAGCCAACTGTGAAACGAGGTCGCGTCCAGAGAGCTGCGGATGTCCAGATCCAAATAGCCTCAGTCATTCCATGCCGGATTTTCGCTGCTAGATGAAACTTCAATCCGTTGGAAGAATTGGGCCAATTGGCATCACCTGACCTGACCTCTCGGCCTTTCCCCAAAGACCATAGAAGAAGGTATTGCAAGAGTTTGAGACAAGTGTTTGAGAGAAAAGATTGCTTCTCATTAATCATTGTTATTCTGTACATTGAGATTTATAGATGATCAAAAGGTGGCATAAAAGGTGTCTGTCTGAAACAGACATCTGTACATTGGGCACTTTTACTTTTTGATTAGTAACTGCTTTGTAACACTCCCCATTGACCAATGTGTCTCCATATGATCACCTTGATTCATCATCTTGATAAACTCCTCCAAAACCCTGTAGGGAAAAATATGAGGAGAACCAATAGAATAGATATGCCATGAAAAACTCCTTTAAAACCCAGTGGGAAAATTTAAGGAGAAAATGATATGGCATATATTTGATTATATCTCTTAAAAACCCTTGTGGGAAAATAAAAATATATTTATAATTACGTTGTCATATTGCCTCATTAAAAACCTTGATGAGAAATCTTAGAGGGAAAACTCATAAAGGGAAAAAGAGTACAATATTTATATTTGAACGGGTTAATTCTTAGGAGATTTCTCCCCCTGACATCTGCAAATCACGTAGTCTTCGTATACCAATTCCATGAACACATTTTTGGAATATGGAAGTTGGTAACGACTTGGTGAATAAGTCTGCTAGATTATCACAGGACTTAGTTTGCAGAATATTTATTTCCCCACTCTCTTACAATTCATGTGGGTAAAATAGTTTAGGTGCAATATGTTTTGTGATATTGCTCTTTATGTAACCCGTTTGCATTTGAACAACGCAAGCCGCATTATCTTCGTAGATAATGGTGGGTGATGCAATAGCACCTATACCACATGATTGTTGTATGTGGTTAATCATTCTGCGAAGCCATACACATTCACGTGATGCTTCATATAATGCAATTATTTCAGAATGATTAGTGGATGTAGCCACTAGAGTCTGTTTCGAAGACTTCCAAGAGATGGCTGTTCCACTGTGTAAAAATACAATGCATGTTTGAGATCTGGCATTGTAGGGATCTGATAAATAGCCAGCATCTATATATCCTATTAAATCCGCATTTTTATTCTTCTGGAAGAATAGACTGAGATCTTTAGTGCCTTGAAGATATCTAAGGATATTCTTCACTCCTATCCAATGTCTTTTGGTTGGAGTAGCGCTATATCTAGCAAGTAGATTTACTGCAAATGCAATATCTGGCCGAGTGCAATTTGCAAGGTACATAAGCGCTCCGATGGCACTGAGATATGGAACCTCAGGTCCCAATAGCTCTTCATTGTCATCTCAGGGTCTAAATGGATCTTTGTCCATGGGGGTTTTCGATGGATATGCTTTGTCCATATTGAATTTCTCCAATATTTTCTGGACATAGGCTGATTGATGCACTAGGATGCCTGTATGAAGGTGCTCAAGTTGTATACCTAAGCAAAATTTGGTTTTACCCAAATTCTTCATTTCAAATTCCGTCATAAGATGATTACGTGCTTCATCTATATCCTGTGTGTTACTAATGATATTAAGATCATCAACATACACAAATATAATACAGAATCCTGTTGAGAATCTTTTGATGAATACGCATGGGCAATCATCATTGTTGGAGTATCCCTTTTTGGTTAGGAACTCACTTAGTCAGTTGTACCACATTCTACCTGACTGTTTCAAGCTGTATAAAGACTTGTTCAATTTTACACAATACATATTACGATTTGCGTTTGGATTCAGAATTGAAATTCCATCGGGAACTTTCATGTATATTTCCGAATCAAGTGACCCATAAAGATATGTAGTCACTACATCCATCAACTGAAAAGATTGATGATTTTTTACTGCCAATGATATTAAGTATCGGAATGTTATTCCACTCATTACTGGAGAATAAGTTTCATTGTAACCAATGCCGAATCTCTGCGTGAACTCTTGTGCTACAAGCCTTACTTTGTATCTCACCACCTCATTGTTTTCATTCCGTTTGTGGACGAAAACCCATTTGAAACCGACAGAGAATACTTTGGGAGGTGTATGTATCACATTGGTGAATACATTTCTTTTCTTGAGCGAGGCTAACTTCGCTTGAATTGCATCCTTCTATTGATTCCAGTCTGAGCGCTGTTTGCACTCTGTCATGGTCTTAGGATCTGGACCATTTTGAAGGTTATTTGCAATTGTTGTGGAGAAATAAATGTCGACAAGTGTAGTCTTACAATCATATGATTCTCCAGAATCAGTATAGTTAGTTGAAATTTCTTGGACCCCTAGTGACTCAATGTTATTTCCCAAAACATTTGAGTCGGGGTATTCCGATGTCCCAGGATCAGTATTTGAGTGCACTATTGATCTGGGTTCAAGGATCCTTTGGTGTCTATCAACATAAGGTTGATCTGCATTTACATTCTTTTGTTTCCTTTGTCTCTTGTTAGAAGCTGTATCCGCCATTTGTACCGTACTTCTCCCCCTCTTATTTTGAACTGGGAGTTGAGTGGTATTTTGCGGTACCTCCACTCTTTCAGGTACATTTTTGGTAGGATTATAGGATTTTGTGACACCCTTATAATCAGTAAATGTATCTGGCGGATTATTTGCAATGTTTTGCAAATGAATGATTTTCTGAACTTGAAGTTTAGTCTCTCTGGTACGTGGGTCTGAGGCAGGAATGTCTTGTACATTCCAATCAATTTCCTGGCATTTAGTTTGGTACTTGTTGTCTCCCCCTAATATCGGGAAATGTTCCTCATTGAATATGCAATCAGCGTACCGGGCCGTAAACAGGTCTCCTGTGAGGGGCTCGAGGTATTTTATAATTGACGGAGATTTATACCCAACATAGATCCCAAGTTTCCTGTGCGGTCCCATTGAGGTACGCTGCGGTGGTGAGATCGGTACGTATGTAGCACAGCCGAACTTTCGCAGATGGGAAATATCTGGTGGATTACCACGTACTAATTGTAGCGGGGAAGTGCTATGATATGCAGTTGGACGCAATTGGATTAAGTCGGCAGCGTGTAAAACTGCATGACCCCAACATGATGTTGGTAATTTGCAATTCTGTAGTAATGATCTTGCAATGAGCTTTATTCTCTTGATAAGAGATTCTGTTAAACCATTTTGTGTATATACATATGGAACAGAGTGTTGAACTTGTATCCCAAGAGCCATACAATAGTCATTGAAGGCATGTGATGAAAATTCAGCAGCATTGTCCATTCGAATTGATTGAATTTGATATTCAGGATAATGTGCTCGTAATTGGATAATTTGACCAATTAACTTAGCAAATGCATGGTTTCGTGTGGATAAAAGACACACATGTGATCATCTAGTAGATGCGTCAATGAGAACCATGAAGTATCTGAACGGTCCACACAATGGTTGTATAGGACCACATATATCTCCTTGAATGCGTTCAAGGAATTTAAGTGGTTCAGCTCTGATTTTAAGATAAGAGGGTCTTAAAATCAATTTTTCGGTGGCACAGGAAGTGCACACAAAATCTGAGAATTCCGGAAATTTTGTTTTGAGGTATGTATGACCAATTGAATTGCGAATAATTTTCCTCATCATTTCAATGCCTGGGTGGCCAAGGCGATCATGCCATGTTTGGAATGTGTTAGTGTTTTGGAAAATTACTTTGTACGCAATATGTTGAACGGGTTTGATGTATGTATAGTACAATCCGGAGTTTAAAGATGAAATTTTTTCTAGTATTTGTTTGCCATATCCATTGTGTTTGGTTAAGAGGAGATATTCCTCTTTGTTGTCATTTTGGGTTTCAACATGGAAACCATTCTGACGGATATCTCTATAACTAAGTAGGGTACGCGTTGAATCGGAATACAAGAGTGCATCCTCAATTTCCAATTGTGTACCCATAGGGAGAGTGATAGAGGCGCGACCAGAGCCTACTATCGTTACATCGCGTCCAGCGATGGTTAAAATATTTTCTTTCCTCCTAGTAAGAGTTAGGAAATATTTTGTGTCCCTAAGTATAGAGTTTGTGGTACCACTATTTACAAGGCATAATTCCTCCTCCATTGGATCGACTCCAAAAATCTTTCTCTCTTTTTCACTTGTGTGTGAAAATCTGCTGATAACATATTGCAAGAGTTTGAGACAAGTATTTGAGAGAAAAGATTGCTTCTCATTAATCATTGTTATTCTGTACATTGAGATTTATAGATGATCAAAAGGTGGCATAAAAGGTGTCTGTTTAGAACAGATATCCGTACATTGGGCAATTTTATTTTTTAATTAGTAACTGCTTTGTAACAGAAGGAATGCAGGAGTAGGTAGAGCATCAATTTTTGCGCCCGAATGGCCATGGTGGTGTGCCGCACCGTCGCGGTTCATATACAAAAACTAAAAAGGAAAACTAAAAATAAAAAAAGACGAAATCAAGAAGATAAAATAGCGGAGCGGTGAGATGCGGTCTAGCGACGGTGGATGTGGCAGAGCCATGCATGTGGCTGCGCGGCTTGGTGTCACCGCTTAGTGAAATTCCAATCAATCCAATACTTTTCCATGGGAAAATAATCCAGTACTTTTCCATGAGAAAAATCAATCCAGTTCGGTTAATCAATCCGGTATTCCAGTTCGGTTGCAGTTGCTTGCTAGTTTCCAATCACACACAAGTACACCATAACCTTTGTTTCTCTCTCGTCATTGTTCCTTCTTTTGTTCGTTTCAAGCTACAAATCGACGGCTTCCATGGTGTTGCTACTGTCGAATAGGAGAGAATCTTCAGGCTTGGCAGCGTGGACAACACCAGCTCCTTGGCGCCTTTCCCCTCTCCCTGCTTTTCCCTTCGGCTGGCGTACCTGTCTTTGCCGTCTCCACCTCGCGCTCGCGCCTGCGCCCCGTCGCACCGCCCTGGCGCCGGCTCGCCATCGCCGGCAGTCACCAACCGCCTTCGACCCGGTCCTCGCCTCCTGTCGCCCGGGTCCCACCTACCAGCCCCCTCCCTCCTCCTCTCCTTCGGCCGCAAGCCGCGCCGTCGCCCTGCTGAAGCTCACCTGCTCCCGTCGCTCGCATTAACACCTGTCAGCGCCCGGTCACCACTCCATCCAGTGGAGGAGACCCCTCGCCTGCTCCCGTCCCCTCCGGTTGACCCCGTGCCCGCGCCCGTTGCCTTCTCCCCGAAGCTCCGCCTCCCTCGCTCGGGTATAAAAACCCCTCCCCGCTGCTCCCCTACTTTTTGCTTCCCGAGCGACTCCACCACCCCCATTCACCTCCCACCACCCCAAAGATCCTCCCAGAGCCGCCAATCGACGTCGCATCGCCGGTAGCTCCGCCGCCATCTTCCCTTGCGCCGGCGACCCCGTACCATAGATCTTCCACTCCATCCCTCCGTTTTTCAATTGTATTCGACCGAAGCATCCCCTCCACTTGCTAATCACATTGATGCTTGCTTCTGGACAGGTGATCACCCGTGGAGCCCCGGCACCGAAGCTCCCCGCCGGCCACATCACCCTCTCCGTGGCCAGCCCTCTCCGCAGCTCCCCAGCTCCTGCCACCGCCACCAATGTGAGCACTCCAACCCCCTGTCCGTGTCACCGCAGCCGATTGGCCCCTCTCGTCGTCAGCAACCCTCTCTGCCACAGTTTAATCGAGGCACTCTCATTTACCTCCCTCTCTCTCCTTTGATCCCCTCAAATTCTAATCGCCGAATGGGATCCCTGTGCTCCGCTCCACCCCTTGGTACCCTCCACTACCGTCGGCGAGCCCCCTGGCGCCCGGGCCGCCGTTGCCACCATGTCCCTGCCGCGGGAACACTGTAGCGCGAGAGGAGGAAGAAGACTCCCTCCCCCGCTACGTGGCTCCTCCGCCTCCATCCGATCATCATAAAAGCCCCATCCGCCGCCGCCGGTCGCTCGTCTGCGGTTCGCCTCCGTTATAACCCCGCCGTCCGATCCCTCCTCCCCGCTTTGATCCGGGCCGCCCACGCTCACCGCCCCGCAGACGTCCGCGCTGCCACGCGGCGGCCATCCGACCCGTGCGGGCGCGTTCGCGTTGGGCCGCCTCCCCTCGGCCCATCTCCCTCTCCCGCGTGCACGCGCATGAAGATCGCGTGGGCCGCGCGTTCAAATCCCAGGCCAGGCTGCCCTGTTGCACCGAGGCCGGCCCATCACTGTTCAAATGAATTTCCCGAGTTTATTAATTTCTAAAATCTCAGAAAATCCAAATAAATCCTAGAAAATCACAGAAAATCCCAAAAATTCCCAAATTTCACCACTTTGCTCCAAATAATATCCTGGACCCATTTGTAACCTCCATTCCACCAAAATCATTCCAGTTAAATTCCTAAAATTCCATTTGAAGGGTTTATGCTTTTTACTCCTTTTTAAATAGTTTATTTTGCCTCGCTTGATTAGGCTCAAGCTGGATTTAATTATTTTATGTGTTTGCGTTAGTTTCGGAGATCCCGGAGGTTCAAGTGCAAGCTGAGGATCCAGGTGCTTCTTCGTTCGAGCTAGCTGAGATCATCCGGATTGACGGCAAGTCCCAAATCCTTTGATCATGTTGCAACCCATGTGTCGTAGGGGTGGCCCTCACCTAAACCCAGCAGGCCTGGTAGGAAATTATAAGGCCCAGAATAGGCCATGTGTAATGACATAACTGCCCCCCCAGAAGGGATAACCAGATATAAGGGTATAACTGTAAAAGCACTCCTCATGTGTATATATATATATGAGAGTAAGCCATGGGGAGAGGCCAGGCCATTACACTTATCTTCATCACTCTCCACTACCATCTCTCTCTCTGTTTGGTCTGTAGCCACAACACCATGTGATTTAATTATGTTATTATACTATTTGCATTAAGCTAATTCTAAAATGTTAATTCAAAGTAAAAATAAAATGTTTAGAATGACATGTTATGTAGTTAATCCTACCACCGACAAATGCCATATTTAATTTGTAGCCATGCCATTGAAACCCTAGAAATAATTATCTGTTAATCTAGATAACTATAGGTTATTATTATCATGCAAAGTGTTACACTAATAAGGTTGTGGCTGTGGTCCAATAGAATTTGGAAAACCCGACTCTATGGTAGGGTAGTATGGGACACCGTGCCCTAGAGCGGAGAGTGCCGGCGTGCACAAGGTAGAGTAAGGGGGTTGTGATGCGCCGCAAGACGGATTATCCGCCCATCTCTTACCCTAGGATTGAAGGTAGGGGGGTGGTGGTGCGCCGCAAGACGGATCTTTCGCCCACCGCTCACCCTAGGTTGGGTCGCGGGCCTGGTAAGGTTGCGGACCATGTAAAAATATAAGGACTGAAACCCTTACGCTGAGCAAATGTCATAGTGATCGCTCAACCACAGGTGTTGACTCGTCAACCCTGGTTTAGTACCTGCTCAACTTAAGTGAAACCCTGCATTGGGAGTCGGAGCAAGACAACGATAGGTCCCCACAACTCGGGACCGGCGTTCCGCGATGGCCAGCGGACTCCCGAGGATGTGTGGGATTATTATCTATCGGGTGGAGTGTATACCAAGGGTTGAGCAGCGAAAAGACCCGGTTCCTTAACTCAGTCATGAGGGTTAAGGATGCGTGTGGGTAAAGTTGGGCAACTCTGCAGAGTCAATAAAATGGTATTCGAATACGCCGTGCTCCCGGTTAATGGAGTTGTGTCACTTGGGTGATTCCAGTAGCGAAGCTTAAGTAGTTTTGTTAATGTTTTAACTTGATTAGTTGGTTAATTAACTCTTCATGAAAAACCCCTGAGATCTTAAGAAGTAGTTTTGGGTCCGTTTTATTAAAATGTTTGCAAATAAAACTGCATCCACCAAATGTAATAAACCAAGTATATTCCCTTCCTTTGATGTTCCGTGCATGTAGTAAGTTAAGGTCCCTTTGGGACTTGCTGAGCCGGTTGTTTGGCTCACGGCTTGCTTAATCCACTCTTTAGAGAATCAAGACGAAGGTGAAGGTCTCTCCGTTAAGGAAGTCCCGGAGGATCTCTTCTTCGACGAGGACCCGTGGCTTTAGGTCTTCGCCGCGCTCAAGCGGATTCTGGAAGTCTTTTGTAATGTAATTATACTTTGGGCTTGCACGCCCATGTCAAAAACTGGATGTTATTCCATATGTAAAATATATGCTGGACTTTTGTTGTAAGCATGCAATGGTATACTCTTGCGCGACACTCCATAACTGTTCATGCGTGAATAGTTACGGAATGCCATGTCCGTACGCGCCCCAGGAAACGGGGGCGTTACAGACATGGCCGCAGCAATCATGGGGAATGGCAGAGGGGAGAGAATTTTGTGTTCTTGATGCATGGGCGAGGACCAACTGGGCCATGGCAGAATCAGGAAGAGAGATGGGAGAGGCAGACCAAGGAGAGAGAAGATTTGCTACATGTACCGCTGACTGGGATGTGAGCCAGCGTTTACGTGTCAAATCGCTGCCACGTGGATGCAACATCAGCACAAAACCGTCTTGGATTGGGTTGTGGGGATCATATGACCTGGTTTTTATAAGTCATAGTTATATTTCAGACGGTTTTAAGGTTAATGGTTGATAAATGAATTCAGGCCCTGTTTGGATGGACTAGAACTAGTGATTAGATAGGACTAGTGATTAGCTGACTAGTGATTAGCTGACTAGTGATTAGCCCAACCCTGTTTGGATCCATCGGCTAATAAGTAGTACTATCTCGATACAAAGACTGTTATACCCCTGACTTGCCTGTGCGCGTGGATAGGGTTGGGGGTATCGGTGACTTTTTCACAATTGGGTGGAACTTTAGCCCTCATTAGTTGGGTTTTATGGACTAGTTGGCTAACAACTAGTTGGAGCTTTGGCTAAACTTTAGACCACCTATTAGCCCTCCTGTTTGGATCATCAAGGGCTAAAGTTTAGCAACTAGTTGTTAGCCTAAGGGATCCAAACAGGGCCTCAGACTATTATTTTGAGTTGTAAAATGGATTTTTCCCACCAGATAAACACATCTTAGGATGACATCACCCACCATGCAGCATCTTCCTAGTCAACCAAAAGTCAGCCAAACTTCACCAAACATTGCGTCGGTTCAATGGACATGCTTCACACGCGACCGGAATTTTCAACCAGCACTTCTTCATGAAAAGCCAAGCCTTACAGGGTCACACAGAAAGAAAGAGGTTCCATGACGCAATGGAGAGATCATAGTGTAGCAGAGGGCGTATTTCAATGTTCAGCAACTACAGCTACTAGTACCGGTTCTTCAGGGAAGACAAGGAAACAAGAGTCGCATTCTTACTAACAATATGCAATGCACAATTTCCTCCTTCCAGGACTACCACCGGCTCACTTGGCCATCATCACCTTGACAAACTCCTCGTAGTTGATCTGGCCGTCGCCGTCGACGTCGGCCTCGCGGATCATCTCGTCGACCTCCTCGTCGGTAAGCTTCTCGCCGAGGTTGGTCATGACATGGCGCAGCTCGGCGGCAGAGATGAAGCCGTTCTGGTCCTTGTCGAACACCCTGAAGGCCTCCTTGAGCTCCTCCTCCGAGTCGGTGTCCTTCATCTTGCGAGCCATGAGGTTGAGAAACTCTGGGAAGTCGATGGTGCCGTTGCCGTCAGCGTCGACCTCGTTGATCATGTCCTGGAGCTCGGCCTCAGTTGGGTTCTGCCCCAGCGAACGCATGACAGTTCCCAGCTCCTTGGTTGTGATGCAACCTGTCCAGTGCGCCACACAGACAAACTTCAGATCAAAATCATATTACAACGGGAAGTCAATAAATTATTACACATCACATGTTTTAGTCAGAGTATTAACAAACATAACTAAATCAGACGTGCATGAAGTATGCCAGAAGCAATCTAAATCTGGTCTGGAGAAACAATAATTCAAACTTGCATTGTCTAGCTGTGTATTACACTAATGATTCGTGAAAAGGTCGATAGTTAGAAAGAAAGCCACTTGTCCAACATGACAGGACAGCCAAGCCATTATCCTCCGGGTCTTTGACTGAAGTAAACGAATTTACTTGATCCTTACAAAATCAGGCCCATTCATATAGAGATCAAAATCATTGAACCAAATACTATGCAACAAAGGCCGAAATTAAAATCTGAGCAGGTTCAAATCCAATCAGGCAACCACTATTATCAGCCATATCCGACACCTAAACAATTATCTCCACCACGATCTCTTGATCTATGAGTTCCCCATCTATACATACACACCAACCTGAAAATTTTCCATGTCAAATTTCACCCCCTGCGAATTCCGATAGATCTGCCTATACAACGCAAAATGTCGAACAAAAGAAAATCGATGCATTCAAATGGCAGCAGTCTGGGTCGGATCTGACGCCTCATCACATCCGGATCCGAGATGACGGAGGGGAGGCGTCCCCCAATCACATCGATCTGATGACGCTTTCACAGCCTAATTTCCACAGGAACTGCAAAAGATCTCTACCCGCGCGCAGCCGTGCACCAAACGGCAGTACAGATGCACACGAGGTGGCATGCCAAGGCGCGGCGCGTCACATCTTGTTTTTTTCTTCCTTTTTTGGATTACGCCACACGGAGCCGCAACTTGTGCGATCCTTGGTGCCAGTTACTAATGATTTACCGCTCGATAGAATCTGACTACCGGATGCCTGGACGTGGTAATCTTTCAGGATCGAGTAACAACGCGAGAACTCTCCTACACCGAAATATTCTACTGCTACAACATGGCACGGATCATAGCAGCAGCAGCAAGAACAAGCTAGGAGGAGGAGATGTTTGAGAGACGAGTTTTGTTTTTTTACCATCGCCGTCCTTGTCGAAGAGGCTGAAGGCCTCCTTGAACTCGGCGATCTGGTCGTCGGTGAGCTGGTCCGCCATGCTAGCTAGCTTCTCGCGCCGAGCACCGGAGAGAGATGGATCGATGCGGCCGTGGGGAGGGAGGGAGGGAGGGAGGCTGGGAGCGATCTGTGGCCTCCCGTCCGGGGAATTTTACCGGCTTTATACGCGCCCGGCCCCCGTCCCGTCCGTTCCGCCGTCCACGCCTCCCGTTAACGTCGCGCTGGGAATTCCCCGAACTGCCCCTCTCTCTCTCTCTCTCTCTCTCTCTCTCTCTCTCTCTCTAAAGAGCCGGTGGATGTTTCTGTGATGAATCAATCATGTATGTGAGGAGTCGCCGCTGCGCTGTACTTTCTTATGTTTCGATTCGTGTTGGCACAGGCTGGACACCGAATAGTTTGACGTTCCGGTGTGCAACGACGGTCACTGATTGAGACATGTGGTGGGTTTTAGGCTTTAGATTTGGCTTATAATTTTAAATTATGGCTGTTTGTGAGAGTTAGTACGTAGAGAAAAAATAGTCGTATACGATATCTGAACTCGGTACAGTGTCTATTATAGACCCTGATTGTTTAGGCTTTTTGTATGGTTTAAAAGCTAAAAAGTCAAAGCCTAAATAAAAGGGTGCCTTTTTAACTGGTTTTTAAAAAACTTAAGCCACTTTAAGCCTATAAGTCAAAAGCTATGTGAGAGGTGCTTATTTTTTTTGCTTTTGCGGAATGAAATAACACTTTGCCACTAAAATTCGTTGAAATTACCTTCAAAATGCCATTCGTATATAAGTGCAAACCCTTCGTTTTTTCCCTCTCGCTTCCTCCTCTCCACCCGTTCTTTCCCCTCCCCTATCCTCCCCCAACGCCACCGTCTCCTCTCTTCTCCTCCAACGTCGCCGCATTCCATCCCTCCCCTCCCCATCCCTAATGTTGCCGCCTCCACACCCCTCTCCTCCCCTACCAACGCCGCCTCCCCTCTCCTCCCTAACGCCGCCGCCTCCCCTCTCCTCTCCCAACGCCGTCGTCTCCCTTTCCCATCCCAACACTGTCGTTTCCCTGCCCCGACGTCGCCTTCCCTCTCCTCCCCTCCCTCCTCTCCCTATTCCTAACGCAGTCGCCTCCTTGCCCCGACGACGCCTCCCCTCTCCTCTCCAACACCGCCGCCTCCACACCCCTCCCTTCCCCCACTAACGCCGCCTCCTTTGCCCCGATGTCGCCGTCGGCATCCCTCGTCCCTGCTCCCACTGTCGTCATCCTCCCTCTGCCCCGACAACCTCACCGTCCCACTCCCGCTGGCGCCATATGTGAATTTGTTATGTGTTCATGCATGATCAGTAGCATATTCATGTGTGATTCTCAAACTGTGATGTGTGAATTTAATATCTTCTTAGCTCATTGTGAAAGTGTATTTCAGACATTCATTATTGAAGACAATAAGCCAACCCAAGGAAAAGCCTAAACAAATAGGACCTGTGGTTGGCTTTGCTTAAAAGCTAGGTGCTTATAAGTTGATTAAGCCAAAAGGCTAGCTTTAAGCTATAAGCCTAAATAAAACAGGACCATAATCTTCTTGTAGACTCTGTCTTGAAAAAACATACCATTTAAAAGCTACTTACTTTAGCAGGAAGTGATAAGCCAAAACCTGAGCTCAGGTGAACCCACCCACGGGCTGATGAGACACTAGCCCACCATCGTATCTCATCTGATTAAGAAGATCTAGAAATATATGCGGTGAACCATTGTTAATATTTATAGAATTAAAATTTAAATTTACAAAAAAAAGATTTTTAGTCTGTTTCAATCCCTGACGATCTGACCAACTCTGTTGAGCTGTTGGACCGGTCGTGCTCAGCGGTCTAGCTGGGTTGTTCTATTTTGCGGCTGTTTGATTTGCATTTTGGGAATTTCATTGAGATTTGGATATTTTGGTCCTAGGATAGTGCATTTATGTTGCATAAAGTATGTTTGAGCTAACGTGTGTCAGGTTGTAAAGAACTTGTATCCAAAAATAATTTCTTTGCCTTTGGATATGCAGGGAAGCTTAGAGTTTAACTATAGTCAATAGTAAGGAACATAACTACGCTTATAAGGAGCCGAGGTCCAAAACTATTAAGCATGCTAGTTGAGATGATTGAACTCAAGAATGACACAAGGAGGTAAAGAACATTGAAGTGAAGGTTCAACCGACGGGTTACACCAAGTTGCTTGATCGGTCTAAGTGAGGCGTGGTTTGGTTGAACTGGAGTGGAGGAGATTTACTGATACGTGGCAAGTAATTGGTACACCTACAAGTGGCAAGTATGATGATTGCTTGCAAAAAAAGTGAAGACCGGGTCAAGGTAAGGGTATTTTGATAGTTTGTCAAATATCGAAAGCTTCATCGGATCAAAACACGGTGCTTGAGAAAACAGTTTAATTTAAGGAGATGCTGAGAGAATCAAGCGGATCAAAGGTTAAACACTTAGTGGGTTTAGGTTTATTTGCTTTGAAAAGCATGTGTGAGTTAAGTGTATGTAAAACATGTGTTATGTGAAGTTAACGGGTTTCTTTAATTGTGATAGTGGACAATATTCATTAGAATTAGTTGTGGCCTAATTGCTCTATTTATTTAGTGGTTGGGGGTGGACGCATGTGGCTAACCATTCCAACCATCGTTGAGTTAGGATTAGGGTTTGAGAGAAAAGAATGAGTGTTGTAATGTGCTCTCTTGTTCTTCTCATGAAGTGGTTGTAAAACCTTTATCCACAAGTAGCAATATAATTAACTTTGTTTATCTCTCATGAAGTTTTCTGGTCTTAGTTGATTTGTTTTTGTTCTTGTTAGTTCTTTGCCTTTTTCCTCTTCTTGATTTTGTTACATGCCAAGGACGTGTAAGTGCTAGAGATGACTCATGTAGATCACATCCCATCCATTTAGGTACAATGGTTTGTAAGATTTCGATGTTGTCCAATTCTTGCTTAATTTGGAGCCCTTCTTGAGGTTTCTTGATACAAGGATTTTGGCTTTGATTCGTTTGGTGGTTTTGCTTGTAAGCTCATCTAAAAGGATATTGGTTGTTCTTAACTTACAAGCAAGCAAGTTATCTATCAAGTTTTTAAGATTTGCTCAATTTTAGTAGAACTTTACAAGTTTTGAGAAAATGCTAGGATTTTAATTAATATCCTTTCTATCGTTAGATAGAAGAGGTTCCAAACCTTCCGTAAGATATGTGCAAAGATTGATCTGATTTCAACATAAATTTTGAAGTTTGCTCCCAAAATGGTTTGGACTTGGACTGATTTTCTATTCCAGGAACATGAGAGATGTCAGACCGCACCTAGGCCCAGTCAAACTGTTGGCTAGTAGCCGGTTAGACCGTTAGATTGTCACCGGTCGGACCTGCTAGGTGCAGAGTTTTGTGCTCTTCACTGTTTTGGATTTTTGCTTGGTTGTAAACTGTGAAATCTGATTTTTCTTAGCTTATAAGTGAAAGATTTTTTATACTTGAGAAAAAATTGGAAAAGATACTATCCACCTATCTCTATTGTTATTGCCGGTGGTACTACTGTAGATGTGTTCTTTTGTCCCGAGAATGGTTCGGCTGTTGTCTAAGCCAATTGAAGAAAACAAAAGAAAGACCGTTCTCAACATCGTCTTCACGTGTATACATTGTGACATGGTCGATCGTGCGTATTTTCTCTTAGTGTAATTCGGCTCTTCATTTCAATTCTCTCTCGATGTGTAATATTTCCTTCAAATTTGTGTAACATCGTAACAGTTGGTGGCTTGGTGTTAGTCTCGGCAATAACTTACCGTTACCTTTCATATATGTGTAGCATCACTAAAAATGGTTTTTTTTTTTTTTTTGCATGGCCACGCGAGGAACGATAATGCTATAGGTGCTGACGTTTCAAGTGGAAAATGCCATCTCCACTTTGCCATGCACATGAAATGGTTATGTTCCCGGTAGGTAATATAAGTCTATTGTAGAGGCTAAATAATTATTTATTGCAATATTTTTATCATACACATTCTACTTTAACGTTGAAAAAATAAGTGAGTTGTCATGTAATAGAGGTGTGTATAGTCTAATAATATTAATTTTTTCTTAATATATGTGTATAATGTGTTTTGGACTTATATTACGGAATGGATGTAGTAATGATTATCTGAAAAAATAGCTGCACCTTCGGAAGTTGTGTGCAGGAAAGAAAATGGTTAACCAGGCGGGGGTGATCAACTCGGCTTAAAAGCTCATGGCTTATGGCTGAAAACATCAGAATTTGGTGAAAAAAGCATCAGAATGACAGAGGCTTATTTCGCATAATTAAATTTAAAAAAATTTAAAAATAAAAAAAATTTGTTAGCCCATTACGTATAATACAAACAAATACGGGAAAAAAAGAACCGGCAAAAAAGCTCAACAAAAAACCAAAAATTCAGAAAAAGACGAAACTTATAAATAGTGACAAATAAGCCATGAGCACTGTAGCATAAGCCATGTTGATCACCCCCTTAGGAATTCTTAAAATTCTTTCTCTTTCCTTGATCCGTACCCGGAGCAAACGGGCTGCACGTACGAGGGCATTTCCGTACAATATCACGTCGAGGGCAGGTCTGTGAATTTCGGGAGCACACTGCCATCTGGTACAGTCAAACAGCCCACGTCTTTCAACGAGGGACGGCCCGTTTCACTTTTCCAAGCGGACGAGATTACCGTACTACCCCCGACGCGGTTCCGACGCGGAGTGCCTGATTTTTCTATTTTTGAAATTTCCTGCGTTCAAAGTTGTATATTCGGCCGGTGCCACGTCACCTACGCGGACCGTTACTGTCTGATGGGCTCTGGGCCAATAGGCCCTATATGTTCGGCCCAACCTGACCTGTGAGTATTTTCGGTTTCTTTGCTTGTGCTGCATAGTCAAATTTCTGGAAATTTACATGCATGCGTGTGTGTCCCGATTATTTACATGCACGGTCAAATTTCTGAAAGAATATGCATGATGCATCAAACAAAGACACCGGTTTTACGAGGAACAGTAGAATGTTGTCAGAGCCACAAACACGGCCACTAAAATGTAACAAAGCCCGATAGTGTGATCTAGATAGGGCTTCAAGTCACTTGAATGACCTAAGGCACCCAGGAACTCTCTGAACCTCGCAGTAACGCATTGTTTCTTCCTTTTTACCGGGGTACATGTACAGTAGTGAGTAGCTACACGGTCCAGTACATTCGTTCGTAGCTTCAAGCTTGCACTTCGATGCTTTGAGAAACAGGAGACGATTCATGACGGTCGGTAGCATCGATCAGCTTCCTTTTAGCTTTCTTTTGGAAAAGCGTGAAAGGGTTTCGATTGCTCCGGCATCAGGAAGGAAGGAAGGAAGCTTAGGTGCTGGTCAAGATGAAATTTAATATGCAGGCTCCAGATGCCATCAATCATGGCGCCTCACTCAGTGAAAGCGTCTAAAGCAGCGATCGAGTAAATGGGCATTGTGTAGCTTTCTTTTGTGAAAGTTAACATATATGGATCCTGTTCTTCTCTGTCTTCCTTCATCGTTGCAAATGGACCCAGATCTAGCTGGGGAGTCTCGAACTGGGCTAGCTGTGGACTACACATATCTCTTTATACTTTTCTCTTTCTCCCTCTCTCTCTCTTTGCAGTACTAGTATAGGACCCTAGTCCGTAGATAACTTAAGATTATACTACGAGTCATGCTTTGCCACAGAAGAGAACGACTGGAGGCCGTTAATATCTAGTATCTTGCAATACTGAAGTGTAACCTTGCATTATCGTTGATCTACGTATATGTGGCTGAAAGAATAGTAGTATAGCGCTTGGCAGCTGTTCTACCTGCACTGGTTTGTTTTTTTAGAAAAACAGCAAGAAAGAATCCTACTGTATATATATTATAATAATAAAAGGTACAAAAAGGCATTTACAGTGAAAAATGTAAAAGAAAGTCACAAAAGAGTATAAAACCAGTGCTCTATATGAGGCTTTTAATTATTCTTCGCGCTATGGATAACCATGGCAAACTCTCTTTTGAAAATACTTTTCCACTCTTCAAAGGTTGGATCAATGTGCTGAAAAACCTTCTTGTTCCATGTCAGCCAGATGGTCCAGGCTGCCAAAATGAAGGTCTCCATATAAAAAGGTTGACGAAGGTAGTTTTTAAGATCAAAAACGGATTCCTGAACCGACAAATTTGCTGTTCTTGATGGACAAATGTAGTTCCAACAATGATGGACAAATGAGCAGCTGATTTGTTATGTTCATTTTCACCGAGACGATCTGTCCAGTTTGGAATTGGTTAGATATACATACAGTAATTTGGTTTGGCCTGTTCCTGCATCACATTCAGAGGGAGTACTACTACCGACTACTACGAAGTACGAACGACGTACGAGTAGCTGTTTCTGGCGGCAAAGGCGCGGTAAAAATTTGGTCCCTGAATCGGAGGACATCGTGCAAAGTTATTGCAAAAGCTCGGCTAGGAGCCTAGGACGACGCAGAGTCTAGCCAGCCTATAGGCATAAGATTTTCAATCAGCTGGCCTACACCTAGCCCTGCCCTGCCTGCGTGCTCACTAAATTCCAAGCATTGTCCGTTCTTGTTTGTTTCATGTTCACAGAACTTCTAATTTTAGGGCTTGTTTTTTTTCTAAAACTTATAACTTTTGGCTGTGAGTTTTGGACTGTTCGTACGAGAGATTACATAGTAATAAAAATTCACGTGCGATTTTTGTTGATATAAATGAAGTCAGTACAGTATGTACTACAATTAACTAATAGACCCAATCTTGAAAAGATACTCTATTTAAAAGCTAGTTACTGTAGAAAAACCGAAAAATAATTTTTAAAAATTGAAAAGAAGAAGCCCTTAATCTCTTTCCCACATTTCTTGGAGGGGACCTAGCCTGTATGCCCAAACACCATCTTATGCATGTTGTACTATCAAAAATAAATCTTTACTACTTAAAAAGAACATAGTAGTAGCGGTGAAGATGATGGTATGTTATCTCCTCTTCAGCAACCCTAAAAAAACTGACCAGCGCAGCAGCGGAGACAAGGGTGTGTGTAGAGCAGGTCAAGCCCACTGAAGATGACTCCATGTTCTGGGTAATTTTTTTCATCCGTAGCAAGACACATACATTGAACTAGTTAGAATAAAATTCAGGAGGGAAAAATAGAGAGGTACAAAAGGTCCAAATAATTTTGCATAAACTTTCCGAAATCCAAACAAAACTGTACTGTGCTACTAATGGAGTGAGCACAACTAGTCAAGTAGTAACTTTCATGGAGCTGGCCTATATATATATATATATATATATATATATATATATATATATATATATATATATATATATATATATATATATATATATATATATATATATATATATATATATATATATATATATATATATATATATATATATAGCCCCATCCCTAGTTTTGCAAAAGGCCCTTTGAGATTTCTAAAATTTTAGCGAGATCTGGTCGAACCAACGAACTCAGGGTTTACATTCGCCTTTTCGCAGAAAACCCTTCGTTGTTTGGCATATTATGTTAACATCCTGAACACATGCGGCCGTCTGATCTCACAAGAGGTGTGGATCTGACCGTCCGCCTGATCCTGCGAGACCCCATGCCCTAGCACCTTCCATTTCTGTCACAGAGGGCGTCGCCCGCCCTCCTTCCACCGCGCTGCCTCCTCCTCTCCTCCCCTTTCCTCACATCGCTCTTGCCACCACCGTCGCCCCCGTCCTTGCTCCTCTCGTGCTCTCTTTCTCCCTCTCCTACACCGCTGCTCCGCCCGCTGGTCGTACTCGCCTCTTCCCCTGGCGTCCCCGCCTCTGTCGCTCCCTCCTACCTTCCAAGCCATCGTTGCCGCCGCCGGGTAACCATGCTCCCTAGATCATCCTACGTCACACCGTCTCCCTATATCTTTTCCTTTTCTTATATTTGGTTATTCCTTTGTTTTGATTTAGTGTAGATTAGACGTATCGATTTAATCTATTTCTAGTTAGGCATCCTTTGAACTTTAGGTGTCTTGGTAGTGTTGAATCAAGATCACCAATATTTTCTTAGGTTACGGTAATTGGTATGTAAAGTTCATGTGGCCTTTTATTTTTCACCATCTTATGGACCACAATAAGAATATAGTTCGTTATTTATCGATAAATGTGTTTAGTTGATGGACGTGACTATTTCGCACCTATGTGCGTGTTAGCCCTATTGTGCACACATGCGCCGGTTTCCTTTCCTAGTAGTAGCATGTATCCATGTAACAAACCAACTGTTTATTTTTTAAAATAATTAACTTAAATTAAATTGATTTAAAACAAAAATAAGTGTTTTGTTTGCCAGAGTTTTAATTTTTTTTGCCCTGATTTTCTGCTTTTAAAAAGGCTGGACTTGAAAAGTAATGTAACTAAAAACCTAAAAATATTATTAAATAAAAGTTATTTTGATTTTCTGTAAAAATCCTCATTCAAATTAATTATTTGGATTTATTTTGTTTTATCTATATTTTCTATGTTTTTCTGAAGTTTAAAATCTAATTTTAAAATAAAAGCATTTTAAGTATAAAAATCAGTACTAAAGTAAGTTGGAAATATGTTTTCCTAAGTCCAAAATGGTTTCAGGAATTTATATAAATTTTCTAGAATTTTTGGGCTATATTTGTTATTTTCTAAGCCTTTATTTGACTTCTTGGGTTTTCTGTAAATTGAAGATCAAATTTAAATCTCAACTATCTCCTCCATAGGCCGACAAGTGCATGGTTCATATTCACTCATCCTGCGTCGGCCCAATCTCCGCCGTTCTCTCGCCTTCCCTTTTTCTCTCTCTCCCACTTGGACCCCACCTGTCGGTGCCTCTTCTTCCTCTCTCTCTTTCCCCAGCGGGCCCCACTATTTGGTCTTTCTCTTCCCGCCCAGCTCACAGGTCAGCTGCACACTCCCCTTCTTCCCTGTCTTCTTCTTCCTCCTTCCCCTCTCTTCCTCACCCAGTGCTGCCATTCATGCTGGTGCCTTCGCCTGCCTTCCTTTCTTCCACACCGACTACCTTCTCCTCCTTTTCTTTCCCCACACGGCAGATGCTCGCTTGCTTCCCCATTTTTGCCCTTGCTCCCCTCAATCTCGCTGCAATGGCCACCACCCCGTGACATCTCCGGCGAACAATTAGCGTCGGCTCCGCCCTCCTCTACCCCTATAAATGCCCTTAGCTCCGCCTCTACACTCACAACTTCTCCCTCGCCTCCCGAAGGCTCAAGCCACCCCGCACCGAGCTTCCCTCCCTCCGAGCGTCAGCATCCCTCTGGCAAGCAGTCGTGGTTCCTTGAGCCATCTCCGAGCTTTGCCGACGGCCAAGTTAGCTTCCCCCGAGGTCCTCTTCAGCCTCACCACACTTCCTCCGAGCTCAAGCATTGCCGGAGCTACGCCTCACTGGAGCACCCCTGCCGTCACTACCTCCCGTTCACTGCTGGCCATCCTCCGACCACCTTAGGTATACCCCCTACCCATCAACATACTGCACACGCTCCCCTCTCCATTTTGTGCACCCCGCCACTCGCCACCGGTCGCTAGAGTGCCAACGACCACCGCCTCGAGCCATCGGTGTCGCAAGCCAGGCCACGTCAGCACCCGTAACTGACGTGGGTGCCAAGTGTCACCACGTCTCAGGCTACCTCAGTGTCCATTCGCCCAGTTGACCATCCCCATGCCACCTCAGCCCAAAAGCCCTCCATTGGATCCGGTCCATAGACCCAGCTCACATGTCAACTTCAGAGCCATCCATTCTGTCATAAATTCCTTTTCCATATAAAAATAATTCTAGAAATTCTAGTTTTTCTTTTTCTTTAGGAGTCAAACTTTTGAGAGCCCATTCTTCTTCATTATAACTCCAATTTAGCCCGTTCAAAATTTTAAATTCATCAAAAATTCTAATCTATCCATTTCTGCCCTCCTTTGTGAAGCTTCTTGAAAAGCTTCTTCTTGTTGTGATAGTCCTTCTTCTTAGATGACTTCTCCTTGTCATCTTTCTTGGCGAGGCATTGTTAAGTAATGTGCCCCTTCTCGTCGCATTCATAGCAACAGATGTTGTTATACTTCTTGTTGGAGGAGAATTGCCATTTCTTGGTCTTTTCATGACTTGTGCTCCGGTTTGAGCGCCTCCTCATGAATTTGTTCATCCTTCTTACTAGAAGGGCAAGCTCCTCTTCGGAATCCTTTTCTTCATCTTCGGATTCCTCACTTGCCACCGCCTTTGCTTTGAAGGCGGTGATCTTCTTTCCTTTGGAGGTGGATTGCTCCAAAAGTTCCTCCTTATCCTTCTTGTACAACTCAATGGTAATTAGATTATCCGAGTTGTGTTGGTGTCATCCTTGTCAACTCCGGTGAGTTGACAAAGAGTGTCACCAATATTTCGTACTTCTTCGGTAAGGCCCTAAGCATCTTTCTCACAATGTCAAGATCGGAAAGGTTAGTTCCAAGGCCTTTGAGTTCATTCACAATGTTGTTGAGCCGTGTGTACATCTCATTGATGTCCTCATGGGGCAACATTACGAATGTCTCATATTTGATCCTAAGCCGATGCAATTTTGCCTCTTTAACCGTGGATGTCCCTTCATATATTTCGGAAAGGGTAGTCCAAATAGCGTGAGCTGTCTCAAGGTTGCTCACTCTATTGAACTCGTCCGCGTTTAAGGCTCCAAAGAGAGCATTCATGGCTTGGGCGTCTAAATGAACGTTACGCCCATCTTGTTCCGTTAAGTGCAATGGATCAAGCGGCATGACGTAACCCTCATTTAAAATTTTCCAAATATGAGGACTCGTAGCCTTTAAATAAATTGACATTCTAATTTTCCAATAAGCATAATTAGAGCCATCAAAGAGTGGTGCCTTGCCTACGACCTTATGACATCTGACCGGTTCACTGTAGCTAAGACTGGTTAAATATTGCTTATGACTTATTCATTGTTCGAGGTCGAAATCTACGATTACCTGCCGTGGTCGAAGCCAGATGTGGTCGAAGTTTGCCGTTCGGACCTGCTGATTGAATTATCCATCACAAGGCCGATCGGACTACCGTCCAAACTTCTGATGCCATTCGATCACCATTCGATACTCCAATGGCACTCGAATGCCATCCGATACAACAATGTCACTCGAACGCTATCTGATACTCCGATAGCACTTGAATATCATCTGATACCACTCGGATCTGATTGAAATCACTCGGATTGGACCAAAACCACTCGGACTCGAAATCTTCAACTGTGATCGACCGAAACTTTCACAAACGCAAATTCCAAAGTAAATCAAATATCAATTATTCATCATCACTGAATTCATAATCATCCATATAGTCTAACAATTTGTGTTTTCTTTGCAGATTTGTCCCCACTCCTCAACACTTTTTAGGTTATTGTTCTATGCAGCCTATTAAGTTTGAAGCTATGGAAGTGTCCCTAGGTTCAAATGCTATTTATTTTTCGCTTCCATCCGGTATGGGTTTGAATCGAACAGCTGTCGACAACATGTCTTTGGTATTGCGCCTGTACTGGGTACTATATACGATGTATTCAGAATATATTAAGTACTATATGTATATGATACATATTTTAGTTGAGAGCCATTGTTAACAACATAGTTAAAAATGGTGCCCATGTGAGTTAACGACCGCTGAATGATGTTATTTTTTGGGTGTTGATAAACATCACCTGGATATTTTCTTTCTAATTATTATCTAAATTTATGACCGTTGGATTAGAGATCCAATGATCACGAATTCTCTTCCTTTCAAAAAAAATCTCTCCTCTAAAGAAAGGGGCCGTTAGATCTTTAATCCAATGGTCCCAAATTTAAATAATTGTTAAAAAAAATATTCAGGTAATACCTAGAGACACCCTACTTTTCCAGGCTTTACTACTTTGTATTAAATTAAACAGGCGCAGCGTAGTGCGTCTTTCTTCCTAGTATTAAGTTTGGACCCGGCCAGCCCTTCCTTCCTTGGGAAAATTTAATTTTTTGCCACTCTTATGAGTCGAGTGGCAACAGATTGTAAGTGACAGAGTGAATTGATCAATCTTAAGAGTGGCAAAAAATTGAATCTCTTTCCTTGAGCGAAACTTACATCCAACGCCTTGTTTGTGTACTTGCAAGGCGCGCGGCTGTGGAGCCCTCGCGATGATCAGAGGCAGTTCACTAGCGATGCATCGCTTTAGAATTCCACCTACAACGACGCCATCGCGAATCCATTCTTTCAGTACTGCTATCACCAGATCAGATCATGGGCTTGTCGGTGACGGACATCCATCGTCCCGTGGAGACTATGCAATAGTAGCAATTCCTCTCGAACTTCGCTTGAGAGTTGAGACCTCATCAGCTCATCTCTCCGGCTCTTCTACGCACGCACGCACACAATGACACAAAACAACCAAACAGAGCGAGCGAAATGGTCTCACTCAGAAACACAGTCTCTTTCTGCACATGGCGCCGCCGTGGCCGCCGTGCGGGGCCCGCCCGGACTGCGCGAGCAGCTCGGCCACCACGTCGCCCACCAAGTCGTGCAGGATGGCGCGCTCCAGCGCGGCGCCGACCCGGCCGGCCTCGCACCGCTCCTCGCCGGCGCCCTGCCCCCACACCTCCCCCACGCTCTCCACCATCGCGCGGCTCCGCCCTGCAGGCGCCTTGAGGTCCCACCGCCGCCGGTGCCGCCAGCTCTCCGACTCGGCCGCCGGAGGCAGAATCCACCTCGGTATGCTCTCGATAGCCACCACCGGGTGGTGGTACATGGCGACGGCGTGCAGCTCGTTGCCTGGTTCGATATTGCAGTAGTCGCCTACACAAATGACACAAGAAACCAGACATATCTCATCGTCATGCTGTACATTTTTCGCGATGAGTTGACAAAATAACGTGACAATGTTGACGTGGCACGTAAACTAAATTAATCTGGAGAAATTAAGATGATGATACAGAGTATGCGTGCATACGTGAGCTCTATGGAGAGTGTGCAGAGCGACAGTGGCGTACGTACCCGAGAAGACAAGGGTGCGGGAGGGCTTCACGATCTTCGATCCGACGGCGGCGTTACCGCAACCGGGCTTGCTATCTGCATCGAGATTCGTGCAGGGAGACGGCCGCTTCCTGCATGGGAATCTCGGGGAGGTGATGGCGTCCAGCACCGAGTCCGGGCTGGGGTACTGCTCCTCGGTCCGCGGCTTTTGCTGCTGCTGCGTCTGCGGCGGCGACGGGGACGGCGATTGCTCGTCGCGGCCGTCCATCCGCTTGGCGCCCTTGCCTGCCCCTGTAGGAGCCGAGACGTCGGACGCGGCGGCCGCACGCATCTCGGCGTCGCGGACGGCCGCGATAATTCGCCGCAGCGTCTTGAGGTCCTCGTCGCACTTCTCCAGCGCCCCCAGAAGCTTCCGCCGCTTCTCCGCGGCCGTCTGCGCTGGCGGGGGAGGAGGAGGGCGAGTCGGGAGCGGCCGCGGAGCCGCGACGGGAGAAGGCGGCGCGGATTCCTCCAGGCCCATGAGGCGGGCGACGATGGCCGGTGGCGGCGGCCGGGGGCTATCGCAGCTGGCCCGGCGGTGCTCCGGCGCGATCGTCGGGCTCCGCGGCGCGTCGCAGGACCGCCGCCGCCGGACAGACGTAGACGGCTGCGGCTGCGGCTTCGGTTGTTCCTGCGAAGGCGACGGCACCACCGCCGGCTTTTTCTTGGGCTGTGGCGACGACCGCGGCGGTGGGGATGCCGCCGGCATGGCGTTCTTGGCGGTGAGGCGCTTCCGGTGGTGGCTGCGGTGGTACGGTGAGAGGAGGCGGAGGAGGCCGGCCATGCACCCCACGCTCCGCCTCGGCGCGGCGGCCGACGCGGTGGAGGACGTCGCGGACGAGGCCCAGTGGTGCGCGGACTCCGGCAGCTGCATCGCCTCTCCCTCTCTTAAGCCGTTGCCAGTGCTCAAGCGAGAAGCAGCGAGGCCAAGCGTGTGAGCGTGGCGTTATAATTGGAGCCGAGGACGCGCGTGCAGCGTGCAATGACCTTATCGCCCCAGTAGCTCCTTCGATCTCCGTAGAGATGGGAAGGGCAATTCTGGCATCCGGCTCCTGCGGGCCTTGTCAGAAGAGACGGGACAAAAGCTGTGGAGCGCGACGGGGAGTATCCGAGTTAAACTGCACTCTGCTGCAGTAGTGGCAGCTAGCTAGCCAGCCGCTTTGCTAGCCTGCAGCTGCAGGCAGGCAGCAGCAGCTGCGTTGCACCAGGCAGCGCCGCCTGAGTAATTAACGTGCCATTAATTAAACGGGCAGGGAAAGTACGTAGGCTAGCTACTTAGCTGTGTGTGGAGATTAAGGAATAATGATCTCAATCATGCCGAGGTAGAACAGCAGCTTGCCAACGATATATTTGCTGCAGGATTTCCATCGGTGATGTTTGGGAACGAACGGGGCTAACCGGGCAGGCCAAGTACACATGGCAAAGGTGGACATATATACTATTTAGACCCGAGTTCCCAGCGGCACCAGGGCAGATGAGACATCTGCAATTCTTTTTCGTTGCTTTAGCTTCAAGCTTACACCTTCTCATGAGTACTGGTACGTGGATTTGGCCCAGTGCACTCCATGGAAATAACCTCAGCCTTTGACAGGATGGTGTATAATTTCCTCTTCCTGTTTCCAAATAATGATGGCTTGGGAAACGTATCCAAGACCATATAGATCAACTACGTATGCACTATTTCTGCCCCTTTTGGGATTATACTAGTATTCAGTTCTAATCCCGTATGTACTTTCTGTCTTAGCTTTGATCATGTGTCATCTTTGTGAGATGGGGGGAAAGCACGCCGCAGCAGGGCATGGATACAGTGGGCAAAAGCAAAAGAGGCCATGCAGAAAAGAAAAGGCTCCACCCACGTCCATCACTCCAAGGTCGAACGAATCCTAGGCGTTGGGACTCTGGCGGGGAGACACTGTTAGCGTTAATCACGTCGCTAGTTGCGGCTTGGTGTTTTGTAAAGCTTATTTATTTTTGGGTTTACTAGAGATAGAAGGGAACACATCTCGAGATAATCATGTTGCATAGAAAGATGACATTTCTTTCTATCTTTAGTTTATACTTACCATGTAGATTATATTTACTATGTAATTGGCTATAAATAAGAAGAAAGAACTTTTTTACCATTCTTGAGAGGTACCAGCAGGTACCAGTACATCTTCATAAAAAAAGAGGTACAAATCAATGATATCTATTGATTGAAACCTGATCTAAAGGGGTAGTATGGACATTGCACAGCTCATCCCTTCCCCTTTTTGTTATCTTCATCGATTGGGCGCCGCGCGCATTTGGCTCACATTCGGCTCCTCTTCTCAGTCGCCTTCACTGTCGACCTCGCGGTGGTGTGACCTGGTGGCTGTCTCTTCCGCATGCCTCCGCACTTCCAGTCCAGCTGAGTCATAGGCACCCCCACTCCCGACCCCGCGGCGGTGTGACAGGCGGCGTGTGGCGAGTCAACGGCCGGTCGGTCAGGACAGGACCGTGTGGCGGAAAGGGTTGTCGGCACTCGAGGCCTTCCCCCGCAACCTCTAGGAGGGCTCGCCGTAGGCCTTCCCCCACAACCTCTAGGAGGGCTCACCGTAGGACACCAAGGTGGTCGTGGGCACGTCGAAAACCGGGGTGAATGGTGGTGGCTCGGTGCCGGACCGAAAGGTGTGGTTCCGCCTGCTGGAGGATGTCAAAAAGCCTCCTGTCACATGATGGCCTATTCGAGCTGGCAGCCCAGAACTAAGACGAGCTTAGCTCTATAGCTCTCTTCAGTTGGGCTCCTTGCTTGTCGGTAGTGTACTAGTTTGGTGGTGCTAATATATCTAGTATCAGCAGACATGGCATGCACCAGTACTAGTAGTAACGTGATGCTGTGCCTAAAATAAGAACAAGCAAAAGATGTGTGCTCATGTTGCTTGTGCTGGCGATGTACTTTTGTCCTAATCAGTTCTACAAGTATATTTGGTCACTAGTGCATCTTTCTTGGGCGTGATATTACGTTAGGCATTGGTTTGAAGTTTATGTTTGGGTTTTAGTTTGAAGTTCAAAATCAGTCTACGTCAGGCATTCGGTATTGAGAAGGACATGAATACCATATGACTAAATTGGAGAGGCCGGTGATTGATTAACGTGTTTCATGTCATGAATTAATAGATATTCTTTTGATCGAGTGGCTGAGCTGCTTCTATCAAGCTGCTTTTCCGATTAAAGATGATTTTTCAAGATTGAAGAATGGCCTGGACAACAACAGCCATGTGTATACTTCCAATCATATTGGCATATTTGATAGGGAAGTTTTGGCCCAAATGAGTACTCACGAATTTGCCAATATGATTTTGGTGGGACTTGCTCCTCCTTGCACGCAGAAGGTCCCAAATCTAGTCATGACATCTGTTCTGAAAGTAGTGGAAGAAACAATCCTTTTGGCATCAATGAACAAATACAGAGAAATTAGGATGTGTTTGGTTGGAGTGATGAAAGTGGAATGGGATGGGATGGAATAGGATGAGATGGTTTCACAAAAAAGGTGGAACCACATGGTCCAGCATCTAAGAAGAATATCCTCTAAATTTGCACAGGCTCACCCCACTTTGGACCATTCCATCCCACCCCATCCCTCAAACCAAACACATAGATAGGCTTGGTCAAAGGAACCATCCCATTCCATCCCATCCCATCCCTCAAACCAAACACACCCTTAGATCATAGGTTGGAGAAACCATGGTTTCACAACTTGATACTCGAACACAACAAACGAGGTATTGGAGTTCAAAGCTAGCTGATTCTGTGGGTTAATATTACTGCAAATTTATGATGTGTTGCTGCCCATTTCGTTCAAATCAACCCACATTCTTGTCCAACGTTTTCATTGTTATTGTGCATGCATTGTGACACATCCTCGGCCTTAGACACAGTTTGCTCGCCAGCTATAACATTGTTGTACATGGACTTGGTGACATTGTCAAGCATGTCAGCAAACAATGGTGATGAAATGCGATCACCCAAGTCTCTAGCACTGTTGAACTCCAGTGGCATGTCACTGCTGCAAACGTTCTCATTGCCAACAATCTTGTTGTCTATCACTGAGACATGCAACACGTTCTCAATAGTGACCCCTTTCTTGAGTTTCTTCCTCACAGACGGTAGGCCGGCTCAAATCAAGAATACAAAATTCCTCCCTCTCACCAAGACGTCGAGTGGTGACTCACTAGATCTAGCTGCGCTTAGTTGAGCTACCCGCTGGCCCATCGTACCAACCACCCATGCAAGCCTCAGCCGTCAGCTGCCTCCAAGGCGCCCACCGCCCATACCAACACTCACCAATGCCTTGCCATCTACAATCACATGTGGCTAAAACCTTCACTGTAGCAGGACTGGGAGTGGGAGGGTGTTGCGGAGGAGAGGGCCTTTGGCTCGCGCAGCCACTGGATCGTCACCGGGGTGGCAGTGTGGAGGTAGATTTTGACTGGGGACACAATGCGAAGAAAAGAGCCATCAGGTAGACCAACTAAATCACCAAACCATTTTCTTGGGAGGCAAATTACTGTTTCACCCTCAAGCCTCGGTACCTCCAAACGCAGTACCATTTGGTACCAACTATTTGTAGCCGTTGGATTGCAGTCCAATGGATGGCTCAGGTGGATTTCAAGGATGGTAAAAATTTCCAAGAAGAAAATGTCGAGGGGAGCAATTGGCTTCCAAGGGCACCAAAAATTTCTTTGTGTCTGTGTGTTTTCTCCTTGTGTTCCGTGTGTTGATTCAAGGCCAACGCCAACAAGTGGTATCAGAGCCCCGTTGCTCTCGTACCTGTGAAGATGTCGCAAGATGGCTCGAAGTCACCCCAGAAGTCCAAGTCACCACCGCGTTTCCAGATCCACGGTGACAATGGCTACGGTAGTGGTGTCAATAGTCACAGCCTAGTTCTATCACAGGTGGTGAGGGACTCGGGGGCCTTGGCACAATACCCGATGCTGAACTGGGCCCTCATGATGAAGGTCATGATGTAGACATGTTGACTATGAGATGTAGTCAAGAATGATGACGTGCATTCAAGAATGATGCTGGAGGCGATTCTCCGAGTAGTACTACTAGAGATGCTCTTCACTCTCGCCGTTAAGGAAAGCACCAAGGAAGCATGGGATGTAATAAAAACCATGCGCATGGGCGTGCCGTGCGTGCGTAAGGCCAAGGCTCAGACACTTCGCAAGGAGTTCGAGAGCGTTGTGTTCCATGATGGTGAGTTTATGGAAGATTTTGCCATAAGGCTCACCGGTCTCGTTAGCAGCCTCTGCATCCTTGGAGACAAGCTCAACTAGGAGAAGGTTGTGCAGAAGTTTCTATGTGTGGTACCACCCAGGTATTCCCAGATAGCATTGTCCATTGAGACATTTGTTGATTTAGACACGTTGTCTATGAAGGAACTGACCGGGTGACTCAAGGCCACCAAGGAGTGGTACGAGATTAGCAACACGGGTAGCTCTAGGAGCCTTCTGTTCCTCACTAAGGAGAAATGGCTTGCGCATGAAGAAATTCTACCAGGACAAAAACTTCTCTAGTGGTGAAAGGCCACCTAGTGACAAGATCGAGGACAACAGTGATGATAAGTGTCGCAACAGGCGTCATGGCAAGGGTGACGGCAAGGATGACACATCCAGCGGTGCCAAATATGGAGCGTCCAATAATAGAAAGGTCAAGTGCTACAACTGCGGCATCTACGTGCACTTTGCTCACGAGTGTTGCAAGCCATGTTGCGAACGCAAGGAGGAGGCCAACCTGTCGTGCACTCAGGAGGAGCAACCGACACTCCTCATGGCCAATCACTGCGAGCTCATGCAAGCTGCTAACGGCACGTAGCAGGAATCAGTCTACCTTAATGAAGAGAAAGTGTTCCCGAAGCAACATCGTTAGCCCTGGATAGCTTGATGAGAGCGGCTGCAAGATCATCATCAAGGGTGAAGAGCTATGCATCTTTGACCACAAACGACTATTGCTAGCACAGGTGCTGCGGTCTAGGAACAGGCTCTACATGTTGTCTATGAACCTGATCACCCTCATGTGTCTGCTGGCAAAGGTGGACGATGTGGCGTGGCGCTGGCATGCATGCTATTTCCACTTGCATTTTCATGTGCTTCACGATCTTACCGCCAAGAGAATGGTGGATGATGTGCCCATGATCTATCGTGTGGACCAATTCTACAATGGCTGCGTGCTTGGGAAGCAGCATCGGGCTCCATTCCCTTAGGCCTCACCTTACCATGCCGAGCATGGACTGGAGCTAGTGCATGGCATCCTTTGCGGCCCCATCACACCTACTACACCGAGCGGTAACTAGTATTTTTCTACTGATCAAGTGATCATGGATGATCATAGTAGGTACATGTGGGTGGAGATGTTGAGGACAAAGGATGAAGCATTTAGATTCTTTTGCAAGATCAAGGCGCTGGTCGAGAACAAACATGATGTCAATCACAAGGCATTCCACACAGATCGCGGTAGGGAGCTCAACTCTAACGAGTTTGGCGACTACTACGATGAGCATGGGATTAAGCGGTACACCACCACTCCCTACTCACCATGACAAAATGGCGTCATGGAGCGTTGGAACCAGATGGCCATTGAGATGGTGCATAGCCTACTGAACAACATGCGTGTGTTGGCTGTGTTCTAGGGCGAGGCGGTGAAGACTGCTGTGCACATACTGAATCGGGCAACGACATGAAGTCTTGATGGCATGACACCGTATGAGGCACGGCACAAGTGGCGGCCCAATGTGTGCTACTTCCAACGTTTGGATGCATTGCACATGTCAAGAAGGTCAGGCCCAGTGTCATGAAGCTGTCGGACAGGTCAACACCGATGGTATTCATTGGTTATGAGGAGGGTGCCAAGGTTTACCGCATCTATAATTCCAAGATGCGAAAGCTACGCATCACCTACGATGTTGTGTTTGAAGAGGAGAAGTGGGACTGGGAGGTGATGTCTATTGATCATGCTCCCAACAGCATGGACACGCTCATGTAGTGTACACCATCAAGCACGTGGCTGGCGGTGCTCCAGTGACCGATGACGATGGTGCAACATCTACATCAAGCGAAATTCTAGTGTCACCGTAGATGGCGAAACCACATACACCAGCCACTCCTCCAGCAGCTGCTCCATCCGACATCTAGTGGGCAACCCCACCCACTGGTGTTTCGCATGATTCAAAGGGTGCACCACTGCATTACCAGATGGTGTCCAATGTCTATGACACGACATTAGTCCATGACATCAACTACAACGGCCTCTATATGCTGGTTGTTTAGGAGCCTGCGAGTGTTGAGCAAGCATTGAAGGAGGTTTGTTGGAGGCACACCATGGAGGATGACATGCGCTCTATTCACGACATGCACCGAGGAACTGGCTGGAACTGACAAAGAAGGATGGAAATCACTGCGGCCTATGCCACTAAGTATCGTAGTATTATCAGGAGTTTGCGCTACCTGGTGAACACTAGGCCCGACATTGCCTACGCCATGGGTAGTGTTAGTTGGTACATGGAAGTGCCCACCGCGTAACACATGGTGGCTGTGAAGCACATCTTGCGGTACGTGAGCGGCACGGTTGACTACGGATGCTGCTACAAGTGGCGTGGTGTGTTGGAGCTCGAGATTATGGGCTACAGTGACATCTACCTCGCCAGCGATGTGGACGATCGCAAGAGCACCTTGAGAATGGCATTTTCCTAGTTATTAGTCTGATCACATGGGAATCGCAAAAGTAGAAGTTCATCGCGCTCTCGTCTTGTGAGGCAGAGTACACCGCAGTGCCTTGCCAGGGGTGTGGCTCAGCAAGCTACTCAGTGATCTAACAGGCGTGGAGCCAAAGAGGGTCAAGCTGCTGGTGGATAACAAGTTTGTGATGGTGTTGTGCAAGAATCCAGTGCATCACAATCACAGCAAGCACATCGACACGAGGCTTTATTTCATTCGTAAATGTGTCGAGGATGACACGGTTGATGTTGAGCACGTGAGCAATGATGGCCAACTCGTCGACATCCTGACAAAAGCTCTTGGTCATGCCAAGTTCACGGAGCTGAGGCAGAAGCTCAGCGTGGTGGAAGTGAAGTCCGGGCATCATGATTAAGGAGGTCTTTAGCATTAATCATGTCACTAGTTTTGGCTGGTGTTTTGTAAAGTTTGTTTATTTTTGGGTTTACTAGAGATAGAAGGCAACACATTTTGAGATCATCATGTTGCATAGAAAGATAACATTTGTTTCTATCTTTAGTTCATACTTACCATGTAGTTAGCTATAAATAAGAAGGAAACATCCGGGAGAGCAATTGGCTTCCGAGGCACCAAAATTTTTTGTGTTCGTGGGGTTTCTCCTCATGTCGATGTGTGTTGATTCGAAGTTAGCGCCAACAGACACCACGACGTGGCGCCACAACGGCGCCTATACATTGCACACATCACATCATAAGTGTAGCGTAGACACACTAGTCCACTAATACTAGTACTCTACTCTACTCTACTACGACGAACTGAGTGCCACTCCTCCCTCTATCCTCCACATCGCGCACGCGTACCAGTGCGTGCATGTGTGTGTAAATGGGGACTGACAAAACCACGCGCTCGTCTCCACGGGGTTCTTAATAAATGACAAATACATGGAGGCTAGCTACAGTGCCAGCGAGAGGTGGGCCGGCCGGCGGGGGGTACAGGCACCCCCACCTACTCGCATCGTTTTGTGCCGCGGCCGGTGGTGTGGGAGGGACAGATATGGTCGATGTTGGTACAGCGAATGGCCCGTCCGGCCGAAAACTGCCATGTCCTGGGGGGCGCGAGCTTGCCGACTGCCCTACTGCTACCCGTGCCGTGCAGCGCTGTCCGTTAGCTTTCGGTGCTAATGGCCCGGTTAGCGGAACAAACACGTTGGGCCAGCTGCCTAATGATTCCCACACTTCGTAATCACTTAAACTAGCACTAACCGTTGTGATACACTCCTATCTCTAGCCTTTTTGCTAAGACGTGGACGTACGTCAGCTCGGACCTGATCCAACAGACGCCCACGAGAACCATCGGATGGACCGCGGACTCCACCAGGCACCAGCCCATCTACCTACTAGTTCGCCGAGATATTCCTCGGCCGAACGCACTGTAGCACGCTTGTCACTCACATCACAAGTAGATACAATTTTGGCAGTGATCTTTTATAATATAGCCGGTATCTTTTAGCTATGGTTGATATTTTCTATCTACGTTTTTTCAGATATTAATGGATGATGGAGATACAGATAAAGATGATGCATATGATTTTGCTTCGGAAAGCAGTTGGTAAGACGTCCCATTTATTTTGACTTTCGGAGACGTTGAAACAAAAAGTCATAGAAAATAAAAAAGAACATGCGTGAATGATACATTCATACATCCATCTCTATTTTGTCAATTGTTTTGCATATTCTCTTCGCGATTAGTATTATGTATACGATTACAATATCATTGATCAATTCGTCGGCCACGCGACTAGCTAATTAACCTCTGTTGTCAACGCTAATTAACTCCTCGTTAGGATTTGCGTACGAACAGTTCCCTTCCGGGGTCCGGGGCAGAGTACACCAATAATTGCAGCGTAGACTGTTGCTCTGTGATGCGCGCGCCGAGATTTTCGCTTAGGCAGGAAACGAGGCCGTGTCCTTTCGGTACATCGAGGACGCTCGGAATTTCCATCGTTTTGCGCCATATGCTTCGGTTCTTCGGCGACGAGGGGCTACGTAGCCCGTGCGACCGTTCCCTGTTTGCTCGTTCCATTCCATGCATCATCGCGGGACATCCCCGGGCGCGCACGCGTAGGGCCCGTGGAGTGGAGCAACGCCGCACGCGCGCGCGCACAGGGAGAGGTCGATCGACGGTGGGGCCGGCCGACCGGGTACGTACGTTCATTCAGCTTCGCCGTGGTGGGCCGAATCATGGCGAAAGAGATGGGAGGCGAGCGGGGACGGCTGCCCTTGCGTCGTAGTACTCGAGAGAGGCAGGGGGAGGGAGGGCGTGAGGAGGCAGGCATCATTGATGGGACTGCAGCCACTGCGGCAGCGCGCGCGCAGGGCTGCAAGCCTGCAACGCTAAGATGATCCGCTCCAATCGACTGGGTGCTGCCTGCCTGCTCCGGCCATTTACTTTTACTGCAGTGTAGGTGTACCACCCCACGTGGACGCCCCGCCCCTTTCTCACCCTGGTGGTCTGCTTACGCAGCCACAAACATGGAGCATCTCCATCATGGAGGTGATGTGAGGAGAAGGTTTTACACTTCTTACCCCGGCCGGCCACCTCCCTTTTCTGGTGCTTTTACCGTCGCCAACTGTGTCCCAACACCAGCACCATCAGTGAACACGGCTTCTAGAATTTCCAGGTGATTGAACTGCTGCACACACTTCTGCGGTGACGAGACAGAAACATGACAGATGTAAGAGTCACCGTCCATTGCACGATGCTCGCTAGTGTGGGTAGAAATCTGATGGGAAGTAGCACTATTTTAAGTTCTTGAAACAGAGGAACGAGCAAAGCAAACCAACCCAGTACATAATTGATGACAGTGCAAAACTTTGGTTAGCTCCGAACCTGACAGCACTAGGAAGACGGATCGCAGAATCGTAAGTACCTCTGTTTTTATTGCATGATAACAACATCATCCCCATTAAAAACAATTAATAATCTAGGAATCACAAGATCTAACTCTGGCACCTAACATTTCTGTGGGTTTCCACGGTTCTCAGTGATATTTCAACACATTTCAGCAACACCAGCGAAATGCGGTTATGTAGGAACTCAGGACGCTTTGGGCCTCTGTGACAAGGTAAACAAACAAGGGAGGCCTACATCATATGATAGTACAGCATGTACAACACCAACCAAAGCTCCTGTAAGTTATCGAAAATACTCCTGAACCTGAATTGCTTTTACAGGAAGAGAGGCCTCGACGTTGCTGTTCATTGCTGGTTTCGCAGTGACTTGTCAAGCATTAACTTCGACTCCATGCAGCGACTATGCTATCGTTCAATGGGCTTATACAGGACGACGGTTACATATTTGGACTCAAATCTGTGGGTCAAACCAAGGGCCACCAGCGGATGGGCACCCCAGCCCTTCTCGATGAAAAGGTGGTTGAGGACTATGTGCTGGGGCCGTGCACAGCTCTCTTCAGAGTTCTGCGAGTTAAGAACGCCGAGATGGAGCTGAGATGGAAGAGCGGGTGGCTCCTTTGCAAAGTCCTTTTCCTCGGGTGCCTGGAAACTGTAGCTAGAGTCTGGAGATGGAGGCGGCTCAAATTCTGATACACTCTCAACACTTTCAGGAACAAAATCCTGCATGCACGATAATAAATTTCAAAATCTAGAAAAAAAAAGGATGCAATGGAGGAGCTCACATTATGGCTCTCAACATGACAAGGACAAATCATATTTAGAATGGGCTCCATGATAGGAGCGCAGTTTCCCCACTTGTACAAGCACCCGCACGCACTATTCCCACTGTCCAACGCGCTCCGAGATTCATGCCCCATTCTCTCTCTCCCTCGCATGAATCTCAGAGCACAAACGGACGCTCCACAACAGTGCATGCGGTTGCATGTACAAGAGGTTCCTTACTTTCTATCTTGCTTTCTTTAAATCCCAAATTGTCATCGAAGTTCCTTACTAGTCATTCCATAGGGCATAGGCTTTACTGGATGAAGTACTTAGCAAATTGTTTCAGAAAAATAGTGGCATATGAAAGAATTTAAATTTCTGCCCACCAACATCAGATATTTAAACCAACCACAAAATTAAGGTTATTATCAACTACTACTAGACATCAGATTCAGTACAACGATGTTTAGAACAGAAATCCTTTCACTTTCAGACAGCTGGACGAGCTGTCTATCAGTTTAAGCACTGAGCCAACAACCTACTAGTGCCTTCTCATTCGTTCGATTGTCTTTAATCTGATCCAAAGATTTAGAATGCATAATTGAGTTATGCTAAGGCCAAAAAAATTGTTGATAACAGTGTTATGCTTGGTATGATCAGTTTCATCAAATCAGTTTTTCTTTGTTTTGGCCGTCGATCAAAATTCAGATCTTCAGTGCAGAAGAAAGAATACTCACATGAACATCAAGAAGGTTAACAGCGTTGCCCATGGCGTCAGTTTCACAGGGAAGGTCAGGAAGACATCTCCTTTCTCCATCTACAACAAATCTGTAACGATAAACTCCAGATGGAATGGTCAACAAAAGAGAATGATCTTTCCCAGATTTCTGCATGGGTTTCCTGCAATGTATATATAAACATTCTCAGAATCAAGTTTGTTAAATTCCTAAGTTACAGTTTTACCAGAAGGGATTTTAAGTTAATTGGTTTTACCTTGATTTCCAGTTATCCCATGATCCTTCAACAGATACATTCTTTCCTCCAAGGGTCCATACGATCAAAGCAGGAATTTCCTTTTGAGGGGGGCCATCCAATTCTTCTTCTTGTTCATTCATTAATATCTGGTTGAACACTGGAGGTACATCAGCAGCTCTTTGCAGTGGAGGCACAGGTGTCTGCAACATCAGATTAGTCAATACACTGAGAAAGTTTCCGTTTCACACGTTTAAGCTTACTGATCCTTTATAAACAAACAGATGTCACAAAAGTATGACAACATTTATGTTAGACAACAGCGTACAAGAGACCATTTGGAGTAGGGATAAAGGAGACAAGTACATACTATTAACTATGGCTAATAAAACACAGCTTAATCGTTGAACTAAAATCCTAGGCCAAGAAATATCGCTGTTGATCATTTGATTTGGTCACTGTATTGTTGTGTTTTATACTAGCTACTAACAACTTAAATAAATACCATCCCACAGAAATGCTTGGTTTTTATAACAAATAGTTTGGACTATATGCAATAAATACATCAACAGTAAAGTACTCTCAGGAACTATTAACTACTACTTGAACTTGCAGTAACTTTAGACAGACATATTCGTCCTGCAAGATATGATCTAATATCCAGCTTCTAGCCTTCTATCATAGAGAAAACTTAAGAGAGGTTACCCAGTTCTCTAGAAATTTAAGACCACAGACAGCTATTGCATTCAAATTAATCTGTATTACAAACCATGAAGATTGGACTATATCAGTGATTTTCATGGATCAAATTTGCCACTCCTACTAATGCAACATCAGTGAAAAGAATGACAAATGTAGCAACGGATGCAATGAATGACGAATGTAGCAACGGATGCAATGGGTACTAACTGGAAGTCATTTTGCCTCACTTGCTTTCAGTTTAATCAATCCAATAAATATTACAACTAGGAATAATGAAGATAATTTTAATGCTTTGTTGCATTATATAAAATATTTGAAGCCAGTGTATTACTGCAGATTTAGATTTCACTGATAATAAGAGCATAATCCCAGGAAATGCAGCATAAGAATTGGTTTGAAAAGGGCTCGGTTTGTTATCCTTCTTTGGAAGTAACAGATGGTACGACCTCTAGAAGAAATGGAGAAGGAAGGTGACCATAATATCAATCCAATCTTCAGCTGTAATATTACAAAACTATTATACATAGGTGACCAGGTCGTAAATGAACAGATTATTCAGCCATGTTTCATTTTAGGCCTTGAATTCTTACACAGAACTTAAAGGTAGTGCTCCAAACGGCTTAAAAGCCAAGGCTTTTGGTTTCTGCTGCATTGTAGCGGCTGATAGTTTTTTCAAAGTAAAAAAAAGAGAAAAATAATAATAAAAAAATTGAAAAACACCACAATATCTTTAAGACAATGCAATGGAATAAGAAACAAAAAAGCCAAAAAGTCAAAATTAAGAAATCAACGTGTTTCAAGTGGCTTCTGGCCAGAAGCTGAAGCTGTTTGGTGCTGGGCCAAAATACGGTTGTACTAAACATATTCACGTCATTTTGAAACGTACAATAAATTCATTGTACTCATCTGAAAATGCTATAAATGGCCCTTAAATTCATGTTCACAAGACAAGACAGGAATGCATCAGTGTCAATATGAGCCAGAGCCCTGACTGCCTGAGCAATACATAATTGCTGGTACGCATACAAGTCGAACAGAAAGCCTTAAAGAATAAACCACTTGGACAGAGCCCATCGGAGAATCATTCTCATCGCTAACTTCGTTACACCATCTAAATTAACAACTAGACAAGGAACAGGTGAGAATTTGAGAAGTAAATCATTCTGTTTGTAAGCGTGTCCGGAATTTAAACAAAACAACAAAACCCAGAAAATGTTTATCGACTTACAAAACCAACCAACAATTTGCGCACACTAGAACCTCCCTGTTCAGCCACACAGCTTAAGTGTCCAAGTACCGAAACGTTGGTTTAGGTTCGATCAACTATCCTTTTTGAAGCGGATAGTTCACAGTGCTCATTCTAAAAAAAAACAAAGAAAAAGAAGCACATAATCTGAAACGATTTACTGCTGAGGGACAACCAATCAAAGCTCGCGCGCATGATTGTGCGGGTGCAAAAAAAAACAATGATGTTTTCCCGCATTGCAATCACAAACGACAAGATAAAATAGTAAGCAGGAACCTAATTACCCAAATCAAACAAACATCACGTCATGGCACGCGCTTCGATCCTCTTCTCGCACAGAGATCAAACAGTTCATCCACAAGAAGGGCAACAATAATTACAAGCAAATTTGGATAGCACCAAGCCAACTCCAGATCGCGACCACTCCTCGCATTGGGCCCTAATCCAACCAACCTACCAAATCAGTCGAGCCTCCACATCACCCGACCACATCCCCCGGCAAATCACGCATCCGAACCAAACCATGGACCAACCGAACTAGCAACCGAATCGAGAAGAAGGTGCGGGATCTCATGATCTGACCTGGGGCACGAACATCCGCGGTGAGAGGGAGCGGCCGGGGCTCCCGGGTGGCGATCCGGCCCCTCCGCCGCCCCCGACGACGCCCACCGAGCACGCGCGCCGCACGTGGTTGCCGCCTCCCCCGTACGGCGGGAAGCCGCGCTCCGACAACCGGACCGACGAGTCCCCGCCGCCGTCCTCGGCGCCGTCCCCGTCCCCTGCCACGGCGGCGTCCTCCTCCTTGCCGCTCGCGTTTCCCATGCCTCCCCTTCCCCCCTCCTCCTCCCCTCCCCCCACCCCCGCACCCCCGCGGCGGCGAAATTACGGAAGTGCCACTCGGCGCTGTGCCGCTGCTGTTGCGTTGCGCGAGAAGGGGAAGAAGAGAGGGAAGGGTGGCTGCGGGGCTCGTCTTTTGCTCGTAGCGCGTGCCACTGCCCTTGCCCGGGAAGCGTGGCGCGCCCCGTGCACCCGGTGCTCGTGGGCTACACCGTCACTGTCGCGTGGGGCCGACGTGGCCTGGTCGGTCAGTGGAGCAGGAGGGTTTGGCGTACCGGGGCAGTCGCCCGCGCGTGCCGATGATATATACGGTGACGTGGAGTGGGACCGGGTCACGGCCCGCACGTACACGTCGGGGGAGGGGGGGAATCTGGGTCGGGTGCCGACTTCGAAGACCCGCAACCCGGCATCAGTGGTTGCCACTTGCAGTCTCATCGGATGGCTCGCTCTTCGGTGCAATCTAGCGCGTTATCTAGGGAAAATTTAACTATTTACCATTTAAGAATGTCACCTATTTAAATGTCATCTTCTTTATTGCAATTAATATTTTGCCACTCTCAAACCTACGTGGCGCCTAGTCACCGCCATGTCGGCGCCGGCCTCGCGCGCGCGCCTCCCGCCGCTTACCGCAAGATTTCACTGATGCGCGGCGTGCGTGAGTCGCGGCAGGCGGCGCAGCGAGCGGGAGGCGCGGCGCGGCGAGGGAGAGCGCATGCGCGCGCGCGCGAGGCTGGGCGCGCAGCGCGGCGCGGCGCGGCGGCGCGGCGCGCGGCGCGTGGCGCGAGAGGCGGCGCGGGGAGGCGCGGCGTTGACATAGCGGTGACTAGGCGCCACGTAGGCTCAAGAGTGGCAAAATATTAATTACAATGAAGAGGATAGCATTTGGATAGATAGCATTCTTAAGAGTGGCAAATAGTTAAATTTGCCGTTATCTTGAGACATGAGAAAGCGTTACCCCTTGTCGCGATAAGAGCTAGTCCGTGAGGCTGTTTGGTCGCGGGGAATTCCTGAGAGGTTAGCGTTTGATATTGAGTGGGAATAGTTTGGGTCCGCTTCAAGTGATGTCAGTTCCTAGCTTTCAGAAGACGTAAGTTATTTAAAACACGTTAATTTCTTATTTTTAATATTTTTAGTTTTTAAGCTTTTTTTATTTTACTTTTTTTTCTTTATTTCTTTGTATTATTTGAAAAGATATATTTGTTTTTCTCTTATTTTTAAATTTTTAATTGAATGACTCATGAAGCGCTAATGAACGCTATATTACAATTTCAGTTAAAAGAGTAAGGCCTTTGTATGTGCTTTTGGATTTTGCTGGTAGCATCAATTTTTCTTTCCATTAGAGACCAATGTTTTTTTCAATCAGAGACCAATGATTTTTTGTGCTTGTAAATATGTCATGCGATGGCAACAGTGTTATAATATTAAACAGAGTTACTAGTGTAATAGAGTAGCTAGGATACGTAGTATCACACACAAAAAGTGAGAAAGTTTAACACCAAAATAAACAAAACCAAGCCTTTGAAAATTAAACAAACTATATAACTAGGACCAAATTGAACGTCTGAAAAGTTCGGGGATAGATCCTACCAATCTCTCTTTGTTCTTTTCCCCTTGGTGTTCTTTTTTGATCACACATGCGCTTCTCTCTCTCTCTCTCTCTCTCTCTCTCTCTCTCTCTATACTGAACTTAACCTGGATCGTTGAAAGTAGATATTTGTACCCAATATTGTACCCAGAAATTGGTGGTTGTCCAAGTCGAGCATTTGTCGTGTCAGGAAATTCGGCCAACACTGTCGTCGTTAAGTGTCCAATCATTAGGCCTAGCAAGTTCCATCATTTTGAATTCATTGCGTCTCATCTAGAGGCTGGATTACTATTTCAAGCGAAAATGATTTGCGTCACCGAGCTCTGAGCTTTAGTAAATACTCCGATCATTATAGGAGTACTACTTAATTATGCGTTCCTTGACATGAAAATGGCACTACGCATCAACGTGCCATCCATCTCCAGTCCTCCTTATTCCCATTCTTTTTTAAATTATTTGAAAAAACGAATGCAGCCACGCCCCTTGGACCCACGTATTATTAAAAAAATAAAGTTACTCCTAAACTTCATCTTTTTTTCAATCGTTTTGGTATCTGAAGAAGGGGCAAAAACAAAAAGGGGGATCAGAGTAGTACCTTTTTTTTGTGTCTTGGGTGTAATTAGGAACCGGCGAATACTAAGAGGCTTGAACAAAAGACTGAATAGTCAGTTAAATCACTATCAATGCATAAGCCTAACAAAAGTGCAGTGGTTAGGAGCCCATCCATGTGAGAAGATAATCATGGAGAGGTACCGGAAAAAGGAAAAGAGAAACGTCACGGTCGAGGTTGTCTTCATTAGCTTGTTTGCAGTGTGCAATTATGTATGCGTCCCTTTCCTTCTCCCTTTCTTCCCGAGAGGAGGAGAAGATGCAGCCTGCCTGGGCCTGGCAGGCTAGCTTGTTGCTGGTTGCTGATGATAAGAGTGATAGTACGATTGCAGCGATAAGGCAAGCCAATTGAAATATCGCGAGGATTAATTATATTTACTGCCTTGAAATAGACAGATCAACAAGTCGTCTCAGAGCTACAAGTTCGTATTCTCTCTCTTTTTTCCGCCGGATTTGCAGAGTAGCAGAAGTGCGGGGGAGTAGTTCTGTTCAAAAATACAGTGATTTTTTATTATGACATTTGGTTTTTACTGATCACAGAGAATGAGAGAGTTGGTGATATTTACGTTAAGAAGTTATTCGGTTTAAAACCGACTTATACTATAATTTCTGCTAATGATTTATAAAAGTTATTTTAAAAAACCACTCCTTTCGTTCTAAAAGCTAAAACTATTTGAAACATCCTAAGAGCAAGATCGTGCACGCGGGAAAAAGACGTGTATTCTTCAATCTTCAAGGCAACAGTACAAATACGTGGTTCATGTTGACACGCAGAAGTACTAGTTTGTTGTGGAGTCCGTGGAGAATCACACTCGGTCAGGTTCTGCACCTCGATGTGTTAAACACTGGGCCAGGCTTTGTGCAAATTCTGGGCTAAATTATTCATGTGGAAGAGTCACAGGAAGGCCGGTTTCCGAAATGAATTGAAGACGACGTTAGAACATGGGCCGGATTCTACAGCCAGTGTTCCAAATTTGGGCCTAATTAGCATTCAGACCATCATACTTCAGTTTTTATTTTTATTTATTTATTTATTTTTGCAAAATCTATTGCGCGAGTAGACTTACGTTAGTCTTACAGCGTGCCTAATCACCGCGCCGTCCGTTTAAGCACGAGCACACAAGATCAAGGGGTATCGGCTTAGCGCGAACGTGTTGCGGCCTGTTGGGCTTGGACACAAATGCGTGGGCTTGACGTGCCTATATTTTGGCGAACGAACCTAAGCCACACAGTATGTTGTGACCTATTGGGCTTGGATTGGAGCTTATAGTATTCTATAGGCCCTTTTTTAAACGCCTATAGGTCGATTTGAGTGGTAGTTAGGGCTCAGGATAAAAGAGTGTCAATTTGCTTGGTGATTTAGGTAGATTCTTTTTTGAAAGGAGATTCCGGTAGAATTACCTTCTCACAGTCACAACATTAGTTACTTTCTTACACTTACATATCTCTTAGGAATGCTAATGATAGTTTTTGTACTTAGGATGTTAATTTATAAATTTGCAGATGTTAACTTATATTTTAGAGCTTTGGTTGGTAAATTGTTAAAATTATATATGGTAACTTGTGTTGAAATTGATGATAACTTTAAATTTTATTTTTTACATTAAAAATACTAAGGTTAATTCTTGAACTCTGGATGGTAACTTTAAATATGAAGATGATAATTTATGATCTAGCTGATGGTAAGTTTTGAATGTTTGAACTTTTTTTTGTTAAAAGCTATGGTACAACAAAAATTCAAAATTTAGGATGGTAATTTGTTAAAACTGTATTTGATTACTTATGGTGCAGCTAATGGTAACATAAGTACATCTTATGGCAACTTTTGAACTTTTTAATATATACCAATGATGTAATTTTGAAGTTTTAGGGTAATAATTTCCTAAAATTATAATGATAATTTAGGATGCAATTGATGGTAAATTTTAAATTTTATTTTTAGTTAAAACTACTAATGTTAATTTTTGGACTCAGGGTTATAACTTGTTAACACTGCATATGCTAAATTAGGATCCAACTGATGGTAAGTTTTCAATGTTTGAACTTTTCTTTCGTTAAAAGCAATGGTACAAAAAAAAAATCAGAAATGTTAACTCGTTAAAAAGTGTAGATGATATCTTAGGGTGCAACCAATGGCAACATAACTACAACTTATGATAACTTTTAAACTTCTAACATTCATAGAAAAGATGGTATTTTTGAACTTTTAGGATGATAATTTCTTAAAATAGTAGTGATAATTTAGGATGCAACTGATAGTAAATTTTGATCTTTTTTACACTACTTAAAAAGGAAAATTCTGAATTTAAAGATTACCATTTAAGTGTAGATGATATTTTTACGCATACTAAGTGTTTTTTTTGTGTTGGTGCAAGCCATGTTTTGGTGGATACAAAGTGTTTTTGAAGCTTTTAAAGAATACCATGGTTTCCCAAAAATACCATAGTTATCAAAAAGTTTGTGGTGTTTGGATACAACAAATACTCTGGACCTCTTTTTTTTTCTTCTCTAAATCGAGTTCATCTCCCGTCCATAGTGGCGGACACAGAATCAAAATTTAGGGGAGAGGGGGCTAATAGGACTTACTCACCGGTTTACTAAATGCTGAGTTGTCAGCCTCCGGTAGCTTGCCGTATTGCCCGTGAAAGATAGAAAAACACTACTGCACCTATAGCGGGCTATCTTGGAACTTCCATGCAATCCATAGAACCTAAATAAGTTGTAGAAAAGAGCAAAATTACTCATAATTCCACAAACATCTCCTATCAATAATGGATGCATTCCAAGATTGTCGACTTTAAATAATGCAACACCTGTCATCACTCATCAGCAGCTGCAAATAATAGAGCTATCACATCGGTAAAGAATAAAAAAAAGGTAAAAGCTCAGTATTGAAATATAGTTTTGATTACTAATAATGGGATACTCATATTGAATGTCTTGAAAATTATTAATGTGGGCTTAAAAAACATTATATGGTAGCCCATAAGCTCATTTATCATGTGTAGAACACGGATGATTTAAAACTATCACTACCCACCATCTAATTTCCAACAAATTAGTAAGTAACTAGTTAGAGACCCGTGCGTTGCAACGAAGTCATAAACATGGTGAGACGAAACTTACTGTCTGGCCAACTTCACACATCAAACATTAAAGAGCAAGCGATAGATATAGAAGAGTGGCCAGAATGCACAAGGAGATAGGGAAAGTGGAGGGGTGGGCGGTTGTATCCTGAGAGAGAGAGAGAGGAGGAGAGAAACGAATGGTCCAGATCAAATCGGATGGCTGATAAGAGAGGAGGGAGAATGAACTAACCATCAACTCACGCTTTTATAATAGTAAAGATATCGTAGGCCCGTGGCATGACCGCCTGCTAGGCTTGCGGCCCATATGGGTGGCACACTGTTGGCTGCCACGCATGTGGTGTGTAATTGCTCCCATTAGAGCATCTCTAACAAATCTTCTAAAGTGCTCATATCTCCTATATTTTAGAAGAAAAGGTAAAAAAAGGGTTCCAACAGATCCCCTAAGTGGTACCCAAAAATATAAAGGACTTCATCCCTGATTTTTCGTCCCCCATATATGGAGGACGCACACCATCCCCTAAATCGGTCCCAACGTTCCTGTGCCGTCCGATCCCCTAAATTCTTTGGTTGGTAGTTTTTGTGGACCCAGATTTTAATTTAGGGGACCATATTTAGAGGACTTGTTGGAGGTTACATATTTTTAGTCTTCTATATTCTAGATTGTATTCTCTAAAAAGTGATTTAGGGGATGAGATTTAGAGGGCATTATTGGAGATGCTCTTAGTCACTACCCATCTGCGCCACGAGAAGAATTGAAGTCGGCCCCGTCTTGCCTCCACCATAGCGACCAGCGTACAAGGCGCTAGCCCCCCTTGACCCTCCTGTGGGTCCGCCGCTAACCATCCGTGCATTTTCTCCCGTCGTGTGCTTCGACGGATTCTCAAATCTAGGGTGTGTTTGGTTCGTGGATGGAGGTTGTATCGTATATCCTGACTGAGTGGATGCAGGCTGAGTGTAATCGTATTTCAGAAAAAGAAGATGTTTGGTGAGGTTGCATGAGCGGATGCAAAAAAACTGAGATGCTGTTTGGTTGCCTGTATAAGCGGATGCAGTCTACCAAACCTGAAAGGCTGACACGTGGGACCACATAAGATACACTGTATCAACCCATCCAGGATGGCCTCATTTTGAGTGTATCCACCCATCCAAGATGAGGGCGTATTTTTGCATCCGCTCATGTAGACTGCATCCACTCATACAGACAACCAAACAGACTTTTTCTCAGATTATACGGATCCACCCAGTCAGGATGAAGAAGATTCAGGCAACCAAACACACCTCTAATGTCCAATGATCTCAATTATTTTTCCCTTTTGGCAGCTTTGCTCATGCCGGACATAAATGCCAAGCAATAATCTTTCCCTCTCGTGAATTTAGCGCTACGATATGCTCTTTCTTCCTTTGATTGCATCGTCGTGGCCGGTGGCCGCAATTGCTGTGCCTCCGCGGCTTGTGCCCGTATTTCTTATGCCACCATGCCGCCCTCGCCGAGCAGCTCTTGGCGTTTCTACGATGTTGCGTGGAGCCATGGATTATGCAGTACATGGTTTCCAAGTTTGTTGTTTTCTTTGTCCAATTTTGGATCTATACTTTATGTATGAACTGCTCAATGCTCATAGAGGTTTGTGGATGTGGTACGAGGACATATTTGATATTTGCTTGCCCATATACCAAATTGGATCTAATTAATATATCATTTTGGACGCCGTAGCTTCTAGATGTTGCAATTCGTCTACAATGAAATGCACTTGGAATAGTGGCGTCTCTTATACAGTACAAGACTGTGGGCCTATTCTTTTTTATTTATTTATAGATGTAGGTTGTCTTTTTGACTTAGGCTGGTCGTGCAGAGATTACGGAGAGAGGTACCCGTATATGATTTTGACTGGTACAGACGTTGGACTTTTAACATATACTACAATTAATTTGTAGACCCATCTTAAAAAAATACTCCGTTTGGAAGTTAGGTACTATAGCAAAAACCAAACGCCACTTTAGAAGCCACAAAGAACAACTATAACTTTTCATAAGTTAGTCCAATAGCTATTTTAAAACAAAATACCGTACTGATAGACTGTAGTATTCATTGTCTAGTGCATAAAAAACTGTGGTTTTGCATATTCAAATGCTGTAGGTGAATTCTTTTGAGCTATAATTTATGTCTTTTGGCTTAAAATTTTGAACTCTGGCTGTTCGCAAGAGAGAGTATGAAGAGAGAGACACTCGCATGTGATTTTGGCCGATATAGATGAATTCGTTACAACATCTACTACAATTAAGTTGTAGATCTTGCCTTAAAAAGACACCAAAAGCTATAAATTCAAAAGAATCCAGCCTATAGTATCCAAAGAGGCCTTAAGTACTTGCATGGAGCCATGTACAGCCCTGTTCTTTTCAGCTTTTGTGGGTGGCTTTTGGCTTTTGGTATAGTACCTAACTTTCAAATGGAGTATTTTTTTAAAACGAGATCTACAAGTTAATTGCAGTATACGTTAAAAGCCCATCACCTGTACCGGTTAAAATCGCATGTAAGTATATATCTTTTAGTAATCTCTGTAGTGAATAGCTAAAATTCAAAAAAAAATCAGCCAAAAGCCACAATCAGAAAGAATAGGCCCACAAGGCAAATGCTCGCGTGGGCCAAGTCTCTGATCGCAGCCCAAAAAAGACGAGTGGCAGATGGGCTGCATACTCGGGGTGATTAGAGGATGAGGTGATAGCGCCATAGTTGTGTGTTTTTTATTCCTTCAAACTTCAATTAATGTTGATGGGCGCACAGAAAGGTCAAAGTGTATAAATAAGGATAAAGTTGAATTCACTACAAAAGAAAGGAAACATGTATATATGCATGAATCGTGCTTATCTTTCAGGCGTTAGTAGCGTCCAAATATTCAATGGAATCATTTTCATCGTAGGCTCCATTTACCCATTGAGTCTTACTTAAGAATCCATCTCTCACGTGTCAGATCTGTGCTCGAAGCGGCATGACACTCCGCCCATCGTTCACAAGGGCGGCATCAAGAGGAGGAGCTATGGAAGAGGCTGCATGTACGATTGAGGAGGTCGACTAGAAGGGGGGGAATAGGGGGTTTTAAAGTTTCTTTTGGCTAAAACCAAGTAGCAATACAGAAATGTAAATCAAATAGATTTTACACAATGAAGACTAGAATAACTAAGTTTGCCTAAGTTACCAACAATTTAATTTTAGGTCAAGGTTTGCAATTCTTGGCTGCCAAGCAAATAATTTAATTTCTATGAATGTAGATTGCAAGAAGTAAATTAAGCTCAAGAAATTAAACCACAATTTGACACATGTTGTTTTACCATGGTGTTCAAAAACTTGTCGATTTTCCCTAATCTACGTTGAGATAAGCCCAAACAAATTGGACTGACTCCACAAATTAAACTAACCAACTCAAATCTACTAGAGTTGTTCTTTCTCTACTCCGGAAATGACGAGCACCACAACACTCATAACAAGTCGGACCTTCTCACAAGCTTCTTAAGAAGGTCACTGGATCACCACATCTCCTAAGCTATCTAAGAGTCGGCAACCTCCAAGAGTAACAAGTCAAAAATGCTCACTTGAATGAATCAAGTGTCAAAACTCAAAGGACACAAAGTCCACCACTAAATGCAATATATACATAAGGTTTTGCCTTTCCAAGCATACTAAGTGCAACACATGCATAAAATGGAACAGGGGACTTGCTCCTAGCTTAAGGAAAAAGAGAATCGCATCAGCATTATGTTCCAATTGGCCACAAGGAGGCATTTATACCCTGTACCAAGAAAGTAGCTATTGGAGCAAGAAAACAACAAAAATTAGCTCAAAATCCGATACTACCATCAACTAATGACCAGTACCGTGACCTTCGCAATGGCTAGAAAACTAGCTGTTATGGGACCATTGGTTAGATTGCCCTCACAGGGATTGGTCTAACCGTTAGGTCCGATCAGACCACAAAATTATCAGTCAGACTGCTAGCTCAGAACTAAGAAAAACAAGCTTTTGGGAAAAAGCTACCAACATTAAAAAGCAAGTCAGACCGAAGGGACTGGTCAAACCGCTACTAGAGTGCTGGTCTGATCGCCTCCTCAAGACTGGTCTGATTGACAGCATCGGTCAAATTGCCTCTTGCATGCCGGTTGGACCTCCAGGCCAGTCTGACCGTATATCCAGCTAGTTTGACCGGTTTTTGTAGGGCAAGTAATGCGTATACTTCGAGTAATCCGCAAAACAAATATGCAAATTGTAGTATCATGCATTCAAGGTCAAGATATTACTCACAACAAGTTGCGGAACACATTCACATACTTATAGTGTTGCACCACAAGAATTAGCGATATGGACTCAAACCGTTTGTAAAAACACTTTCACAAACTCAAGTTGCATGTTACAAAGGCTTTTGCATGAGCTTCAATAATTTGCAAGACACATTCACAAATGTTAGTATCATGCCGTAGGGAGGAGAAAATATGGACTTCAACAATTTGTAAAACGTATTCGCAAATTTTAAGTTACATGTCACAAAGGACTTATATATGAGCTACAACTATTATCAAAAACACATTTGAAAATATTAGCATTATGCCACGGAGAGCCAGTATAAGTAAATGAGTTATTAACACATGACACATTTAAGCTACTAGTCATGATCCCTTTTAATAGTACGACAGCCTATACTAGCAACTTGTCTTCCAACCAAATATCAAGACCAGTAAAAGACTAGGAAAACATTCTTAGCCCTAACTAGTTATACCTTTGCCTTGCGCATTCTCTTAAAGCTTGATGACACACATATCAAATTCAAGTCCGGGTCCTTGACTTTACTCATCAACACATCATGACCTTTGTTTGACTTGAAGGCGATCAACCACGTGAAGCCATCTCAAGTCATCTGTCGTAGTGGGACATATTTTATTCATCCATCTTAATGAAAATATTAGTCTCATAATTTGATTGTCATTAATGTCAAAATATGTCATTAACTTATAATGATGGGTCTAGATTCTTTATTGCGTCACCTCGCTCCTGTGAGCACTGGTCGCTCTACCACCCTATCCTTCTAATCCAGAGAGGAAGAGAGGGAAAGAGACAGGAGTAAGCTTATCTAAATTCGATTTGTTGCAACAAAAAAGTCAAAAAGTACAATAACTAATTCTGAGCTTGCAACAAAAAATTGAAGAAGTGCAACAACTAAGTTTGACCTTGCAACAAATCATCAATTTGATTGCAACAAACCAATCATGACATCTAGTGCAACAAAACCAGAACCCTATTGTAACAAAGAAAAATAACACAATGCAACAAATCAATGACTTCACTGTAACAAATGTCTCTTGCTACAAATCTAATACAGAAAGACTACAATAAATAAAATCACTTTCTGCAATATCGAGAAAAGTATGTTGCCACAAATTTGAGAACCGTCTACAACAAAAACATGCCTGATGTAGAGACACGTTTGACAGCTGTGAGTAGCTATAACTCATTCAAAGGAAGAGGAGGCTAGCCGGTCTCACTGGAACCCCCTAGATCTGATTAGGGCAAGACCGGCCTAGTGCCTCACCCTCTCCTCATTGAGCTAAGGAGAGAATAGAGGGGGTATGGAGAGAGGGAGGAAGAGGGAATCTACTACCACTTGTGGTGGCAATGCTATAGCAACAAGTATGGTTGTCGGAATGTGGTGATTATTGATGGTGCCGGTAGTAGGCAGCATGGGATGTGGGAGTAACATGGCTAGAGGAGTCTAGCTTTAGGGAGGAGGAGCGTAGCTCTGGCAGCAAGCTCCGTCCCCAACAAGCCCACTGGATGGGGGAGGGGATTGGGAGGTGGATGATAAGGGGATGGGATCGAGGGAGCCCACTACAATATTTAAAATAACATATTACAAAAAAATGAATTGCTACGTGCAACAATTGAGAAAAATGTTGCAATAAATTATGGAAATGCTTGTAACATACCAAATGTATAAGGATGCTGCAACGACTAGTCTAGATCAGAGGAGGAGGACGAGGTGGCAGCACACCACTGCAAGCTCCTGCATCCCAGCAACAAAGCATGCAAGGTGGTGAGCCCACGGGAGACCTGACAAGTGGTGGTGGGCTCAAATCTGCTCGCTATCCATTGCCCCCACTACCTCTAACACATGGTATGTCGCCTTGACTCATTTCGGTTGATGTTTGGTGCGCCGCTACGATGCCCCTCCTCACCGACTCTGAGAGAGAGGGTGGGGATGAAGGGAGCAGTCATATGGGGCTGAGTAGATTGCTTGTACTGGGCATGGGGAACTAGGGGAAGAGGGAGCTAAGAGGAGAGAGAGAGAACAGGAAGGGAGCATAGGAGGATGAAGCACTCATGGCCTGGGGAGAGGAGTGGGTGGTTCGGGTGGGGTGATGTGGATAATAGCAATCGAGGGTAGGTGGACTGAGTAAACGACTCGCATGGAGCCATGCCCCGTGGGCTTGGAGTATTCGTATCAATTCCCTTATCTGTTTGCTCTACACTCTTGACTTGCAGGAGCGGTATGGCAACATAGGGGGAGAATGATGCCTTTAAAACTTTTGGTACAACTCCAAAAATACAAGTCCAAAAGATATAAAATTTTGCACTCATGTTACTTAAGATCCTATGAATCTATTCCAACCAAGAATTGTATGAATCCATGTCAAAGTTTAGACTTTTTTCAAAATCAAGTAAGATTGCACCAAATTGGGCAAAAACCGAAAATGAGAAATATGATTTGCTCATGGGTAAACGATGGCTAAAATATCTCTAGATATATTTCTACATATCACAACAAACAAGAACCTCCAAGGATTTGAAGCAAAAATACTCGGATCAAGAAATCACTCGAGAGGCCAAATCTAAGCAAAATTGGGCAACTTCAAGAACTTGTCAAACCTGATGCATAGATAGATGGAGATTGATTTTTATAGAACATCTCCATCATTTACTTGTCTTTGGCATCCAGCAAGATCAAGAAGGGGAGAGAGAAGATCAAAACCAACCAAATCAAGAGCCAATCAACCAAAACATGAGGAATCCAAGAGAGATGCACTAAGTTGATATATTGCTACTTGAGAATGAAGATTTTGCAGTTACTCTATCTAGAGGACAAGAGAGCATACCACAACACTCACACTTCTCAAATCCTAACCCTAAAACATTTGGCATCAATGAGTAAAGCTAGAATGGTTAACTAGCAAGTCTCTATCCCAACCCGTTAAATAGATAAGGCAATAGCCCCATATAACTCTGTTGCATAATATCCACTTAGCAGATAAGGAGAAACCTGCTAGCCCTACACAACACGGATTTTACTTATACACTACACTTATGCACACTTTTCAGAGTATATAAGTCTGAATCTACTAAGTCCTTACTTTTTGATCCAATTTGATATTATTATCTTCTCTTTGAGCTAAACCACTCTCCCAAGTGCCATTCAAATTCCACAGTTTTGATCCAAGATAGTTTCTGAAATTGTGTCAACTTACCAAAATAACATTTCTTGACCCTGTCTTCATCTTCTCTTGCAAGCAATCACGTTGCTTGTCACATGTAAGTGCACAACTAGCTTGTCACGCATCGATAAGCCTCTGTCATTCTAGTTTTATCAGACCACGTCTCACTTGAATCGACCAAGCCACATAGTGCAACCTATTACTCAAACTTCTCGTAAGTATTTTCAGCCTTTCTCATGCCACGCTTGAGCTCAACTATCTCACCAACATCCTTAATTATTCTAGGCCTCGGCTCCTTCATAAGCGTAGTCTCAACCATTGCCGTTGACCATGGTTGACTCTAAACATCCCTACACCTCCAAAGATCAAAAAATCATTTTCGGACACAAGTTGTTAGACCATGTGGCTAGGTCTAGACTATTTGTGATAATGAATAATTAACAATGTTACTTATTGATGTTACTTGAGGTGTGTGGTGTGTGTGGACTTATATTAATCAAGTTGGAAAAAATATGTGCCAGAAAAAGATGTTGCTTTAGTCCAGAGGGTCAAGGATGCTGGAGAAGACAATCGTGCTCGAGTTGGGATGTGCGGAGATCAAAGATGGATGATACATGTTGGAGCTATGGAGGTGCGATTCAGAGGGAACCACACGTGACAATTTTAGAGTGTCCAAATTGGGTAGTGCGATAAAAGTTAAAAAAACCTATGTTACGTAAGGGTTTTGAGTCCCTTATTTGTTGAAATTGGATAAATACTCATGGTCTTAGGGATAAGATCATGGTTTAAACTCTAGACTATAAATAGAGATGTGGTTAGGTTCTAACCCAAGGCTAGAAGATGTAATTTTTGTGCTAGGATTTGAGAGGTGCTAGGAGAGCACTTGTAGCTACAAACATCATGATCCAGTAGACATAAAGATTAGATCTAAAGCGAACAAATAATTTTTCTAAGAACTTGAGGCCATCGTCGGTGTTTTAATCCTCGGTCTCGTGTGGGAGCACGGAGGTCAGTGTTTATTATTCAATGTCATGGCAGCGAGTCACGTCATCGTCATCTAGTCTCTTCGCCTAGATCATTGCACGGTAGGCGGACATTGTGTGGTGTCATGTGCGATAAGTAGATGCCAGTGTCGTTTGTTTTTGTCTCATCGTTCGATCTTTGTTACGCGCACACCATCGCTTCGTCCTGCGCTTGAGAGGAGTCTTCTAGGCCAACACAGTAGCATCCATGTCACGGGTTCCTCGGGTCATCACACACAGAGGCAGCAAATCAACTAACCAATGACGCACAAGTCAACATCACACAGTACCACATGAAAGCGATGTATTTGATTTTTCAGTCTGCTATAGTACCGTGCACTGTATCTACAGTACCACGCACTATTTGATACAGTACATATGCAGTTTGCTACGGTACCAAAATAATAATAGTTTTTCTTTCTTCCTTTGCTGTCTTTTTGTTTTTGTTTCTACTTTTGCTCTGTTGGCTGGTTGGACAATCAGAAGACAGTAGATTTGAGAGAAAAAAACTTCTGCTGCAGATTACAATCATTTACCCCCTCTGATTGCCATTGACGATCCTACCAAATTCTTCACAACTTCACGCACGTTAGCTAAAAGTTGTATTATGTAACACATATACAGTGATCTAAGTTAAATCAAATCATCTCATGACACAATTTACTAGAAACCGTAAGACTCTGAACATCCATGACCTGATCGATAGGTAGCAGAAGTGCATGCGTAGAGTGGTGTTTAAGAAGTTCGTGAGATTATTTGATAACAGCTCACATCGATTGACTGGGCAAAGGCTAGGCTTACATATCTCATCTCAGCTGCATCGATCTCCTCCTCTTTAAACAGTACTACGTACTACTGGTAGCTAAGATGCGGCGAATTAGCTCTTCCATCCGCACGTTATGGACGGAGTCTGTCGTCGCTCGTCGGTGCCTCCATTTCTGACCGGTTCACTGCCCTCGTAGCAAAAACAACTGCTCCAAGATCCAGCGCATAGGTTGATCAACGTACCTTTTGTTTCACACACATGAATACATGATAGTACATCCATCATCCATTTATATATACATGCAGCTGCTCGCAAGGCGATCATTATTATATGTAGATGCTCGCATGGCATGCGTGCAGCACACCGATGCCGGACGGAAAAGGAGAACAAAAAACAGATTGAAAGAGTAAAAATACGCATACCTCTCGTATTAACATCATTATTATAGGAAGTACAAGGCGATCGAACACAAGAACAAGAAGCGGCAGGCATGCATGCACAAGTCTTACACATATATAGACAGTAGAAAGTAGTATATTCGTATGCATGCATGGTGGCATGTACAACCGGAACAAGCAAACTCGGTCCGATCCTACCAGTAGTCTTGGCCGTATAGCAAGCTCCCGGGCGTTTGATCGTGCATGCTCTGGAACGCCGGCGGCGCGGCCATGCCCGCCGCGTACTGCGCTGCCCGTCCCGCTCCGGGGTTCGCCGTCGCCATCGTGGGCGGCACAGAGCGGGCGCCGCCCGCCGCACCCGCCGTGGGCGAGGCGCGCCCGAACGAGGAGTATGACGACATGGGCGCGCCCACCACGTCGTGGTCGGCGACGTTGGAGTCGCGGCCGGTGAGCTCCTGCACGACGGCGCGGAACTCCTCGGCGCTGGCGGTGAGCTTCATGGGGCTGGAGATGTACACCACCTTGATCCCCTTCCCGCCGCCGCCCTTCCCCTTCCCCCCGCCCTTGCCGTGGCCGCCGTGATGGTGCACCGGCGGCTTGGAGATGCCGTTGTGCTGCCCGTGATGCACGCTCAGCTTGTCCATCTTATCTCCGCTAGCTCTTGTGTGGGCGTGGTGCAAACACGAATACACGCGATCAAATAGCCAACGCGAGCAAAAGGGCGACGCCGTCTTGATGAACCGGAGCAATCAATCAATCAACCAACCAACGAATCCATCCAAATTAAGCGGCTGGTTTAGCTCGAGATGGATGAGGAGGCGGGGGGTTTCCTCGCTGCCTTATATAGGGCGCGCGCCGCCGCAAGATTAAGGGCGGGGCCGGGTGATATTTTTGTTTCCAAGATTACTGCCTCTGTGGCGACGAATCGGACCGTGCAGGTTCCGGGAATCTGCAAAATAGCAGTATTATAGTTGCTGGAGCGAATTGAGGCACATGGGGCTTTGATTAGCTTGGAGGCGCAAGTACGGTCATAGTGTGTGACGGTTTCTTGTTAGCGTCGCTCAGCTTCTGCGGTAGTACCTGGGGAGGTAGGTGAGATCGACGACCTGCAGGATAATCTTGAGACAGAGAGCGCGCGCGAAGGTTCGTGGAAAAAAAGGGCGTGGGAGATTTTGACGTGGATGCGATCATTTGATTACTTTTTTTTTGTACGAGACTATTTACTTGGGCCTAAGCAGCTTGGGTTTGGAGGGGTGCATCAGTGCGTGTCTGTATTGTCGCCTTGGAACCCTACAAGAGTCGTTGTCTTCCAGTCCATGTACGGCTCCACGGATTAACTTTTTGTTGGCTTGGACGTCGTGGCAGGATCGAGATAGGGGTCCTCTCAACGCCAGCTTCTCCACAACCGCACCACCTGCACCTCCACAACTGCTGCCGGGCTAGGCGGGGCGCCACGGGGCCGCGGCGGAGCTACGCTGCACCGCCAGCAACTCATTCCTCAACCTTCGCCTGTTAGGGGAACACACAACCGTCGGTTTGATTCCGTCCACGGAAGTGATTGACGTCGGCTGTGATTATGCTGGCGAGGGTGGCTAGAGCCTAGAGGAGCTGAGGAAGGAGTAGGCGTGAGGGAAGAAGGGGAAGAAAAGGTCCAATTCTTTTATGTTTAAAGTTGATTTATGTTTATAGTGTCTATAGTAACTAATTTTAAATAGTTTAATTTTTAAGACAGGATCAATTGAAAATTGTAGTAAAAAGTATACTAATTTCAATTATACCGGCTAAAATCGTATGTGAATATTTACCTCTGTGTACTGCATCTCGCGAACAGTGAAGAGGAATTATTTAGGATTACATTAAGATTGACGTTATTGCTAGGTGGCACAATCTAGAAAGAGGGCTCTCAAGGTCGGAAAAATTCTATTGCATCACGGTGGCACAGCCCATGATATGTAACAAGCCAACCAATGTTTGACACATGGCATATATGCACTGTAGCGCACTGTAGCAGACGCGTTTTGTGCGGTTCTGCGCATACCACAGTGTTGCTACAGTGTCTTATGTGACACGTGTCAGATGCTGGTTGGTATGTTACACATCCTGGACTGTGCCACCGTGATGCAATAGAATTTTTCCTCGGAGGGCTTATAGGGCGATTCCTACCGTAGAATTTTCTTCCCTGCTGAGCTGGTTCCTACTTCTGAAGAGTACACATGCATGTTTCTGAGCCGTACATTGATTGATATCCTTGATCTAAATTATCGATTGAATAAAAGATTAAAATTCAACGTCTCAACGGTTGAGGTGTACCATCTCTCCAAGTACCTGGCATGTCGCTAGCTCGCAATAGTTCATTGTCGTCCCTATATATGTGGCAATTTTACTACCATGCATTTGTTTCCTTGCGTGATTACTGATGATAAGTATACTACGTTCATATCATCTCTGCACTTTCACTAATTACGTTACTACTATATCGAGTAATTATAGGTGAAGACCCACGTGCTACCAGCCAGGATGACGTGCTACCAGATAATGGTACATGCACCATATCTCACACTGTCCCCACATAGGCACGTACACTACGACCTGCTCGCTGATCAGATTAATTAATTTCAAGAGAAATGACTGACTAACGGATGGAGTTCTTCGATTTGGATTCCAAAAGCCTAGCTAGCTAATGGATCGATCGAGCAGGTGCATGCATTGGATCGATGACGCCCCCTGCATTTCGATTAGAGGTTTGTTTAAATTATATTTATATTTATATTTTTTTAAAAAAAATTTAAATACAAATTATATAAACGTTGGATACAAATATGGATATGATAAATATCATATACAAAATCAGATCGAATTCAACTATTGTTCTGATTCTAATAATTATTTATAGCATCTCTAATTCCGATGCACCACGTACGTATCGATCGATCAGCGTCAGTTAACTCCAATCGATCAAAAGCAACGCGGATAATGAATTGTTCCTGGTCCAAGATTGCGTCTCCGTCTGCTTATGGGAAGTCGCCACGATCGATCATTATAAAATCGTTCGTTGAGCAGCAGGTGCGAGGTACTTTCTGCTGCGTGCGCGCATGCATGGTCAAAAAGCTCATGGTTGTCTTCTATCTGAAATGGAGACAAGATATATGCCCCAGAACACCACTCTCATAAAACTCTTCCAATGGCTAGCTGGAAGACGCTATCTACGTGCACATCCGAACGTTCCCTTGCGGAAGCCGTACAAAAAATGCACCCTTGGGGGTAGAAGTAGGGCTCGCATGTCAGTGTGACTCGTTTGATAGATTTCAATCAAACACACGGGCGCGTTGCATGCGCAACCGATGACGCCGCCGTTTTCCCATCATTTCGACGAGGTAATCGAAAGGAGATCGGCAACAGGGAGGAAGGCACGGCTGGGGAAGAAGAAGACAGGAAGCAAAGGAGCTAGCTAGCGCGACGTGAGAGAGAGCGACAGACACGAATGCAGCAATGGAGACCGGGGAGAGTAACCGGCAGTTTGCTGGGAGTATATCGTGTGGTCTACATGAGAAGAGGGGGTAATCTGATGTGACGGCCGGGGCGCCGGGTGAACTTTCCTCCCTGTAGCGATCGGTCGATCGATCTCCCTTTTTCTTCCACTCTTAGTCAAGGTGCCATATGTTGATATATACGTCCCTGCCGCTCGGCACCGGGGTGGCCAGGACAGCGCCCCACTTGTGCGCGCATGTATCCTTTTGCGTAGGATTCCTAGTATCTTGTCGTCGCTCTTCGTTGATTGGAGCCATGCAATGTACACTTGGATATTTCCTTCGCTTTTCGTCCCCCTCTTCACCCATTTTTTCTCCAATGGATTCTCTGTTGAGATCTTTAGAGAGGGGAAGAGTTTGGTCGTATTAGAACACTTGCGGCTTGCCTACCTTAACATGAAGAAGAACTAGATGAAGGTCCTTTTTTAAAAAACCAAGGACATGAGTTCTACCATTCATTTAAAGAGAAGATAAATACGCTAGTTCTGAAAAGGTACAATAAGAACACCAACACCGGCCTAAAAAACCGGACACTAACACCGGAAAGGAGTCCCAAACTGAAACTCCCACCAAAGCCAAAACACAAACCACTCCGCAAGACAAGGACCTTGTAGGGCAACAACAACAAAACCTCCCCCCACAAACAAACGAAGTCTACGACTAGCTATGCACAAGGCAAAATACCAAACTGGAGAACAACGACTCTTGCAGGGGCTTGAGATGCAGCCGCCAACATCGGGATGCTCACCACAACAACAGTCACACCACGGCTCACCAATATAAACCCACCATGGCATCACACCATTGACTACGCTAGCACTAAAACAACACCATATGTCAACCACGGAACCACATCTAATACAAAGCAACAACAGGACAGACAGCAAGAGCTTCGGGAAGAGGAGGGGGTAGCCCCTCAACTCACACCGCAACTGGGACGCCCGACGTGCGCAACCGACGGCCACGTGATGCACCAATGATGGCTTGTCTCAATCAAGGACCCAAACCAACTACTCATAGGGGCCTCCAACGAGCGCTTGCCAACAACAGATTAATTGTTCCTTCTCTTGACACACACCGCCACATGCTATGCTGCTCCCGTGTAGCACTGTCCGCGACACACCACAATGCCCACCAAGTTGCCTTGGCAACAGGCCAGCCGATCCTGATCACTGTCTCGACACCCATGTTCACCCTCGCGTGACCGGGATGGGCTACACCACTACTCCACTAGTGTCTGACTCGATGATGAGGAGGAGTGACCTAGCCGAAGGATTCTTAAGGCAGGGACATCGTTGCTGGCCTAGATGTAGACGAGTAGCATTGGCAGCGCCGACCAAGGCCGACTGCTCGCCCTCACCCTATTGTGGAGGGTGGAGTACATCACCTCCTTCCCTGCGAGATACCGCCTTCTTGGCATGCCCTACCGACCTCCACACCTCCACCCCTACTACCGCAGCAACGCCAGTGACGATGGTGAGGAGAGGACACCCGCGTAGACCGCCTAGCACCTGGATGGCTGAGGGCTAGTGGTGGCAGCGAACAAAGTGAAAGAGCTCATATCTGGCGATGTGGATGACTCTAGGATGGTGGGCGACCGGATTTGACCAAACTGAGCGGATCCGATAAGGAACAAGCACAAGGACAACAAAGCCAACGACAATGGCTACTGCACAGGGGCTTGAGGACAACAGAGAGGCACCGGGGTCAGTGGTGACCTCCGGCGCCTTGCTACTGAAGAAGAAAACACAGCGGGGTGGAGGGAGCAGGAAAAGGAGAGGAAGGGGGGGAGGGGACTACTGTGGAAGACCTTGCTGCCGTCACCAAGGTTGTCAAAATCCCAATTCTGTCATACGATTCTATGATTTTATGATACAAGTTTGATTAGACCGATCTAATTCTATGGCAAAATTTTAATGTTCTTACGATTCTACCCAAACTTTTGTGGAATCATGATCAAAAATTTTCATACGATCTTACTCGATTATGTCGATTATATTGTTTTATTATAAATAACTACTTGCATACTTCCTTTTAAGTGAAAATTTTAACTTTTATCTCTTTATATTCACTATAATTATCATAAAATAAAACATGCTCATATCTTTACAATTTGTAAAGAAAAATTCAAAAGATATAATTTTAAAAATGCAGTAGTGTTATAATACATTGTAGATTTTTAAAAATATTTCTTTGGTAGAATCAAGTAAGATATTAGATTCTACATCGATCGTATGATTTGTGATTTTACCAAAGAACTTCCAATCTAATTTAGGATCACAATTCTGATAATCTTGATCGTTACCACCGCTGACGGCAGTGGCGGTGACAGAGGGAAGCGGTGGGTAGGGCCTTTCGGTGGCTCAGCGATGTCGCCCCCTGAGTTAGCTCGGGAGGAGCGCTCAGAGGCTATAATAGATGAATGCCCTAAGTAACTGATTAAGGGCCAAACCCTCGTGCTTAGCAAACTCTACGTAATACTACTGGACCATTAATTAGCTAAGTGCATTTCATTCCTTAGGGCGTCCGCAATGGTAATAGCTAGTACTAGCTATATAGTCAGCTGACGTGAAGGTGAGAGACAAAAGCAAAGACTATTTTATACTGTTGGACCCACATGCTCCTCTCTCATGTTCTAGGACTACGTGAAATAGATCAGCTATTTGCTCGTCGCTAGTGACTACTCTCTCTCCTACTTTTTCCTTGCTATATCAGATCTAGCTAACTAAATAGCCAGCTGTTGGAGATGCCCTTAGTTCAATCAGCTAGGACATGACGTGACGCCTTAACTTTTGATGTGGATCAGATCTACGACTCGCTGCACGTCAGTCAAGTAGTTTAGTCAGAGAGAAAGTTAATTAGTTTGCTTAACCACTTCTCTCTAAGAAAATGAGCACGTCAGTCGAGTACGCATTCCCGCTTAGAACGCGTGATTTTCACAAGATTTCTGTAAGAACCACACCGTTTTCTACCAAATTCTTATAGTATTCGCATTCCAAACAAGTACGCTCAACCACCCAGATCCTATTAAGTACCACGAGTTTCCACCACTGTAGTAGCCGGGAGTAGCCAGGAGGAAATTGAAAGAGCACCGCCTTTGAACGTTGTTCGTTGAACAGATATCTTCAAAGATGATGATAATTAACAATTATAGCTTGGTCAGATTAATTAGTATCGATTAGCATCACGTATACGGGACAAATAACCGCAGGTAAAAGTTAACCAACTACCACTGATCGTAGGAAGCTAGCTAATTGATCGATGTAGGAAACAAATCGGGGAAGCTGAAAGAGAGATTTGGTCCAGCCATACAGGCACCCAGTCCGAAGGCAGGTCAACCGGTCAAGGTTGATTGCTGGCTGTTGTAATCAGCATATATTATATGATCTGTCCAAATCTTACTTGGCTTTGAGAGTTAATATGATAAAGTGGTAGTAACAGCAGCAAAACACACATGTTTCGCGCCTGAGGAAATCCGCAAGAACATGCAAAGTTTGTTTTAGATCCTGTGTTTTCACACATAGTTGTGTACTAGCATTTTTGGTACCTTCAAGAGAAAGCACGAAAGGAAGGAAGGAAGGAAGGAAGGAAGGATCAAAACTTCAAACCAGCTCAATATGCAGAGTATCTTTCTTCGAAAGATCGATTAAGAATTAACTTGGTGTCCACGAAGAACCTGGAGACACAAATCAGAACGCACACAAGCTACGTCAAAGAGAGAGGCTGGGTGGCTGGCTTGGCTATAGCATATCTCTGTCAATCTGAAGCGCAAAACGGCGACGGATTCCATCGTGCACACGCATACGTGTCGACGGTTTCGTTGTTAGCGCTAGCTACCTATAGTTAGTTTCTTGGCCCATCTCTTGTCCAAAGTCAATGGTTGTCAAGAACTGTTCAGAGCTTCGGACCAACGGAAAAAGTCTCCCCTGACCAGATTTAATTTCGTCAACGGCATGACTCAAGTAGCAAATTAAAGCAGTGTACATTTTTTTTCTTATGACAAGAACAGGAAATTATGCAGTCATCGCTGGTATGTGAAACAACCGAAAATTTTCAAAATTCTTGAATTTCATTTGAATTTGGTTTTCCTTCCCAATTTGGCAAATTCCTTGAAAATGCGCTTTCCTTTTTGGGGCTTCCCGCCTTCCCCTCCCGCTGGCGCCTCCCTGCGTTGCTGCCTTCTCCACTGCCTCACTGTGCCAGCCGTCCATGCGCCGCCCTGGTGTCACCCAAGATTGCGGCTGCGTTGCTCTTCTCCGTTCACACCAGCCCTACGCTGTGACCCCACCAGTCAGCCACTCACCTCCATGCCCCTTCCTCGCTTGGCGCGCCCCGGTCAACCGCGCGCTCTTCCGCCACAGCTCGCCATTCTCCTCTGCTGATGCACGCTTCCTTGTTGTACATGCTCTCGTCACCCTTCATCAATTCTTGCAGAGGTTGTGCTCCACCTCACCTGCATTCCTACTCCCTGGCAGAACCTCCCTCCCTCTTTTCTCTGCGCATCGCCACTGCTCCGAACCGCCTTACTGTTGCCTCCGCCTTACACCGTTTTTAAAGCTCTTCTGCCACTTCCAAGAACTTCAGATCACTCCCAAACATCCTCCAGAACCACCAGTTTAAGCTTCAACTTACCACAACATCGTCGGTGATCTCCCCTGCGCCTGGTGAGCTTTCCACTCAATCTTCCCTATTCTTTGATTAAAACTCAATTGCTTGTGCTAGTGGCATTCTTGTGGCACCTTGAACATGTTTGTGAACTCGTCTTGGTCAGAACGTGTTCCTAGAACTCCGGCACCGTGAGCTACCGTCGATCAGAGCACCCTCTCTGTGGACAGCTCAGCTTAGACCATCCTAGTAAAAACCACCACCACTTCTGAGTTCGCATTGTCTTGTAGATGGTTAAAAACCCTAACACCTCACTGGAACTCCACCGGAGCTGCCTTGTGCTATACTCTGGCCGTAATGCCTCCTCTTGCCATTAGCCAAAACCACCACCTCTCAATCCCAGCCAACCTCAAAATCGGAATCCTTGTAGTCCCAGAAACCTACCCATAGTCGATAATTGTTGTTTCGGCCATGGATTCCCAAATTACCCCATTGCCTGAAATCTCCAACTTCTTCCCTGTTTCAGCTCTAACCACCCCGCCGCTCGAGGTCTCTGACCACCTTGTGGTTGAGAGAGACTTCGATCACTTCGCTTCGAGTTCTGAACTTGAACCACTCAAACACCATCCGATGCGCTTAGACCACTCGGTTGTTGTCCGATCTTTTAAGCCACTCGGACGCAACCCGATCTTTGTAGCTGCTCGGACGTTGTCCGATCTCCTCAGTAACTCTTTCACCGTCCGATCTTTGCACTTGGCTACGCGTTGTCAGTACAACCGTGTTGTGGTTCACGACCATGTTGTTGTTATGCCGCGTTGTGGTTTACAACCACGTTGTCATTATGACCGTGTTGTGGTTTACGACCACGTTGTTGTTACGACCGTGTTGTGGTTTACGACCATGGTGTAGCTTTCGACCACGCTATGGCTTGCGACTATGACACGGTTTACGACTGCGATGTGGGTCATGACCGCACTAAGTGCTCAGTCTCTGTAGTCGTAAGCCGATTAAGACCACATCTTCTAGCTCCTCTAGTGCCTCCGACCACCTGCGTACTCGTAAAGTTCTCCGAGTATGAACAGTAAAACCCACGATGAATAGTATCAAACCTGCTATTATTCATCTGAAGCCCTAAAATCACAAATGACTCCGTTTTGACCTTTCCGACCCCGTGGATCTATTTTCGATCTCCGTTTTGTCAAATCAAGTCTCGATAAAATCTAAACACACTATTCTAAAATCAATTCTCCACTTTCAAAATCTGTCTAGCATGTTTATAATCCTTTTTACTGTCCCGAGCCTATCTGGCCCAACTCTAACCCTGTCAGCCAACCCAAACATTGTTGAACTCCAACCACCCAACCCATTTTCTTTTATATCTTCTCTTGTTATTTAATTGCATTTTGTTCCCAGCTTGCATTCTGCAAGGCGGGAATTTATTTGCCCTCGTTTTCGACGCTAGTGAATGGACCAAGCGAGTTGGTCAACACAAGGGCGGGAAGAATAATTGAAGTTTGAGGCCAATAGAGAAGACCAAGAACAACGAGGGGGAAAGTCACATGTTTTTTTTATCATATTGAACCTAAATTTTATTAATTATTTAGTTATCACTATTTCCATTATCTTTTATTTGCACGCTGGTATTTCATGTACAATAAATGTTTAGAATGACATGATATCTAGTTACATTCTACCACTGAAAAAGCTCTATTTACTTTGATGGCCATATTCACCTTGACAAGACTTAGTAATGCTAAATCTACTACTTAAATAACCATAGTAGTGTAGGAAACTCAACTATTTTATACTACTGTTTAACATATCATTTTGCCTGTAATTTTGCAAAAGTGTTTCTTGGGAATTGATTATTATGAGAATCATGTGTCGATTGAGTAATGCTGCCTTTGAGTAATGTGATTTGGTTTTAGAAGTGGAAAATGCGTCAGAGTGAAATGGTGGTAAAGTGGGAAAAGTAAGGATGACCTTATGCTGAGCAAAGAACATAGTAATCGCCTAACCACAAGTATTGACTCGTCAAACCTGGTTTAGTAGCTGCTCAAAAAGATTAAATCTCTACAGAAGTACATGAGAGTTAGTATGGAAGTGGTAAAACCATACTGAACAATGGTAGATATCTGGCTATGTTAACAGATACCTGGGTCTGAGTTGGAGATCTACCGTGTAGAGCCTATATGAAGAGATGAGCAATGAAATGACATTATTTTCTTAATTCAGTCATAAGGGTTAAAAAATTCTTGTGGGTAAAGCTGAGCAACTCTACGGAGTAATCACGATAGTATCTCGAATACGTCGTACTTTCGGTAAAAGAAGCTATATTCATGGGTGACTCCAATAGCTAGGCATAAGGAGATTTGGAAATGAGTTGAAAAATCCTGAGGTCTGTTAATTAAGTTTTGAACCCCCCCCCAAATCCTTAAGTAACCATTATTTCTTTGTGTTTAAAAATATTTACAAACAAAACTGCATCCACATATTATAACAGAACAATTATACTCCCTTCACTTGAGAATCCTGGTAAGTAGATATATAGCATTTCTCCATGTGATTTACTGAGTACGGTTGTTTGTACTCAGTCTTGCAATGTTTTCACCACAACAGACACCAGAGGAAAAGAGGAAGTTGCAAGTTTTTGTGTTAGAGTTACGACCACACTCAAGCGTTCTTGTGAAGTTTTCTTCAGTTCTTCTGAATGTAAGTAAACTTTGGGCTTAGACGCCCATATTATTGCTAAAATTGATCATTAGGTCTTATTTTAATTAAATTAACTTTTTTAACTGTTCTTGAGTAAGCATGATACTTCTTCTATTCACAACTGAACTTCTAGGCTGTTGCGTATAGTACAACATCTTTGTTCTCAAAAATAGGGACGTTACAGTACATGTGATTAATTAGCTAGCTTTGGACGACAGCATAAATTTGCATCTAATCCGTCCGGTCCCTGTCATGTGCGAAGGAGTCATGGAGAATGGATGACTGGTTTTATATGCCTGACCTTCTTGAGGCTGAACTCTGAAGGGGTTTACTTCATATGCTGGCTGTTCATGTCTATCTTTTGCACTGAATTCTGGAAAGGGGATTCTTCTTCTATATAACTGAGTAGGGGCAGTTGAGCCGGCTGGATTTGATTTTGCTGGGCCAATGGATTGTGGAGAGAATGGTTTTGGTCGTGAAGATGAATTGGAGTCAACACCTTGTAAATGGATATAAGATCAAGCTCCAATAGTCCGCAGGGAAAAAATCTAACACGCCAGAAGTTATTCCGGTTCTAGAGAAACAATGAGTATGACCATACCGAAACAGCCAAACAGCCCATTGAAATCACGGGCAAGCAGGTTCAGTGAGACATCAAAATTCAAGTCCATGGAAAGAATTGAGCCCATTATCTGACAGTAGGCATCCAGACCGGCCCACTGTTTAATATTAGACAAAGGTTTTTCTTGCGTTGACAAATCGAGATTGTCTCAGTTTATAGTTTGTAGTTGTTCTACGCATTAGAGCCTTGTATCTGTACGGGAAGCTTAGCTATCTTCATAGATTGGCTTCTCCAATACAGTGGAGAGGGGCTTCATTTTTAGGCTTTCGGTAGTTTCAAGCTGAGTAAATTAAAAGCTCCCCAAACAATTTAACAGGACCAAAAAATTTACGGAATTGCTATGGGCCGAATCGTCTCACGTGTGAGCCATTCACCCAGACGACTCATTTCCAACTAGCTTCCTACCTCTTATCTTATCCATCCAATCTAGCTCCACTCATTCTCATCTCCACCATCTCTCATCCTTTCTAGTACCAGCCCCTGCGGGCGCCTTTCTCTTACACGTGAGCTCAGGCTAGGTCAGACACCGAGGACCCCTCCTAGGAGTCGCCGAGCTCACCATTCCCTGCCGACACCCTGTAGAGACTACCGCCAGCCACCCTCGCCGCCTCCTCGGCTCCGCCTACTCCTCTGCACTGTCTGCCCCGTCACCCCGATTCAAGCTCCCACTCCCGCCCCACTGCCCTACCCCGCCGCTGGCCCTGAATGCCGCGCGTGGGGAGAGTCGGCTTCATGACCGCGACTGCCATCTGGGATCCATGCTGCACAATCTCCGCCGCCTTCTCCTCTCGGCGTCGGATCCACGCTGTGCATGCCACCTTCCCACCGCCGCCACACCCGAGGCCTTGTCACTGCCTGCTATGGAGGTAGCTGTTTGTTTTGTTGTAACATTTTGATTTCATGTGTGCAATATTTTTTTATTTTATATATGTAACATTTTGATTTTATATATGTAACAGTTCGATTTCATGAGTAAAAGAAAACATAGGACGCATAAGAGGAACTATACATCTTCAAATAAAGTAGAAGACGGGCTAGAACTCAGTGATTTCAACTACTGCATCTAAATAATACATGTATGTATGTATGTGTGTGTGTGTATTATCCACTCATCCTTACGGTGCACTCACTGTACACTCAAACTAAAAAAGTCGTAAAAAATCCGATTTTTTTAATATACTTCATGGTTTACTCCACCTATGTATAAAATTTCAAGTTTAAATTTGTTATATATTAAAAGTGCCAAAAAAGAAAATCGGATAGATTTGTACTCTTAACTTTTGTTACACATACATATATATACATATACATATACATATACATATATATACACACACACACACATACATATACACATATATATACATATACATATACATATATATACATATATACACACACATACATACATACATACATATACATATGTGTGTATAGCAGTAGATAGTACATATTTCAATGTCATTATGCTGGGAAGAGCGAAGGTGTAGTGTGTATAGATGTGGCATCCTTGAAGAGTTTGGACATTGGAAAGTTTCGATCGATGTGTTTGATGTGTTTGTTGTGGAAGAAACTAAGGGCCATTTGGATTGTTGGTTAGGGGAGGCGAGAATGGGAAATGATAGTGGAAATAGATTTATATAGACCTAGCAAAATAGGTGCCTTGTCATAGGCCCTGCTAAGCATAGCTTATTTAGGTACGGTCTGGTTAGCCTGGCTAACTAAACAAGTTGTATCGTACTGGCCCACAGGCTCAGCCTCAGACCCAGACATGACCCGAGGAGGTCACGGCTGTGTCGTGCCAGCTCAGGCACATTAAGCCCGATGGGGCACAATTGGCCCATTTAGCCTGCATGGACTTCAGCAGCCGATAGCAGTGGCATGGACGAGGATGGCCAACAGCGTAGGCGAGGACTAGATTTGGTCAACGGAGAAGGCAAGGACCAGATCCCACCGATGCTAACAACGAGAAGGTTCGGACTTGCCGGTGGCGTGGACGAGAACTTCATCCCGCTCATGTGGATGATGCCTGACGTGGTTGAGGGTCAGATTTGGCCGATGGCGAAGACTAGGAGTCTAGGGCTGGATCTCGATGGCACCGAAGAGGGCGAGCCTCGGATCTGGCAAACGGTGAGGATGTCGAACTATTTTGGTTGGCGATAGTGAGCATCAGCGCCAGAGAAGTAGGTGAACACCACATTGTCATGTCATACATGCTCGCTGAGAGACACCGTCGTCGCCATGAGCTTCTCTTGCTTGCCGATCGTCGGCTACCTCAAAGGCGCTACATTGTCGTCGGAGGGGAGCAAGAAGTTAGAGAGAGAGAAGAGGCGGTGGGGAGGAAGGAGCCAAGAAGGGGAGAAGGCAGTGGCCGATGGGGATGATGGGGGTGGCCAGACATCGGGGAGGGGAGGCGATGGCCGAGAGAGGGAGGGGAGGGGCTAGCAGCCGGCAGGGGAGGGGAGTGGGCCAACAGGGAGGGGAGCAGTAGCCTAGAGAGGGAGGGGAGGGGAGGGGACGACGACCAGCGGGAGAGGACAGCGGGCCAATGGGGGAGGGGAGCAGGCCAACAGGGGAGGGGAGTGGCAGCCGAGAGAGGGAAGAGAGGAGGTGCAAGGCAGGCTTAGAGGGGGAGGAGGGGTCGGCTGGGCCGTGGTGTGCCCTGGGCTATGCTCGATTAGGCATGGTACAATTCGTGTCATGCTAGGCTAGCCAACCGTGCCGAGGTGCCAACCAAAGCACGACATGGCTAGCCTGGCCCATTTGGCTATGGGCCATGCTTGGGCTAGGTAAATAGTACCATCCTTTGGGCAGATGGCTCGATCCATTTATATAGTTCTAGATTTTATACCTTTGTTTGGTTAGAGGGATTGGGATATGGGGTAGGTTTGGGAGTGGGACATAACGACCTTATATCCCACCGTTTCAAACCTAGTGGAGGGGTGGGTTTTGGGTAGAAAATATGATGGGAGACAAAGAGGACGAAACTACTCGTTGGCCCGTCCATCGGAGTCCACTACTACATGATGAGCTCTAAGCATTTATGCCTATTTGCCAGAGATGTGATGCCTTCCATTGACTCCCAGCAACATGTGCCTGTTTGTCCACGTGTTGGAGATGTGTTGCCTCCTCACCCGCACACCAAATCGAGAGGAGAATTTGTACCTACCAGATCTTCGTCTACTCACTGCTCCATCTCCATCACATGGACAGCTCGTGGCTGGCTTGCTGCTGTCCAGGACGGCGAAGAAGCTGTTGCCTACCCGACCACAACCACTCCTTTGATTTGCCCTATTTTTTGTTCCCACTGTGATGGGCCTCCATGTGATGGGTTGTGAGCATGTGAGTGATGGGCCTCATGTGTATATTGAAGGAATAAGTCCAATTTACAGCCATGAACTCTACAACCATGAACTCTGGCTTCATTTCGATTTTCAACCCTAAACTTTGAAACCATTCAAATCGGGACCTCGAACTATCCAAATCATTCACTTTACCCCTTGGCCTAAATCGGAACGGTTTCCTGTTGGCGTGCCATCTCACGTGGGCTAAACATGTGCAATTTTCCTTGGTCAAGTAAATTTGTTTTAGCTTGGTGGCCCCCACATCGCAGCCAATTCTTCTTCTTTCTCTCTCCCTCCCCTTGTTGTCTCTCTTATCCTCTCATGCCGTCGGCAAACAACCTTCTCCAAGCCACCACTCCTCCCTGATGAGAACATCACTTTCTTGGATACACACAATACTCATACATAAGATGCTAGACAAGGAACTATGACGAGGGTACATGCATAATAGTTGAATTATCAGGTGAGCTCATTCCTAGGGTTGTTTAATTCAACTTCTGAGAATGGGTTGCTGCTTGATACATGTGATGTGATTATGTTTACGAACATAGGCAATGACCAAGGAGAGGCACGTAGAGTCACGGACATGCTTGGGATGAACGTTGGAGATCACCACGTTACTTTGAGGCTAGGGCAATTAAGAATGAAAGCTGGGCATGTTTTAGAATTTAGTTCAGCCTCCGAAGACACCTCTGACTTCAAATGAGCATAGAAGATGCAACAAAGTCCAAATGATATGATATTAGACTTGTTAGAAAGCTTATGATGTACTCTTTCCAATGGTATTAGTCTCACCTTAAAACTCCACCTGAGCATATTATAATATATGAAACAAATCTAAATCAGTTCTAAACTTGAGCGCTGGGCCTTGTATCAGTTTGAGCCCCAACTGGAGAGTTGTAGCGAGATGTTCCCTCTACCTCATGAACATGCTCCCCACATCCCTAACCCTTCAAATAGGGCCAGAGATGCCACTTTTATGGTTTATACTTATTTAGATTGATTTTTGTTCAGAAAACATCAGTTGTGTACTTGTGTCAACTAGACCAACTACGTCGACTTTAGGTTTTTCCATTGTTCAATAAAACTTCATCTTTCATCCGCAATTTAGATTACACTTATTTCTTTCTTACTTGATTCTCGATTTTTTGCGGGAAGGACATCCGTGTTGGACTTGGTTAGTAATGACATAGGTAAGGTTTTTTTTACCAACTCTCTACGTTGTTTTATTGCCAAAACTTGGCCAATTCGGCTGCGCTCAAATCCCCAACAAAATTTTAGAGCATCTCCAACAATGTCCTCTAAATCTCATCCCCTAAATCACTTTTTAGAGGACACAATCTAGAATATAGAAGACTAAAAATATGTAACCTCCAACAAGTCCTCTAAATATGGTCCCCTAAATTAAAATCTGAGTCCACAAAAACTACCAACCAAAAAATTTAGGGGATCGGACGGCGCAGGAGCGTTGGGGCCGATTTAGGGGATGGTGTGCGTCCTCCATATATGGGGGACGAAAAATCAGGGATGGAGTCCTCTATATTTTTGGGTACCACTTAGGGGATCTGTTGGAGCCTCTTTTTTTACTTTTTCTTCTAAAATATAGGGGATATAAGCACTTTAAAAGATTTGTTGGAGATGCTCTTAGAGCATCTCCAAGAGATGCTCTTTCTCACCCCCTATCTTAAAATATTGGGTATGAAAGCTAAAAACAAGCTCCAACAGATACTCTAAAACACACCCAATAATTTTGGTACTCTAAAATTGAGGTGGATCATCATCAAATATAGAGTGCCTAGATAGTAATTTTAGGGATCCAAGTTTAGAGTGTTGGATTATGTGGGCCAAGCCCATATAATAAGAATAATTCCTATTAAATCTCAAAGGCCCACTCATGCAAAGGAGGCATGCATGTGACCTTTAGTACCATATTGCTAGTTCTAGGAGAGGAAGACCACCTTAAAAGGGATGGTGCACTCCTAGTCACTTGAGGCATGTGTGGGAGAGAACTAGAGGATAACACGCGCGCTCGCCGCCTCGCCTCGCCGGCCGGGCCGGGCTGGCTGGGCGGCGCGCGCGCACGGCACTGCGTGAATGGTCCGCCAAAATCCGCTCCAGTGCTTGCGCAGACGCGGCTTCCTTTGCGCTTTATCTTTTCTTTGTTTTGTGTGGCGGTGAATCCGGATCGGTTCTGCGACTAATCCGGTTCGATTCGAGTTATGGAGAACGTGCAGCGTCTTGATCACGCGTCTGGTTTTCTATAAATACGAGTCGCCGCCTCCATACAAGATTACGCGAAAATCAATCTAGGTTTTGCCTCCTCCATCCATTGTGATGCGCCGTCCCACGTAGTTTACTCCGTCCCGTCCGCGGCGTGCACGCCGTTCGGAGAGCGAGTCTCGGAACCGCCGCCTTCAAGTCTGCACGGGAGAGGCGAATAAGGTTTTGGGAAGCGCTCGCGCGATCGCCGCTGTAGCTCGCTCGTCTTCCTCGTCGTTCGGCCGGTGAATCGTCATCGACTTCGTGTCATCTCACCGTGCTGCGGCGTCTACATCGGCAAGCGATCGTAACAGAACCATCGATGCGTAACGGTCATGTTCTCGTATTAGATCTGTTCATGTACGCTTTCTGGTTTACATGTCTAGATCTTTTATGCTCGTGATGGTTCTGTTATTTTGCGTGCATGATGTCATGATTTATTTATGGAATAAATTAAACCTACATGTGCTTATATATTCAACAATCCAAAACCTTATTGTAGGCATTGTGGTTTTACTATGGCTGGATTTGCCGATGCATCGAGGCGGATAAATTCTCGGTGTGCACTTTAAGAGATGGCGATCGGGGTCACTCGTGGCTTATCGCTATGAATGTATTCAGGTTAGTAATGGCAAGCTGAAGGTGTTCTTGATGCTTTGAAAAGCGAAAGAATTCGAGACCGCCACTACTCTCTTTGTTGGATGCATTCTTAGTGTTCTTCTTGACCGTCTGTGCGAGGTGTATATGCACATGACAGACGCGAAGGAGTTATGGGATGCATCGAATTCCAAATACGGTGCTATCGATGCCAGCAATGACATGTATGTCATGGAGCAATTTCATGACTACAAGATGGTTGATAACCGCTCGTAGTAGATCGTGCTCATGAGATACAGGCCATTGCCAAGGAACTCGAACTCTGAAGTGTGCCTTACCCGACAAGTTTGTGGTGGATGTATTATTGCGAAATTACCTTCTTCATGGAGGAATTTCGAACAAAGACTCAAACACAAGAGACAAGAATACTCTGTTGAGAATCGATTGGGTCTCTTGAAATTGAGGAGAAAGCTCGGAAAAGGACGCTGTGTCTAAGGGTGATGGAGGGCGCCTAGTGCCAATGTGGTACGAAACCCTCAAGCAAGAACAAAGGGAAATTTGTTAAAGCCCAACAGACAACCAACTTCAAGAAGAAGAACAACAACAACAATCAGGATGATAGAACTTGCTTTGTGTGCGGTGAGCCTGGTCACATGGCCAAGAAGTGCCCACAACGCAAAGGAAAGAAGGCACTGCAGATGGACTTCTAAGTCCATCAACGTGACCATTGGCAAGACGGAGATGGGACTGGGTATGGTAATTTACCTCATCGTTCTTTCGCTTAGTCAATCTACCAATTGGTGGATTGATACAGAGCTAATGTACATGTGTGTGCTGATATTTCGTTGTTTTCTTCTTATCAGTCGCCCGAGATTCCTCCGTCCTAATGGGGAATGGGTCACATGCTACTGCTCATGGTGTTGGCACGGTAGATCCAAGTTTACTTCGAAAGATCGTGCGGTGAAAGAACGTGCAGCATGTCCCTTCTATAGACAAGAATCTCGTTAGTGGCTCCGTTTATGTAGAGACGGGCTTAAGTTGGTATTTGAGTCTAATAAAGTAGTCGTGTCTAAACATGGACATTTTATTGGTAAAGGCTATGAGTGCGGAGGCTTGTTCCGCTTTTCCTATCGATTTCGCAATAAGATCAGAAACCATATTTGTGGCGGTGTGGATGATGAGGCTAATGTTTGGCACTCACGTCTATGTCATATTAATTTTGGTTTGATGTCTCGCTTTCGATATGAAGTTAATTCCAAACGTTTCCATCACCAAAGGTTCTAAATGCCATAGCTGTGTGCAATCAAAGCAACCTCGTAAGCCTCACAAGGCTGCCGAGGAGAGAAACTTGGCACCACTAGAACTCCTACATTCAGATCTTTCTGAGATGAATGGCGTGTTGACGAAGGGTGGAAAACGATATTTCATGACATTGATTGATGATGCAACTAGGTTTTGTTATGTGTATTTATTGAAAACGAAAGATGAGGCTTTGCTAACGTCTAATCACGTATTAAATAGAGTTCCTAACAGAAATAAGGACAAAACACCATACGAGGTATGGATTGGGAGAAAACCATCACTTTCTTACTTGCGTGCACTGGGTGCTTGGCGAAAGTTAATGTGCCAATAACTAAGAAACGCAAGCTTGGACCTAAAACGTGGATCGTTTTTACGGGATATGCTAATCATAGCATTGCCTATAGATTTTGATAATTAAAACGAGGTACCGACATGCATGTTGGTACAATTATGGAGTCTCGAGATGCAACATTCTTTGAGAATATTTTTCCTATGAAGGATACACATAACACTACTAGTCAACCTTCGAAATAATTCCCAGTTCAATCACATCACCGAACCTTTTGAACATACACATGAACTTGTCAATGAGGAGGATGATGGTGGAGCTCCTAGAAGGAGCAAGAGACAAAGGATATTCAAATCCTTTGGTGATGATTTCACTGTGTACCTTGTGGACGACACTCCCAAGTCTATTTCGAAGTGTATGCATCCCGATGCGGACTCTTGGAAGGAGGTCAGTCAGTGGAAATGGATTCCATTATCGCTAATGGAACACGGGAGCCGACAGATAAACCTTATGGGTGCAAACCAGTAGGGTGCAAGTGGGTGTTCAAAAAGAAGCTTAGGCCAGATGGTACTATTGAAAAATATAAGGCTCGACTTGTTGCCAAGGGCTATACTCAGAAGGGCTATACTCAGAAAGAAGGCGAAGATTTCTTTGACACTTACTCACCTGTTGCTAGACTGACCACAATTCGAGTACTACTTGCTTTGGCTGCCTCACATGGTCTTCTCGTTCATCAAATGGACGTTAAGACAACTTTTCTTAACTGAGAGCCGGATGAGGAAATTTACATGGAACAACTGATGGATTTGTAGTAGAAGGTCAAAAGGCAAGGTGTTAAAACTGTTGAAATCTTTGTATGGTTCAAACAAGCCCCTAAGCGTGGCATGAGAAGTTCGATAGAACACCGACATCCGCAGCTTTGTTGTCAATGAGGCGATAAATGTGTATACTATCGTTATGGTGGGGGTGAGGAGTTATTCTATGTTTGTATGTGGATGACATCTTGATTTTTGGGACAAACATTAGTGTGATAAATGAGGTCAAATCATACTTGTCTCAAAACTTTGATATGAAAGATCTGGGAGTGGCTGATGTTATTCTAAATATTAAATTGGTTAGAGGTGAGGATGGGATTACACTTTTGCAATCTCATTATGTGGAAAAGGTCTTGAGCCGTTTTGGCTTTTCTGACAGCAAGCCTTCTCCAACACCTTATGATCCTAGCGTGTTACTTCGTAAGAATAAGAAAATTGCTAGGAATCAGCTTGGAATACTCCCAGATAATTGGCTCACTAATGTACCTAGCTAGTGCAACAAGGCCAGACATCTCCTTTGCTGTGAGCAAATTGAGTCGGTTTACATCTAACCCAGGAGATGATCACTGGAAGGCGCTTGAGCGAGTGTTGCGCTATCTGAAAGGTACCTCGAACTTTGGACTTCACTATACTGGGTACCGTCGGTCTTTGTAGGGTTATAGTGATTCCAACCGGATCTCGATGCCGATGAGATCAAAGCCACTAGTGGATATGTTTTCACTATTGGTGGTGGTGTTTGTTTCATGGAGGTCTTGCAAGCAGACCATTTTGACGAGGTCAACCATGGAAGCGAGCTTGCGGCACTAGACACCGCTATTGTTGAGGCGAATGGCTACGAGATCTATTGATGGATCTACCTACGGTGGAAAAGCCGCGCGCTATCCTTATGAATCGTGATAATCAAACCGTTATCGCTAAAGTGAACAGTTCTAAGGATAATATGAAATCGTCCTGCATGTTAAGAGACGATTGAAGTCTGTCAGAAATTGAGAAACTCCGAGTTATAACCTTGGATTACATCCAAACAGATAAAAACTCGCAGATCCTTTACAAAGGGACTATCACGGAATGTGATAGATAGTGCATCGAAGGAGATGGGTATGAGACCCATGTGAGTTATCTATGGTAGTAACCCAACCTATGTGATCGGAGATCCGTGAATTAGGATCAGGAAAAACAAGCCATTAGTTAATCGTAGGAGAGTAATTTCAACCCTCTCTATGTGAAGATGCAATACTCTCGAAACTGCAAGGCGAGTTGACTAAGGTCTTAATGTGTTCCATTGGCTTTTAGAAGCGAAGACGCTATCTCGCAGAGCGTTCTTGAAAGAACACACCTATATGAGCCCGATCATTAGTCGCAGTCTATGGAGATCTTGGGTAATCTCCTACTAAGCTCATGAAGAGACCAAGGAGTATGACTTATACGCTCCAACCGAGGGTAGCCTCATGCGGCCTAGTATCAGTTAAGTCTTTAAGTGAAGCTTGCTTGCACCAAACTTGCAATTCAAGGCATAGTCCATTGTTCAAGTTGTGAGTAAGTGTAGCTTGGAGTTCTAGGTGGATGTTCAACCTTAATCGGTCTCCATCGAAATACTGATATATAAACTGTACATTGGAATTGTGCAAATCTCTGTGGGACTTTGAGATCTGGTGGGGGATTGTTGGATTATGTGGGCCAAGCCCATATAATAAGAATAATTCCTATTAAATCTCAAAGGCCCACTCATGCAAAGGAGGCATGCATGTGACCTTTAGTACCATATTGCTAGTTCTAGGAGAGGAAGACCACCTTAAAAGGGATGGTGCACTCCTAGTCACTTGAGGCATGTGTGGGAGAGAACTAGAGGATAACACGCGCGCGCGCTCTCGCCTCGCCTCGGCCGGGCTGGCCGGGGCGGCGGCGCGCGCGCACGCACTGCGTGAATGGTCCGCCAAGATCCGCTCCAGTGCTTGCGCAACGCGCTTCCTTTGCGCTTTATCTTTTCTTTGTTTTGTGTGGCGGTGAATCGGATCGGTTCGTGACTAATCCGGTTCGATTCGAGTTATGGAGAACGTGCGGCGTCTTGATCACGCGTCCGGTTTTCTATAAATACGAGTCGCCGCCTCCATACAAACATTACGCAAAATCAATCTAGGGTTTTGCCTCCTCCATCCATTGTGCTGCGCCGCCCCACGTAGTTTACTCCGTCCGTCCGCCGGCGTGCACCGCCGTCGTTCGGAGAGCGAGTCTCGGGCCGCCGCCAAGTCCCGCACCGGAGAGGCGAATAAGGTTTTGGGAAGCGCTCGCGCGATCGCCGTAGCTCGCTCGTCTTCCTCGCTGTTCGGCCGCGAATCGTCATCGACTTCGTGTCATCTCTCCGTGCTGCGCGCGTCTACATCGACAAGCCGTCGATCGTAATGAACCATCGATGCGTGCAGTCATGTTCTCCGTATTAGATCTGTTCATGTACAGTTTCCTGGTTTACATGTCTAGATCTTTTATGCCTGTGATGGTTCTGTTATTTTGCGTGTATGATGTCATGATTTATTTATGGAATAAATTAAACCTACATGTGCTTATATATTCAACATAGAGGAGCTGTTGAAGGAGGGGAAAGATTTAGAGGACAATTTTTTTAGAAAAACTCCCAATATGAGATTTTAGAGGACAAAATATTAAGTCTCTCTTGGAGATGCTCTTAGTACCGCTAAATATCGCACGCATAATCTCGTGGGAGGAACTGAGAAGGTACGCCTCGGAGTCGTGATGGAACGGCCCAGGTGCAAGGAAAGGCCTAAACGCTAGCCTCCCTCTCCTCACCAAACCCCACTGCTGCGTGGGCCCAGACCCCACCTGTCAGCCATAAATCCCAATCTCCCCGTCCCCAACCCTTTGACTAGAGCACACGCTCCTGACTCCTCCCACCTTTCCTCCCCTCTCTTCCCTCTGACCGACCCGAACGCCTCCCCCATTTCTCTCTCTCCGCGCTGCCGTCCCGACCCCGCCTCCCGCCCTCCCGCTTCATGCGGCGGCGGCCGCCGGCCGGGCTCCTCCCAATCCGCACACGGCGCGAGCTCCCCCTCCCCCTCCGCCTCCTCGTCTGCAGCAGACACCTGCTCTCTTGGTAAGCCCTAATCCCGCCCTTCCCCCCTGATTCCTCGGCGGCCTGCCTGATTCCATCCAATTCTCGCGCGCGTGGTTAGATTACTCTCGAATTTATTGCGGATAGTGGTCGTAGATGCTTGCGCTCGTCCTGGGGATGGCTTTGGGTTCGTAATTCTTAGGGGTTGACCTCTGCTTTCGACGGAAGCTTCGCGGGCTGGGGTGTGAGCTGGGGGGAGGCACGCCCAAGCTTAGTTATTAACGCTAGGAGCTAGGGAAAAATCTGTCCTTGCTGTTTTGCCTTAAATCCTCTCTCGTCCTGCTGGTGTCCTGCTGTACTTGCTACCTCTGAAATTGTGTGCTACTTTTAATGGAAGGTACGATATGGCAAGGTGTTTAGCCACCTTGAATTTCCTTAGTGAACCATGGCATCTTACTAGCCTTTGTGTGATCTTTGCAGATCCGACGCGCACAGCTAATTTGACCAGTTGGTGCCTTTGGTAAAAGTAAGGATATGTCTGCGCTTTGATACTGTTGGTTTTGTCATTGCTAGACGGCCTTTACAGTACTAATATGCCTGGATATCTGTTTTGCCTTTCCTGTGATGGGTAGGTGGCGGCTCTATCCTCTTGAGTGTTCTTCGGACACCTGGCGGACTTACTACCCTGCTACAAGAAAAGGGACAACAAAGCAATTTGTTGTCTCTTTGTTTAGAGCTGGGAAGAACCCAGCATGGCAGATGCTAGTTCGAGGACTGACACCTCGACAGTTGTGGACACTGACGATAAAAACCAAAGGGTAACCCCTCTTTTCTCTGTCCATTGTACATATACCCGGTGATTGATCATTTGTGTAAGATAGGCAGAGAACTGGAAATAATATAGGTGCTGTGTCTAGGCTTACTAAGTCCAACAGGAGGTGAAGAATTGCACTTTATCTGATAAATATGAGCTGGACTTCAGTTCTACAATGTGCATGATTTTTACTGAGGATGGTTTTGATGACAATACTTGATGCTTCTTTTGGCATGTCCATGTAACCTTGTGCAGATGATTGTAAACGTTTGCTCCAGTGCCTAAAAAAACAACACACTTCTTAAATTGGATGTCAACTTGCAACGTGAACAGGACTATTGCTGCTGCAATCAGTTTCATCAAGTGGGAAATATCTAACGTAGAGTGCCTTAAAATGTGAAATGCGTGAATTGCTTGGATACTCTGTGAAATTTTGACCATAGTCACCAGGATTGGGGACACCCCCGTGATCCACGACCCCAGATCGTGCGTCCTGAATCATGGGACACCAGTGATCTAGGTCAGCTCTGGGATGTTGCCGGATCGTGAGATGAGAAGAGGGGATGGAGGAGTGAGCTAACCCAAGCCAGTGCCATCGCTTCATGTCATCTCCATTGCTGCCGTTGTCGCTTCACGTCATTTGCATCACCACCACTGTCGCTGCTCGCCATCGCCGCGAGTGAAGAGGACGGTGGATGGCCTACGACGGCTCCGTCGGCGGCTCGCCCTCCATCTCTCCTGCCACCTGCGCGTGTGTGTGGCAGCGACAACCCTCTGCCCAGCCCTTGTGTGTGTGACTGTGTGGCTGTGTTGTGTTTGTGAGAAGCCCTAGTGGCAGTGGGAAAGGGGAAGTGATTTGACTTGAGTTGGCCTGGTTCTGGTGGGCTGGGCCAACCCACTCCATTGTCCTCCACCTCCTTTTTGTTTTTGGAGTTTGCTTTGGTACTCTTTAAATTTTGTGAATCTTAAAGCAAAAGTACTTATTAGTTCTCCCTATTAATTTTCTTTTGACGGAATTATCCATATTAATCGGGAAATACTACACGTACAACGTCGTTACCGATCCTTGGATACTAACTAAATGCCGTGATTTGATGATTTCAGGTGTGGGAAACAAAGTTAAATTGTTGCGCTGCTCTCTCTCTCTCTGATCCATCTCTCACCATGGCCGACTTGACCAGCTCCGGTCAATCTATTCTTGCTTGCCCCTTGCATATTTCTTGGAGTGGTCGAGCATTTCAGCTGCCCTTAGTGACATGGCTGATAGGCCAAGGCCTTCTCCATGCTTGTGTGTGTGACTGTCTATCAGGCACCATGGACCCATGAAGTCTTGTCTTCCTAGCTGACCACTGAACTGGAAAGCCTTCTTCCCCCAAGGCCGTATATCTTCCCTTGCCCATCTGCATTCGATTAGTATGTTTTAACTACTCCAAACATAATGCAAGATAAAAATAAGAGGTGTATTGGATAAATGTAAAATCAAACTAACAAACATTAATACAAATTTGCCCTTAATCACTAATAACCACTTTTTCTTAAAGACTCAACTTTTCTTTATAGGGTGTACTGAAGCGAACCCCTTTCTTTTTTCCTTTTCTTTTTGAAATGTACCTTTTCCTTTCGAAATATACTTATGGTATTATCTGACTATAATAATATATCTTTGTTTAATTGGGTCATTGACCTGGATTCATTGGGATCATGTTCTGAACTAGCATATCCACATTTTTAGCCACCTGCGATCATTATCCCGCAATCTCGTTCATCGACCCTCATCTCTGGTGACTATGATTTTGACAAAGGGAAATTCATTGATTGGTTAAGCACCCCTTTGTGATATTGCATACTCTACATACAAAAGAAGGAAAACACGGGCCAAGATGTCTATTTATTATATTTCCTCTTCCTGTTTATTCCTTTTATAGATATAGTATAGAGATTTGGTCATGGGATAGTTGTGTATGGCCCCATTCTTTTTGGCTTATGACTTGTACTACAGTAACTAGCTTTCAAACAGATTGTCTTTTTAAGATGGGGTCTACAAGTCGATTGTGGTGGACACTGTCCCGACTTCAGCTATACCGGCCAAAATTGCGCACGACGGTCTCTCTCCGTAGTTTCTCTCGCGAACAGCCAGAATTCAAAAACCATAAGTCACAGCCCAAAAGAACGAGCCCTGTATCTATCTAGATTTGCAAGGTTTGCTCTAGATTAGTAAAGAGCAGATTTGTTTTGTGAATTTTATAGGCACTAGGTGCTACTACATGACCTATAATCTCAGAGTAATTACTACATTCCATATGATGAACACACACATTCTAAATTTAACTCTGTAAAACGTCTAATTTTGGAGGTCTTTGCCGAAATGCCTGTTAAGTACTTTTGTCACCTGGGTAGTCATTATATATTATTAATCCAGTTTCTGTCTAATGCTGCATGCCAACTTTTCTTTTACAATAGTGTGATATGTAAACATTATTTATTCTAATTTTTTCTCAACCAACTTCTGCAGTTAGAAAACGGACAAAGTGGAGCTATCATGCCTTCTAACTCATCTGATCGGTCTGACAGGTCCGACAAGCCTATGGACCAAAAGGTGCTACTTTATCTCCTATTTCTTCTTCAGTGTTACTTATCCTTTCATAATGACGGTATTTAGACAATGTATTTGCTATTCCATAGGTGTTACGGCGGCTTGCCCAAAATCGCGAGGCAGCAAGAAAAAGTCGGCTGAGAAAAAAGGTACCATAGCCATGACTTTTTGGTCATTTTCTCCCTCTCTCTTTGTGTGTGCGCGCACGCGTATTTGCAGTAGATTAGTTTAGATAACTTTGGGTTAGTACATCAGGGAGCTATTACTGCATGGTGGTGCAGTTATGTGGAAATGTCTTGGATGAGCTGGCGAGTGGTGTTGGGTGGATGGCTGATATGTGCATTGTGCTTGCACTTTGGATGCCACCAAATTTCTTTTTTTTCCCTTCATTTCATCATATGTATGTGAATTACAAAAAATCAGAAGGTACCTTTCCTTCGAAATAAATAGTTGGCAACCACCAAGGGACTTGTTTCTTAATGTACTTCTAATCTCTATAACTATGCATAAGCAAATGTATTTGTAATTATTGAGTCTCATGCAACAGTATTTGTATCTATCCGGTATTTTTTTTGTTTTCACTTTTGAGTTTATTTATTTGTTAAGGGCCATCCTAATACTTCTTGCTATTTTTCAAGGCGTATGTACAACAGCTAGAGAGCAGTAAGGTGAAACTTGCAAGTCTAGAGCAAGAGCTCCAGAAAGCTCGACAACAGGTAAGTATCTATCGGCCAATGTTGGTTTGAGTGCCCAGTCGATGTTCCATTAATTTTGTTACTTGAATATTGTATTGCAGGGAATCTTCATTTCTAGCTCTGGAGATCAAACTCATGCTATGAGTGGAAATGGTAAGCTGTGTGTGTGTGTGCGCGCGCGCGCGTGCGTGCGTGCGCGTGTGCGTGTGTGCACGCACTGAGCTGTTACATCGCTCTTTGTCTAGATGCTTTTTACAATCTGTTCAATTGTATTTCTGAGAGTGTTTGTTAAGAGTACAACTGAAACAGTAAGCTTGCTTCTGCAGGAGCTATGACCTTTGATTTAGAATATACTCGATGGCTAGAGGAGCAAAACAAGCAAATAAATGAGCTGAGGACTGCAGTAAATGCTCATGCAAGTGATAGTGACCTCCGTCTTATTGTAGATGGGATAATGGCACATTATGACGAAATATTCAAGCTGAAGGGCGTTGCTGCAAAGGCTGATGTGTTTCATGTGCTTTCAGGCATGTGGAAAACACCAGCCGAAAGGTGTTTTTTGTGGCTTGGGGGTTTCCGTTCGTCTGAGCTTCTAAAGGTGCATAAACTATATGCTGAATAAAAATGTAGTCAAAAACCTACTGCAGGAATACTTTCGGCTAGTTTTGTTTTATGTTTTGATGGGTGCTTCAAGATATAACTATTTCCCATGCTCTTGTAAATTTTCAGCTCCTTGTGAATCAGCTTGAGCCTCTAACAGAGCAGCAGTTGCTGGGGCTGTCCAACCTCCAGCAATCCTCGCAGCAGGCTGAGGATGCACTATCACAAGGAATGGAGGCGTTGCAGCAATCCTTGGCAGAAACGTTGGCTGGGTCTCTTGGTCCATCAGGATCTTCAGGGAACGTGGCAAACTACATGGGTCAAATGGCTATGGCCATGGGCAAACTTGGGACACTCGAGAATTTCCTTCGTCAGGTATGTGTCTTTCAAACTTTCTTTTACCTCTGCCAAACATGTAGTTTTGTTGTTTCCTGTATTAGGTTAAAGAATTGTTGATACTAATTTGCCGATCAAGTACGTAAAATGTTTTGTCTTTTAGTTTTTTTTTGTGCAACTTTTGAGCAAATTGTGGAACGTTAGCTGCCTTAGTTCTGAAGAGTTTTTATGTTCTATTTGTGCTAGGCTGACAATCTACGGCAGCAAACTTTACATCAAATGCAACGAATTCTGACAATCCGACAAGCTGCTCGTGCTCTTCTTGCAATACATGACTACTTTTCGCGTTTGCGTGCCCTGAGTTCTCTCTGGCTTGCTAGGCCACGGGAGTAAACTGGGTGCACCATCTTCGATGCTGCTTGAGCTGATCTGGGAATGTGGGACTAATTGCAATGCATTTGCAGAAGATTGGCGGCTCAGTTCCCTCTGGACAAGTTATATTGACATCTTCTGGTATTATATTGTACTTTGATGCTGTACAAGTAGGGTAAAGCTTGTAAGTTATCATGAATTTATGATTGACAGATTGTACAATTGTATTAGCAATAAAATAAAAGTAGATAAAAAACTGGAAGAGTATCCAGCGATTGCACCTGTTGGAAACGAGCAGCAAAAGCAGCATCTTGTGTTGAATGGTCTATCAATGTTCTTTTCAGTCGTCGCCAAAAATGTTCTTTTTAGCATCCTTCACGGATACAAGTAGGGCCTTTTCTTTTGAGAACAGAAATAAGGGGAATTGGAGAATGGAGACGATCGGCAGATCTTACCGTGGAAGGACAAGTGGGGAAATTGGATAAGGTTTCAGGTGTCCAGCTTGTCGCATGGTCTTACTGTACTCTTGGAAAAATAATGTCATTCGTACAATCTTTCACGTACTTTGGTTCAGCCAAGGTCCATTTTGCCCCTCAAATTTACGAGGTCTTTTTTCAGTCTTTAACTTTTCGACGGTCATTTTAAGCTTTTTACTACCTTGTCTGTCCCTTTTAGCTGCTCTATTTTAAGATCCAATCCAAATCAAGGCTAGGAATTACATTTTGCGCCAATTCCAGAAGGGCTTGCCCCGCTCGTTTCGGCTTCAGCTTTTGACTTCTGAGCTTATTTTTCACTATTTATAAATTTCGTTATTTTTTGAACTTTTGATTTTTTTTGAGTTTTTTTGCCGATTCTTTTTTTCCCGTATTTGTTTGCATTATATGTGATGGGCTAATATATTTTTTCTATTTTTAAATTTAATTATGCTAAATAAGTCTTTGTCAGCTAAAATGTTTTTTCAGCCAGTTATCGTGCTTTTCAGGCATAAACCACTAAAAAAAAGCCATATTGAGCACAGAATGGTCCATCAATGAAGCCTTAGAACAGATATTCATATAACAGGAGCATTTTGAGAAAATATGTCTCGGAAAATATCAAATATTTGTAAATAAAATTAATGATAAAAATGCCCAGAGAAGGGAGGAAGTAACCTGAGTTGTCACTTGTCAGTGCAGCAGTTCAATACCACCGGGAGCGAAAGCTCGGGAGTGTCGCAATCCACATCCCCGTGAGGCCGTGACAACCGTGTGAACTGATAGGGCTAGGAAGGAGCCTTTACTCCCTAGTCTAGTCAGAAATTGATACCACATAAGGCAAGATTTAGCAGCAAAAACCATTCCGAGCCAACGTTACATAAGTTTCGACTTATGCAAGTCGGTCGGATGGACCATCACATTGAAGAGAACAGAGTTGCTAGCCATGGGCGAATCAGCAATTGAGATTTTCTCTATTGGTATAATGGAAAACACGATTACATTTCAGTATTTCACCCAATACTACCAAATGCAAATTTCAACCGCTGCTAAGAAAGAATTGCTCCACTCTTTCCATATCATTCACTCACCAAACAGGCAAACATGAAAGACGGAACTGAAGGACCACCCAACCAACCTCGATGTCAAGCTGTCAATTGTCAAGCTGAAAAACTAACTGTAGCAGACGCAAGCAAAACCAACAAATCCCGACCAACACAACACAGAGACGTTAAACTAAAAACTCACAAAACCCAGAAATAAAAATGAAATTAGTTGCAAACGCTTACACCTAACTCCACTTAACTCCCTTCGTTGAGATAGCCTGCTCAATGTGTTCTGCTCCCTTCGTCTCAAGTTAACCCATTCCATCACCTATAATCTCTGACGACGACTCACCGGCCACATTTACCTTGATGTGCACTGAACCAACCTTTACGACACCAGTTGGAGTAATCCTGACATTTCATTAGCATTGCCTTTTGCTTCCCTGTCCACTCGACCAGTTGAGAAGCCCTGTGGTTTCGTGAGAAATTTTGTAGACTTTATATGCTCGACTATCCCAGCTGCACCATCTTTCATACAATCAGATGGGTCGTGACCACCAAACTCTTGAGAAAGACCTTTCTTGCCAGAAGAACAATTGAATTCTGGTGAGTTCATTTTGGGTTGTGCTTTATGGTCATTATAACCCTTTCCATTAACTTTTACTAGTTCGCTCAAGCCAGCAGGTTTGCTTCCACCATTTTCTGGTGGCGCAGAACCAGAACAGTTTTCGATCTGCTGATCAACTCTGGCATCAAAATTATCTCGGTCTATTTTTATGTGCTCAGGATGCTCAATAAGTGTTACTCCACCCCTTTTCGGTACTTGAGTGGCCACTCCATCTTTCATTTGCTTCACCTTGTCAGGTTGCTCACATGCACCACTATCCTGTCCAGTTTTCCCTGAATGTGGATCTTTGATGCTAAATTGGCCTTTACCTACTTCAGAAGGTTCACTCATCACACCAACACTGCTTTTAGCAACAAATTCTGGAACATACATAAGTCCATCGAAACTTCTACCCAAGCACCTGCGTTTCTCTTCTAGCATTGCTTTTTGCCGCTCTTCATAAAATGGGAAGTCATCAAGAATTGATGGCGTCATTGGACTGTTCTTAAATAGCTTTAGCATGTTTATTCCCCACTTAGGTATCTACAGAGAAGAAGTCATTGTCATCAATACATGGTGATGCTAGTGAGGAAGCAAATCTGTAAAAGCATATTCAAAAGTGTATATATAGCAATCGGCACATAAATAGGTACAAAGAATCATGTTAGAACAATACACTACAAGATTTTTACAGTTTCCAACAAACACATAGGCAAAACCTGAGAAGCAATAATCAAATAACAATTAAAAAAATGCACACTACCTGGAGAGAACCCAACCTGCTAAATAGACTGCAGGCTATGAGCAGACAATTTGTGGACTGCTCAATTCCACTCTTCACATATGAATGGCAGTCCACTATTTTTCAAAAAACAAATAGCAGACCACCAGATCAGCGTTTTCTTTGGGAAGACAGTATACTATAACTACTAAACAGTTCCATATGATTCCATCTATATTTTGGGCATTTTGGTCCCCAAACTTTTAACTGTTAAGTTTCTATAGGCATCTTGATACAGAACACAGTATATAATTTAGTGTATTCAATACTAGCAATTTAACAGAAATTACCTCTTGTGTATCTCGGCTGTTGGTAACAGGCTTGTTCTCGTTGTTCTCTAATATGATGTGCCGAAAGGTGGAATTTGGCACATCCTTTATTAGGTGCCACTTCACTGGGAAGCTCCCAGACCACTTATCTTGCTGCCAGAAATCCATATCTTTGTGAATATCTACAGGGCCAACCATTTCAGCAACACCACAGAACTGCCCACTTGTGTTAACCTAAAGAATCAAGTGTTAGTAAGTCAAACTCGTAGATAAACATTATATTAAAAGAGAACTTGTCAACTGTTATAGGCGTGGGCCTTAGGCCCAGCCGAGTTATTATTAGGAATTAGAGATTGGTTTCTATTTGAGTTATGGATTGGTTTCCTTGTATTAGAGATATAGTTAGAGATGTGATATTAATTAGAGATATGATTGGGATTAGATTCCATCTGTTAGGGGGAGCCGTCTATATAAGAGGGCTACCGCATGCTATTGTAATCAACCAGAGTAATAACAAAGTCTTCCTAGTCTATAGTCTCTCCTCTCTCCCTACGCCGACGCCATCCGACCATCTTCTTGGTGGTGTTTACCCGTTATGAACTAAGGTTCATAACAACTTGGTATCAGAGTAGTCGATCCCTTCCCACGACTTCTGCTACCATGGTTTCCGGTGAGGAGGCCAATTCCGTGAGAGCAGTGTTTAAAGCAATCCAGAAGCAGATGGTTGAGATCATGCAGCAGCAGGCCGAGATGAAGTTCCAGATTGCAGATTTGACGCGGCAGAGCATTGCAACCAATGCCAGGATTGCAGCACTTGAATCCAGGGGGAGTTTAGCCGCCGACTACGGCCCACCGGCCGCATCAGATCCAAGCGATTCCACCGTCGCAACGTTTTCTCTCACCGCCGGGCCATCCCCGTCTGCCCCGTCGAGGGCGTCACCGCGCGCGGGGTCCAGCTCCTCGGCGAGCTCTCTGCCGCCGAGAGCGTGGTCATCCAGGCCACCGTTGCCGCATTTGCCCACGCGCCACCGCTGCCAGATTCGGCCTGTGCTGGCACAGGCTCTGCGCCAGCACGATCTCTGCGCTGCGCCATCCCCAGCTTCCTCCTCCATCGGCCGCAGCCCCGGATCCGAGTCGTCGCCGTCCGCAGCCCCGGATCCGAGTCGTCGCCGTCCGCTGCTCCGCCGGCCGTCGATTTTCGTCGTCGCAGCCAGGCCGCTGCTCCGCCGGCTACCGTTTCCCGTTGTTGCTGCCGGGCCGTCCCTCCACCGGCCGCCGCTTCTTGAGCCCGAGAACCGCCGCCAGACCCGGCCGTGGACGGATCCGTCGTCACCCGGGCCGCCGCCGCCCGAGTCACCGTTCGATTCGGCCGATTCGTCGTCACCGCTGGCCGCTTTGCTCGCGGCCGCTTCGCTTTCCCCATCGCCGTCGTCGGCTCGGCCGCCAGCGTCGCGACCTCCCGCCGCCACCGCTCCAGATCCGGCTCCGCTGTGCGCTGCCGCCGCCGCCCATCTCCGCCGTGGCTCCTTCCGCGACGCCGCCGCGCGCCGCCGCTCCTCCGGCTGCTGCGGCCGCTCGCGCGGCCGCTCCGGCCGCTCCGTCGGCTCATCGACCCGCAGCGCGCCGCTTCGCCGCCGTTGCCGAACCGCCGCCGCTCGCCCGCTGCCGCCGAGACCATGGGTCGCGCGACCCGACCTGATGCGTTCGTGGGTTTCGGTCGGTTAAACCGACCGACGACTTAAGGCAAAAAAATCAAAAAAATCAAAAAAATTAAAAAAATAATTTATTTTGCAGGCATCATTTAGCCTTGTTCCGCGTGGATCTGGCCGCCCGTCTCCATCTGCTGCAGCACCCTACAACCGTTCGTCCTCTACATCGGCATCGAAGGTCGTCCATTGGCCGCCGCCTAGCAGCTCGAGGACGAGCTGCATGTCCGGGATGGGTGTAGTGTTATAGGCGTGGGCCTTGGGCCCAGCCGGGTTATTATTAGAAATTAGATATTGGTTTCTATTTGAGTTATGGATTGGTTTCCTTGTATTAGAGATATAGTTAGAGATATGATATTAATTAGAGATATGATTGGGATTAGATTCCATCTGTTAGGGGGAGCCGTCTATATAAGAGGGCTATCGCATGCTATTGTAATCAACCAGAGTAATAACAAAGTCTTCATAGTCTATAGTCTCTCCTCTCTCCCTACGCCGACGCCATCCGGCCATCTTCTTGGTGGTGTTTACCCGTTATGAACTAAGATTCATAACATCAACACTCACAGAAAAAAAAAGAGAAATATGGGACAGTTTCCCGGAGTTCTTCCTTGTGCGTCTGAGTGGGCAGCATCCAGTCTCCTGTTGCCATTGGGTGTGCTTGACCACAGATTGTACTTGATGCTCTTATGCACGTCATCCTCACTGTAAGATTTGTTGACAAAAAACTTGGCATCTGGATGATCAACAAGAAAGTCATCCTTATTATATTGGTCAGGATGTATCACAATGTTTTCCGATGCACTGCTTGACACTCTTTGGTTTGGCCACCTTCACCAGTGGTGCAAGAATGGTATCATGAGACAGCAAATAATTTTCACAAAGTAAACAAATGGAATAACAAATATGATTGGGTACAAGAAAATATTTTCTTTCTGTACTGCAGTACTTTTAATTAAGAAAAACTACATCGCAAGAGAACTGATCCCTGTAAATTATAACTCCTGTGTGCACTGTGCAGTATGAACATCAGCACATAGGCATACAATCTCAGCACCAAGCCACCAACTCACTCAACTCCAGAAATACATATGAAATGTAGCTGATTAAAGGCTGAAGTGTACAAAATTTCTAGAAAATGATATGTGTATCCCCCCCCCCCCTGATGCCATAAGGTGCAACTCTTGAACTGCAAACGTTCAAGTTTAGTCACAATACCTTTTCAGTTAATGAAGCATCAACTAGAATTGTGAAACGCGAGGTTGAAGGCTCGTCATGCCTTGTCACATTAGCACCTGACAGATCAGACAACTTATTTGTGCTTTGATTCTGGTAGGCACGTTGGGAAGCACCAATAGCTGGACTTCCAGAAGGGACAGTCTGAGAAGCCAGAGTTGTATTTCCAGACATTTGGTGTTTGTTCTTTATGCTAATGTTAGCAGGCCTACTAGCAACAGATGTGCCAGTACTGAATAAAGGAGGCTCCAAAGAAACAGTTGAGCTAAAATCTGTGGTGGGCTGAATAAACATTGGGAAGTAACCAGATGGCGAGCCAGGTGCCTGATATGGACTAGTAAAATATTGTTGGCTTCCTACAAACGAACCATCAACTCCCATGAACATGCCAGGCATATTGGTGTACTGATGTGGGGAAGAATAAGAAAATCCATAGCCAGGTATGCAATATACATATGGAAGGTTGTCATTCTGCACAACCAAAAATATAGAATCATCAAGAAAATACACAAGAATATTATAATCTAAACATGTTGTAATCACAATATCAATCAGGGTTTCACACATGCACAGATGCACTTACTGACAGTTGGAGATTTTGACCATCTACTCCGAAAAAATGAGTGTGTTCACTCCATTAAACAGGCGCCTCAAATCCTGTCCAAAGTGAAATAGAAAAGTTATGCATCAAGCTCACAAAAAAATGAAAGGAATCAACAGGGGCTAGAGGAACAAACACCTGTATGGTAAGCATAGCTGTTTGTAGCTGGATAAGAAAGACCCTGCTCATCGACAAATCATTACTTGTGTCATACTCAACTCTAGCAGGGACAGATGCAGAACCCATGGTTGAATTTGTACCAAAGCCAGGCATCTGAAACCACAGAAACACGGCTATTAAATGTGGGACTACCAACACTTCCAAATACTCACAAGACCCAAGAATGCTTGCAGTTATTTATAGAAGCCATGAAGCACCATTACATGTGCAGTTAAAAGAATACATTTTTTCGTGAAAATAACTTCAGTGCTGCTTTCTTTTATTGGACAAAAATATGAACATATTTGTAAAGTGTAAGACTGTATCTAAACTAAATTGGATAAAGAGTAGCATGTGCAATCTTACCGCAGATGGTAACATAACATAGTCTAAAATCATTCACGAGCTCCAAAATGCACAAACCCAAACTAATACAGTTCAGACGGTTTGCGTGTTTCACCTTAGTGATTACCTTTGCTGGTTTCACTGCCAGTGCCCATGATCCTGCTCTTTTTGTCAATGTCTCACTTCGAGGTAGGACACTACTTCTTCTATATGTGGATGATATACTCATTCAAATGAATTAATTAATTGAAAGCTTATCCTAGAGTATACAATCATTGTGTACATGTTGTATAATTACAAATCATTTTCTATCTCATTATTTGTTGAGATTGTCATGAATTATCGAAATGAGAAGATTGTAAAATCTAGTCCCTCTATTATGAGTTAATGGTGAAGTTTTGGTAATTAATGATAATTGATTTCTGGACTAACGTTTTTTATGAGTTAGATTAATAGGTTAGGTTCCACAAATGAAGATAACTTGGGATGACTTCATATGTTGAAAATTATCAAGTTAAGATATATGATGAAAGATGGCTTCATAAGTGGCCACTAAATTCGTACCTTTATTGTGAAGTGTTATGTTAGACTAGACATGATTCATTACTATAACTTTTTTGCAATAATGTATCTACACTACTTAAAAGAGAGAGTGATTTGATGGTGTTAGTTCATCTGCTCTTTGCATCTCTTTAAAAATTTTCTAACAAAAATAGATGATTTTTTCATCTATAGTGCTTGTTATTACAAAAAGGGTTAAACGAGCAAACGACCACCGGGGGCCAGTAGCAGGAGCTGATGAGCTGCCGAGTTTGGAGAGCTTGACAGCCTTGTGGGGCCCACCAGCACCTGAATCGTGCCACCTCCTAACTCGCTCCTATCGATCTCTAGTGGTGCGGCAAAAGATAGGTATCGCCTGTCAAGTTTAAGAATGAGACTATTTTTGCAAAAACAATGCCCGGACTCCGAAGATTTAAGTTTGAAGAAAAATGTGCTGCAATGATAAACGTGCGAACGGTTATGGAAAAGGGGGCGGAAATAACCATTTCGGCTCGTGATCTCCGAGTCGCACATAAAAAATGCCGGCTGGCCATTCGAACAACGAGCCCGGGTCCATGTAGTAGGTGGTGTAGGAATGAACTTGATGCAATGAAAACATAGAAGTTTTATGGGCCGACTGGGCCGTCTTGATTGTGAGACCACTTTTATCAGTTTTGTCGCCTGTGATTAGATGGCAAGGCGTAGGGTATGCAACTAACAAGGTTCAAATGTGAGACCTTGATGTTCGTACCCCACCGATTTATAGGTGCTCTTTTAATGAAAAAGTATGTGCCTATTTTCTCTAAGACCATGGATGTCTTTAATAAATTCCAAGAGTGTGTGTATGCGTAGGTTGGTTGACGGTATTAGTGTGTGGAGTGTGTGCATCCGCCTTTTTAAAATAAATAACAAAAGGTTAAATGGCCAAACAAGAACATATATTACCTGGAAAAAATAGATATAAAAGAATAATAGTATTCGGCACCCAGTATCATGGAACCCAATTACACGGTCACATAGTGACATACATATAAGCATGAATGGTGTAATTCTTTGAGCATATCCTTGTGACTGCAAGAACTTCGCTGTTACTGCCAAAACTCCTACGGTGTGGTGCTCTGGTCTGTTGTGACCTATTGGATCCATAGGATCGTTATTCATCATTCAAGAGCGAAACTAAAGGATAAGATTATTGCCTAAGAACGCTGTTAGAGCTGAAAATGAAGTTCTCTTCGCCTGCGATCGTTGAGGTGAGCCTTCCTGCTGCCCACCCGTTGTTCACTACTGTAGCAGCGCTTTTTGCCGGATCACCTATAACCCGGCTCCCCTCAGTAAACTTGCCGAATTCCGGGAGGCCTTTCTCCTTTCGCTCCTTTCTTCTCCTCCTGTCTTCGTCTCTCTCTTTCCTCAGCCAGCTCTCCACTGTTCTCTGAAATCCATATGCACTGAAATCAGATGAACATATATGCTGTACTAAAAGCAGTCCTTCCGTCCTACAATATAAGTCTGACACATACCTAGAAAGTATATTATTTAAATAATATTTAATGAAATTGAACCATAAATACTCTTATTAGATAGATATAATACTACTCTTTCTATTAAAGATAAATATGATTTAATTTCATTAAATGTAATTTAAATAATGTACCTCCTAGATATACACGTCAGCCTTATATTGCGAGGGAGTAGTTTCATCACATAAAAGCTACTTACCATGAGAGATAACTGGCTCATCTCTTTCACCTTTTCTAAAGGCAGCGCTAATTGCAACTTCCCATGAGCAATGTAGACCTGAAATCCAATGACGTCAACAATTGTTGCTAGTCTGCATGAATTTCGTGAGCTTATCAAGTACAGTGAGAAAAGGCTCACAATGTGTGTTGGCCAATCATCAAGGCCATCAAAAATATGTGTGGCGTAGATGATTGTTGCACCTCGTTCCTCACATTCCTTCTTTAGATATGTCAGTAGATTTGCTCTTGCCAACACATCAAGGTCAACTGTGATCTCATCAAGAAGAAGAACCTGCATTGTATTTTAACTTTCTTATTAAAATCTTGTTGTGTGCATGCATAATTGCAAACATGATTCATTCTTTTAATAACACAGAAAGGCAAAGCAAACCTTGAATGACTTGAGAAGTCCCATGCAAATCTGAACTCTTCTCCTCTGACCATCTGATGCTTTGTGCATGCGCCAGGCAAGGTCAATATCTAAAATCTGTAACATGAAAAAAATAGGAGGTTGAATGAAGTAGGTCATGAGTACAAAGTTAGGGTTACGGTTGACTTAGCTTAAGTTTAGGCTTATCCCAAGCCAATGTCAAATGATCAGCTAATAACTCTCTAAAGAACACAAAGAAGTGCAAACTGAGCTTACCATGAGTATCTTTTGGGGATTATCTTAGTTAGGATATTGGCTCGTCTACAGTAAGCTCAAGGAGGTAGGTTATAATGTAAGAGCAACAAGGAGAAAGAAGTCTCAAGTCATTTCACCTGAAGTACATACCTACCTAATGTTATGTCCTAGTTGCTTACATGGTGAAGTTCTTATTTTTTAGATCAAAGGAAATGAAGGACCTTTTCTCACGGGTTTACATGGGTAAAGTAACACAAGTACTTTGATCTTCTTCTGTTATGTTTGCACAATCGAAGATTTCATATTTCCAGCCCTGCACTTTCACATCCCCAAGGTCCTTCCAACCAATTCCCATTCGCCCATTCCTCAACAAAGGTACTCTTATACCCATCATGCCATCAGATAGACAGATTATAGCTTATTGAACATCGTGATGATTAGCTTTATTAGTTCATTACATCATACACTTTTTGTAGGATGACAGTATTACAGTGCCCTGAGGTAAATGCTTTAACTGAATGGTGAACTAAATTGGCAAGCACTTGGGACATTCATTAATACACAACTAGTTAAAATGGTTTGTTTTCCAGTTGGCTGTGACTGAGACTGATGAGAACATGCAAGTGTATGACCGTGACAAATGAAGGATTTCTGGTTACAGTTTGAACGTTGCGGAGCAACGGAATTAAAATACCCATATATGACACACAACGTTTCTACATATTGCACATTGGTAACGAGGATGACAAATAAGTAATCAGTATAGAACATTGATGCATGAAATCAATCAAGCTCAAATTACCAAACTTCAGTTTTCTCGAACATTGTACGAAAAAATTGACCAGTGAGATTTCCGATGAAAAATGTGATATACAAATGAATGTTTTATTGGTGAATTCGGAGCAAACTTGCCTTAATCAGCTCTTCTCTCCTCTGAGGATCAACGCCAGCAACACCAAATATCATCTTCTCCGCCGAAATGTCCATCTGTATATTCACCTGGTAGCCCGCAAAGGCAACATCGCGCCTCCACTGCATCCATTACACACAGATTACGAAATTAGATTCATCCGATCATCTAATAGCGAAAATTCGCGCAAGCCATTACCAATATCAAGCCTCACAGTTGCACAAAAAAAAGAGAGATGAAATTCTTAAATCGCCAGCCCACCTCGCCGCCGAGGTAGCAGAGGTCGCCGGAGGAGGTGAGCGCCGTGTCGTGGAAGGCCGACCTGCCCAGGACCCGCACCATGCTCGGATCCACCATGTGCTTCCCGCCCAGAATCTTCAGTATCGTCGTCTTACCTGCCCCCGGCATCCATCCAAATCAAAGCCCGCAACCCGAAAGACCGAATCGAGACGGACCGAGAGAGAGAGAGAGAGAGAGAGAGAGAGAGAGAGAGAGAGAGAGAGAGAGAGAGAGAGAGAGAGCGGGATAATTCCCAAGGGGGCCAGAGCTACCTGCGCCGTTGGAGCCGAGGAGGAGGCAGCGTTGGCCGGCGTCGAGGGAGAAGCAGACGTCCTCGATGAGCGGCGGCGCGCCGGGCGGTGGCCTGCCGTCGATGCCCGGGTAAGTGAAGGAGAGACGGCGGATCTCCACCGTTGGCGGCATCGCGCGTGGCCGGAGGTGGAGCTGTGGTGCGTTCGGTTGCTGGAGTCTGGAGATGAGGACAGAAGCGTAGAAGGCCGGCGTGTGGTGTGTTGCAAGGCTCCGGGGGTGAGGTTATTGGGCCGCAGTTGGTGGCTGGCCCAGTGGGAACTGCCGTGCCCAGCCTTTGATGCGGAACCCGAGGACAGAACACGGCCACGTCTCGCAGTCGGACTGCGAGGAGATCGATATCCACCGCCCGCAATGGCGTTCTTGCACTGACGGGGCGGTTCCGTTCAGCAACTGCAGGGCGCTTCGAGTTTTCCCCTTACAAGTTAGACCTGATTTGCGACTTGGTTTCTGATCCATCGTCGTTCCAATCATGCCCCTGTATGGTCTTCTGCTCTTTCTTCCTTTCCAATTTTTTTCAGCTGCCTTCATTTCATAAACCTAACTCCGCTCTCTGAAGACAATCGGTAGATAGTACTCCTTCCATGCTGGGCCTAACATGGTTCCAAGACTCAGCCCAGTTACATGTTCCGTGCTGTATTATGACAGCCCACACTGACACCGGCCTGTGAAATAAAAGAACTGGGCTGTCAGGCCTTATACGTGCTTGGCGGTTGGCACGCGCGCATACCGGTCACCGGATCCAACAGAACCGCGGAAAACGACCGGTCGATCGATATGCCGTGGCGCGCGCGCGTGGAACACGGGAAGGCGCGCGGCACAAGAGGCCGTTTCGTCACCTCGCCACCCGTCGCTTACACGGAATGGGAACACACGTACACGACGACCCAACCTCGGCGCGGCGCGGCGCTCGCGTGGCATTCAACCCAATACGTACGTGCCGGCCGGGGCCAATGGCCGTCCTATGCTTCACCAGTTTTTGGGACAAGGCCGGTGCGCGTACGTACGTACCCATTACTCACCACACGCGCCGACCACCGGACGTGTCGCCGTTCGGTGATGGCGACCAAATATCCACCACGAGGCGCGGTCAAATCACAGGTGTCAATTTTCCTCCCCAAAAAAATCGCAATTGTCAATCCTAATCCCGTCACACGGAACTTTGAATTGTCTACGAAATAACTATATAGGGGTTAAGCTTAATCCAGGTCAATGTTGCCTCAGATCGAGTAATCTTTGGCCGGTGTGTTTGTGGACGTCGCCACCGGTCGATCGACCGGTGACCGGAACGTGAAATTGACTCAATACAGACACGCAGTAGCTAGCAAGATCGATCGCTCTTAATTAATGAAGCACGTCTAGCATGCAAGCAAGCTACAGGTTTCTCCTGTATCTACTATATACACAGATAATATAATGGTTCACGTCAAATAGTTAATGTAGATTTATCCACGAGATGACGAATTTAAGATCGTTGTGTCACTCTTTCGACGACCCTGCCAAGTGCCTTGCTAGTCCCGACTCCACGGACGATTCCGATGCATACAAGCCACAAACTCACAATTAATATACACGTACTCACGTAGATTTCTTAGATGCCGCTTGCCCAATGCTCGGCTAATCCAACAATGTTTGTCGCTTAATTACATGCCGTAGTACCCAGGGAGATGGATCGTGTGTTCACTAATTAATTTGTTCTTTTTCCTCAAACATAACACCGCCCTTGTAATATGTTGATCAGTCGAAATTTATTCATTTCCCTTGGCTAGCTTCAGCGACCAGCTGCGTAGTAACGTTGTAACAGTAAAACGCTAGAGAAGAGAGAGCAGAGATACGTACGCCCGACCTGTTTCGATCGTCAGCTTCGTCACCGAGGAAGGCGAGGATGGCATATACTATACGGGAAAAACCTGCATAGATGTCTCTTTTCGACAGGATACATGGTGTGTTCGAAGTTATACGTACGCATGTGCGCGGTTGTTCCTCATTCTGATTAAAGTACTAAGATTGTCGGTCGTAAGATTTGAGGTTTTGATAGTCGTTTTATGGACAAATAAATCGCACGAGTCCTTATTAACCAATGACACCTGACTGGTTAACCACATTATGATAGCATTCCGACTTTTAGCCACAACCAAGCAAATGGTACTAGCTATTTAGCTGTTCAACCATTGAATAGATAAGGCAGAACGACCTAGCATACCTAGGTGTTTTGAAACATGCGTGCAACAGAGGCTAATTAACTAATATAGCCTTTACAATTAAAAAACTCCGACTATGTTCTTTAATTTGATTAGGACTGGCATCTCAACTGCACCAGATAATGCTGCTAAACACCAAGATAATATTCCTGTCTTCTCAAGCAACAATTTCGGGCAAAACATTAACATAATGTTGCTAGCTTGTCAATTTATTGCAGTTTGCGAGAAGATCTCTCACGCCAGGAGTAAGATCCGGTGTTCTTCTCTGAGTACTATTACCGATTTCATACAGGCTACCTAAAAGATAGGAGCAGCTAGTAATAAAATATCTTGCAGTTGGAGTAAACTGATGACTCTACTATACACTCCGTTAGTCCATTTGGTAAAATTGGCTGGATGTAAGGGAGAGAAAATAAAAAGTAAGTCCCGCACAGGACCAGTGGCGGTTTCGCTACTACTTATATTGTCGTACAATGAACAGTGAGGACATGGCAAACCGAACATACAGCAAGCATTTTGGTTTCAGAAAAATACAACGAATATTGATTGTGAAAACAACACTGAGCCAATCCTTGGGGTGTGTTAGATCCGATACAGCATTCCTGCTCAAGGAATTGCGAGATGGCACCAATGGATTCAATCCTCCTTCACATTTGCCTCAAAGATGTTCTTCGCGGCTTGATTCTTTAGAAGAAAATAATTGGGCTGAAACTCAAGAGAACATTAACGTCAGTATCAACACAATGATCAAATAAGAGAGACTCCTAGTTATTTTGGGAGCATGCGTAGCATTGTTGGAGACTCCTAGTTATTTTGGGAGCATGCATAACATTGTTGAGTTTAAGAGAACTACGAGGTTTAGGAATATGAAAGTGACCAATATATGAAGTAATGATTAATTTGATCTGATTGACAACTTGACGAGATGTGGTCAGTAGGACCAATGTCTCTGAATGAACGGCATACATGAGGGCGCGTCATGGTGATCGCAGCAACATGGTTGTCTTTAGCTTGATAGGAGTGGCTGAAGCACTTCAATGCAGTGTGACTGGTTTTGCCACAGACTTGGCATACAGGTCATGTGTGGCAAAGAGCCATCTGAAAACACTTCCAATTTGTTTCAGAATACAAGCCAACCCATGTGCCAAGTCTGTGGTAAAGCTGGTCACACTGACTGTTTCACCACTCCTACCAAGCTGAAAACAACCATGTTGGTGCGTTGTGAGGGATGTGTGATCATGGAGGTAGTAGAAGATGTTCAATCTTTGGAGCGATTGCTCTGACACCATGTAAAATGGCTATACGTTAAATGGAGAAGTTAAGAAGCAATCCCTCAAAACAAGGCAACTTCATTACATTTATATCGAACAATGAAAAGCGTCGAAATGGCAATATGAAAATAGATCAAACGTGTTAACAGCGAAATGAGCTCTGAGCCAATCCTTTGGCATCTTCTAGATCCTAAAGACTAGGATTACTAATGGAATAACAAAGACATGGTTATTATAGACACATAATTATCTCTGGAGGTGTACGTTTCATGGACATAGTCAGCACAACAATATTTAGACGAGCTTTACCCTGATGGACATGCCATGCGGTGCGATTAAATTTTTGCACTATATATTGTGTACATCCACAAGCATTAATGCTGGCATGGAAAATCTTGCCACGCAAATGTAGTCCACACAGATGATTCAAACTTTACAATTTCCACTTACAAGTTGCAACCTGCATTATATATGGCGGCTTTCTGATCTTAACTGCCTCGCTGATTGAACTGAACTGACTGGATTGAAAGATTGAGACATACAAACAAAAAACCTACAGACCAATGTGAAGCGTGGCCTACCAGGCATGCAATTGTTATACTACCTCTGTCCCACAACATATCCTATTTTTAGAAATCATTGTCCCACGATATAAATCTATTACAGAGATTCAATATGTAATTATTACAATATTTTCACTGTATATCACTGCTTTAATATTGAAAAAGTAGATTAAGAGTTGCAGTATACCATTTAATAGAAGTATATATGGTGTAGTGATCAATTTTTCATAGATTTAGAGTGCATTCGTATTGGCTTTTGCTAATAGTTTTTGACTGAAAATGTATATATAGTGATGACTAAAAGAAGCGACTTTTAGAAGGAGAGAGCAAGCAATGTAAAAAGTGAGGGAGAGATGGTGCGCTTGACGGGAGCAAAAGGAGTGGTGTAGGTAATGCAACGGTGACCCCTTGACTTATCTCTAGAGCGAGATAGTAATGAGAGGAGTGGAGAAATTGCTTTAAGAAACGAAGTGATTATATTATCTTTTGACTTTTCTAAGCAAGTACCACAAGCAGAAGTTAATATGAACATGGCATTTGTGTCTCTTTGGTTTATGTGTAATAATAGGGTTAGACTTATATTGCGGAATGGTGAGAGTAAACCCTCACGAAAACAACAATCTATTTAAGAAACGAAAACAACAGTGAATGTTATTTCAGCAGCTACTTAACTTTGACAACAGAAGTCGTTTGACGAACTCCAAAGTTCAATTCGCAACCATACTTTCCCCTGAATAAAAGCTCGTACCATGCACACACGTATCCAAAATCTACAGGTGCACGGTTCTTTTATCTTATCGAACACTTGGTCTAGATCATTGGCTTTACCTGATCCGATGACCAAAGACATGTGCAGTTGTCGCTATGGGCGGTAGACTAGTAGCAGCCCTACCCGCTAGAGTGGATAAGGAAGCTATCAGGTCAGCTGCATGAAGCGGCGCTCGGTGCCAGCCGCGACCGAGCGTGCATGCATGCTGCGCGCGTACGTGGTTGTTGCACTCGCAGGACGCGTGCCGAAGCATGCAACCGTAGGGCGCGCGGACAAAAGAATGGTAAGCACGCACGCACACACCTGCACCCAGGTGGCGACTGGCGAGCGGCGGGCACGGGCTCTCGCGCTTCAGTTCGACGTGTAATAGGGTCGCCACCACCACCAAGTTGGAGACTCGTTACATATCGATCACGTATTCACGTGACAGCGATCGAACAGATCCACACGCACGTAAGTACGCGCAGGCACGGCTTTTTAATGCTACTTCGTACGTGCTCGCTGTGTAATGAGTATGTATCTCCACATACGTATTGGCTACATGAACGATGACAGAATTGACGATCGACGAACTACTTGACGACCTGAGGGCACTGGACATATATACTATGGGCGGTGCGCTACTGCATGCACCAACCGGATTTCGATTGGCCAAACCGCATACACGGCTAGCCGATCGAGTACGGAGGAATCATGTATACGTCCGGTGTACCTGCAGTGCAACGACGCGTATGCATGACGCATGAGTCTCTGCCGTCGATCCAGAAGAGTTGACAAGATCGAGAAGTTGCCTCTCGGAGGGGCTGCATGCAACCTAGTCATCAGAAGCTATCGAAATCAAATCGACGTGTCTTCGACTTGGATAAGTCGTGTATGTGGCTCAATCCTGTTAAGTTTGAATATTTGTTCAGGTTCCAGAAGATTGGCGTAATTAATTAATTCGGATTTCGTGGCGTTTGATCTAAGGATTTACCTACTAAGCAGGGAAACAGGCCAGCACACGTGTATGCTGCCGATTTGGTCGTAGATCGTAGTCCATTTGCCGGTGGTCAAATGTGCTGGTTGATCAATTTGTTCTTTCTTTTTTCCCAGGAAAAATCCCATGTGCTAGCTCTGTCAGTTTTGAGCTGTGAATTTATGATCAGGAAGAGGACGGAGTGCGAATTGGTACTGCTATTACTACCGGTACATCGACTGACCCTAGTGCTTTGACATACATAAAACAATTTAATTAGTCGGTTCAAGTGGGTCCCATGATGCTACGTGTGCGTCCTCTCAGCGGGCAGGACTCGACTATCAAATCACTATCACGACTACGCAGTTTTGTAACACAGCAATAGTCAGTTCGTAGTATTTCAGCACCGGCCATATGCAAGTACTATTGCAGCTACTACCCCTTGCCCGATCAGTAGCACAACCAGATTCCATGAGAAATTGTGTTCACAGCGATGCTTGCTGGGATACAATCAACCGTTATGTATCTTCGTATTGATTTCTAGAACTATTTTTTATAGTATTTAACTTTTAAACGAAGTATTTTTTTTAAAATAGAATATACTAGTCAATTGTAATATACACTATAGTGACTTCATTCGTATCGAACAAAATTACATATAAGTGTCTCTCTCTACAAACTTCTCTATAAACTGTTATTATTCATAAGCTAAATTCAAAAACCAAAACCAAAATTCAATATGAATGGACCCATATTTCTGCGAACATGACCACATTTTTTTTCTAAGCTTGCTTACATACAGAATCATAAAATCTCCCAAAGCTCTCGAATGTCCATATTTGATTTGTGTTTAACAGCTGGTAATTGTATCAAGTTGAGATTTGATTTGTGAAAGTTTGCAAGCTTTCATATTTGCTATCAAGTGACAACATTCTGATCAGCCTGCAGAGACGGTCTGACTATTGTGCAGAGACAATCCGAACGGTGTTGGCTGAGCAGTCAAACAAGTATGATGCCGTGGTCTGACAGGCTCCCCTAGTACCAAGCATTGACCGGATTGATCGGAGCAGTCCGACCAACTAGTCAATTGCAGCCAAACCAGTTTGATCAATGATATCCCAAAGGATTTTGGGAATTATAGGAATTGATCATGGGTTGAGCTTTGGAGTCTTAGGCCATTGCATTCACGATTCATGAAGTATGTTTGGACTAATGTGAGTCAAGTTATAAAGAACTTATGCCCAAAAACGATTTCATAGTCTTTAATGTGCAAGAAAGCTTGGAGGCAACCATGGTCAGCATGAATCGGGACTAGGCTCGAGGATGAGCTGAGGTACGGTCAAGGAAGCCAGGCGAGGTAGTTAGGCTCAAGCAAAGCACAGAGAAGATAAGTGATGTTGAAGGGAAGGTTCGAGGAACGCTTCATCGAATAATGCGGTCGGTGCAAGTGAGGCACAGTCGAGGCCAAACTGACATAGAAAGACTGACCGATGTGTAAGCCATCGGTAAACCTATATACATGAGGATTGCCTGCAAAGGAGGAGATGACTATGGACCAGTCTCGAAGAAGATGTGAGGCCCATGGTCAAAGCGAGGATGTTTTGGCATGAAAGCTAAAATACTAGAAACAGTGATGGAATCGAAATCGCAGCACATGGAGGGCGTTGGGAGAGCGGTTCAGGTCAAGGAGGTGTCGAGGAGGCTAAATAGATGGAAGCTTGTTCCTTAGCAGGTTCAGACTCATGTGCTTTGCAAAAGCATATATGAGTTAAATATGAGTGTAAAACTTGTGGTGTGGGGTTGATAGATTCTCCAATTATGCTAATGGATAATATCTATTAAAGTTAGATGTGGGCTTGTTATTTCATCTATATGAGTGAGAGGAGTTGGAAGTATGCGGCTAACCAATCCGCTCTTTAGGGTTTGAGAGAGATACTTCCTTCGAGGGATAGTTTTGGGTGAGTGCTCTTGAGACAGAGAGAGAGAGCTCTGTTCTTTATAGTGGAGTGACTGTAAAACATATATCTATAAATTGCAATAGATTAATCTTATTCATCCTATATAAAGTGTTCTTGTCTTAGTTGATTTGTTCTTTTTCTTGTTGGTTCTTTGCCTTTTCTCCCTCTCTCGATCTTGCTACATGCCAAGGATATATAAGTAATAAAGATGACTCATGTAGATTAAATCTCATCTATCTAACCACTATGGTTTACAAGATTTTGTAGTTGCCCAATTCTTGATTTAGAGCATTTCTTGAGGAATCTTATTCTTAGAGTTTTGGCCTCGAATCTTTGGATGATTTTGCTTGCTGTGGTATGTGAGAACTTATTTAGAACCATCTTGGTAAGCTCAACCCACGAGCAAATAATATATCAAGTTCTTGAATTTTACTCAATTTTGATGCAACATTACTCGTCTTAGAAAAGGTTATAACTTTTGGCAAGATCTATGTGATTCTCGGATGAAATAGGTTTCTGAGAGCTTCAACAAAGTGTATGTAAAGTTTCATATCATTTGAAGATGTATTTTGAAGATTTCACCTTTTTTTATTTTGACTCGAGCTGATTTGTAGTTTTGGATTTTGGGGTGCGGTCAGACCGTCCTAACCCTATGGTCCAATCGGAACCCGATCCAACCAGTCTCCCTCAGCGGTCAGACCACTCGGCTTGGTCTAACTACTCTTTAGTAGCGGCAGAGGTGTGGCAGAGGTGGCTCATTTTATTTTCTTTGTTTTGTTTAATTCACATTCTGGTTTTCTTTGCTTAATCTGCATTTGAATATTTGGCTCATATGGAAATTGAGCACACTCGTGCAGGAATAGACCATTAAAAGTGTCACTTGCATCGCGTCTTGTCTCCCCACGCGCAGTTCACTCTAGCTATTATCGACACGCCATTAGCATGCGCTTCGCTATTGCTCTCGCTATAAATTTCAAACTGCACGCTCACATTTTTGCAGTCTCTTCGTTGACACTCCTCACCTCGCAGTCTTCACTTGCACTCCTCGCCTGCGCTCTTTGTCCGTTTTCTTCACAACCAATTAAATATTATTTAGTGTCGTTATTAGCAGTTATATTAACAGGTAATTTTTTTTATCTTATGAACTGTCTTTGTTAAATATGTACGTAGTTAGTTGCAATTGTTTAGTGCCGGTTAACTATATGTTGTTTAATTGTATATTTTTTATATGCTTTTATGTTGACTGAATTAGACATTAAAATCGTAACTACCAAGTGTAACAATTAATTAAATTGATGCGAGAGGAAAGATTATATTAGAAACATAAAAAATAATCTCTAGCAAACTTCCTGTTGAATCATGCATATTACGTACTATTATATAAGTAGTGCTACTAGCATAGTATACAAAAGTTAGGTTTATTATCACATTACCTTTGGACTATTCTTTATAGACACAAGCATCACCCATACTTACACTACTTTTTTATTATAACACTAGTCGAATGCCCGTGTGTTGCTACGGATTTTTAAAATTTATCATACTATAGTTAGATACCCGTGCGTTGCGACGGTATTACTATTATAACATGTCGAGCCAACTCCCCTCCCTCCCTCGTTTCCATCTACTGAGTTCATAGCAAATATCATGCATTGCTATGGAATAAAAGACAGGCCTACAAAGATGGTTTAGTCCATGAGAGAAGTTAGTTTATTGGAAAATTTCAGTTCATCTCAAACAATTTCCATTTCAATTCATACTGAGTTGTTACACAAAGGAGGTATACCAATGCCAAAATAGCAGATATCAGTTAATACTCTTCAGAACAAAGTGTCCAAGAACAAAATTTAGGCCTCAAGCTTTCTTCATTCTAAATAGCCAACCCAAAGAAATCGTACGATTAGAGATTCAGGTTTAAAAGTGGTAGCATATCTAATTGATGGTGCAGATAACATAGCTCACCATATTTATACCACTCAATATGTGATGAGGGGCACCTGTAGAGGTCAAAGGGAAAAAATAAAACAATGCATTTCAAACAAAGCATATTTTCAGTGCCCTCAAATGGTGCATCAAATTGCCATTTGCATGTGACCATCATCCAAAAAAATCAGTTAGTACTCTCACGAAGAAAAAACTACTTGACGAAGACCAGGAAACTCACGAGTTATTTAGAAATTGGAAGGCTGTCCTCCTTTGATGGACAAACCGTTTCTCATGAACCAATAAGAAAAGTTAGGAAATTAGCCTGCAATACAAGTGGTGGTGAAAATTAGAACAACGGCCAGTTAAACACAAAATTTCTCAAATGCCAGGTCTCACACAAGATCATATGCAAATGCACACTACTTTTCTGAAACGCAGAGGACCATAACAAAAAGCTACACTTGTTAATACACGCGATCAAACACTAAACACTTTCAAGAACAAAATGCGTTGAAGTAGCGGGTTCCACATCGATTACCTCTTGGAACACCGAATATTAGATAGTGGAAAGTGAAAATAATTTTGGAGCAATTATTATTTGAAGGAGAGTACTACCATGGGAAATATGGAAGGCAGTAGAAGTAAAAGATCATTTTGGATCAGCCGACCAGTTATTGTAAGAAGACTACTTTGTGTGCTGAAAAGGGCTACATCGATGTGGCGCATAACTTCCCCTTCAGGGTAATCTCCAAGATAGTCAGTTTTGAACTCTTTCTACATGTTATGTATGACTATAGTCTCAAATGTATATAGAACAGATCAGCAGCTATTGAAGTAGCAGAAGTAATGTTTAGATTATCTCTCACTTGCGCAGTCAAAAAGCAATTAATAAACATGATTCACCTTATCGCTGCACAAAATTTCCAAAAATAATGTGCAAAATGGAAGAGGTAACTGTATGTAAATACCCAACCTTTAGAAACAAGGGCATAGATCGAACAAACCACAATGTACTTATTCATCTTTTCTTTTGAAAGTAATATACTATAGATCGAACAAAACCACAGTGTACTTACACATCTTTTCTTCTGAAAAAAACATTTACTCATCTTTTCTTCTGAAAGAAAACATACTTTCTTGGGCATTGTATAGAATCCATGATGTGTGGATAAAAAGTAGCTGACAAGACCAACCTCGAGCACTCACAACAGAATGCAATGATGTAGCAGCTGGAGCCCTCCTGTGTGACAGTGACGGCAAGTTTGGTCCCCTCGTCGAGCGAAATGTAGCCCGTGTGGGAGCGACAGTATGCTGACCAAGGAGACCATTTAATTTGGGCCTCCGGATTATGCATTCAACCCCACCATTCATTACCCCATAATATGCGCCATCCATGAATTGTGTCTCAATTAAACCTTGCATTAACAAATTAACAAAATAAAGTAAAATCAACCACACATTAGGGGAAAATGGCATAAATCAAATCTTCACCCGCATGGCCAAGTCGATAAAGACAACATTAGGAAAAATCGACCGAGAAAGACCTCTGGCAATAGTACCTCTAAAGCTTGAGAAATTGCTAGATACACATCCTCTTTACCAATGCTATATGCCCCAACAACAATGAGTGTTTTTGGTTGCTTCTGTAGATATCTTTGAGCTGTACTCATCACAACAAAATCAATAAAGCTTGTAGTTATAAAGAAATATTATCCAACGTCATTTGGCTTACTGAACTGAAAAAAGGGAATAAAATTACAAGCAGCCGCTTTTGTGACTACCCCACCCGGGCACCCCGCGTGAATCTGGCTGCATTTTCTTACACCTGCCGATGCACCACTTCCCATCGCTCTCGTCCCACCGCTAGACTACATGGCACCATCTAGTTGCCCTTACCACCCCCCACCACTACCGTCTACAATCAGCAGCAGTGCAGCACCACAGTAACTTCACCCGCACGGAGGGAAGATTTAAACCATGTGGTGCACCGTACACGAACCTCAAAGCAAAATGATCTTAGGTGACAAATAACCTCAAAGACGGTAACAACGCTACATACAACCTAGTCAGATAAAATAAGTTCAACAGTATATTTCACCATGGTAATTAATAAACCAGCTACAGTCATCAGCCTCCATAGGAGTATCTTTGACATAACGAAAATAGCACTTTAATTATACTAACCGGCTTTTTCAGCAATACCATTTTCAGTGGGTCCCTCATTCTTCAGCTCATATGCCTGATAAGGCACCTCGCTCATTGCTTTAGGAGCTGGATGGCCTCCGAAGTCTTCTGGAAAGAACTCGAAATCTGGCCCAAAGTTGAACCTGACTTCACAGTTTGGCTCATCAGGCAGCGTATACAATGACGCAGCTGGGTAGTACCGCCCTCCAGGAATGTCCACAAAGGCGGTGCCTTGGCATACCCCATTCTTGAAGTAGCATATCTCACTTCCTGCATTTACAAGAACCATGAAATATTGAAATTGATTATTTGACGATAGGCCAGTGAAGACATGTTGAACAAATAAAATGATGGATGCTCAAAGGTAGGAAGTGCGATATTAGTGCCAAACAACCATTGCTGAGATCATGGTTTCTGTATAGAAAACAACCAACAAGGAAATACCTTTTTACTCATGCAAGCAAAACACAGTGTAATCTAATGGTAGATAAGAAGGTGCACAGATGGCTGTATATATATTAAATACTCAGTATCGAAACTTTTAAATCAGCGCTCCAATGGGGTAACTAAAACCTTTTAATTGTGACTAATGGGATCTCTGACTTCACTATATAAGAAACAAATAATAAAGAAGCACTTTTTTTATTCATGTAGGCAAAACATAATGGAAGCTAATGCAAGATAAGGTGCTATGATGACTGGATATGTAAAAGACCAAATAAAAAAGTTACACCACAACATCATAACTTTCAATCGGTGCCAATGGAGTAACTAAGACTGCCTTTGATGTAGTAAGGCAGATGACAGCTTGGTATAAGGGAAGGTAGAAAGTGTGATAGGGAATGGCTTGTGCAGAAGGGAGGTAGCAAGGGTGTGCAGCTGGGTCATTTGACCTGCTTATTTTCAGGTGATGCAATGTAGATTCAATATATTATTTCTTCAGGTTTGTACTTTGTTGATTTCACGATGCTCCACTCACATTGTTTTCACATATTTTGTGTGGCATATGAAGTTTAGTTAGCTTCATATATCTTTCTGGCAACAGAGGGAATATACTCAGTCAAAGGTTGCATTTTTAAGTGAAAAGTCCTATTCTAATTCTAGCATCCATACAAGCAAACTGCATGAATTCCATCTGCTACCTTTCAGGGGAGCATCACTTGGTATGGATTGCCTGTTGCATTCACCATTATGCTTCTGCACTAAACACCTCCATATTTTCTTTTTGAATGGCAAAAATACCTCCATAATTCAGATAAAAAGAAATGCATTTATTCAATTGTTCTTTAGGCAAGATACTTAGGCAGTTCAAATTCCCCGCCTATCCACATGGATGGGCCAGGATTTTGGCTCAACCAAATAAGGCCTTAAATTGCAAATATTACATAATTACAATATGACTGAGTGGAAACTACTTTCTAGTGTGTGCAATGCAGATATTATGATTTGAAGCACATGTAAATATCCTCTGATGTCCAAACAGGATATGGAATTTGCATGAGGGTGAATGGGAAACGATGGCCCCACATCAAAGAGGGTGTGGGTAGTTACCAACGCACTCGTGAAGTTTAACAAGACATTTTACTTCTCTTAACATAAGTGCACAGATTCTTTGCATAAGATTTATAAACTTTGCAATCCCAATTCTTTGTTGTACAAGTAATACATGTAAAAATAAATGTCTGCTTGTTCACTTATTTCAGAAGACATTTCTTTCTTGAATCTGTTATCCTAAAACCTAAACACCTCATTTCTGCAATTCTGCTATTAATTTATTATATCAAGTACTGAATGAGACATAATTCACCCTTAACTATTGTATAAAACTACAGCTTGCCATTTGCAAAATAACCAGTTTTTCTTTTTGTGACAATGGCATGTATTGTAACTATTGTTTACTTGGCACTGCAGTCTACTACTCAAAGGAACTAACACAAGTACTCACCAGGAACTGGATCAGGCATCTTTTGCTCATCCTTCAGAACTTCTACATGAAAAGGCGGTCCTTGTAGTGAACAAGGTCGGGTTGCTTGGGCTCGTCTTGCTCCCATTTGGCGAGAAAGGTAGAACCCGGGACATCTCCTTCGTCGTACCCTTCGTCCAGCGTGGCCCTCCAGCCTTGTGCACCTTGGAGCCATCGACGTCGCGGTATCCGAAACCAAACCCGTCGCGGCCGGCGGTGTCCGGAGGTCGGCCACGTTGGTGGCCCAACCAAGGCGGGTGTGGCGGAGGGACCGAGGTGCAGCACCTTGACTTCAAATACCAGCGCCGGTGGAGACACCGCGGTGGCGCGTATCATCGCGGAAGCCCTTGGTGCTGCCGGCGGTGAGGCGGTCGTCAGAGAGTTCGATCCTCTCGGACTTGAAGACGCGGAGAGGAGCACGGGCAAGCGGGCGTCGTCATTGCGTTCGGCCGCGGGCGGCGCCGGGTGAGAATAACTCGTCCTCGCCGCGAGGGTTTGGGCTTGGGGTGGCGGCCGTTGGCGCCGGGCGGCGTGGGCGACCGCTGGCCTTCTTCTTGCCCTTGCGGAGGCGGCCCGGTCGAGCGTTGTTGCTATTGTTCTTCTTCTTGGACTTCTTGCTCGCGAGGTCGGGCGCGCGAGGGTCATGTGCTTCCGGGCGCCTGAGGCGTTAATCCCGTTGTCTTCGGCGTCGCCGGGGGCATCCGTGGCGGCGTCGGAGGAGGCGACGGTGGAAGCATCCGTGTCGGAGAAGGGGGTGTCGGGGTCCGCAGAGGCTGGGGTGTCGGGGAGACTGGGGGTTTTGGCGGCGGCGGGGGTGGCGTCGGAGGTCGGGCATAGGCGGCGGAGACGAGGTGGGAGTGGGAGGCATTGGGCGGGGCTGCATCGCGGACGGGGGTGGCGAGGAGGCGTCGGCGTCGGCCATCGGGATGGAAGGGAAGGAGACGGCGGCGGCGCGGGGTGGGGGGAGGAGGAGGAGGAGGCGACGGCGGCGCGGAGGGGTGGGGGGAGGAGGAGGAGGCGGCGGCCGCGGCGCGGGGTGGGGAGGAGGAGGAGGAGAAGGCGGCGGAGCGAGGGCGGAGCGTAGCGGAGGAGTGGGAGGTAGGAGGCGGCGGCGCGGTGTGGGGGTTGGGGGCGGGGTGAGCAGCGGTAGGTGAGGAATTTTTGAAGTGAAGCCCGCGTGAGCACAGCCAAAAAATTGGTCCTACATGTCAGTGAAAAGGGAAGAAGTGTAGGATGCATCATCACCTTGAACTCCTCCTTTTAAGGAGTAGAGATATCATATTATTAAAGTCGTAATTTTTCGAGCTCACTATGTAAAAATCACTGCAAGCAGTTTACACAAACAAATTTTCAAGCAAAATTTGTAGTAGCGAAAAATTACAAAAAAAATTACACGTAGCATGCTGCCTTAGAAAGCTCCACAAAATTTTTCGTATTTTTTCGCGCCTATTTGCTACTCATAAAAATTCATGGAGTGATGCACAATTAACTAAATACTTAAGCTGCTATAGTAGTTAGGGGCTAATAACCTACTGCCCAATCACTGTGCGATAGGCCCGGCCACTGTAGCTAATTGGTTCCACTAATTACACGTTGTTCTTAAGATTTTTTTTACAGGTATCAAATGTATGTGAAAAATTACGAATGTTTTTTGAAGCTCCTTGAAGCAATGTGCTAAGTTGTATAATTTTTTTAATTTTTTACGATCGTTTACTACCTTAAAAAATCTTGGAAGATGCATAATTTAACCCGTCATTAGCGACTAACGGAACTCTTAACCACCAACCGCCTGATCACCGGGTGGAAAGTAGCCTGTCGCCTGGTGACCGGCGGGGGAGGGGGGACTACACCATGTATGGTGTCCGGTGTAACCACGCCACGTGTCAAACGACAAAATAATATTTTTTTTTGCAAATCATACGTTCGTACTGACACAATTGTAATACAGGTGGTGAAATTGCTAATGTGGCTTTTTTCTCGCCGCCTGGCTGCCTGTAGCTGCAGTGTATCAAGCTTTTTGTGCCGTAATACTGCCCTAGCGACAAATACGTCACACACCAAACTAAGCATCAGATAACAACCTGCGAACCATCCAGAAGCGTCAACAGAGCCCTCACCATTTGAGCCCTCACAAGGGTGAAAAATTGCCCGTGTGTATCACACATCAATGAACTCCTTTTTCAAAAAAAGGAAATGAAGGAAAAGCAGAGACATGAGGCCACCAAACAGAAGTGACGGGGAAGCTGACATAAAAAAAGACGGCCATAATTTTTGCAACTTCCTATTAATTCACACATAATTCCTTCAGAGGACAAATAGTACTATAGTTGACCCAAAGGTATTCACAAAGCTGGACTCAAGCCAACCCTTCTTCAAATGTAGCGTAGAACTGAACATCTCCGATCCCAAATTAGACGCCCTAATCTCAAAATACCAAAATGCAAATGCTTATAGGCTTGGTCCCTGCCCTGATGACCACCACACCGGCGCGGCCACTCGACAAAGCGGCCTCGGGCACGCACGGCCAACGGAGGGAAGCGACAGGACCGATCGATCACGCGGCCGAGGGCGCGGGGACATACTTGACGGTGCCGGCCTCCGCCAGCGCCGCGCGCAGCGGCTTCTTGGCCGCCGCCTCGACCTCGTCGGTGTAGGCGGTCAGGCCCTTGAAGTCGAGGCTCTCGTCGTTATAGATGTCCCACCACTTCTTTACCAGCATCTTGATGTCGTCCCTGTCCATGTTCTCCTCCTTGCCAGTGAACCTCCATGGCTTCGATCCCTGCAACCATGGATCAAACCCGATCGATCGGTGAGCATACGAGCATGATCGGCAAATCAGACGATATTACCACCGTCGGGATGTCAATCCACGTACCGCTGCGCAGTAGTGCACCACCTTGACCTTCTCGAGCTGGACGTTCTCGGGATGCCTCCAGAGCATGGCCAGAACAAGGTTGTACACCAGCGGGATCGGCTTGTACTGCTCCCTGAAGAACATGTTCAAGAAATCCTGCAATTTCAAGAAACCGATCTGTAATTAGCTCACATGCCATTTCAGAATCCCAGCTCACCAATACCAAATATTCGCGCGCGTATTGCCCGCATAAGTCGTCGTCGACCGCCTCACCTGCTCTGCGAAGGGGGTGGGAGTGGTGAGGCGGAGGGTGTCGAGCAGTGCCTTGGCGGTGGCCAAGCTGGGCTCGTGGACGAACATGCCGGCGTTGAAGTAGAGCGCCGGCGGTGGGCCGAGCTCGGCGGCCGGCCACGCCACTTTGTCGGGACACTGCTGGCAGTATCCGATCTTGTACTGCAGGGTGTGGCTCCACGTCTTCTCACAGAAGCAGTCCATCACCGCGTAGAAGTGCCCCTTGGGCAGCTCGAACAGCTCGTCGATGTTGTCGAACACCTGGATGTCCGCGTCCAGGTACACCATCCTCTCATACTCCACAAACTGCAAGAAGCGGATCACAAACATGAGCACAACAATTAACACGAGCTATGCACGTGCGCAAGAATGGTGTAGTAGTAGTTCTTGGAATGGTCAATTATTACCTCCCAGATGCGGAGCTTGGAATAATTGATGACGTAGTAGGCCATGGCGAACTGGGTCTGGCTCTCGGGCGGGTACACAGGCTCGATCTCGCGGACGACGCAGCCCTGGGAAATGAGGATGCGGCGGTGGGCCTCCGGCACGTCGGGCAGCACGGCCACCACCAGCGGGTAGGCCGAGCCCACCTTGCGCAGGCCTTTGGCCAGCCCGACCACGCCCTTCCAGTAGTCGCCGTCGCCGGCCAGGAACGTCACGTACGCCCTCGTCGCGGGCTTCACCGCCGCCGCGGCAGCCTTGGCGGTCATCTTGCCGGCCAGCTCCGGAGCCATCTCGTTATAAATGCTTCGGGGTTCGGGGCTTAAGAGCGAGCTTAGATGCTCGGTTAAGAGTGGTTTATGCGCTTGCTTGCTTGGGATTTTGCTTTGCGTTTTCGGGGGTGGGGTGGCGAGGCTATAAATAGAGAAACGGAGGGCGGAATCGTCCACTGCATCGCGCGGGCGCATTGCCAGGCTGCGCCCCGCGGCGTCGGCTAGCGGGCAAGGTCTGTGCGATCTGAGGCCTACGCGTGGCGAAAATAGTGGATCGGACGGTGCGCGCGCCGTGGACGGAACCTTCTCGTTGGGCGGTCTCGGGAATTCGCCTGGAAGGCGCCAGAAGTGGGGAGACTTGTTGACGATGTTCTTTCCTCCCCTCTATGGTCTGGTGGGGCCCGCGAGTTTTTTCCTATTGTTTTTTTGTTACGCCTCGTTAATTCGGGAAAGAGGGTCTTAATTACTCCACTGATTGCGCTTATTTGCGTACATGCCAATCCTTTGCGAGATCTCTCGGATGATCGTTGTGTGGGAGGAAATGGCGATGGATATCTTAAAAAAAAAGAAGAAGGCAATGGACGATCCATTTCAACCAGAGCATTCTTTCCTTGGTGGATGGAAATATTTTTTTGTCGTCGGATCAAGGGACACTTTAATTTACGGGGACGTCCCACCTTAGATCCCATTGACATCTGAACTTGAAAATGGGAAACAGATATGTACCTGGGATCATGGTAATTAAGTAATTTCTTTGATAACACGAAAATAAGTGGGGATAATCGTATGATCCAGTATGTTCAACGTCAAAATGAAAAAAAAAATCATCGTGTGATCCATTCCTTCAAATTTCAGATTTCCTATCGTCCCTTCCTTCTAGTCTTAGGGAGAAACAATGGAAACCTGCACAAACATTTTTCTTTAGCAAGTTTTTGCTCATGTCCAAGCTATTACAAATTAAGCTCTGGAGATCCCTGGTGCCCCAAAAACGTTTGCTGAGGGTGGATGCTTTGCTGGGCGCGTCTTCGTTCAAGGGAGCTCTCAGAGGAGTTGGTTAAGTTGCTTGCCCAGCCTGTAGTTTGTCAAGGATTGGGTTTGTTAATCTCTTCTTTGGTTGGTAGAGTGGTTTTGAACTGTGGCCTTGCTATGTGGTGTTGGTTGAGTTAGTCTGTACCTGTGGCAACGGTTCCAGAGTACTGTGCTTTGTGCTTGCCTGGCCGTATTGTCCGCTGGCAGCGCTGTTCTTTTTTATTTATGGTTTTTTTAAATAAATAAATAAATAAATAAGATGATTTTTATCGTCTTTTTAAAATAACTTATCGGACAGTCTTTTTAAAGCAGCTTATTGGTTTATCGTTATTTGGTTTGTTCGCACAAGCGTTCGTAATCTATATCAATATAAAAAACACCAGTTTGATTAAACCATTTGTCACCCAATCATAGTAATACCCTCCTCACATGATGGTTAGATCAACACAATCCAATGACTAACAGTACAACTTAGCCCTGCTATCTGAATATCTACACCATTTATTCAGTTTATCCAGCATTCACGATTGCAAGTTGGTCCTACCAATCCTGTTACCTCGCACGTTCGCCTGCCATGGCACCAATGCCTCACGCTGCGCCCCCCAGCAATCACACCCCCGCATCACGCTCGCAATCCATCGGTGCTGCCCCTGTGCTCCTCTGCTCCCGCGACGCCCCCTGCTCCGCCACTTTGCCCCACCCCCATGCTCCACCGCTCCGCCCCCGTGCCATCGCTTCTACCTCCTCCACCCCCGCGTCACTGCTCCTCCCCCTCCGCTCCCGCGCTGCCCCTGCTTCGCCGTACTCCGCGCTTCGCCCTACTTGGCTCCTGCGGCGCCGCTCCGCCACACTCCGCCCCCTCCAATCCATGCCCTGCGTCCCCTCCTCCAGTCCAATGATGCCTATCATGCAGTCCACCGCCGACTCCACCCTCTAGCCCGACGCCACCCGTGATTCACTATGCCGGCACAATACATCCATGCCTCGACTAATACAAGGTCTATGATGTCCTTCCCCATCTTCTTGAATTTAGTTGATTGTGAAAAATAAGCTCCATGATCATTATATCATAAACACCTTATTGCTTTTACCATGGAATTATGTGCTATGTAATATTTTCGCTCTTAATGATCAGTGTTGTTGTTGAAGCCTAGATGAACATGGTACTTCGACCACGGTGTCTCAACCACGGCTCTTACTGCAACTCCGGTCATATCGCTCACACAAAGCCGGTACTATCGGTCTTCGACCACGCAGGTCTTCCAAGCACCGACCAGTTACTGCAGCTTATGACTACCGACTAGCCATTGTAGCTTATGATTATCGATCTGTTACTGTAGCTACAACTAATGACCAATGACTATCGACTGATTCACTATAACTATGACCACACACAGACCTGACCAAGTATAACCAAGTTAACTCCTTACGACTTCGAGTCCTTCGACCATGACGTCTCGACCACAGATCTTACCATAACTCTGATCGTACCGCTCACACAAAACTGGTACTACCAGTCTTCGACCATGCAGGTCTTCCGAGCACTGATTAGATGCTGTAGCTTATGACTACCGACCAGCTATTGTAGCTTAGGACTACCTACCAGTTAATGTAGCTATGAATATTGACCTACGACTATCGATCGGTTCACTTTAGCTACGACCACACATAGACCTAACCATGTCTATGACCACACACAGACCTGACCAAGTTGACTCCCTACGACTTCGAGTCCTGCGACCACGGAGCCTCGACCACGACACTTTGACTATGATGTCTTGACCATGGCTCTTACTGCAACTCCGGTCATACAGCTCATACAAAGCCGGTACTACTGGTCTTTGACCATGCAGATCTTTCTAGCACCGATCAGGTAATGTGGCTTACGACTACTGACCAGTTATTGTAGCTACGAATATCGACTGATTTACTGTAGCTACGACAACACACATAGACCTGACCAAGTTAACTCCTTACAACATCGAGTCCTTCGACCACGGTATCTCGACCACGATATTTTGACCATGGCGTCTCGACCATGTCTCTTACTGCAACTCTGGTCGTACCGCTCACACAAAGCTAGTACTACCGGTCTTCGACCACACATGTCTTCCGAGCAGCGACCAGGTACTGTAGCCTACGACTAATGACCAGGTACTGTAGCTTTATGACTAGTTTGTTGTAGCTTTATAACTGGTTTACTATAGCACGACCACACACACAGATCTGACTAAGTCTATGACCAAACACAGACCTGACCAAGTTGACTCCTTACGACATTGAGTCCTTTGACCACAGTGCCTTGTCCATGGCATCTCAACCACAGCTTTTATCACAACTCTGGTATGACACTGTAACATAAAAGACAGTCTCACCACCACAAAGGATTCAAACATGATTATTGCAGACTATAACGATTTTAGTGCTCTCAATGGTATATTATGTTAATGCTCTCATATTCTACCTCACAAATATAAAATTATCAGGTTCAAATTTTATCTTTTTATTACTGTTCTGTATGCAGATATCATATATACATTACACCATGACCCAAGTATTCATGATTACGTCAAGAATGCTTCATTTTTTAGGAACGATGAGATCAAATCAAAGAAATTATCTAACAACAATAAAGATGTACAATTCTATGCAACCAAAACTCATGACCAAGGACATATAATCAATGCTTTAAACGTGGATTCCACATGCACACTTACTAGTAGAGCAAAAAACATAAGTCACAGTTATAAACCATAAGTCACAACAAAAAAGAACGACCTGATGTCTCCAGCAAAAACTTCTAAAATTTCTCGCTTTCAATAAAGCTAGACTTCTATCTGTTTTCGAAAAAAGTACTACAAATTAAGCTTCCTTTTCGTTCAAAATTTATGAGATGCGTTCTTCTGTTTAGAACGAGGGTAAAATTTCTGCGTTTGAAGTGAGGCCTCCACCTACAAACAGTCCCGACAGATCGTGTGTAATAGCACATTACCACTAGACAACTAATCATACACCTATCATTGCGTAAAGTCATGAAGAGAAAAAAAAAAATGAAAAATGCAACTTAACACCACTGTTACTAAACAGACCTGAAGCGAAGAGCAGTACCACGTGCTTGCGACCAAAAGATATCGAGTAGTTTTTCAGTCGTTTTCTGAAAGAGGAAATCTAACCAACGGCATAGTGTGCATAACCAAAGGATGATATAATCCCATACCCAAACTAAACCATTTCTATCCACTCATTCATCTATTTTATCCTTATATGACAACATCTTATCTCCTCTAGCTCTCTCACACACAGCCGTGAGTAGCTGGTTAGCATATCATCCCCTCCATCTCTCTCTCTCATCGGTGAGTAGTTGGTTGGGCGATGGCCACCATGCTGCACGGCGAGCGGCCACAGATGGGTGTGTAGCTGCGGCGTACTACAAGCAATAGTTGTCAGGCACAACAACGAGTGGTGCCAATAGATGCACGCGGGCGACATACCTCATTAGAAACTAGCAAGGGAGGTGATGGTTGGCGAGAGGATGCATGGGTGAGCATCAGGGCCCACCACCTTGTGCCAATAACACAGTTTTGTGAGAAAAATGAAAGAAAGGAACAAACGAACTACAACGGTGTGTAATCTCATACGCATGGACCGGATAATATACTGTAAAAGAACATACCAATTCCACGGTCAAGTCACGCATATCCCATAGGCTTTCTACGACCATCCGTTCCTATCAGCTTTCATAGGGTTTCGACTTTCGAGTGGACAACGGCTGTTACGTAACTAGTGATCAACCGCGAAACAAGCACCAGACACCTCGGTCGGGCGCACGCAAGTACTCAAACCAACTTCTCCACACCACTATCGGTGCATGCCGCGCGGCACCCCTCCCCGCCGCGGCCGGTGACCCTGACGGCCAGACGCGCGCGCGGCCGCTACGTACGGTACACACCTCGGCCATCACGTACGTCCCATCCGGACAGCGCCCGACGCACGTACGTGGCCTCGTCGCCTGCCGCGTTGGAAGCTCGGGCGAGGTGACGCGTGGGGGCTCGCGCTCGCGGCGTGGAACGGACGGGCAGCTCGGCGAATGGCGAGCCCGTGTCGGCCGCGAACCGCGCGTGTCGTTTTACCACGAAAAAGCTGATGGGGCTCTTTCACGTCGCGCTCCGTGGCGAGTTGAGGTCGTTGGTCGGTTTATATCAAACGTACCACTGTACCAGTGCGTGCGATCGGTTGGGAGCTGCGACGCGTTGGCGTGAGACCAGTTAAGATCACTCCCACGGTGTGCGACAATTATTTGACTTAATTTATTGTGTAAGCGTTGTTGACGTTTAAATTTGATTTTGAGAAATTGTAATTGTGAAGTTGTTGTCTCTGCGATTAGTCTGATCAGCATGATGTTAACAGTTAAACAGATAAGCGCGATCTGACCAGCATTTGAATGGCGATCAGACTGGCGGTGTCTTTTTTTTAGAGAATGAATACCAAACATTTATGTAAAAGTGCTTGAGGTTAAGCGTTAGGTGTCATTGAATTTAGAAACTTGAACTAAAACTAGATAAAGTTTAAATAAAAGTCTAGAGAAGGCTATTTTGGGTGAATTAACCGTTCAAATCGGCCTTTGGGTGACGATCAGACTAAAGTGAGCTAGGCGGTCTAACTGGTCTTTGATTGGGGATCAAACCGTCACAAGGGAAAGTTGGGTGGCAGTCTAACTATAAACTTTTAAACAAATCTAGGTGAAGCGCGAGCCTGATAACTCCTAAACAAGATGCGATTTTCCAGATCGTTCTCATGGTTAATAATCGAAATTACTCATCGCATGTTACACGTCGAAAGTGAAAACTAGGCCTGTTTGGGGCTTCAGTGCTCGTTTGTCTGATCAATATTTGGTGGGCTATAATCTTGGTTTAATCAAAGCTTGGAACTTGTCAGCCCAATGTGTTTCTTTTGAGAGGATGTCAGGCCAACGTGTTGTTCGTCTTCATAGATGTGGAAGCACGGTGCTACATCACGCTAGCTACCATGTGAATATCAAAGAAAAAGAGTTGCCGCGACACAAAGGTTGATATGCGAAAAACCAAAAGCAAGGAGCCGTATGTATTTACAGGGAAAAGGAGGAGATTTTCAAAAGAAACAAGGACCTACATATAAAAAAATAAGAACCTATACGTAAATAGATAGGGTAGCACACTACATTGCGCTGAACAAAAATACATAGTTTAATGCGTTCGATCAAGCGAGAAATATTACTCTCTATAAGTGTTGGCCGTGGTCGAAGACGGGTCATGGTCGAAGCGTGGGCCGTGGTCGAAGTGATGTCCATGGTCAAAGTGCTGCCCGTGGTCGAATGAGGGTCGCAGATGAAGGACTGGCCATGGTCGAAGCGTAGTTGAAGGAGGGCTATGTTGGAAGGAAGGCCATGATCGAAGTGGTGGCCGTTGTCAAAGCGTGGTCGAAGGAGCATCGTGGTCAAAGGGTGGGGCGTGGTCGAAGGGTCGATCTTGGTCGAAGGAGGGCATTGGTCGAAGGAGGTCTATGGTCGAAGGGCTAGCTAAGGTCGAAGGAGGGCCGTGGTTGAAGTGCCAACCGTAGTCTAACACGGGCCGTGGTCAAGGGTCAGCGTTGGTCGAAGGGCCAGTGGTGGTTGAAGGAGGGCCGTGATCGAAGGGCCAACCTTGGTCGAAGCGTGGTCAAATGGCCAGAGTGCCGGCCGAGGTCGAAGGAGGGCCGTGGTCGAAGGGCTGGGCGTGGTTGAAAATGGTCGAAGGGTATGGCGTGGTCGAAGACGAGCCATGGTCGAAGGGTTGGCCGTGGTCAAAGTGCCGACCGTCATGGTCGAAGCGTGGTCAAAGGGCCAATCATTGTCGAAAATGGTTGAAGGGCACAGCATGGTTGAAGTGCTGGCTGTGGTCGAAGGGCCAGGTGTAGTTGAAGCGTGGTCAAAGGGCAGGCATAGTCGAAGGGTCGGCCATGGTCGAAGGGCCATCGAAGGGTGGTCGAAGGGCAAGCATGGTTGAAGGGCTGACTGTGGTCAAAACTGGTTGAAGGGTAGGGCGTGATTGAAGGGTAGCCGTGGTGGAAGCGTGATCGAAGAGTCAACTGTGGTCGAAAATGGTCAAAGGCTAGGGCGTGGTCGAAGGGTAGGGCATGGTCAAAGAGCACGTCGTGATCGAAGGAGGGTCATGATTGAAGTATTGGCTGTGTTGGAAGGAGGGCCATAGTCGAAGGAGGGCCGACTGTGGTCGATGCGTGGTCGAAGGGCCAACCTTGGTCTAGGGAGGGCATTAGTGGAAATTGGTCCATGGTCAAAGGGCTGATCGTGGTCGGAGGAGGGCTGTGGTCAGAGGAGGGCCAGCTGCCATCGAAGGGCTGGCCGTGGTCGAAGGGTCAGAGTGCCGGCCGTGCTCCAAGGAGGGCTGTGCTCCAAGTGCCAGCTGTGGTTGAAATAGATCTTGTCGAAGGGCCAGCTGTGGTCGAAGGAGGATCGTGGTAGAAGGGCCGGCTGTGGTCAAAGGAGGGCCATGGTCGAAGGGCTGGGCATTTTTGAATCATAGTTGAAGGGTCAAAGTGCTGGTCGTGGTCCAAATGTGGGCCGTGATCCAAGTGCCGGCCGTGGTCGAAGGAGGGCCATAGTTGAAGGAGGGCTGTGGTTGAAATAGATCTGGTCGAAGGGGCGGCTGTGGTCAAAGGGCTAGACGTGGTTGAAGGGCCAGCCGTGGTCAAAGGAGGGTCGTGGTAGAGAAGCTAGCCGTGGTCGAAGAATAAACAGTCGCAAAGCAATGTTTACTATAGGAAATGCGGCATGTTCACAAAGTAATAGAACGAAGGTCACCAAAGCTAATTGTATCCCATTAGGTTAACTATGAAGTAATTGGGGGCGTCGTTGAGCATGTCGGGTATGATCATAAACCTGACCCTGCTTCCTCTTATGAAGGCGTGCTTGCGTTGTGACACCTTGGCATCCTACAAGAAGGCATAGAAATCAGCAGATAATTAAGCGCATATGGTGATGCGGTCTGGAGAAGGAAGGAAGGGGAACAAGCAAGTAAAAGTACCTTGGCAGTGAAGATGACATGGTCGAGCTGGTGACTCCAGTTGCCGTCACAGTCAACCATGGTGCCATGGATACAGATCATGTGCACCATCAGAAACCAAACCAAATCCTGAGAAAAATCACACACATATTCCAATAAATTATTCATCGAAATGAACACAAATGAAAACCTAAAAAAATCCTCAAAAATCATCGGTGAACCTGTATAGGTCTTGTGGAGAACCTCCAATGGAAACCAGAAGGCATGCGGAGGAGAAAGGGGGAGGAGCTCGATGGCTCAAAAATCATCCGTGAATCTGTACAGGTCTTCTCGAGAACCTCCAATGGAAACTGGAAGGCACACGGAGGACAAACAGAGAGGAGTTCGACCAACGGAGGCAAAGCAAAGTCTTGTCAAGAACCTTCAACGGAAACCAGAAGGCACGCGGAGGAGGAAGGGGAAGGAGCTCGACCAGCGGATGTGGAGCAAGCAACACCGGTGAAGAGCGAGGGTAGATTTGGGGGAGGGACTGAGACGACGGCTGGTGCGAGGGAATCAGACACGCAGATGGAGGGCCGGATCTATTCGACCAGAAGGCACGTGGAAGAGGAAGGGGGAGGAGGTCGACCGGCGGAGGCAGAGCAAGGTCTTCTCGAGAATCTCCAATGAAAACCAGAAGGCACGCGGAGGAGGAAGAGGAAGGAGGTCGACCGGCGGAGGCGGAGCAAGCGACGCTGGTGGAGAGCAGTAGGAGTAGATCTGGGGGAGGGACTGAGATGACAACCGCTACGAGGGAATTGGGAGAAGAGATAGGGCATGGGCCTGTGACACATGGATGGAAGGATGGGTATATTCGACCGGAAGGCACACGAAGGAGGAAGGGGGCAGCTTGATCGGAAGAGGTGGAGCAAGCAACACCGGTGGAGAGTGGAAGTAGTAGATCTGGGGCAGGGAGTGAGACGACGGGCACTGTGGAGAAGCTAGCTGTGGTGTGCCACGAGGAAAGCGACGCAAAGATTCGTGAGAACACACGGAGCTGGGCGTTGAGGTGACAGATCTTGCCGTAAATGAAGGGCGTCAGAATGATTTCGACAAACTCGGAGGGCTTATTTGCAAACCGGATGATGTGGACAGGCTGGAGGCCGTTTTTGGGAAAATAAGGATCTGTACGTAAAAAATAGGACCTATACATAAAAATAAGGATCTATATGTAAAAACTAAGGACCTATATATAATTATGAAAAAAGTAAAAGGTATTTTGTATTTCCGATGAGAGGGAACGCTGGGGACGGAAATCGCCAGGTTTAATATAGTTAGTATTTGTGGTCACGTGACAGCCCCGGCTAATAGTTGACAATATTCCAATAACGCCATTTGCAGGAGTACCGTGCAAAGTTCACCGTTTCCTTACTACATTGAGCTACCGATTTCTTAACCTGGCCTCGGCCAAAACCAACCATCCCCTGTCCAGCTGTCCTAAACCCCACCGGATAACACACATCAACCCAAGCACTCCCGCTTCCGCACTCGTCGAAGCACACCCCCAACGGCGATGGCCTCCCTGGCGCAGCACGTCGCGTCCGGCGCATCGCGGCGCCCCGCGGCGCCGAGGCGGCTGTCGGCGCTGGTGTGCGGGACATACGCGCTGACCAAGGAGGAGCGGGAGCGGGAGCGGATGCGCCAGCTGTTCGACGAGGCCTGCGCTGCCGCACCGCGCCCAGGGCGTCGCCTTCTCCCCCGAGGACCTCGACTCCGCCGTTGAGTCCACCGACATCGACACCGACATCGGCTCCCTCGTAATCCCCACTCTCTTGTTCTTGCTCGGTCGTTTGATGTGAAATTGAAATAGATAGCAATTGGTGCGGAATGTTAGACTATACAGGTGGTCATAAGCACCGAGTGGTTGTAACGATGATGGTCGGTCATACAACCATGACACGGTCATATGATTATGGTTGATTGGCGTGGTCGTAAGCATCGAGTGGTTGCAACGACGACCATGGCCAATCAAGATTGTTAGACTACACAGGTGGTCATAAGCATCGAGTGTTTATAATGACTATGGTCGGTTATATAACCATGGCACGGGCATATGACCGTGAGTGGCCATAACGACCACAACCAATCAAGATCCGGATATCTGTACTACAGAAGATAACTTTTCTAGTTTATTTCTTAGATTGTTAGGATTCCTTTTTGGCATGGATTCGGTTTGTTTGGAAATAGTTTTATCTCGTGTACTCTATATAAGCCATTGGCTCGTAAAACAATCTCAAGTGCGTGAGTATTTCCGCCTTCATGGTATCAGAGCGCTTTTTCCTGAGACCATCCCACCACCTGCCCCCTATCTCCCTCTCTCTCATGACTGCCCCGACCGACCCCGCCGCCATAGCCCGCTAAGGCCACACTATGGGCATAGGCCATCGTGGTTCTAAGCGTCAAGGCGTTCGTTCCTATCACCCTTGACATCACCGCCGGGAACCACGCGCACTGGCATGGGCTGTTCGAAGTTGCTCTTTGCAAATATGCTCTCGAGGACCACATTGCGCCGTCATCCACGTCCAACCCTGACCCCCAGTGGTGATGCCTTGACGCCCTCGTCCGTTACTGGCTATACGGCGCCATCTCCTCTGAGATTGTCGCCATGGTGATGGACTCTGCTGCCTCCACCTACACCGTCTGGGCGTCCATCGAAGGCATCTACCGTGACAACGCTGACACGCGTGCCATCCTTCTTGAACAAGGGTTGTACAGCCTCATGCAAGGCGCAATGCCCATTGGAGATTATTGTTGCAAACAAAAGTCCCTCGCCGACGAACTGACGCCCGTCGGCACCACCATCCTTGACAAAGGCCTTGTCCTCAACACCTTGCGCGGACTGCACCGGCGGTATGCGCACATGCGCACCCTCATCTCCATGCAATGGTTGCTCTTGTCCTTCAATGAGATGCGTTCCACACTTCCGCTCTCTTGCTTGAGGAGCTCAGCCCCGACGCAGCGTCCGACTTGTCGCACACCGCGTTCGTCGCCCACAAATCCTCCGGTGGCAGTAGCAACTCTAAGGGCACGTCCACCGCCAACAATGCCGCCACCAATGGTTCCAGTGGGAATTACTCTCGTGGCGGCACCACGTACGGCAACAACACCTCCAACACCAACTGTCACCGCAACAGCAGCTACGACGGCCGCAACGACGGTGGCTCGACCTCTGGCAGCACCAAGCAAGGAGCCGCACCCTGGCCGTCTCTTCAGAATCCTTGGGCTGGCTCCATTTAGATGTGGCCCGGCCCATGGAACACGGCGCCGCGTCCCACTAGTCAGGGGGTCTTCGGCTCGCATCCCTCCAACGCTCCGCATGCTTTCCACACTTTCGTTTAGCCACAGCCGCCTCTGTCACCCATGATACCCTGGCACGGCGCCCCATGGGACCCAGCGGTGGGTCAGGTGGGGCGTCAGCCCTCCCTACCGTTGGCTGACCGTGTGTATCTCTCTCATCCCCTACAGCTCCATGCTAGTCATATGAATGACCTTATCAGGTTTAAAAAGGCTTTGCATGATGAAGAAAATTGTATTTGCAGTGGTGATTACAAGCCACAACGACATCTTGGCTCTTGGCGTGGAGCCTCTCTCCCTCTAGTGTCTACAAGTCTATCGTAGACCGGCAACTCGGTATTCAGCAAACTGGTCGGTAAGTCCTATTAGCCCCTCCTAAATTTTGATCCTGGGTCCGCCACTGTTCCATGTTCGTCCTATTGCTCTCCACTACTCAAATAAATTGCCTTTGTTGAACTCATAAACCAAATGTTTGTTAAGCAATAAGCATTGCCTCCTGTTGCCTTTGTTTGTCTTGGACTGATCGGACTTCGCCCTCTTGAATGTCTACCTGACAACAGCAGCCATTGTTATTTAAAAAAACAAAATCAGTGCAGTGGCAATTTATTGTGTATATCCACTTTGAATATTACCTCCATTGATATATCTATGTCCATGTTGTTGTTAACTTGGCATGGCTTACCGATCAGGTAGTGAGATCAAATGCAGGTCCCATAATAGCCAGCTAATTCATGTTCTTATTGGATTGTTCTGATTTTGCTAGTTTGTTCCTGTGCTACTAATGAGCTCATGAAGTTTAGACCAGTCACTTTCTAAAAACATGACAACGGATAAGCTTTTCTCAAGAGCTTACCTGATTGCTGCTATTGTGGTTCCTGCATGTTCCTTTCTCCTCATGCTGTCTAGTGTCTACTTTACTGTTGATACATTGTATGTTGACCTGATGTCTCTTGAGATACTCCGGTACCATTTTGTTTTGTGAATTTGCTGTACTGTTTTAGTCTTTGCATCTTTATTCATCTGTTCATTTTGCAATGTTGCCCTGCAGGTAATTGGTGGAAACAAAGGAGGTGTGATAGCTCTTGTGGAGGGCCTGAAGGGATTTGTTACATTTTCGCGAGTGTCATTGGTCGGTTCTCGATCATATTACAAACTTTATTTCGTCCTATGGTTTTGGTGCATGGCATGAGCTGCCTTTCATCTGCCTAACATAGTTCAAAAGCTGATATCGGGATGCTATGATTGAATTTTCAATTGCTTCACCCTCAGACTAGATGTTCACTATTTTACAAACCGTTGCTTGACCTTGGTCAGAAATCAGCTGCTGAAGAGCTGCTTTACAAAGAGCTACCCCTGTAGTTTGTGGAAGTCGATGAGGAACAGGGCAGGCTCATTCTCAGTAATCGCAAGGCAATGGCAGACAGTCCAGCTCAACTTGGTATTGGTTCAATTGTCTTGGGAACCGTTGAGAGCCTAAAACCTTATGGTGCCTTTATCAACATCAGTGTTGATCGTGTTGCGGATATCTCCACCGTTCTTCAACCTGGAGATACCCTCAAGGTATTGCCATCTTGATGCTGGCGAATTATGCTATTCCTACAGTTTCTAGGGCCAGAGCATCGTTATGTTATTAGGTTATGATACTAAGCCATGACCGTGAAAGAGGCCGGGTTAGCCTTTCTACAAAAAAGCTTGAGCCCACACCTGGTGACATGATTCACAATCCTAAGCTTGTTTTAGAGAAGGTAAGTATCGAAAACAGTATTTGTCCATCTGAATATGCTGTAGCAAACAAACTGACACACTTGTTTCTGCTCAAATTAGGCTGATGAGATGGCTCAGATATTCAGGCCGAGAATTGCTCAACAGAGGCAATGGCTCGTGCTGATACGCTAAGATTCCAGCCAGAGGTACTGCTATCATCATTTTGTGAACATTGGAGTGTCAAAATGCAATTTATCGAACTTTATTTTTAAGCCACTAGAGTAACATACAGCTGGATTAATTTAGTTGTCTTCCTGTGTCACCTGTTCACAGAGTGGCTTGACCCTCAGTTCAGAGGGCATCTTAGGGCCATTGTCGTCAGACACCTTCAGAGGGCTCAACTTTGGGAGAAGGACAATCCACGGATGAATGGATTCAATAGGAAGAGTGCATCTGATTTGAAAGATGCGATGGCAGTTCATCTTCCCATTTTTCCGGAAGTGAAGGCATGCCGAAGACCTATTGTATGCAGATCATTTTCCCTCTTCAATTTGTGCTTGTATCAATGTGTATGAAATGTAAGGTACTGAACTCGCCGAAAATTAATGGACGCTACTTCCCTTTTGTAAAGCTATCCAATTCTTGCAGAAAAGGGTATGCTCCACCCCTAGGCCCAAATGCAGTTTGACTTCCAGGTTATATTTTCTATTTCGTACAGTATTCAATATGGAACAAAGCGTTCTGAAATAGGCTTCTTCTTTTTACTCAAAATGAAGAGCAAACAAAGGCCTGTTCTTTATAGATGTGGCTTATGGCTTTTGGCTGAAAATTTTTAAATTTTGGCTGTTTACGACAGGTATTATAGAGAGATATACTCACTTGTAATTTTAGCTGGTACAGATATTGAGTTTTTAATGTGTACTATAACTAACTAGTAGATCCTGTTTTGAGAAAATAATTTATTCGAAAGTTAGGTACTGTAGCAAAAACTAAAAGTCATTTTTAGGAGCCGTAAAGAACAGACCGAGGGTGTGATCAATATGGCTTGAGCTTTTGGCTTCAGCTTATTTTTGCACTATTCATAAATTTCGTCTTTTTCTGAACTTTTGACTTTTTTTTGAGTTTTTTTACCGGTTCTTTTTTTCCTCGTATTTGTTTACATTATACGTGATGGGCTAATATGTTTTTTCTATTTTTAAATTTAATTATGGTAAATAAGCCTCTGTCAGCTACAGTGCTTTTTTCAGCCAGCTACAGTGTTTTCAGCCATAAGCCACGGGCTTTTCAGCCATTTTGATCACAACCCGAAAGTTTGAGGGTGAAGGTAGCATGCGCGTCAACAGCAAAATAGCATACGAAAGCCAGCGTTACAAGACAAATTTGCTGTTACATTTTGATTTAGCTGATGGTCACATAAAACTTTACAGGTAAAAAAGGTCTATAACTTGTTTGAATTGGCTACAACCGCAGTAACACATTGTCATCCCAGGTGTTCATAAAAGAGCAATCTGTTTCACCAAAACAGTGACAAACAGTGACCAAAGTCTTACCACTTTTGTAACTTCGCAGGTTGACAATGGATAAACCTTTTTTTTATCATGGAGTTGTGCCTGGAGCAGCTGCTCTCCCTCATGGCCACAGGGAAAAAACTATTAAAATGGTTTTTCAATCGTTTGCTTTCTGTACTCCCCTTGTCCTTTTGTTCAAACATATCAAGCTGCCAAACCTCACAAGTTTCACTGATAGCGCCCTCCACTATTTTTTTACATACCAAACAACAAATGGTTTTTTCTTCTCCCTGCAGCTAGCCTGAGAGCATGCACGCCTGTCAACTCTGCTTAGTTAGTTTTCTTCAAAAAGCCCTCACAATCTGCTACTACGTTCATTGATTTATCTGGTATGATCAACTTCCGCGTACTGAACCATCTAAGAATCTGCAGGAAGGATGACCTGAGGATGGCGCTACCAAACTAATAAATCATTTATGCAGAATAGCTAGCTAGTGTCAGTCCCTTTCCAATGCGCATTTTTCTGAACCCTTGTACCCACTACGAACCCAGTTTTCAGTACTTGAAGTGCTTTCCTCCCGGTATGGTATCTTCAGGTGGACCTACTGTTCGTGCACATCGGTCGATCGCCCGCCGATGCGTCGTGGATCAGCCTCCGCGCATACTCGCCGTGAGTGGGAATTGGAATTCTGGGAGATGATAAGCCTTCCCCTCCTTCGCGTGCAACTTGCACCGCAAGAAGAAGTTGACGACGCGCGCAGAACATGCAGAAAGCAATGGAGCTCTCTGCGTCGCAATGTAGCTGTCAGCTCAAGCTACGCACATGGATCTAGGTTAAAACGTACCGACCTGTGTGTGCGTGAAGTTGTTCCCCCTTGGCCATGTCGACCCTAGGCCCCTTCAGGGGTCGTTACTAGCTATAGCTATGTGGTGTTTGACCACAGGTAGGCGTAGCCTGGCCCTGGCTAGAGCTCACTGATGCTGGTTGCTTAATAATTAGCATTTGACAAATGGTGAGTACATTGACCTGCAGCATGCAGCTGAAGAGGATTAGGTCTCATGGCATAACGTGACACACCATCGATCAATCACCATGGACAGGCATATGCATATACATACAGGTAGCAATACAGTCTATGCGATTAATTAATCACACTCAACACTATTGAGTTGTTCTTTCCTCCATTTCAGCATGCACATATGCTTATAGATTACTAGTTCAAAAAGGCAGGCGGGAGGACGCAGGAGTCAAGTCTAGCTGCCGAATCCTCAGCGGAAACCCGCGCACCTAGACAAGTACGTGTTGAGCCTGAATTAAAGAAGAGGTACAAGTCCTCGAGCTGCAAGAATTTCTTTTCGTTAAAGAAGAGGTACAACATACGCACGCAGCGCAGCACTACCGATCGGTCGCCGTCGATGGCTTTCTGCCCCCACTAACCGATACAGATCGCGATACTGGTACGTAGAACATACGCTCACGGCGGCACACCCTGCCACATTTCGGCCGGAGATGAGCACCACGATCAAGGCCGGCCGGTCAATTCCTCGGTATATCTAACTGTATTAATCGGTGGTGGTAGATGCAAGAACTTAGGTACGTACACAAGCCACGCACGGCACGCACGCACGTAGATAGATAGACAGAGATGGATAGATAGCTAAGGTAGATAGATAACGAGCTCGATGATCACGACGGCGTGCGTACGTCGAGGGCAGTTGTACACACATGGAGAGCAGCAGCAGCAGCTAGCAATTCAAGTTGTACGACGTCGCGCGTCCAAGTTGCAGCAGCGCGCCGCGCAGGAATGTTCTGCCCGGTCCTGGGGAATCTTCTCGCAAGATTCGACGAGTAGTAACCAGCTAGTGCTCGCCGTAGTGCATGGCGCACGAGTGTGACACGAGCAAACGCAGAACTCGGTGCCCGTGCGTGCGTGCGTTCGTGCATGCACTTGGGCTACCATTACATCCAAACTAAGCGGTTATAGCCATAGGCAATAGTGCTAGCAGCTAGCCACCATCTACCACCATAGCAGCCGTAGTAGTAGCTTGTGGCATGCTAGTAATCGTGATAGCTCCGGGCATGCCTAGGGCGTAGTGATAGTGGTGGTGCAGCAAGATATGGGCAGGACGACGTGCCCGGCCCCTTTTTTGCCCCGGAAAGCGGTGTGAATGATGCGTACGTGCACTGGAGCAGCAGACGTGGCATGCAGGAGGCCCAAACGGTCACGCCTGCCCGCGCTTTCTCGTATGTAGGGGTATAATGGGTCGGATTTAAGCGTATACTAGCTATTGTATTCTAACCTATATTTTTTGGATTTAGTGTCAGATATGGTAAGATCGGATATAAATTCAGAGAATTCGGAGTTATGGATATGGTACCATTGAGATAAATACATAACAGTTTTGGATCGAAAACGGATAATATAGACGGACAGTATATGCATACATAAAGAATATACACTGAACCATACAACTATCACTTCAAGTTTTCAACTAGCAATAAATTCATCTAGATTACTTAAGTAAGATAGCCGACACAACATAAGTTCAACATCAACGATAAATTCACACATAAGTTCAAAAACTGATAAATTCATACATAAGTTCAACATAAGCGGAGAGGATTGGTGACGACTAACTTGAGTGGTTGGACTCTGAAGTTAAGTTAGGACTTTGGTAAAATCTAGGCCGGTTGGTGTCAATAATGGTTGATGGGCTGGGCCGGTTGGAGTACTAACTTACTTGTCAGATATCCATTCGGATAGTATCCGGTTTACCATTTACCGACACTGTTCGGTCGGATTTTAACTCTTTCGTTTTCACTACCGTATCTGACAACAGCTATCCGGTACCGACCGAATTAGTATCGGATATTAAATTACCTTTCCGAATTCGGCACCAATCTAATTTGGTATCGAACCGGTTGAGATTAACCTAACCCATATCATTTACACTTTTACCTGTAAGTAGAAGCAACGACAGTGGCAAGCACGACAACACACGTCCGTCTTATCCGAGTGGATGGCTAAGTCCGGCTTGATCCATTGCCTGAGAAGGCCGGCCCGGCAGAGCATGCAGTGCCAATGTGCTATGTATCATTTGCCCTTTTCCTCTTCTTTTCTCTGGTGTTTATTCATTCCCCTTTCCTTGATCTTTATGTGGATTGATCAATCAGTGGCTGGCTCGCATTCTAGTAGGTAGATAGATAGATAGGTCCCCTGTTTCATCTGCTCGAATTTGGGTCGGCGTCTTTGCGCTTTTGGCGTGTGATGAACTCTAATCATCGATCCTTGTGTGGTAGAGTGGCGGCAACCCGGATGTCGCGTGTGCGGATATGCCGCTGGCTGGAGCGAGGTACTAGCTAGTGTTCAGTTGCCCGTCTTCGATCCTACTGTGTGGCCACTTAGTTTTTTTTACGTGTTGCGACGACGATAAAGGGGCGTGTATCGGATAGGAACTATTTGTAAAGTGCGTATTGAAATATCTAAATTAGTGATCGTAACTGTTTGATACGCACAATAAAAATATCGCATTTGTTGGATCAAGTAACACTAGCAATGCTAGTGGTGTGTGATTGTTGGAATGGTGGTCGATCATGCTCTTCCATGCATGCAATTAGACAGTTCAAGATCATATAGGTTTGCATTATCTCACTGTACGGCTGATTGCCATGTAATGTGTTCCCGATGCGTATAAGTGATGGGGTGCTTTCTTAAGACAGTATCCTAATGGATTTTGGTTTACATTTATTTTCGGTCTACACCGTGAGCACTAGCGTAACAAATTAATGATAAACCTCCTGCTCGCAATATTAACAGTTTAATTGATCTCGGCGCACAATTCGATCTCAGCCATAATGTTGGATCTATAGTACAAGAATCTAATGCACAACTTTACCATTTATTAAGGGCCGGTTTGGATTACAAGATTCACGAAGAAATTTTGGAAGATTTGTACAAGATTCCCATGAAAATTCTGCATTCAAAATGAGCCCTAGAGGGGAATGGTATTTTTGCTCCGATCGGGTTGGCGAAATCAATCTAATCCTGCCATTATATAAATAACTGCTGCTATTGCCTATCAGTGATTGTTAATCACCGGTCAGTTCTCGTAGCTTGTTGTATGCACTGTCGAGTTTGACCACCATGATGCTCGAAATAAGGTCAGCAGTCAAAGCATCACCTCACTATAGCCTTCGAGATCTCCAACCCACTAATTGACAAAGCTGCGACTAAGGACATGTAAAAAAGTATAGAAAACTGTTGTCTGCAATATTATTTATGTCATATATAGATAGCACTAAATATAGCTTCTACAATAGTTGTAATTTTATATGTATCTATAGATAGCTTCTCTATGACATAATATGTCTTATTTCTTATGTTATAATCGATTGTTGCATGAGAGACGATTAAATTATCTATGCTTCCTTTCTCCCTTTCACATCATCTCATATTCTATGTGATAATCTTTATAGACAGCTGATGTAAATCTATTGTATATGGCCTAATGTTGTACTCAGGGGCGGAGCTACAGGGTGGTCCCTGTGGGCCGCGGACCACCCTGCGCTCGGTCCAACCAAAGTCCATTGATAGAGTCTGCACTGGAGAATTCAGCATGTATGTCGCTTGACGCTTGGCCTTCTGCGTTCTGCCTTCAGCCATAGCCCATCGCGAGAGACCGAGAGTTCGCGTGGCCGCGTATTCGCGTAAGACTGCGCCCGTTCGTATTCTTCTCCGTGCAGCTGTGCGGTGCAGCTGTGGGGGTGGGCGACGCTGCGACGGCGAGCGCGGGCGCGGCCATCGAGCATCGGCGCGGCGACTCCATGAGGACCACGACGGCAAACGCTGAGCAGTGAGCAGCAGCCTAGCAGCCAGCAGGTACGTACATCAAAATCCTAAGATGAAGACTCAATTACTAAGCCTAAGCCAAAGCCCTATTCTCCTTTAGTCACGTACTCTGTACTCACGTTTCTCCTTTTCCTTTCAGCTTCTCTAATTTCTCCCCTAGCGGCTAGCGACTAAGTAAAATAGAAGCCAGGATCAACGGTGATAAGCCACGAACAGGAAAAGTGCACAGGCCCACAGGGTATGTAAAACTGATTTAATTTCAATTATATGTTAAGAAAGCTATATTCGTCTATTTTATGAAATTCGTATGTCCTTTTTACCTTAATTACATTTCGTAATTCATATACTTGTGTACCGACATGTTAAATTTATAGCGGTTAAATAAATTTTAAACAATGTACCACCATAGCTATAAATCCTAGCTACGCCACTGGTTGTACTTATATTTTTCTAGTCTGCGCAATCAGACACATTTATATATATTTTTACCTTCTTTAATATGCTTTAAAGCATCTGGACGTCAGAAGTATGTGTAGTCAAACTGATGCATCAACTCAATTTTGTCTTGAGTTAAAAAACAAAACAAAATTTGTTTCGAATCAAATCAATTCTAATGACCCACTTCTACATATATTCAACATTTGACCCTTCTAGTATGTTCATGGCACACTTGCTTTACTAAGTTAAAAAGGAGAGAGATATCATGTTCGCAGGATACTACAGAGTGCAAGCAGGGGACACACTCCGAGATCCAATCCGCCTGTTAGGCTGTTGAACGGCTCGGATCAATATGTCAAATATGAGTTTACACAAGATACATCCCAGGATCAATTGCCACAATGTCTTGTAGTGTTACATTATCGTGATCTGAAACACAGTTCCGTGAGGGAGTACTGTTAAGATATCACTTTATTGGAGATTCCGTGCATTATCGCAGGACATCTAGAGCTTTTGCAACATATAGTAGCCTTTTGCAATTGTAGTTAGTCTTATCCTAAATCTACATAGAGAATGAGAGATGCAGAAACAACTCTTGGTACATCCTAGTGGATATGTTGTTTTTCTTAGTTGTGACGATAGTTTTTAATTTTATTATAAATATTTACACAAATAAACTAAATGTTCATAGGATATTTTGAAATAGTGGCAAAGAAATCGTAATATTTATTTATTAAAAAACTATAAGATATAAACCGAAAACACGGTGGCGTGGTATAGCCGATCCGATTTAGCTAAGGCTGTTTCAACTGTACTCAGTACGACGGGCATGTGTACCAATCACTAGCAATTGCATAACAGAAATGGGGATTTTTGGGGCTAGCTGTCCTTTTTCATCTAGAAAGACATGCTGTTTATAATTCTCTCAGCTTGACTTTTATATGCAAGAGAATTACAGAACCTATGGCTGTCACACAGGTGTTCTCGTATTTACGCCCTTCAATCATTAAAGAAAATCGTTTAGACATTGACACGATGCCAAGACACAATTTTAATTAATAATTTATATTATAATAAAGTTATAAAATCTAACAAATTACACTTTTATAAAAATTCTTTTTAAGATAAATCTATGCATAGTGATTTCATGTGTTCAATCAAAATATTAAGAAAGCAATTGTTAGCTAAAGTTTAAAAATTTTAACTACATTTTTTTTACAGGAGATAGTAGCAGATTGTGCAGGAATGGAACAATAGAACGTACGGAAGAACCAAAGGAATTTGGGCAGCTATTCCCAGCTATATAGCCCTCTTTTCCATGCGGCAATTTTGTTTGTACTTGAGGTTTCAATGCTCACCTGCGTACGATTGAGAGGACCGAATGCGTACCTAAAATTGTTGTTATTGACTATTGTTACGCACAAGTTTATTCATTTTTTCATGTGGAGTAATGGATGCGACATATTTATTTTCTTATTCAGTGGAGATTACTGTAGCACTGAATCTCTTCTTCCTTCATTCTCGCTTACAATAAACCAAAAACCACAATTTACAGCAAAAAATAAAAAATCACAGTACTTTTGAACAGTATCTATATGACACTACTATTATTAGAGATATATTAGTTCAAACCTCTGTTCAACCAGTATTAATATATATGCAACTGTATATACCCGCTTTCTATTCAGATGGCTCAGTCACGAGTTGTATTTTCAAACTAATTAGAGGCGGATGATCGATGCGATTAACTTTTTTTCTCCATTACTAATAATTCAGAAACAATTAATCTCACCACAATCTTCTAGAAACCCATATATGCATACTCCCAACATGTCCTTATTATTCTAGACATATTACGGTCTGTTCTTTAACTGTTTCTAAAAACGATTTTGATTTTTGCTATAGTACCTAACTTTTAAACGGAATATTTTCTTAAGACGGTATCTACAAGTTAATTATAGTATACATTAAAAGCCCAACATCTATATTAACCAAAATCGCATACAAATATCTCTCTCTTCATAATCTCTATCATAAATAGCTAAAATTCAAAAATTTCAATAAAAAATTATAAATCACAGCCATATCAAATATACCCTAAAACTCCTTCGAACACCTTTATTTGCCCATAAAACAAACGCATCATGATCAAGCGAACTAAAGTGTGCCATTTTTTGGGGTAGTAGCATGCACCATCAGCTGGCACCAAACTATGTAACTCCCCACCCAAAAGGTCAAGACATCGTCCTGTACCAATGCTCACTTGAGTCCCACATGCAGTCCTAACCATTAGTCTCCATGAATAAAAGCTTCCAACACGGACCAGTTAATTTTGGCCCTCTCGCACATTTGGATGGTCGCTCGCGTTTGACTAGATGTCGCTTGCAGTTTAGAAATTCTGACGCCACGCATCGACCCGGGTCAGGTCCAAGGTGTGGGGCCCACATCCAGTCCAAAAGCTGCGTCATGTCAGTACGTGCCGAGGACGATGCTAAACTACGGTTAAGTTGCGCATGACTCTACCCATTTGAAGGGTCCAAAGATTGATACTACTACTAGCAGAAGCAGTATAAAGCAATTTGAGTCAAAGACGCTTCGGCTCAGCTAAGCTAGCGAGCAATTAGCAGGCCAGAGCACACTGCATTAGCCATCATTAGTATTGCATTACGCGCATAATTAGTGGAACAGTCATGGATCACATACATTTGCAACATCAAGACCTGAAATGTTTTTGCTGCTTCTTGCAGTCGATACTAGACAGCACGTCTCGTAAGCCGCTCCTAGGCGACTCAGGGAGCGACTCTGTCGTCTCAAAAAATCACCCCTCGTCATCACGTTTCCTCCCTCGCCGTCGCCGCTCACCGACGGCGGCGGTGGGGAGCCTCCCATAGCTGTTTGGTGGGCCACGTAGTGAATTGGCCGCGTGGGCCAAATTTGTCCACCTCATTGGTGATATGACCGGGAACAACGTGGCGGTGTGAAGCCCGATGGCCGGAGAAGGCTAGATCTGAGGTGGGGAGAGCGGGAGGCGACCGGATCTGGCTGTCTCTAGGGCGGATCCAGGCTTGGTGGGGGCCTCCATCACATTTGGCTTCTCCGTCGTGCGCGGATGGCCATGGCGCAGAGGCGTTGGCCCGGGTCAGCCGAAGGCGCCCGAATCTGCTAGTCTTCGGGCTTAGGGGGCCTCCATCACCTTCAGCTTCTCCGTCGTGTGCGGCCGGCCACGGCGTAGAGGCGTCGACCCAGGTGGGAGCAGTCGCCAGAGTTGGATGCAGGTGTCTACGTGGGCGAGCACGACGGCGGCGACCGGCGTCGGCGCTAGGCTAGCAGTAGATGCAGAAGGCGTCCTTGCGGTGCCACGTGGTGTAGTCTTCCAAAGAGATGAGGCCATCGATGAAGTTGCACATTTGGTCCCCTATGTGTGGGTACTGCTTGGTGAAGGTGGGCCGGTCGTCGGTGTCCACATTGACCAGGACAACGCTGTGGAGCGCCCGGTTGGCATGGTGCCAGTGGCAACAGTGGGAGCAGAAGGTGTGGGCGCACCAGGTGCAGAGTGTCGCGCCCATGCGTATGCTGTATGGTGGGTAGCGCGGTAGTGCTTGGTGGCTCCAGTTTGTGGCGGTGCCCCCATGAGGTTGGGGGTTTAATGGAGGCTAAGCGGGCCAAGATGGAAGAAGGTGAGCGCCGGAGTTTCGCTGAGAGCAGCCGCCAAAGTTGGATGGAGGCGATAGGGTCGCAGCTGCAAAGCCGGTCCTTGTTGCTCTTTGTTGGATAGGGAGCTGACCGGTGCATGGTTGGGCGAGGTTGTGGCCGGTTGGCAGGTGGTGGTGTGGCCACCAGTTGGCCATGGAGGCGGATGGAGTTGCTAGCATGGAGGCTAGCGGGCAATGCTGCTCTTGGGCTAGGCGGTCTTGTGAGGCGGTCATGTCTGTATTATGGCGGGTGACGGAATTGTCCCGAGTGGTGTGGTATCGTGCTCTGGGTGAAAACCTTAGATCTGGCTCTCCTTAGCAGGATTCGACGATGATGACATCCTTGGGCGTTGTTTCCCTCCTTGGAGGCGTCGTCTTGGAGTTGTACCTCACTTACTACGAGGTCTTGTGGCATTTGTCCGGGGTGAAAATCTCAGATCCGGTTCTTGCTGGATCGGGTGACAGCGACGCCTTTGGTGTCGTTCCCTCGTTAGAGGCATTGCCTTGGATCATCTGACCCTACCCTCCTCATTTTTCCGAGTGGCACTTGTGTGCGTCGATGACTCGAAGATGGCTGTCTTGGCCAGTCGTGTGGTTTTGCTAGCAAGCTAACGTTCGTCAGTGGAGACCCTTTGTTGTGAGGTTATCGTCGTGTTGATGTGTGCTGCCATGAGGTGTGATGCGGTGAAGTCGGAGTAGCCGAGTCATGGGCACGATGGATGGCGACAATAACACATGTTAGGTCGAGTAGTGGTGCTTATTAGTCATGTTCGGCATTCTTGTTGGCGTTGGGTGTGTTGCCACGGACTTTTATCTCGTTGGAATTTTGGAGTTGTGTTTTTTGTACCCAATCTTTTCTTGGGCCTTTACTTCTTCTCATATAAATAAACAGTAACGATTTTTTTTACAAAAAATGGGGAAATGTTGCTGCTCGAGCTGCCCAGATAGCCTAGTGGTACAGCACAGCATTGTCGTGATTGAGGTTGTGTATTTGAAGCCTGATTCTTCCTCTTAAAATCAAAGATACGCGGCACCTAATACGCATTATAAAACAAGTAGGAGATCTATATGAGATTGACGGATGGGCCCTGTTTGGTATATGATTATCCAAGTATGTGCGCTCCCCTGTCTGTGGCTCGTCTGAGGGATATTTGACATGTTCAATAAAGAAACGTTCATACGCATAGCGGCCGGCCGACCTCCCTCCGGCGAGCTGCGAGTGCTCACGCGTTCGACGAGGGCGTGATCGTCGTTGTCCGTCTGATGCACGCGCGCGCACCGTGCACCATGAGAACAGTGCGCTTCTAGAACGCATAGACTTGTTCTTCGCGCGCTTACTTAGTTGTTGCTTAATCACTCATCCAAACATAATCAAGGGAAGAGGGACCAGACAGCCATTAATTCGTAAATGTAAAGCAGCAGATGTACTGGTTAATGGCTCTGCATGGCGTGGCAAGCATTAGCTAGTAGCATAGAAATTAATATAGCATCTATTGATAGTATATAATCTAAAAGTAGCTAGATGAGGACCGCTCGTGATAGGGAATCGAGTAGGTTGGTAAAAACTACTGTATACGAGTCTTGCTGTGTTCCATCGACGTCGACTCCTAAATATCCATGCGCATCATTGGTTGGAGGAGGAGGGGGAGGCAAATATCTTTGGCTACTTTCTTGCATCCATGAACGGCTGTAACTGTCAGCTGTGCAGCCAGCTGAGTGATCATGAAGCTTGACGTACGTCGTGCGGATAAGTGACCTTTAACTTGGTGATATCCTTTTCCTATGGTATGGCTACGAGGCTCTCTGATCCATTTTAATTCACCAGGTTAGGGGAAACCCACATTTGCTCACCTATAGGCATAATTAGAAATTTAACTCTTGCAGTAATGATGTTTACAAGGATTCCATTGCAGTGTAATGATGCAAATCATGGTGCATCGTCCAAATTGTTCCTCACTAACTAGCAGCCGGGTTTTGTGTGCAAATATCTGTCATATTTAGCTAGAAATTAACTGATGAATACATTAAAGAGTTCAAATTCTTCTTGATAATGTCAACTAAATTAAAGAGTTCATCAAAGATTTCTTTAGGGAAGACCTTTGTAATCCTTTTTTTCACTATGTTAATAGCCACACCCCTCTGATTCAAGTATTCTATTGTGCAGAGTTGTCATCACATCTCTATATATTCTCATGTAGATATCGATCGTTGTTCATGCAATATTGTAATGTACGGTCGTGATGGACCCTCCTGGCACAAAAATATGTCCCAATTGGGTTTCTTTAATCATATACTTGCAGCACTAGAACTGTCCAGTACTTTCTAATTTTGCCGCAATTAGTAGACCTTTCCATACAAACTTTATTTTTAAATCGGCCCACGTTGGTGCCCGCTAAAACTTAGACCCTACTTATTTGGTATTTTATAACTTATATTTTATTTTACACTGTAGTTGTTGATGATTTGTTTGGCGTAATTAAATTTTAAAAAATAAAAATAGAAAAAACAAATTAGCCTATTACGAACAATGCAAATGAATATGAGAAAAAAGGAAAGGAAAAAAAAACCCCAAAAAGCTGAAAAGTCAAACGAGACGAAAATAAGAAACTAAAAGCTGAAACCAAAACGAGTGGGGCCTAAGACTAATACTTTTGTTTACCTACACACTACCACACAGAGGGTTATCATAAATGGTTCTAAACCCTCATCACAGGCAGTTTCTAAACGGTCTGATTTATTGTGTCTGTGATAACAAACGATTATCACAGACGGTTTTTGAGTTATCTGTGATAAGTCACAGCATAGACGACTCATATAAAGAACCGTCTATGAAGACCAACTATCACATATGGCTTCGACTACAAAGCCGTCTATGATATGTCAGCTATCATAGACGGTTGTATTTACCAACTGTCTATGATAGGCTACATATTACAGATGGTTGGTGCACAAAACTGTCTGTGATAGTAGGCGTTCACAGATGGTTTATACCACAAATCATATGTGATAGTTCACTCTATATATAGAAATTTTCTGTTTTTAGCCAGCCTTAGGAAATACTAACAATGCCCTCTGAAAACAATATGCAAATAACAAATATAAGCAAATACACAGATACATAGATATATCACAGACACACACACACATATATATCACAAATAAATAAATTTATAGATTGATTATAAATGAATTATTGTAATATTTTTATAACATGTTTACAAATACAATAAGAAAACATTGTTTGTCACTAAAAATTTTATTCAGTCTCGGGCGCGTGAAACTCTCCATTTGGGTCGATGACCTTCGTCATTAAGAAGGTGGTCAGCCTCGAATCTCAAAGACTTCATTCATCTAGACTATACTTAAAGGGATGTTGATGTTGTATCGCTAGAAAGAGTAAAGTCGTAAGCACTTATATATATATATATATATATATATATATATATATATATATATATATATATATATATATATATATATATATATATATATATATATATATATATATATATATATATATATATATATATATATAGGAAAATTACGTAAGGCACCATGGTGCCTAGGCACCCACATCCGATACACGTGTATTATTGATATTTTTTTTGAGTTTGGGTATGAAAATGTTTTATACCCTTGATATATTTATGGTAAGTAAGTTTTGAACTCAGTTCAAACTAGTTTGAACTACTTTTGAGTTCAATGCGACTACAGTGAGTATATACCATAAAAATAGTTCAAACTAATTAAACTGAAGTTGAATTTAATTTTTTTTGGAGTTTGACATCTCAAATATACTTTTTATGGGTATATGAAGATACCCACATCAAACGTTATGAATCTCAAAGCAAATCAACGGTGTTGATATTGGTGCCTAGGCACCATGGTGCATGAAACACTCGTCCTATATATATATATATATATATATATATATATATATATATATATATATATATATATATATATATATATATATATATATATATATATATATATATATATATATATATATATATATATATATATATATATATATATATATATATATATATATATATATAAGGGATGTTGATGTCATGTCGCTACACTGTACTTAAACATCTGGATCCTTAGATCTACCACTCATGATTTCTTGCATATGGTGGCAAACATAGAATCTACATACGTTGCCCTGTAGCTACTGCTGGCACCGTAAAAATAGAATTACATATATAGGTTTGTTCAGCTTGAGAGGAATCATTAATTATGAAGTGTGATATAGGATTATTGTGTACTAGCAGGTACCAGAAATTACGTCACATATCATAGTGTGGTGTTCTCTTCCCGTGTTTCCCTCCTTTGGCAATGTACGCGATGAACAACCTACGCGATTTGATAAGGTTAGCCTCTGTCATTGCAAACGAAGGGTACATAGAGTTATTTATGGATGAAATGAGTTTACCTGTTGATTAATTATTGCACAAGTGTGAAGTTGTGCTCATTCTTGATTAGGGAATAAAGGTATATTACCTTTTTCCACTTTGATACAATGACAATTAAAATCTAGTACCACCTACACATGTATGCCGCCACTGTCCTTAAAACTAAGTTTGTGTGGCATATGAAGTACAAATTAACGAGTATAGCCATAAATGAAGAACTTACCACTGGTTGTAGGGTAGAAGTATGTACTCCTATTTAATGTGAGCAAGCAGTCACGTTGTTACGTAATCCTTGTCGTAGGATGCATTTTTGTTGATGCATTGCTCAAAGATTAAGTGTGGGTCAAGAAAATTGACTGGTTCTTTTCTTCATTTGGCTTCTAGCAACATATGTCTATACATAAGGAGTTATAGCATTTATCGGTATTACATGAATGTAGATCATAATTGCACATACTTACAGTGTTCAACATCTTAAAAGTGAGGCGTCGAGGTTGAAGAGGTCGAACAAGTCATCGAAGCTCACCACGAAGTAGCCGGGCTCGTGGAGAAAATGCTCCATCGTGTACTTGATGGTGTAACCCGTAGGGCGTTGTGTTCTCGTCTGGTTGGTTTTTCCCCTGTACCATACATGCAAAGAAGCAGCATCCATTCCAAGGCTTACTACAAGTGTATTCGGGACCAACGACTTTCCTAGTGATAATGTCTAGTGCTCTTGAGACATCTCGATTTTCTTCAATTTGGTCTTGCTAATACACTGATATTTGTTCTTCGTGGGAGATAAATGGGCACGCTGTTGATCTATGCTCGGTGTGGTCTTCATAGGAGCCAATATGGCGGCCTGCCGACGTGAATCAAGTGCACATGGTGACATCAAAGGGAGGGTCAGAGAGGCCGCCGGTTGTAAATGGTCATGTGGAGAGGCCAGCTATTCATGCTGGGTAGATGCTGGCATGAAATGGTCTAGGGCGATGTCCCTCTTGGACCACTGGATGAATGTGTGGATGTCATCCCCTAGTGTTATGATCTTATCATTTGGAGGCTTCTCCAGTGGGATGGCCCTGAAAATATCATGTACCATATCCACTTGGACCTTTGCGAAACCGGTCCCTAACTGGGCACCATGCACCAACGTCCCTAGTGGGCATGGATATGTCATCCCCTACCCAACCTCAATGGGAATGGAGCCAACAAGCCTGACACTGAGGTTGCATGGTGTGGGCTCCAATATAATGATACACGATTAACTAAGGCATCCAATATAGAGATGTACATTACCTGGATGTCATCAATAGGTAATTGGACGTCGCTATGTTTAGAAAGTGGTATGGACATGCAGCTACTCCGATGTTGAGGGGCATTGGCTCCAAAAATAATGGGGGCAACTTGCAACTGGTTGAGGACTTGATTTAGTTTTTTCCTCAATGATGCTATCTCTCCACAAAATTCTGCATAAATCTCCTCTTTTAACCATTCCTCGCGCTCGCCCTTGGATCTCTTCCTACTCTTATACGTCTCGTAGTCATGTGGGAATCTCTGACTCCAACGTACGTAAACCCCAACACCTCACATGTGACCTATGTGCTCCATGTTTTTAGGGCCGTGAACAGTATATCTCTCCTTTACTAATTCAAAGGAGCCTTGGAAAGATTCGGTAGTCAATATTTGCTGCAAGAGGCCATTATGCTATTTTAGATTATATGAAGTTATGGACTTATTAACAACTAGGTAGTCCGACATATCTTAGCAGACGTTAGGACACTTCCTCATCTGTCGGTTTTATGAAAGAGATAGCGCCCGAAAATGTGGTTAATGACCTCTCTCTTAACCATTGTCAAGCGCGCTCATCTGTGATCTCGGTAAATGATGAGGAGGCCTCCGATCAGATTGCCTCCTCTTTCTCCCTCTTCTATGACGGGATTTTACCCACGTATCCAGAGGTGCTAAGTCTGTGGGGGTGAGTATTTTGTGCTTGGGTAGCCTTGTGCGCCGCACTTTGCTCTTGAAATTCGGCAGTTGTCTTCATCCACACAAAGGCATCCCATGTATCTGGTGACACGAAAGGATACTTCGTGAATAGTGTCCGATCCTTATTCATGTACTTTGCGATAAGCGTACTCTTGAAGGTCTTCCACGCTTTTCCCATCTGAGGAACACTTGCCATTGCACGAGTCCCTAGACTTCTACTAGGATCTCAAGCGACCTTGAAATTTCATCCCACAGTCGTGCTTTCTCTTCTCTTGTCAGAGACTTCTAGCTTGGTGTGGTGATAGGGATCCGTTCTCTTGCAACTATCCCACAAGTGGTCTGGAATGTTGTCACTGCTTTCTTGGAATGTAGAGGGACCCCAACGGGAGTGACCACCATCATAGTCATTCGACCCTCAGGTATTTTCGATATTCCTCTATCATCTCGCTTAGGTCCCCTTTCATCGGAGCGCCAGACGCATTTGGTGACGTCGATGATGGTGGTGAAGACTATGTGAATGTCATCTCGCTTACTTACTATCTATGGAAACTTTTCATCAAAAGATAAAAGAAAATTTTCTTCATGAAAAATTTTCTTATCTAAAACTAGAAATGTAATGCAACTCAACATAGGAAGAAATCAATAGATGCCATCCCCATAATAAACTTTGTAACATAAAAGAAACATGAATGAAGGAGAGAATATTTCAAGTACCTTAATTAACGAGAATGAATAGGTTCAATTCTAAACACAATGTCAAGAAACATGTGTACTTTTCTTAAAAGAAGAAAATATTTCAAGTACCTTAAATAAAGATAGTGAATAGGTTCAATTCTAAACACAGTGTCAAATATCAATGAATGTAATCAACGTACGTATATCACAAGAATGTTCTCTATATCAATTTCTATCCCTTAAAAAGCATCTCTGTAATAGAGAACACCATTTCACAACTGCACGTATAAACCATACACATATTTCTATACATACATACATACATACATACATACATACACATATATATATATACATATACATATACATATACATATACATATACATATACATATACATATATATATGGGAAATCTGTATGAAAATAAAGATTGTATCATCTATTAAGTTTGAAGTTGGATTAACTTCTAAAAAAGAGAAAGGTAGGGAAAGGATGAACATTAAGGAGATCTCTGAATGAGATATCTAAAAAGGTGAGGTATTTCTTTATATATGTTTACTACACACAATTTGTGTGGATCAGTCCAGGAATGCTAGCTAGCTATTACTTTCTTCCGCGATAAAAAATTATCTTGTTAGGTTTGCATTTAAGTTTGTTACAAATAATGCTAAAAATCTAGAGACGAGAGACATGAATTTTTACATGAAAAACTCTTGCGTTAAAATACCATGGACGTATGAAGGCAAATCACTATAATGATGAGAGATTACAATAGAGCACTTGTCTTTCCTATAGACTACTGGGTACATATATAGGGCAAGGGAAACGAGTCCCACACGGACAAGAAACTGAATCAGAGTCGGTTGCTATAGATTGACACCACGTCTGATACAATCTGCTCATGGTTCTAGCACCTGTCATACCACGTCTAACATAAGGTGATGCAGTATCTTACACAGACATGGTACAAATTAGGATCAACTTCAAAAGAATCAAATAGAACACCCCTCTTATGCCATATTATAGATAGAGTTCTATCTAGGGTTTTGTAGGGCACATGTAACTAGTTATATATATATGCTTCAATGCAAGCCAGAGATATGACAAGTAACATAAGATCAAGAGTTAAATCGAGAGATTTCGCACAGAGAGAGAGAGAGAGAGAGAGAGAGAGCTACACACACACACACACCCCCTTTCTTTGATCAGCAGTTCGAATTCAAATCAGTGAGATGTGAAGAAACCTTGTAGAAATCGAGAGATCTAGCCATCGGCATGGAGGACGGGGGTCGGCAGCATTGAGGTCAGGGGTGGCGTCATCGAGGTCAGGGCCGACGGTGTTGAGGTCGGGGACGCTCAGGTGGGGACGGGGGTCGGCAATGCCGGAGGTGGAGAAAAGGGGAGCTGAGAAGGCGTGCGGGTTTGTTGGAAAACTTAAGTGTTCGACGCAATAGTGAGTTAGGTTTTTCCTCGGTATATATAGAAAAATATTATCATAGATAGTTCTTAACAAGTCTATGATAAGTCACAACACGGATGGTTTTTAAAAATAATCATCTGTGATACGCACGTATCACAGACAACTAGTACAAAAAAAACTATCTGTGATGTGTACGTATCACAGATGGATAACGACACATCATCTGTGATGTGTATGTATCACAGACGGCTAACACAAAAAATTGTCTGTGATATATAAATATCATAGGTGGCTATACAAAAAAAACTATCTATGATATTTTTTTGTTTAGCTAGTGACTTATAATTCAAAGTGAATTGCAACTCAAAGTGATTTAATTATAACTCCAAGTGATTTATAACTCAAAATTCTACTTGGCTAGTTCCTTTAAAGAAATATTCCTTCATGATGATTGACATGTATATAGCTAGCTTAATCACTGGGTTCTTCGTCGAGCCTGATGCCATCTTCAAATAGAGGCAACTCATCATATTGATTGTACTCTTCCTCATCCACGACATTCTTAACTCCGACCATCCTTCTTTTTCCATGAAGAACTATGTGGCGGTTTTTATTTGTCGGGTCAATTACATAAAACACTTGAACAACATGCTTAGCGAGTACAAATGGTTCGTCTTTGTATTTGACATGTTTGAGGTCCACAATAGTGACACCATACTTGTTGACCTTCACACCCTATGAAAGTTGGACCCAATGACATTGAAACAGGGGATCTTGAAAAGTATGTAGTTGAGCTCTCAAATCTCCTCTATGAATCTATAGTAGGAGCTCAACCCATATTTCATTATGTTTGGCCCAATGATATTGAATTGCTCTTGACTGTGCTCTTCGTATCCTAAGCTGTCATATAAAATGTGTACCTGTTTATGTCGTATCCTTGCTATGTTATAATTATAAATTTTGATCCTTTTGCCAACCATTGCATCATATCGTCACTTGATGACGTCTCAGCAAATCACACCTTTAACCATTTATTGAACTAATGGTTGTGCTCTCTTGTGATCCAAACCTCTGACTAGCCTGGTTCTGTTGGCATATCATGCCTTTGTGCCCGTCGATGTACGAGAACACTTTTGTCATATGTTGCAAGACCATGAAATGGGCTTAAGCGTATGTATCTAGATCGGGAGTGATTGTTTTCCTTCCGATGGTCCCGATATCCTTTAGGCTTCTCTCATGACAAGATAGAGGCACACCTATCGGTTTTACCTGAGCTATGTAGTCGATGCAGAATTCAATAACCTTTTTAGTTGTATAACCTTCTATGATGCTGCCCTCCGACCGAGATCGATTCTGTATATAGAACTTGAGAATTCACATGTACCTCTCGAATGAGTACATATATGTTGGAACACAGGGCCGTATATGTTTATCTCTTTCACAAGGTGAATAATGAGATAGACCATGATATCAAAAAACGATGGAGAGAAATACATCTCAAGATGACATAGAGTCATTACCACCTCAGCCTACAGAGCATCTAGTCCATCAGGATTGATGATCTTCTAAGCAGTTAAGTTAAAGAAATAACACAGTCTCATAATTGCCACTCAAACCTTGTTCGGCAAAATACTTCTAATTATAATAGAAAGCATTTGTGTTATCAGAACATGGCAATCATGAGGTTACATACTAATTAATTTTAAATCTCTTATAGAAATATGTTTCTTCATGCTGGCGAAGTAACCGGACAGAACTTTCATGCCACATAAGTTCTGACACAGTTCATTTCTCTCGGCCTTAGATAGAGTGTAGCAAGCTAGGGGAAGGTGCATTTAGCCTTTATCGGTCTCTTTCGGTGCTAATTCAGTCTTTATGTTCATATCAATCAAGTCACGCCGTGCGTTGACATCATTATTTGTTTTATCATGAATATTTAGTAAGAGACCAATCAAACTATCACATACAATGTTCTCTACATGCATGACGTCGATGCAGTGGCAAACTTCTAAGTGCTCCCAGTAAGGTAAATTCCAAAAACTAATCTTTTCTTCCAGATGTTCTTCTGACGGGTCCTCAATTTACATATCTTTTCAAGCACAGCATCGATATCCTTAACTATATCATAGATCTCTTTCCCACTAAAAGGCCTTAGAGCTGAGCATTCTTCATTTTACGGTATATGTGATACTTGGGAAAAAAACCTACAGTAATGCATGTACACAGTTTTATGTGAGTTGTTTAATCACACACTCTCGGTATCATCAAAGCAATGCGGACAAGCTTTGGCTCCTTTTGTACTTTTACAGGTTGCCAAGGACAAGAAAATTATTGATGGTGTAGAACAACTTGGTATGCAGAGTGAAGTTCTCTTGTTTGTCTGTATCCCATACCTTTACTCCTTCGTTCCACAGTATCACAAGATCTTTTAGTTATGGTGCTAGATACACATCGATATTGTTTCTAAGTTGTTTCGGCCCTTGGATAAGTAGTGACGTCAAAATGTACTTCTGCTTCATACACAACTAAGGAGGAAGATTGTACATATATAGATTCACAGGCCAGGTGCTATGTCGGTTGCTCATGTTACCGAAAGAATTCATTCCATATGTACTCAACCCAACCTTATATTCATCGGTTCCACATGAAAGTCTTCGAAGATCCTATCAAAGTTTCTCCACTGGGTAGAATTAGTATGGTGTCTTAGCTTTTTATCTTTCTTACGCTCTTCCGAGTGCCAATACAACAATCTTGCCTCCTTTTGGTTTGTAAATAAACGTTTCAAACGGGAAATTATAGGAATATACCACAACACCTCGTCAGGAGGTCCTTTCTTCACCTCGATGCACTTTGTCGTTATCGAAGTGATTCTTATGCTTGTATTATGATACTCTGCACACCGGATATACATGCATATTTGCATACTCTTTATGTTAAAGGATACAATCATTCGGATATGCATGTATTTTTTCTACTTCCATTCCTAATGGACAAAGAACCTTCTTTGCTTGGTAGGCGGTTCTGGGTAACATGTTTCCCTCTGGAAGGATATCCCCTAGGAGACCTAATAATGCCGTGAAACTCTTGTCGGACCAACCATTACTTGCCTTCAATTTTAGCAGTTCAAAGCGGATGACAACCTTATTTATTTTGGCTTGCAGCCCGGTAACAAAGGTTTCTCCGAGTCCTCTATCAAGCCCTCGAATTTACCAAACTCTCTCTCACTATAGTTCCTTTCTGCATCACGTAGCATTTGATCCAAATTATCATCATACAACTTATCCTCATCGAAAGACAATCCACATCCAACATATCGTTGTCTCCCTCGATGATGTTACTACCTTGCTGCATAATCTGCTCTTCACTATGACTAGTCCAACATGTATACCTTTTTTTGAAACCTCTTCGAATCAAGTGCGCCTCAATCTGTGCTGACTTGGTAAATATCTCTAGATTATCGCAGTCAATGCATGGATAGCACATAAATTGCACCCCCTTCTTCAACATATCCTACTCAGCAGACAGTTCACTCACATGATTCGCAATATACATCCATCTTCGGTTCATCTACGCTACGCATGTAAGAAATAATTAGTATGAAATTAGATTAATACTCCTATAGCTAGCTAGCCATTACACTTACACATAGTTGTCATTCACCTTAAATTGTTCATCTAAAGTAGCTAGCTACGTACTATTTATGAAGATATATATATATACACGTATATATACGTATATATACGTATATATACATATATATATATATTAAGCAAGAATATATTGAAATAGACTAGGAGTAGTGAGATCCATTCTTAAATTGGAGCAAACTACCAAGCTAAATCTAAATCTAGATCTAAACCAAGCTATCATCGCTCTTGATTATAATGCATATAATTAGAAGCAAATACTATCCTTAGATCACTAAGAACAAATAATCTACAAGCACACTTGCAAATCTACAATATGCTTTCACCAAATGTGCTCCCAAAGCCAGCGCATTCAAACCCTTGCTCACCGCATATCTGTTAGGGTGAGCCGGTTATTTAATAGCGCAATACATATCACAGACACTTTCAATCATAAACCGTATGTGATACATAATAATCACATACGGTTCTTGTTAAAAACCATATGTGAATTATCATAGACGATTCGAATTAAAAACTGTCTGTGACATATCCCATTATCACAAACGGTTTGTGGTTGGAAGTATCTGTGAATTATTACAGACGGTTCATATTAAAAACAGTTTGTGAAGTCTGCATTTATCGCAGACGGTCTTAATCCGAACCGTCTGGGATAATTCACAGACATTTCCAACCACAAACCGTCTGTGATAATTATGTATCACAGACCGTTCTAGCAAGCGCTAGTAACATAGACGGTCACACTTGTAAAACCGTCTGTGATAATTACAGCAGACAGATTCTAGAGAACCGTTTGTAATAAGACGTCCAATATAGTCTTTTCTGTAGTAATGACAAGCTTTCGTTTTGAAGTTAAATGTTGATAATATTAACACAGAATCCCCAATCATTATACTACCTTTAGTAGTTTAGCTCTGCAACAAGAGTCACTCAGATCAGATGCTTCATCCAAATGATCTACCCTATCCAATCACACGTGGTAAAACTTTTCTTGTTTATCTAAACTTAGTCATAATGGGAAGCCCTTAGGTTATTTGCTTGCTTTACCGTTGGAACCAACCATGGAAGGATTGGTGCTGAAAAGGATGAACAGCAAGCACCATGCAATGCAAAGTTCCCTTCATCAGTTTTGTGATTGTTAAAGTAAGCTTGATGGAGCAATTAAGTAGGCAAGCATGCGTAAAAGTTATTGCACCATGTTCTTATTCTTCACTTTTAGTTATTCTTTTAGCCGATGCTGTGATGATTCTGACACATTGCATTAAGTAACAACATAAGTTCTAAACAACTGGTTAAATATGCTCGAGTAGTGTCCAAACCAAAGCTCAAGTTCAGTTTCCACATCACTAAAGCAGTACTGAAGTTTGGAACAAGTTCTCACAAAGTCGTTGCATATACTATTGGGTATTGATAAACATCATCCGAATATTTTCTTTCTAACTATTATCCAGATTTATGACCTTTAGATTAGAGATCCAACGACCACAAATTATCCCCACCCCCTCCAAAAAAAATCTCCCCCCTCAAAAAGAAAGGGGCCGTTGGATCTCTAATCCAACGGTCCAAAATTTGTATGATTGTTAAGAAGAAAATATCCAGGTGATACCTATACACACCCTATATTATTAGTAGACGATTATTAGTAGACGCGGAGGACGCGGATGGTTAGTTTCACCGCAATGATATAAAATGCTCAAATCAAGGAGCAAGCAAACAAAACAAAAAAGGAAAAAAAGGGCAAGGATATGAGCAACTTTGTTGGTGTTTAAGTACATCGGTACGAAAAATGGAGGGAATAGCCAGGATGATGCCTATATATATAGAACCATTTTTTAAAAAAATTATTTTCCTACCTGATGACAAGCATATCAAACAAGTGGTGCATGCTTTAAGGGACATATATTCTTGAGCCTGTCCTTAAGCTTGGGGGTGTTCCTTTCATCTAGATTTCTTTTCGTTTTTATCATCTTATTCCAGTATCTATAAAACGGAACCTATATATCTAGTTCTGATTGGAACTCTAGCTATCATATTTTGCACCACCTACTCATGATCTAGATATATACACTCTTAATTCAGATTCTACATGAGAAAATTAGCGCACATACATAATACTTTTACGTAATTATCGAAAAATACGAGGAAAATGACTCGACCGGCCGTACGCGAATTCGCTAGACACGCGCCGGCCGGCCGAGCGCTCGGGGTCGACGTGGCCTCGCGAGGGGGCCGGAATCCCCCCGGGAATAATGCTGTTATTATTATTCTACCACTTTGTCTTCAGCCGCTCCTGGATTGGAACACGTAAAGTACTTGCGGGAAACTACCAGAAACAGGTTATTATACTGATAGCTTTTGTACCCTGAGCTCTCTGAAGCCTACAAATACTGACCCACATCTAGTGCTTCCATGATCGAACATTAGCACGCTTACACATCCGCTTTTCCACACTACTAATCTTATGTGTCTCCCACTCAGCCATTAGCCATTATATAGTACATTATATATACGTAGTTGCGACAGCAAGAAAAAGCTGAGCACAAACCAAACCAAACCATGCATCCATCCTTGTACTACTCGTCGCCGACGCAATCGTGTCTGATTTATACGAGGCCACGATGATTAGTTTTTCAGTGTGATGTGCTTTTTGTAAGTACATGGATTCGAAAACGTGCATTGCGATTGATATGAATAATAATAAAGGATGTTATAGTAGGAGTACTTTAGTAGGAGTAATATGGCCTGACCTATTCGATCGCCAATGCCCCTCCTTGGAGAGCTCTTTCGAGACCAGAGCTGTCGCCTTGCCTACGGAACAAGAAGTAGCTTAGGTTGTGCAAAAGGCAGGCCATACATGATACATCCCTTTGTTTAAGACTACAAATCTAGTAGTAGCAGCTAGCTTGGAGTTGTGAACATTGTGGCCAAGTAACCTTTTCAAGACATTTATATAATTAATTTAGGCCGCATTTTAATTTGGCAATCGATTGTGGTTTGGAGCGCATGAAACTTGTGTCAATTTGGCGACATATTACTCCATGCCGGGCAAGCTTCTTTGCCCTGTTTTGGTAGTATGTTTCTCATTCGTAGAATTTTCTGTGCCCTAATTAAACAGCCTTTTTCAGAGAATTTCCACTTCCATCCATGGCCGGTCTAGAATTTTCAAGATGGATATTAGGAATTAATAAAATATTGCTCAAATGAAAAAGAAAAGGCGCTCGATAGAAAAAATAAAAATACAAATTGTTCTAACAAAAAATATCTCAAAATAATATAGAAAAATTACAAAATAATTAAGCAAAATACAATTTTAACTCCACGATCCTCATGTAATTTTAGAGAGTCATTTCATTGTTCATTAGAACCACTTTGCTAACTTATTCAAATTTTTATGCTAACCAATTTAAAAGTTCAAGAAAACATCCTTTATTACGTTATTCTAACCAACACTATCTACAAATATTTCAAACCTGTAAACTTCTTTATTTTTGAATGTTCAACGATGTACATTTCACAAAGGCACAAACATTCAATGAACTATTTGGGATTTGCTAATTTTGGAACTGAGAGGAAGAGTGGGAGATCGAATGCAACTCACCTGGGAATGAGATCTCGCCGCAACGCCATGTGTTTCATACCTCCTTGCTCGCCATGTTGCCACCCAACTTGCCACATCACTTTCCTGTTCACCCACATCGCCTTGCGCTCTCACCTCGCTCCTAGAGCGCACTTGTAGCCATGATTTGCGAATTGATTTGCCTTCTCGCCAGCTCACTGTCACCAGCTATCACTGCACGCTGCGCACTCTCTCTCCCTTTCCTTGGGTGCCGCTGCGTGCGGTCATTGTGGGCTTATGCTACTATGGCACTACCTCGCTTCTCTCGTCTAGCCGGCTCGCTCACCCTCCACGTGCACGCCACCGCCGTATTGAGAGAGAGAGAGAGAGCGAGGGAGGGAGAATGTGTGTGTGAGTCAGTCAGGGTTAGGATTTGGGTGGCCAGTTGGGACCTTAGAGAATTTGGACTGTGGTGGGTCTGGTGGGCGTATAGGGAGCTCTGGTAAACTTAGAGAGGGATGTGTTAGTTAGATTGGACTGATTTATATTTTTTATATGAATATGTAACATTTGTGTTCAATTAAAAGTATATATATGTAATATATCTAATATATACAACATTTTTTTATAAAAAATAATGTGTGTTCGATTGAACATCCATTAACTACTAGTGGACCGCCCCCCGCTTCCATCGCAACGTACATAGTGGTATATCAGTGATCATACGTACCAGAAAGATGCGCTCAGCGCCGAAAAGCGCAACGAAATTGATGTGAAAACGTAGCGAATTTAGGGTATGTTTGGTTCATGACTAGAAGTTGCCTAGCCACAAGTTAGGCGTGCCACAGTTTTTAGGTAGCTGTTTGGTTCACTGACGCAACTGTGGCATGCCACACTTTCTTAGCACCCGGCCCCACACGTCATAGACTCAGTTTCTTGCCAAACTTTGCCACAAGTATGGCTTCGATTTTGTTAGCCACACTTTCTGTGGCAGCCACACATTGCCTAAGTTTAGGCATGGCAAAGTTAGGCACTAACCAAACATGACGAGGTATCGACAATTATTATGACCGTGATTTAAGGAATGCAGCATGCAGATTTTCCGCGTGTCCAATAGCTTAAGAGAACGAACGTTTCACCATCGATCGATCGTCCGCTGCGTGTGGGCGCGCGGCGCGGGTGCCTCCTGCCTAGCGCACCAGGGTGGCTGCCTTACTTACCCCTCCTCAAGAACTGTCTATATAACTGCTGTCGTAGCATTTTTTTTTTAAAAATAGTTTCTAAATGTCTATTTTTTAAATCTAGCTTTTTATGTATCTATCGAGTCTGATAGATACCTGCCGAGCTAGAAATAGGTTGGCGAGCCACCCTACTGCGGTAGCAAACCATGCACAGAAGCACTAATTAATTAGTCCATGAGTAGGCTAACTAATTACAATTAATGCTAATTAAATCAGATTAGCACTAATTGAAACACTAAATAAGTACACACAGTAGCGCACAGTGGCCGGTCGAGCATGGGTGGCTCAGCAGGTCGTCTACCGAGCTCTCCTAACTTAGTAGGTGTCTGTCGAGCTGATAGTTCTATGAAAAAGGCTAGATTTATAAAAAATAGATGTTAGGATATTAAATTTTTTTAAAAAATAACCACAACAATATTTATTTGAACAGTTACCTCGTCATGTCGCTCGACTCATCGTTTCATTTTCCAAACAAACGCCAAAGAGAAAAGGCAAAAGCACCACGCCATCCACTACCAACACGTGCGACGCCGACCAAGAATAGCCACCGGTTTTCCCCTTGCGCCACGAGCCAAAATGGCCAAAACCGAGTCCGACCACATACGAAGCTGGTCTCTCCGACGTACGGGGCTGCGTGCGTGCGCGCGTGCGTACCTGGCGCGCGAGCCCGAACCCGTACGCTTTGGACCGGTAAATTGTTTCGCCGCGGTCTGGTTTGCTCCCGGCGCACGCACGCGCATCGATTCGAGCCGGGCGGCCATGCATCACCGGAATTTGGAACCATGCGGCCGGGTCCAGATCTGCAATGTGCGGATGTACGTTTCAGCTGCTGACTAATTGAAATTATAGAGAATTTGACATATATGCATATGCAGTCTATTTTTCGCTTTTGGTAATAAATTACATGTGGCGCTGCCAAGCGGTGGTGGGGTGGTGAGGCGGTGAAGGCAACCTCGACTGTCGTTGGCAATGCACTGCAATCTCGACACGAGAGCCAAAGTAAAAACGTTCACTGTTTTTCTTTTAAAAAAATATAAATGTTCATCAGTGGACACGAGTTGTTGTATGGATATGCACTTGCGGTTCGAATGGGGTTTCCCTATCCCCTCTCCCTATTTCCCTCCCTATTCTCTCAATCTAAACCACTCACATTTCATCCAATGGCTAGGTTTTTTTTATATTTTCACCATTTGCCCATCCATCATAAATAATAAAAAATACAGAAAAAATAAAATTTATTTTTTATTATAATTTTTTTACAGAAAAAATAAAATTATAATTTCTGTAAAAAATATAATAAAAAATAAATTTTATTTTTTCTGTATTTTTTATTATTTATGATGGACGGGAAAATGGTGAAAATATAAAAAAAACTAGTCATTGAATGAGATTTGAGTGGTTTAGATTGAGGGAATAGGGAGGGGAATAGGGAGAGTGGGATAGGGAAGCTCCATTCTTGCGGTTCACATGAGAACAGTGATCGACATACATAGATGATAGATCTCTCGCATGCATAAAATAGAAATATGTGCAAGTGGCTGCCATAGCCGCGGTTTGGGGTCAACGAGCACGGTAGTCCAATTCGGCAAACACTCTGGCCTTCTTAGAGACCACGTAAAGTTCTAAAATATATTTATGATAAATAATTAATATTTTATTTAAATTTAATTTAAATTTTACAAAAAATCAAAAAAATCAGATATCAAAGCTACTGTCTGTCAAGGGGCGGTCTAACTAACCGGGGTTGACGGTTTGACCGTAGGGGCAGTGCGACTAAACTCCGGTTGGCGGTCGGGTTCTAGTTGGCAATTATTTTTTCCAAAGAGCGTGTTTTGAAATTAGGCATGTACGATCCGATCAACCGATGTTGGCAGTTGTACCAGAATCAAGTTGAACAGTGTGACCCATATTGAAGATGTAGTCAGACCGGCTATTGATTGGCAGTCTAATCGGTGCGGTCCAACCGCCATGGGGAGTGTGGTCAGACCGGTGGATGTGGTCAGAGAGTAGGGAAAATGGTTTGTAAGGTGGATGCGTGTGTGCACGGCATAAGTGCCATAGGGTGGTTGCGCAGTGTTGTATGATGTATGATTTTAACTAACGTGAGTAAGTGCATGGAACTTATGCTCCATCGCTGCAGCAGCCTGACAATTAAAGCTAAATAAAGTCAGACTCCTAAGTAAACAATCAAGTAAACCATTCTGACTAGCATAGTAATATATATATATATATATATAATTAGTGTAATTACATTGGAGTATCTTATAATTAGTATACAAATATATCTAAAGTGATAAAGGAGTATTTCAAGTTTGTTTAGGTGCTATATTAGAGGTGGGTGTAATTACATCCGTGTAAAAGATATTTTCATATATATATATATATATATATATATATATATATATATATATATATATATATATATATATATAGGAAAATTACATAAGGCACTGGTGCCTAGACACCTACATCAAGAACCGTTCGATACACGTGTATGATTGATAATTTTTTTGAGTTTGGGTATGGAAATGTTTTATACCCTTGATATATTTATGGTAAGTAAGTTTTGAACTCAATTCAAACTAGTTTGAACTACTTTTGAGTTCAATGCGACTACAGTGAGTATATACCATAAAAATAGTTCAAACTAATTAAACTGAAGTTGAATTTAATTTTTTTCGGAGTTTGACATCTCAAATATATTTTTTATGGGTATATGAAGATACCCACATCAAACGTTACGAATCTCAAAGCAAATCAACGGGTATTGATATGGATGCCTAGGCACCAAGGTGCATAAAACACTTGTTATATATATATATATTGCTTTTAGATACGTGCTAGAGCAATGGTATGTATGGTATGTAATATATTAGGCATGCTAAATCAATCATGGAAGGAAAGTCTTAATCATGGATGGAAAGTCTCAATCACACTAGCACGCATCTAAAAGCAATCCAAAGGTAGGGAGACTAGGTGTCCAGACACCTAGATGCTTATATATATATATATATATATATATATATATATATATATATATATATATATATATATATATATATATATATATATATATATATATATATATATATATATATATATATATATATATATATATATATATATATATATATGAAAATAAAAGAAAAACCATGCAGCATCTCCATGTGTTGAAAAAACGGCACGTAAGAAAAATCCAACCGAAGCTGGCAAGGTTTTCAACTCCCGGTGTGGAATCCGACCACCTCTCTCTCTCTCTCTCTCTCTCTCTCTCCCCGCAACAAATTTTTTTTCCTGCTTATACAAGCGGCAAGTTGGGACTTCTATAATTTCACACAGCACAGCAGATGACTCGAAGCGTTTCAACTCCCTTCGTGGAGTTGACTTGAAAATCTAATAATTAAGGGTGACTCCGCCAAATTAATAACACTACCAGTAGTGTAGTATTCTTTTTGGCTTTCTTTTGTTTGAAAAACCGGTACTTTTGTTTGAAAAACAGGTACTTTTGTTTGAAAAACGGGTATAGTGTGTTTGGCTTTCATATCTTGACAAAATTGGTTGTTCCATCAGCCATTTTTGCCGAGCGGGGCTGCATGCTCGCAATGATCTGTCGGAGCTAAAATCCGAGGAAAAGGGTCAAAATTTTGCTCTTTTTTGTCGCGCGATATGTGCAGATGCACATACGGTTGGGCGGCGTGTTTTGCTGTACTTTGTAGACTATACTGTACACGTGAAATAGCACACAAGTAGGAGTATCAATTATAGCTGCACGGGTAAATTCACACTATAGAACACAGTTGAATTTATGTACCGCGGCGAGTGTTCAGATTGAACGGTACATATTTACGCATGCAGGGTTACAAATCGCTATCCGAAGGAGAGGAAAATGCTATAACATGCATGCTGTGTGTGTTCTTCGGAATTGTTGTGCAGATCTTTTTCAAAAGATCTGTTAGGATCCTTTTTGGCGATGCTTAGGTGGAGGGGACTTCAGACGAGGATTAAATAATTCATCGAAAAGCCACTTTAATATATAATCAAAATTCTTAGACTTGTTTATGCTATAACACGTTCTGAGTACTATCTAGTCGGAGAATTATTGTTCATCTATCCAACCAACCACTACTCGGAAGCTCTGTAACCTGACATATGGACCTTTCTAATGGCGATGCCTTACGCGGTTAAGGAGAAGAACACATGCACTTCCACTTCCTCAACCGCTTTACGTTCGGTCCTGTGTCTTTAACAATAACTGCAGGACGGTTGTTTTCTGAGGCTCTCCCTTATTGGCAATAACCGATTGGCGATTATTGTCAGGCCTCTCTTACCGCCAACAACTGCTTACACATGCGGACAGAATGAATTGACAAGACATTTGTTTGTGCAAACAACTGATATTTTTAGGTGCTATTTAAGCCTTACCTGGGAGAAACAGGAGAAGAACAACAACAAAATCATTCTGCATTAGTGCAAGTAACGTTTTCCCTGTAATCGCTCATTAATAATAAGTTATAATTTCATTATAGCAATAAAGATAATATCATTTTTCTATTTATCCTTCTGTGAGGCTCAAATTTTTCTATTATTTGTAAGATCGATGATTTGATCATAACAGATGGCACCATCTATGTGGAAGGAGTGCCAATCATCTCAAGGTTCTAATCAGCATCGCGTATGCGATCATGGTAGAGACCTCGGATGAGAAAAATTGATTCGATCAGGCAAACTACGCCGACCTCGACCTGGACTCATGCCTCCGCACCATGGAACACGATGTCTTCTTGTCCAGGGGAGAGAAAGAGAGAGGAGAAGAAGCAAAATAATTCCATACTAGTACAAGTAGCATTTAGCAAAATCATTCTGTATTAGTGCAAGTAGCATTTTTCTTGTAATTGCTCATTAAGAGCAAGTTGTAATCTCATTATTGCAATAAAGATTACCCCGTTTTCTCTGTTCGTTCTTCTGTGAGGCTCGAATTACCCAACTATTATAAGATCTACCATTAGACAACTTCTTTCTCTGTTCATTCTTCTGTGAGGCTCGAATTACCCAACTATTATAAGATCTACCATTAGACAACTTCGGAACTGAATCATGCAGCCCGGCAAACAGGCGGTGATCCTGAGATGAACATGTGCCGAACGTTTCACTTAGAATGAATGAAGATCCCAACATCGAGCTCCTGAACTCGTTTTAGTTACGCTTCTAAAGTCAGCTTGTGATATATAATATATTTCCATCAATCTACTGATAAATAAAACCTAAATGGCATGAGCAATCTCGTCTTGGGACATGTTAGGATGAAATTGAAGTTTACGTCCTATTTGAAACGCGAGAATTTTGCATGAAATAGTTTATTCTCTTGTAGAAATCTAGAAAATTTCCTTTTTTAGGAATCAAAAAAATTATCGCGTTCTAAACAGGGATTGAAGTATCCATACGTGCGACAGGTGCGGATGAGCTTTAAGGACTATCGATGCAAGTCGCTCCTTTTTAAGTAACTCCATTATCTTTTTTAGTAGTCTGAGGCAGCACAATTATGGGGACGGTACATGGTTGCTACAATACTACTCAGTGGCTGTGATTGTGCAATTCTACTACATACTGGCATTTTCTTCTGTAGCAATTATTGTACCCAGTTGTCACGGATAGATACTCCAACATGTTACAGCTTCTAAAAAAAAGCAGAAGCAACAATCAGTAGTACTCTCTGTACTTGACGTGTATTCGAGGGCTACAACTACCTATTATATCCATGTAGCATTTTTTCCCCTCGAAGCAGAAAAATCTTCGGCTGCTCTCTTCGTGTTAACTTCTAAAAATCATTTTTTATAGTAAATAATTTTTCTATAATATCTAACTTTTAAATAGAATATCTTCTTTAGGTGAAATATATTAATTAATTATAGAAAACATTGTAGTGATCTTATTAACCAAAATCGTACATGGATTTATCTCTTTATGTGTAATTTCTCTAAAACTGTTATAATTTATAATGTAAAACCAAAAGCTGCGGGCAAAACCCAATATGAAACGGGGCAGCGACCGAGCCCACCCAACCCAAGCGCGAGCACAGGTGACAGGTCCTCAGTGCGAGCGCGAGCCGAGAGCGATTCGCACGCAACGCGCGCGCGTCAACGAGTCGAACTCCCGGAACTCTTTTTTAAGTCTCCAACCCGTGTACGTACGAGCACCGGTTAATTACCCACCACCCTAATCCCGAAAGTATAATTACCCCTAATTAACCCCATCGATCCCCGCCCTAAACTGTTGGCTTTAAAAATTATTCAGAGAGGCACAAGACTAATCTCCTTAGTTGCGGCGTGCTCCCCCGCATGCTTCTTTACAAGCCCTCCAGCCTACCTCCCCGTCCTCTTCCGCCTCTATATAAACCGCCCATTCCTCTCCCGCCCTTTTCATCGCACACACCGCACATTCTCTCACACAGCTTCATCCCAACCAAACCAAAGTCTCCTGAGCTCTGCTCCCCTCCCAGCTGCCAACACACTCTGATCGATCCTAGCTCCGCTCGATCGGCCGCGTCGTTTGATTTGGGTCAGGCGATCGAAGTGAGGGGAGAAGATTCCATGGATATGGCGCACGAGAGGGACGCGAGCAGCGAGGAGGAGGTGATGGCCGGCGACCTGCGGCGCGGGCCGTGGACGGTGGAGGAGGACATCCTGCTGGCGAACTACATCGCCGAGCACGGCGAGGGCCGCTGGAACTCTCTCGCTCGATCAGCAGGTAGGTCGACAGGATCCGAGGGGTTAGTTAGTCTACCAGAAATTGCATCGTCTGGTCTCTCGCAGACCATGGCAATCCATGAATTCAAGCACATCATCCACTGATCCAAGCAATTAGATCGGTTGCTACTTGATAGCTTGCGTCGGTTCCTTTCTGCGGGCCGTACGAGCCTGAGCAACTATGGGGCGCAAAGGCACAAACCAGTCGCTTTGCATCTACATGCTAGTATATGGAAGCAGATAGCTACGAGCCTACTGCCTGATTTGTCTAGCAGCCATCCAGCTAGCCAGAACCTATAGTGTGTGTGTTTTGTGTGGTTAGTACTATTATTCCCGGTCCATTTACTAATCACTCCCCTTCCACTGCATCATTCATCTTGTCACACATAACTCGCGCGCATAAGTAATTAGCTAGTTGGTGAAATTTCTTGGTAGCAATGATGCGATGTTACATGTGATTAATTTTGCGTTTTGTCCTGGCGCGCGTCATGCAGGGCTCAAGCGCACTGGCAAGAGCTGCCGGCTCCGGTGGCTGAACTACCTCCGCCCCGACCTCCGGCGCGGCAACATCACGCCGCAGGAGCAGCTGCTCATCCTCGAGCTGCACTCGCGGTGGGGCAACCGGTGGTCCAAGATCGCGCAGCACCTCCCCGGCCGCACGGACAACGAGATCAAGAACTACTGGCGCACGCGCGTGCAGAAGCACGCCAAGCAGCTCAAGTGCGACGTCAACAGCCAGCAGTTCAAGGACGTCATGCGCTACCTCTGGATGCCCCGCCTCGTCGAGCGCATCCAGGCCGCCGCCGCATCCGCTGCCGGGGAGGCGCAGCCCGCCGCCGACACGCCCCTGTCGTGGCAGCATGGCGCCGACGGCCTCTACGAGTCGCTCGAACTCCCGGCGGCAGACGCCTGCTGGCCCGCGGAGTACTGCGCGGCTGCCGGCGGGCAGCTGGCCAACACCGCCGCCGTCCCGGAGCTGTCTTGCACCACGGCCGAGTCGTCCTCGCCTTCCACGGACTCTGGCCCGGGGGCGCAGCCCAGCTGGCCCGCCACGGTCGACGGCGCCGAGTGGTTCACCACCGCCTGCGACGGCATGTGCGACACGGACCTTACCCCGCAACAACCGCCGTGCCAGCTCGGGGAGGCGTGGGCGTCCGAGCCGATGCCGGGCCTCGGGTTCCCCGAGCTCGGCGTCACGGACTTCGAGATCGGCGGCTTCGACGTCGAGAGCATATGGAGCATGGACGATGACTCGTGGTACACGCTGGGCGTGTGAAAAGTCAATACGGTGGCATGGAAATCCACAGCGGGGAGACCCGCGGGTGCGTCCGGCCTCCCGGGACGCGTAGCAGATCGAGCGGAGAAACGGATTAGAAGAAGGAGAGAAATTATCTGGAGGATTAGAAGAAGAAGATTAATTAATCACCACAAGATTCCGTTTTTGGACTCCTCCCAGACTGTTCTACTCCAGTTCTTTCCCGTTTTTTTTCTTGTTTTAATTTACTAGGGTAAAAAGAGTTCAAGACGTAGCCGTTCTAGTGTTAATTGTTGCTGTCGTAATGTGATCCGTTTAATTTTACTCATTCTTTTTTAGTAAGAGCATGTACAATACAAGATACTTATATATAAATGTTTAAAGAGAGAGAATATAGCTACATCATCAAGCACCCATGCAAAAGTTATTTCCTTCAATGCAAGCATCTCTTCCGTGTGTACTTAGATGCTATATTATCTATTAATAAATATAGTTATACACATAAGCACCTACTAAGCATCGATGCTTATTTAAGCATCGATGCTTCAAAATAAGCACATTATCTATCTTATGTGACAAAAAAATCAGTTTTTCATTGCTAAGCATCTTTTTAAATGCCTGTATTGTACATGCTCTAAATATATACATATATACAGAGAGAGACACTGAACTGATAGGAATGGGATTGTACTTCTAGAAGTGGGAATGTATAATAACATTCCGCCCATTTCTCGCCGGTAATCGTGATCCTCATGCACTTCGATCAAATCCCCAGTGACGAGAAGCTACCCTTTTTCTGTTTTTGTTGCAGTGCGTGGCTATCATTACGACGATGGCGACCGCGCGCGATCGATCGATTTGTTTATGCCGACATGGATGTTTTATACCGGAATTCAGTGCGAACGGCCGGCGCTGTTACATCAGCGCGATCAGTTCCCAGATGTGATCTGCCTGCGTGCCCTCGGCATTACACATGTTGTTTTCGCAACTCATCAGGTTTAATTTAGATGAGCAAGCCGAGGAGAGAGAGAGAGAGAGAGAGAGAGAGAGTAAGCAGTACGCTAGCAAAGCGGGGCAGAGCTGACGAATCGAAGTGTATGTCGAGCAGACATGCTTTTAGATTGCAGCACTGACCACACGGCACGCGTACGATCGATCGGAAGAGCTTGAGTCAGCAGCAGTACTACTACAACACTCACTGACACCTGCATGCAGCTGCGGTGTGGGCCCGGGACACACATCAAAATAGCTTCAGCTTCTGACTTCCGGTTTATTTTTCACTATTCATAAATTTCGTTTTTTCTGAATTTTTAGCTTTTTGTTGAGTTTTTTGCCGGTTCTTTTTTTCCTGTATGTGTTTGTATTATACGTAATGGGCTATCATTTTTTTATATTTTTAAATTTTTTAAAATTTAATTATGCTAAATAAGCCTCTATCAGCTACAGTGTTTTTTCAGCCAATTACAGTACTTTTCAGCTATAAACCACTAAAAAAAAGCCCAAATCATCACCACCAAGAAAAGGAATGGAAAGAGGGAGTCCTTGTTTCTTTCAAGAGGAGCCACATTTTTCCGTATTTTCACACTACATTTTCTTTCTTTTCTGAGAGGAAGTAAAAAACCTAAAAGGCATCGCCTGGGAAAAGCGCCCCCGCGCGATCGCCGTGGCTCGGCCGACCTACGCACCACCACCCGCAACCGTCGGTTTCCATGCGTGATTTTCTCTAGCTTCAGGAAGCGCACCGTGTTGATTTGTTGAATCGGTAAAACCGGGCGAAGTCCATAGATTGCTGGGCTACAGCCATGGAATGGCGACCGCAATGGAATATTGATGGGGAAGTGTGCCTCCTCTCCGCCGACTAAGAGCAAGTCCAATAATAGAGCCAAGTATTTGGCTATAAGTCAAGTTATAAGAGCCAAGTTATACAATAATTTGTCTACAAAAGATTTTTTTTATTATTATGTGGTACCATGTCTCACATTCTCTTTCCTATTCCTCCTCACATACATTTATTATCTGAGCTCACCACTGCATAGACTCCCGTGCCCAGCTTGTTGCTTGCATGAGAGCCAAACTCTCATCTCTCTCCTCTCTTCTCTCCTCCACATCAGCAAAAATGCTGACTAGCTTGGCTATAAGGGCATCTCCAATGGTCTGAGTCAGCTAGCTATATACATGTACACATCAGCATATATCCTATGTGGAGGAAAGAGAGTATACAAAAAAAATCGAGCCAGCTCTTCCTTAGAGCAAGTACAATAAGGGTCTTATAGCCAAGCTAGTCAGCATTTTTGCTGATGTGGAAGAGAGAAGAGAGGAGAGAGAGGAGAGCTTGGCTCTCATGCAAGCAACAAGCTGCACACGGGAGCCTATGCAGTGGTGGGCCCAGATAATAAATGTATGTAAGGAGGAATAGGAAAGAGAATGTGAAACATGATACCATATAATAATAAAAAAACTTTTGTAGATAAATAGGAGACAAATTATTGTATAACTTGACTCTTATAACTTGACTTATAGCCAAGCACTTGGCTCTATTATTGGACTTGCTCTTAGAGCAAGTTTAATAGTATAGATAGCTACTACCTCCAATACATTTCCATGTCATCAAAAGGTAAGATACAGCCAACTCATACAATAAGCTGGCTATAAGGGCATCTCCAATGGGTCTATAGCAGCTATCTACAAGAGAGTTCATGTCATCAACTGTCCTACGTGGAAGATATTAAATGAAGAAAGAGAACGTAGCTCTCTACAGCTCTAGAGATAGTCTATAGCACCAAACGATGCAGTCTCTATAAATTCTGTGTGTGCATGTAAGCATCAAATAGCTATCCTTATAGATAGTTCTTTAGAATGCTAACTTTAGTGTGTACTATATAGATGATGTGGAAACCTTATAGTTAGTTGCTAGCTATAACCATTGGAGATGCCCTAAGTTGTCTCTACAAGAGCTCTCAATCATTTAATACATACATGGGTATTGGTCATTTAATACATGCATGGGTATAGCAGTTAGTTCTATTGGTACATGCATGGATAACGTCTCTTTTCTTGTGCTATAGCCTGACTCTTGCATGGGAGCCGGCTTGGCTCTCTCTCTCTCTCCTTTTCTCTCCCCTCCACCTAGGACTATGCTGACATGGATTCCCTTATAGCTAGCACAGTCAATCTTATTAAACTTGCTCTTAAGCACTAGTCTATAACGCCAAACGAGGCAGTCTCTATAAATTCTGTGTGTGCATATAAGCATCAAATAACTATCCTTATAGATAGTTCTTTAGAATGCTAGTTTTAGTGTGTACTATATAGATGATGTGAAAGTCTTATAGTTAGTTGTTAGCTATAACCATTGGAGATGCGCTAAAATCATTATTGGACTTGCTCTAATTGCAGAACGTCGTTGGTTTTCTAGTAAGCTTTGATGCACAGTTTGATTTTGGTGACTTTCTTTCTTTCTTTCTCTGCGTGTTGATGAATTTACTTTTCGATATCGATCCCTTTCAGAGAAATCTCTTGCTATTCTTAAAAATAAAGAGTTGACCCACAATTTGTCAAAAGGTCTGTTTGGAACGTCTGAATTTTTCTAATGCTTTTTTTTTGTCTCAGTGAAATGTTTTATGTTCTGGCTCATCATAGGTTGTAGGTATACATATACTTCTTGCGCTTGAGGTTTTCAAAATATTCAGAGCAATAACCCATGTGCTATAATAATATCCTATCACATGCTCTTTGTCACGTCAAATTGGAAGAATGTATATCTGTACGTATCTTACATATATACATGTACGCTTCATCATAATGTGGATGATAATGGTTGGGTTCTCTTGGGCTTTAGGTTTATGACTTTTATCTTACGCTATAATAATTAGTTTCAAACAGTGTGTCTTTTTAAAACGAGTGGTCGTAGACACTATTCTGATTTCATCTATATCAGTCAAAATTGCACGTAAGTATTTCTCTCTCCGTATTCTATCGTGCAAATAGGCAGAATTTAAAATTTTAAACCAAAAATCATAAGATATAATTTAAAAGAATTCATCCAATAAAGACAACTAAGTAGTTTGTTACGCCGACTATTAGATACTGCACCGCACCATATACACGATCGGATACGTTGCCACTTAACAAGGCAACGCCTCCGTACACTACGACTAAAGGTGTTGCTCGTGCAAATTGTCAACCCCAAAATACGAGAAAACGAAGTTTTTGACATGTAAATATGGAAGCGTTGCATGGCAAGTTCTCGAGCAATTAATCGAGCTATCAACGTGGACTATTATTTTGGAATGGCCTATGCATTATTATTTCAGTATCATCGAGCCTATTCTAGAAATACAGAAAAGACAAAAAGAAATTAGAATGTCCGTAGCATGGAAGAGGACGTCGCTTTTCTACTGAGTTACGGCACCCTCTGATTCGGTTAAGGAAATAGGCACCACACCGCGCCGCCGCCGCCGCCGCGGTACACTCGTAGGCGGCGCGCGCAGCGGCGGCAAAGCATGGGAAGAAGAATTCGGCGGTACGTGGAGGCTCGATCGGGCGCAGAAGATCCGCCCACCGCCGTCGCTCTAATAGGCAGGCGAGCACGAGGCGGACTACGCGGTGGTGGGCGGAGGGGCCCACCTCTCCTCCCACGGCAGCGGTCAAGCGCCGCGGTGGGCCGAGGCGAGCCATGCCAGGCCGCGGGTTCGGACGGGTCAACGCACTCGCGCAAGACCCTCGTGCCGATCTCGTCACCTTTTCTCCCTGCGGTCTTCACACCTGTGACCGCGTTTTCCTTCGGGTTCCTGGCTATTGCCCTTGCTTTGGCCTCCTCTCGCGCGTGGCCGCCGACGTCCGTCGCGAAGTGCTCCTGTGTCTGCCCGGTGGCTGCGCGCCTGGCTACTGGTGCTCGTCGGCTGAACTGTACCACCGAGTACCTGTGCTGGTACTGTTCTGTGCTGGAGTGTTGTCTTTCGAGGAAAAAGAACTAGACCGGTTGCTTGGAAGGCGGAGATTTTAATTACAGGAGAGAGAAAATGATTCCCACGTAGATCTGAGAAGATTTTCGTGTTCTGTATTAACGGGGACTAGATTTCGGGGCTAAACAAATATCTATCATTAGGTCCTGTTCTTTACGGCTTCTAAAAATGACTTTTGACTTTTGATACAGTACATAACTTTCAAACAGAGTATTTTTTTTTCAAGACGGGATCTACAAGTTAATTGTAGTACATGTTAAAAGCTCAACATCTATATCAACCAAAAGCGCAAACAAATATCTCTCTCCGTAATTTTTGTCACAAACAGATAAAATTCAAAAATTTCAGTCAAAAAGCATAAGCAGCAGTCATATCAAACATGCCCTAAGACTTCAGGATAGGCCAAACCGCATGTCAAGCCTAGCTCATTTTGGCCCCTCCATTACGATTTTGGACACAGATAACATGAACCACTAATAGGATGCATGTATAGGGACCAAATGAGCCGAAAAGAATATATGGGCCTGTTCTTTTTGGTTTCTAAAAGCTGCTTTTTGGTTTCTCTACAGTAACTAGATTTTAAACGGAATATCTTTTCAAGATAGGGTCTACTAGTTAATTATAGTATATATTGTACTGACCCTATTTATATCAGCAAAAACCGCACGTGAGTTTCTATTACTCTGTAATCTCTCATATAAACAGTCCAAAAGCCATAAACTGCAGCCAAAAGTCATAAGCTACAGAAAAAAAAGTCCATAGTACTAATAATTAAGAAGCTGCTGCTCGAACATGAGTGCTGATTGGCCTTGTTGGCTTTAGTGGTGCACATTAGTCACTAGGCGAGTTACCTACGTAAATGCTAGTGACATAGCATGCAGAAAGTGTGCCAGATATCATTATCGGATTAAGAAACGCGGAGATCTCTCAAATTTCAGCCATTCCAATCATGTAAAGCACTAAACAAAGAAGATGCATGATCTTATCTATCTAATCACTATCACTCGGCGTTATTTGTGTCGCTAATTAAATTGAAACCTAGGCAGCCGATATGTATGAACTTCCATGTCAGTAGGGCTAGTGCCTTTGCACCATACATTTCACAATCATCTGGATTAGATTTTATCTGAATTGACCGGGGTCGTCAGGCTAGCTATAGCCGAGTTGTTCCTTTTCTTCTTCTTTTGTCTAAGCAACTATGGCCATCATTTCCACCAACAAAAAAGTGCGTTTGCTATCAAGGAAAAGGATCTCCCCTCAAACTAAAAGACTTCAGACAGAGCAGAAAAAGGGGGAGAAAACGGAAAGTCCAATGCTTGTCCGCAGCAAATCAGTGCAAAGTCTCTGTGAGGTTGTGAAATCTACAATTCCTCGAACAAGTTGCCATATTGCGTTGTAGATCACCTGATCGCGGATTCTCTCTCTCTTTTTGCCCTGCAACTAGTCAACGTGACACGTTATACTCGAGCCGCGCTTACCTTAAATTTTCCTTATGGATGATAGTATTATACACTATCCAGATATATTATTCCTGCGTGCATGCCAGAATAAATATGAAAAACGTTGCTAGGTATGAACTGTATATCCATTACACCATATGCAGCCACGCCATTAAATTTCCCTAGTAGTCAACTCTCAGAGACGGACCTAGTTGGTAATTAAGAAAGCTCGAGAAAAATGTCATACTAAAATTATACTAGTTTAAATACTTAAGTGATCTAAAGGACTATGTGAGAAGGAATATCATCAATTGGTGATGAATAATTGACATATTTGTTGAATTAGATTTTGATTGTACAAAAGTTGGCAAAGTTCAATTTTTTCTTCGTATTAAGGGCGGTCTCACCAGCCAGTGGTTGCCTGTCTGATTATCGGTCCGGTGTGACCGGATTCTAGTTGGCGGTTTCTTTTTTCAAAGAGTGTGTTTTGGAGTTAGGCACGTGCGGTCCGATCGACCGTTGATTGGCGGTCAGATTAGACTTGAGTTGGACAGTATGACCGACACTGAAGATACGGTCACACAGGTGGATCGATCTAACTGATCAGTATTGGCGGTCTGACCAGTGCGGCCCAACCGCCATAGGGAGAGTGCTCAGGTTGGAGGCTACAGTTAGAGAACAGTGAGAGGTAGTTTTAAGTAGAGTGAGTATTTGCATGGCATGTGTGTCGTTGGTTGTGTTGTGTTGTATGATGCATTGCTTTGGCTAACGTGAGTCAGGTGCATGAAACTTGTGATCAAGACGGTTGTTTCGTCTTTGGATGTGCAGGTGGTTTGGAGAACATATTTGGTCAACGGTAAGGGACCGGGACTAGGCGGGAGAACTGAGGTCTGTATGGTCGTATAAATCAGGGTGAGGCTATATGACTCAAACGGGAAACACATAAAAGACAAGAATCGTGAAGAGACAAGTTGGTGCATTAGTACACCAAGTGACGGGGCTGATGTACGTAGAGATAGTTCCGCGGAGCCCAAATGCGTGAAGATGTGATGACTAGTTATTACCCACTACAGGTTATATGTCAAGACATGCTGAGATGCTTTAATGTGAAGACATGGTGGGCAATGGCAAGGTGAACTGGAACTAAGCTCAAGAGGAGCTGAGATCCAGAACGGTTTGGGAAGCTTGATGCAGTCATGATGCAAGGTGAGGCATATGGCGCGCCAAGTGACTTGGGCTCATTTGCAAGCGAGGATGTTTGGTAGGATCCAAACACACGAGAGGCTTGGCGAGAAGTCATTGAAGCCACATGGTAGGTGATAGAGTCAAGGGAGGTGCCTGAAAGTTTCATGGGGTTTTTTTGGTAGTTTACCAAAATGCCGGGTTTGAGCCTTAGAAAAAACCGCGGCGCAAAGGAGGCATAAAGGGAAGTGGTTTAGATCAAGTTGAGCTGGTTTGGCTAAGTGGATCAATTACTAAGGTGTTTGTGGGTTGAGTCTTGTAAACGTTCTAAGAAGTGTGCGTGAGTGTGTAAACCTGTGTTAGTGGGTTGATGGGTTTTCTTATGTGCTTAGCGGGTTGAGACCCTCTAATGGTTCTAGTTATGTAAGTGAGGAGGGGGAGAGCTAGGGTAGAGGTGGTGATAAAGACATAGAGATTGTCTAAGTCTTGAGTAGTTTATTTTGTCCCTTCCTATGTGAGAAATCTAGCTTGTGTAAGGGTAGTGCTTTGAGAAATCTAGTTTGCTTGGTTTTTTCGTGTTCTTCAGCAAGAAGTTCAAGATCATGATCTAGGTGGTTTTTGCTCGAATCTTTATCTTGATTACATTGCTAGGATATGTGAGAATAGATCTGAAAGACCTTATGTCATAGATCCCCATGAACAAGAAGTAATTTGGATTTTGGGTGTTCTTGAGATCTAGATTTCATTTTCTTCAATTTAGTGAACCTGAGCCCAAGAACCTTATGATTCTTGATTGGTTTAGGTTTCCAATGTTTTGCACAAGTCTCATGCAAAATTTGAAAATATTTAGATGAGACTTGAGTAAATTATTGAGATTTAAGCTTTAATCTAAGGGGTTTTTAAGCTTAGGAGTAGGGGTTCGGACAGACCAACCCTAGACTTGCAGTCAGACTGGAGTGCTGGTCAGACCAGCCCCTTCCATAGCAGTTTGACCGGTCATGTGTTGTGTGTTGAAAGTTGTTGATCTTATTAGTTTAGGTCTATAGCTTTGTTGTATTAAGCATAGATGTTGTAATCCTAACTTAAGTGAAGATTTTAAATACTACCAAGGAAAAAGTTTAAAAAATCATTCACCTCTCTAATTGTCGATATCAGTCCTACGTGATCTAACCAATTAAACAAAAAAAGTGCCTCAATCAATCCGGCGCAAAATAGACCTACACACACACACACACACTAACCAGCGCGCAGGTGTAAAATACGTGAAGAAGTTACTGACGTTTTAAAATGAAGTTACTGACGCAGGTTGTGAGGTAACTTTCCTCACAACCGATGATAACTTTTCTCACAGCCGGTGATAACTTTCTGGGGCACAAAACTACGCACATAGAATGCGTAGGCGAAGAATAGCGCTACCGTATGTGTGTAGAAAAAATACCTTTACTCCCAGGTGTAATTATACCCACCTCTAATATACCACCTAAACAAACTTGAAATACTCCTTTATCACTTTAGGTATACTCATATACTAATTATAAGATGCTCCAATATGAACCACATGAAAAAATTACAAGGGAGTCCATAGTTTTTAGCATAGTTTGTAAATACCTTCGTATACGTACATAAAAAGGAGTATGTCAAAAAAAATATACATACCACCTTTGAAAAATTGTTCATACCACCTAGATAGTCGTGGTCGAAGCAGCCGATGATAACTTTTCGAACAACCGATGATAACTTGCTGAAGCGCAAAACTGCGTGGAGAATACACACACGTGTAAAATAGCACTACCGTGTGTGTGTGTCTATATATATACATCCCTTTTCCGTACTGTCGGGAGTACATACTCCCACTTCCAATATACCACTTAAACGATAGTGTTATATTCATTTATTTCTTTTTTATACTTAGGTACTAATTCTAAGATACTCCAATGTGATTTGGTTGAAAATTTTTCATCAAAGTCATTTATTTTTTGCTATATACTCTTTTTTCGTATATAAAATGAGTACATACACAAATTATACTATATATATGTATTTATATGTATATATGTGTATATGTGTGTGTGTGTGTATATATATATATGTATGTATATATAGGGAGCATATTAAGTGCAAATAGCCTTTTTAGTGCAAACATGCAAACACGAATCAGGGTTGTTGGATCCACCTTCTATGGCTCGGATCCGTGAGGGTGGAAGCCCCTCAAAACTTATGCGTTTTACACATACCTCCCATCTCCCTTCTCCTCTTTACGCAATACCCCCGTCGCCTCAACTCCCTCTGTCCACCTCCAGCTTTGCATTGCTCCCGTTGCCTCAACTGGGAAGTTGCCACCCCCATCGCCTCCGTGCCCTCCGCGCTGCTCCCCTCCTCGCCGGGCTCCCTTTTGGAGAAGCGTACGTGCTCCCTTCACGAGAAGCCGCCCCCATTGCCTCCCCGCTGGTGACACCCCTTCCCCCCCCGCTAGCGACGCCCTCGTTCTACGGCTCGGATTAGGTTTGGTCGCCTCCCTCCTCTCCGGCATTTTGCCCCCCATCCCCGACATTTTTCCATCGACTTACTCCATCCCCAGCCTTCGACCATGACCATGACCATGACCGTCATGACTATAGCCACCTTCGACCACGGCCACTACGACCATAGCCACTTTCGACCACGGCGTCCACGACCACAGTCGCCTTCGACCATGGCCACCATGACCACTACTGCTACGACCACAGCCACCTTCGACCACGACCATGATTGCCTCACCTTCGACCATGACCACAACGAGGAGCGGTGGCCAAGGAGCTCGGGTAGCGCGGGGGGAGGGGGGAGGCGACGGTCGCCGGGGGGAGGTGGCAGTCGTGGAGGGAGGCGATGTCGCCGAGGGGGCGATGGGCCGGGAAGGGAGCCACAGTGGGAGCCGGGAGAGCCGCGAGGGCGGGAGGGTGGCAGCGAGGAGCCCAAATCAGAGGGAGGCGATGGCCGGTGCAAGCTCTAGAACCATAAGACGATTTCTCGGTGGTGGGATTGGTGTTGAGGGTAGGGTGATTTCATAAAGTGGTGAGGGAACACGGGGGTTTGGTGAAAAAAACGCATAAGAGATTGTTTGCTTCCACCCTCACGAATTCGAGCCGCAGAAAGTAGATCCCACCATCCTGATTCACGTTTGCATGTTATAATTGAATAACCCATTTGCACTCGATATGCTTCTATATATGTATTGTTAGAAATAATCTTGACCTAGAGTTCAAGATGTAGTAGGGCCCGTCTTCATGTGTAACTCAAATTGAAGTTGTGTCTAACTTGAAGTCTGAATACATATGCTAGTAGGAGATTATTAGCCTATATATTGAGGAGGTTTGTAGCCAATTTTAGTAAGAAAAACAAGAAAAGGGGAGCAAATAAGAGAATAGAGAAATTAAAAAATTCTCCAGTGTTCTCTCCGTTTATTTGTGATGTGTGCGTTTTCTCCCGGAATAAAGTTAACAAGTGGTATCAGAGCCTAGGCGAGAAGCGAGTCACTGAAAAATCATCTCGATGGTTCCATTTCACGCTCGTCTCGAGCAGTGCTCCCGAGGCCTCCCCACGCGCGTTGTACAGCTGGAGCAGCAAAAGTCAGCGCCGAGAGAAGCAAAGCAACACAACCGTCCTGAAGCAACGCAGCAAGGCAGGGGAGATGTGTCGCCGTTCTATGTCAAGTATGAGTTTAATAAGTCATAGTTAAAACTGACTACCTAAATGTTTTAGAATCTTTGCATTCGGATGAACCTGTGTCAGTTAAATTGAGTTCCTATATGTAGCTTGCATGTAAAACACTTCATGTGGAGCGCGTGGCTGGTAGTTTATAATGCATTGAGATTAAAACTAGAATATGTCAAGTCAAGATTAAGGGGGAGATTGTTAGAAATAATCTTGACTTAGAGTTCAAGAGGTAGTAGAGCCCGTCCCCGTGTGTAACTCAAGTTGAAGTTGTGTCCAACTTGAAGTACGAATACGTAGGCTAGTAGGATATTATTAGCCTATACATTGAGGAGGTTTGTAGCCAGTTTTGTAAGAAAAGAAATAAAAAGCAAGAAAAAGAGGGAGAGCAAATAAAAGAAAAGAGAAATTCAGAAATTCTCCTATGTTTTCTTAGTTTATTTGCGATGTGTGTGTTTTCTCCTGATCAAAGTTTTAACATGTATGTATATAATGTATATGTATATATAGAGTATAAATAACAGGGACATCAAGCCTCTATGTCTTTAGATTGCTTTTAGATACATGCTAGTGTGATGTGCTGTTGTCTACATAGAATTGAAAGCTATCTCTGCCAAAATGCTTATGCCTAACTACCCTGTGCCCATGTGAACGTGTGATCGACCACTGCATTCCTGGTCCCTCACATACGTGCGATCGGCAAGTCGGGTAGGATCACTGTTCTTTTGGGAAGAACCTGGCAGTCTTCTCACACATGCAGGAAGGGCAACTTCGCGGGTGCTTCGAAGAGCCACGCGCGAGATAGACGAGGAGAGATCTCGGTTCGGCTGGGTTCCACAGCATTTGTAGCGCTCGGAAGTCCTGAGCCCGACAAACTCAGCCACTAGCTCAATTCGCTACCTTCCCCATTTCAGTTCAGCCATGCATGCACACAGACGATATCCTAGCTAGCTACCTGCCTCTGCGCGCCGGCCGGCCGGCCTGCATGTACGCACGCTCTGGTTTTGGCACCGAGATAAATGTGCTCCAGCTGCGCGCATGCATGCCCTAGGCATTCAGGAACCGGCGATGCATGTATCCAGCTAGACACCATTCGCGAAGACACTCGATCATCAGGTTGGCAAATTGACGCACAGGCTTCCTTCGATCCGACCATGCATGATACGCATGCATGCATGTGGCGAGTATGCATTTCCGTACGCATTATTTAGCGATCGTACGAGTGATCGATCGTCGTACGTACGTGTTGCCACCATCAGGCAGCTCAGGTGATCGGTTACATCGATCACTTGTGGCTAGGTAGCTCCTCGCGTGCTGTCAGGTGATAGTCCTAGTATTTTAGATGTAATTTTATTATTTTTATGTATATATGGTATTTATAATTATTATTGTATGGTAATATCTAATTAAACATCATAATTACTATAGTGGTAATTAGTTAGGGTTAACTAATGAGTTAGTGGTAAATAATTAAGTGCTACGGGCGATGGTAATGAATTACTTGTAATTTTTTCGGATGGATAATCAAATTGTCAATAATTAATAAATTATTCGTATGTAGTTACATGCATGTAATCACTAACCTGTAGTATTTTACTGTCATTATCAATCTTCGCAGTAATATTTTGTCAATCCCATTTGTTGCAAGGTACTCTCTAAATTAGGAGTGCATAGCTAATTATTTTGAGAAGCCAGTGCATAGCTTATTGAGAACGTGGTAGGAGGACGTGCCAGTGCTGATTGCTTATCCCGAAATACATGTAATTTTTATCGCATGTTTTGGACGTTATTCCCATAGTCCTAGTTAATTAGCGTTATTTAGTTAGTCGCAATTAATGTAGTTTGTATTATGAAGTAAGTTGGTAGTAGTAATGTAGACATAGTTTGTATTTTTTTTGTGTACATATGGTACCCATAATTTGTTATTGTATGGTAGTGTGTAATTAAGCAGTCGTAATTACTATAGTGGCAATTAGTTAGGGTTAAGTAATAAGTTAGTGCTAAGTAATTAAGTGCTAAGGACAACAATAATGACTCACTCGTAATTTTTTCGGATGGGTAATCAAATTATTGGTAATTAATGAATTATTTGTATGTAATTACACACATGTAATCACTAACTTGTATTACTTTAATGTCATTGTCAATCTTCGCACTAAAATTTGGTTTATCCGAATTGTTGGAAGGTATAGTGTTACCGGAGTTTCTTAAACAGTTCTACGATGAGAACCATCGGTGCCACTCATGGATGATGGATGACACGACTGGCCCTTCGCCCTTGAAGCTGCAGGAAGGGAGGGATCATTAGGTGCTGGATGAGCGTTACGTCCCAATCCTGTGGGCCACAGGCTTATTACCCTTTCCGAGGCTGGTCTCCATCGAACGCTAATTCACCATCGACGGCAGCCTGCTCACGGCACTGGTGGATAGTGGAGGCCCAAGATGCACCCATTCCACTTTCAGTGAGAGTGAGATGACGATCACTCTGCAAGACCTCTCGTTCTTGACCAATCTGCCTCTCCAGGGTGACGCACTTGTTGCAACCCCTGCACCGACGGACTGGAAGGAGAGACTGGAGGACCGGTTCGACCTGCCTATCCCAGAGGGTGCTCGTGGCATCCCCCACGCTTAGCTGAAGAATTTCATTGTGTGCCCATAGGATGCACCACCTGAGCAGATCACGCACGATGATTAGAGGTGGCAATGGGTACCCGAAACCCGAGTACCCGATGGGTTTTACCCGATAAGGATGTGGGTATGGAAAGATATCTTCACTCGCGGTATACTGATGGGCAAAAATCTCTACCCATCGGGTAGAGTGGGTGCGGGTACGGTTGTATATTACCCGTACCCGCATACCCGTGGGTAAAATATACCCGCATACCTTATCAATTCAGCCTAGTAGCCTACTCATGGAGGGCCCGGTCAAAAGTGCAAAAACAACTTATTAGAAGTTAATACGTCTCTACTCCGAAAAGTTACACTGTTTCTTACATTTACATATTGCCCATAAACAAAAGCAAGATATATATATATATATATATATATATATATATATATCCCTTGCTTTACCCTTCCCTCCAAATCTGAGGTAGGGACACCATCTATTCTTGTAGAATAGAGACTACGCTAGCATACAGTGGAAGACCATAGTAGGAAATTATGTGCTTCATGGTGGTGAATTTACACATTACTAAGAGAATTTTGTACTATATTAATCATTTGGCATCAACATTAAGGAAAAGAACTCAACAAATAAGTAGCCGATACTCTGGAATAAGCTAAATAGAAAGAGAAAAATTTTAGTTCCAAATTGCACAAGATGATATTTCAGCAAACTAATCGGGTATGGGTAACCCGTCGGGTGTAAATACCCGCGCGGGTATAGGTAAGTTTCTATACCCGTGTGCGGGTACGGGTATCGTAGCGGGTAGAGTTATATCTGTCGGGTGCAGGTATGGGGTGGCTATACCTAGCGGGTATGTACCCGTTGCCACCTCTAACGATGATAGTCTACAACACTCAATCGATCGCCACAGCTCTTTGCGACGGCATGACAGCATAAGACAGTTGCAATTTCTAAGAGATTCATTTATGGAATTCATACTGGTCGTTACTGAATTTATTTCGTATGTCACTTCAGTTGGAGCGGGCATAATGCATCGCAAACATGTCCAAGACTGCCCTCACCATCCCGAACACACCACCGGTCATGCAGAATACATCGAAGTACATTCTAAAGTAGGCCAAAAGAATTGTGCACAACTTGAGCTGTGGCCATTAACGAATCATGCCGTGCACATCAAGCACCCAGAGGGGGCACCATGCTCACCCGTCAGGTCATCGCGACCTAGCGAGTCCGGCCAGCCATCGCAATCTACCGAGTCTGCTCGGCATTGTAGTACTAGCTATCGATCATTCGCGGGTTGTATCGACGAGAAGATAACTTACATATAAACATACATTTTGTTTTCCTATTAGGCCTTATGTTCCACTAACATCATAGTGTTCTCTCGCCGCAGGTCTATCGTTGAGATGCATCACTTTTAACATCCGCACCACCTACACAGACTACCACTCCCCATTGTTCATCTTTGCTGCACATCCGGGAGGTATGAGATTCATATTGTACATGTGGAATATTTATTGTGACTAACACTGTTTCATCTTGCAGCCTCCAATTCAATGTTGGGGTGACGTCGAGTCCACCGATGATGATACGGGCCTCATGGATGCTTCCAGAGAGCGATACACAGCACCAGGGTTTGCAGCGTACGCAGGACATAGCTTATTAGTTTTATATGTCATATTTGTTTGAATTTTTAAATATAGCAAATGAGATAAAAAAATTACAAAATTTTATGTGCAGTCTCCCGACACTACGTACTTCATTGTGTAATTTTTGGCAATTTTATCCACTGTGAATTTTACTCAAAATTCATATAATTATGATATTTATAGGAATAGTTACATATAACAAATGAGCTTCAAAAAATACAAAATTTTATGTACAGCCTTCCGACACAATCGACCTAATTTTGTAATTTTTTAGGAATTTTATATAATATGAATTTACCATATTAATTTAATTATGAAATTAGTGATATGCAATGCTCATTTAATTAGCCTGTCAATGTTGTCCCCCTTGCCTGCTCTCTCCTTTAGACATGTGTGGGCTCAACCGTGCCGGCCCCCCTCGCTTGCACAAATGTTAGTCTATTCATGTTGTCCCGTCTCGCTCGCTGCCTCGTGCGCACATATGTCACTCTTACCATGTTGTCCCTCGTCGCTTGAAGTGCTGTGTGTCGACAACACGTCCGTAATTTTCGGTGGCAACTCACCGGGTTCCCTTTTCACTTGGCTTCAAATACGGAGCTCTCATAATCACTTATCGCTCATCTAAACTTCATTTCACTTCTTGTAGAAAGTAGAACCTTCTCCATCATACGGTAACATAGCATGGTAGACGCCGAGGGGCCAGTCGGAGCGGGGTCACCAAAGGAAAACCTTCCCCTGGAAAGGAGGGAGGATTTTAGCCCTAACTACCACTTGATGCCAAACAGGTGGGCTCAACTGGTATGGCCGAAATGCCTTCATATATATACATACCACCTCCGAAAAATACCTTCATATGCGCACGTAAAAAGGAGTACGTCGAAAAAATATACATACCACCTCCGAAAAATTATTTATACTACCTAGATGGTTTTAAATACTCATATACTACACGTATATATCCTCCGTTATGCGAAATAGTTCATTCGTTGTGAGATACGATATAAGGTGTAATTACACCCGGGAGTAGAAAAGAGGTTTCCTACACGCACGCACGCACACACACACACACACATATATATAGTATAAATAACAGGGGCACTATAGTGCCCAGACTCTATGATTAAGACTTTCCATCCATGATTGATTTAGCATGCTAAATCAATAACTTTCTTTCCAAATTGATGCCTTTTTGAATTAATAAATGTGAACGGGTTTGCCTGATATATTATATATCATTGCACTTGTACGTATCTAAAAGCAATCCAAAGGCAGAGTGGCTCGGTTGGGGTTATTTTTTGTGGCTTATGGCTGAATTTTCACTGTAGCTAGCTGAAATTACACTGTAGCTGATGTTGGCTTATTTGATATAATTAAATTTTAAATAATTTAAAAATAGAAAAATAGGTTAGCCCAGCACGTATAATACAAACGAATACGGAAAAAAGAACCTAAAATAATCCAAAAAATTAGGAAAAAAATGAAATTTAAAAATAATAAAAATAAGTCAAAAAACAAAAACCCAAACTCAAATGAGCGGCCAGAATCCAAGTGCTTCAAGACTCTACAAAATTAAAAATGATGCACGTATAAACAAGAGATGGAGTGCCGTACGGCCAATTCAAGAGCAAGACGAATGTGCAGAACGCGTGCAGGTGCAGTCATTTCGCAACAGTAGAAAAAATAGTAGCGCATTTGGGGACATATCATTATTAACGAATTGTACCATGCATGCACGGGATTAGGACAACCGATTAGCTGTCCGCGCGTCCCCAGTTAAAGGAACCTGGAGCGTGCGACAACGACGGCACATGCTAGACTAGTCCGCCTGGATGCTTACTTTGTCCCATCTGCTCGACAAAATCAGTGTTTTCTCGTGTGCTTACTGGTTATCAGTTTAATTTAAGGGCTCTTTAATGGTAACTAAAAAGAAATATAAGATGCCTATTAATCTAATAGATTAGATTAGTTAGAATTTATTTATACTATCACCGATAGTACAAACAGTAGAAGGATATAATTGTTAAGAGAATATATATCGTAAGAGTAATTTCTACGAACACCATGGTAGTGCACATATAAAAAAAATTGCAAACTTCAGAAATACAGGTGTACACATAAGCATAAGCATCAATTTTGCTGACTTCAGAAATGCGAGTGAACCGAAGAACAGTTCAAGAAACTATACATAATTGGGCATTGGTACCAAATTATCAAGCAAACATAATCTACAATCAGTACAATACATTCCAACCATCGGGTTCCAACTCAAAATCTGCGAATATCAGAATCACATAATTCGTTTGCACATAAAAACCGAACCACTCTCACAATTAAACCGAAAGAGCCGATAAGCTGTGCAGCGATGCATTTGCAACCTGAAACGATCCGGACATACAAGTGGACAGACAAATACAGGTACCTTGGAGAGCAGCGAGGAGAGAATGTCTTGTTGCCCGCCGAACCATTGAGGTGCCGATGGATTGGGCTGAAATAAGTTGATTTATGATTAAAATTGTACTGTAACTGGTTGAAATTATATTGTAACTGATGATGGTTTATTTGGTGTAACTAAATTTTAAAAAAATTAAAAATAGAAAAAACATGTTAGCTCATCACGGATAATACAAATAAACACGGAAAAAAGAATTAACAAAAAAAGCTCAAAAAAGCCAAAAAACCAGGAAAACTAAAATTTATGAACAGTAAAAAAATAAACCAGAAACCAGAAGCTCAAGCCAAAATAAGTGCTGCCTAAGTCCCTGCCTTCCCCTTGCTGCTGCCGCTCCCTTTTCTCTTCCAGGAGCCTGTGGATGGCTTCCTGCACTAGCTCAACCTTCTTCCTCATCCTCTCCTCATCAACAATACCATCTGCAGCTTGCCTGGTGGCCGAGTCCACGTCGATCGAAGAGAACAACAGATGCGTGCATGGGTTCTTTTTAAAAGAAAAATATATGTTCATGGCTGCCTGAAAAATGAAGTAGCATTCGACTAAGAGGAAGAAGCTACACCCTTCTTCCGATTGGCGAAGAGATATGAAACTGTCTCATATCACTATCACCGATTCAGAGAGATTGTTCAGGAGATGTGTTTGCCGTAACTGAAGATCAAGGTGTTTAGGTCTGCCAAAAAAGTCTATTATACCTTTATAAATCAATGATTAAATTTAATTTTTACTATTATTTTTTTATTACCAGTAGAATCCAATTAATGCCTGGGCGATTATTAACGTACTCATAATGTTTACCACATGATTATGCCGAGATGAATGAAGCTCTCATCATGGTGCATGCGCCCGACCGAAACAACAAACGGCGAAAGGGACAGTACGTACGACGGTCCATCGACTGTCAAAGCCGTTTCTTACTTCGTTCAACACGACGGGCATTAGTTAATTCATTTCGGGTTGAAAATTTTCCAGGTCACACGGCTTGGCTCGATCACTTTCAGAAGTTTTGCAAGATGCAAACATTTTGGCAGTCTTAATAGTGTAGGCGGTACTAGAGCACTGCTCGTTGTATGTGTCACAGTACTCCTAGACTGTTGGAGAGCATGTATGATATCATTGATGGGACTTGTGTCTTCTCTTGGCTCGTTCTAAAAAGTTCTTTTTCTGAAGGAACAGGTTTTCGGAAGAGAGTTTTGACACGCAAACCAGTCCGCATAATTAGCAAATAAAACAAAAAAGGTAAGGCCCACGTGTCATGTTAGCTTTCTTTCACCTCTGTTCTATCCCTCCTCTCTCTCTCCCTCCTGTTTTAACTCAATCTCAATCTCCTCCCTTACATGAATACGAGAAGAGATGGCTTAGGCTAGCTGGTCACTGTGCACTGCCGCCCACCGGCTACTAGCTCTGGCTTGGGCTGGCTCAGGCTCATTGGCCAACGCGTCCGGCTGTTCACCAATCTATGGCTAGGCTCAAATCAATACTAAGAAATTGATGCGGAAAGACAAAATAATTGTTCAAATCAAGTCAAGAAATTGATTGAATCAAAGTCAAATCCAATGAAAAATGGATTGCATAGAAATTAATTGGATCTAGAGGGGTAATGTGTGCATCCTTGTGTAGAGTGGGGAACGTTTTTTTTTTGGGAGGAGAGGACCAGCGCTGTACTGGCTCCATCGCATGGTGTTTCAAGGCACTACTTGTTGACATCATCCAGTTCACTGCCACCTCTCGCATCTAGGTACTCCAGGCCCATGCTTGCGGCCACACCACCTACCCCTAGCCTCAACGTGGTGGAGGTGGCGAAGGGTGTGATCATGGAGGGGAGTGGTGAGGATGGCCACGACGGTTAGGAGTGACTTGAGGTGGAGGACGAACGAGGGCAACTTCGACTAGTAGGAAAACTTCTTAGGATAGCGATGGGATGCTGGGGGAGGAGAAGGTGCGGATATGGCAGGAGATGAGAGAGAGGGATAAGGAGGAGGAAGATACAGGAGAAGGAGGATTTGGCGTTGATGTAGACGTACAACTGAGAGAAGAGAGAGGATGTGGGCATACACGTAGATGCCATGTAGATGAAACCATGGTGGTTTTAAGCAAAGGGTGATTTTAACCGGTATTGACAGTTGAAGGAGGTAAAATATCCGATTTTGTAGTTTATGGTTGATTTCTAGACTTTTCTAAGGGTTCAAAGGGGTCAAATAGACTTATTCCTTTGTTAACGGAGGACGTACACCACACTCACACCATATACCACATGCACACACGCGTGTATATTCTACTGAAACATACACTAGAACTTAAGCGGAGGTTGTTGAATAATTCCTGAATTTTTCAGTACCTCATGGAGCATGGGCACACGCTTTCCGATTGAACGGACATGCATGTGCGAGGTAAAGCACTCTGTGCTGATCCAGGAATCGAATCTAAGTGGGTAGCTCGTACGACGACGAAGCTTGCCAATCTAGCTTTGCTCCTCTTCTAAGTTCTATGTTAGTATGCTCATCAAGTGGGCTTTGGTATCCTGAGCCCCGGTCTTGGAAAAGTTGCGAGTTTGGCCCATAAAGGCCGAAAAGCGGCCCAGTAGTGCCAAGAAAAGGTTATCATCTCTTTCTTTTCTTTGGGAGAAACGAAGGGCATCTTTAGGGCCATGCGTGTATATATTTTACGGAAACGTGAAATCAAAGTTGGGAATAAAGTAGCCGAAAGACACGGAAATAAGGGGATCATTTCCAAAATTTTGCCTAGGCAAAATATGCCATATTTGCAAGATGGAACACCTGTTGATATTGTCTTCAATCCCTTAGGAGCACCCTCACAAATTAATGTGGGACAAATATTTGAAAGCTCGCTCTAGGAAAAGGATCACTTTGAAAGAGTTGAACAAGGAGCCGTATGAGATAAAAATCTCATGTACGGTTCAGTAGAGGGATAGTAAAGATGACTTATGTGTCGATTTTTCCACTGTCAACCTAAAAAAACCTAACTCTACCTTACATAAAGTTGTTATGTTTTCAGGTTGTTTTTTCCGTCTAGAAAAAGGAACATTACTGTTGTCAGTTGTACCTTTAATTTCTCCTCTCTCGTCGAAAATCCGTTGTTCTGAATTGAAACGACGCAACAGTACAACACTGTGCTACTATACCAAAAACTAACACAAAGTTCATTGTACTTGTGGCTTTACAACGCTGAGTAAATGGCCCAACACAAAGTTACTGTTGGCTTTGGAGGATCGAGTTGTAACGGGCCGTAATGACTTCTCCCATGTGGCCACGTGTTTTGCTCCACTGTCGATTGCAATAAAAGCCCATCTCTCCTATACCAAAGCCGAAAAGCCCATTTTCTCTCACAAATTTGAGAAGCCCATAGATAGATGGACCTGATATATCAATTCCCTTTCTCAATTTGGTTAATAATCATTATTTATATTACTTAAAAGAAGAAGTTGGTGGGCGATACGTTCTTTCCCCTTCATCTTCCTCCTCACAAAATGATTTATGCTGACACATGGGTCATCCTCACCCGCTTCGATTCACACCCTATATTTCTCCTGAGATCCCCTCTCCCTTCCCCGTCACCTCTCCCACCCTGAGCCTTCCTCTCCCGTGACACCGATGCTTTGCCATCCTCCTCCCGCGCTCTGACAACGCGTCCGCCCCCACCCGGTCCACATCTTTTTTCCACTCTCTGCATCCGCCTCTTTCATCTGCACCTTTCTCTCCTCCTCTCCCCTCCTTGCAGCCTCGCTTCCTCCCCCACGACGCTGTGCTGTAGTCAGGGACAACTGGATCTGGCGATGCTATTGACGTGGAGGTCTAGATGCTGTGACACCATGGACGGGGGCTGTGGATTCAGCCCCCTCCCCCACCACGTCAAGGTGGTGCGAGGGAGGAGGACCGTGAGGGGAGGAGAAGGAGGGGCGGCAATGGCACGCACGATGGAGGCAACGGAGAGAGTGAGTGGGGGGCGATGGCTCGCGGGGATGAGGTGTGGGGAAGGGAAAGCAGTGGCACAGGGACACGTTAGTGCGGTCAGGAAAGGATGTCGTCGCTGTCTCCTCTCAATGTTCTCGTGTTCATTCTCCCATTCTCAGGAAAGGAGGCCTTAAAGAAGTGGAAACACTACTTTGCTGGGTCAACATTGATTATTAGGACTGATCAACAGAGTCTAAAGTATATTCAAGGGCGGAAGCTGACCAAAGGAATTCAACACAAGTTGCTGGTGAAATTGTTGGGCTACAACTATAAGGTTGAGTACAAAAAAGGAATGGAGAATAGAGTGCTTGCTGCCTTGTTTAGAGCATCCTATTTAGATCAAAGCATGGTCATTACTACAACTATTCCTATGCGAATAGCTGAAGTTATAAGCAATTATGAATAGGATGAAAAATGCAAGGAGTTAATTGAACAATTGACCATTTAACTAGGTGCAAGAGTGAATTATACCCTGAAAAGTGGCGTATTAAGGTACAAGAATAGGTTGTATGTGGAATCTAGCTCCACATTGAAGCACCAAATCTTAACTTCTATGCACAGCTCAGCTCTGGGAGGGAATTTGTAGTGAAAGAGCCACATATTAGAGGATGAAATTACTCTTTTATTAGCCTAGCCTCAAGCAAGAAATCATAGCTTTTGTCAAGCAATGAGCAGTTTGCCAAATCAACAAATCTGAACATGTCCCTTCTCCTGGGTTACTGCAACCCATTCCTGTACTTGACATGGCATGGACTCACATTTCCATGGATTTCATTGAAGGCCTCCCAAATCTACTAGTAAGGATGTTATCTTAGTAGTAGTGGATATATTCACTAAGTACTCCCATTTTATTTCCTTGAGTCATCCATTTACAATGCAAGAGGTAGTTAAAGAATTTGTTGATCACATATTTAAGTTGCATGGGATGCTTGCTGTTATCATTACTGAAATGGCTCCTAAGCCCCATCATTGACAAGGGACTTACCTCCTGGAGAGAACAAAAATCCAAGATGGATGCCTGATTCACCAAACAATACGAAGCATCGCGCTGGTAAACGAAAACCACCTCGACCGGATCTACCAAATGAAGAAGGCCGCCCCGTCGAAAGAATTAACACGCCAAAAGGGCCACCAACTTCCCCCAAAAAAGGGGAGATCCGCAGCTTATTGCTCACAGAAACATCCAACCATATGGTCAAGTTGTTCACTATCTTTTTGATCTCATTCGTTCCAATCAGTGTAGCATTGGGATCAGAGACTATGCACTCGCAAAAGACTAAATTGGCCTGCTTGGTGAGGTATCTTGTAAACGTATACCATGGTTTGAAAACCTATTCCACAATCCTAAAGAAAAAAATCCAACCTATTTATATGGCAACAAAGCGAATGACAAGGCCAAAGTAGCTGACTCTTATTGCTAATTTGACTCGGTCTAAGGGCAAGCTTGAATACAACTCACAGAACGACTCCTCTAGGGGGATTCAGCCACTCAAACAGATAGTGAGACAAGCCATCTAAATTTATGTCCCAACCTCTTTGTTTGACGCTTGCTTGATTGAAAAGAGATCTAGCCTACAAAAAAATTCTATGTGATCACTGAACCTTTTTTTAACTCTCTTTCCCAAATGTGTGACTAATACCAATCCCTATGTTGTACACTCTTCCACTAACTAGAGAGAACCATCCCGAAGTAGAAAGAACAGGTTAGGTTAGCTCTGGTGGGACATGCTGAGCGTAGCATGAGGAGATATCCCAAAAGTGTTGTGTCTAGTTCCACCATCATTGGAAAAGGCAGGCATTTAAAAAAATACCAGGAGACCACTACCAAAAAAAGTTAAAAGCATAGCGGGGAGGAAGGATGCATAGAAAAGAAGAGAAGATTTTGTCCATTTTAGCAGATAAGATAACAATAGAAGACATTTTTTCCATTCTTGCTTGAGTGCTTTCCTAAAGCAGCGCTGATGCCTTCAAACCCAAAAATAGTGGTTATTACAACACCAGGTGAAATAGCTGCTTTTTCTTCTCTTCCTCCCCTTGACCTATTGAAGTTGCGCTCACCCTAAGCCCTAAGCCCTACAGTACCTTCGCTTACCACCTAATCTTAATCTATTGCCCTCCGCTATCTCGATCACGATTTTCCTACACTCAGGGGAAAGTAAAGGCTCTTCCTCCTTTGGAAGGGTGTGGGCAAGGAGGGATTCGAACCCCAATACTATAGTTCATAGCCTCTAATCCTCTGAGCTACAGGCCCACCCTGTCTCACTGGATCTCTTCCCGGGGGAGTCCAGGATTGGGACCACTAGTGAGAAGGCAAAGAAGTAGTTTTTATCTATCGGAAGGGAAAAAGGGACCATCCATTGGCAAGCACTAAAGGTAGGAATCTAGTGGCTGCTGCTTCAAGCTCCATCCATGATTTGACACTTTAGAGGAGAGAATTGATGTGAGCCAGCTTTATAGCATCCTTTCTTATGCAGAAGCAAAACATGTATTTCTATACGAGTTTCCTTCAGTTGCTTAGGGTGAGCAAGCCCCATGGCATAACAATAAAAAGAACTATATTGCCTTGGGTAGTACTGGCTAAAGACTTAAGCATTAGAGGACAAGAAGGCCCCATGGATTTCCTGTAAACATTTGAACAACTCAATATCTTCTACCTGTATTGTAGATAGAAAATATGGTCATTTGCATGAAGAACAGAAAGTAGTCTGAAGTAATCAGCCATAACAGATGGAATTGGAATTCATTTAATGAAAGATGCGCTATGCTTTATTCAATTGGACAGCTTTGCCCATCTCTGGACCGTACTCTTTCAAGGGCGGCTCATTCTTTCCATTCTCTCTCTAATGTCTCATTCTCATTATTGTGCATTACTAGCCATATCAGTCTCTGCGTATGACGTCTTAGTCTGTACTCACTGTAAACCAGGTGTACAGAAGACAACTTGTTTTCAACACTCATCTTTTCAAGTTGTGATGAAGTAAACACCATGAACAACTTGGTTTATGTCTAGTAGCAGCAAAAGAGAGATTGTCAGAGTACTTAGCTAGCAGGAATCTTGCCCAAAGTCCCTCGGAATGGTACAAGACCAGAAAAGTTGAAGCTTTAGTGCCTTGTAGTTGTCAAATAGGCTTATAAAGGCCACACCTCCTTTGATGCGCTTGCACTATGATCTCAATTTGGGACTCTAGGTTGCACAGACCCTCTATATCTTCCTTATCGATTTGGTCAACCTTATGGTTTGCTAGACCATAGTTTAGGTTCTCTGGGCACTTCCAAACACCTCTTTTGAGAGGAAAGATCTATGAAAGCTAAAAGCCCATTCTCATTCTATTCTCAATTTCATCTACTTTCTTGGCTCATGTGACTAGATCATGTATGATTGATCAACGGATGGGAATCCATGGGTATCCGCTTGAGATCCAGGTAAGCTAATCTTTGAAACTTGATCTTTACGTACTCAAGTATGCTAAGGTAGTCATGAGATGATATTGTTCTGCCCTAATAACAAATTCTGTACTCGCAACTCAAATGGAGTGGTGTTTGCCTTACCCTTCACTTTGTATAAGTGAGACTACACTGTACACAAAGAAAACAAACTGTATAAGAGAGAATTCTCATCAAACACCTAACAGAATCTGTTTCACAGGCTCTGTTCTATTCTGCTTTGCACTGTGCCCGTGAAATGGTCAGCGTAAATTATGGATCTAAGAAATTGATCCGTGCTATTAACAATAGGCTCAGTGCTTTGTCATTTCACATAAGAGAGTACTATTGGGTTGATATGAAGAAGATAAATGAGATTATCCCTACAAGACTGGAGTACTCACCTGGTGCTACTAACAAGTTCAACATCTACTGTTATGGCCTAGGATCCCAGCGACGCATACAGCAGGCTCGTGAACAATACCGTGGGGTACTGCAGCATCGGGTAAACAGTGCCCATGCAGGTGCTATAGCACCATGAACAATAACCACACTATACTGTAGCGTCATACATCGTGTGAACAGTGCCCACGCAAGTGTTGTAAAAGGGACAACATTGTATCATTATCATTAAGTAAAGAAATAAACAAAATTATCAAGTCTCCCTCTCTTCTTCAACAAGTTTCAGGCGAGTGCCCTAATCTCGGTCCTCGGACCCGTACTCAACCAACGCTGACCACAACATTTGGTACTAGAGCCACTTATGATAGCTTTTGATGCTAAATTATCTCCCTTGGACAGTTTGATGGCTAGCAGCGAGAAAATAGAGTCTTTACTCGACAATATGATGGCCACCTTGGAAAAGGTTATGGAGTTGATGGACAAATTAAAGGAGCAGAAAGAGGCGTCGCATGCCATTGCAATAGTTGCGCTACCACCACCTTCCCGGCGTCGGCGTTGGCACTAGCCATGTCACCAACGATGACTTCTCTTCAGGCTTTACCTTTGGTGCCTTTGCCAGAGAGGAAGGTTGTCACTGTCCAGCGGCAGTCTTCTCCACGCGGCCAGCCGACACTGTACCTCTGCAAGTGTGGAGCACAACGGTTGCCATGTGGGAGTCAGCGATGTCATCGCATCTCTTCTACAACCGTTGCATCTTAGGGCAAGAAGAATGCTGCTGCTGCTCTGCGTTGATTGCTCTTGCTACCGACGACTACTGCAATGTCAACCGACGATAGAGGGTTGCTATCCTCATTGTTGTTCGTTGAGGCTTCACGGATCTTCTTCTATGCGACACAACATTATCATTGTTGATTTGTGATCCAAATTCTATACATTAGGCCAGCTTCTGGACGGAGCGTAGCGGAGGCCCGTCGCCGGAGGCTTAGGGCCGGAGCGGAGGATTGTTGCTATGCATGATCTTGAGCTTGAGCAGCTAGATGTGAAGACAGCATTCTTGCATGGAGATCTTGAGGAGGAGATATACATGGACCAACCAGAAGGGTTCATAGTGCCTGGTAAGGAGGATCATGTTTGCAAATTGAAGAAGTCCTTATATGGTTTGAAACAGTCTCCTCGCTAGTGGTATAAGAAGTTTGATTCATTCATGTTATCAAATAACTTTAAAAGATCTGATTATGATAGTCGTGTCTACATTAAATTTGTTGATGGATCACCTATATACTTGCTGTTATATGTTGATGATATGTTGATTGCTGCCAAGAGTAAGAAAGAAATCACTGCATTGAAGGCTCAGTTGAGCAGTAAATTTGATATGAAGGATCTTGGTGCTGATAAGAAAATTCTAGGTATGGAAATTACTAGAGACCGTGCTTCTGGTTTATTGTTTCTTAGTCAGCAAAATTATATTCAGAAAGTGCTTCATCGTTTCAACATGCATGATTCAAAGCATGTTAGTACTCCCATTGCACCTCACTTTAAATTTTCAGCTTCACAATGTCCTAGCACTGATGAGGAGATTGAGTACATGTCCAGAGTTCCGTATGCTAGTGCTGTTGGGTCTTTGATGTATGCCATGGTTTGCTCTCGTCCGGATTTATCTTATGCTATGAGTATAGTTAGTAGATATATGGCTAATCCTGGTAAAGAGCATTGGAAGGCCGTTCAGTGGATTTTCAGGTACATGCAAGGCACATCAGATGCTTGTTTGAAGTTTGGCAGGACTGAAAAGGAACTCGTTGGCTATGTTGATTCAGATTATGCTGGTGATTTGGATAAGCGTAGGTCTCTCACAGGTTATGTATTTACCATTGGAGGTTGTGCTGTGAGCTGAAAGGCACATTTGCGGATGTTGTTGCGCCGTCCACCACCAAGCGTAATATATGGCTATTTGTGAAGCAAGTAAAGAGTCGCTTTATGAAAGGTTTGTTTGCCGAGCTTGCTTTGGAGTTGATTCTTGCATTAACTGCTTTTGTGACAACAGAGTGCAATTTATCTCACTAAAGATCGATGTTTCATGAGAGGACAAAGCATATTGAGATTAAATATAATTATGTCGAGATATTGTTGCAAAGGGTAAGCTAAAGGTATGCAAGATTAGCACTCATGAAAATCCTGCGCGATATGTTGACAAAGCCGCTTCTGTTGCTAAGTTTGAGCTTTGCTCAAGCTTAGTTGGTATTACAGCTTAGCCCAAGAGGCTATGTGGCGCCGAAAGTATTTCTTTCTTTGCTGTGTTCAGGGTGAAGGATTGTAACATCCCAAAAACTGGGATTAGAAAATGAGGGGATTTTGAATTACTTTTGCAATGTATTCCATTTGGATTTGGATTTTTCGATGCTTTTCTCGAATTTGGTTAAGGTTCCAAATTAAAGAATTTATAAAAGAGAAAGACAAACAATTGTAAACAAGAATCTGAAAAGATGATCCATAAAAGTAAATAGAGAAATTGGATTTAGGGCATAGAATATTATTTCGGAAAAACAATGGCATGGAAAATAAGGAAGTAAGTAAAATAAATACCCACTTTAGTTGGAAATATTTTTATTAAGTCCGAATATTACCAGAACCTCTGAGAATTTTCCTAGAATTTTTGGAAGCATTTTCATATTTTTCCGACTTATTGGGATTTTCTGTAATTTCTAAAAGCAAAACCTAAAATCCAAAAAGAAATCAGAAAATCCACCGCCTCCGTCCGACACTGGACGGGTGGGATTGAGCCACGCCGCCAGCGGATCCCGCCTTCCTTACCCGCGCGCGCGTGGGCGGCGCGATACCGCGATTTCGCGCCTCGGCCCATCCGCCCGTCCGCCTCGCATCGCTCACCGACCGACGCCTCGGCCGATCTCCTCCGTTCTCTCTTAAACCGCACCGCCGCCGACGACCCTCTCCGCCACGCGGCTTCATCCGCGCCATCGCGCTTTCCTCTCCCCTCTCCCGCTGACCGATGGGCCCGCCTGCCGCCTTCGCTGCCCCGCTCCTTTCTCTCCGCGGCGACCGGCACCACGGCGAGCTTTTGCTCCCGTGGCGCGCATGCACAGCCTCGCCCCGCTGCGTCACCCCGTTGCCCAGGTGGAAAGCCTGCGCCCTTCCCGTCGCCCTTGACTTGGCGCCACCGCCTGTGCTTTTCCTGCTGCGTCGCCGCCGGCCGATCCGCTGCCGTTTCACGCGGCAAAAGGAGGAGGGAAGCACTGCGCAGAGGCAACCACCCCGGGCGTGGCGTGCGATGGGTCTTCACGACAGACTGCGTTAACACCGCCGCACCCTACTCGCCTCGCCACCGGCCTCCGACGCGACCGCACGGCGCGCCCTGCGCCTCCTCCTCGGCGGTATATAAGGCCATAAACCCTCCGTTGAGTTCCCACGCCGCTCTCTCCGCTCATCCAAAGGTAATCGGGTATTCGTGCCTCGTAGCCGCGGCGATCTCCTTCTCCCCAACTCCGCGAACTAACTTCCCATCGCTTTCTCGTCCCGAGCCAAATTCCTTGAGCTAGGATCGTCTCCAGAGCGCCGCGAAGCTTCCCCGGCCCTCGTCCGAGCTCCTCGTCGCCTGTGGTTCGCCACCGCCTGGAGCTTCCCCGAGCCGCCGCTGCCGCTCGACGCCGACCCACCTCCGAACCTCCTCGGCCCGCACATCGCACCATCGCCTTCCCCGCACGACGAGGAACGCATTTCACCGCTTCCCCGAACCTCCCCGACCGCCCCTCGCCGCCGGCCACCGTCGCCCCCGACTTCACTGCCCGACCCCGCTGCCGACCCACCTCAAGGGAATAAATTGCCCTATAGAGGTAGGCAAAGCCTCCCCCGCTCTCTTGGCTATCAGCGTTAACTCTCCTCTCCCTCCCAGCTCCCCGGCCGCGCGCGTTCGAGCCTCCGGCTCCGCAGCGCCGGGTTGAGTTTTCTCCATTTATTTGGTCCGACAGTGGGCCCCACCGTCGCCCATCGCATCCTCGAGTCACGCCGACCATTGGACCCCACCGGCCGATGATACATCCAAGACGAACCGCATCGACATGTGGACCCCATGAACAAGAACTCGACCCACATGTCAAGAGTACGTAAAAACCAAAAAGTAAATAAAAATGGAAATTAAAAAGAATCGGGCTGACCGTGGGCCCCACATGTCAAAATTTGGTAATTTTTGGATTTGATGGGACCAAAACTTTGATCGCTTATAACTCCTTCATTTTAGCTCGAATTGAATGAAACAAATTTCTAAATTCGTTTAAATTCAAGATCCATCTAATGGAACCAGAACCATATTTTTTGAGTTCATTTGAATTTCTGGTGATATTTTATTGATTTGTCGTTTTTCTTTTAATTGGGTATTCAGACGATTAAATAGCCTACGAGGCTCAAGAGGAAGATATCGAGGCAGCAGCACAAGAAGCACCGACATCACCAAGAAACCGACCCCGTGACCAAGGCGAGTTAACACCTTGACCATTTCGAACCTATGTTTTGCAAAGTTAATTTCCTTTAAATTATGAACATGCATGCTGTTATTTTATGTGATGAAATATGTTCATTTTAAGAAAGTGGTAGTTAGATACCTACTTTAATGCTTGTTAATGAAGATCCATTGCCATGCTTGGTCATGTGAACCTTGTCGCCTAGAAAAATTCATATTATCATATGCTTTACAAGAAGTCCAAATAATTATTCCGCGCTTAGTATTGCTAGATAAGAACGGGGTACCTTGCTGCCCCAAAAGCAACACTTGCAAAAATATGATATTGTTTGGGAAACAGATCATGGGTGGAATGCCCGTAGTAGGTGGACTTATTATTTTCTACCTCTGAAAAATCCCAAACCGCTTAAATACCGGATGGAATGGTTTGGTGGTGGAATGTGGTGCGAAGGAATGCACAAAGAAATGTGAAATGTGGTAGAACCATCCAGTAGCTCTAAGGCTGAATCTTGTCATGTCACCGTGTAAAACAAAGACAACCACAAGTATGTAAAATACAACTTGGCTAAGTAGACTTATCGAAATCCCGGACTCATCTCACTTGGTAGTGGATTGATGGGGTTATGCTATGGCAAGGGGGCTGAAGGGACACCGGTGAGGGTGAAGTTTCTCGATCGTGCTAGCGCAGAGGGGAGGAAGCCCGTGACGCTAGTAGTAGTGAGAAACATCCCGTGCAAACAGATGGGGCCCATCGCAAATGGGAGGTTACCCATAAGGTGAGATGACAAAAGGGACTAGATACTTTGAAAAGTCACTGTGATGGTCTGCTCAACCACACTTCTAAGGAATCGTGTGGGGTAATGAGTTGACTGTCTCTTGTGGTGAAAGTGTACAAACTCTGCAGAGTCAAAACTATTCGAATAGCCGTGCCCACGGTCATGGGCAGACATGGGAACTTAACTGGATATAGTTCTGTTTTAAAAACGTGGGAAACTGGAAATGGAAACTGGAAGGGCGAAGGACTGCTCTGGTTTGGAATTGTCCTGGGTGTCGTCCCAGTGGTACGTTAAGCGGCTATAACGCTGAAAGATGCTATATGGCGCAGATGCCATGGAATGGTGGATGGAATCTGTGTCAACTATGAGATCAACTTATCTTATAAACAAAAGTTTTGAGTTCAAAATTGCTAGGTCTCGTGGAATTTCCTATAATTGTATTCAAAAGCACTCTCATAAAATAAAATGAGCCCCACCATCCTTTGATAGCCATGCATGTATAATTATTGCATTCGTGTGTTGGCTTGCCGAGCACGGGTCGGAGTGCTCATTCTCGCTCTTGCGATACAATTCGTAAACAGGAGTTCAAGAACACTACGCCTACGAGGAGGCCCCGCCAACATCGACTAAGCAAAGGCGCTAATTAAGGCGTAGGCCTCGGTAGTTCGGCATAGACAAGTAGACCCTAGGCGTTGTGTACATTTATGTTGCCGGGACCCTGGTGGCATATATTGTACACATTACCCTACTGGCCGCTTGCCTGTGGATTTGGGTCTGTTTTTGCTATAATTTCCGCTGCGTTGTTGTAATAAAGACCTTGGCCTAGTCGGCCCCTTTTGTAAACTATCACCCGACGTGGTGTATCTCAGTTTGTGTAATATATTGGATGACTATGCGATGTATGAAATGATTCAGCAATGTACCTGTGTGCACTAACTACTGATCCAGGGATTAGTGCAGTGAAACACAGTAAGATTCGGATTGAAAAATCCGGGTCTGACAGCGCTGGTATCAGAGCATACGACCGTAGGGTAAAGCCTTAGGATGGCCTAGGAATACAATACTTATGAAAGCAAGAAAATTAATTTCCAAAATCATAGTATAATGTTCTTACTCGTATCCTTTCTAGAATCTGCTCTACTCTATTTTTCATTACATTTTGGAAAAGTACTAACACTGGAACCATAACATTTACAGATGGCGAGAACGGATATGAAGGGACCGGGATTATTTGGGCCACGGTGTCTATGAAAATGAATTCGCAAGCATCTTGCGCAAGCTTCTACATTACATGGGCTACGACGAGCAACCTATCTACCGTGGATCAAGGCTACCATAGGAGAAGATGAATCTTGGACCATGCAGGTCTACATCTACCCAAAAGCGAACAAGATCAGCCTCATGTCTTTACCACGAGCATCGAAGGGTACCAGGGCGACGCGATCCAGACGCCGCGCGCCGCGCGCGCACGCGGTGTGTGACATATATGAGACGCCATTCGCCGCACACCCTATCGTTTCTACCCGCGCGCCAGATGGTGCGCGGTATAATGAGACGAACTCGCCGGTTGGCGAAGACGACCTGCGCTAACACACCGTGTCGCTCACTGGGGCTATGGCGCAGCCCACACCGCAGCCTTTGAGGAGATCACCCTTCTCCGACAGCGCCTTCGCCGGGCACGGCTCCGGTGGCGCTACGGAGCAGCCGCCAAGAGCGGCGGTGCCTTGGCGCAGCCCGAGCAGAGGTGGCCGCCCTCCAAGCTCAGCTCCGACGGGCCTCCACCCCTGCAGCAGCTCCAGCACCACCACCACCAGGATCCGGACCCCGCACTCGGATGACCGCGCGTAAGAGCACGCGGCCTCCGGGTCCCCGGGCTGCACTTCGGGGGGGAGAGCCTCCCCAGAGCCGTAGCCCCCCACGCGCGCCCTCGGACGCCGATGACTCCGATCCGTCGGAGTTCAGTGGGAGCCGCTCCCGTTCCAGGTCCCCGCACTACAGCCCATCTGGCTACGGGTATCTGGAGGAGTAGATGGGATCGCGATGTACTTGCAGTGTGTGATGCAAGTACTAACTTCATGTATCTTAGTTGATGTATCTGTCCCTTCCATTTCGTAGTTGCGGACCTATGAACTTTAATTATTATGATGTAATTGTAAGCCCAGCAAAAAAAAAAGGCTGGCTATGTAATTGTTGACATATTTATGTGGTTGGCTGGATATCGGCCTTATGTTGGAAATTGCCTCGTCCTGGTTTTACTGCTTTCTCTTGTATGGGTTGGCACCCCTTGTTTCTCCTACGTATGGAACTAGCATTGAGTATAAAGTCACCACTGCAGATGGCCAGCCGAAGAACTACCAGGGCTCAGACTAATACAAACCCAGCCGAGGTAGACTCAAATCGCGGGGTTCTGCCTGAAGACCAAGGTAGAGCTCAAGACCAGGGAAATGACAACCTTCCAAACCCTCCGGAACACCCTACAATGGCCCAAGTCATGACACAACAAACTCAGATTTTGCAAGCCATATATGCGGGACAGCAAGGAAGCTCAGGAGGGCATAGAGCTGACTTGGGAGATTTCCAGAGGACAAGGCCGATCACATTTACATCGGCAGAAGAACCACTGGAAGCCGAGGACTGGCTTCGAGATATTGAGAGAAAGCTGCGCCTAATTAAATGCGCAGAGGAAGACAAAGTCATGTTCGCTGCACACCAGCTGCAGGGCGCCGCAGCAGCTTGGTGGGAGAATTACTTGGCCGCCAGGGGCCAGGAGGATGCCACCACAGAAACAAGCACAGAAGCAGTTCCTTGGGAGGAATTCAAGACCGCTTTCAAGGCTAACTTCGTTCCAACCGGAGTAATGCGAATGAAGAAGAATGAGTTTCGCACACTCAAGCAGGGAAATAGGTCAATAAATGAGTACCTTACCAAATTCACACAATTGGCCCGATATGCCCCAAAGGATGTGGAGGACGAAGAAGAAAAGATTGACAGATTCTTTGAAGGGATGAACGAGGAGCTACGAGTTCAGCTGATCACTCAAGACTTCACCAGCTTTCATCAACTGGTGAATAAGGCACTGATTCTGGAAAATGAGAGGAAGAACCTGGAGGCCAGCCGCAAGCGAAAGCTATCGGCTCAGCACCCCCAAGGAAGGTTCATTCAGAAGCTCTTGGGTAATTCCTCAACCCCAAGGACTACTCAATCCAGTGCGTCAGCATTTGCTCCTCGACCGGGGGGAACTCCATATCAAGCTCCTCGCACAGGTGGGCAGTACACTGGCACCAACCCAGTGGCCAACATTAAATGTTTTGGTTGTGGAGAAAAAGGACACTATGTCAGTAATTGCCCACAAAAGCAAAACGCCCCCGTGCGTAGTCAAGCTTCAGCACCCAGCAAAGGGCATCAGAGTTCACAAGGCAGTAAAAGTGCACCAGCCTCAAACCGCGGCCGAGTCAACCACATCACTACCAAGAGGCTCAAGAAGCGCTGAGTCCTTATGGGCACGTTCTCTGTTAAAACCATACCAAAGACAAGTATTGTTTGATTCAGAGCTTCCCATTCATTTATATCTAAGGGTATGCCATCAAGTTGGGATTACCAGATATACTCTAAAGAAGCCAGTAATTCTTAATTCACCAGCTGGACCAATTACTGCCACCCTAGTGTGCCCTGGGGTAGCAATTACTATGGAAGGGTGGGACTTCTTAGCTGATCTAATAGTTTTACCCTCCCAAACTCTGGACATTTTATTGGGAATGGATTGGCTCGCAAAGTATCAAGGGTCATAAGTCGTGCCACTAGGAAAGTCAATTTGACCAAGTGTCCCGGGTTAACAATAGAAGTGAAGGTGGATCGCCTGCATCACGGGCCGGGCAATCTATTATTGTGAAGATGTGCCATTAGAAGGAATGATTGTGGTACAAGACTACCCCGAAGTATTTCCCGAGGAATTACCAGGCATGCCACCAGACAGAGATTTGGAATTTGTCATCAACCTAAAGCCCGGTCTTTTAGTCTCCAAGAGACCATACCGATGACGGTGGATGAGTTAGAAGAATTAAAGAAGCAACTATATGAGTTGCGGGATAAGGGGTTCATTAGGCCGAGTTCCTCGCCTTGGGATCTCCAATTATTTGTGAAGAAGAAAGATGGCACCACGCGGATGTGTGTGGATTACAGGGCCCTAAATGAAGTAACCATCAAGAACAAATACCCACTCCCCAGTGATTGATGATTTATTCGATCAACTTGGTGGAGCCACGGTATTCTCCAAAATAGACCTAAGATCGGGCTATCATCAATCAAGATTAGAGTGAAGATATACCTAAGACGGCTTTCACCACTAGATATGGGCTGTATGAGTTTACAGTCATGTCTTTTGGGTTAACCAATGCCCCAGCCTACTTCATGAACCTGATGAACAAGGTATTCATGGAGTATTTGGACAAGTTTGTCGTGGTCTTTATTGACGACATCCTTATATACTCCAAGAATGCTGAAGAGCATGCGGAACATCTGCGCCTGGTATTGGAAAGGCTAAAGGAGCATCAATTATATGCAAAGTTTAGCAAGTGTGAATTCTGGCTGCATGACATTAGTTTCTTAGGACACATAGTGTCAGCAGGAGGAATATCTGTTGATCCCGCCAAAATAGCAAAGAATCATGGAGTGGCGTGAAGACTTCTTCCACATCAAGTGAGGAGCTTCCTTGGATTGGCTGGATACTACCGGAGATTCATAGAAGGATTTTCTCGGATTGCCAGGCCAATGACTCAACTACTCAAGAAGGAGAAGAAGTTTGAATGGACCAAGGCATGTGAAGAGAGCTTCCAAAAGTTGAAAGAGAGATTGACTACCACGCCTGTGTTAACCCTGCCCGATGTGCGCAAAGACTTTGAGGTATACTGTGATGCATCACATCAAGGGCTTGGATGTGTACTAATGCAGGAAGGTAAGGTAGTGGCATATGCATCTCGGCAGCTCCGCCCTCACGAAGCCAACTACCCTACTCATGACCTGGAATTGGCCTCAGTAGTGCATGCATTAAAAATTTGGAGGCATTATCTGATAGGTAATCACTGTGACATATACACGGACCACCAGAGCCTTAAATATTTCTTCACCCAGTCACACCTCAACTTGAGGCAGAGGAGATGGTTGGAGTTGATTAAGGACTATGACCTGAGCGTCCATTACCACCCAGGGAAGGCTAATGTCGTAGCGGATGCTTTAAGCCGTAAGGCCTATTGCAATAATCTCATGGTTCAGGAACATCAACCCGATTTATATAAAGAACTGCAAGCCTTGAACTTGGAGATAGTAGAGAAAGGCACTCTAGCTACCATGGAAATTCAACCAAGTTTAGAGGAGCAGATTACGGTTGCTCAAAGAAAAAGATCCACTATAATAAAATGGAAAGGACTGGTAGAAGCGGGAAGGCTCCTAACATGAAGATTGGTCAGACGATACTCTATGGTACGGAAGCGTATAGTGGTACCTCATCGTAAGAATCTCAAGGATCGATATTGAGGGAAGCTCATAGCTCTCAGTACTCCCTACACCCCTAAGCACCAAGATGTATCGGGTATGAAGCAATCTTTGGTGGCCCCGTATGAAGAGAGACATAGCTGAACATGTAGCCTGTTGTGATGTGTGTCGAGAGTGAAAGCAGAACATCGAGGCCAGCAGGACTACTACAACCATTGAAAATACCCGGTGGAAGTGGGAAGAAGTCGGGATGGACTTTATCACGGACTTCCACGAACCAAATCTGATATGACTCAGTATGGGTTGTGATTGACAGTGACTAAGGTTGCACATTTCATCCCGTCAAAACCACATACAAGGGAGATAAGTTAGCCGAGCTATATATGTCACGCATAGTATGTTTACACGGTGTACCAAAACGGATAGTCTCGGATCGAGGTTCCCGATTCACCTCGCATTTTTGGGCTAGCCTACATGAAGCTCTCGGTACTTACTTGGATTTTAGCACCGCATACCACCCCCGACATGATGGTCAAACGGAGAGAGTGAATCGATATTGGAAGATATGCTTCGGCATGTGCTCTAGATTTTTCTAAAGATTGGGACCGATGCCTACCCTATGCCGAGTTTGCTTATAACAACAATTTATCGTGCCGCCTCGAGATGTCACCCTTGAAGCCTGTATGGTCGACCATGTCGAACCCTCTACATTGGTCGAAGTAGGGAAAACTACATTTTCGGACCAGATACTTTAAGGCGCAAAGTCAAGAAAAGGTTCGCTAATTAGAGATCGATCGCAGCGGCTCACCCGAGCGAGAAAAGTTATGCGGACAAGAGAAGAAGGCCATTAAGTTTTGAAGGGGAGATCATGTTTATCTCAAGGTATCACCCTTGCGAGGAGTTAGACGATTCAAGGTCAAAGGCAAGCTTACCCCGCGGTATGTTGGACCGTTCCCAATTGTGTCTAAAAAGGGGGAAGTTGCCTACCAGCTTGCACTACCTCCGAATCTATCAGACATACACGACGTCTTCCATGTGTCCCAACTGAAGAAGTGTCTACGAGTACCTGAGGATCAAGCTCCATTGGAGGCAATCGAGATTGAGGAAGACCTAACCTACAAGGAGCACCCGATCAAGATCCTGGATACCGTGGAAAAGAAAACACGAACTCAAATCATTCGCATGTGCCGGGTACAATGGAGCCATCACTCCAAGAAAGAAGCTACCTGGGAGCGTGAAGACCAGCTACGAAGAGATTACCCCGACTTGTTCACTAGTTAAATCAAATCTCGGGGTCGAGATTTTTGTAAGGGGGGTAGGTTTGTAACATCCCAAAAACTGGGATTAGAAAATGAGGGGATTTTGAATTACTTTTGCAATGTATTCCATTTGGATTTGGATTTTTCGATGCTTTTCTGAATTTGGTTAAGGTTCCGAAATTAAAGAATTTATAAAAGAGAAAGACAAACAATTGTAAACACGAATCTGAAAAGATGATCCATAAAAGTAAATAGAGAAATTGGATTTAGGGCATAGAATATTATTTACGGAAAAACAATGGCATGGAAAATAAGGAAGTAAGTAAAATAAATACCCACTTTAGTTGGAAATATTTTTATTAAGTCCGAATATTACCAGAACCTCTGAGAATTTTCCTAGAATTTTTGGAAGCATTTTCATATTTTTCCGGAGTTATTGGGATTTTCGGTAATTTCTAAAAGCAAAACCTAAAATCCAAAAGAAATCAGAAAATCCACCGCCTCCGTCCGACACACGGACGGGTGGGATTGAGCCACGTCGCCAGCGGATCCGCCTTCCTTACCCCGCCGCGCGTGGACAACCGCGATTTCCCGCGCGCGCCTCGGCCCATCCGCCCGTCGCCTCGGCATCGCTCTCGGTGGCCGACGCCTCGGCCGATCTCCTCCGTTCCCCTCTCTTAAACCGCACCGCCGCCCGATCGACCCTCTCCGCCACGCGGCTTCATCCGCGCCATCGCGCTTTCCTCTCTCTCTCCGTGGCCCGATGGGCCGCCTTCGCGGCCGTCCGCTCCTTTCTCTCCGCGGCGCGATCGCACCACGGCGAGCTTTTGCTCCCGTGGCGCGCATGCACACCTCGCCCGCTGCGTCACCCGTTGCCTGTGTGAAAGCTGCGCCCTTCCGTCGCCCTTGACTTGGCGCCACCGCCCGAGCTTTTCCTGCTGCGTCGCCGCCCGGCCGATCCGCTGCCGTTTCACGCGGCAAAGGAGGAGGGAAGCAGTGCGCAGAGGCAACCACCCCGGGCGTGGCGTGCGGTGGGTCTTCACGGACAGACTGCATTAACACCGCTGCAGCCCTACTCGCCGCCACCGGCTCCGACGCGACCGCGACGGCGCGCGCCTGCTGCCGCTCCTCTGGCGGTATATAAGGCCATAAACCCTCCGTTGAGTTCCCACGCCGCTCTCTCTTCATCCAAAGGTAATCGGGTATTCGTGCCTGTAGCCGCGGCGATCTCCTTCTCCCCAACTCCGCGAACTAACTTCCCATCGCTTTCTTGTCCCTGCAGCCAAATTCCTTGAGCTAGGATCGTCTCGAGCGCCGCGGCTTCCCGCCCTCGTCAGAGCTCCTCGTCGCTTTGTGGTTCGCCACCGCTCGAGCTTCCGAGCCGCCGCGCCGCTCGGCCACCCACCTCCGAACCTCCTCGGCCCCGGGCAACTGCACCATCGCCTTCCCCGCATGACGAGGAACGCATTTCACCGCTTCCCCGAACCTCCCCGACAGCCCCTCGCCGCCGGCCACCGTCGCCCCCGACTTCACTGCCCGACCCCGCTGCCGACCCACCTCAAGGGAATAAATTGCCCTATAGAGGTAGGCAAAGCCTCCCCCGCTCTCTTGGCTATCAGCGTTAACTCTCCTCTCCCTCCCAGCTCCCCGGCCGCGCGCGTTCGAGCCTCCGGCTCCGCAGCGCCGGGTTGAGTTTTCTCCATTTTATTTGGTCGGCAGTGGGCCCCACCGCCGCCCATCGCATCCTCGAGTCACGCCGATGGCTGGACCCCACCGGCCGATGATACATCAACACGAACCGCATCGACATGTGGACCCCATGAGCGATGCTCGGACCCACATGTCGATGTACGAAAAACCGAAAAGTAAATAAAAATGGAAATTAAAAAGAATCGGGGCTGACCGTGGGCCCCACATGTCAAAATTTGGTAATTTTTGGATTTGACTGGGACCGAAAACTTTGACTGCTTATAACTCCTTCATTTTAGCTCCGAATTGAATGAAACAAATTTCTAAATTCGTTTAAATTCAAGATCCATCTAATGGAACCAGAACCATATTTTTTTGAGTTCATTTGAATTTCTGGTGATATTTTATTGATTTGTCGTTTTTCTTTTAATTGGGTATTCCGTACGATTAAATAGCCTACGAGGCTCAAGAGGAAGATATCGAGGCAGCAGCACAAGAAGCACCAGACCACCAAGAAACCGACCCCTGTGACCAAGGCGAGTTAACACCTTGACCATTTCTGAACCTATGTTTTGCAAAGTTAATTTCCTTTAAATTATGAACATGCATGCTGTTATTTTATGTGATGAAATATGTTCATTTTAAGAAAGTGGTAGTTAGATACCTACTTTAATGCTTGTTAATGAAGATCCATTGCCATGCTTGGTCATGTGAACCTTGTCGCCCTAGAAAAATTCATATTATCATATGCTTTACAGTAAGTCCAAATAATTATTCCGCGGCTTAGTATTGCTAGATAAGAACGGGGGTACCTTGCTGCCCCAAAAGCAACACTTGCAAAAATATGATATTGTTTGGGAAACAGTCATGGGTGGAATGCCTGTAGTAGGTGGACTTATTATTTTCTACCTCTGAAAAATCCCAAACTGCTTAAATACCTGGATGGAATGGTTTGGTGGCTGGAATGTGGTGCGAAGGAATGCACAAAGAAATGTGAAATGTGGTAGAACCATCCAGGTAGCTCTAAGGCCTGAATCTTGTCATGTCAGCCCGTGTAAAACAGTACAACCACAAGTCTGTAAAATACAACTTGGCTAAGTAGACTTATCGAAATCCCGGACTCATCTCACTGGTAGTGGATTGATGGGGTTATGCTATGGCAAGGGGGCCTGAAGGGACACCAGTGAGGGGTGAAGTTTCTCAGTCGTGCTAGCGCAGAGGGGAGGGAAGCCCGTACGCTAGTAGTAGTGAGAAACATCCCGTGCAAACAGATGGGGCCCATCGCAAATGGGAGGTTACCCATAAGGTGAGATGACAAAAGGGACTAGATACTTTGAAAAGTCACTGTGATGGTCTGCTCAACCACACTTCTAAGGAATCGTGTGGGGTAATGAGTTGACTGTCTCTTGTGGTGAAAGTGTACAAACTCTGCAGAGTCAAAACTATTCGAATAGCCGTGCCCACGGTCATGGGCAGACATGGGAACTTAACTGGATATAGTTCTGTTTTAAAAACGTGGGAAACTGGAAATGGAAACTGGAAGGGCGAAGGACTGCTCTGGTTTGGAATTGTCCTGGGTGTCGTCCCAGTGGTACGTTAAGCGGCTATAACGCTGAAAGATGCTATATGGCGCAGATGCCATGGAATGGTGGATGGAATCTGTGTCAACTATGAGATCAACTTATCTTATAAACAAAAGTTTTGAGTTCAAAATTGCTAGGTCTCAGGGAATTTCCTATAATTGTATTCAAAAGCACTCTCATAAAATAAAATGAGCCCCAGCCATCCTTTGATAGCCATGCATGTATAATTATTGCATTCTGTGTGTTGGCTTGCTGAGCACGGGGTCGGAGTGCTCATTCTCGCTCTTGCGATACAATTCAGAAACAGGAGTTCAAGAACACTACGCCTACGAGGAGGCCCCCGCCAACATCGACGGAAGCAAAGGCGCTAATTAAGGCGTAGGCCTCGGTAGTTCGGCATAGACAAGTAGACCCTAGGCGTTGTGTACATTTATGTTGCCGGGACCCTGGTGGCATATATTGTACACATTACCCTCTGCCGCTTGCACGTGGATTTGGGTCTGTTTTGCTATAATTTCACTGCGTTGTTGTAATAAAGACCTTGGCCTAGTCGGCCCTTTTGTAAACTATCACCCGACGTGGTGTATCTCAGTTTGTGTAATATATTGGATGACTATGCGATGTATGAAATGATTCAGCAATGTACCTGTGTGCACTAACTACTGATCCAGGGATTAGTGCAGTGAAACACAATAAGAATCGGATTGAAAAATCCGGGTCTGACATGATTTATGCTACAGGAAGGAATTTGTCTCAAGGTGGAGTATGTTGATTTGTGACCCAAATTCTATACATTAGGCCACTTACGGGCGGAGCGTAGCGAGGTCCGTCGCCGAGGCTTAGGGCGAGCAAGGCCCGTGCACCCGAGGACGACGGGAGTGCGGGCGAAGCCCCGCGTATGGATTCTAGTCGAATTAGGGTTTCCTGTTATATATATCTCCGTAAGCGCGATTGGGATATGAAATTAGAGTTGTAAATCCCCGGCATTGTAACCTCACCCCGATATAGTGAAGATTGTTGCTGGCTGGCGCCCGTGGTTTTTTCCCTCTCGCATTGAGAGGGTTTTCCACGTTAAATCTCGTGTCTCTCTGCGATTGATCTTGTAACAATCATCGTGCCCTCTCGTCGACATAGGGTTACAAATGACTTCAATCATGGTCGCCACCTGACAGCTTGAGGATGAGCTGTCTCGCCACAAGGGATATAATGTTATGGTCTAGCATTCCAGCAATGCATGCAACAGACTCGTAAACAATATCGTGGGGTACTGTAGTGTCGGACGAACAATACTCACGACCGATCAAAGATAAGTGCTCTACCCTAGATTCTCGGACACATACCGAACCAACACCGACCATATCATCTACCGAGAGCAAATCCCTTCTTGGCTTGCCGACTGGATTCCTGAGAAAGGTGGTTACCTTACAGGAAACTTACAAACAGCCCACATGGATTTCAGGGGTTTTTTTTCTCTTGGAAATCTCTGGGCGATTGTCTCTTCTCTAGCTACTGAAAGGCAAGCAGAGGGTATTCTGAACCCATTCAAGCCAAATGGGATGATATAGTTGCAAATATGCCTCTCAAGATATGCTACCCTGCGCTAGAGTATTAGGAATGGCGTATCATCACTGGTAGCGATCGACCCCGAAAACACATGAGCAACCGGAATTTCTTTTCTTATGATGTATATATATTTACTTGTTTTTGGGGATTTTGAAAACCTGCTACATTTTATTATGCTTTCCATGAGAACTAAATCTTTCTAAGCCCAAAGTACAAATAA